>JAZHEH010002507.1:15161000-16406500 GCA_036589455.1 Ateles fusciceps | reverse complement strand
ACTGTGTCATATTGTCTACTGAACTTCCAGATATAAGTGGTATACCATTGGTGTAGTCTTTGTGGAAATGTTTAAGAATAATATCAAAGATACTGGTCGTTTCAATGAAAAAAAAAATTCATGCAGTTATTGAATATTTATTTTCTCCAGGTTCAACTTTGCATTACTGTGATGACGCCTATCTTTATCACACTCTGGATCCCCTGAGTTTGCAATCCATTGAGAGCATCAAGATAAACTCACTGGGAACAGTAATGGATAATTAAAGGCATTACTTGATTTGACACTTGTTTTTATGGGAAGTGCTTTAGGAGTTCAGAGAAGAGAGAAGAAAAAGATGGATTGGTGACATATTTTGGAGGTGGAACCCTTAGGACTTACTGATGGACTGGATGTGAGGAGAAAGGGGAAAGGAAGAGTCAAGAATTAATCCTATTTTTTTCTCATTTTTTGGCTTTAATAAAAATATAAATGATGGTACCCTTTACCAAGATATAGAAAGATAACGCAGAATCAACTTTGGGAATGCATCAGTTACTACAGTCAGAAAATGCAGTAATTCTTGATTCCTTCCTCCCTCTGACTCCATAACATCAAATCCACCTTCACTCATTGATAGCACTGCTACACTCCTTAACCCTTGGCCTCTTTCTTCTGCACACTTCACACCTAATCCATCAGGGTGTGAAGGTCAGGGCCAAGGTTTGAAGGTGGCTGTACCTTCAAAATATATCCAAAATCTAAGCATTCTTTACCAGCTCCATTCCATTATCCTCTTCACTTAGCTGACTTACTGCAATAGCCTCTTTCTGGCTTCTATGCTTCCCTCCCTATACTTTCAACCCACAGTTAACAACACAGTAACCCCACAATGACACAGTAGGCGGCAGTAAAAATGATTCTTTTTTAAGTCATCTCACATTACTCCTCTGCTCACTATTCTCCAACGGTTTCCATTTCACTCAGAGTAAAAACTATTACTGTGGCCAATAATGTAGACCCTATTACCTCTCTGAACTTGTTCCCCTGCAACTCCAGTTTTGGTTCTCTCTGCCCCATCCATTATGACCTTCTTGCTATTCTCATAATATCCCAGGCAAGCAACCCTCTCAGAATCTTTACACTGGTTTTTCCCTTGACCTGGTATATTCTTCCCCTAGGTTTCAAAATGGGTAAATTCCTTCCTTTGCTCATTCTTTGTTCAAATATCACATGAGTGAGGTCTGCCCTGATCACCCTATTTAAAACTGCAACCTTCACACCATAATTTTGGTCTATTATCATAAAATTGAATCTATTTATTTATTGTTTATATATTTGTGTATATATTTATTTAATTTTATTTATTTAATAAATATATATATTTGTGTATATTTTATTATATATATAATCTTGGTATATATACCATAAAATTAAATTTATTTATTTATTGTGTATTATCTGTCTTCTCCTGTTAGAATGTAAACTTGAGGAAGGTACAGGAGTCTTGGCAGGGTATAGGAGGGTGCAGAAGGGGCTGTTTTATTCACTGCTATTTTCTCACTCAGAACAGTACCTCAAACATAGTAAGCACTCGGTAAATACTGGCTGTATAAATACACATCATTCTAAAGAATTCAGACTTTATTCTAATGACAACTGAAGAGCTATCACGAGTGACAGACTCATAACTATGTTTCAGAAAGACTTCTATAGTTACAACGCAAGAGAAAGATTAGAGGGGAAAGATTAGAGGCAAGAAGCCAATTAGGAAGTTGTGCAGCAATCCAGATGAGTAAACAAAAAATACAGCAAAAGCCAGGGCAGGAAGAGGGAACAGGGAGACATTTGTTAATGCAGAGTTAGTCTTTGTATCCATGAAGTCATTCTAACTAGCGAATGTGAAATGCTGGGGACACACCTACATGTGTACACAGATCTTGTCAGTACTGATGCATATACATTTTTCTCCCATGGCCTTACAAAGCCTGCCAACTGTATTTGTTTCAAGATGCTTAAAGAGAATGTCATGTTAACTGACAACAGTTGTTTCTCAAGGGAGTCTACAAGAGAACTGGAAGAAAAGCTCAGAAATGAAGCTCCACAAAAATCAGATTCAGTTTTGGAAAGATGTTGGGTCTCTGGTGGCCAACTTGGGTTTGTATTGTGGCTCTCCTACTGATAACTGCAAGATTTTGATCAGATTACTTACCATTCTCAGCCTATTTCTTCATCAATAAAACTAACATAACAACACTGACCACATACACATGCTGTGAAGACCAAATGAAATACCAAATCTTAAGGAGTCTAAAAGTATTCAGTATAGAGTAAGTACTCAGTATTAATCTCTATTTTTCCAGTAGGCGGTAGTGATTGTACTATCTATTTTTATGTCCTAAAATAAATTATAATGATCAGTTATGTATCCAACTTTTTTACTTGATGATGAACTACTGGAGTGACAATATTCTTGCTTGGCCCAGTGTAATCATTCAGGAAATCTCTGTCACATGACAGAAGGAGTGAAAGAATGAAGGGATGAAATCATTATCTCCATAACCTGTACTACACTGTGCACACTGCAAGTTATTCATACACCCATTTATAGCAGAATGGCTTCCATAAGTGACTTCCTGAGGCTAGTCCCAGCCTTCGACATGAAGCAGGGGGCAGATGGACACTCACAATGTGTATATCCTAAAATCCCAAGAGCACATAGCAACTTGTGGCATTGTAACTTCGTGACTTAATCCAAGCCCAATTGTTCCAGAAAGCCAATGCCACCATAGCAGTGGCTTAGGAACTTGTCTTAGCCTTCTTTATCTAATGCCATCCCCAATAAAAATGACTGCACATGAGGCAAAGAAGACCACTTGGAAAGGGTGATGGCCAAGGTCCAGGTGGAAACAGAATTTGGTATCTTGATGCAGGAACTGCACGGGGTCAGTGTTCTATGGATAAAGTCTGGGCAAAGGCAATGCTTTTTTGCACAACTATTCTGTCAAGAATATTGGCAAGCACAAGACAAGCCTTGAAGCATGATGAAACTAAAATCAATCATCCTTGGGAAGGGAGCATGTGTTTTTCTAAGAAGAAGTAAGTATCAAAAAAATATCAAAAGATCCTGTCCTATTTCTTTTCTTTCATCTTGAGGATAACCAGATGAAGTTTTTTTTTTTTAATAGCAATCTATTCACATACTTAGAATGAAATACTTGCTTTGTAATAGAAGATCTGTATTTAATTGTAAAAGTGAGACAAAATATCTTTTTTTCAAATCTATGGTTTTTATCTATTTTTCATTTTTTTTCCTTTTCTTTTTTTTAATCTTCTTTCCTGTCCTTTACTTTCCTTTTTCTCTTTTCTCATTTCCCATCTCTTCTGCTTTAGGGGGTGTATGTATGACTGTGTGGCATTGTTGATACCATAAACAATGTACTACCGGAGCAGACACTCTCAAATGCGGCTTATTGAAGAAGAAGTACATATGCAACAAGGAACAAAAAAGATGCAGCTTTCTCTTATCATTTCCTATGTGACAACAATGTGTTTTAAAACCAGAGACTGTAATTTACAAGACAATAAACAAGAATTAGTCAATGGTAATGAAAGGTGAGTAGTAAATAAACCATATTAAAAGGTCATCGGTGGTGAGTGAGGAGTCTCTCCAGCTGTGATTACTACCTTCACCTAAGTATAAAATACAGATACTGACTGTATCTATAGGTATAGTCATAGGACTTTTGAGAGTATTAATGAAATAATACATGAAAAGTTCTTAGAATTAAGACTGGAAACAAGCCTTCAAAATAACATTACGCATTGTAATTACGGCTGTCATTCAAAGTTTAACAGAATTATGTGTATAAATCCCTCTAACAGAAAAAAAATCACAAAGCTACAATTATTACAATTAATACTACCATCACGATAATTTTTTTTGTCTATTTTATAACTGACATCTCTCTCTTTGCGTGTCCTCTTCAGACTGATGATGGACAATGTAATTTGCTCTTGATTCAAATTTTGCTCCATTGTGCTAGATTTTGGATTTCCTGAGATTTCAGTCTCTGTAACCTATGAGTCAATCAAGCCGCATGCCTATCTTCAATGAAACTAAGTTGCCCAAAATGGAGCTCCAAATGAAGCTTGACAGGTTGATGGTGCAATACTAATGAAACAGATAAAAGCTAACAATTCCCATGACTGCTGTCAAAAACCACAGCGGAATATTATGATTTGTTGGTGATAGCAATGAAGAGGTCCCATTTTTTATTTAATTCAGGCTTATGAAATAGGTAAAACCAATTTTTATCCACAAAGATATATCATAACATTTGGGATAAGATGGGTTATATACATGGCAGTGGAGGAAACTTTGAGCCAAATGCTGGGGAAAATATTTCTGACTGATAGGGATGTTCGATGTGTATATCAAGTCTCTGAAAACCTACTGATGGACAGGTTCGTGAACAATGCATTCTGCACAAATAATTGGTTTACTGGATCATTTTCCTTATTAGAAAAAGCTTCTGGCTTGTGTCGTCTATGAGTTCTGGGTCTTCTAAGGGTGATTATACTATGATCGGAGGTTTAAAAGGGCTCTATTTCAGTCATGGTCCTCAATGTGCCACAAAAAGAGAAAGAATATTTAACTTAAAAGTTGTCCAGGAAGAGCTGGGGGGAGGGGGAGGGGCCAAAATGGCCCACTAGAAGCAGCAGCAATAGGAGGCTCCCATCGAAAAGAACCATAACAGCTTGCGAATCCTGCAGCAGCAACGGATGTATCCAGGTTCTGTCATCAGAACTGACTAGTCGGCTGGTGTGACACATAGAGAGGAAGGAAGAGCTGTGTGGTGTGGTGGCCAACCTGAGAGCCACATGGGTCAGGAGAGTCCCCAGCCCCCAGCTAAGGGAAGCAGTGAGTGAATGTGCTATCCAGCCTGAGAAACCATGCTTTTTCTAGGGAAATGTGAAACACACGGATCGGAAGATCCCACTCATGAGCCCATGCCACCAGGGCCTAGGGTTCCCAACCAAGGAGCCACACAGATTCCCAACAACTACTCAGCTAGAATCTGCTTAAGCCTCCTAAGCTCCCAAAAGGCTGCCAGCACCACAGCTGTGGCTGCCTGCTATCTAAGCCATTTGAGCTCCTTGGGGCAGGGGTGGGAGCCAACACTGGAACTGAAAGCTGCATAACATACTAAGTTCCCAGGGTGGGGGAAGGGCAGCAGCCATCTCTATAGCTCCAGGCCATGCTTTTCCCCTCCTGGAGCCAGGGAGGCTGGATGGCTTGGTCCCAAGAGGTATTCTCTACAGCCCAACACACCAGTTGTGTCAGACTGTGGCCAGAGTGCCTCTTCAGGCCTGATCCTGATCCATCCCTCCTCACTGGGTGGGGCCTCCCCGCAGGAACTCCAACAACTCCAGCCAGGGGCTCGGACAGAACTCTGATCTCCCTGGGCCTGAGCCCCTAGGGGGAGGGGGTGGCTGCAGTCTCGGCAAACTTAGTCTTTCCTCCTGCTAGTTCTGAGGAATCTGGGCAGCTCAGACAAGTGGGTTCCACCCCCAATGAAGTACACCCCCTCCACCAAAGGACACTCAAAGTGCCTGTTAAATGGGGGTCCTGCTCCCCTTGGGCACCACTGGGTGAGACATTTCAACAGGGTTGTCAGACACCCTATACAGGAGTGTTCCTACTGGCATCAGGTTGGTGCCCTTCAAGGTCAGAGATCCCAGAGGAAGGAGCAGGCATCCATCTTTGCCATTCTCCAGACTCCTCGAGTGACATTTCCAGGCACAGGAGTAAATCACATCAACAGGGCCTGAAGGGAACCCTCAGCAAACCACAGCAGCCCTACAGAGAGAGACTTGACCATTAAAAAAAAAAACAAACAGAAAGGAACAACAGCATCAACAAAAAAGAGTCCCCACAAAAACCCCATCCAAGGGTCAGCAGCCTCAAAGATCAAAACTAGACAAACTCATGAAGATGAGAAAGAATCAACAAAAAACGCTGAAAATCCAAAAGGCCAGAGTGCCTGTTCTCCTCCAAATGATCACAACGCCTCTCCAGCAAGGGCACAGAACTGGACAGAGGATGCGATGGACAAGTTGACAGAAGTAGGCTTCAGAAGGTGGGTAGTAACAAACTCCACTGAGCTAAAGGAGTATGTGCTAACCCAATGCAAAGAAGCTAAGAATCTTGATAGTAGGTTACAGAAGCTGCTAACTAGAATAACCTGTTTAGAGAGGAACACAAATGACCTGGTGGAGCTGAAAAACACAACACGAGAACTGTGTGAAGCATACATAAGTATCGATAGCTGAATGGACCAAGCAGAAGAAAGGATATCATAATTTGAAGACCATCTTGCTGAAATGAGGCATGCAGACAGTATTAGAGAAAAAGAATAAAAAGAAATGAACAAAACCTCTGAGAAATATGAAATGATGTAAAAAGACCAAACTTATAATTGATTGGAATAGCTGAAAGAGATAGGGAGAATGGAACCAAGTTGGAAAACACACTTCAGGATATTATCCAGGAGAACTTCCCCAACCTAGTAAGACAGGCTGACGTTCAAATTCAGGAAATACAGAGAACACCACTAAGATACTGTACGAGAAGACTGATCCCAAAACACATAATCCTCAGATTCTCCAAGGTGGAAATGAAGCAAAAAATGTCAAGGGCAGCCAGAGAGAAAGGCCAGATCACCTACAAAGGGAAGGCCATCAGACTAACAGCATATTTCTCTGCAGAAACCCTACAAGCCAGAAGAGAGTGAGGGCCAATATTCAACATTCGTAAAGAAAAGAATTTTCAACCCGAATTTCATATCCAGCCAAATTAAGCTGGATAAGTGAAGGAGAAATAAAATTCATTCCAGACAAGCAAATGCTGAGAGATTTTGTCACCACCTGGCCTGTCTTGCCAGAGCTCTTATAGGAAGCACTAAATATGGAAAGGAAAAACCGGTACCAGCCACTGCAAAAACACACCAAAACATGAAGACCAATGACACCGTGAAGAAACTGCATTAACTTGTGTGCAAAATAATCAGATAACATCATGATGACAGGATCAAATTCATATATAACAATATCATCCTTAAATGTAAATGGGCTAAATGACCCAATTAAAAGACACAGACTGGCAAACTGGGTAAAGAGTCAAGACCCATCAGTGTGCTGTATTCAGGAGACTCACCTCACATGCAACGACACATATAGGTGCAAAATAAAGGGATGGAGGAAAATTTACCAAGCAAATGGAAAGCAAAAAAAAGTAGGGGTTTCAAATTTAGTCTCTGACAAAATAGACTTTAAACCAACAAAGATCAAAAAAGACAAAGAAGGGCATGACATAATGGTAAAGGGATGAATTCCACAAGAAGAGCTAATTATCCTAAATATATATGCACCCAATACAGGAACACCCAGATTCAAAAAACAAGTTCTCAGAGACTACAAAGAGACTTAGACTCCCAAACAATAATAGTGGGACACTTTAACACCCCACTGTCAATATTAGACAGATCAACAATATAGAAAATTAACAAAAATATTTAGGACTTGAACTAAGCTCTGAATTAAGTGGACCTAACAAACATCTACAGAACTCTCCACCCCAAATCATCAGACTACATTGTTCTCAGTGCTACATGGCACTTATTCTAAAATCAACCACATAATTGGAAGTAAAACACTCCTCAACAAATGCAAAAGAAGTGAAATCATAACAAACAGTCTCTCAGAACACAGTGTAATCAAATTAGAACTCAGTATTAAGAAACTAACTCAAAACCACATAAGTACATAAAAATTGAACAATCTGCACCTGAATGACTCCTAGGTAAATAATAAAATTAAGGCAGAAATAAAGAAGTTCTTTGAAACCAGTGAGAACAAAGAGACCACGTATCAGAATCTCTGGGACACAGCTAAAGCAGTATTAAGAGGAAAATTTATAGCACTAAATGCCCACATCAGAAAGCTAGAAAGATCTCAAATTAACACCTTAACATCACAATTAAAAGAGCTAGAGAAGCAAGAGCAAACAAATCCAAAAGCTAGCAGAAGGCAAGAAATAACTAAGATCAGAGCAGAACTGAAGGAAATAAAGACACGAAAAACCCTTCAAAAAAATAAATGAATCCAGAAGCTAATTTTTTTCTTTAAAAAAATTAACAAAATATACAGCTAGCTAGACTAATAAAGAAGAAAAGAGAGAAGAATCAAATAGACACAAAAATGATAAAGGGGATATCACCACTGACCCACAGAGATACAAACTGCCATCAGAGAATGCTACAAACACCTCTACGCAAATAAACTAGAAAATCTAGAATGAATGGATAAATTGCTGGACACATATACCTTCCCAAGACTAAACCAGGAAGAAATCAGTTCACTGCAACCTATGCCTCTTGGGTTCAAGTGATTCTCCTGTTTCAGCCTCCCAAGTAGCTGAGATTACAGGTGCCCACCATCATGCCTGGCTAATTTTTGTATTTTTAGTAGAGATGTGGTTTCACCATGTTTGCCAGGCTGGCCTTGAACCCAGACCTCAGGTGATCCATCCACCCTGGCCTCCCAAAGTGCTGGGATTAAAGGCATGAGCCACTGTGCCCAGCAGGGCCCTTGTCTTTAAGGAGCTGAATGTTCTAGAAAAGAGGATTAGTAACCAATAAGAATAACAGATTGTGCTGGGAGCTGGAGTTGGATCTTAAAGGACAAGTAAAATTATTGAGGTGGTAAAGAACTCCCCCAAGCAGGGAAAGAAGCATGTATAAAGGGACAGAGAAGTGAAATGGCAGGAGGCATGGAGAAGCTGTGAGGAAGGCAATCTAGTGTAAATAACAGGCCATGTGTGGGACTGGGGAGGACAGACCATGTAGTGTATAATGTAGCCAGAAGATTATCTGAGCCACGTCTTGAGGGCTTTGGGGAAAATTGAAGGATTTGGGCTAGGGAATAACATGCCATTTTCACAAAGTAGAATATCACTCTCATCATCCTGAGAAAAATGGATTGGCGTGAGAAAAAATCAGGTGAGAAGAAGGGCTGATTATCACTGCCTCACACATGCTGCACCTGTCTAACAGGCTGTGCACTAAGAGGATGTTAACCCCGACTCAGGGGTCTGCAAATCCTCCAGATACTGGGTATATGGGCCATGTGACAAAATGGACTCATCAATGACATAAAAACATCCATGACCCTACTGAGAAAGTGTCAACTTACCAATTTCCCAGTAACGCTCTGACCACCTTCATTCAGCCAGAACCCAGGTACCATGGCTGAGAAATAAGGCCCCCAGACCCCTGGGACAAAATCGGGTCTTTGCTGATCTGGAAAGAAAGACAGAAAATAATGTGAAAATATTGTCTTTCAAGGGCAGAGGGAGAGTTCTCCTCCTAACTAATATTTCTATGACCATGGAATTCGGCTTCTTACTGAATGACTTTTATGGTGGGGAAGTCGCTCTCTCTAAAGAAAGGCCATGGCTCCTTTTTAAGAAACTTTCCTGATAATTCATTTAAATGTCAAGGTAATAAAAATGATCATTTTGGAAAGAAACTGATAAGATGTTTCCTTGCTGGCTCCCTCGCTATGGCAGAGATTGCAAAAGTGGTCCTCATTCTCCACTCTTCCTGGGTCAACACCATTTGCAATGATACTTTGCAGCTCCTCACATTGGGAGGTGGGTCTCTCTCTCTACCTCATGAGTCTATGCCAGTGTTGTGACTTGTTTTGCCAAGAGAATGAGGTAGATGTGACACTGGGCCAGTTTTCCAAGCCTAGACCTCAAGAGGCCTGTGTGCTTCTATGCTGTCTTTCACTCCTCAAACTTGGCCACAAGAACATGCCCTGACAAGGATGCTGGGTGACAAGAGATGTGCAACAGAGCTGAGTCTGTTCCGCTGTCTCAGGTATTGTCCCGATACATGAAAGAATCCAGGCAACACCAGCAAATCTTCCTAGGTGACCAGCATTGACTAGCCCAGATCATCAGAATCACGTAGTCAACCAACAGACTTGTGAGCAAAAGTAAATGTCTACTGTTGTTTGTCACTAAGGTTTTGTATTTATCTGCAACTTAGCATTTGGGAGATAATAATAACTGATATATATATTTTTCTTTTACAAACATGTACTGCTACCTAATAGCAATCCTCTTCCCACTGGGTGCTGGGGACTCAAAGATGAATAAGAGTTCTTATCTTCAAGAAACTCCCATCTAGTGGAGGAACTATACAAATAAATAGACAAATAGAATATGGCATGGCCCATGAAATGGCAAAGACAAAATACAGAATATTGTGGATGGGCACAAGGGGTGAGGAATGTGCTAAAGATTATACAAAGACAGAGGCCATAGTTTAACTATATACCCCAAGGCCAACTGCCCAGAGTCAAGTGGTGAAACTTAAGTCATTCTGCTTTCCCTGAGTTGCTAGCTCTAATCATAAACAAAGCACAAAACATAAGTTTTATGTCCCTGTCAGCATGATTTGACGAAAATAAAACTTAAGCTTTAGGTCCTTGTCAGCATGATTCAGGAAAATTAAATCAATCAGCTACAGACAAATCAGTTTAAACAGTCCTACTTGCCCTAAAAAAAAAAAAATGTTAACACGTAACAGCCAATTACTAAAAAGGTCAAAATATTTTCTCCTTAATGCTTCATAAACTGCACTGTAACTGACATAAGGTGAGCTTCTTACTACTTGAAGTCTTACTGAGGGCAAGCTGTACTTTTTGTAAGACAGTAAACTTCCAAATTTTCCCTAACTTGTTCTCATTTTATTTTTGACAAGTGGAATGGTACAGCAGTGGCTTGTTAGAGAAAGGGACGTAAGCTAAGTTTGAAAAGACTAGTGGGATTTTGGTAGATGAAGTGAAACAATCATTTCAGGTAGAGGGAAGAGCTTGAACAAAGCCATGTCGGTAAGAGAGGTGCTCTCAATTATCAAGATAGTGTAATGTTGTTTTTTTTTTTCATTTTTTTTTTTTAACAGACCATAGCAGTCCCGTCAACTGTAAGGAAAGCATATAAAGAGATGAACTAGAACAGGTGGGGATAGACCATGTGTTCACTCATCTGCAATGGTATGTGCTTCTCATGTATTCAGCAGTAAGGAATGCTGAAGTCACATTGATGGTCGCAGAAATGTTTTACTAGAGTGTAGGGAAGAAAAGGGAGTTAGGTGTACAAGGTGTATTCCAGCAGGTTTTGAGGCTGGGCAGATAATCCATTCATTTATATATTTCACAAATATTTACTCAGCCCTTACTATGTGCTTGGTAATGTGCTAGGCCCAGAGGATACAGAAGTTATGACCAGCATTTTAGCATGGGGACAGACCTTATTTAATTGTCTTGATCTCAGCTACCCTGGTTATCTTTTTACTAAACTAGTGATTCCTCAAATCAGTAGGATTCCCAACCCCAAAATGGGAAGGAGGTGAAGGAAGGGAAAAAACAAAAACAGTGTAACATTGTCAAATTAGGACAAATCTTCACAATGAGCATTTTAACATCTAAAATAGGAAGAATAATCTCAGGAAGAAAAAATATAGGCTTTCATAAGAAAAGTTAGTTCAGCTTACATTAACATATACATTCATTTCTTTACTGGTTCAACAGATGTTTCCTGAGTTCCTAGTCCAGGTCTGTGCCAAGCACAGAGATAAATGGTAAACAAGTACACAGTCCCTGTCCTTATAAAGCAACCAGTCTTGAGAGGGAGGCAGACCAGAGTGACCAATTACACAGGTTTGGCCAGGACTCTCCCAGTTTCAGCACTGAAAGTCTTACCTTCTGGAAAACCCCTCAGTCTCAGCCAAACTGGGACCATTGGCTACCCTAAGACAAACATTAATCAAATCATTACACGAATATGTAATTACCAACTGTGAGAAGTAAATAAGGGAAAGGTAAAAGGTAATATGCAGGCACACAAGTGAGGTGCCTAATTCAGTCTAGGTGACGGGGAATGCCTCTCTGAGGAAATGACATATGAATTAATATATAAAACATGCATGGAAATTGTGCGGGTAGGTGAGTGTAAGTGTGGTGTGTATATGAGAGAGAGAGAATGCACGAGTAAGCTATGGAGAATGTTCCAGCCACAAGGAGCGCATACTAACTGGTACTTTTTTCACCACTCTGCCTTTCTTTGCCCTGCGAAAATTTTATCACATGCCAATTCTAGAAGTTTATTATTCTAAGTCCCAGAGCTTCTTTGGGGTGAATGAGGCAGTCCATATTCATTCACTCCGTTTGTGCCCACTTAGGACCCAGGGTTTGCAAAGGTAGAGTCCAGGGTTTGCACAGGTACAGTCAAAGCCAAGTTATCTCTTTCTGTGTCCGCACCCTCTTGCTTCCAGAACTCTTGGCCCAATTTGACAGATTAGTCCCCCGAGTGGTTGTGTAAGTTGTCCATGGTTAGTACATGAATGACCACAGTGGGATTTGAACTGAGGCAGATGTTGATCTCAAACTCTATGATAACGTTCCTTACTTGTATACATAAATTGCTTAGGAAGGATACACGTCATCTCCCTTCTTCCTACCCCCTCTCCCACAATTTGGGACATCAGCTGCAGCAAGACTTCATTAGAAGATTGTGGCTTTGCTGCTGAGAAATGTCAGAGGATGGGTTTGCTTGGCTCTGTCCAGGGAGAAAGCTTTGAGTTGATCTCTGTTTGTGCCCACTCATCTGGACTATCACATGCTTCTCTTCAGACATCCTGTGTAAAGCAAGGAAACAAAGAGTACTTCTAATCACTCTCAACCCTGCGTTCTTAGAGGAATCTAGGAATAGTTTGTTTTGAGAGAGAGAAAGAGAATGCACATTTGTGTACTTATGTGTTGTTTAATCCTTTGCAACAAACCTAAATATTTAAAAATCTTTTTGTGAAAGCTCCTTCCATGCTGATGGCTATCTTGGCCTGGAGGCTGCTCCATGACCCTAAAGGAGGGAAGCTCACTGTACAACATTGATGACAGGTGTCCTTACAGAATACTGACTTGCCAGTAATAATGGTGCTGTTGGCAGCAACAATAGCTAAGACTTACTGTATACTTAGTAAAGGCCTGATTCTAAGCATATTACAGGTATTAAATCACTTAATCTTCACAATAATGCTAGGGGAAAATTCTGTCATTATTCCTATTGCACAGATATGTAAACTGTGGCAGAGAATTAAATAACATGCCCAGCGTTATAAAAGCTGAAAGCAGTCAGGCATCAGGCTCTATATCTGTCTCTGCCAAGTTACGGTCTTATTTTTAGGCCACAATTACTTTTTTTGAGTCTTTCATCTGTCTTTGAAGAGCAGAAAGCAAGGCCATTAGAGCCAACATAGACTTACTCAAACTGAACATAACCTCCTGGTCTTCATGACAAGTAGGTTAGGGAACCGTCATTTCTAAAAAGTTTCGTTAAGTCTTTCTTGATATACCAGTGAACAACAGAGGAGAAAGTATGAGTTGGAACAGAGATCCATCGTGATTCTAGTCCTAACTCTGCCAAATTCTCAGCCAGGTGATCTTATGCAAGGTAGCCTTTCTGAGCCTCAGTTTCCTCAACTCCAAAATGGGAGGAATGACATGCATGCTGGAGGACTTTTGTGAAGATTAAGTAAGCTGTCACATAAAAGTGGTTTATTGCATTTTAAACACCAAATAAATCTTGGCTGTCCTTGAAATGAGGCTTATATGATGGAATAGTCAGGTGACTGGCTCAACAACCACAGGCAATAGTAATCACAACCATGTATGGGGGTCTCTAGATTCCTTCTTGGTCTTATTTTAGTCAATATGCTTAATAATGGAGTAGAAGATGATACAGAAGAAAAGTTTATCATATTCTCAGATGCTAACACTTGGAAGAATAGCTTATTATGGGACATGTTTAAATCAAGATTCAAAATTACCTTAAAGAGCTAGAACACTAAGCAAAATTAAGAAAACAGGTAACATTTATTTACTTACATAGTTGAAAACTTTCACTTAAAAGGTATTGGCAGTACTCTCTTTCACAGGCTTGGTGGTGAGAATACTGGTGTTCATTTTGGTATTTTGTTTAAACTGTACTTAGATATTTGGTGTACTCTTTGTGCCTGATATAAATATCATTATAAAAACTTCAAAAACAACAAATAAAAACATTTGGTTGCATACTGTATGTCAGACACTGAGCTCAATAAGGCTGTAAAAATAAGGCAAAATACTACTACTATTACTACTACTAATAATAATAAGGTGGCATAGTCCCTTTCCTCAAAAAGTTCCTAATCTGACAGGGCAGCCAGGTAGAAATAAAAAATAACAAAACATGCCAAGTGCTACAAAAAAGGTAAAAGAGGAGTGTGGAGGGGGCCCAAAGGAAGGAATAACTCACTGCCTGGGAAAAGAGTGAGCATTTCACAGAGGTGGCCCGTGAAGCAAGGCCTTGAACTGGGAGGACGTACTTGCTTGGGCAGACAGGGAGGGCAGTCCAGGCAGAAATAGCTGTAAGACAAGGCTCAGAGTCATGAAGCTGTGCGCACATTTTGATTTTGGCGGGCGGTGGGGGGGGGGGGGTCCATATAGAGTTCTGCATTTACTTTAAATAAAAGATCACATGGTTTGAAGGATGGGTATAGTTTTGCATCAACAGACCCTACTGTTGATAATTATAATAAATCATATAGAAATAATAAAATAGTCATTGCTGAGAGTTATTTGCATTTTTCATGTGCCACAGACTCTTCTAGGCTCTTCACATATATTATCACATTTAATACTCATGACAACCCAATGAGAGAGGTACTATTATTATATGTACTTCACACATAAGGAAATATAAGCTGTAGGAGGTCAAATAGCTAGTAAATAGAAAAGCAGGGCTTTCAGGATCCAAACTATGATCCAACAACTTATTTCTCTCTCTATAACTAACTCCCCTTAGCTACAAAATCAATTGATTGGACTAGAAATGCTTGATATCTCTTTTGTTTTTGAGGTTTTCTAAGACTGCATGCAGTTGAGTCATTCTAGCCCAGCTAGTCAATCAGAACTCTTCAGCTAGCTATTTCAACACAGACTCTGCCCTCACATGGTGGGGGCTTCATGGGATTGTCTCGGGCTAACTCCTGGGGCTTCTCGAAGTACTCGCTTTGCTTTATTAGTAGTAGTATCTCTAGTACTCATTTTGCTCCATAACCTGTGGCCAAGATTATTGTGGGTTTTTCTGTCAGCTTCATGAGTTGCATTTAGTGGCTACTATCTAAAATATCTTACACTGATTGATTAAGTATTTTGTAAATATTTATTGGATACACACTGAGTTCAAACTACTGTTTTAAACATGAAAAGATACAGAAAGATAGATGCCAGAGCCAAGAAGTGATGTAGTCCCTGTCCTCCTGAAGTTTACAATCTACAGGGACTTGGAATTCAGTATGGGCTGGGGCATAACTCAGGTATCAAGTGATTTGTAGGTGTACATTTGCATTCAGACTTAGAGTTACCCTGACAGTCTATACAGAGTCAAACACACTCAGCTCATATTATAGTTGAAGACACAGGCACAAACAGGGTAAGCAAATTGCCCAGGATCATACAGATCAGAAATGATGGAGCTGGGATTAGAAGCCTCTTTCCATGTGCTTCTGCCTCTCTTTGTGTCTGTGCCCAAGCTGGCTCCATGAGCGCATGCCACTGGCTTAGTTTCATCTAAGGCAAAGTGCCCGTCAGCTGAGTTCTCCTGTGGTGACAAAGCCCAGAAGCCTGCTCACACCTTTTCTGGGAGAGATGACTGAGCTCAGAGCGGGGGAGTTGCTCCAGCTCGATTTGTTCTGCCTCCCCGCAATGCCATCACTCCAAGGCTGGCCTAAGCTTCTGGCAGGGGCAGGAGGCAGGCTCCAGGCGCCAGTCGTCTTGGGAGGGAACAGGAGGTTTTGTTTTGAGCGCCTCCAGCCAGGTTGGGAATTTTAGAGGGTAGCCACAGGCATGTGTGGGACCGGGTATTTCCGTGGTGGCTCATCTCTCCCTCCAAATGGACTGTGCTATCATCTTACTAGAGAAAAACCATTTATACACAATCCAGCCAACTCCCGAATCACCACATGGTACAAAAAAAGCATACAGAATTTTGTTTATGAATGGGGGCTCTCGGTATTCACCTTTATTTCTGCATTTCTCAGACTGAATTGTAATGTGCTGTTAATGTCTGCTTCTCCGATGACATGGTGAGGAGCCATATCTTATCTTAAAGGCAGGAAACATAGTTTAGTAACATGAGCACAGACTTAAGAGTCAGACAAACTTGGGTAATTCTGGTTAGGTCATTTGCTGACCTGAGACTCAGTTTCTTTATCTGTCAATTGAGATCATCTCATTGACCACAGAGCTCTGTTTAAGCCCTAGATGGGGTAATGTGTATAAAGATCCTAGGACACAGTATACTCTCAAGGCATGTTAAGCCAGAGATGGCTTAATTTTGCTCCTTTTTGAGACAGTGGAAAAGTTTGGTGTCCAAAGAGCTAGGTGCAGGTTCAGCCTCTATGCATTTTTATCTGTCTCTTTGGTAGGATCCTCCTTCTCTTCCCTCCTGGATTCTCTCTCATGTTCATTTCACTCCCTACATCTCTTAGGGTCAGCTCATCCAGTCCTGTGTGTGCAATGAGAATTTTTATCCCACACTCAAGCCTTGCTCTTGAGCTCCACATGGGACCTTTGACATGGATGGCTGATCCACATGTCTCATTCTGTAGCTCTGGGATGCAGGTCATCCTGTTATATTTTGGACATGTTGGACGTATCTCTGTCTCAGGATACCATTCATGACTTCCTGATCATTCATCACTCTCATCTGCCCCACAATAGGTCATGGTCCTCTGTCAAATATTTCTCAAACATAAGTCTTCTGTTTCCACCCATTGTCACTACATTAATCCAACCCTTCATTTTTTGCTTGGATTATTACAACGGTGATGAAACTAGATTAAACTGGTTTCCCTGACCCAAACAGTGTCCTCCATCCTGTACTCTCTTAATCCTCACTCAGAGAATCTTCCATATCTCCACCACAGTGATCTTTCTAATACACAAACCTAATTCTATCATTTCCCTTACTAAAGTACTGGAGAATCTTGGCATGACATATGAGACTGTCTGATCTGGCTTTTACCTATTTGTCTCATGTAATCCCCTATGTTATCATTTACCAACCCTCTGCCCCCATCATTTTTTATTGCACCAAGCCCATCACAAGCTAGGCCCCAGACTAAGTGAACAACTCGAAATTCCCCAAGTATGCCATTTTCTTTCTCATCTCTTAGTGTTCATAAATTCCTCTCTCTCCTGATTAGTGGGCACTCCCTCTCGCCTTCCCCTGGCTGACTTACACGTATTTTTGTTGTTGTTGTAGACTGAATCTCGCTCTATCATTCAGCTGGAGTACACTGGCATGATCTTGGCTCACTGCAACCTCCACCTCCTGGGTTAGAGTAATTCTCATGTTCAGCCTCCCAAGTAGCTGGGATTACAGGTACCTGCCACCATGCCTAGCTAATTTTTATATTTTTAGTAGAGATGGGGTTTCACCAATGTTGGCCAGGCTGGTCTTGAACTCCTGACCTCAAGCGATCTGCCTGCCTCAGCCTCCCAAAGTGTTAGGATTATAAACATGAGCCACTGTGCCTAGCCACTTATATATATTCTTTTAAAAACATGCATAACCCAGCACTTTGGGAGGCTGAGGCAGGCAGATCATTAGAGGTCAGGAGTTCCGAGACCAGCCTCGCCAACATGGTGAAAGCCTGTCTCTATTAAAAATACAAAAATTAGCTGGGTGTGGTGGCATGCACCTATAGTCCCAGCTCCTTGGGAGGCTGAGGCAGGAGAATCATCTGAACCCAGGAAGCAGAGGTTGCAGTGAACCAGGATCACACCACTGCACTCCAGCCTGGGTGACAGGGTAAGACTCCGTCTCAAAAACAAACAAAAACAAACAAACAAACAAATATAAGATTGAACTTAATGTTATCTCCTCTGAGAAGCCTTCTATAAATCCTGACTTCTACCACAATGCTGGGTTAGGTACTCCTGCCTGCATATTCTCTTAACTCTGTAATTCCCTATTTGTAGCTTGTCATAACACACTCTGTGTGTGTTGTAAGTGTATATCCCTATAAATACATCTGTAATGTGTATTAACAGGTAATGTGTACCTGTTTGTAAATTAAATCACTATACAAATGCAGGACATGGCTACCATTATCATTAACATGACAATGACGCTAACATTAAGAGCAATCATAAGACATAAAACACATTTAATATTATTTGTAAGCAAGACATGGTTAATAAAGATCAGGTTTGCCAAATTTTCCTCTCCTCTATTTGGGGGTTTCAAAAAGGTTAAGAGTCTTCCCATGAAGTTTGTCCTTCCTAGAAACCCAGTCTCTTTATATCAGTCTCAGCAAAACAAGATACATACAAAACCTATCCACAGATACCTCCCGAGGCTTAGCAGTTTGAGTGGGCAGGGATGGCACTAGGCAGGTCTGTCAGCCTAACAAACAGTCCTCAAATTTGGATAGAGGGAGGAGCCAAATGTTGCCTGCAATGTCCTGAAGTACTTGCAAAGTATTTTGGACTCCTTAAACCCTGAATTCCTTATGCTTTATCATTCTTGAAACTCGTATGTGATCACAGATAAAATTTAATCCATATGTTTCTCATTCATTTATACTTAATGCATCCAGATTGCTTTGCAAGAGAGAGAGAACAGTCAAAAAAACTTTGAAGCCTTCCAAAAGTTCCTCCAAATTTTCTCTTTCCTGCAGACAAGAAGCCACACTTAGCCTTCTGTATACAAATGCCTAACTGGCTTCAGTGAGCTCAGACTGGTTTTCAGCTTTGAAACCTCTGAGAGCTGTGTGCCTTCAAAGATAGAAAATTATATCATGCATCTTTTTCACAACCCAAACAATCTGTGGTGGGTAAACACATATTGGTCTATTCTATGGATCATGCAAGGGAGGAGTGGTGGGTGGGGCAAAGTCGGTGCAGGGGAGAGAGCTAACAAGGAGGTAGGGTGCCCCGTCTGCACAGTACTCATCAGGTGCAGTCTTAGCTCTGTTGCTCTGATGTCATGTAGTGAGGTGGATCCTGAGTCAGAACCATATCTTCTATTCCTATCAAATCTTCCAGGAGTGGGCATAGTACTAATTATGAATTAGTCCTCTAATATGGCATAATCAATGCTCTTTTTAGGTTCTAAACTGGCTGGTAGGAAAACAGTTCCCCTCCTGCAGACTTTAGGGTTCAGTTAAAAGGATGACTGTGGGCAGTCTCCAGCCAAGAGTCTCTGTTGTGTGACTTTGGTCTTTGGGGTATTCATTTGAATAATGGGACAAATAAGACCTCTCTTACAGACCTGTAAAGATTAAATGTGGCACAGTCTATTACTGGACTTGGTACAGTGCCGGGTACA
Organism: Ateles fusciceps; assembly: GCA_036589455.1. Lineage (NCBI taxonomy): Eukaryota > Metazoa > Chordata > Mammalia > Primates > Atelidae > Ateles > Ateles fusciceps. The sequence goes on along the minus strand of JAZHEH010002507.1, from coordinate 16,387,017 downwards.
TTCAGTGACCCAGAGAAATGCAGCCTGTATTAATATCATCACCTCCATATAAGCCAGGGTGAATTTCTTATTTACGGATTGGAGCTTATATGGGGGTTTAATTTTTTTGAAAGACTTGACACTAACTTGACTAGAATTCTGAAGTAGAGTTCAGAAGTTATACTGGCTCTAGAGAAGAGAGAGAAAGAATCAACACACTCAGATGGGTTAATTTCTACTTGTAAGGTCTGTCACTGGGCATAAATAAAATTGAGGGTTTACCCTGTTTACCACATATTTTATAAAGGCAAGGAGAGCCTTGCTTGATTTCTATCTGAGCATCTTTTAATAAAAGTCAGAATTTCTGTGCATAAGCATCAATCATTGCCTTTTGGAAGTGTTCCCCAATAGAACTTACTCTTGCTTCTCAGGTTTAACTCAGAGGAATTCAGGATATATCCATACATGTCTAGATCTGAAGAATCCTGACCTTCAAAACACTTTCTCCATTTTGGGCCTGATAGAAGATGAGAAGACTAAACTGAATAGGCAAAAAGAATTCAAAACTCTCCACAGACACATAGGTAGCTCACTTACTTGGTTGCAAAAGTATTATGAACTGAGAAGTGTTTGTCAAATATTAGTGGAAATGATGAGGGTGAAGGAATTTAACCCTTTCATCTTCTCTATAACAAAGTGGATTGATGAGAGGATTAAGGAACCACGTTGGCTGGATGGGAGGAAGTCAGCAGCAGAGAAGTGAAGAGAGAGGGTCTGAAAGCCTACATTCCCAAGCCATCTGATACATTACCTGGAAAACATACAGCAGGGCATGTGCCAGCACATCTGTGGCAGGCAGAACTGCTCACAGCCTTTTTCCTGCCAGGTCTGGACTAAGCCTGTGCACCTACCAGAGCTCCATCTGCACAGTACATCAGCTGCAGTCTTAGCTCTGTTGCTCTGACATCACATAGTGAGGTGGATGCTGAGTCAGAACCATATCTTCTATTTCTGTCAGATCCTCCAGGAGTGAGCATAGTACTAATTATGAATTAGTTCTCTAATAAAGCACAACCAATCCTTCACATGCCTGGGGCCCTAGGAGCCACTGCAATCAGCAGGGTGACCTATGCCGTGAAAGGTGGGCCAACTTCACATACCTTCACATACATTCTTCCAGCTAAGATACTAGGCAAGCCTGAGTCACTCCCAGTTTTGTTGGAAAAGGAAACTGAGCTTCAGAAAATCAACTCGTGTTCCTTCCTGGGCTTACAAATAGGGAAGAACGAAGACTTAGACCCAAATCTGACTCATGAGTCCATATCCTTCCTAAGACACTTTTTTTTTTTTTTGGAGAAAAGAAAGATTGAAATAAGGAGAAGCAAGGACATAGCAGGCAGACAGCACCTTCTTCCACATTAGGTCTGGAGGCAGCCCAGGTCCTTCTGTGCCCTGAATGGAATATGTCCCTTGGTAAATACAAGAGACGTAATGAGATTTTCCTATGTCAGAAAGAAAGAAAAAAAAAAATCACACATTTCGGTGGTATCTTTTCCCTCTTCTCCATATTCAACATTCTCTAACAATATTAAGTTAGCCTCATGTTAAAGAAAAAAAGAAAACACTTAAAAAATGCTCATCATCACTGGTCATTAGAGAAATGCAAATCAAAACTACATTGAGATACCATCTCACGCCAGTTAGAATGGCGATCATTAAAAAATCTGGAGACAACAGATGCTGGAGAGGATGTGGAGAAATAGGAACGCTTTTACACTGTTGGTGGGAGTGTAAATTAGTTCAACCATTGTGGAAGACGGTGTGGCGATTCCTCAAGGACCTAGAAATAGAAATTCCATTTGATCCAGCAATCCCATTACTGGGTATATATCCAAAAGACTATAAATCGTTCTACTATAAGGACACATGCACACGAATGTTCATTGCAGCACAGTTTACAATAGCAAAGACCTGGAACCAACCCAAATGCCCATCGATGATAGATTGGACAGGGAAAATGTGGCACATATACACCATGGAATATTATGCAGCCATCAAAAACGATGAGTTCATGTCCTTTGTAGGGACATGGATGAACCTGGAAACCATCATTCTCAGCAAACTGACACAAGAACAGAAAATCAAACACCGCATGTTCTCACTCATAGGCGGGTGTTGAACAATGCGAACACATGGACACAGGGAGGGGAGTATCACACACTGGGGTCTGTCAGGGGGAAAAGGGGAGGGGATAGTGGGGGGGTGGGGAGTTGGGGAGGGATAGCATGGGGAGAAATGCCAGATATAGGTGATGGGGAGGAAGGCAGCAAATCACACTGCCATGTGTGTACCTATGCAACAATCTTCCATGTTCTTCACATGTACCCCCAAACCTAAAATGCAATTAAAAAAAATTGTTTTTCTATTTAAATGAATTTCTATAAAGAGAAATGGTTTGTAATACCGAGGTGAGGGACTCTAAAAAGGAAGAAAGAGCCCTCAGAGGGAAAGTGGATCCAGGAGGGCTTAACCTCTGCCTGTGCTCTATAAAATAACACTAATATGGAAAGTATGTAAACACTGCAGAACAATCAGAAACAAATGAAATGATGGCTTCAGAGTAACAGTATTCAGCTGTGGGCAACAGCCAGGAGGCAACTTTTGTTATGAACAGATCATAACAAAACGCCTCCGATGCGAAGCAGGCCTGATTTTTACCCTTGGAATAGGCTATGTAGGGTATGAACATGTGTCTGGGGCCCATCTGGACTTCCTTAGAAGAAGAAAAAAGAAAGAAAAGCAACTGTCTGTGAGTATATGACATGATGTGGGGTAGAGTCAGTCTTGTGAGAGTGGCTTAAATAGAGACACACACACATATATATATATATATATATATATATATATATATATACATACATATATATATGTATGTATAGATATATATTTTTTATATTTTGCTGTCACCCAGGCTGGAGTGCAGTGGTGTGATCTCAGCTCACTGCAACCTCTGCCTCCTGGGTTCAAGCGATTCTTCTGCCTCAGCTTCCTGAGTAACTGAGACTACAGGCACGTGCCACCACGTCTGGCTAATTTTTTGTGTTTTTAGTAGTGATGGGGTTTCATCATATTGGCCAGGCTGGTCTCAAACTCCTGACCTCGTGATCTGCCCACCTTGGCCTCCCAAAGTGCTAGGATTACAGGAATGAGCCACTGCACCCAGCCAGAGATTGTGTATTATTAATCTGTAACATATTTAGTTCATAAAGCAACCTGTGCCTATAATAATTGCTCTTATTAATTTTTTTTTTTTGAAGAAAGGCGTTACAAATAAATGCAGCAGGGGAAAAGGGAGGGAAGGCAACTAACATTTGCTAAGCAGCTACTATGTGCTGTTTGTGTCATAGATATTCTTATCTACAATCTTCATGATAATCTACCATTTCCTTCAGTTTATAGGTAAAGAAACCATGGCTCACAAAAGGTCAAAGCCTTGCTTGTTGTCCTTCAGATACCAAGTGTCAGAATGGGGATTTGATCTGGTCTGATCCCAAAGCCTGTTCCTTCTTATATCCAGCTGCCTCTCAGCTACTCAGGAAGCAGGAAAGTCAATGAACATAGGGGCAACAGTGGAACCAGCTCTTTCCCTTTCCAGACATTTTAGCTTTTGCTGTGTGTTTACAGAGAGGGGCTCAAGGGTCAGGGCACTGCCCAAGGGTATTCTCAAGAGCAAACCCAAAGCCCATTTTTGGAGATTTGTGCACTTTCCTTCTCTCTCTCCACTCATCATGTGGCAATCAGAGACAAGATAAAATGAAACTGGCTATCAGGGAGGGTCAGCCTGGCTTCCAGGATGTGTGAATCCGGCGGAACCCTCTGTGTGTTGATACCCTCTGTGCATGGTGTGGGCTTATTTGCCATTGACCTGGCAATTTGAGAATTTGGCTCTCACCTGCAGGACAGATGTCAGAGTCAGGAGTAAGAGCTATTTTTCCAATTCATTGGCTTGCTCTCACAGGTGGTGACTGAACACTCAGCCTTGGTAGGAGGAAGCAGCCCTCCATGCCTAGTGCTGGTTGCTGAGGCTTGGGAGCTGGTGGAACTGATTCCTTGGGTGCCTGGTGCCAGGATGAAGCAGGACTGGGGCATACCCAGGTCAGGAATCACAGATCCATGCAGCAAGTTATGAGGCCCTCTTGAATTTTGGCTTCTTCCCATGTAAAAGACAGACAAGAAAACACCTTTCAGGATATTTGAAAAATTAGAGGCAATTTTAGACAAACCTTACATACTGCCTTCACAGAGTAAATAATCAACATGTGAGAGCTAATTATTTAACTTTCCGTACTCTATGTTTTTAAACTAGGAAATGTTTAATCTACATGTTTCTGAGTTCAGAGTTCAGACTACTATGGTTAATCCTGGTAAGATACAAACAACAAAGTGCTGGTAGAGGGGGAAGGGATGGCTACAAATGAGGTAGGTTGGGGTGAAAGAAACCCCGGATTTTATTTTTCATGCCAGACCATGAGGGTTGCTGGGTTCTCAGTTTGTGTCCCTAGGGAGTTGATGCCAAAGAGGCATCAGATGCTGGCTGGGCATGGTGGCTTATACCTGTAATCCCAGCACTTTGGGAGGCCAAGGTGGGTGTATCACGAGGGTAGGAGTTCAGGACCAGTCTGGCCAACACGGTGAAACCCCAACTCTACTACAAATATTAAAATAAAATGGGCATGGTGATGGGCGCCTGTAATCCCAGCTAATTGGGAGGCTGAGGCAGGAGAATTGTTTGAACCCAGGAAGCAGAGGTTGCAGTGAGCTGAGATCACACCATTGCACTCCAGCCTGGGTGACAAGAGTGAGACTCTGTCTCAAAAAAAAAAAGACATCAGATGTTTACACTTGAGGGATTTTTGTTAATTGTTGTTAGGAGTTTACATAATAGCTGCCCCAGGGTTGCAGAGCTATGAACTGCAACCTTATGTGCAGACCCCCTGGCTTAGTATCTGACACAGAGTAGGTGCCTAAAATGGGATAGGAGAGTATGGGCCAGGAAGTATCTGGGGCTCTTGGGAATCAAGATTCTCCAGAACAGAGACACTTTACATGTCCCTTTGACAAACATTTAGCTGAACACCTTCTATGTGTCAGGCCGCGTGAAAAAGATGAAAAAGATACTGTCCCTGTCCTTGTTTTCCATGCAGTTGAGATGTCTGACAGTTAATTCAAGAATGGCAAGATATTCTGATAAGCACCTCAATAAAGGTGTAAGTTCTTAGTATAGTATCAGCTTGAAGAAGGCATGGTTTGGCTGGAAGGTGAACTATACAGCAATAACATTAAAAAATCACAAATGTTGGATTGGCATATGTGTGTTCAAAAGACAGTGGCTTTATTTGCACTCTCTCATTTTATAATTATCACAAGCCTATAAGATAGGTATCTTTATCCCCATTTTAATGATGACAGAACTAAGAATTAGTGGGGTTATATAACTTGCCAAAAGACAGGCAGCCATGGAGGAGATGTGAAAATAAAATGTCAGACCCATGAGTGGAAGGGCAGGTAGGTGTCTGATCCTGAAGAACTCTTTATGATATGCAGAAATAGAATTCTGCTTTTCTTGAAGGCAATGGGAATGTGATCCCCATTTATATTTTGGTTTCCTTGTAACTAGACATCCACAAACCCCCTGCAGACCCTCGCGAGCATGCATTCAGGATAACCCAGCTAAACCTGCACAGTGGTTCATTTCTGTTTGTTTTGATTTGCTCAACGAATGCTCATCATCTGTCCTGCTGCTGATGGTTCTTGTGGTCAGAGGCCACATAAATGTCCCACACAGAGCTGGGCCTTCCCTAACTCTCTGGAGCTACTGGGCTCCAGATCAGCTTCAGGGTATGTCAGTATGTGTGGTTTCTTCTATTTTACCAAATCAGCAGTTCTACACACAGGAAAAGAGGCTTTGCCTCAAATGCATTTCTATAAAAATTCCTTCACTGCCTCACCTCATTCTGTTCATCTACTCTTCCCCAAATCCCCCTCTCCATCACTTTCTGTTCAGGCTTTGAATGTCCCAAACCTGCTCATTTCACCTGGTCTTTTAAACCACTTGAGCAGCCCAGGAACAAAAGTGAACACATAAGTGGTGATCCTTGGACACTTCCGAGTGGCGGGGGCAGCTGTCAGCTGCACAAGACCTGCTTCCGCCCTGCACCATCATATCTCTCTCATTCATAACAGGTCTCATCTTGAGAATCTGCATTTGAATTTGGGCCTTTCACTCCTCACTCTCCTTGACACCTTTGGCTTAGATGTGCTTCACTGGCTTTCCTGGCTTGGGGTATCTTGGTGAGGGCTACCGTCCAGAGATGGACTCAGATGAGGGCATTAGCCTGGCACCAATACCTGGAGGAGTGTGTGCATGTTGCGAAGGGCAAAGGTGCTCTCTCATTGAGAAATGCCCCTCAAGAAATGCTCCCCATTAAGCATCCTCCACACCCAGCCCATTTCAATGTCCTTAAGATGTTGCCACACAACCTAGGTTTGCTAGACAGCTTTCATGTTCAACCAATCCTCAAGATACCTCCATAAAGTAGAAGGATTCTCATTTTCGTCAATGAAGAAATGAAGCCTCTGAAACATCAAATGAATTATTCAAGTTTACCTAGATTGAAAGTGTTAATATCAAAAAATAAGACCTTTATTTTTATTTCCAAGGCTAGCAAGTTTTCTGTTGATATAATATTGACAAGGAATGTACATCATTTCAGAGAAGGCAGAATCACCCTTATAGTTCCCCCAATGCCATCATCCTACCAGTTTCTTATAGGATGATGTGCCAAAGAGAACTTCATTCATTTCAGCTTTGATTCAGGTAAGAAGAAAGATGTTGCATAGGGATGCTTCCTGTAGTTAGGTACATCATAGTATAGAAGGATCTGCAAGTATTTATTTTTCCTTAGTGGCAGTGACCAGACACTATGAGATCATCAGCATGGGGTGAGGAGGCTCTCCACATAGCCCATGCCAGATCTTCCTACAGAAGTTCCTGGTAAAGCTCACAGACAGGACTTGAGCATTACAGACAACAGTACACATCTGTGAGATTACAAAATGGTAAACTCCTTTGGATCCTCGAGCATGGGAGAGCCTTCAAAATATCAAAAAAAGGTGAGCATTCAACACCATCACATCTCTAATGTTTGCCTTACTTCAGACCTGAATCCAGGTGAGTAATTATTTTGTTCACGATTTCCTGAAAGCTGACTTTGTGTGAGGAGCTGTATGAGGCCCTGGTGATAAAGAAATGAATGTTCCGCAGTATCTGCCCTCAAGGAACTCACAGCAAGGAAGACATAAGCCAGGTAACTAACAACACAGAAGTACATGACAGAGTCATGTACTATGGGAGCACATAGATATGCCATCTAATCTAGTCTGAAAGCTTCCAGCAAGAGGATCTTAGATGCCTGAGCTAAACGTAAAGGGTAAGTAGGACTTAGGAGAAGGAGTGGAGGGAATGGTACTATAGGCAGAGGGACAAAAAAACAGAGAATAGAGTGTGTTCTATGCCACAGATGAAGGACAGAGCTGTTAGGGGTAACACTGCAATGTGAGGCTGGAGAGGTCATCACAGGCCATATCATGCAGGGGATTATCAGACTTGTTAAGGATTTAAAAGTAATTACCATAAGGACAATGGAAAAGGAGAAGAATAACATGATTCCAACTGGTAGAAGAAATAATGGTCGAGACCTTTTCCCTTCTGGGACTCAATTTTTGCATCTGAAATCAGAATACTCAATTGGATGATTTGTGGGATTTTTTTTTTTTTTTTTTTTTAGATGGAGTCTTGCTGTCACCCAAGCTGGAGTGCACTGGCGGAGATCTCGGCTCACTGCAGCCTCTACCCCCTGGGTTCCAGTGATTCTTCTGCCTCAGTCTCCTAGGTAGCTGGGATTACAGGCATATGCAACCATGCCTGGCTAATTTTTGTATTTTTAATAGAGACGGGGTTTCGCCATGTTGGCCAGGCTGGTCTTGAACTACTGATTTCAAGTGATCTGCCGGCCTCAGCCTTCCTAAGTGTTGGGATTTCAGGCATGAGCCACCATGCCTGGCCTTTTTTTTTTTCTTTTTCCATTAGAGAGAGAATTTTTGCTATGTTGCCCATGCTGGTCTCAAACTCCTGGCCTCAAGTGATCCTTCCACCTTGGGATTACAGGCTGAATGATCTTTAAAGTTATTTTTGGGTCTATCACTCTGACAATTTATCATATAGATGATCACAGCTAAATAAATATCTTTTATGTTATTATAGAGTTGATAGCTAAACATATTGGTCCTGAAACATCACTTAAGCTCTAATAAAGGAGAAAAGACGCAAATTTTTGCTTTACATGGCTTGAGTTCAAAGACAGGTCTGCTACTTACTAGCTGGGTAAATCACTTTCTCTCATCTGTAACTAAGGGATAACAATGCGTTTTAGGGTCACTATTAGGATTAAAACATACCAAATATTTCAAAATGCCTGGCACATAGCAGTTATTCAACAAATGTCCACTGACTTTTAATTGGACAGGGTCGACTACAGCTCAATATAGTCTTTCCATTTTTACTGTATGTCTATTACATGCCAGTCTTTGGGTATGGAGAGATGAATAAACCACAGCCGTAGCCCTCCAAAGCTCAAGAACTCATGAGAGAGACACACAATTAATACATTTGTAGAAAATAAAATGTTATGAATGCAACAACAGAAGCAATGTTATATTGAAAAGGTGCTATTTAAGCTGGTGACCAATAGTGTTTCTAAACAAGCTATTTAAGATAAAATTCAGTGTGTGTCACTCAGAAGACATTGTGAGATAATTTGATAGCCAGGTTCCATTTTCTCCAATAGAAATGTTCTCCACTAGGGATCCTGATTAAATTCCCCCTCATGCAAATGGTCTCAGGGAATAAAAATGGGAAGGAATAAAAAGATAAAAAATGAGAAAAAGCATTTGTTCATCTGTAAATTTTTAACCTTTCCAAGTTTTATTATAAAATATTACTGTCTTCTTGGCTAAAAACCTAATGCAGACCTCACTAGGGAGGCACAGCACTAAGGTGACTGATTCGTCTTCTGCCTCAAAGCATTTCAGGGAAGACATAAGACTTAATGCGCTCAACAGCCAATGTCACTTCCCCCATGTATAAATCACATGAAAAGTTTATCAAACTCCTTATTGGTCACCACCATTTAGCTTTGTAATACAAATGGTCAGAGGCATTTTAACTTGCTAAACAGGCCAAGAAAGAGAAAAACTGCCCACTTTCTATAGTCATAGGAAAGGCCACTCAATGGAAGAGATGGACTTTTCCCTAAACTATTAAGTGAAAGATGCTTAAAGAAAATGAATAACATATAATATATAATATGTGGTTGGGACTTCTTTTATGATGAAGAGGAAGAGGAGAAAAAGCAGGAGAAAGGAAAATAGATGCGGTAGGAGGGAGGGATTGAAAATCCTCGTTTTAGGATTCATACGGTTGCATGCAGTTTAAAGACAGCGACTTTACAATTCTACAACATGAGAAGGACCTGCGGTTGCTGAGTCTGTCATCTCTAAAACTTTAAAATCAAGAAAGAACAAGAGTCTGAGAGGCACACAATGTAGTGGTTAAGGGTACAAACTGATTAAAGCAAAACAAAACTGAAAACTATGAGTTCTGGGGAAAGAAGAATTAAATCTGACTCAGGCGGTGTCACAGAGGAGGTGGTATGAAGCTGGAGTCTCAGAGGATGCACAGGATTCTAACAGGCTCTTTTGGGGAAAGGGTGTAAGAAAGAGGGGATAAAGAGAAGCTCTCTTGCCAAAAAGAACAGCATGTGGAAAGGGTAAAGCAAGTTAGGAAGCATCCTCCATTCAAGAACTATCTGTGAGAGTCTACTACATGCAAGGCACTTTCAAGGGGCTGGGGACTCAGCAGTGAAAAAAACAAAATCCTGTCTTCATGGAACTTACAGTCCAGTGGAGCATGGGATGATAATACTGTGTAGAAAAATAAAGGAGGATATACAGTTTAAGCAGTGAGTGAAGGCAAGCATTATTATTTTAATATAGTGTGGTCTGGATAGACTTTAATGACAGGTTACATTACAGCAGAGACTGGAAGGGAGTGAGTGAGTGAAGCATGCAGTTAGGAGTGATACAGGTAGAGAGATAAGAGCAAGTTCAAAGGCCCTGTGGCAGGGACGGTGCTTGCTATTTTATATGAGCAGCAAAGAATCAGGGCAGCTGCAGTTGTGTGAACAGTGAGACAGGGGACAGAAGATGTGAGCTGAAAAGTAAGATGACCAGAACTTTTATTTTTAAGGACACTGGCTTTAATTCTCAGTGAAATGGAAAATTATTGAAAGGTTTTGAGTGGAGGAATGACATAATCTGAGGCATGTTTTCAAGTGGCCATCCTCGTTGCTGTGATGAGAACAGACTCCAGGGCCCAGTGGTGGAAACAGGAAGACAGGAGACTGCGGCAATAAACAAGTGGAGGGAGCACCGCTGCTTGAACTAGGTGGTCCACAGTGGTGGATCCCGTCAGTAGAGAACTGACAGCATTTACTAGAGCAGAATATTAGAAAAAGAGAGGGGCTAAGGATGTTTTCAAGGTGTTTTGACATGGTAAGTGTAAGAATAGAATTGTTCTTTCATGTTCTAGGAAAGACAGTGAGAGGAGGAGATTTCATGGGGGCTGAGAGGAATTAGGCTTTTGACATGTTAAATTTTATGTATCTATTAGAAAGCCAAGAAGAAATGCTGAGTAGGTGATTAGATATATTAGTCAGGTTATCAGGGTCAGTGTGCAGATATATATTTGGAGGTTGTACTCTATAGATGGTGTCTTAAAGCTATGAGTCTTAATGAGGTCACTGAAGAAGCAAGGTAGGTAGGCAGGGAAGAGGTCCTGGACAAAGACTTAAGGTATTCCAAAATTTAGAAACTGGTAATGGAGAGCAATTAGATGATGAGATCAAAGAGGTTAGTAAGGGAGAAGAATGCAAGAGTCTACTACATGCAAGTAAAGAGTTTTGAGAAGGGAGGGCTCAGCTGTGCCCGATGCTGCCAACTAGAATGATTTGAACAAGGACTGCCCATTGGATTTGGCAACACAGACAGTGGTCACAGGTGCCCAAAACAAATGCTCAAGGGCTATTTTCATGGAGAAGTTCGTACAAATGTCTGACTGGGCTCAAGAGAGAGCGGGAGGGGGAGGAATAAGATTACACAGCACTTGAGAAGCTCTGTGGCAAAGACAATAAATGGGGGAACAGGAGGGTAAAATACAGGGTCATGGTTTTTCCCTTCCCTCGCTCTCACCCTCCCATTGTAAAGATGGGAGCTATTAAAGCAAGCTGTAGTCTTACATGTCTACATAGAGACAGAGATTTGCTGATGTAGGAGAGGGACGAGAGAACAACCCAAGCCTTGTGTGTGTTCTGTAGTACAGTTATGGGTGTACAGGAAAAAAAACAGCTCTATTCTCGTCTCCCTGGTAAATTTGTTCCATGAACTGTTTTTCCTCATTCCTGGGATGAAATTTCAGGAGGGATCCACTGTATCCCTACACTCTTCAATTATAAAAGTCCTCAGGCCAACTTCTAGCACTAAATTATTACACTCCATTGTAATAATCAATACTCCCATGTTGGCTCATTGAAAATTCTCCCTTCTGCAGCTACAGTATATTTCAGACTTAGCGTACACACACCTCAAGAAGGGGACTTGCTGGCTTCTCTCTCTCCTCCCCTCCACCTTTTCCTGCTAGACAGCTGAATGTTTGGGGATTCCTTCACACAGGGGTCAATGTGCCTGGGGAAGGTCTCACTTGACAGATATGGGTTGTTATCTGGCTTCAGCATGTCCTCAGCGTGTGGTGTGTGTCCAAAGCTGGCTATCTATCTCTCCCTCTAGTGGTCTTCCCACAACTCCCTTTCAGTCCTGGCCTTCAAGTGATCAACTCCTGCTCTGGGATCATACTGCTCCTCTAGTCAACTCTTTTGGATGGGGTCCCTTTTAAGATATCCCCAGCTGGCTCCCTTGTGCGGCACCCACACACCTTTTCCTTGTCTTCACTTTTTGCTCTATCTCTCAGATACAATCATCAACCTCAGCCTCCTTCCTTACTCTTGAACTCTGACTTTTTATATCCTCAGGATAATGTTTAACACAAGTTTTACAATCTTTTTTTTTTTTTTTGAGATGGAGTTTTGCTCTTGTTGCCCAGGCTGGAGTGCAATGGCACGATCTCGGCTCACTGCAACCTCCACCACCCAGGTTCAAGCGATTCTCCTGCCTCAGTGTCCCAAGTAGCTGGGATTATAGGCATGCACCACTATGCCCAGATTTTGTATTTTTAGTAGAGATGGGGTTTCTGCATGTTGGTCAGGCTGGTCTCAAACTCCCAACCTCAGCTGATCCGCCCACATCGGCCTCTTAAAGTGCTGAGATTACAGGGGTAAGCCCACCGTGCCTGGCCAAGTTTTACAATCTTTTTGCAAGCCCTGCATAGGTGATCTGGCCTCTGGGGCCTCTTCTAAACCTCCAAAATAGGAAGAGTCCTATGGTAAGATTCTATTACATGTGGCTGGAACAGAGAGTATACATGGTAGGAGAGGAGGTAGACAGAGCTGACTAAGGCTAAATAAATTTTTACTCTCCAGGCAGGCAACAAAGAGTCATCAAAGGCTTTTGAGCAGAGAGTTACAAGTCAGGAAAAGGTAATCAATTTCTGGACACTAAAATTCTAATATTGGGTGTTACTCTAACTTATGAAATGAAATACCTTTTGAAATAGGAAGAACATATGATTATAGTCATCATAAAGTATCTAAAACAGTGAATATATTCCTGCTTAACTGCTTGTTTGTTGATAACCAACCTCTCTCCCTTATTCACCAATAAATCCAAATACAGCCTTACTCAAGCATTCAACAATATTTATTTATACATATATTTATTTATTTATCTTTTGCAGGTAAACTTAAGGTTAACTACTATACCCAACCCCTCTCTTGAATTAATACTGGAATTCTGAACCCTGTAGTCTCACACTAAGATGATTCTTTGCGAATAATTTTGGCTTAATTCAGAATAATCCCTTTCAATACTTCATGGACAACATGTATAAATTTAAAGACAGTGGCCAACTTTAAGAAGATGAATGGCCAACTTTAAGAAGAAAATGTAATAAGCAATTATTCCATTAAAGAGAGTAGTATTTTATTTTTGTCCTGATTAAATCATCTTTAACCACCTGGCTTCAGTTCAAATCAAGTTCAGAATCTTTAGGGGCAAAGTCTATTAACTGGCAGCAGAATGCTCTGTGATTGACTCATTCATTTATTCTTTCATATGTCAAATGACTACTGACTGTGCCAGGTGTTAGAAGAAGGAAAGGATGATAGCAAAATGAGCCCAACTCATTGAATAAAGAAAATGGAAAGTAGTGAGATTTTTGGCTCACGTTAAAAAAAGAATTTGCTAGCTTTGAGAATGAAACAGATATAAGTATCGTCCATCCATCCATTCATTCATTGAGTGGATACTGAATGCCTAACTAAGTCACAGGCATTGTGCTAGTTACTGAGTATCTAATGGTGAGTGAACAGTCCCTGTCCTAGAGAAGTTTACAGTAAGGATACAATGGTGAATAAATAGTTCCTGCCCTAGAGAAGTTCAGTCTAGTGACAGAGTTCCACAGCCATGGAAGGGGACAATCAAATAAAATCATCCTTAGGATTATTAAAACACGGGCTGCTGACTATTTGCCCTGAATGCTTTGGAAGATCACTTTCTCACTTTCATAAGGAAATTTGTGTGTGTGTGTGTGTGTGTGTGTGTGTGTGTGTGTGTGTGTGTGTTTTTTTTTTTTGTGTGTCAATAATTTCTAACAAATATTCTTACTGGAAAAATTTTACATAAATTCCCTCTAAGATTAGAAATAACACGAGAATGCTTATTTCTTTACTTATTATTTTACTTTAAGTTCTGGGATACATGTGCAGAATGTGCAGGTTTTTTACACAGGTATATATGTGCCATGGCACTTGGCTGCACCTATCAACCCATCATCTAGGTTTTAAGTCCCACATACATTAAGTATTTGTCCTAATGTTCTCCCTCCCCTTGCCCCCACCCTCCGACAGACCCCAGTGTGTGATATTCCCTCCCTGTGTCCATGTGTTCTCATTGTTCAACTCCCACTTATGAGTGAGAACATGTGGTATTTGATTCTCTGTTCCTGTGTTAGTTTGCTGAGAATGATGGCTTCCAGCTTCATCTGTGTCCCTGCAAAGGACATGAACTCATTCTTTTTTATGGCTGCACAGTATTCCATGGTGTACATGGAATACCATGTACCACATTTTCTTTATCTAGCCTATCACTGATGGGCATTTGGGTTGGTTCCAAGTCTTTGCTATTGTAAATAGTGCTGCAGTAAACATACATGTGCATGTGAGAATGCTTTTTATCACCACAACTGTTCGACATAGTACCAGAGGCCCTAGCAAACACAATTAGACAAGAATTAACAGCAAAAGAAGATATAAAGAAGGAAAGAGAAAAGCAAAATTTGCAGATGATACGATCTAGTACATATAGCTCATACTGTCCTCTATGTTTGGACCACTTTTTTCCTAAACAAAATATCACAGATATCATTTCCTTACAGAAGCCTTCACTGACCATCCAAACCATATTAGAATACCTAGTGCTCTATTTGAAAATTACTGTGACGTTCATAATGCATGTAGAACATGTATAATCCATGCACATTTTAATACCATAAATAAGAGAGTTTAGCAAGGTTAGTGGGTATAAGATTAATTTTTCAAAAATCTGAATATAAACTAGTACAGCCATTTTGCAAAACTGTATGGAAGTTCCTCAAAAAAAAAAAAAATGATAAATTACCATGTGATCAGGCAATTCTACTTCTGGGTATCTCTAAAAGAAATGCAATCAATATGTTGAAAAGATGTCTGCACTCTCATGTTCACTGCACCATTATTCACAATTGTCGAGATATGAAATCAACTTAAATGTCCATCAACAGATCAAAACAATGTGGCAGATAGTCAAAATGAAATACTATACAGTCTTAAAAAAAAGAAGAAAATTCTGTTGTTTGTAGCAACACAGATGAACTTGGAGAACATTATGCTAACTAAAATAAGCCAGGCACAAAGAGATAAATACTGCATGATCTCACTTATATGTAAAGCTTAATAAAGTTGAACTCACAGAAGTAGAGAGTAGAATGCTGGTTATCAGGGTGGGGTTGCCAAGGGGTAGTGCAGAGATGTTGGCCAAATTGTATGAAGTTTGAGTTAGACAGGAGGAATAAGTTCTGAAGATCTATTGTACAGCACAGTGACTATAGTTAATAAAAATGTATTTTATATTTGAAAATTACTAAGAAAGTAGATTTTAAATGTTCTCACCACAAAAAAGTATGTGAGGTAATGGATATGTTAATTAGCTTCATTTAATCTTTTTACAATATACACATATATCAAAACTCACATTGAACCCCAAAAATATATACAATTTATATTTGTCAGTAAGAAATAAATGATAAAAAATACATTAACATGTAGTTTGTAAAAACCATAAAAGATAATTCTTTTTCTCTGGCACCTATACTAAACATAATTAGCACTGATTTTAGTATATTAGCATTTGGAAGCAAATCTGACCTGTAAAACTTTGCTTCCTTTCAATGGAAATCTCACAGGTATTATTTGTTCATATTAACAAATAATTTACTTTCTTAAAAAAATCAGTCCTATTTCTCTACTCCAGAAATAACTAAATAGGAAATATAATAGAATATTCAATGTAATGTATAAAAGCAACTAAAAATCACTAAACAGAAATTTGATTTATCTGTGCTCCTCTCACTATACACAGAGTAAAGATATTTTACTTTTATTTACCTTAAAAAATACATTTAAATGTCATTTCTTTCAATAAAGGATATGGTAGGCTGAATAATGGCTCCTAAAAGATACCCATGTTCAAATCCCTGGAACCTATGAATGTTAGTCACATGGCAAAAAAGAAAAAAAAGGAACTTGCAAATGTGATTAAAGATCCTGACATAAGGAGACAATCCTGGATTATTTGGGTTGGACTAAATGCAATCATAACTGTTCTTCTAAGAGAGAGGCAGAGGTAGATGTGACCACAGATGAAGAGAAGGCCAATAAGACCACAGAAGGCAATGTTGGGATATGTGGCCACGAACCAAGGAATGCCAGCAGCCACCAGATACTGGAAGAAGCAAGGAACAGGTTTTTCCCTGGAATCTCCAGAAGGAGCAGGACCCTGCTGACACTTGATCTTGGCTTAGTGAAACTGATTTTGAACTTCTAGTCTCTAGAACCAGAAGAAAATATACGTGTGTTGTTTTAAGCCAGCAAGTATATGGTTACTTGCTACAGTAGAAGCCATAGGAAACTCATACAAAGAGTTTGAACTATTTATCCACCACTCCCTCAAACATACATACACAGATAATATAGTACGGGGTGACTAGAAACAGTAATGCAAAGACATTACAACAAAAAGAAGAATGGAAATATGCTATGTAGTAGAAGGCTCAACAGTTTAGGTTGAGTGTTAAATTTTTAACTCTGAGCTTCCTGGCTTCTAGGGCCAGAAAAAAAATGTAATCCATTATATAGCTTTTATTACTGGAAAGACAAAAATACATCATTTCAGATTGAACAACACTTTTCCAAACAGTAAATTCTAAAATAAATTCTCCAGTGGGATTTTTACATGGGTACAATGAGTGGCATATTAACTCATGGTTATACCAAATATAAGCATGGCCTTAACATGACTATTGCCTTCTTTTTAAAAAAATTTTTAAAACTCTTCATTAAAAATGATTTTATACTTACAAAATAGTTGTAAAAATAGTACAAAGAATTATTGTATAACCTTCACCTAGATTCTACCAATGTTTTGCAAACATACTGTTCATAAATATATGTGTGTGCATATA
Source organism: Ateles fusciceps (assembly GCA_036589455.1). Lineage (NCBI taxonomy): Eukaryota > Metazoa > Chordata > Mammalia > Primates > Atelidae > Ateles > Ateles fusciceps. The sequence goes on along the minus strand of JAZHEH010002507.1, from coordinate 16,369,973 downwards.
TGTGTATATACACACACACACACACATATGTGTGTGTACATATGTGGTTTCTTTTTCTGAATCATTTGAAAGTGAAAGATACAATGGCCTTTTACTCCAAAATATTAAATAATTCAGTGTGTATTTTATAACAATAAGGATATTCACTTATATAACCATAATACAATTATCAGGAAGTATACATTGATACAATACTATTATCTAATCTGATCTTATTAAAATGTCATCTATTATCCACTAAATATCCTTTACAATAAAAGTTTTAAAAAAAGGTTATCTAGTCTTGGATCCAATTCAGCATCACATGTCCTTCAGTTACCATGTCTCTTTAGTCTCCTTTAATTTTCCTGTAGTTTTTCTTTTATGACCTTGGCATTTTTGAAGAGTAGAGGCAAGTTATTTTATAGAATCTCTCTCCATTTGGATTTCTGATATTTCCTTATGATTAGATTCAAGTCAGGGAATTTTGGCAGGGCTCCAAACAATATTGTGTCCACATGGCTACTTCTTGAGAAGACATTTCATAAGAGACAAGGGTAAAATATTTAAAACAACCTAAAAACAAAACTGAAACGTTAGTTTGATTTAGTGCAAACTAAAAACATTTCTCTCCAGTGAATCCAGTCTGTCTAAGGAATGCTTGAGAGACTGCTGGTCTCTCTCCAGATATCTCTACTCACTGGGCAGCAGCGAATCTTAGAAGTTTGGGTGAGATCCCTAATAAGCCTCTATTGCATTTGCCCTGCAACCTCAACAGTTTTCACACCAAAGAAGCACTGCTTATTCTAAATATCTTCTAAATATCTTTCAAATATATTGATGTCTCATCTCCCCTACCATAATCTGAGACAGGTCACCATGATAACATCTCTCATGCAGACTCCCAGTCTTCCGGTCTCCTACTATCCACTCTCGCCTCTTGCCAATTTGTTCTCCAAACTGCAATTATTTCCATCCTTTGTAATTCAGTTATGTTATCCACTATGCTTAAAACCTTTCAGTTTCTCTTACATAAAAGACCAAAGTCCCTCAGAAGGTTTACAACATCAGCATTTCCTACCCCTTTTTGCTTCTCCAGCCTTTACTTGTACCACTCCTCTCTTGCCCCACACCAAAGCTGCCAATTTCCTTCTGCATATTCTGCTGTGCTCTCTTCCTGAACCATTTTTTTCTCTTGACCACTGCCATACAGAACTCTCTTCCCTCCCAATCACGTTCTTTGCTTAGTTACCTAATCAAAATCTCTCAGTTCAAACATCACTGCCTTGCCTTCCAGACCACCCAATTACATGGCACTTGGATTTATGTTCTGATTCCTTCTCTGCTTTATGGCACTTACATATCATACATACAGAGGAGTGTATAAAACTTATGTGAACATTTTAAAAACTTGTATTTGTGTATCCTTCACAAGTAAATGCTAGTTCCCCAAAGCCCTTCCTGAGAGTACCTTTCTACCTCAACAACCTGCACTTTCAAGCCCAGTGTCCTGATATTTGTGGTAATTATTCCCTTGCCCGTCTTTCTAAGCTTCGTGCCTTTGTAGGCATTTTTTTAAAGGTATTGTCTTTTTTTGCCTCTTTTTGAATTTTCTGTGAATGAAATAATTCTGTATGTATTTTCTCATGTCTTGTTTCTTTCACTTAAAATTGTTTGATTCGTCTATGTTATTTGTAGCTGTAGTTCCTTCATTTTAAGTATGTCTACCACTGTATGAATATAATACAACTTAGTTATTCATCCTATTATTGAAGAAATTTAAGTTCAAATTTGGAACAAATATAAAAAATAATGCTATGAATACTCTTGTACTTGTCTCCGGGCACTTACTGGTACACAAGTACAATTGTTTCTCCAGGTTCCTACCTAGGAATGGAATTGGTAGAGTACAGGGCATGTACACAGTCAATTTATCAGACAATGCTTCACTGTTTTCCAAAGTGGCTGCCCAATTTATACTTCTGCCAGCAAGGTATGAAAGCAAAGCACTTATCAAGGTCTTTAATTATACATTTTTGTAATTGTTTGCTGAGTATTCATCTCCTCCACTAGACTGTACATTCTAGGTCTACTTCTGCTCGCCATTTTCTCTCCAGTGCCTGGTACAGAGTGAATGCTTTAAACAACTGGCTGTATAAAATAAGGCAGTCTGGTAAGAAAGCTTAAGTATTCTGGACGTGAACACAGATCTGTCTAACTTTAACATCCATGTGTTTTTTACCAGACTATATTTTCCTTATTTCAAAATGGTGATGATTATTTGTATCCTATTAATTATTTCCCAGTGTAATAGTAGTAATAAAATAAGATTACAGATGTCAATGCAATGAATACAGAGTACATATTAAGCATCACCAATGTTCCACTACTCTGCACCTGGACTCAAAGGTCCACAGATGGTGTATATGAAAGATGGTTGTCAATGACAAGTGCTTTTTGAATGTATGCGGATTAAGATTACTTTGTGGAGGAAGATGGTGGTTTCAAATATCACTGCAGGGAAAACCAAGGAGACCAATTAATACTTTCAAACTCAGACTGCACCTGTGTCCCAAATTATTCACTAGCACAAACAAAAGAAGCTCTCTCCAAGACCTGATCAGAACAAACATTTTTGAATGCTTTTACCCAGGTGGCATCATCTTTCATCTGTGCCCAGGCTCAAGGAAGGGCTGGGTAGAGAGCTGGATAAAAAAACACTGCACTTCAGCTTGGCACTGTGGGTTCAGAAGTAAACTCTGACTTCCTATTTACACTGAAAGATCTCAGGCTTTTGTGGTTTCCTGTTGTGCCCTGCTGTGTCTGTGCTCTGGTTTCTGGGTTTGTCTGCACATAGCTACAAACAAGATCTCTCACTGTTTCACTCTATCTTGCTTGTTTGAGAAAGGAATTCCACAATCTCTGTCAGCAGATTCTAGCAGGTGCTTTGTCCAAGTCACGACTTCTTAGTATGGCTTACCCAGACCTACCAAGAGATATTTTATTTGAAAGGATGGAGATAAAGGGATTTCTTAGTGTGTCCCAAATCTGGCAGGAACAGACTGATTCTCAAACTTGCTTCCCTTCATTTTATATTAATTACATTTATTAACTTCAGTCTTATATTCATCAAGTGTAAATTTAGAGCACTGTCCATGTACAAGGTGCTCTATGTACAAAGCACTACTGAAACAATGAAGTAAAGATATAATTGCTACTCTGAAAGAACTTAAAGCAGCTTTTCTGAAAGTCTTCCATTAGAGTCACCAGGGCACATGTTAAAATTACAGATTCTCATATACCCCTTCCGGCAAGACTTACTGAATCAGACCCTGTGGGAGTGGGGCCTGAGGAATTGCATTTTTAAAAGAATTACTCAGGCATATGCACATTAACTGACTGTCACTGGCCTGCAGCTCAATGGAGAATTCACAGTCACAATGGAAATTAGTGACAAGGAACCAGGAGCTCTTCCTGCAATGAACCAGATATTCACCAGCCGCAGGATCCTTCCATTTGAGTAAATGAAGATGAACCAAGTATTGCAAGATTGCAGTGGACATGGTTCAGGGGTCTGCTCAGATATCACTTATTAGCTGTCAGACACTGAACTTAGTATCTTTGAGTCACTTAATATCTTTGAGTCTCATTTGAAAAATAGAAAACAACATCTGCTTTGACTGATTCACTTGGTTATTCTGCATCAAATTCCATAAGACGTTTAGTAAACTCTAAAGCACCAAGAAAAAGTTAGCTATTATGATCACAAAAACTTTCATAAACAAAAAAATAATTGAGTCAACCTGTGACGATTCTGTTAAGCAATCAGAGCCACCCTCTCTCTCTTAAGAATCTCAATCTTTGTTTGTGGGACCCACTTTCTCTTGAATATTATAGCTGTATTATGTGGTTCTTCCAGGTCCTAACACTTTTTCCAAAAGCAGAGCTTAAAACTGGACCCAGTTCTGAGGAGGAAAAGCAGGATATACTTCTGGTACCATGTTAACATATTCAAGGAATAGGTATAAAAGACCATGTACTAGCTTGTAATCTCTTTGACCTCAATTCCATCATCTCTCAGATGTGGAAATATATTCTATTGTGCAATTTTATGTGACAATCCTCTAACAATGTTTAATCTATGTTTAATCTGAATATATTAGTATAATTATATTTTATTCTTTTAATTCTAATATAAGACATGGTTACTATATCTTTCTCTTTCTTATATAGCCATAATTTTTGTCCATTCAGGGATTTTACAATTAGCCTCACATTTCTGTTGTGAGGATTGGAAAGTCTACACACAGACTGCCTAGCAGAGAAAGTGGTACACATGAAGTATTTAATAAATCCTGGCTGTCATTATTCTTAAGTATAAATGTGTTTCTTGCCCATCCTTGAACTGTTGTCCCCAAATTCCTCTTCTTTATATATCATGCATAAAAATGATCAGCCTTTTCTTTTGTAAATCCAAATTTTACATCCTTGAACTTGTGATTTGGTGTTTACTATCTATTTCACTAAGGATACAAATTAATTGTTATTTGTTACCATATCACTTTAAATTAACTTGATTATAAATTATGTACTGACTAGCTACTATATGCCCTAGAGACAGAACACTGAAGTAGATATTTTTTCCCAACTCTATTTTTCAAAGAGTTCAGGCTCATAGGAAAGACCGAGAATGACAAACAGTGCACCAGAGCTATGCATAAAGAGCTGTGAAGGCCCAGAGGAGGCACAATCTATTAAATGTGGTGGAGGAAGGGAAGAGGGCCTCGGGAGGTCACACCAGAACTGGACTTTGGGGGAAGACACACACACAGGACAGTGTAGCGACTAAGAACCCAAGGTCTGGTGTCTCCATACTTTGGTTCAACCTTACCTCTACCTCCTTCTAGCTCTGTGACCTCTCCAAGCTTCAGTTTCCTCATCCAAACACTGGATAGGGTGGGACGTAATACAATGAGGACCCCCACCACGGAATTTGCTGGGGAGTAACAAACAACATAGTAAATGCTCAGTATATGCGATGATGATTCTGGTCATGATGCTACTCAACAGGCAGAGGGTGATGTGGCCGTTCCAGGGAGGGGAAACAACATGCCCAAAGGCCAGATGTATAAGAGAACACAGGCCCTTTTCAAGAAAAGCAAGTACAGGTCTACCACACTTCTTCAACTCAAAGCATTTCAAATACCAAAAGTGTTTTCACAACTCATTTGATGGCAAAATCTGATCTGAATGGATCAAGTCATTTAAAGACAATTTAACCTGTTTGGTGTGAATATTCATATGTTTTACTGTAGAGATATTAATATGTATGATTATGGGTGCTGCCCCAAACTTCACGGGCAGTGTTATGCATTATATTATACATATACAATATTAACTGTCTAAAATCTGGTCATCCTCTATTCCCAAACATCTCTGGTTCCATGGAATTCAAACAAGGGCGTTCAGATGCCCCTGCCAGAACACAGCATGAACGGTGAGGGATAGCACGGAATGGCACCAGACATGGGCAGGGGCACTAAATGTCTGATCTCGTATGCCCAGCTAGCATTCAGGAGACTTGACAAAGGATTTTTGTCAGGAGAATCAAACCAACAGACTTAATATTCACGACCATTTTCACTGTGAGTCTATGGAAATAGACAGGTCCAAGCAAATTGGTGTTCTGCACACCACAGAAAAAGCACACGTACATAAAAATAACTGACCATTCTCTCTGTGGGAACCTCTTCTTTTTCCTGGGCCATTAATAATTTCCTTAATTCCAGAGAACCTATGCCCTGTCTTCCAAAATCATAGCAAATATATCTGCTAAAGATTACACGGAAACCTGTAATTTTATCATGCAAATAGATGACAGGAGAATGAGTCATGGAAGTCCCAAGACTGCTCTCTGTCAAGTAGCACCTGGGTAGCTGAACATTCATTCAAAAGCATCCTCCAGTTAAATATTTCCTCAACCAACAGAATTACGGCTCAGTCTTTGTCTGGTTCCACACAAGGCTACAACAATCAACTAAATAGCCCAAATACAAATTGGCAATTAGCTGCTGTTAATACTTTTCAAACAGTTTTATATTTTTGTTTTTGGCCTGCTTCAAGGTATAATTCAGTGGACAACTCAGTTGTGCCTGGAATTGTGTGACTCAATTGACCAATGCTGCTGTGGCACACGGGAAGGGTCAGGTTATCAAGGAAAGAACCTCAAGCCTGACCAGCATATAAACCACTCAATGACTAGACCAAATATCAGTTGCAAACTGGTATTTTTCTGCCTATCATTCTGCCCATGTATACATCTACCATTTAATGGATACCTACTGTGTGTCAGGTACATGCAAGTAAATGGAAATGTACTATTGTGTGATATCCTTCTGTTATCCACTAGTATCATTCCATAATGTAACCTAAAAAATGGGCAGTAAGTCTCCTCTTCTCAAACATTGCTATACTTAATTCCCTAGAATTTTTCAAAATACACAGAAGGGGATAAATTTCACGGCATGTAAATTATCTTTCAATAAAAAAATTTACAACAGACATGACAGTATCACAGTAACTTTCATTTAGGATTTAAGACTTCAGTTCTTTTCAAATAGAATATATCCAAATCCATAGGGACATAGCCAAAAGGTCCACTCATTGTCTCATTTGAACTTTTTTTTCCTGTTAGCAGTAGAAAGCCATTGATGGTTGATTAGGAAGGAACTTTCAATCTCATTCCTTCAGTGTTGATTGCCCAAAAGCTTCCCATTGGTTCTTCTGAGATCTTTGATCTCACTGTTACTTCTTTTGGGACTCTAACCATTGAGTAAGTGAAAGAGTAGAAACTACCTCATATTTCTGATGGCTCTTGGGGTACTTTTAAAAGATATAAAAATGTAATTAACACATAAAAAACAGATATTTGGAACACACAAAGAGAATGGAAGAAGAGGATGAAAAACTAAGGGACAAGCAATGCACAAATACTAAAGCCTCTGAACTAAATGTATGTAGAACGAAATGAGCTCATGCAGCCAGGCACTTGGCACGAGCCCCAGTGCTTGGTTAGGGTTCCACCATGACTGCTTTCATCATCTATTTCATCCACACCAAACTGCCGGAAAAGCACAAACCCGCCCCTTACTGCCAGGTAACCCTCAACAGCCGCAATATCAGAATCACCCACACAGCAGATGTGTGGTAAATAGGAAAAGGAAAATAAAAATCAATGTGATTTTCATCAGGCTCTCCCAAACAAATACAAAAACATCTTCACGAGTTGGGAAGTCAGCCACATGTCTTCACATTGCCAAATTTGGTACTTGACCACAGTGAAGCAGGGGAAAAGGGAAGATTAATAAATACTCTCTTCACAGGGGACGATGGTGACAAGTGATGTTGTTTATTTTTATTGTTATCATTAGGCTGGTGGCTTCCTGAAAGGAAGCGATTTGGAAGACTGGGAAGAAGGGAAAATGAAAGCACCATGGTCTAGCTGTAATCCAGCCTTATTGCAGTTCTCATCAGGCTCTGGGAAAGATCTGCCTTGTAATCACTCTGCCTCATTCCCACAAAACACGTGTGTTTATGGTCAACCCATCCCACAGCCTATGTCTCATCCTTCTGATTATTGTTGAGAGTCTGAGCTCTGGAATCCAACTGCCTTAGTGGCAAACCTAACTACAAGACTTACTAACTATGCAGGCTTGGGTAAGTCATTTGTCTCTCTGAGCCTCAGTTTCAGTCCCTGTAAATTGGCAAGATAATTCTGATAACTGTATAAGGTTATTTTGAGGGTTAAAAAAAATCCAAATTTCTTAGACCATGATCAATATATAATAAATACTAGCTGTTATTGTCATTGCTGCTAATTTTTCTCCACCAAGGCAGTCCTCTAAAACTTTCCACTCCCATCTACCACCCCCATCCCATCCCACTCCCTTGTACCCTTGGGAGAAGAACCCATGCTGCTCCTCAGGAGGGAGCTAAAACACAGCTGCACCATTTTCTTCCTCTACTTCTAGAGGAAGAACTTATACCATTCTTCCAGGCAAGCTGCAGTCTTTTGTGGAAAACTGGGCTCAGGCCAGTTGACAGGTAGATTTCCCCTAAAAACTTTCATTCCTGACCTTCTGAAATGCCTTATTTCACCTGACTTTGCTGTGTTACTGGTGAGCTTCAGAAACATGGGCCAGATATCCCTGCCCTGCTTTTATGGGAATGGAATCATTCCCATAAAATCAGGAGAGAGGGATATCTCCTGTGGGGATGGGTTGACCACAAACACACAGATCACAGGGTAGATGGAAGTTTTAAGAAACTGCTAAACTGTTTTCCAAAGTTATTGCACCATTTGACATTCTTACAAGTGGTATGTGAGTTCCAGTTCCCCACATTCTCTCTACAACTTCAGCCATTCTAGTAAGTGTGGAGTGGATCTCACTGTGGCTTTCACTTGCATTTCCCCAATGCCTAATGATGTTGAGCATCGTCTGCTCCTCTAACAAACACACCCTGTGCAGTGCCGCACAGTCCTGGGTGTAACATGGGCCCTCCAGGACCAGGCCACGCCCATGGCCTCTGGGGAATGTTTTCCTTGGTGTTCTGAGGAAGCTATAAAGTGCTGTTATAGACATCACTCAGAGAACAAAGCTCTAAGAACATGGTATGGTCTGAGGGGTGGCTTTTCTGTGGTTATAGCCCAAAGACACTAAGGCCACAGTCTCTCTAACTGATTTCTGAACAGATCAGGCTATAGAACCAGTGAGTCTAAGTGCATCCTGATGAGCTTCATGGGGAGGAGATAGTTTCTCCTCCCAAGGCATGGAGTGGTGGCAGGGAATTGGGATAGAAAGTTCTAGAGAGCTGTTTTGGTGCAGAAAAGAAGAGAGCAGAGAGTAGCAGGTTTATCACCCAGGTCCCATTAAAGTAAAATTTCAGTGAAAATCTTACTTTGCCAAGAGGCCAAGTGAACCCCCTGATTTCCCTTGTGAGATGGGGTTGGGGGGTGTTCCTTACAGCACTGCAGACACAGGGGGCTACTCCAGGTCAGTCAGGCCTCATGCAGCAGAAACAGGTGACCAACAATGACCCCACTGGATGAGGAAGGAGTAAGAAGAGACTTAGGGAAAAATCCAAGCACTTGTAGGAAAAATCCAAGCACCTGTATACTTTCTCAGAAAGGAAAGACAGTTCAACTGTGCAGTTGCTAAGCACCTACTATGCCCCTAGCACTAAAGCAGACAGGATGGGACAGGGGGAGGCTCAGGAAACATGGACCAGCAAGTCATCCTCATCTGAGATACAAATCTGTACCATTAAAACAATTCTGATAACTATATAAGGTTATTTTGAGGGTTAAAAAAGATAGCACTTTAGCAGTGTTATAAGTAATAACAACTACTGGTCTGTGCTGTAGGCCAAAAAGGTAGAACGGAACATGTCAGAGTCACCAGAGGATTTGAGTTGGAAAAAGAAGTGAAAACTAGTATTTACTGATCACCTACTATGTGCTATTTTTAAAATGAGAGGTTGATCATTTTTATAGCTATGTTTAGAATAGTGCCTGGAATATAGTAACCACTACATGAGTGACTGCAGTTACTGTAATTTTTTTCTGTTTTTAATTTTTTTTAAATTATACTTTAAGTTCTGGGATACATGTGCAGAACATGAAGGCTACATAGGTATACATGTGCCATGGTGGTTTGCTGCACCCATCAACCTGTCATCTACATTAGGTATTTCTCCTAATGCTGTACCTCCCCTTGTCCTCCACCACCTCAACAGGTCACGCTGTGTGACATTCCCCTCCCTGTGCCCATATGTTCTCTGTTCAATTCCCACTTATGAGTGAGAACATGCAGTGCTCGCTTTTCTGTTCCTGTGTTAGATTGCTGAGAATGATGGTTTCCCGCTTCATCCACATCCCTGCAAAGGGCATGAACTCATTCTTTTTTATGGCTGCATAGTATTCCATGGTGAGTTCCAGTTCCCCATAGTATTCCATGGTGAGTTCACAATATTGATTCTTTCTTTATCCAGTCTAGCATTGATGGGTATTTAGGTTGGTTGCATGTCTTTGCTATTGTAAATAGTGCTGCAATAAACATATGTGTGCATGTGTCTTTATAGTATAATTATTTATAATCTTTGGGTATATACCCAGTAATGAGATTGCTGAGTCAAATGGTATTTCTAGTTCTAGATCCTTGAGGAATTGCCACACTGTCTTCCACAATGGTTGAACAAATGTACACTCCTACCAACAGTGTAAAAGCGTTCCTATTTCTCCACATTCTCTCCAGCATCTGTTGTTTCCCAACTTTTTAATGATTACCATTCTAACTGGCATGAAATGGTATCTCATTGTAGTTTTGATTTGCATTTCTCTAATGACCAGCGAGGATGAGCTTTTTTACATAAGTTTGTTGGCCACATAAATGTCTTCTTTTGAGAAGTATCTGTTCATATCCTTTGTCCACTTTTTGATGAGGTTATTTTTTCCTTGTAAATTTGTTTAAGTTCCTTGTAGATTCTGGATATTAGCCCTTTGCCAGATGAATAGATTGTAAAAGTTTTCTCCCATTTTGTAGGTTGCCTGTTCTCTCTAATGATAGTTTCTTTTGCCATGCAGAAGCTCTTAAGTTTAATTAGATCCCATTTTTCAATTTTGGCTTTTGTTGCCATTGCTTTTGATGTTTTAGTCATGAAGTCTTGCCCATGCCTATGTCCTGCATGGTATTGCCTAGGTTTTCTTCTAGGGTTTTTATGGTTTAGGTCTTATGTTTAAGTCTTTAATTCATCTTGAGTTAATTTTTATATGGTGTAAGGAAGGGGTCCAGTTTCAGTTTCTGCATATGGCTAGCCAGTTCTACCAACACCATTTATTAAATAGGGAATGCTTTCCCCATTGCTTATTTTTGTCAGGTTTGTTCAAGATCAGATGTTTGTATATGTGTGGTGTTATTTCTGAGGCCTTTATTCTGTTCCATTGGTCTATATATATGTTTTGGTACCAGTACCATGCTGTTTGGGTTACTTGTAGACTCGTAGTATAGTTTGAAGTCAGTCAGTGTGGTGCTTCCAGATTTGTTCTTTTTGCTTAGGACTGTCTTGGCTATATGGGCTCTTTTTTGGTTCCATATGACAATTAGAGCAGTCTTATTCTAATTCTGTGAAGAAAGTCAATGGTAGCTTGCTGGGAACAACATTGAATCTATAAATTACTTGGGGGAGTATGGCCATTTTCACGATATTGATTCTTTCTATTCATGAGCATGAAATGTTTTCCCATTTGTTTGTGTCCTCTCTTATTTCCTTGAGCAGTGGTCTGTAGTTCTCCTTGAAGAGGTCCTTAATATCCCTTGTAAGTTGTATTCCTAGGTATTTTGTTCTCTTTGTAACAATAGTGAATGGGAGTTCACCCATGATTTGGCTCTCTTTGTCTATTGGTGGTATAATCCATGACATAAACAGAACCAATGACAAAAACCACATGATTATCTCAGTAGATGCAGAAAAGGCCTTCGATAAAATTCAACATCCCTTTATGCTAAAAACACTCAATAAACTAAGTGTTGATGGAACATATCTCAAAATAAGAAGAGCCATTTATGACAAACCCACAGCCAATATTATACTGAATGGGCAAAAGCTGGAAGCATTCCCTTTGAAAACCAGCACAGGACAAGGATGCCCTCTCTCACCACTCCTATTGAACATCACATTGGAAGTTCTAGTCAGGGCAATCAGGCAAGAGAAAGAAATAAAGGGTATTCAAATAGGAAGAGAGAACATCAAATTATCTCTGTTTGCAGATGAAATGATTGTATATTTAGAAAACCCAATCGTCTCAGCCCAAAAACCCCTTAAGATGGTAAGTAACTTCAGCAAAGTCTCAGGATACAATATTGATTTTTTTGTTTTTTAAAAGCATTATTCAGCAATTAGAATTCAATAAACTATACATATTTAAAATGTCTGATTTGGTAAGTTTTGACATAGCATACAGCAGTGAAGATATTACCACAATCAAGGTAAACATACCCAAATCTTTCCTTGTGCCCTTTTTGATCCTACTCTCCTGGCCCTTGTTGTGCCCATTCCGTGATTCCAGGCAACCACTGATCTGCTTTTTGTCACTACATATTTGTTTGCTTTTGCAAGAATTTTAAATAATGGAATTATGCTTCATTTAAGAAAGTTGCATTTGTTTCTGGTGCAACGACTTTGGAAAACTGTTTAGCAGTTTCTTAAAACTCACATCTACCTTGTGATCCAGACATTCTATTTCTATAAAAGCTGGGCAGGGATATCTGGCCCCATGTTTCTGGAAGCCCCTAGGAACACAGCAAAGTCAGGTGAAACAAGGCATCTCGGAGGTCAGGAACAAAAGTCTTTAGGGGGAATCTATCTGTCAGCTGGCCTGAGCCCAGTTTTCCAATAAAAGACTACAAGTTGCCTGGAAGAATCAGTGGCTTCTGTCACTCAACATAATTATTTTGTGTAATTAATCCATGTTGTATCTTATATTATGGTTCATTCCCTTTTACTACTTAGCAGTATTTCATTCTCTTGATACACCAAGAGTTGATCTATTCACTGTTGAAAGACATCTGGGTTGCTTTCAATGCTGGACTATTACAAAGCTTTATTTGCTGGTATGAACATTGCCGTACAAATTTTTGTATGAATACATGCTTTTGTAAGAGTGGAATGGTTAGATCACATAGTAGGAATACGTTAACTTTGTAACTGCTAAACTGTTTTCCAATTTGGTTGCATCATTTTACATTCCCACCAGTGGTGTGTGAGAGCTACAGTTCCTCACCTCTTCACCACAATGTCTGCCATTCTGAAATGAGTGGAAGTAGTAGAGGATCTCACTGTAGTTTTAATTTGCATTTCCCTTATGACCAGTGGTTTTCATTCAAATCTCTCCTTTGGTGAAATGTCTATTCAAATGTTTGCTCATGTTTGCCCATTTTAATTGAGTCTGTTCTCTCTTTCCTCTAGTCCTTTGAGGGAAGCTATTCAGCTGAAAGGGAGGAGGAAGGACTCTGGGGTCAGTCCTCTAGAGGGCTCAAAGTGTCCCCTTCCCGCACATTGTGTGACCCATTTAACCACTCTGCCTCAGTCTCCTAACTTGTAAAATGAAGGACAGTAATGGTGCCTACTTATAGTATTGTTGAGCTGTTTACATGATACAAAGTTTTAGTAAGATGCTTGGTAGACTGTCAGCGGTCAACAGATGGTAGCAAGTAGCATTACTGCTTATCTCCTCATGAGGACTGAGGCTGGGGTGCTATTACCTGGGGTCAGAGATACTCAGTCCAACACAAGTTTCTATAATGTTTCTCAAATGTCTTGAGAAAGAAGCTATCTTGAGCTTTTTGAGTGCATAGTCTGTCTCTCATTGTCCACTGAACCACATCAGTCCTCTCTTCGCCAAATCCATGCCTAGCATAATTTGTTTTCAGTACATGCAGTCCAAGAGCTAATCTTGAAACAGAGAGTGTCCTGAGAATGCTGGTTCCTAGAGGGCTTATGACAGCAGGTCCTGGTAAATGAAGAGGAAGTGGGGCACTTTCTGAGCAGCACCTCAGTGCTTTCATTGTTAGGTGTCACAGATGTCTACTGTACCATGTGGAATCCTGTCCCAGTCCAACCCTCAGGTATCTTCTGCCAATGTCACTTTTAAAGAGACCATGACAGAGAAACTAGTCCCACTTGCCCACTCTTCTCAGCTACTAACAGAAGACCATTAGTTCATGGTACATAGCTGTTCTGTCTCCTTGTGGTGCCCTCCCAAAGGGCTCACACCCACCCACATCCTGCTCCAGCCTCAGGGGAAGTCAGCTGGGAGGCTTTGCGGACACAGCAAAGAAAAACAAAGTGGAGAAGTCTGAGGAAAGGGCCTACTACCATAAACTGGCTTGGCAGGAACAGTGTCTCAGTGAGGGGTTGGGAAGCCATGATCCTGCAAATATCTCTTCCTATAGAAAAACCTCCTCATCTACCCAGGACTTGAGATGGCCCCTTCTTCCTATTTATACCACACTCCAGCCATGCATTAACTATAGTAGTTAACATTTTGTATTGTAGTATCTCCTTTTCTTGTCTGTCTTTCTCTATGTGCCTGAGCTCCCTGAAGGCAGGCATGATATTTTATCTTACTGAAGACTTTTAGCACTTAGTCAGGTAAATACATTTAAAAAAGGTTTTCTTTTTCTTTTTATTTAAATTATACTTTAAGTTCTGGGGTACATGTGCAGAACATACAGGTTTGTTACATAGGTATACATATGCCATGGTGGTTTGCTGCATCCATCACCCCATCATCTACATTAGGTATTTCTCCTAATGCTACCACCCTTCATTCCCCCCAGTACCATACTGTTTTGATTACTGTAGCCTTGTGATATAGTTTGAAGTCAGGTAGCGTGATACCTCCAACTTTTTTATTTATTTTTTTGCTTAGGATTGTCTTGGCTATGTGGGCTCTTTTTTGATTTTATATGAAGTTTAAGGTGTTTTTTTTTCCAATTCTGTGAAGAAGGTCAATGGTAGCCTGATGGGGATAGCACTGAATCTATAAATTACTTTGGGCAGTATGGCCATTTTCATGATATTGATCCTTCTTAACCATGAGCTTGGAACATTTTTCCATCTGCTTGTGTCCTCTCTTATTTCCCTGAGCAGTGGTTTGTAGTTCTTCTTGAAGAAATGTTTTCTTTATGTGTGAATATTTTTTTGAATAAATTTTTAAGTTTTAGAATAGTTTTACAATATAAGATGGTTGTAAAAATCTTACATGTCTCACATCCAGATACATTTCCCCTATCATTAATATCTTCTGTCAAGTGTATATGTCACAGTGAATGATGATATATTATCATGAACTGAAGATCATAGTTTACTCAAATTTCCTTAGATTTTACCTAATGTTATTTCTCTGCTCCAGGATCCCACATTACATTTAGTTATGACATCTTTTTAGGCTCCTCTTGCCTGTGATAGTTTATCTGACTTTCCCTGTTTTTTGATGAGCTGGATGACAGTTTTGAGAAATACTGCTCAAGTATTTTATAGAATTTCCCTTAACTAAGATCTGTTTGATGTTTTCCTGGTAATTAGACTGGGCTTATAGGATTTGGGGGATGAACAACACAAAGACAAAGTGTCATTTTCATCACATCATATCAAGGATATGTACTATCAACATGACTTATCATTGTTGACGTTGACCTTGTCACCTGGATAACAGAGTGTCTCTCATATTTCTCCAATGTAAAATTTCTCCTCCCCCATTTTCCATACCACATTTTGCAGAAGGAAGTCGCTATGTGCAGCCCACACTTAAGGAGTGGAAAGTTACGCTCTAACTCCTTGATAGTGGAACATTTATATAAATTATTTGGGATTCTTCTGCATGGGAGATGTATCCCTTCTTTTCATTTATTTATGTATTTAAAATAATTTATTCACGTCAGTATGGGCTTATGGATATTTATGTTATACTTTGGGTTATAATTCAATAATACTTTATTTTAATGCTTAAATTGTTCCAGTTTTGGCCACTGGGAGCTCCCTCAGTTGGTTCCCTGTGACATATTCTCATCTTTTTTTTTGAGAACTTCCTATCTTTCTGGCACTGCAAATGCTTCAAGCTCATCTTGTATATTTACTATCTCAATCCTAAAATCAACCATTTCTCCAAGGAGTCCTGGTTCTTTGTACTGGATAATGGTATTATTCACCATGAACTGGACACTACGTGCTTGTAAAAATTAGCTCTTGGGCTGTCCTTGTTTCTAGGCCATCTCAGCTAACAAAGCCAGGAAATACATGTGTTTACTAACCTGTACATGTATATATATATATCCATAACTATTTCTATATGCATCCATCTGCATCTATGTTAAACTAAATATGAGTTCATATTGATGTCTCTAATTCTAATCCATAACATTAATTGTTCATGCATGATTAATGACTCATTTTTAATAACACTGTCACATTCGGTATTTTGTGCCAGGTACAATGCCACGTCATTTACAAAGATGGCCTAATTTAAACCTGAACACAACTTTATGGGTAAATACTATTGCTCACATTTAACAGATGCAGAAACTGAGGCACTGAAAGATGAAGCAGCTTGCCTAAATTCACATAGTAAGTGGTGGGGGCAGCATATGAGCCTACGTCTTTGAGTTTCCACATTCATTCAGTGATAGAGAACCAATATCTCTACATTCATTTAAGACTGAGAAAACTTCAGTTCTGAGGGATTTAAGATGCAGATGTAGTTCCCAGCTCTCTTCAAGTATTGTTCTGCTCAAATCTTACCTTCTCAATGCTCCTCCCTACCCCAACCCCCCCAGGGTCCTCTCCCCATCTGACATGCTAACTGGAAGACAAGTTGCCAAGTTACAACCTGACTTGACAGCTCAAGAAAAGGGTGCTGGTGCAAGGGCAAGGATCAGCTACTTCTTACCCCATGACTTTTCAACCTCTGGTTAACCCTTGCTGTGTATTATCTGGGGTTTTGGTGACTTGGTAGTAATTAACTCTGAACAAGCAGCTCTGCTTTCACGGAGTTAAAAAAAGCACGGCATTTTTTTCCTTGTTAATTAAATCATCCACAAGGAAGATAAATGTGCAGCCCATGCTTGTATCTTCTAAAATATCAAAGGCCTTATTAGTATGTCTAATGTTCAACCTTGGACTTTTTCTCTGGATTCCTGGAAGTAACAGGAACCTGGAGGTAGGAAGCTTCTAAGTATTTCACTTATGTGGTCATTCATTCATTCATTTATGGCTTTTTGGGTGATCTATAAAGAGGCAACCTGGATCGAGCACAAAATGTTTTGGGGAATGTTGTCTCAATTAATCTACTAAATTGGAAACATCAGAAGTGAGCAGTCAAGAAGAAAGAGAATCCTTTAGATCATGCTGAAAACCACTTTTTAAAAAGCCCACAGCCCCCTTTGGTCCCTGTGTTCTGTTTGGTGAATTTTTCCTCACAGTGGCAGTTTTATTTGCCAGAACCACAACAAAGGGGGTCCTTGAGTCTCCCCTGGGAGTGTTTCCTCAGACCTGCACGTCTCCTAGACCTCACAAAGGTGTTATTGTTGCTGGGCTCCCAGCACCTGAGGGAGATCAAAGGCACTTTCCCATGCCAGCATGACCACAGTCTCGCCCTCATGACATAACATTAAAGCTGATGATTAATCCCCTTGGCCCAGAAGGTCCCTTCCCACTCCCAAGTACAAAGCAGGGTGGGGGGTGGGGACTTTATTTCCAGCACAACACAACCATCATAAACTAGCATTTTATGGCCCTCATTCATCGCAACCAACTGCAGCTGCCCATCAAACTTGTTAAAGCCCAAACAGTTGCTTCATGTGAGCCATTTACATCACTAGGAAAGTTTCATAAGAATCTCCACCATTTTTGAGTGTCTGCTATATGCTAGGTACAAACCTACCTAATGCATGTTACTCAACAACACTGTGAGACTGGCATCAATATCCCCCAGTTTGATGGATGAAAAATCTGAGGCTCAGAGAAGTTAAGTAGCTCACTCAGGTCAGAGGGCCAAAATGTGCAAGAGCAGATGTCCAAGCTTGCCTCTGGACAACGTAAAAGCCCATGCTCTCACCATTCCTCTATGGGTACATCATATTCATGCACAATTCAGGGAGGCAAGGAGGTGTATGAGCTTTGGAATCACAGTGAGATTTGAGTTCTCAGCTCCAGAACTTCAAAGCTTTGTGACTTTGGGAAAATTACTGGACTTTCCTATGTCTTAGGTCCCAAATGTATAAAATAAATAGAGTAGGGAAAGCCAGTCTCATCTCCATTAAGAGACAGTAAGACTGAGAAGCAGTGCGTCACAGAGACACTTGCATCCATTTAGATTTGTTTCTGTTCAGAAATCGGAATTCAGTGGGGTAAAAATGCCTGAAATTCAGATCTCCCAGGAGAAGCCTGATTAGATGTATTCCTGTGAAAATGTGAGATAATTTAAACAGGATTAAATCAGTATTCAGTGAAGACAAACTAGCAAGTATAGACTCATATCAAGGGATAGGAGGGCTGGCTCCTGGGCTGGAACTTAGGCAAGTTCCATTCAAGACTGCCTAGAGCCCAGACAAACAGAAGGAAATCTATTTCCTTAAAGTCCAGAAGGAATGTCACCTCAAGAAGATTCTATCACCCTTCACCCTCCCAGGCAGAGTCAGCCACTGTCTGTTTTCTGCTCAGTAACAACAGCCCTAGTGATTAAGAGTGAGCCCTTGTGATGTGCTTATGGACCTAGGGATGGCATCCCTAGGTCACCATTCTTACTACTACTTATCACAGAACTTCAAGTGTGAAGGAGAGGATGACTGAGAGTGAGTTCCTACTAACAGAATGCCAAATAGCAGTGGGTTTCTCATAAATGGTAGAAATTCAGGCTGGTTAATATTACCTCATTTAATCCTCACAGCACTCTGAGACAGATGCTGTCACTCTACATATTGCAGATGAGGAATCTGGGGCCCAGAGAGTTTAAGTAACTTGCCCAATGGCCCACAGTTAGTAAACTGAGGAAGTGGGACTAGAAACTTGGGCTGGCTCCCCCCCGCTATACAACATGGGATGTCATGGGCAAGAACACCTCACAGAATACACTGGCACATAACAGATGCTTAGTATCATGAGTTCAATTTGTAGCTACATCCGGGGGATTGTATTATATTGTAATACCTGTTATGATTTCATCTCATCAATGGTAGGGCCAATGTCATTCTTATATCCACAGTTTAGCACAAGAGCATAAGTAAATAAATACATGTATTCATATTCACTCAACCAAAATATCTGATGGTGAAAAAGTCTCAGAGATCCCTACAGTTGCAAAACAGTTTCACATCCCACATAATTTCCTCCATAGCTGCTGATTCTGCCCTGGGCTGTGTCCCACTCTAATCTCTGCTCATCTCTCTCTCCTCCCCCACTCTCCCCTCTATTTTACTCATCTGGGAAAATTCCAAAGAGTTGTCGATTTAAGTTTAACAGAGTAATGACTTTTAAATAAAAATATGGTAGAAATGGGTACTTATCGGAATGGAATGCTTTTAGACTCATGCATTTAAAGAAGATATAAATTTTAAGGCAGGCACTAAATTTTAACTGCAATCTTGGAGAAAGCCTTTCCACTAATTCATGGAGAAAAATTAACAAAGTGAAAATTGCTTATCAGTGTTCTTTTGAAGTCATGATATGCAGGCTAATTCTATAGATCATCAGGACGCTCCCAGGGAGATGGATTTATATTGATTGAGAGAGAGTTCCATGGCCAAGGAAAACAGACACTCTTTGCAGAGAAGACCCCACTACCCATTAGGGACAGATCAGGCTGGAGGAGCTAGACTTTGCCACCTTGGGATCAGACGTCACCATTCATGCCTGGGCTCTCTGGCCAGTGTGATGTCAAAAAGAGCACTCAGTCCTTTTCATGCTTATTAAGAATTTGGCCCCTAGAAAAAGATCCAGCAAATGTAAGCAAGGGCGTTGGAGTGGGGAGCTGGGCTTCTGGCTAGACAAAGCACAAGCGGCAGGCAGGGAAGAGAGGAACAAAGTGCAGAGGTGAAGAAGCCAGCACTCGGGGTCTCCTCCCAGGCTGCCTCCTGCTGTGTAGCGGCCTTCCCTTTGTGCTCAGTGGACTCACCCCCATGTGACAAGAAGACGTTCCACAGATGACAGCCAGCCGTGACGTCACTGGCTGCCCCTCACAGACGAGGCCGTGCCCTCTCACATCTGCCCCAATCACTCCTGTGAGAAAGGAAAACAAAACCAAATCATCTTTAACACATAAAAAAGAGGGAGAGAAAGCTAAAAACAATCATTAACAAATCTTCTTTTTCATAGTCAAACAACATGGAGGAAGAGTCCTGTGTGTCGGGCAGTCTCAAAGGGCATATTTGCCTGCATGGGAAAACTCAGAAACCTGCTCGGATTTTGCTTTGTTCTGGTCAATGTATAGCACCCAATGTTATAATAATGACAGTAACTGTGATTGTCATAATAAAAGCAGCAGTTATTAGTTATTTTGTGCTCACTAAATGTCAGGCACTATGCTACATATTTGCATACATGGTCTCATTTAACACCATCATAGATATTATTAATGCTAGACATCAGAGGAGAAACTGAGGTCTGCAGAGTTTAAGTGACTTGCCCAAGGTCACACTGCTAGGAAGGAGCACAGCCAAATGGAATCTGGTTTAACACATCACATCTCAATCCCAAAGAAGCAACAGCAAAGGAACTGTCTGATGACTGAATCTTTTTGGCATCCCTAGGTCACCATTTTTACTACTACTTATCACAGAACTGCCAGTGTGAAGGAGAGGATGACTGAGAATGAGTTCCTAGTAACAGAACGCCAAATAGCAGAGGGTTTCCCATAAATGGTAGAAATTCAGGCTTCTTCCCCCACAGGGCTCGTATTCCTTGATACTTGCAGGGCAAGTGAAGTTACAAATGTGACAAGAGAGCTAGGAAGACTGTTTAGGGCCTGGAGTTGTACTCATTTTTTCAAATATCCAAGAAGCCCCTTCTGTGAACAAAATGCAATATACTAGGTGTGATGTGGAAGCCACCAACATGCAGACGTGCGGAACTACAACACAAAGCTGGGGGTGGAAAGTGCTCAGGCAGGACACAGAGACTGGGTCGCAGGAGAGAGCAGCTCCTGCTGACCTCATCAGCTCCCATGCAATGCCACGTTTGCTGTCAATCTCTGATCTTCGATGCTTTTTCCCACCTCAAGACCTTAACATTTATTCCCTCTGCCTGGAATGCCATTCCCCCAACCTCTCTGTCAGGCCAACTCCTATTTAGAGGGCTTCCTTGATCCTCTAGGACAGATGATTCTCCCTGTTAAATAGTCTCATGCACTGGACCTCCCTAGCACAAAAGACACTGGTAATTTCAAAACATCATACATCCCATCTGCCTCCCTTCTATAATAAAAGTTGCTAGGAGCTGGCACTGTCTTACTCTCATGCTTAGCCTAGGACCTACCACAGTTGCTAGCTCAATGCAGGAAGTGAGAATATGAATGCTTGGGTATGCAAGGATGAAGAAGACAAGCCCCTGCTTGGGAAAAACAGTAACACTAAATGGAGCATTTCAATGCAGGGAAATCAGTATACCACAGGAGGGGCCACAAGGCCAGCTAACCCACCCATAGGGGCCCAAGGAAGTTCAGTCTATACTAAATTCTGCAGAATTTAGCAAGGTAAATGGCAGGGTGGGAGTGTCTCATCAGGCCACAAATCTCCAGATATTAAAGGCACAGCCTGCTCAGCAGCAGCCCTTTCTAGAAAGCAATGTGAGAAAAAGGCCAGAGACAAGCCTCTTACAGCTTTCAAGGGTTTTCCACTGCTTTTTCCAAAATCTACGTTCTGGGGCACAGCAACTTGTGAATGTCTGCTATTGTTCAGAGGTCCAGCAGCAGGGGGAAGTAAGGCTCTTCCAAACTTTCTATGTTAGTTATCACAGTAGTTAGATATCAGCAACCAGGTGATAGAGGTCTGAGACTTTCATCTGCAAAAATCCTTGGCCCACGTGTTTTCAGATGAAGTCCCCTGCTCCGCTCAGTATTGTGGGGCTGCCCCTGCAGACAGCACTTCCCAGACTCAAGTCAGCCAAGGTTGGCCCTGCTGGGACATCTGGGGCTGGAGGAAAGGGGAAGCAAGAGTCTACCTCCTTCTCTTCTGTCCCAGGCAGCAGCTGCTTCCCCCTCTACCATTTGGGCTCTGGTGACAGGGTTGTCATGGCTCCAGCATCTGCTGGTGTCCTTTGCCCTCAGACTGTGGGAACACCACCTCCCCTCCTTAGTCCCTCCAGTCTAGGGATGGTAGCAGCTTCCATTTCACTGATCTCTGATTTGCTTCACAGGGAATGTAGCCCTTCTCAGCTCCTCTATCATCAGAATCACCATTTTTGGTTATCAAATTATCTGGTTTTTAAACATTTAGAGTGGTTTATGTCTGGTTGGGTGGATCTTGAGTGATATGATTCCCCCATTCAGGGCACAAAGTCTTTTGTACAGGAATAACCCTAGATGTGAGCTCATTTTACTGAGCTCTTTTTACATGCACTTTCTATACAGGTCTCATTTTATTCTTACAACAACCTAATGTGATAGGTACCAGTATTATCCTCATTTTACTGATAAGAAAACCGCAGCTTAGAAATGAGCAGTAACTTCACCAGGGTCACGCAGCTCACAAGGAACTGGGCTGTGATTCACATTCAGGTAATCTGATTCCAAAGTGCTAGTTCTTTGCCACCAAAACTCAAGGGTTTTTTTCTAGAATAAAAATCCAATAGCCAGGCAGTCAATGTTTACTAATCTATATATCTCAAAATATTGGGATCTTAAATATATTGATTTTGAGATCCTTGATGGAAAAGAAGCTGGCCACTGCTGGTCCAGTTTCGTAAGTAGGTTCGTGGAATTCCTGAGAAACACCAACATTTACTGGTTGCATACACATAAAGTACAGGCAAAGTTAATGTCACAGGGTCATTCAATCCTTAAAAGGAATTAAAATGAAGGAAAAATAAATTTGTAGGAAATATTTATTTGTTTCTTCTCGGGTTAGGAGACTCATTTTTGCTATATCTAGACTTAGAACTTGAGAACTAGTGTGCTATTATGAGAAAAGGATGGAACTGGGAGACAGGAGGACCTGCTATAAAATGAGGAAAGTAACAACATCAAATGGTTGCTTTGATATTGCAAAAATGCTTTAAAAATTTGATTAATGGTAGCTCTGTCAGCATCACCACCATCACTCTCTCCATCATCATCATCATCATCACCTGAATCCTCTCTCAAGAGACAACTGGATTCTTTCTTCCTTTCTAGTAAACATATCAGACATCAAAGATGGGCTGGATACTGTGCTAAGCTCTTTGAATGTTCTCTCATTTAATCATTGCAACATCCATAAAAGGTAATATTCTTTCTTCCTCTCAATAGATGCAGAAGCAGAACCTGCCCAAGGTCACACGGATTTAAGAAGCAGTGCCAGGATTTGACCTTGTTCTGTCTGACTCCAAAGCCTTATGTTCTTTCTACACTCCCTCACTTTATGATGTTATAATTGTCTTATATAATGAAAACATACTTGGAAGTGCTAGTTCATCATGAAACACAGTGAGAGCCATGGGCTAAGAGTTAGAAAACATGAGTTTCAGCCCCAATTCTGCCACAAATGGCCTAAAAGTTTGAACTGGTTCTCTTACCTCCACAATGAGAGAAGTGAACTACAAATGGAGGTCCTTCCTCAGCCATTCTCAGTATATACACAGTTCTTCTAAAATACGAGGTAAGATGTCTCCTTATCTAAAATTATGTATATTGAGCAGGACTAGCCTGATTTCCCCTCAAGAGAGGTTCTCTATGCTCTGCCTAATGTACACCCCAATTCAGCAACCATGCATAGCTGATGTTCACTTCAAGACCACATGAATAGGAGAGCTGACATTTTTCCTTTGGCCACACAGTGCTTTGATGGGCTATTCCCGAGAAAAGAGGTTCAGAGACAAGCAGTGAAAAGCAACAAAAGGTGGGAGGCGCTGTCTTCTTTCTGGAGAAACATATTTTGCAATCCATAGAGGAATCACAGACTGCATGTGTACATCAGGAAACAATTCACAAGACATGATTTTGACACAAGTGCAGCCCTCGGTACTGCTGGGGCCCTTCATATGACGATATCAGTGTCAGTTTATTCTGCAATCCTCGAAATGTTTACAGGTCAAAATTAGCAGCTCAAGAAACAGGCATAAAAAAATAGTGACATTATTAACTGTGTTTTCCCTGAAACTTGCACAATGCTCAGCTGATGGTGGTGGCTCAATTAATGTTTGTTGAATTAAAAAACAAATAGCAGAAAATCAGGCTTACTGACTCAGTGAATTAAATGTCTCCCACCCCTCAACGTAACACATATAGTTCTTATCAAGCAATGTTTAAAAAGAATGTTAAAAACAAGGAACATTTAAAACTTCATGAATAGCTCTCTTATTTACTTTAATATGCTGTCTCCTCCTTTCCTCTCTCCCATTCATTCAACCAACAATATGTCCACCCAAGCACTGAGTACCTACTATAATGACGTAAAATAAAAAAGACTCTGCAAATGTTATGATTAAGAGTACATTTTCCTATAATTTATCAAGCTATGGCAGTTTTGAAAGCTTACAGGGTTATATAGGAGAAAAACATCCTGAGTTCTCGCATTTGTGTTATAATTATCTCCCACTTTTATAGCCATATAAAGTACTTTATAGCTTGCAAAGTATCCTCAAACACTGTAACCTTCAATTAGCCTTTAGAAAATCCTGTGATATGTGAATTTTATTTCCAGTTCCCAGTTGAAGAAACTGAATTTCAGAAAGGTGAAGTAATTTAGTTGAGTTTATTTAGTGACTTAGAGGCAGAAGTTGGGCTCAGACTAGGATTTTCAGTCTCTGAGTCTCATGTGTTGGCATCTTGAAAAAGATTCTCTTAAAATAACAACCTCAGGCACCTTCTCTGAAGTATCAAAAAGGATAAGAAGGGTTTTGAATATTACTTAAGACTAATATTAATTTGAGACTCTTGATTCAGCCATTTGGATGAATGAACTGACTGATAAATCACATCCAGTGAGTTTCTTGCCAAAGCTGGTTGGGAAGTTCCTGGAGTTCCTAGAGAGGAAAGTCTCCAGAGAAGGCTCTCGAGAGACCACCAGCTTCATGTATGTAAACTGACAACTGTATGCTCCTGAAAGAATCATATTAAAGACATGTTCTCTGCAGAGGACAAACACCAGACTATATATAAGCAGATACTGAATTCTATTATTTTGACTAACATTCATTTATGTCATACAGAATTCATTATATTGGGTTAGTATTATAGCGCAGTGCTTAAAATAAGGACTCATTCATTATGTGATTTTGGTTAAGTTTCTTATCTTTACGCCTCGATTTCCACATCTCTACAATATGAACAGTATGCTCCTTACAGTATTATTATAAGAATGACATATGTTAATATGTATGTAAAATGTCTACAACAGTGCTAATAAGAGCATTCTGTGATGATGGAAATGTTCTATATTTGCACTGTCCAATACAGTAGATATCAGACACATGTGGCAATTGAGCCCTGAAAATGTGGCTAGTACAACTGAGGACTAAATTTTTTATTCTATTCTAATTAATTCACATTTAAGTAGCAACATACAGCTAGTGGATATTATATTGAACAGTACAGATTAAAACATGCCTAGTACTATATGAACCTTTGCTATTTTTATTACTTTTATTATTGTTATTGCTGCTTTTGTTACTTTACCTACTTCTTCAGAGTTGGACTTGAATCCCTCTTCATCCCCTTGGGCAAAATTGCCTTGATCCCTTAGAATTTCCATTTCCATATATGAAGAATTTGGATAGCAATACTCACCCACAAAGTCGCTGGGAGAATTAAGTGAGATTTAGGTGGAACACATCAGTACTCAATAAATGGGAACTGTTCCTTCCAGGACCTACAGAAGTGCCTGGCACAAGCAGGACTCCATATGGGTGGTTCCTTTTCTCCTTATTCCTGAATGTGCTTTGCTGGTCCTTGGCACTAAGCATTTGTTTAATTTGCTCCCTCTGCCTAGGATATCCTTTTCCACCAACACACTTCATCCCATGACAATCCTGGGGAACATGGACTCCATTTTGAAAACTCAGTTGCAGTATCAGAAACCTTGCCTGATCACAACTCCCCCACATCCCTAAAACATCCCAGCCCAGCAGAACTGACCAAGCCTCCTTCCTTTGTACCTTATCTCCTGACCCTCTGTAGATTCTATCACTATATCTGTAGTTTACGTGTTTGCACAGACAATATAAACAAATCCCTCTACTAAACGATGAGCAAACAGAGGCCAGGGCAAGTCTTCATACTGCAGTGGCTCACTATTTTTTGTTGTTATCGTTGATGAATGAATGAATGAATGAATGTATGTGTGTGGCAGAAGTTACATACCAGTAAAGCACAAGACATTTTGTAGGTAAAAATAGCACACTTATTCACGGACAAAGATTCTGTGTCTTAAATATGAATAAAGGTGAAAAATATTGATGGGTTTTGAGTGACAACTCATGGGTAATAATGTAATTACTGGAGCTTCACAATATACCTTGTCAAAAATCACTGGTAAAGACGAAATGTTCTAAGATCCTTGATTATTGGGAGATGCTTTGTGCTTGATACTTTGCAAATATTATATTTGATTCCCACAATGATTTTGCAAGGTAGTTATTATCACATTGACATACAAATTGAGAAAAGGAGAGTGAAGTTTTTCAAGGAACTTCTACAAGGTCCCACACTGCTACATTGCAGGGGACCTGGGGGGTGGGACTATATCATACCCAGATCTACCTGACTCTAACTCTACCTTATCTAACATTGTCTCATGGAGCCCACAGAAGCTAGTTCCTTTCTTTTCAACTACTTACAGGAACTCTAAGTATTACCAAACAATAGCATAGCTGAACTCAGATCTCTTTCAGGACTTACTGTCAAAATACTACTAAAGCAAACCCAAAGTATTAACCTCAAGCCTAGCAAATGAAGGGGAGTAAAACAGTCAAAAAGATAATCCCAATGTTTCATGAAGTATTGCTTCGACCTTGAAAGAAACATGGTCTAGAACTTACCCCAACTAAATCCTAAAGTAGGTTTACTTTAAAAAATAATCCTATGTTTTAAGTCAACAGAGAAATTTTACACACCTTGACACTGCCACCGCCCCCTCCCCCAACCCTCCCACCCTCTGCAGAGCAAGAAAGGTAATAGGGAAGGTCTTCGTCTACATGAGATGTAGACAGACATTTACTAGATATCTGAACTAGTTAGGGTATAATGGTTCAAAGCAAGGGCTCTGGAACTATACTGCTTGGTTTCAAGTCTGGCAAGTAGGTCAAATCACTTAAGCTTCCTGGGTCTCAGTCTCCTGATCTATAAAATTGGAATGATGATAGAATGTAGCTTACAGGGCTATCATGAAGATTAACCGAGTGGAACAATGCCTGGGACACAGTTCACTCAATATAGTTTCACCATTATTGTTGTTACTACTGACAACTTCCAATCTTCGGTGTTAATAGCAAGGCTTGGCATGACAGTTCATTTGCTTTCATCACAGTGTGTGCTTGGCCAGAGTTATTTGGGTTTACTCAGATTGACTGGAACATCTGTTTTTTGTCCTTGACTATATAACTGATGACAAAATAACTGGGGGCCCAGAGGAATAAGGAAAATGAGGTACCAGGTAGTAGGCAGAATCCAGGCTAGCATTTTAAACATTAACAATAAACCAGAATCTGTTTATTTCACTAAAGCCACAATTACATGTAGCACCATGCATCCTGCAATTTAACTTGGGATGGCATTCATCATTTCTGTCTTCATGCCACACTCCTCCATGACTTACAGCAATCAGAAGCCAATTCAAGAGGCTGGTTGGATTGGAAGGAGTGGAGAGAACAAAGAACAGACCCTCTGATAACTGACCCTCAGTTTCTCCTTTCTACCCAGAAAGATCAAATCTCAAAGGTAGGCTAATATGTATGGCTTGGAAATCTGAGACTTCGAGAAAACTAGAAAAATCTACAGTAAAGACAAAGCAAAAACTTGATTTTAGAAATTCCTTTCTTCCTAACCTCAACACAGCCTCTAGATTACTTAGACGTTATCATCTGTGACTTCAGAAAAGACAATTTTTCATTCTTAGACATTAGGCATGGTAAAGTATCAGGTTGAAATCTAATCGAAACAGCCAAGTTAACTCATGAAAACTACTTTGCAAAAATTATAAACAGAAACAAAATTAAGAGAACTGGGCTAAGCACCACACATGCATCTTGTAGAATAAGTTCCTTAAATAGATCTAATACTGTGACTGTAAAACACACAAATGCCTCCTGAAAATTTATAACTTTATTAATTCAACAGCTATTTACTGATCCCCAATTATAAGCCAGGAACTATGCTGGGTGCTATAAATCTAAAGATGAAAGTTATTTCTTTGTATTCTACAAGATTCCAGTCTAGTGGTGGTGGAAAAAATACACAGGCAGACATTTATCAGACACTATGGAGTGACCAGTGACTCAGATCTGAATAGGAAAGCACCATCCTTATATCTGGAGATGAAGGATCACAGGGATGAACATGAACTAACAGGCTTTGCTACATTCCCCAATTTATTACCATTAAATCATGCCCTTCTTGCCCTATCATATTTTTCCATGTCTGTCTACACTTCATCAAGCCTAACATAAAAATACTCAGGTTTAACTGTTCCTCTGGGTCTGCATTTCTGTATGATGGCTAGCATGTCACATAAAACATATTACATAAACGTGTATGCTTCTCTCTTGTTAATCTATCTTTTGTTAAAAGGGCCCCAGCTATGAACCTCAGATGAACAGAAGAAAAAACTCTCCTCCTCTACACTCTATTAAGTCCAGGGCCCAAGGAACCCCCATTATCCTGGGGCAAACTGGAATAGTTGGTCATGCTATGTGTAAGGCAACAGCCTTGTGCTTGGGATATAGGCACTACTTAATAAATGTTGGTGGGAGAAAGCAGGACTAGGTTGCCTTCAACAACCTTATCTTGCCCCTAGACAAATGGTCTCATTTATAAAATTATTTAAAGGCTCCTTGAAGGTAGAGAAAGTAATCAGCACCCCAGATAATCCCCTAAAAAACATAAAACGAACAAGTGAAATGCTTCAGGAAAACACCAGGAAAGAGATGGAAAGTGATAGGACAGGTTCTTTAGGACATTTGAAATAGAAGAAGCCTGAAATTTAAGGAAAGAAAAATCTTAATTAACAGACTAGCTCTCTTCTCTCTCCAACCTCTCATGCCAAACTCAGTACCACCTCACTTGATATGAGTTTCGGTTGCAACAGAAACTTCCAAAGGTTTTGTTGGGGTTAGTTGAACATTGACAGATTCTGCACAGCTTGGAATTAACTCTGAGAGCCAAAACCAGGCCAAGTTTCTATAAAGGCTAGGATTTTACCTAGGGAGGGTCAGAGAGCTCTCCCACATCTACACCGATTAATTTATCCTTGACCCAAGCTTCGGACAATAAGAGCAAAAAGACAGATAGATCCTGAAGCTGGATGTTGATTCTATTCCTTGCCTGTCACCACTATTCCTAGGAGACTGTAGACGGGAATGTAAGGTGACCCCCCACCATTGGATCAGAGTCAGGCCAGAGGGCTCGGAGAATTAAGTGATATGCAGAGCAGCCAGGGAGAAAAAACAAAGCAAAACAAAACCCTAACCAGGATAAAAAGCCCCGGGTTGCAGCACATTGAATGACATGTGGCTGACATAGTTTCAAAGAGAATAATGGCTTAGATAAGCAAATAGTATAGAATATGAGAGTAAAAATGAATTACAGAAAATCTCATGAGGTATGCATTGACATTTTTCAAGCCTGCAGTTGAAATGACATCTCTGCTTCTACTGAGGACAAGATTTAGCTATCCTCTCCACCTCTACACCTGCTCTTGACATTTGCCCACCTTCTCTGGACAGCAGCCCCAGCCAGGCTTTGCTCTCCTTTCTCTGTGCCCATCCTAGGTGCCTTAGGGAACAGGTACCTGTGAGGAAGGGCACTGGCTTTGAGGGAGACATTTCTAAATATCACCACTCACATGACCTCACACAAATGAGCTGAGTTAACTGGGCCTCTGACATCCCATCTCTAAAAGGGAAATGATTTAAAAGTAAAAAAATCTCCAGGCGCGGTGGCTCACGTCTGTTATCACAGCACTTTGGGAGGCTGAGGTGGGTGGGTCACCTGAGGTTGGGAGTTCAAGACCAGTCTGACCAACATGGAGAAATCCCATCTCTTTAAGTACAAAATCAGCCAGGTGTGGGGGTGCATGCCTGTAATCCCAACTACTCGGGAGGTTGAGGCAGGAGAATCGCTTAAACCCAGGAGGAGGAGGTTGCAGTTAGCTGAGATCACACCATTGCACTCCAGCCTGGGCAACGAGAGCAAAACTCCATCTCAAATAAATAATAATAATAATAATATATAAATATATAAATCTGGGCTTGAAAGAACAGTGCTGTCACATGTTCAGCCCTGATTAATAGTATCTCCCTCCTCTGTTTATAAGTATTCAATTCAGTAAACATTTACAGAGCACAACTTCACATCAAGCACTGTGCTCAGCACTGCTGGGAAAATAATACTTGAAAAAAAAAGTAATCCCTGTCCTCAAAGAGCTTATAATCTCCTGAGGAGCCAAGGACACAGCAGAGGCAGACTCACGTCTTCAACAGAGGACAAACAAGTCTTCTGGCAACAAGTAGTAATTCCTGCTGTATGGGCCTAAGAGGCCTTCTTTACTGAGACCCTCTTTCCTCTGACCTTATGATTAGAAGGATCCTCTCCACCCTGGCTGTGGCTGCTGACTCCCGGCCACAAAAATGGCTTAGCTGTTACAGTCATCATCGGCTAGTAGTTGTGTAGTATTTACCCATGTCAGGTGCTGTTTTGAGTGCTTTAGGTAAATTAACTTATTTAATTCTCTAAACTGCTATGATGATGCCCATTTTGGAGATAAAAACCTTACACTCAGCATGTTCAGTAACTGACACATGATGACAAAGTAGGTGACAGCATGGAAAATAAATTTAGGTAGTCTGGCTCCAGAAATCATACTTTTTTAACCATTACGCTGTTGAAATGGTATTATCTGTATCCCTGTACATGTTTTTTGGTACACTCAAGTACACATTTCTGTTGGATATATTCTGCATATCCATATTATTTTTCATTTTCTTTCACTTTTTCTCCTTTCAAATTCTGTATTTCAAAGGAAATAATTTCAAAATGATTTTTTTTTTTTTTGAGATGGAGTTTCACTTTTGTCACCCAGGCTGGAGGGCAATTGCACAATCTTGGCTCACTGCAACCTCCGCCTCCTGGGTTCAAGCAATTCTCCTGCCTCAGCCTCCCAAGTAGCTGGGATTACAGGCGTGTGCCACCAAGCCTGGCTAATTTTTTTATATTTTTAGTACAGAAAGTGTTTCACCATGTTGGCCTGGCTGGTCTCGCGCTCCTAACCTCAGGTGACCCACCCACCTCAGCCTCCCAAAATGTTGGGATTATAGGCGTGAGCCACTGGGCTCAGCCTAAAGATTTTAAAAATAAAATTCAATCCACCATTTTGAAGTACCACTAGGCAAACCTGGAATATGTCCAAGTCAGTCCTGTTTTCTGTGAGCTCTTTGGAATGGTAACTTCCCAGACTCCCTACAGCAAGGGCTAGAAGTAGTAACTGGGCCGGACAAGATGGAGCAGCAACCTTCTTGCCAGGATTTCCAGCTCTGCACAGGCCTAGCAGCACCTGCTGTGCTGTCAGTGGGCACTGTGCCCTCAAATTAGACAGTCCTTTTCATTGTCCATATCCTCCCTCCATTAGCTGTCTGCCTGCCAATCCACAGTCAAAATTCAGGCAGGCTGGCAGGTGTTCTTTCCTTCTCCTCCTTTCCACCATCTTTTTATGGGGCTGTGTGACCCAAGGCAGAGACGAAAGAGGTTCAGAATCCCTGGTTAATCATACAAGTGAAACTCACTGTAATAACATTCCATGGAGAAAGTAATCACTGATGAACTAATTTCAGCTGAGGAAGCTGCAATCCCATCTAATACATTGTTTGAGAAAGGCTCACTGTTAAAGATACAAAAAAAAAAAAAAAAAAAAAAAAAAAAAAAAAAAGAAAAAAAAACAACTTGCCATCACTATCACTAACACGGATTGTGCACTATAAAAGAGGATTCTTAACATAATTTTCCCTTTCTTGATTACTCATGATTATCAGTATAGCAAGGTGGGAGTAGAATTTAACATTTATGAAGCACCTAATACAGGCAGGAAGTGTGTTGAGTTGGGAGTTGCTCCTGTGTGCTGATGTATAAAGTGACATACCCTGACTTCACTTCTAACAAAATCCTTCTCTACTTGCCTATTAATTACCACTCACCTCCTCCTCTGCATTCTTCACAGCCAGATTATTTCATACTCATGTCTGCATTCCCAGTGCCTAGCACAGGGCTGCCTGGAGCTTTTGATATTTTTAATAAACTTTATCAATGAAGCATAACCTATATTATAAAGCCACAAATTTTAAGTATAGAGTTTAGTGAATTCTTGCAAAGTAAACATATCTATCCAGATCAAAAAATAAACCCCTTCATGTCCTTTTCCAAATACCATGTCCTACCAGAGATAACCACTGTCCATATGTCTAGACCACAGAATTTGCTTAAACCATTCAGTGTATTTTCTTTGTGCCAGTTTCAGTCACCCATGTTTGTGAGATTCAGCCACACTGCTGCATATAGCAATGCTTGGTACATTTTTGTTGCTGTATAATCCTCCACTCCATGAATATACCAAACACTGATTAATTCTACTATTGATGGGAACTGGGAGGTTTGTTTCCAGTTTTTGCCTATTGCAAATAATGATTTTATGTGTATTACTGTATATGTATTTTTTTCTGGTACACGTTTCTGTTGGATATATGTCTAAGAATAGGATTGCTGAATCATAGCATAACAGGATACTGCCAAACTCTTTCCCAAAGTGTGGTCATACTTCCACAGCAATGCTTGGGCATTTTAGGTGTTTCACAACCCCATCAATACTTGGCATTATCAATCTTTTTGATTTTTGCCAACCTGCTGAGTGTGTAGTGATATCATAGTATAGTTTTAATTTGGACTTTCCTAATGACTAATGAGGCTAGAAAACTTTTCATATCTTATTGTCCACTTGTATATTCTCTTTTTTGCAAAGCCACTCAAACATATATAAGAACA
This sequence comes from Ateles fusciceps, assembly GCA_036589455.1. Lineage (NCBI taxonomy): Eukaryota > Metazoa > Chordata > Mammalia > Primates > Atelidae > Ateles > Ateles fusciceps. Next base: position 16,337,008 of record JAZHEH010002507.1, on the reverse strand, counting down.
CATTTATATACACACATATATGTACACACTATATATGCATATTTAACCATTTTTCTGTCAGCATGACTGTGCTTCTCTCATTAATGTGTAGAAATTCTTTATATACTCTGGATACATATCTTTTGTTATATGCATTGAAACTATTTCCTTCCACTTTGTGGCTTGCATTCTCACTCTTTTAGTGGAATCTTTTGATGAAAAGAAGTTTCTTACTTTAACATAGTCCCATTTACCAATCATTTTCTTTATGGTTATGCTTATATTAATGTCCTATTTAGGAAAATTGTCTGTCGCAAGGTCATGAAGATCTTGTCTTTTAGGAACTTGATTTTTTTACATTTCATACTTAAGTCTCTAATCTATTTGGAATGTATTTGCAAGCGTGGTATAAGGAGAGGGGCCAAAATTCAATTTCTGCCATATTGATAGCCAATCAGCAGAGCACTATTTTACTGAAAAATATATTGTTTCCTTACAGCTCTGAAATGCCACCTTTGCCACAAATTAACTGTCCATACATGTGTGAGCTTGTTTCTGGGCTCCTTAACCTGTTTTCCTCTGGTTTATCTGTCTGTCCTTGCCTCAATACCAATCTTCATTACTTTATACCAAGTTCTAATATCTGTCATTATGAAGTTCTCCCAACTTTGTTCTTTTTTAAGATTGTCTTAATTATTATTGATTCTTTCGTTGCAAGTTTTAGGATAACTACCAATTTCCATCCTCTCACATACAAATCTGTTAGAATTTTGAAGTGGAGTACACTGAATCTATAGAACAATCTGGAAGGAACTGTCACATTTATATTGTTTTCCAATCAATGAACATCATATATCCCTCCATTTATTTATGACTTCTTTAGTTTCTCTCAACATTTTATAGCTTTCTGCATAGATCTCTTACACATCTTTATTCCTAGGTTCTTAATATCTTTATTCTATTGTAAATCATGCTATTTTAAAATTTTTATTTTTTAAATGGTTGCTGGATTACAGAAATAAAATTAAATTTTGTATTGACTTTCTGCAAGAGCAACCTTGCTAAATTACTTATTATTTTTAATGTTTTATCTATGGATTCTCTTGATATTCTATATGTGTATAATTGTGTCATCTATGATGTTAGCTTTATTTCTTTCAAATTCTTATATTTTCAATTTATTTTTCTTGACTTGCTGTACCGGGTAGGCTCTGTGGAATGAAAGTGGTAAGAGTTGGAACATTTTTAATATTTGTATTTGCATTAGATTTTTTTCTTTGTTGATATCCTTAATCAAAATAAGTTCCTTTCTACGCCTAGTTTGCCACGAATTTTTTTAAAAATCATGAATATGTGCTAAATTGTATCAAAAGCACTTTTAAACAACTGTTAATATAATGTAATTTTTCTCTTGTATCCTTTTAATATGGAATTAATTGAATATTCAAAAGTTGAAATAACTCATTTGAGTTCTTTTACAAGTTTTGAGAAAGTTTTGGCCAATATCTCTTCAAATATAGCTTCTATATATTATTTATTATCTTTCTTCTCTCATTCTTGGACTCCAGCTACACCTCGGTTAGACCCCTTTACCATGCTCCATATAGCTCATACTTGTTTGTGTATTTCATATATTTTCCAACCTTCTGTATATTAGCTGTAGTATGGATAGTTTTTTCAGATCTATGTTTCAGCTCTCTTAATTCTCTCTTCAATTATATCGCATGCTGTTGGCTTTACTCCATCTATTCAGTTCTTAATCTCAATTATTAGTTCCACTTGTATAATTACCATTTCTTTTTCTATTTCCCAGATTTCTGCTAAAATCTCCATCTTCTCCTATAATTTCTTGATCATATTAATCACAGATATGTTAGAGTTCATGTCAAATACCACCAGCATATGGATTTTCTGTGGGTTTTTACTCTTGATTTTTGAAATTGTTCATATTTTACATGCTTATTTTCTATTGAATGCAGACATTACATATGAAACCTTTTTGGTATAACTTGAGCGAGCTTCTGATTATGTTACCTACCTCTAGGAAGGATATAACCTTGCTTCTTGCAGTTAGCTCAAGTAGGGATAGATTATCTGAATTTAATCAGATGGTGATTTAATTCAAAGCTGGGCTTCAGCCTTTGTACTTGTCTATTTTTAGTTTACGCTTACTCTCAGGGTCCCAACTAACACCTAGAGAATTTACTAGTATTCTATCTCTTCAATGATGCTCAAACTCAAATATTTATACTTCCAGCCTGTAGACTGCCCAACTGGTGTTTAGCTTCGTGACCTCTGAGTTGCAGATTTCAACTCAGCTAATGCTCAGAGTGTATTAAAAAATGGTAAAAATGTTGAGTCCAAATCTCAGCAAATCAGCAAATGCTCAGCATGTAAAAGGGCAGAAATGTTGAACCTAGCTCTCTAGTCTTCCCTTTTGATTTTGGCCTCTCAAGTCCTTTAGTAGCTCTCTGGTGCCTTCATACAGGTTTGTTTGTGAGTTACATATGTGGGTACATTTAATTTTCTCCAGCTTTTTTATTTTTGGGGACCAAGAATGTATTTCATTGTTGAGAGAAAAAAATCAATAAATGGTAAGTGAATAAATTAATGAATTAAATACTGTCTGTTTGTGATCACATTTATTCCAACACCACCACTTCAATTGCTATTGAGGTTTTGGCATATAAAAGTAGATATACTAGGAGAAAAAGCATGAATCTTGATCTTCTCACCTATATAAAAAAGTGAGGTTTAAAGAGGTGACTTGTAGAAGTTATGTAATTGGTAAGGGCAGATTTGAAACTTACACTCAATCCTTCCTGACCCACAGACTGTGTATTTCCGTAAACAGTGCCATGCATCATTGTCCAGTGCACTCTTGCTTCAGAGAGCTATACGCCTAGCATTTTCTGCCCATGCATCAGAAGACCCTATCACTGTTCATTAGCCTATGTTTAATTTTCTAATGCCCCCTCCTGTTCCATTGATACTGCCTTGGTATTGCGTTGGCTCCGGCCTTCAAGGTCTCTTACAACAGTGCCATCTTCCGATCCATTAACCTCACCACCTCCACAGTCTCTGTTTACAAGCTAGTACCTTAAGGATAAAAAATTCCAAACTCTTTTAAATGATGTTCAAGGCTCTCAAAAACTTTGTCCTCACATATATCTCTCACACTTCCATTTCAGCATACTCTACACTACAGTATATTCAGTATTCTGCAGCCAAAGGGGTACCCTCATGCTTATGAATCTTAGGGCATACTACCTCCCTCTGCTTCCCTCTCCTTCTCACTTGCCTCCCAGCCTGGCCATCTTATCCATCTGATAAATTCCTATTTCTCCATCTTATTCATCTTTAGGTGTCAAACCAATATCACTTTTAGGGGAAGGGGAGGGAATTTTACTAACCTGCTCAGGCAAAGTGAGTTTAAACTCCTGTAATAGCCCAGACACGCTTTTATCAGACACTTCCCACATAATACTAGGATGGCTTGTCTGTTTCTCCAATTAGAATGGGAGCTCTTTGAGGACAGAGATTATAATTTGTTCATATTTATATGTTTGGTGCCCAGCACAGTAACTGACACGAAAGGAAGATATGCTACCTGTTGGTTGCAGCTAGGAGAAAAAAAATATTTTTGCATAGTCAGCCATTAATGATTAGAACTACAACATATTTTATCTATAATTCTAAGTCAGCAGTATTGGGTGACAGCCGGAGAATAATCCTTGTATTTTCCTAGTGTGTGGACTCTGTGGCAAGTGTTTTCTCAGCTTTGGGAGGCCTTTTGCTTTGCTTACTTAACTTCAGGATTTATCGCTCTACTTTAAATGAATGAGTATACTGGATATCTCCATTAAAGACAATAGATTTAAATGAATACCCGGTTTATAGACTGGATGAATTACTCTGACCGCCTTGAAGTTAACAAGTTATTATTATCTCCTGACAAATATGAGACAAAATCCATTTCAAATTAAAAAGAAAAAATATTTTATACATTTAATTTAGTAATAGCTAGGAGAATAAAAAGTAATAGGAGAATATAAAGAACATCAAAAATTTTAAATAACTCTTGCCTAATGTATGGATTTGTTTTAAAAAGTTGTCAAACTCCCTGTCTTCTTTTCAAGGCCCACTGCCACAACCCTATTTCAGGAAACTACTTTGCCTTTTCCCCCAACTAGTGCATATGAAATTATATAAAGCCCTGCTTAAAATGAATCTCTGGCTTAAGATCACCTTCAATGGCTTGCCAATGCCTCCAGGGGAGAGAGAGGAAGCACAAACTTCAAAATGGTACTCAGATGGGACAGACTCACAATCTATCTCCACCTATTTGATCATTACATCCTCTTCTTCCAGGAATCCCTTAGAAATATCATAGGTTTCAGCCAAACCGAAATGCTTACCATTCCACGACCTCACTTTAGTGCCTTCACTTACTTTATGCTCTCCTTCCAGAATACTTTATGTTTCATTGCTGCCAGTGGAGAATACACTGATTATCCCAGATTCGTTCAAAGGCTATCCCTTCCCACTTCCCTGAAGGACTATGATAGCTAACCTCAGGGGGTTCTCATTGCCAGTTGTGTGACCTTGAACAAGTTGCTAGAGCAGTGTGAAGATTATACATGTACACTCTCCAGCATATTTCTATCATGAAGGTCCCTCAATAAATATTAGTATTTTTTGTCTTTTCTTTGCCTGTTTCAACTGAAATTGATTTCTCCCTTTTTAAAATTCCTATAGAACTCAATCCATTTGTCTCTATTTCTTTGTATCACTGTATTTGCCACAGTAACTAGTCTAGTGCTTAACATGTTAAGCAAATCCATTTGTTCATGCATGTATTCATTCATGCACATATTCATTCATCTACTAAGCTAAGAGCTACAGAGATGAAGATAACCAGATTCCATTGCTCATAGTCTAGGCGGGGGAGACAGCTATATAATCATCTATTTAGGTGTTTAAATGTTATTGTCTATGTGTCACATTTAATGATAGATATGCATAAGGGAAATAAATTATTAGGCCATATGCATTGAATGAGTTATAATGATACACCACAGTAAAGCAGATAGTATATGAATTCCTTTGAAGAGCCACATTGCTGGGCATATTTAATATATTTCACAAAATCCAATTACATGGGTTTTTCTTTACAACTTTCAGCTGTGAGAGGCCACAATCTAGAAGGCATATAAAGTTTTCATTCATATTATTGATACTGGTAGGAGACTCCTGTCTCAGGGTTTCATGGTGGTGAGTCACAAGGCTGATACACTTTTAATTCTCGAGGCTAAATTCAGCCCAGGGACCTGTAACAATACAGATCGATGGCCTGACACACTCTCTTTCAACAAAATAGAAGAGACTTAGCTTTCCCTGGAGTTCAGCATTTGATTAAAAGATGCTCCATGTCTTCTGGTTTTAGAACATTAAAAGAAAATCATCTATAGCTACCTTTAACGCTGGCTTGGGTGAAGCTATATAATGGTGAGAGAGAGAGAGCTGGAGCCAGGCAGACCAAGGTTCTCTCTGTTCAACCACACTAGCCACCTGAGTCTAAGTGACTCTCCTTCCTCACTTTAAATGGGGGTTGAGAATGTGCACAGCCATAAAAGTTGTTGCCCATGTTAAGTGGCATCTAGGTAAAAAGGTACTATCCAACTCATAGGAAGTGTAACACATTGGAAAAACTCTTTATTGCTCTGCTTTTGAAACACAAAAATAAAAATGCAGTCTTTCAATTAGCCTGGATTCAACTTTGCTCTTTCTAGATTATGTACAGACAATTTTTGATGGTAACCAACATGGTTTTAGTCTGCCCCCTCTTGCTATCTTTTAAGGTACCACTGGTGAAGTCCATCAGGCTCATGTGTGGACTGGATACAGTGCAGATATTTAGGCCCCAGTTACAGCCACTGATCAGAACGAGTTGTGGTGGTAGTGGGGGACCCAGTCGTCTGCATTTTAACTAGTTCCATGAGTGACCATGCACATGCAGGTTTGAAAACTGCTAGAAGAAGTAATAAGAATGGAAATCAGATTATAAAAAAACCTGTAAGTCATTCTAAGTTTAAATTGAAATATTCTTTTTATTTGGTTATCTATATTATGAATTCAATTTATTATGGATGATTGGAAGTAATCAAAATAACCTATTTTCTCATATTGCACCTTCATATATTTTCCATTCTCCGTCTCCAGTAAACAGTAATTTCTAACTAGAACAGGAACAGAGGGACGTCATGTGGGGTAATCTGTCATCACCACCAACAAAATAAAGATGGGAACATTTACAAGTATGGGCACAGAAATCCTATGGGGCTCTAAAAGAACACTCACCGGCTCAGACTGCAGTGAATATGAGCAAACTTTGTAGATTTACTGTTTGGATTTGAAGACTGGAGAAGAGACAATGGGATAAAGAGAAAGGGGCAGAGATAAAATTCCTCTCACAAAAGACACTGGCAGAAACAGGAGTGGGTACGAGAGAGTGAAATCAGCACTGCCCACCCTCTGGCCTGGCAGATGAGAAACAGTGGTCGTGAAATACTGAAGGTAGAGATGCAGGAATACACAGTTTCCTGTCCAACCATGACTCTGCAGGGTAAGTGCTGTTGCAAAGATAAAGCGCTAGGCACTAGCAGGGAGTGAATAATTTCAGAATCCTCCCCAGAGCCTGGCAAAATAAATATCTGCTTAATTTCACTTAAGTAAGCTTTTGCGCTAAGCTTAAAATGAGATGGTATCTTTTTTTACTACTTTAATGGGAAATAATCCATTAGTATTAAAAATTGTAACTACACTAGCAAGGCACTTCCTTGATAATGTAGAACATTCCACATATTTTTCACATCAAAATCAGTGCTGAGAAAAGCTATTTGAATAGATAGGTTTGCTCCAAATTAATTTTAGCATCCAATCTCTGGCTTGGAATTTAAGGCCATTTACATTCAAACTTCCAACCAGGAGTAGCTAATACTTGTTGAGTGGTCACAATGTGTCAGGAGAAGGCATATACAATAATTATATGAGGCACTATTCCCACTCCCATCTTAAGAAGGGAAATCTGAGGTACAGAGCAGGTAAGCACTTCACTAATAAGCGGCAAAACAGGGATTTGAACCCAGGCAGCCTGATTCCAGTCAGAGTGTGCGACACAGGCTCCGTCTTCCCAGCTGCCTCTCATTGCTCCTTTCCCACATTCGAATGGTGAGTTGACCACACCAAAATGCTCCTTGATTATGTAGGGCATTTTCACTTCTCTGGGCCTCTGCACATTCTACTCCTGCTTCTTAAAAGGCTTATCCAAGTTTTCACACCCTAGGAGTTTTCACCTCCTAACTCGTCCTGGCAGAGCTGAACGATCCATTCCCCATACTCTTGTAACACTTTCTCACCACCTGGAAAAGCAGTATGCAAGTTGAATTAGGATTTTTCTGAATACAGATCTCCCTTTTCCAGATCTCCCATTTCCAGTACCAGCTGCTGAGTTCTCTAGAGAAGGAACTGGGTCATCTTCATCCTGGTATCCAAAGTGCCCAGCACATGTTTGAGGCAAAGTATGTGCTCAACATATATTTGCTGATTGAAAAAAATCTCTGCCTTGCTTTTTATACAATGAAGTATTTCATCTCTTCATTAAGATATGTTTCCTCAAATGAGTGAACTTTCATGATCCGTGTATACCAGTAGCACCTCCAGGAACTTTCCCTCACTTTAATCAGGACTATTCTTCATAACAGTCAGCAGTACCCTATGCAGACACATGCATGCATATCCACTTACATATACACAAATACCTATATATGGACACATGCATATACACACATGAACATTAGAATATACACACATACACATAAGCAGACACATCACAAATACACGTACACATCAGACACACACATAAATGCACACACAGACATACACATGGGGCATGCAACGTGCGTGCACAATTATATACACATCCACACACACATTCACAGACACATGCATGGATGCATATGCACATACAAATACATACCGATATACACATGTAATACATATACATGTAAAATACCATATCCATGCATAAACACATGCATAGGAAGACACATAAATATGCACACATATATACAGACACACAGTTATGTACACATACCATACACATATGTATACTTACATATACATATAAATGTATATGTTTAAATGGGAGTTGATGAACTTCCCCAGTAGGACGGAAGTTCTATGAGAGAAGGAGCTTGGCTTTGTTTACCACTATATCTAACATGCCTATAACAGTGCCTGATACACAGAAGGAAGACGTCATCTATCTGTAAATGAAGAAATAAATCTTTGCTTTTCTCTTGCCTACTGCTACTATTCATAATGTAAGTTTACTGCAATCACATTAATCATAACTAAACACACACATAGTATAGCCAGACATTATTCAAAGTGCTCTACAGATACTACAGTATACTACAGTAATAAAGCTCATTTATTACTATGCAACAGATACTATTATTCCCATTTCTCAGATGGGGAAACTGAAGCATGAAATATTGTCATGGGATCCCTGGGGTGTCGCTTGGCCAGCCAGAAACCTCTGTGGCCAGTGGCATCTTCTGCCTGAGTGTTGCTCGCACCTGCTGGGCTCATTCCACCCACTCGGCCCAGCAGGCTGGGCTCAGCTCATGCTACCAGCCCAGATCTCACACCTGCTGAGGGTAAGCCAGGCGCGGAGCAGTAAAGGCTGCGTGGGTGAGCAAGTACAGAGTCTGTCCCCTGCACACAATCAGGCACAACAGCTGCTGTGGCGGGGCATGCAGCTACAGGGGCTGGAACAGGTGCCAGCTCCATGTGAGGCTGCAGCTGGATCCAATGTACTGCATGTGGCTTCTGCTGGGGGCACCCACATCTGGATGAGGGGAACATGGGCATTTGGTGGCTTGGAGATGCCATGAACCTCAGAGCCTTGAAGATAGTGTCACAGACCTGGCTTGGAGAGCCCCCTAGGTCTGGGCTCCCTGAAGAGGGCTGTAGCTCTTCTTTTCCTTCTCATTGCCCATGCGGGCTGGAGGGATGTGTTTCAGCCCTGTTTGTATTACAGCTCTTTCAGTCTTGCCATTCAGCGGGTCCAGAGTTCTTGTCCTGCTGCCAGGAAGAATGAGATTTGCAGAAAACTGGAGAGTGAGCAAGGTGGAGAGAAGCTTCATTGAGTGACAGGACAGCTCTCAGGAGACCCAAAGTGGGTAGCTCCTTTCTGCAGGCAGGTCATCTAGATAAGTGTCCGGCTCTCAGCAGAGAGATGACCTGACGTGGGTAGCTCCTTTCCACAGGCAGGTCATCCCAACAGGTGGAGAAACCCAAAGTGGATAGCTCCTTCCTGCAGCTGGTAGTCCTGAGTGTGTCCAAATCTGGCTGAATCCAGAGATTTTTATGGGAGGAAATGAGTACTGATTGGTCCATGAGTGGGTGGCCATGGGAGGACCCAGAAAAAGCACCATAAGTTCTCACTCTGGGCCACAGACTCCACGGAACTGACAGTCCAGCCCCCAGACTTCAGATTGTCCCCAGTCAGAAGGGTAGGGTTTCATCCAGGACCCATCCCTTTCTGCCCAGGAGCCTGTCTACTTCCTGCCACCATCAACCTGACACCCCATGCACCCAGGCTGTTCCTACTGAGGAACCTGCAGACCAATGCCAAGTCACCCTCAGCCCCCACCTCAGCCTCCCTGCCATGCTCATTGGCACCCAAAGTCCAGAGGGCCCAAGGAGGCAGGGGGCTGGCATGTCAGCATTAAGTCAGGCGCATGTACACCTTGCCGGGTTGTGACAGCCACTACTTTGCCCCAATCCGGAGCAGGCGCCAGGAATGGGGAGAGGTCAGGGAGTAGGAGCAGGCATTTCCAAGCCTGCAAAGGATGGGGGGGCTTCCCAGTCCCCTGAGAGTGTAGGGATGCCCAGGTCCAGAGCCGCAGCTGGGAAGCTGTAGCTGTGTGTGGGAGCATGGGGCTTCGACCCCACCAACTTGTTAGGGGCAGGGCTCCCGCCTATTCTGGCCCCAGCCAGCTCTGTGGAGCACACTCCTCCACTGCAGACAGCATCTTCCCAGTGGCTGCTCCAGACGGGCCACTGCTGCCATCAGTGTCAGATGACTTCCAAGGACAAAGAGACAGCTGGTGGAACCAGTAACGTGTTTTTAACTATCTTACTGTGTTCACCTCAAGCTTTTTAATTTTTACCATCTTCAGAGAGCCAAATTCTTATATCAAAGTCATAGTACAAAGCACAGATAGAAATTGAAGGTATGGAAAGGTGGGCTGGGGATGCTGCTGTTGAACGATGTAACTGGAGACTAGTGTGGTTTTTCTATATTCAAAGAAATTTCCCTTCTTAGTTTCCCCAGATATCTATACCAGCTACAGAGTGTACTGAGGCAATCCTCAAGATGTCCATATGGAAAATTTCAAAAATTATTTCTTTTTGCTCTTTACAATGACTGATATGAATGCACAGTTAAGAGAGAAAACAGAAAACAAGGAAATGAACCAGGCCTGTGGAGAGATAATAAGGAAGAAGCCAGCAGTTTAGATGTGAGGCTGCCGCCTTGGGGCAATTACTAGAGATGTGTATTTTCCCACCATCAGCTGCTGATGTGCAAGGCCCAAAGTAAACATTAGTGCTTAGAAACAGTATATGGATGTGAAGCACTATGTGTTGAGTTTTGTGCCATGAAAAACAGTGGACCTGATCCTACTCTCGCAGCCAGTGACGCAAGTGCAATCTTAGACCCTGGGCCCCCAAACACATACTTTTCCAGCAGTTTCTACCTTTTGAACTCAGAGTGGGAAGTTCTCCTAACAGGTGCTTGGCAGTGTAAGAATCTGTGGCTGGATTATTCTTTCCTTTTTGTTTTTGTTCCCAAGTTCAGCAAAGGAAAACATCAGGTCATTTTCTCAGTCATATACTAATACAGGAGAGAATAAGTAAAACCTTCTGTTTAAAAATGGCCCCAGAATACCAGATACGGTTCTGGAGTAGATGAGATGATCAAAGCTCTGGGGTCAGAATAAGACACCTTGCTCCATTTATTAGGTAGTACTTGTGCCACTGTTTGATGCAAGGGTTCACCAAAGCTGATGTGAAGACAGGTGCACACAAATAAGGGTGTGAGTCTTGGATCCAATCTTTCCTCATCCTGTAACCTTAAGCAAATCCCTTCAACTCCTCGAGGGTCAGTTTTCTCAACCATTCATGAGAGGTAAAAATACCTTCCCTGTTCCAAGGGTAGTTTAAAAATGGCAAGTCACTACAAAAAGATTAAGACTAATCTTTGAGATTGAGACTGTCAGCATTAATTAACAAATTCAGTATGCACAACTACAATCAACATTAATATTGTTGATCCCTCCACCACATAGGCCCAATAGCTATGCATCCCATTCCTACCCTGATCTAATAACCCTGGCCTTACTCCCCATGATTGATGGAACCCAGACGCCTGTGCTGCTTTAAATATCCTTTATTAAAGTCACTTCTCCACCCTGGGCCTCAACTTTCTCATCCATAAAATAGAACTACAAACATCCAGACAAAGATTAAATAGAAGCTCTATCTTCTACTATAGATATAAATATGCACTGATGTAAGTATGGGCTAACATAAGTAAAGGCACAGACATACCTAGACACACATAGATTCACTTGCCAAGGTAAACAGGGGAAAGCTCATAGGCTCTGCAGTCAGTGAGTTCTGGAATCCCAACTTTATAGTTTATTAAAATGTAACCTTTTAGTTTATTAAAATGTAATCAAGTTCTTAAACCTTGATTTCCTTGTATGGTAAAGGCCAAAAATAATGGTAGCTCACAGTGTGGTTGTGAACTGACAATAGTGAATAGTCAAATACCTGGCAAAACATTTGGCACAGCATAGGTATTCAACAAATGGCAGGAGAAATAAAAATAACTGCTTTGAGCTCTTTGGAAGCAACTCAAATAGCAGGTGTTTTTATTATTTCCAGCTCTGGGGTAGATTCTTTGGAGCTTATTGTAGATTGTGACAATACAACAAAGAGATTTACTCAAGTGAGGCTTAGAAAAACTTAATTACCTATTTAGTGACCACCAGTGAAACTGGCTATAGCCATTAAATGGGATATAAGGTATAAAGTGGAATCACAAATCAAGAGTCATTCCCTTTTCCTAATCTGGAGACAGTGTAGCACAGTGGGGCGGGGACCCTGGCTGATGAACTAGGTCACTCAGATTCTAAATTCGACTCTGACAGTAATTTGCTAGGGTAACTTTGGATAACCCATTGTCTGAGCCTCAGTTCTCTCATCTGCAAATTGAAGAATTTGGTATAGAAAATCTTTGAGCAGCCTTTTAGTTCTAAAACCTATGATTACTCATTATCCAAACAGGAGTGTGTGTATTAAACTCAAAATGTTATGGTTTCATGGCAGGTTCACAGCCATATATACTGATGCGTGGCACAAGATTTAAAAATTGGGGACCCATGGGGAGCTGGCAATAGCCCCAGGGCCTGGATTCCTCTCAGTTTTCTTCCACAGAGTCAAAGTCTGGTCTCTCAGCTAAGGCCAGCCTTCTGCAGTCCAGAGAATCACAGCACTCCAAGAAAGCCTTGGAGCCTGGGGAGCAGGAAACTCAAAGTTATCCTTCCCCCACTTATGCTGTCTGCCCCTCTGCCACATGAGCTGTTGCCATGGCTCATGCAACTGCCGAGGTCTCAGGCAGTGGTGATTCACATTAAAGCAAACCTGAACTTAAAATAATAAACTTGCAATCTCATTAATATGTTCCTCCTCTCCCCTCTGTGATTCACATTCAGAAACTCCCGGAGTTGTCCTTGCTCTATCTGCTCAGGGACTGGCACGGTTTTCTCCTTCCAGATTCCACAGCATAACTTTATCTGCGTTTCTAATCCCTCCACCCCCAATTTCTTGCAGACCGTCTGCCTCTTTGGATCCATGTTCTCTCTTGTTTTGGATAAGCTCCCTCCTGCCCCCAGCTTTTGGCCAGCGCCTGGCCTGGCTGCTGCGTAGCACGGTTCTGCTCTGGTCTGATCTGCCTACTTGGCAGAAACACATCACTACTGCTTCTGACCCCTGTGTCCTCAGTGCCAGATCATCCCCCAAGGCTGTCTCCTCTGGGTACCAGGTGACATTTTCCACACTTAGGACAAGACTCCAGGACCCACCCCAGGCATCCTCAGCAGGGGTAGGGACCAGGATTCCATATTTTCTTAAAGTCTCCTTCACTTAGATTTACCAATTCCTATTTTTGATTTTTCAAAATCCTCTCATAATTATTATCTTAATTACTAATCATAGTAATTAAGTAATTACACTGATTCACTGAAGAGTGGCTACCTGGGTTCCTTGCTGGATAATGGGCATACAAAGGTGAACATAATTTGGTGAAAAACCTGAAATAGTTGTAAAGTATTTCACAGATACAGTGTAGAGAGTGACTGATGTTTTCTAAGAGTGGATTAAATTTGGGAGACGTTTCCACAAAGTAACATTTAGACTGAGTGCTGATGGATGAGTAGCAAAGGAAAGGAGGTGGAATGTGCGTGATATGCTGAAAGAAGGCCAAGCCGTTCCGTGTGGCTTGACTCTGAAACAGTGGGGTAGAAACCATCCTGTCCTCCCTACTCCTCAGGCTTCACTTCTATTATTTTCTTAATCTAATAACTACTTTTACTGAAGAGTCAATTTCACAAAATATATTTCAAAAAATACTAATGTATGAGCAAAACCCTTATTGTGGGCTGCTTTTGGCTTCTTGAGAAATAAGATGAATTGATGAAGGGAAATAATATCACTGGAGGTGTTCCAGGATAGAACAGGGTTTCTTAGCTTCAGGGCTACTGACATTTGAGGCTGGATAATTCTTTGTTGCAAGGGGTTGGCCTGGACATTGTAAGGTGTTTGGCAGCATCCCTGGCCTCTACGCACCACATGCCAGTGCCATTTTCCTTCCCCCAGATGCAATAAACAAAACCATCCCCAGACATTGCCAAATGTCCCCTGAGGGGTAAAATCACCCCTGGTTGAGAACCACTGGCCTAGGGAAAAGGAATATGAACCCTGGAGGCAGACTCAAGTTCAAATCTTGCTATGAGATTAGTTATGTGATTGCAGAAACAAAGAACTTTAACAAATTTACAAGAAACAAACAACCCCATCAAAAAGAGGGCAAAGGATATGAACAGACACTTCTCAAAAGAAGACATTTATGCAGCCAACAAACATATGAAAAAAAGCTCATCATCACTGGTCGTTAGAGAAATGCAAATCAAAACCACATTGAGATACCATCTCACGTCAGTTAGATTGGAAATCATTAAAAAATCAGGAGACAAGAGATGCTGGAGAGGATGTGGAGAAATAGGAATGCTTTTGCACTGTTGGTGGGAGTGTAAATTAGTTCAACCATTGTGGAAGACACTGCGGTAATTCCTCAAGAATCTAGAATAGAAATACCGTTTGACCCAGCAATCTCATTACTGGTACATACCCAAAGGATTATAAATCATTCCCCCTATAAAGACACGTGCACACATACATTTATTGTGGCACAGTTTACAATAGCAAAGTCTTGGAACCAACCTAAATGCTTATCAATGATAGACTGGCTAAAGAAAAACGTGACACATATATACCATGGAATACTATGCAGCCATAAAAAGAATGAGTTCATGTCCTTTGCAGGGACATGAATGAAGTTGGAAACCATCATTATCAGCAAACTGACACAGGAACAGAAAACCAAACACTGCATGTTCTCACTCATAAGTGGGAGTCGAACAATGAGAACATATGGACACAGGGAAGGGACCATCACACACTGGGGCCTGTCGGGGGGTGGGGGGGCTAGGGGAGGGATAGCAGGGAGGTGGAGGGGCTAGAGGAGGGATGTGACCTGTCAGGGGATGGGGGCTAGGGGAGGGATGGCGGGGGTGTGGGGGGCTAGAGGAGAGATAGTATTAGGAGAAATACCTAACATAGATGACGGGGTGATGGATGCAGCAAACCACCATGGCACATGTATACCTATGTAACAAATCTGCACATTCTGTACATGAACCCTAGAACTTAAAGTATAATAATAATAATAATAATAATAAACATTATTCTTTCTTTCTGCCTTCAATTCCCTCATGTGCAGAATGGGGAAACAACCTCTACCTTGTAGGCTTATTGTGAGGAGCAAGAGATAAAGTACAAGCAGTATCAGGTAGAGTACTTGGCACATACGAGGCATGTAAGAAATGGTCATCATTTCTTATCAGTCATTACCAGTCAGAGTGATGGTTTTACTTGTTCTAATTAATGATGTTATTATTATTTTATATTAGAAATGAAGCCTAATTGAAGTTTAAAAGTCACAAAAAAGAAATAAATTCCACTTTACCAGGAGGCAATAACAGGTAAAGAAATGTTATAATTAATTACTGGACATCACTCCCTCTAGGAATCCTTTAATAATTTGTAAGTCTCAATTTTAGACCCATTTGATGTTTTTCCAAAGCCTTCCATCCATGGCACAAATAACTGTAATTGTTTATTTACTTTTCTTTACTAGAATACAAATTCCCAGAAGTCTACTTCTCTCTCATAGTCACTGTCTAACCCCATCAACTAGTAAAGTGAGTCGTCTATAAATATTATTGAAGACTTTCCCTTTTCAAAATTTGTTACTTGCTCACATTTTAAGGGTCAAATTAAAGAATAGAGTGGATCACGTTTACATAGATAGACCATTCTTTATAACACAGTGATGTGTGCACAAAGCATGGGCTGAAGTCACGCATCTCTCCTTTAACTGTGCAGCTTTCAGAATGTTAGGTAGTCTCATGAGCCTCAACTGTCTCACCTGACAAATGGAACAAAATAACAGTATGAATAAAGTTGCTTTAAGAACTAAGTGTAAGGTACACATCCATGTCCTAACTTCATTACGAAGTTGTTATGAGGAGCAAATTCTATAATGAACACAGATGTGTTTTGTATTAGTCCATTCTTGCATTGCTATAATAGACTACCTGAAACTGCATAATTTATTTAAAAAAAAGAGTTTTAATTGGCTCAAGGTTTTGCAGGCTGTATAGGAAGCATGATGGTATCTACTTGGCTTCTGGGGAGACCTCAAGAAATTTACAATCATGGCAGAAGGTGATGGGGAAGCAGGCACTTCACATGGCCAGAGCAGGAGCAAGAGAAAGAGTGGGGTGGTGCAACACACTATTAAACAACCAGATCTGAAGGGAACTCATGCACTATCATGAGAACAGCACCAAGGGGATGATGCTAAACAATTCATGAGAAATCCACCCACAGGACACAATCACCTCCCACAAGGGCCCCCTCCAACACTGGGGATTACAATTTGCATGAGATTTGGGTGAGGACTCAGAACCAAACCATATCATGCTTCATAGATCAAAAGTTTATAAATGCAAGGGATTATTGCTAATAAGTATATTTCTTTGTCCATCATGCTACATTTAGTATATACACTACTTATAAATAAATGCTCCCCCACAAATCATGTTATCTAAAGTTTCAGTCTACCTACCCTGTCTTCTGGAATACTGATAATGGTGAGATGAGTATTGGCATGTTTTATTGCTTACTGGAACAAACTATGTGTTTTCTAGGCCAAGAACCAAAGGCCCTTTTTGCAAGCCTGGCTCAATAAATTATTCCATTAAAAAAATAAAAGAAATTCAGAATCCTCATTTTGGCTTGACTCTGCAACTCAAATGAGCAGTTTAAACCAATTAACATCTGGCCCAGATGAGCAATTTAAGCCATTTCAACACCTGGCAAAGAATCCAATATTGGTAATCAAACAGTTGTGCTAAACCAAGGAACAAAGCTTGCTCTTGGCCAGAACTTGGTAATGTGATGAGGGCAAAAAGGAGACAGATTTCCAGACATCTAGGAGAACCCAAACTTTTGCTCCTGCAGAAATGAGCCAAATATAACTATTGCATTAGAGACAACTGCCTTTGAATGAGAGATTTCTCTCTCTCAGTTGTAATATTCACCCCTCATGGAGGGAATCCCATTCATTCAGTCATTCACTCATTCACTAAATATGCATGTGCTAAGGGTCTTCCATATGCAAAGCACTCTGCAGGCTGCTGCAGTGGGAGGATGAAACAACAGGTACCCAAAGAATTTATAAATTAGTAGGTGAGACAATGTGGCACACACAAACCTGCAAGTGCAAGACACAGTGAGTAGGAGGAAAGAGGGAGGGCTTAGTCAACTTGGGAAGTCAGGGAAGGCTTTCCAGAGGAGAACAGGATTCAACATTTGATGGATAACGAGGAGTTTGTCTGACAGATAGAGCAACTGAGAGAAAGGCCTGAAACAGAAATCAGGTTGCTATCGCCTTTCAGGACAGTTGGGGTGCTGAGCCAAGAACAGACCTGGAACAAAGTTAATGTTATTTTTATAAGCTAGAAAAATATCAGCAGCAGGAGTCCCGGCCAGAACCACCCCCCACAAAGTGCAAACAAAGCTACTCCTATCTTCTGGCTGTCTCCTAGAGAACTTACTAACCAGCACCTTAAGAACAAAATGTTCTTTTATCGTCGATTTGTATTCCCACAAAGTCCTTCCTCCTCTTTTTCTGGAAAAACCATGGGTTGAGTTTTGCTTGCTTCTTTGATCTTTATTCCCCTTTCCCAGGCCTCCCGTGGGAGTGAAAGTCTGGGGGTATGTCTCCAAAGCAGAGTGCTGACCCCTCATACTAATCAGAATGCGGGTCCAAAGCAGGCCATGCCAGGTCAGCATTTGAAGTGACTACAGTTGTCAGGGTTTGTTGGTGAGAGGCCAGCATGGCATACAATTCCGAATCCAAATTTGGGTCTGTACTTGACATTCAGAAATCTCTTAGTACAGAGTTCATTTAGCCAGTTCTTGAGGCCATTTCTGACCTCAACCTATACAGAATCACAAAGTAGTGAATCCTGCATTCTGTTGTCTCTAACTGTCTCTCACTGCATAAGAGGAAACAAAAGTTCTGAGAAGCACCATATTTGTAGGCAGAAACACAATTTAAATCCAGAACTTGAGATTTCACGTTGAATGCCCTTATCATAGCATCACAAAATGTTTCAGGGATTAGCTGTCCCAAACCTATACTGTTAAGCTACAAACATGCAGGCAGGGGAGAACAATGAAAATTTTCTCTCCAAAACGAGTGGACTTTGCCTGATTTGTTCACTGCTGATAATTCCCAGTGCCTAGATCAATAACTGACAGGTTACATTCACTCAATATATGTCTTTAGTTAATATATGGACCCATGGCAACCTTTTCAAGATTTTCAGGCCTCTTTTCTCCTCCACAACCTAATCAGGGTATAGGAAGGGGAGAAATGAGAGGAAACCTTTGCTCCCAGGCCTCTTATCCTTTTTAAGATATCCTAATCTTAGGCTGGCTATAAGGTGAAGAGTAAAGGAAGAAACATAAGAGGGAATAATAAGGATAAAACATGGTCAACGTTTGTTAGGTAAGTCTGTACTATCCCGTCATCATGGAGTATCACCTTCCTGTGCCCTTCCCAGCCACTGCTGGCATCTAAGTTCAGGCCTTAAAGAATCCAAGGTTCTTATTTTATCTTTCCATTAAAAAAAAAAAAAAAACTGTTCTATCTTTCCATTAAAAAAAATATGGGGGAAACTTACTAACTTACTGTTTAGTCCATTTTTATGTTGCTAATAAAGACATACCAAGACTGGAGAAGAAAAGGAGGTTTAATTTTACTAACAGTTCCACATGGCTGGAAGGTCTCATAATCATGGCGGAGGGCAAAGGCAGGTCTTACATGGTGGGAACAGGAGAGAATCAGGAAGAAGCAAAAGCGGAAACTCATGATAAACTCATCAGATCTCATAAGACTGTAGTATCATGAGAACATCATAGGAAAGACCAGCCCCCATGATTCAATTACCCCGCCCCAGGAGATACAGTTCAGTTGAGATTTGAACGGGGACACAGCCAAATCGTATCATTTTGCCTTTGCTACCTCCAAATCTCATGTCCTCACATTTCAAAATCGATCATGCCTTCCCCAACAGTCCCTCAGTCTTACTCATTTCAGAATTAACCTAAAAGTCCATAGTCCAAAGTCTCATCTGAGGCAAGGCAAGTCCCTTCCGCCTATGAGCCTGTAAAATCAAAAACAAGGCCAGGCGTGGTGGCTCACACCTGTAATCCCAGCCCTTTTGGGAGGTGGAGTTCAAGATCATGGGGTCAAGAGTGCAAGACCAGCCTGGCCAACATGGTAAAACCCTGTCTCTACTAAAAATACAAAAAGAAATTAGCCAGGTGTGGTGGTGGGACGCCTGTAATCCCAGCTACTTGGGAGGCTGAGGCAAGGAGAATGGCCTGAACCAGGGAGGTAGAAGTTGCAGTGAGCTGAGTTCACTCCACTGCACTCCAGCCCAGGCAACAGTAGGAGACTTCGTCTCAGGAAAAAAAAAAAAAAAAGAAAAAAATATTAGAAACAAGCTAGTTACTTCCTAGTTACAATGGGGTCCAGGTATTAGGTAAATACAACCATTCCAAAGGGGCGACATTGGCCAAAACAAAAGGGTTGCAGGGCCCATGCAAGTCTGAAATCCAGCGAGACAGTCAAATTTTAAAGCTCCAAAATGATCTCCTTTGACTTCATGTCTCATATCCAGGTCACACTGATGCAAGAGGTGGGTTCTCATGGTCTTGGACAGCTCTGCCCCTGTGGTTTTGCAGGGTACAGTCACCCTCCCAGCTGCTTTCCCAACAGTCCTCCAAAGTCTTAACTCAATCCAGAATTAACCCAAAAGTCCACAGTCCAAAGTCTCACCTAAGACAAGGCAAGTCCCTTCCACCTATGAGCCTGTTACCTAGTTCCAAAGTTGCTTCCACATTTTCAGGTATCTTTTCAGCAATGCCCCAGTCTACTGGTACCAATTTACTGTATTAGTCTGTTTTTATGATGCTGATACAGACATACCTGAGACTGGGAAGAAAAGGAGGTTTAATTTGACCTACAGTTCCACATGGCTGGGGAGGTCTCATAATCATGGCAAAGGGCAAAAGGCACTATTTACATGGTAGCAGCAAGACAGAATGAGGAAGAAGCAAAAGTGGAAACCCCTGATAGGCCCATCAGATCTCGTGAGACTTACTCACTATCATGAGAACAGCATGGGGTTGACCAGCCCCCATGATTCAGTTACCTCCCCCCGGGGTCCCTCCCATAACACGTGGGAATTCTGGGAGATACAATTCAGTTGATATTTGAATGGGGGACACAGCCAAACCCTATCACTTACAAGCATTTGCATATTACAGGGAGCAAAAGGTTTAAGCCACAGCTTCTAAGGGTAAAACTTCTGCCACTGAGCATCTCTGTTTAGGAAAAAGATGAGGGTCATTTGGCAGTCTCCCCTACTGGAGGGCATAGTGAGTCCTGGGCAGAAGTGAGAAGGTGTGTTTTGGCACATCCCCTGAGGGAAGTCTGAGAAACTGACAAGGAAACTGCCTGTGACTCTTCAAGCAGCAGTCCTCTTTCTTTCAGCATATGCTGGTCCCAGCCAAGTGCTTGTCACCCAGGTAGGGGTGGCTGATTGATACTGTCATCCCAGGGATAATTTTAAAAGCATGATAGGGAAAACTTTAATGGCCTCACACTTGATCTGGAATGTCAGGATTGCTAGGGGACAGAAACATTCCATGTTTGTCTAGATCTCAAGTTCTCTCTATGCTTGCACGTAAAAACCAAAATCTTAACACTTAAATCAAAAGCACACATTGCTCACAATGAAAAGTATTTGGACAGAAACAACCTTGCCTGTAATCAGAACTATATTACATACCATTCAACCAACCTATATATATTATGAGTTGTTTACTAATTCTTAGGCACTATTTTAGATGCTGAGGCCATAGAGAAGAACAGAACAGACATGTTCATAGACTGATGAGAGCTATCCTGCTCTGGAAGTCCATGTAGTATGTAGAACAAGGCACCATTTAATAATCTGTTACATAAGAAAACAGATTAATCTTCACTCTACTGTTTAAAGCCATCTCACCTTATTCTTGCCTTAATGTGACTGTTCATTTAATAAACTTATAAGCCCCTACAGGAAACAGACACAGGGCTTGGCATGAAG
Source organism: Ateles fusciceps (assembly GCA_036589455.1). Classification (NCBI taxonomy): domain Eukaryota; kingdom Metazoa; phylum Chordata; class Mammalia; order Primates; family Atelidae; genus Ateles; species Ateles fusciceps. The sequence continues at coordinate 16,315,823 of JAZHEH010002507.1, read as the reverse complement.
GATACAGGATAAAACATAATGTTCTTGCTCTCAAGGAGTTCACAGTCTAATGGAAATGATAAGCAGATGTATTAGAAATTACAACACAATATGATCATTTCTTCAAATAGTTTGCTGAAAGAAGCATAATTTAGAGAATTTCTAAACACACCTGAGTGTTTCATGGAAGGCTATGCAGAGCAGAAAGCATCTGATATGGGTCTTGCATTTAGAGGAGGAGTTAGCCAGCTGGAGAAGTGGAGGACCAATCATTATGGGCAGAGAAACATGTGTGCCAAGTCACAGAGGTGTAAATGCATGGGCAGAGTAGGTGCAGGGTCGATGCAAGTGTCTGAAAGCGTACATGCATAAAATGGAAACACAGCTCCACAAAGCAGTGCCTTCCGTTACTATGTGAAATGTACTCTGATGTTTTCCACTTTGTTCTATTCAATTCTGTTCCATTCAATTGTGCAAATTCAGTGGTCATGTCCCACTAAATTGTTAGAGTGAAAGGCTAGGGAAAAAAAATATATTGCTATAGTTGAGGTGAGAGATGCTGAGAGCTAGAACAACTTCCCCTGCAAAAAACACACAAAACCTTCAATAAGGATGAAGAAGACAACAGCCATCAAGTCTTTACTGTAATCATTTGTTTCCCTGTCCGTTTTCCCATTAAAGTCTGGGGAAGAGACCTTGGTTTTATTTTGCTTTAAGTTCATTGTCTCCTAGCATTATGCCTGACATGGTAAGTGTTCAACGGGTGTTTCATGAATGAACAAATGAATACATGAATGACAGGCTTGATTTTATGTATAAGATAAAATCAGGACTATAACCAGGGAACTCGATAAAGGACATAAGCCAAATGTATTATTAAAATAAATCTATGAGACTTATAAGGATTTTGGAGTACCATTAGAAAAAAACAGTACAGGTAAGTATGGCAAGAAATTAACATACCTTTTTTGAATTTTCAGTAAACAAAAGAACTACGCAGAAATTTATTCAAATAATTTTTTTCTATTGCCATGTATAAAGAAATTAATAAAATTATAAATTCTATCATTAATGAAAAGTTCTATAATTCTATGCAAATGCCTAACAGTAAAAAGGCTTTTCATTATTATATCCTGAAACTCCAAAGTCCCTGACCTTTCCTTTAAAAACAGAAAAGGAGTGTCTTCGGTTCTAGGGAATATTCCATTTGAATTCAGTTTTGGCTGTAGGCAATGAATAAGAGATTACCTAGTCCTCCTGCATGGGCATCAATGAGTGAGGCTGCGACCGCAATCCCGGGGAGAAGGCCAAGGTCTCTTGCTGCCTCTGGTGTGAGCCCATTTCCAAGAAAAGCTCCAGGAGGTAGCACTTGGTTTCCTGGGTAGACATAAGAAAAAACAAACACCATCAGTTTGAAAAACACAAAATCACTCATAGGCTTTCCGTAAGAGAAACTCTGCTCCCTCTCCCTCTTCCGCATTTCTCACTTTTGCAAAGATAAAAACCATGCAGTCATCAAGAGTCCCTTTGCTCATCCAGTGACTTTGGTGTATGTACTTGGTACCTACGGGTCATGCTCTCGGGTGCTTTACAAATTGGGAGCTCTAAAGCATCATTCAAACCAGACAAAGATTCCAAAAGTAGGAAATTTCAAAAGGAATATAAACACAGCAGCCTCTTAAATATACGGTTCAAATGCTCAAACCTTTCCAAATGGGCTTCCTAACACAGCAGATCTGCTAGCCTACTTAAACACACATGAACACACATCCGTACACCCTCTCTAATGAATGTATATTCCTAGGCCGAGAAAACTTATATTTGTAGTTGCTTCCTGGCAGAAAATAAGGGGAAAGCAGTGAGGTATATTTTGTACCAACACATAATTTGTTAAAAAGTTTTTCTCAGCTGGAAAAGACAGTCCAGTCTAAACCTTTGCAAATGTTATAAGGCTGCCACTTGCACAACCATGTAATACAATGTGAATGATGTTCTTTGGAGTTGTGCAATGCAGTGACCCTGAATTTTCAAGTGACCTTGAATTCTTGTAATCAGTCAGGCCTTCAGTTAAGAATTTATTGATTGTCTTGCTTTGTGTGGGTGCTGTGGGGCTATAAAAAGTAGTCCTTGCCTCCAACCTAGCTAGGAAGGCAAGATAAGGACACAGAGAACCACGTAAGACAGAATAAAATGAAATGATCCATCTGCTCCTAGGTGTTAAACAGAGCCTGAGCACTCTCTCATTCCCCCAAGGAATTCTATAGTATTTCTACACTGCAGGGAGGGGCTAAGGAGTTGACCCATAGGGATATTAAGATCCCTTTGAGCCCCAAGATTCTAGGACTCTGAGTGCATGATCAGCAATTTTTGCATGCTAAGATACCACTTGCTAATTGTTCCATGGAGCTCAAGAGCAGGGCAGAGGTGCTCCAGGACCTCTTGGGGCAGAGGTGAGGGTGGAGGTTGGAAGAGGAGTCACAGGGTGAACAGCTTAATCACCCTCCTCTAAATGGAACCAAAGAACTTCCCGACACCATTTTTTACCCATTTTAAGTAAAGAGCTTCTATCTATAATTGAATATGAAAACAAGTGTAGCTAGGAAGGGGAAGACTGAAACCTCTGCAGTGACTTCTAGAACTTTGTTGTCCAATACGGCAGCCACTAGTCACATGTGGACTGAGCACGTGAAGCATGGCTACAACAACTCAGGGACTAAATCCTTCATTTTATTTAGCTTTAACTTCCATTTAAAAACTGATATTCAGTTACTGAAAAACTTTTAAGTATGTTTGGAACAACTTGGGTATGAAATCTACTTTTTCTACATTAATTTAAGAAATCTAAATCAGATATTTCCAACAAAAATCTAGTGTCTGAATTGAGAGGTGCTAAGTGGAAATTACACACCAGATGTCAAAGATTTTATCTGGAAAAATGAATGTAAAATATCTCAATAATTTGTATGTCAATTGTATATTAAAATAATAGTTTGAATATATTAAGTTAAATAAGAGATATTAAAAATTAATGTCACTTTTTTTACTTTAGCATGGCTATTGAAAAATTTAAAATTATATATGTGGCTCATATTATATTTCTATTGGAGAATGATGGTCTGGAGGATAAGGTTAAGATGCTCAAAGGATGGGGTGGAGAGCAGGAAAATCTTAGTCTGTTTTGAATGCCAAAGTAGCAGAAACCTGGAAGAGAGCAGTGCCCTTGGTTTTGAATAATATGGTTCTATACAATATCTTAATTATGTCACTATGTCTAGTATCTAACACAGGTGAGACTGCACTCCAGTTTGCTGAGCACTTCCATGCTAGGGACCGCACTAAGAACACAGCATGTATTTTCTCACTTCATTTTCATATTTACCCTCTACGAATAGTACAGTAGTACCCCTACTATGCACCTTTCATAGACAGATGGGAACAGTAAACTCCCTGTAATAGGTTAAGAGCTGAAGACAGGCCATGGGTTGTACTCTGACACCCAAACTTCTCTTATTCATTACATTACCTTTTGGAGTAAATTTGATTAAAAACACGTTCTGAATGAATGAAGGAATCAAAAGAAGTATTTTTAGAACAAGCATTATGTATGTTTTTTTTTTTTTAAAAAGGAGCACCAGTTTGAAATCTTGCCTACTAAATTGAAGTTTTTTAAAAGGGTTTTCATAGGGCTTCATCCCCAATCTCCACAAACATAAAAGGTGCAATTTTTATAAAAAAGGTTCCAGACAGGATTAGCAGGGTGGGGCGCCCTTCCAAGTTTTCTCTATAGTAATTTAGGAAGAAACCTCAGCTGGTAAAGGAGCTTAATTTGATTCCATGTCCTCTAGGCTTGGACATGAGGCTGCAGACCACTGTGAGGCAGAGTCCTGGGCATGCAGGGAGGAGATCCGGGGTCTAATCATAGCTTGTAGAACAACAGAGAGCTTCATCAGCAGAGGATGCGTCTTGAGCAAGGACAAGAAAAAAGGGAGAAGGGGCCCCTACAGAAACTATCAAAAGGGCTAGGTAAATTGGAACATAAGCTGGGGTGTGAACTGGTAGGGGGTGGGTGTTGAAGGACACAGGAGGCTGGGGAGGCAGATGGGGCAGTGGATGCAGGGCCCTGTAATCCATATTAAAGTGTTTGAACTTAATCATGAAGCCCACTATAAACCACTGAAGGAGCTTTAAGCTGGGAGGAAGGTGATTAGACTTGTGTTTTTTTAAAGCACTCTCTGGCAATATTATAGTAGAGGATAGACTGGAGTTAGGGAAAACAGCTGTGAAGTTATTTCAGTAATCAAAGAAAGAGAGAGAAAACAAGGATCTTCAATGAGGTATTGGTAATGGAGATGTAGAAACAGAGGCAGACAGGAGAGATTCCACAGAGCAAGAAATAACAGGTCATAGTGGTTGCTTGGATAGGAAAAGATACTGAGATATCATGGCCCAGACTCCCCCTTAAGGATGGAGTAAAGGCAGCAGACAGCTGCCAGCTCCTCTACTGCCTGCTTTGGTTGCAGAGAGCCGCCTTCCCGAGGTGATGCCCCTTCCAGGACAGCCAGCACCTGGTGACTTAGAAAAGCAGGGGCAGAAGGGCTCTGATGAACACCACTCACTCCAGACACTCTGCTGGGTTCATCAAGGTCTATCCCGTCCTTCTCCCTCTTCCTTCCTTTCACAGCTGACCATCCCTAATACACACCTATACCCCCAAATGTGTCTCAGCCTTTGCTTCTGGAAAACCCAACCTACAGCAATGAACCAGCCTTCTCCTCAATCCAGTGGTCTAGGGATGAAAATAAATATATACAAAGACAAACATCCCATCTTTCATTTGGAACTACAGCCTTCAGGAATAGGCTATCTGGACTCCAAGCAGGAAGGAGCTTTGTTTATCTAGAGACCAAAAGAGACAAAAGAGGATGACAGAAATAGGTGAGAATCCCTGAGAAATAACCCCTTTAAAATCACACTCTAAGTTTATCAGCCAGAGGTACACCGAGGGCACTAGAGCTGTGTCAGAGCAAACATTAGTGCCTCTTGACAACTTTTCCCAAAATAATCCTTGTTTGACTTTTCTTTCACCATAAAATTAAATTATTCACAGCATTGCTTTTCCCAGAGTTAATCAAGACTTCACTGCCCAAGCATTTGCACTTCCTTCTAGGATTCATTAAACCATTCATTCACGCATTCAAACAAACATTTCAGTAACAACAGTACTAATGATGGCCTGCATCAATTTCCATCTACCATGTGCCAAGCTCTAGGTGCTGAGGTCTCATATTGTGGTTTGAGACAAAGATGATGAAAATGTAAGACTCTTAGGACCACGTAGAAAATGCTAGAAAGATGAAATGTGTATATGGTGTTCCCAGAGAACTGAGGAGGGTCCAGTTAGGGTGGCCAGTAGAGTGAATACAGTCTTCAAGGTGAAGATGACATTTCAAGCCTGTTGTGAAAAGGCAAGTGGGGACTGCTGGTTTCAGTGCCGGCATGCTCTGGGGAAAGAGATGACAGCAAAGCAAAAACTGAGTTCACTGTAGGGCGCCCTGAGGGGCATGGTGTGTTTGAGGCAATCAGTACGCAGCAAACAGGACACCAGGGAGGAACAGAGAACTGGAGCAGATGGGACAAGAGAGGCAGCGGAGGGCTTCAGGCATGGCCAGGCAATAAGGAATTGCCCACAGGGGCACGGCCGTGAGCGCTCAGATTGGGTTAAGATAAACATACAGTGTAAAGAAAGGCTTGGAAAATAATAATCTTTAAAACAGTCAAGCCAAGTGAAAAATTCAGGCTGCAAAATATTACGTAGTATATGACTTCCTTTTGTTACATTAAGTTTGACTTAAAGCTGTCTCTTTGTAATTTCAGCCTAAAGGTTTCTTCATACATAGTGACTGTAACCTAACTGGATTTGTAAACACACCGTAACCTACTCTTGTAACTAGAAGCCAAGTCTCAGCCAATCACAGAAGACATACTTCAACCACCCACAGGCAGCCAACTGTTCAAACTCTGTTCAAATAAGGCCAACACAGAGCTGTACCCAATCCAGCTGCTTCTGTACTTCACTTCCATTTTCTGTGCCTCACTTTCTTTTTTCTGTCCATAATTTCTCTTCAACCATGTGGCAGAGCAAAAGTCACTCTGAACCTATTCTGGTTGGGGACCTGCCCAATTCATGAATCATTCTTTGCAAAGTTAAACTACGTTAAATTTAATTTGCCTAAAGGTTTTATCTTAACAAGAACAACAACAATGAAAGTAGATGAACTATTTGTAAAAATACATTCCTAGGGGAAAAAATATAGGAAGTAGATTTTCTCTGGGTGGAGGCAGTATGAGTGATTTTCTTTCTTTTCTTTTTCTTCTTTTTTTTTTTTTTTTTTTTGGTTTTTACTAATCTATAACTTCTAATTGGGCTATGCTTCTTGTGTAATTTTTTTTCTGAGACAGTCTCACTCTACTGCCCAGGCTAGAGTGCAGTGGCACAATCTCAGCTCGCCACAACCTATGCATTCTGGGTTCAAGTGATTCTCATGCCTTGCCTTCCCAAGTAGCTGGGACTATAGGCACATGCCACCACACCTGGCTAATTTTTGGATTTTTAGGAGAGACAGCGTTTCGCCATGTTGGCCAGGCTGGTCTTGAACTCCTGACCTCAAGTGATCTACCCACCTTGGCCTCCCAAAATGCTGGGATTATAGGCATAAGCTACCATGTCCAGCCTCTTGTATAATATTTTAAAAGATGATTTCTCCCCTTAAATCTGGTCAGAATCCCACCTTGCCATTAAAATGAATGAACTTGAATTAAGGCATAAATGTGGAACTCCAAGATAAATTCTGAGAAAACGGCAAGATGCAGAATAGTATTCGGAGTATGATCATGTGATTTTTTTTCTAAAGAAAAGATTACAAAAATATAAGTACATAAACTTCCAGAAAAATTCTAGAATTTTATCACAGCATGCACTGGAATCCAGTGTAGGGTACTCTTCTCTACTGTTTACGTTTCTTCTATCCCGTGACCTTGTATGTCTTTTGTGATCAAAACAAACTAGCTTAAGCTGAAACAAAAACAAAATAAAGGAGAATACTGGGCACTTTTGCCAAACCCTGTTCCACAGTCTGAAGGCAGGAAAGAGACCCAAGAGCAGCTCACCTATTTTCTTTTTTTTTTTTTTTAATTTTTGTAGCATTTTATATTCTTGATCACTTCCTTATTCTTTTTTTTTTTTTTTAATTGCATTTTAGGTTTGGGGGTACATGTGAAGAACATGGAAGATTGTTGCATAGGTACACACATGGCAGTGTGATTTGCTGCCTTCCTCCCCCATCACCTATATCTGGCATTTCTCCCCCCATGCTATCCCTCCCCAACTCCCCCCCCCCCCCCCACTATCCCTCCCCTTTTTCCCCCGACAGACCCCAGTGTGTGATACTCCCCTCCCTGTGTCCATGTGTTCACCTATTTTCTTGATCTGACTGTCTGTCTCAGTGTACAGACCTTCACCTGGGTATGTAAAAACACGACTGCTCTGAGGGCTCTTAGGCTCAAGTTTGCTGAATTCCCATTTGGATGGGCAGATTCAGTCTGAGTGGTCAAAAGCTGGAATCTACAATTATCTGGTGGTTGCCGTCCCTCTTCACAGGCAGGGGCTCCTATTACACCAAATCTTCCCCTACCAGTTTTTCAATTATCTATGACTAATGAGCACTTTGGGAACAGTTTCAGACACACACATAATCCTCTTTCCTGATGTCAGCAGCAGAAATTAATGACTATGTGGATTGCTGGGAGACAGAAAATGCATTATAATGGTCAACAGAACTGTTATCCTCTCCAGGAAGGGGTAAGTGAGGGTGGGGTGTTGAATTAACTGGAAGGTTCAGTATTCTTTTGTCTTCCTACATACAGTGAAATGAAACCCAGGGGGGAGAGTTGGCTCCAGGCACATGGAAATGTCAGAAAGAGCTTTGAGCATGGGTGGCCTGTGACCCTGGTTCCTCTGTGCTTGGCACTGGGGGGGCCAGCCCCAGCTCAGTTTTGCCAGAGTCAAAAGGCCAATCGGATTGGCTGGGAGAAGAGTACGCAGCATCCTGCCTTACCAGCAGAGAGGGTCCTGGAGTCATTTCAGACTGAACCTACAATTTGGCTTAGGGGTGGGCGAACAAAACTTTATGATAGCCTCATCAATGTTTACTGAGATACAGAAATGTTTACTGAGTAACTGATATGTGCCAGGCACTGTCCTAATGCTAAAAATGCATTAAGGGACAAGATAGACAAGGCCCCTACCCTCAAGTAGCTTACTTTCTGGTAGACACTATTCCCATCCAATATCTCTTCTGATTCCATTTTGTTATTCCATCTTGCAAGCGCCTATGCGATTTGGACTGAGTTTTATATAATGTTATATACCTGACCCTATAGTCTGGCCTAAAATAGGTGTTTAATAAACATACCACGTATTTTTAATCCAACTTAAAAATTACTTTCCTTATTTTGTGTTTTGTTTTTTTCCTATTTATACCTTGATCTCTCTTTCCCACTAGACAGAGAATAGTTCAAATTATTTTATCTCTGTATTCATTTCCCCTCAGCACAACATCCAGCAGTGTCTAGAACATAAGTTCTCAGCAATGCTCATTTAGCTGAACTTAGTTGTTGGTTTTTTTTTTTTTAAGAAAAGAGATCACTAGACAAAGATCAATAAATTTAGACAAAAACATTAAACACATACTGACACAGAAAGCTGAATATCAGTTGGGAGAGTAAAGAGCATTATTGTATTAACACTTGATCTTAAATGCTACTGGGACAAGAAATGCGTTTTCTAACATATCCCACCAGTAATACATTTCTTCTCTCTATCTTATTACAATGGAGTGTGTCAAGGCTGTTTAGGGAAAAACTCTTAAACCAAGTTTTTCCTCTGCTCTTACACCACAGCAATCATCCACACAGAAGATGACTTCTGTGACTAAATGTGACTAGTTAAGTCTCATAGTTAAGGACTATGAGACTTAACTAGGAATCATGGGCAAAAACCTACATATATATATATATATGATATATAATATCATATATATATAGATATATAAATCATATATATACGATATCATATATATGATATACAATATCATATATATGGTATATAATATCATATATATGGTATATTATATATATATATAGGTATATAATATCATATATATATAGGTATATGTATATCATATATATACTTTGTGGTGTTATTTTATATATATATATTTTTTTCCACCCATGATTCCTGGCTAACTCTCATAGTCCTTATTATATATTTAATAAACAATTATATTTGTATTTAATTAAAAATAGCATATATATAATTATGCCTGTATCATGTGTGTATATATAGATATAAAAAATAACACCACAAAAGCCAATGCATGTACCTAGAAAATAGGTGACTACCAGCAGGCCCACACATAGCAGATGCTACAGTGACAATATATTGTGGCTACCACCTTTTTAGTGACATAGAGGTTCTCAAATTCTCTGCCTGGTCAAGTCTGGCTCAAGAAGTCCAACAAGCAACTAGTAACTACTGTAGGTCAGTGAGCAGAGGAGCGGTGTACACAATTTGTGTTTTAACACAATAAATATCATAATAGTAATAATGCTCATTTATGAAAATCTATGAGTTTTTAGTCACTGTTCTGCATACTTTTCAGTTGCTATCACCTTCACTGCTAACATCAAACCAATGGTATTAGAATTAGATTTTATAGTAATAGAATTAGATTCTCTACATTAGAGTCTACGGTATTGCAAACTATTGTTTTACAGTTGTAGAAACACAAGCACAGAAAGATTATGTAATCTGTTCAAAGTCACTATGTAATGGGACATGGTCAGATTTCAACCCAGGATTCTCTGACTCCATGGTATGGCATCTTCCTACTATACCATATAGGTTAGAGTGGGTAGGCATAGAATGTGAAGGGTAGAAAAGGAAGACCGCTTCATTTGCAGGAGGCTCCCCTGGTAGGTCATGTCAAGGGACAAAACCACAAGAGTCATGAAATCCGAACATGCTGACTCTTTTAGCTTCTTCCATTCCTATCCTCTCATTCCTTCTCTGTTCTAAAAACAGAGATACAGGATTTCAAATGGCCATTACAGACCATCAACTTCAGTGTATGCATTTTACATTAGAGAAAACTGAACCCAGAGAAGGAGGTGCCTTCCCTGGAGTCAACTACTTGTGGGAGCAGAGTCTAGACTGAACCCAGAGCTTCTGACGCAAGGAAGCCTTCTTCCACTTTGCCAGCACTCTCTGCCATGGCAGCACCATCCTGCATCTCCCCCACCTGAAGCAGGAAGCTCATCTAAGCCAGGGCTATAAGTCACATAGAGAACAAGGGAGTTGATAAAAATTCAACAGATTCCAGGGGTGCGGGTAGCCAATTCTGAACTATTCAGAGCATAAAGTACAGTCTTTTTAGCTTGAAATCATCCACTTTGGCACCCCACAGTGACCCAATTCTCTAGATAATTGCCAGTGCCCTATTTTGTTCTCACCTAGCCTAAGGCGACCCGCAAAAAGCCTTCCCTGGGTAGATCATAATTAATCACTCTTTCCTCTACAATCCCACAGCATGTTTTTTGGAATTACATCATTCTGTTCTACATAATGGCTTTTTCCCTTGTGCCTCTCTCTTCTAATTTAGATTATAATCACCTTGAGGGCAGAGCTCTTTTGTAGATGATATATTCATAAGAGGCAGGTGGTTTAGCATAGCACTTGGGAGTTCAGGTTAGGCAGTGGAGAGGCTTGGATGGAAGTGGCGGCTTCAAGTTGGGGTTCTTGAGCTTGTGACCTTGGACAAGTGATTTAACTTCCCTGCAACAGTTTCCTCACCTGTAAAAAGGCTATAATAATGTTATTTTTCTCCCAAAGTGGTTATGAGAATCAAGCAAGATAATGCAAATAAGCATTTTAGCATGTTGTCTGCCACATGACAAATGCTAGACAAAAGTCAGATAATATTATGGTTATTATGACTCCCTATTCCCAGCATATTGGACATCACCTGACACACAGAGGGTATTCAGCTCATTCTGGCTGAGCTTACAAAGCTAGAGGAGAGATCCTTGATGTTACAGCATGTGAAGATATATGCTTTTGGGGTCATGAGAGCAAAATGCAGAACCTGTGAAAGCTGTTAAAATATTCACAGTGGTGGAATTCAGTTTTCTAGCACAAAAAGTTTCTCCCTATAGTCATGTCTCCATGGCATGCCTTCAGAGTGAAATGTTTTAAAAGTGCAGAAGGTGTTCTCTTGGAGTTATTTTAAGAACAAAATGCTTGTTTCAAAAGGAAAATTCATTCTTTTGTCAGCAAAATACTTGACTGTTAAAATGACCAGTGCTTTCAAGACCCATGCAAACAGTTCTGCCGCGAAGAGTTACCCCACTTCTAGGAAAAGGAAAACTTGGGAAACACTGGAAAATATTTTAGCTGTCGTGCTAAAAATATTACAAGGTTTAAAGCAGTGGTTTCTACGATTTTGCTTTGTTTTTTCGCAATCCAATAAAAAGATCACATAGAGAAAACGGGATTTATATAGGTTTCTAAATTTTTTATCCTGTCTCATTTACTTATTAAAAAAAAATCTTACAGTCTGGATTTATTTGACACAAAATGTTATCACTAACATAGGAAGGAGAGGATCTCAAAATAAAGGACGTTCTTTTTTAAGGTAAATACACTTCCCTTTATGACCTTCTATATTTATTCCATCACACACCAGTGAACACTTTGTCAAGGGCCAGTGTTGGTTTCTAGTCTGGACTACTGTTTGCAAACTGCTGATTTACAAAATGATAACAGCCTCCTAACAATGGGCGAATCTACAGGATGTCAAACAGCAACTCTCAGGTGAATCACTCAGTCAGCGGGTCTGGTGTTAACCATACAATGCCAAACATCTGGTGATCTGAAGACATCTGGGGCTTTTCTATCAAGTAGACCAAACATGATTCAGGTAATTGACAAAATGTTTCACTTCCCAACCAGATGTCTTACTTGCATAGAAATGAAGCCCAACTTGTACTTTCATGTGCAAATAGGCTAGACATAAACTCACCCCTGGAGGGCAGGATTAATTGCTTATCCTCAATGAATGCTAAATTACATATTATTTCTTCTTCTATTTCCAGCTATTTTACCTTTGAAGAAGGTTTTCTGCTATTGTTTTGAGAAGCACACGTTTCATCTTAGAAATGGTCTTTTTACATGTTTCTTCCTCATATTTTTGACAAGGAGGCAGTATGCTACAATGAAAAGAGTGTGATCTAAGAAGCCAGGAAAATCTGACTTGCAATTCCATGCACCTACTTCCCCAAACTTTAAGGACCTTGGAAAAAGGCACTTAAACTCCCTGAATTCAGTTTCTTTGTAGATATATATCATAGAAACCGTCTATAAGAGGCACTGTGAAGATTTGAGCTCATTTATTCCTATAATATGTATTGGGTGCTTGCTCTGTGCCTGGTACCAAGAGACCATGGAGAATCACAATGTCTGCCTGTCCTCCAGGGGCTCTGTTGAGAGAAGTAGGAAAAAACTCATGCCTAACATGCTGGAATGACAAACGTACCATAAAACTAAGGTAATGTCTTTATTCAGAATTTTTAATAAAATTATGAGCAACTCCAACCGTAGCTGATCCTTAAAGGTGAATATCAAGTTTGTAAAAGGAAGGATGTGTCTGAAACCTTTCCTCTTCCTTAAATCTACTTTCAAGCATACCCTGGAATTTGCTCTGATCATGTTTGTTTAAAGAATTCATGTGGTTATCAATGACCTTCAACCTTCTATGCCGTTGTCTTGACAACCAAGCATTTACTAGACAGAATATGGAAAGCAGACAACAATGTGTCTCTTCAGTCAGGGTTAGTAGGCAAAACTCAGCAGTACAGAGACAATAATCAAATGACTAGGGTCTTCGTGTTTGAAATCCTTAAAGGGAAATACAAACACCCACACAGACACACACACACACAGACACACATACACATAAATAAACACATACATGAATAAAAGAGAGTGAAGATTTTACAGAGAATTTAACTGGGCAAGGAGAAGCTACTATGTAGGACTCACCTGTACTTTAATAGCAGCTATGTTTCAAGAGCCAGCTCACAGGTAATACTGCACATAAGGAGGAAGGGCTAAGTCTGCTGTTACTGTTTGTTCAGTTACCCTAATAAGATGTTAGGTTCTTTTACAACCCATGTTTCACCAAAGCTCAGAAGTATCTCAAACATATGAAGAAATGGAATACAGTTATATTCTTAAACTTTTTTTCAAGGACCAAAACTTTTTTTTCCCAAATGAAATCTTTTATAGCCCTCTGGTATAGCAGTCTCTCCTTATCTGCAGTTTCGCTTTCCATGGTTTCAGTTACCCATAGTCAACTCTAGTTCAAAAATATTAAATGGAAAACTCCAGAAATAAACAATTCATAAGTTTTAAATTGCACACCATTCTGAATAGTATGATGAATTCTCATGTTGTCCAGCTCGGTCCTACCTGGGATGTAAATCATCCCTTTGTCTAGCAAATCCATGCTGTATGCACTGCCTCCCTGTTGGCCACTTAGTAACCCTCTCAGTTATCAGATTTTTAAAAAACCCTAGTATATATACATAGGATTCAGTACTACCCATGTTTTTAGGCATCCACTGGGGGTCTTGGAAGGTATTTCCATGGATAAGGGGGAGCTACTACATATAATTTTCTCTGGTTCAAGCAGAGAAGAAAATGTCCAGGAGTGATACATGCAACAGCTCTGGCACCTGAGGGACATCCAGATTTGGGGGGCTGAGGAATAGAGATCCAAATCTAAATGTTAACCTATGGTGAAGAGACTATCCATCTTGGAAGCACTGAAGAGCAGAGGGATGGTAATTTGGAACTGTAAAATTGAGCTCCTTGAGGCTTCTACTATAGTACAAAAGCTGAAGAAGCAGAAAGTGTCCACTTTTAACCACACAGACAATGACCTCACTCCTGAGTGAAGGAGGACACTGGCACTTGCAGTCCCTCCGGGGGAGGAGTGGAATTTGCCACGTTGGCATCTAGCCAAAATGCTAGCATAAAATCCCTGAAGCCCTCAGTCATGTTGACATGGGAATTTATCAGAGAAAGATTCAAAACATGATGCCATAACTTAATGACACTTAAAGTTCCTACCTAGGTCACCCAGTTGGGGGAGGAGGGGGGATCATACACATATTAGGAAAAATGCTCAACTGCTAGGACGGAAGCTTTAAGCTTTGTAAATAAAAGAAAATCTCATTTCTCTTTTTGTAAGTCTCATTCTATGGACACAGGATCTAGGAGAATGATCAGAACTTAGGCACAATGAAAAAGGAAGACTGGCTCGGAGCCCAGAATGTCACCAGCCTTCCTGTCCTCTTACTCTGGCCACAAGAAGAGTTTCCAGAGGAAGCACTCATGGCAGATGGAGGCAGTCGTAGTCTCAAACAGGCTTTGGGCCTTGCTCTGGAAGGAGAAATTGTTTAACTATACAGGGTGCCAGCTTCTGGAGCTGTTTCTAGGGACAGATGACACTGGGAATGGTACCACCTCTGGAAAGTAGTCAAGGGTGGATATCCATGAGGCCATTTCACTAGGTCCTAGTTTGTATGGTAAGGACTGACTTTGTTTTAGAGCAAAAATCAAGATCATGAAGCTCTTATGCTCTGTGGTTTTTCTTCAATTGACAAAGATAATAAATCTCCATTATAGACAATTGAAACAATACAGATAGAAGCAAAAAATTCCCCTTAATTTTTCTCCTCCCAGAGAAAACTACTAATATTAGAGAATAATAGAGAATATAATTTCAAAATACTAAGATACACATGGATTTAATCTTACATAAAAGGGATAGTATAATTATGCAATTTTGTGGTCTCCCTTCTTAACTCAATGGTATTTCAGACACTTTTCCTCATCAATGAGTAAAGTACATCCTTCTTGAAAATGTATAATATTCTATAATTCGAATGTGCCATATTATTTAACCAATCTCTTAGTATTGGACAGTTTGTTTCTAATTTAAAAACACAGACTTAGGAAGGAGAAACTTGCTTCCAAAGGATTACTGCAAGGAGGGAGGGGAATTATTACAATAGGGAGAATACAAGGTCTGCAGGAATCTCAAGGGTTAGGAAAAAAGGGTTTTTCTTTCATGAAGAGAAGCAAACAAAACTAGAAGAAATGGGGTGTGGGGGAGACAGGATGAAAGTGTGATGTGTCTGGATAGTAGATCAGAGAATGTTTTACCCTGAGGCCAGCCTCCTTTTGGAGAGGGACCTATGAGGAATAATTATTTGTGTCAACTTGATTGGGCCACAGGGTGCCCAGATATTTGGTCAGACATTATTCTGGGCATTCCTGTGAGGGTATTTTTATATGAGAGTAACATTTAATCTGAGACCGAGTAAAGCAGATTGTCCTCTCTAATGTGGATGATCCTCATCCAATCAATCAGCTGAAGGCCTGAACAGAACAAAAAGGCTGTCCTTCCCCTAAGTAACAGAGAATCCTCCTGCCTGGCCTTCAAACTGGGACACCAGGTTTTTTCCTGCTTCTGGACTAGGAATATTTTATATACATATATATATATATATATGTGTGTGTGTGTGTGTGTGTGTGTGTGTGTGTGTGTGTGTGTGTGTTTCTTATTGGTTCTGTTTGTCTGGAGAACACTGCCTAATTGAGGACCTTTAAGGAGGGGCTGTATGCTGGCTCAGGCTGAGGGTGGGAGAAATTTAGGGCATGAGGTAAGGTCAAAATCTTAACCAAAGTTTGGCTAACCACCATTTTGTTCCAACTGATCACTGGGGACAAGCAGCTGAGCTAATCGCTTATAAGGCACAGATCAGGAATATGGCCGGTCTATGCCTGGCCATGTCATAGCTGAACAAGGGATGCACATCCATGAGTCTTATCTACATCATATGGGGAAGGGTGGTTCTTTGCAGTAGGCCACACCCTGGAACACAAAGTGTGGGGATATTTCTCAGTCTTTGCTATTTTCCATGTGTACAGGGCAAAGGTAAAATTCAACATTGTCATTTCTTATGATCCCCATTTCAAATAATACTATCAAGAACATCTTTGAATATGCATTCTTGCCCACGAAGTGCCATGACTTAATGAGTAATTTAAGAATGGCACCTCTGTTGCCCCTCACTAATAGGGGGAGGGATAAGTGTCCAGTATCCTCCAGCCCAGTAGCTCACACCCTAAAGTTAATAAAAATCCAGGCGAAAGTCTGAAAACTTTTCTGTAGCCAGAAAGATCAAATCTGAGACAATCTGAATTTCCTTCCTTAGATGGATGCTTCCCAGGCTCCTTGATCAGGCAGTGAGAGAGGGTGGAAGGAGCCCAAGTATTGAATATAGGCACCCTCAGGTTCAATTCTGCTCCAATATTTACCAGCTGTTAGAATTTGGGTTATGTTTCTAACTTCTCTATTTCTTCTTATCTAAGATGGAAAGAACAGCAGGTAAAAGGAATGTTGTCAAAACAAATAAGATGATGAATGTAAAAAGGCCCAGCATGCTGCATGGCATGTAATCAATTTCCATAATATTTCTCCTTCCGCATAGAGGAAGTTACATTAAAAGCAAAAACTAGTATGAGGGAAGGGGACTAAGTTGAACTAAGTACCAACTTACTGTGAACCGAGCATGGTACAATGTACTTTACAGCTTTCACCTCATTTAAACTCCTATTAGTCCTGTGAGGGAGGGGGAGGTCACCCCAAATTACAGGTAAAGAAACCAAAATGTAGGATGGACTTGTAACTTGCCTGAAGTTACACCAAAGAAATGGCAGGATCTGAGTTTGGATAAAGTTGCTCCAGTTATGAAGCCCATTCACTTTCTGTCAGCCAGAGGAATGTAAAAGGGATGGCTACTGGTTCTACCCTATCCGTATGGGAAAACGATAATATATTGAATGTTGTGCTTGCAAATTCCACCAGTAAGGTTCTACTTGGTAGCCTCTAGGCTCACTCTCCAATAGAAGGCTAGTATTTCTTTCTTCCAGGCCTAGAGCCAATGCCCCAGCCACAGAACAGCAGAGTACCCAGTGGATGCTCCAGGACCCCCGCTGTATTTCTACCTCACATTTCTTCATAGGAACAATGAAAGAGCACACAAAAGCTGCAGCAAATGAGACACCAGATCTAACAGGCCAAGATAATTTACAAAATGAACTCATACTGTAGATGACTTCCATAGCTCAAAACAATCTCCTAAACCAAAGACTTAAAGGTGGATTTTTTTAAAGCAAAGGTAAAATTCATACCCTGAAGTAAGTGGAAAGGAAGAAGATGAAGACTGAAACTTCATTTACTAGATGCCTGGAAGGCAGCTGCTAGCATTGCCATGCTTCAGCAGAGGAAACAGAAGCTCAGGGCCTTGATAAGTGGTGAAACTGGGAATTCCTACCAGCTGTCTGACTCCAAATCCCACTCCAACCTATCTCCTTTCCTATTTCTTAATTAAAAAGCTTGGTAAGAACCAAATAAAACCTCAAGGGCAAAAGAAAGGAAGGGAGGGAGGGAGAAAGGGAGATGGAGGGAGACAGACAGAGGGAGAGAGGGGAAGAAGTAGAGAGAGTGTGTGCTAGAGAGAGCGCTTGAGAACAAGTGCAAGCCAGAGCAAGACTAAAAGCATTAGTGTTGGGTCCTAACACTAACTGCCCTGTTCCTATTAGCTTTTGTTTCCTCATTTTCAGCTTCTGCATTATGAGATTAGTGTCATCAAAGTAGGCTCCCCAGTTAGCAGTATGAACATCCCTTGGGAACTTGCTAGAAATGGACATTCTCAGGCCCCACCCTGGACCTAATGAAACAGAAACTGTGGTGTGGGGCCCAGCAATCCTCCCTCACCAGGTGATTTTGATGCACACCACGGTATGAAGAGCCCTGCATTAGAGTCACCAAGAGAGCTTTTGAAAACAGCAATTCTTGGGACCCATTCTTGACTTCTGGTCAATGGTTACAAAGTGGAACCCTAGGATTCTTATTTTTAAGAGCTCCCAGGTAATTTCAGAGACACAGGCAGAAATAGACACAGAATCCAAAGAAAATAAATGTTAACAATTAAAACATTTATAGGCATTATGCACTGGATGTGTGAACTTTATAAGTGCAATCTAAGATTAAACAATGGCCTCTCTTCTGAGTTGAATGACTTTGGGCAAGCTACTCTCCAGCCTCCTTCTCCTCATTGGTAAAATACGGTTAATAACACATACTCTAGGGTTGTGAAAATTAAATGATAATATTAAATTCTTGGTATGGTGTCTGGTGCATAGTAAGCACTCAATAAATGAGGTCAATTTTTATTAATCTCCTAATAACAATAAAGAAAAGTTAACTCATGTAGAATCTCTGTTACACAAAGTGGCACAGGTTGGTCTACAGGAGGGAGACCCTCTGGCATCTGTGAAGCTTTCTTACTCCCTTGTGTCCTGCTGTGCCTGAGAATATGCTCCTGCAGGGAAATGTGACATCCTCTAATTATGCTGCCTTGCAAAAATCAGGTGCAAAAAAGGGCCTGGAAGACTGTAGAGGGAAAAATGGGGCGGTAGTGTGAGAGTATGCTGAAACAATGCGAAGACAGAAATAGCAGCACCGACAGAGTTGCAGGTACTAACAGGAAATCCATGCTTCCAGGAAGGGAGAGCCAACTGATATGGGGGAGAACTGTGCCCTCTGTCTGGCCTGTATGCAGAAAGGAGACAGGTGAGAGTCATAAGAATAGACTGGCAACAGAGGATAGAGGCCTACTGCAGAATAGAAATGGGCAATTCATACTGAAATACAGATGAGGAGAATTACATTCTACTCTTGTTCTTTTTTTAAGCAATTATTTCCACTAAGGTGCAAAACCAGCACACTTAAAGCATTTCTTTTCCTTTTCCTGCTGGAAACTTACAAATCTATTTTCCAAGGATAATGATGTGGGATGTTTGGGTCTCCATATCTGTGTTCTGGCTTTCCTGTCTGTGAAATGCCCTTCTCTCCTCTTCACAAGGCTAACCTCTCTACTCCTTCCGGAAGCAATTCAGGGGTCACCTACACTAGGAAGGCAACTCTAAATACTTACCTGTTCCACACCCAGAGCTGTGGTAGGTAGGCCCCCCTCATTATTGCAGTAACACCTAGCATACAGTTGTCATGTTGCCTTAAGTCAGTGTTTCCCAGAGGAGTTTAAAAAAATGTTAAAATATATTATTTGAAAGACGCTATTGGTGCAAGTATACCTGGGAAATGTAAAGTTGAAAAAGTACACAGGTTTCTATAATGCAACAGTTGGGACTGTAATATGCTGGTGTGCACTGAGAATCTCTAAGGAAATATGAAATGAATCCCCAACCTGATTTGATTGTGGACATTTTTTTTCTCCACTCTACTAACCACATTTTATTTATTTATTCATTCATTTACTTATTTTTTTAACTTTTATTTTAGGCTCAGGGTACATGTCCAGGTTTGTTATACAGGTAAATTGCATGTCACATCAGTTTGGTATGCAGATTATTTCATCACCCAGGTGATAAGCATAGTACTCTATAGGCAGTTTTTCGATCCTCACCCTCTTCCCCACCTCCAGCCTTAAGTAGGCCCCCGTGTCTATTGCTCTCTTCTTTGCGTTCATATGTACTCAGTGTTTAGCTCCCACTTATCAGTGAGAATATGCAGTATATGGTTTTCGGTTCCTGTAATAGTTCACTTAGGATTATGGCCTCCAGCTCCATCCATGTTGGTGCAGAGGACAAGATCTTATTCTTTGTAATAACTGTGCAGAATTTCATGGTGCATATGTACCATATTTTCTTTATCCAGTCCACTGTTGATGGGCATCTAGGTTGATTTCATGTCTTTGCTATTTTTAATAGTGACACACCTAGGGATACAGCTAACCAGGGAGGTGAAAGATTGCTACAATGAGAATTACAAAATACTGCTGAAAGAAATCAAGAGATGACACAAACAAATGGAAAAACATTCCATGCTCATGGAAAGCACGAATCAATATTACTAAAATGGCCATATTGCCCAAAGCAATTTACAGATTCAGTGCTATTATATCAAACTACTAAGGACATTTTTCACAGAATTAGAAAAAAAATATTCTAAAATTCCTATGGAACCCAAAAAGAGCCCGAATAGACAAAGCAATCCAAAGCACAAAGAACAAAAGCTAGAGGTATCACATTACCTGACTTCAAACTATATTACAAGGCTACGGTAACTAAAACAGCATGGCACTGGTACAATTACAGACACATAGATCCGTGAAACAGAATAGAGAGTCCAGAAATAAAGCCACACATCTACAATAATTTGATCTTCAACAAAGTTGATAAAAACAAGCAATGGGGAAAGACCCCCTCCACCACCACCTTCAATAAATGGTGCTGGGATCACTGACTAGCCATATGCAGAAGATTGAAACTGGACACCTTTCTTATACCATATATAAAAATCAATTCAAGATAGATTAAAGACTTAGATGCAAAACCTAAAACTATAAAAACACTAGAAGAAAACCTGAGAAATACCATTCTAGACATAGGCTCTGGCAAAGATTTCACAATGAAGATGTCAAAAGCAATTGCAACAAAAGCAAAAATTGACCAATGGGGCCTAATTAAACTAAAAAGCTACTGTACAGCAAAAAGAAACTATCAACAGAGTAAACAACCTACAGAATGGGGGAAAATGTTTGCAAACTATGCATCCAACAAAGGACTGATATCCAGAATCTTTAAGGAACTTAAACAAATTAACAAGCAAAAAATAACCCCATTAAAAAATGGGGAAAAGAAAATGAACATTTTTCAAAAGAAGACATATAGTCAACAAACATGAAAAAGTGTTCAACATCAGTAATCATTAGAGAAATGTAAATCAAAACCATAATGAGACAGCATCTTACAGCAGTCAGAATAGCTATCATTAAAAAGTCAAAAGATAACAGATACTGGTGAGGCTGTGGAGAAAAGGGAACACCTATACACTAGTGGTGGAAATGTAAATTCATTCAGCCATTGTGGGAAGCAGTTTGGTGATTTCTCAAAGAACTTAGAGAACTTCTTTCTCAAAGAACCATTTTACCCAGTAATCCCATTATTAGGTACATACCCAAAAGAATACAAATAGTTCTACCATAAAGAAATTTTTTTTCCTAAAAATTACCTCTAGTATCCCAGAATGTACACTGTGGAATATGCTGCTATATTTTGCTGGCACCCTCTGCTCTTTCTTCCTCACCAGACCATAATTTCCTTGTGGGCAACAGTGCTACATATTGCACTTCTGGTATCTACAACCTACCATCAGCTATGCAGTAGAAACAAAGTGAAAGCCAACATAATGTTAAAAAGTAAAATCATCATTTCCCTTTGAGACCCCTCTAGTGTCTTTCTGTACACCTAAGAAAGCTTTGGCTGCTTTACTCTAAGACTCACAAGGTTCTACATTTTTTAAATCTCTTATCCCATCACTTGTCCTTCCCCCTTCCTCACTACATTCTGCTAAATTGGTCTTTTCTAGCTCCTCAGACATGCCAAGCTTATTCCCAGCCTTGGGCCCCTGCTCCTGCTCTGGCTTCTGCCAGGAACACACCTGCCCACATGTTCACACTGCTTAGGCCATCTCCACATTGAGGTCTCAACTCTGAAGTCTCCTCCTTGGAGAAGCCTTCCCTACCCACATTTCAGTCAGCATTTTATTTCCATCATAACAATTAGCCATATTTGCATTTGTCTTGTTTATGTGTGTACTTGTTTACTGTCTGGTATCTCCATCTCACATGGTAATGTGATGTAACCTTACTGTCTTGCTTACTGCTACCTTTAAGAATGCTGGAATGAAAACGGTGCTTTAATGCTGGCTTATGAAAGAATGAATTGAACTCATCTACATATTACAGCAGATATAAACCCTGCCTTCCTCCCGGAACTGAATCAAACCCTAGCCTGACAACGACTAGATCTGTAATCAGGGCAAGTGATTTAGCCTCAAAAAGCCTCACCTTACCTGTAAAATAAGAAATAACAGACTTAACTTTTAAGCAACATATTGAATACATTAATTAGTCTCTATCTCCCCTGAGAAGAGAATGAAATAAATGTAAAGTCGAATTATTTTTCATTGTTTTTAAAACTTTTTAAATTGTGGTAAAATACATATAATATAACATTTACCATCTTACTGTTTTTATGCATACAGTTCAGTGGTATTAAGTACATTCACACTTTCATGAAACCATTACAACCTTCCAATTTTAGAACACTTTTCATCTTGCAAAACTGAAACTCTATATCCATTGAACACTACCTTCTCCTTTCCCCCTTCCCCAAAATCCCTGATAACCATTATTCTACTTTCTATCTCTATGAATCTGATTACTCTAAGTATCCCATACAAGAAGGATCACAGTGTTGGTCCTTTTGTGACTGCCTTATTTCACTTAACATAGTAGCTTTCAGGTTGACCCATGCTATAATATGTGTCATAATTCCCTTCCTTTTTAATGCTGAATCGTATTCTGTTATGTGTATATATATCACCTTTTGTTTATCAATTCTCCCACTAATGAATACTTGGCTTGCTTCCACATTTTGGCTATTGTGAATGATGTTTCTATAAACATGGGTGAACAAATATGTATTTGAGTCCTTGCTTTCCATTCTTTTGGGTATATGCCCAGAAATGAAATGTTGGATCATATGGTAATTCTATTTTTAATTCTTTTTGAGGAACTACCACCCTGTTTTACAGCAGTCACGCCATTTTACATTCCCACCAACTCTGCACAAGGTTTCCTATTTCTCCACATCTTCACCAATGCTTACTTTCTGGTTTTTGTGTGTGTGTGTGTGTGTGTGTTTTCTAATAGTAGCCATCCTAATGAGTATGATGTGGAAGAGGTATTTTTTTAAATATACAAACCCATTAAGACAAAAATATGACAAAAAATAATAGCAGTAACAAAATCATGAAAGTTAGAAAGTAAAATGATAAATGGTAACCAAAAGCAATCTGAAGTCTTGATTGTGATGAAAGCTAAGAAGTAACCCAATTTGCCTATAGAACCCCAAAGTGCCTAGGAATTTGGTGGCAGATGATATCTCTAGAAGTGACAGTAAAGAGGAGCAGAAAATAGGAAAACTGGCTGAAAGCCTGTTAAATCAAAAGGCAGACTCAGTACTGACTTGATACTGATGTGACCATCCCTTTTGTTAACTTGGCAAAAGACTCGAGGTTTATTCCCTGGAAAGGGAGAAACAGAAGGCATCTGGATATTGGATACCAGGCAGCTGAAAGTAAAAAAGTTAAAGTGAAAAAGGAGGATTTAGTGAAAGTTTTCATAATGTCTACTGGAGTCATCCAGCCTCTTTCCTATGCTAGCCCCTTCAACTCCAGCAGCCAGGCTTTATGCCTACAATTAGATAGTGAAAGATTGAAAGTTTTGTTCTGGGGATGTTAATTAAACCAAGAGAAAAAATCCAGAAATACTGGCAGAGGATTTCCCCTGTTGAGATTCACTCAGGGTGAAATATTAAGGGAAATATTAAGGAAAGTTATAAAATATAGTCTCAAACCTTTTGGAAGGCGAAAAGGTTTTCATTAACTTATAATAATGGAACAGGTTGAAGGCAGCCAGTTCTTACCTTAGAGCATTAGGTCATAAGGTAAAGATTAGGGATAATGGAAGCTTTCTCAGTTAAGTCTGTTTATCCCATATTCCTTTGTCTCTACTCTAACTTGTTTACTCATGTGGTCTTAAAACTAACCTTTGAGCCAGATGGTCCCCTAAGGGAGAGGTTAACTAGGGAGATTATCCTAATGGTGTTTAATTTGGGCATCACTACCTGAGCTTTTTTGTTGTTGTTGAGATGTAGTCTCGCTCTTGTTGCCCAGGTTGGAGTGCAAAGGTGCCATCTCGGCTCACTGAAACCTCTGCCTCCCAGGTTCAAGCGATTCTCCTGCCTCAGCTTCCTGAGTAGCTGGGATTACAGGCATGCGCCACCATGCCCTGCTAATGTTGTATTTTTAGTAGAGATGGGGTTTCTTCGTGGTGGTCAGGCTGGTCTCGAACTCCTGACCTCAGCTGATCTGCCCACCTCAGCCTCCCAAAGTGCTGGGATTATAAGCGTGAGCCACCACGTCCAGCTCGCTTGGTACCTGAGCTTTAAGCTTCCAAAGAACTACTCCCTTAACCATGTTAATTATTCACAGGTGTGTTTACTCAAAGCCTTTGTTATTAAATCTATACTGAATAAATCTGAGGAAGAACAACTAGTAAGGGATCAGGTAGCTGCGATTGCTCTCTGAGAGCAGCTGATGACCTCCCTAGCCCACTCTTTCACTGGACTCTGTGTGTGAGTCCATTTATTCATCTGTCACAGAGTCAGGGTTTGCAGGACAGACCCCCACAGGTGATGATCAACGTCTTAGGTGGTGACCTCGATGTGACCGTCGTCACATTTCCCTGCTAAACAAGCCATCCAGATCACCGTACAAGTACAAACCACTGCTGATAAGCCTTATGTATGAACAGTTTCCAGGCAGCTTTTTAGTATCCCATTCTCAACCATGAAACAGACAGCTAAGGATCACCTGATCATCTGAAGAGAGCCCCTAACATGAAAGACAGAAACCCAAATAAGCAAACAGATTAAAAAGTTAATGGAAATTTGGAGGAAATGAAGGAAACAGACTACCCAGAGAGATATATGCTCTCTTGATGGATAGATTATAGTGGGGTACCAGACAATAAGTACATAAATAAATGAACAATAGTTATTATCAAAATGATAGGAACAGATGTGAAAGGTAATCTGGTAACTGGCTCTCAAACAATTGAGACTTGAGACATTAGCTTTATCACCTAAATATATTGTCATTTTCTTATAGAACTCTGGAGCCAGAAGGATGATATCTCAACAAATGACATACCCCAATTCCTTGATTCAGTAAGAACATGCAAGTGTCTATTATAACTTTACAAGATGGAAAGCAGATACAGAAAAATTTTGAAGTTTTAAGACTTAAATTTTGTGGTACTATATGAAAGAATGGATCAGAAAATTTAATATTCATATCTTACTGGGCTCTATTTCCTCTCTTTCTCACATGTCACAATAACCACCTTTAAAATGGATATCTACATATGTGTCAAGAACCTTTGAATAAGCCAGAGCAACTAGGCAAGAGAAAAAAATAAAGGACAGCCAAACTGGAAAGAAGGAAGTCAAATTTTCCCTGTTTGCAGATGACATGGTCATATATAGAGAAAAACCTAAACATTCTACCAAAAAGCTCTTAGAATTGATTAACAAATTCAATAAATTTTAGGATACAAAATCAACATGAAAAATCAATAGCATTTTTATATACGAACAACAAACTAGCTGAAAAACAAAGCAAGAAGGCAATCCCATTTACAATAGCTACAAAACATAATTAAATACTATAATGTACCAAAGTAATAAAAATCTCTACAAGGAAAACCACGAAATACTAATGAGAAGAACTAAAGAGGATAAAAACAAATGGAAAGACATCCCATGTTCATGCGTCAGAATAATTAATATTATTAAAATGACCATATGACCCAAAGCAACCTACAGATTCAGTGCAATCCCTATCAAAATACCAAATGACATTCTTCACAGAAATAAAAAAATCTTTATGGAACCACAAATAACCCCAAACAGCCAAAGCACTATTAAGCAAAAAAACTTTTTAAAAAGCTGGAGGCATCATACTTCCAGACTTCAAAACATATTACCAAGCTTTAGTAACCAAAACAGTAACAGCACGGTATTGGCATAAAAACAGACACACAGACCAATAGAACAGAACAAAGAACACAGACTTTAATTCACCTACCTACAGCCAACTGATTTTTGACAAAAGCACCAAAGGCATTCACTGGGTTTTGAAAGGACAGTCTCTTCAATAAATGGTGCTGGGAAAACTGGTTATCTATGTACAGAAGAATGAAGTTAGAGCCCCACTTCTTACTCTATGCAAAAAACAACTCAAAATGGATCAATTACCTAAATACAAGACCTGAAACTAAAAAACTACTAGAAAAAACATAGGGGAAATGCTTCAGGACATTGATCAGGGAAAAGAGTTTATGAATAAGACCTAAAAAGCACAGGCAACAAAAGCAAAAATTTAAAAAAAAAAAAGGAATTATATCAAACTAATTAGCTCCTGCACAGCAAAGAAGACAACACAGCAAAAATTCAACCTATAGAATGGGAGAAAATACTTGCAAACTATTCACTGGACAAGGGATTAATATCCAGAATATACAGGGAATTCAGCCATCGCTACAGGAAAAAAAAAACAATCTGATTTAAATAGTGGCAAATGGTGACTCATACCTGTAATCCCAGAAACAGGAGGAGGCTGATGCTGGAGGATTGCTTAAGGCCAGGAGTTCGAGACCTGTCTGGGCAACATAGCAAGACTCTGTCTCCAAAACAAATTTTTTTTTTAATTACCTGGGTGTGGTGGTGTGCATCTGTAGTCTCAACTACTTGGGAAGCTGAGGTGAGAAGATCACTTGAGCCCAGGAGTTCAAGGCTGCAGTGAGCTATGACTGTGCCACTGCACTACAGTCTAGACAACTGAGTGAGATCCCATCTCTTAAAACTAAAAATAAAGTTTTTAAAAAAGGCAAATGCTCTGAACAGATATTTCTCAAAGAAGACATAGAAATGGATAAAAAATATATGAAAAACTGTTCAATATCACTAATCATCATGGAAATGCAAATCAAAACCATAAGACATCATCTCATCCTAGTGAAGAAGGTGATTATTAAAAAGACAAAAAAAATTACATGCTGATGAAGATGCAGAGAAAAAGGACTCTTTTATACCAGTGGTGGGAATGTAAACTAGAATGGCCACTATGGAGAACAGTATGGAAGTTCCTTAAAAAAACTACAAACAGAATTAATATATTATCTACCAGTCTCACCACTGAGGCATTTACCCAAAGGAAATAAAATCAGTATACTAAAGACATATCTGCACTCCCATTTACTGCAGCACTATTCACAATAGCCAAGATATGAATCAGCCTAGGAGTTCAACAATAGATGAATGAAGAAAGAACATGTGGTATATATACACAATGGAATACTATTCAGCCATAAAAAAGAACAAAATCCTGTCATTTGTAGCAATATGGATGGAAATGGAGGACATTATATTAAGTGAAATAAACCAGGAACAGAAAGTTAAACACTGCATGTTCTTTCTTACTTATATGTTGAAGCTAAAAAATGTTGATCTCATCAAAGTAAAAAGTAGAGGATAGTAAAGGCAGAGAACAGTAGAGGCAAGAGGGGAAGAGGGATATTTATTAAAGGATATAAAATTACAGCTAGGTGAGAGGAGTAAGTTCTAGTATTCTATACCACTATAGGATAACTATAGTTAACAATAATATATCCTTTCAAATAGCTAGGAGGATATTGAATGTTTCTAGCATAAAGAAATAATAAATGTTTGAAATGATGAATCTACTAATTACACTGACCTGATCACTATACATTATATGTACTGAAACATCACTATGTACCCATAAATATGTATAATTACATATCAATTAAAAAATAAAAAATCATTTTTAAAAAATAAACTTCAAATATTCTTAGCTTTTTAAGTATCTAGACAATTCACAAAAGAAAATGTACATAAATAACATATGAGGCAAAAGTTCAACCTCATTAAAAGTTAACAAGACAGATATTAAAACAGAAAGGACATGCTATTTTCCATTGCTTTATAATCTTATGGACTGTTGGAAATGCAATTTGGCATAATCTTTCTGGAAAGAAACTTGACAATAAATACCAAGAGTCTTAAAAATATTTATACCTTTTGATTTGGTAAATCTATTACTGGAATCCATCCTAAGAAATAACATAAAATGCTGACAAGGTATGTATACAAACAATAAAATAGAAGAACTCAGAAAAAATTTAAATGATATACGAAAAGTGTTTTAAAATCATTACACAGTAAATTAAAAGTATATTTGAAGAGTTTTAACAACATGCATATGTTATTTCTATTATGTAATGATACATATATAGTATGAATATATAAATATATTATAAATTTTATTATATATACATATAATACATATTATATATATATACATAATACATATTATATATATACATATACACATACATTAAAAAGACAGAAAATATACAAAAATGTGGCCATCTGTTTGAGATAAATGCTGGACGAAATACTTTTCTGCATTTTCCAAGTATTTTACACTAAATATGCATTAAGTATCATCTGAAATAAAAATCTATTTTAGAGAGTTTGTATTTTTTACCTAGTAATTCCATTTCTGCCAATCGGTAAGATGAAGAAAATAAAAAGATTCCCTGCAGTATTTCTGTGTATTTGCACCATAATATTATATACTAGAGAAAAACAGGTAAACATTTAAGTGTCCAACTTTAATAGAAGGCTTTAAAATATCATTAGATCATTCAATGATATATTATGATATTATTGAAATTATGTTTGTAAAGAATATGAAAAAAATGAAAATATGAATATGCAATAATGTCACCTTAAAACTGCAGACTACAAACTGGCATATAAGGCATGGTTTCCACTGTGTTAAAATGGCACACAAAAAAAGGCAAAGTGAACTAAAACTGTTTTGGGGTACTGTATCAGAGTAATGAGATTCTTTTACTGCTTAATTCACTTTCTGGCCTTTCTTTAGATGTTTTTACTTTTAGATGCTTTTGAAAATGAAATTAAAAATTAAAAAGAAGATGATGTTTTTGTTACCAGACAGCTTTGTCAGAAACCAACATTGACATGTTCAGGATTGTGTTTCAGTGACATTCCCTTGTGAAAGAGTCTCAGTCAGTCAGGCTGGGGAGGGGCCTTTGGAGCAAGGGGGTGGCAGTGGGAGTGGGGGTGGTGAGAAGAGCATTTAGAGGTGGGGGAGCTTAAGGAGGTGACAATGAGTTAAGATGGTCCAAAGCTCCTCAGGCCCCGAAGAGATCAAGTATCTCTGGAGAAGTATCAGTTTCAGGGGTTTCTGTATCAGAGAAGCACCAGCCCAGGCAGGTTTTAGCTCCACCCTAACTTAACTGAGTGCCTCAGCCACTACAGATCTCAGTGCCCAGTAAATGAGAAAGAAGTTGGGTGGATCATCCAGAGGTGGGTGAGTAGAAAGCCACAACAATGTCTAGGACAAAACCGCTTGGAAAGACTGTGTGCCAGGTACCATGCAGGTGCTGGGCCACTGCAGGTAATGAGATGGACATGGCCCCTGCCCTCATGGAATATATAATCTGGCAGGTACATTTAACCTATCATTACAAAGAATCCATGAAAAATTCAAATGTGATAAGTGTTATAATAGGAAGTGAAGATCTGTCGTTTGCAGAGACAGACACACACAGCCAACTGTACATAGGCTTCAGGAAGCAAATGAAGGAGATGCAGAGAGAAATTAAACAATATAAATAATGCAAGTGATTTATTTCACCATCCTACACAGGGAGCTCAACCTTAGACTGGAGTGTAAATCAGATCTTTCCTGGATTGGCTTCAGTTTCCATTTTCTTTTAGTGTGAATATCTCCTTTTGCTACATCTGACCCTAATACATCCACTGTGTACAGTTCCATATGCACTGAAAAACCTCAGGGGGTGTGTTACTCACATCATGGTCTATGTACATGACACTCCTTGGAGTGTATAACCTATAGCTTGGCTACATGTGACCTAAAACTTTTTCATACAACCTAGACTTTAAAATAGGACAGTTATCTCAAACATGGAAAAAAGAAATAATGGAATTAATGTGTTGGACGTAGTGGGTAGTGGAGATAGCTCCCTCAGGGATTTTGAAGGATCCTCTTGGCTGATACAATGTTCACAGTATGCACTCACTTTAGAACCATGTCCTCCATTTTGATGGAATTTCACTACACAAGTAGAGCAAATAAGTGGGATGTGGTCTACTTAGGAGAACCTCCATGCAGGTCATTTCTTCTGAGACCAGAAGGATAAGAAGCTAGCTCGGATAAAAGGCTGGGGAGGTGTGCCAAGCCGACAGGAAAGTATTTGTGTAGGTACTGAGGCAGGGGAGCAGAGAGTGTGTTCCAGGAACTATCCCTGGGGCAGAGAAACCAAGGAGGAGGAGGAGCCTAACTTCCCACCACCTTCCCAAATCTTAACAACTACAAGACTCCTTCACTTACTGGCACAACCAACACGAACCAAGACACTTACTGTGTGTCCCCCGAATCCTTTAGATGCCAAAGCTCCCCTTTCTCTTTGATTCACAACCTTTGTTTCTGCCTGCTCACAGGGACTTAACAAGCATTGTCACTTCAGTTCCAGGGATATCCACTGGTTCCCAGCCACATATCAAGCACCAAGAACTCTCCTGGATATAGTGACATTGTGGTTCTGCATTTCTCTTGCTGTTCCTTGGCTTAAGTGTTCAGGCCTTGTCTGCTTGACCAATACATGGTCTCCTTCTGGGCGGGCTGTCATTCACATAACTGTGTGTCTGGCACAGTGCCAGGCTCAGAATGGATAATAAACCATGATGAGGTATTGTCCCAGGCCTCTTATTAGCGTTAATCTGAGGCACAGGGGCTCAAAGTGATGTGCCAAATGCCAACTCACATAATTAGCAACAAGTCTAGGAGACAGATCTCCTACATAGGGAAAAGTTGGAGTTTAAGTCCAGCTTCACACAATTGTTTTTAGCATGTTGTCAAGTCACTTCATCACAGTGATTTAGAGAAAGTTCAAGAGCTAGACTGACTAGTTTTAACTCCTGGCTTGGCTCTGTGACCTGGGACAAGTTATTTAACCTCTCTGTGACTGTTTCATCATCTGCAAAGTTGAGGTAAGAAGACTCTTAGAAGACTGTTGAATGAATTACATCAGCTACTACAACTAAACTTCTCAGAACAGTTCCTAGCACACACTAGGTGCTCAATAATGATAGCTAAATTTACTATGTTAATTTAAATGTTGTTTCCCCAAATCTTATGAGATACCATTTTTATTATGATTAAGTATAGCTGAAAATCTATAAATTAGTGACTTTTTTAAAAAGCAAAACAACAATGAAAACAAATAAGCAAATTTTCTGCTCATGTAAACAAAGTCTAGAGATAGTGAATCCAAGGCTGTTAGGAAGTTCCACAAAAGCTCACTGTTCTGCCATCCCTGGAGTATAGGGTCTGTCCT
This sequence comes from Ateles fusciceps, assembly GCA_036589455.1. Classification (NCBI taxonomy): domain Eukaryota; kingdom Metazoa; phylum Chordata; class Mammalia; order Primates; family Atelidae; genus Ateles; species Ateles fusciceps. Next base: position 16,284,470 of record JAZHEH010002507.1, on the reverse strand, counting down.
CCTTATCCAAAATTGCTGCTACAAATTGGTCTATGACATAGACCCAGGGGGAGGGGAAAGAGGATGGCCACTGCCCCGTCTCTGTAAAGGAGACTTCTTAGGAATCCCACAGGATACTTTTGCTTGCACTTCATTGGCCAAAACTTAGATGAACATGGGTAGCTGCAATGGGAGCCAGGAAATGTAGTCTATCAGGAAAGATCCTGATGTACCCCTAAAAGCCTAAGTTTTGTTAATAAAAGGGATGAGAGTGTAGATTACATGAGAATTCAGCATTCTCTGGACTACTGGTATAACATACCACTAGCTAGTGAGAAAGTTCAAAAGTTGATTCCAGTCTTATCCTATTTTGTCAAAGCTTTGGGGTTCATAACAAATCAAAGGACATTTTCCAAGCACATTTTCTCAAGATCTATAATCCTTCCTCCTCTACTTTAATTATTTTGAAAGCACCTCCCCCTTATGGGTCTGATTCACTCTAAATTATTTAAAAATTGATTTTTTAAAAAGGTGTTTGCTGGCCAAGACTTTTGAACCATTTTAAAGAGCTGGAAAAATAATAAAACCACTCTTTCTTTTGAAGAGTAGAATCATGCTTTTTAGAAAATAGAGGAAAAAAACTGAATGCTAAAATTAATGTGTCTACATATTCCTTGGTGATGGATAACCTATCTTTTATAAGTCTCTGACTTACAAAGAAATATAAAAGCCCATAATCTCATCACTATCATGGTGAATTTTATTTGAAAACACATATTATTTACTTCATATTAATTATGGATTATCAACAATCTGAGTACTTTTTATTACCAAATCTTTTAAAATAATGCAAGCAAGAGTGATTCTTCATGGAGGCATTATTTACTGATGCATTTTTCCAATCACAAGGATATATAATGAGGCTCATAAAAAAGTCATTTCTGTGATTGAAAGTCCCTTTCAAATAAACATTGCAGTCCTAAACAAATGCACTTTTTATACCCCGGCAAGCTTACCAGATTTCTACTGCCTCACAGAGACAGTCAACAAAAAGGTGTTCCTTTAAGGCCCACAGAAAGAATATGATGGAGTAGGTGGACCATAATAGAAAAGAGAGCAGGGAGAAAGATGATATAATGGAGAATGCAGAAGACATATCAGATCCGGCCTTGTTCAGTGAGATGAGTCAGAAAGCCAGGAAGCCAAATGAGTCAGCATCATCCCTATGAAAAATGCATGGATTGAAATGATTAGAGATGTAATTTACTGGTAAAAAGCATGAGATTTTGGAATCAGGCCTGCTTTTGAATTCCTGTTCCTCCATCAAATAACCATGGGACTTTGGGACAGTTATCTACCCTCTGTGTGCTTCAATTTCCGTATTTGTAGAAGGAAGACAATAATAGTATCTATACCTTATTGGTTACTGGGGAATTTACCTGATAATTCATGTAAAATTTTGGGGGGACAGTCCCTGGCACATAATGCACACTCAACAAATGGTAACCATTATCAGTACACTATTTCCTTTCCCTATTTTTTTTTTTTTACAGTAGACATCCTCCCTTTAAGTGCCCTGCTTCATCTTCTTTTTTTTTTTTTTCCAAGAAGCCAAACTGTTAGGAGTAGGGGTAGGAGTAGAGATGCCAATCTGAATTCATCTCCCTAGGACTTCTCATTTCATTGAAGTTGGAATAACAATGAGGAAATTGCTTTAGACAAGGGTTTCTGCTTTTGCTGTTGATTTAAACTGTCACTGTACGCTAAAAATAAAAATGCAAATTTTGAACAAAGCTAAGGTTTCATCTGGGGCAGGAAGGTAATGTTTATGTTGGTAAAAATTTTCAAATGAAAATGCCACTTACTGACCTGGCCCAATAAAGAAATACCTCAAAAAGCAAAGAACAAACTAGATATAGAGAATAGATAATTTTGGACTTAAGACCACAGTAAAAAAAAAATAGCTGTTTAGGAAAAGTTTGAAGTTATAATCACAAATCCTAGAGACATATTTTATTCTCATTTTATCCCTTTTAGTGATAAAAATAAAATAATCATCTGTTTTCTCCATAGTCTATAGGCACTTTGCAGGCAGAGGCCAAGTGTCTTCACATGTGGTATCTCCAGTATCTAGCACAATATCTGCACAGAGTATACTCAATAAATATTTGTCTAGCAGATGAGTTAATACATACATGAAGGAGTGATTTTCATCAGCATTTTCCTCCATTCATGTTGAGAATCTTCCTGGCTAACCACCAAACTTGGTCAAAGTAGTAGGAGAGTCAGTCCAGGAAGTAGTAGTATTTTTGGTCACACACCAATAAAGTTAGGCAGGTCACTGACCTTCTAGGATATAACAGCTGGAAGAAACTGGGAGATCATCTACTCCAAGGGATCTCAAAGTATGGCTGGGGACCACTACCTGGGAACTTATTGGAAATGCCAGTTCTTAATCGCTCCCAAGAATTTCTAATTCAGAAACTCTAAGCAGGCCCAGCAATCAGTGTTTTTAAGAATCCCCCCCCAGGTGGTTCTGATACATGCCCTGGTTAAGTTGGGGAGAGATAGCATGGGAGAAATGCCAGATATGGGTAATGGGGAGGAAGGCAGCAAATCACACTGCCATGTGTGTACCTATGCAACAATCTTGCATGTTCTTCACATGTACCCCAAAACCTAAAATGCAATAAAAATATATATATATATATAGAAAAAAAAAAGAGAACCACTGAATTCAGTCCTCCACAGTTTATAGAGGAGAAAATGGAGGCACAAAAAGGAAATGTTGGTTAAGTTTGTTTTTTGAAAATCAACTTTTGTAATAACTAGATCACTTAAAAAGTGCCAAATTTACCAAATCTTAGCTTTGTGATGTTATTTCACCTCTCTGAGCTTCAGTTTCCTCACCTATAAAATGAGAAGAACAATAGCACTTCATGGTAGTTATTATAATCAAATGATACTATATACAAAAGACACAAAATATAGTATATATATGTCCACACAGAGACATACACACACACACACACACATATATATACAGACACACATGTATAAATCTATAATTATCCATGGAAAATGTAGTCAAGATTCTTACATCCAAAAATTGTGTGTGTGTGTGTGTGTGTGTGTGTGTGTGTGTGTGTGTGTGTATATGCAGCCTCTTAAATAAGTAGTCATTTTTGCTGGGGCAAAAACTTCCTTGAATGTGAAAACATTTGTCCATGATTCATATAATTGTGCTTGAGGTTAGAGTTTGCTACCGTGAATGCTACAGGCTTCATCTGGCAAGCTCACAGGAGGTTCTAAACATCAGGCTGGTTTCTGAAATAATTCCAGGGTGACCTAAGCCATTAAAGAGGACTCAGCTGGTGATAAAAGGATCTTGGTAAACATAATCATCAACTTGACAAACATATTTGTTTGGAGATGTATAACCCTTGGTCTGTACCCATGTAAACTGAATTTTCAGAATAGTTTAGTATACCCAAGAGAATACAGATCTTGTTCACCATCTGGTTATTACAGTCCCTGTCTTCCTGTACTTGCATAGCTGGGCTGATGATGGCATGGGGAAATAAATCAGTTACACTGGTCAAAAAGTAATTAGCAAAGTCCTGAACTAGTATTCATAACCTCGGGAAATAGAATTCTATAAATCAGACTTTCTTTTCATATCAGTTTTTATAAGATACTCAGTGAAACAGATCCAAATACACATTCCCATGGGCAAACGTGTTTTTTCATATACACAGGGGTAAGATAAAGTGGGGCAGTGTACCCCTTAGAAAGTCTCTATCTTACAAAGTCAGAAATCTGTTCAGTTCAATCTCTTACTTAGCCTGCTGGCCTTGCAAATACAATACCTAAAATATTGACATTGTACAATGTAATGTCTCAGCTAAACTGCTGATGGGTCTGGCATCATGAAAACAGAACCTTCTGAAATCGGTGCCTAGAGACTTCCAGGTTGATAGCTAAAGGGTCAACAGAACCCTAAGGATAAATTGGTGATTCACTTTTACAAAACAGATTTCTTGGTTTCCATGTCTTTTAGAAATATGCACTTTTACTCCCCTCTTAGTTCTCACGTCATAGTTCTGATGAGAAGATATTTGCTGAAGAAAAGGGATGTGCATTCAGGAAGAGAGAAAGCACTCTGCACAGGGCCACAAAGGACCGCTGGGAGGAGATGAGACCCAGGTTGGATGGAGCTCCAGCTCGGCCACAAATTAATGGCTCTAATTATTTAATCTTCCTGGGCCTCAATTATCTTACTTATAACATAGACTCGATGTTCCCTAATATTTCTAAGTACTAACATTCTAGAATTATTTTTAAAAATTTAAAGAGCTCTACAGGGGGAAAAAAGGGCAAATCGGATCATACTCAATTTGGATCACATCTTTTCCTTGTTTAAAATTCTTTAATAGTTCCCTGATGCCTAATGCAATAGTTTCTAAACATTCTGACTGTGCATGTCACTAAGATGGATTCACAACATGGCTATTTATTACTTATAAATTGTGTATAATATACTTTCAAATTTATAAATTATACATGTGTATTTCAAGAAACATACCTAAAAACAGAATTTAAACCAAACGAAATAAAAATGAAGATAAATAAAAACACCAATATTTCTCTCCATACCCAGTAGACCATCTTGCTTGACATCACCTGCCATGTAAGACCTCATTTAGAGACTACCACACCACATGGGATGGAGTTAAACTCCTCAGCTGGAACAGAAGGGCATTATGATTTTTTGGTGCGCGCCTACTTCTCTGTTTCCTCCCTCCCTTTAACTCAGTGTTCCAGCACCTTCTTCCCACACCATATTGCTCAGCACTGAACTTTATTCATGCTGTCACTTCTGTCAGCATCCACTCAGCTCTTAACCTGGAAAACACCTCCTCATTGAAGGTGGGACACCAGGTTGCTTACCTAGTGCCCCTCCTCCTCATCTTTTTAAATAATACAACTCTTATTTTATTGGAGGCTAAGATGTGACCGGTGAAAAATCTATCTTTTCTCAGCTTCCTTTGCAGGTAGTGGTATGTAATACGGTTCTGGCCACTGACATGTAGGCAGAAGAGACTGGGGGAGGTTTCAGAGTTAACATCGAAACAGAAGCAAAGTCCATACTTTTCCCCTTTGTCCTCGTCCTTCTTCCTGGAACATAGACTCAATACTGGAAGCAAAACAAGACCATGAGAGCAGGTCTTGTGGTGAGAAGGGTGTTGTGTGCAGAAAAACTGAAAGAGGGCAATCGAGACTAGAGGTCAGAGATCAATGGAAACAGTAGTGCCAGAAGGGGAGACCATAATAGGGTTTTTAGTTTTTGCCCAGAAAGCATTGGGAAGACTTGGGAAGGTTTATGGTGGGAGGTCACACAATTAGATTTTCACTATAAAAAGTTCATGCTGGCTGCAGTGTTCAGGATGGATTGAAAAAGTTTCCATTCAGTGACAAGTGTTAGAAGCCTGTTGAATAATCCAGGTGAGAGATTATGGGAACACAGACGTGGTAGTATTTTGAAACAGAGAGAGTTCATGAATTACAGAGGTATTTGGAGCATAAGGCTGATAGTACTTGGTAACTGATTAGATACGGAATATAGAAGACAGAGTGGTGTCAAGGGCTTTCAGAACAGGCTATTACTATTCACTAAGATTAGTAAAACAAAAGAACAACCCTTTCCTGTGTGCTTACAACCAGATGCTGAGTGCTGCTGGAGAAAATCACACCACAGGGCAGATTTATAATAAATTCATCATGACCCCTAAGCAGGGTTCTGTGTACCATTTGATAATCCTCCAGGTTTTTAATCATCTTTCCCCCCTCCATTCTCTGTACTTCTATTTTAAACCTTTTCCACTTTTTACACATTTCTGACTCTTTTACTTGCCTACCACTCTGTCAGAGGATTATCTCACTTTCTACTTCACAAAGAAAACAGAAGCCACGTGAAGGGAAATCCCTTAACTTCCCACTTCCGAGCACATGCTGCTCCCCCATATCTGTACCATTTTTGTTTTCTTCTCACCTATTAAAATAGACAGTCTGTATTCCAAGGCTAATCCCACCTGCCTTCGCTGGACCTACAGCCCTGATTCTCCTTCTCTCTGGGTATCAGCAACCTTCACTCACCACTAGAACCTTCTTATCAGCAATCAGACGTGCTCAAGCAAATCTCCATCTTCCAACAACCAACCAACCAAACAGCAGAACACTCCCCTATTTCCAACCATCTTCCTCCCCTAGTGACCACCCATCTCTCTCTCCCCCACACCCCGATCAAATTTCTAGAGTTATCTAAACTTTTTGGCTCCATTTTCTCAACTACGATTCTGAGTCCTGACATCTGTCTTGGTTTAAACCCAGCTACATGACTTTGGTGATTAACTTCTTTATGCCTCATTTTTCGTTTCTGTAAAACATGGGAATGGGATGAGATGACTACACATCTCATCAGGTTATTGTAATATAATAGTCCACATTAAGCACTTGGCACAGCATCTGTGCTTAGTGTTAGCTGTGGCTGTTATACAACTTTATCTTCTGCCTCACTATTATAAGCAAGTGACTTTCACTAAGGTTCCCAAGTCACTGTATCAAATGAACAGTGTCCAGTCCTTACCTTCCTTCCTTCTTCAGCATCCTTGAAGATTGTTCCCTTCCCTTCTAAATCTCCTCATTATCTCCTTGCCCTTGGCAGGTACATCCTTAGCCTCCTTTGCAGGCACATCTTGCTCTACCTGGCCTTTAAAGTACTGAAATTCCTCAAAGCGTTCTCTCTCACAGATCCATTTCTCTTCTCCCTCTAGAGTCTCTCACACATATCTATGGCTTCAAATATCATCTACACTGATGACTTCCAAATCTCTATTTCTAGCCTGTTTTCCCAGCATAGATCCAGATTCCTACTCTACATTTTTATTTGGATATCTCAAAGGCATAAACTCATTATCTTGCCCTCTTTTATTTAATTCTCCTTTGAAACATATTGTATGGGTATTTCTAATGCTTATTTATTCATTCATTTACCAAATACCTCTTGAGTACCTACTATGTTCCAGACACTTTTCTACGTGTTATGTTATAAAATATTTCAGGCAGCTTATAACTAGTAGGTAAATATAAAATGAGGTAAGTGGGATTAAATAAACCGAACATGGAAACAAAATAAATTGAGGTGATGTTATAGCTTTATAACATGGCTTATAAACCTTCTGTAGATGAGTCTTCAATATGCTGTCAATTCTTAAGCAGTCAAGGGGTAAGGGATACCTTGCCAGTTTCCCCCACATGATGCCCATGAGAGAAAGAGAAAATAAAAGTAATTACTCAGAACAATTAGGAGAAACCAAAAATTATCTGGATATCTGGATAAAACAAGATTTTTCCCATGATGCCTGCATTGGGAGATCTCTGTGTGAGGTCATCCAAATTACCAGAGAGAGGTATTACTTTCCCAGTCTGGCAAGTGGTTGAACTGAGTGGCGTTTGCAGGTGAAGTAACTTATTTGATACTAGTCACAAAGGTAGTAAATGGCAGGGGCAGGATTGAAACTCATATATATCTGGCTCCAAAACTCATGTTATTTCCATCACTCCAAAGTGCATTTAAAAACTAAATACCACCCCCCAACCCCATCCCCAGCTCTGAGTCAACAACAGTTCTCTACATACAATGTCCATAACAGACCAACATATGACCTCGCAAAAATTCTGGATTTTAAAGATCCCCTGGCAGTTTCTGTACTTTCAGTTTAAAGATAAATGAACGGGGGAGGGAAGCAGAACATGAAGTATTAATAAACACCGTAAAATCATTACCTGGTCCCTTAAGTAGCCTCTGAAGTAAGGGTAGTGGGGGGAAATTACAGTAGGGTTTTTTTCCCCTTCTAATAGATTGTACATTTCAACAGCTAAAAGGGTATGAAAATTTAACGGAATTTTTAATGTCTTTCTAGGTTTTATGAGACCACAAAAAGATCATCTTCATTCTCCTCACCACAAGAACAGATGGGTGGCAGAGGTGGTGGCTCCATGACTCACTACCTCCTCACGCCCGCAAAGGCTGTCTAAGCAGCAGGCAAACTTCTGGGATCAATAGGGTTCACAGCAATACAGTGTCTGCCAGCAAACCTTGGAGGAGGCCATTAGTCAACTGGTGACCTGCCACCCTGACCACTGTAGCCCTCTGATGCAGATTCTCAGAAAGGTTAGCCAGTGCTGGGAAACTTAAAAGGTCATGGGTATCTTGGAGTCAAAACTCCAAAGAACCAGAGTGAGGAGCACTGCAGAGGAGCTACAAAGTCAGAGGTAAGGGCCACATCAGAGGTCAAAGTCACCACCTGCCAGCTGTGTGACCAAGAAAAGCTAAGTGCAAGAGCTACAATGTGTCACATGCAATAGAGAAGGCCAACCACTGGGAATGGCCTCCTTTCAATAACATTGAAATAAATGACCTCTAAATGGATGACAATAATGGCATGAGGTCAGATGTCCAACTGAGATCCAGAAGCAAGTTCTAAGTCAGTAAGTTTCAAGAAACAAGAAAAAATAAGTCCAAACTGAATTGTGAATTTTAATGTGATTAAGACACATGAAGCTTTGCAAGGTTATCACACTGTTCCCTTATTCTTCTCCTAAAATTTCAGATGAGCTGAGGTGGTTCCAATTATTGGACAGCCACATCTTCAGCCCTCTTCTCCCTGTGCTATTTCAAAGAAAGGTAGGAAGGAAGGAACCTCTGAGGCAGCACTTACCTTCTGTGGTCTTGAGTAATCCCAAGTCAGCATTGAGGAGAAGGGTGTCAGACAACTCTCAATTAAAATCTAGATCTATAATTTACTAATATTTTGACATTCAGCAAGTAATTTGATGAGACAACCCAAAATTGTTCAACTGTTTCTCAAATTCACTAGCTTTAAATTATGTTTTTCATTTGGGGCCCTGTGGCTTCTTGTCAGTGGCCTTCATAAATGTGAGGCCCAGAATGAAACATGTGACTTCAGATCTCATTGGACTAGGACTAGGACTCTTGTTGAACTTGGTCTGAGAACTGCAGCTGTATCATCACAGCCCAAGGCAGGAGACTGCAGCCTCATGGTCAGATGTGCAGGATCTGAAGCAGTCCTGTCTCTGGCTCCATTACTTACTGTATGACCTTGAGCAACTGATTTAACCTCTCCTTGCCTTAATTTCCTCATCAGTAAGATGAATATAGTAGTACCTGTCTAGACTGGTTAAAGGCATTTAACAAGTTAATATCTACAAAGTATCTAAACAAGACTGATTGATTTTGGATAGTGAGGAGTGCTATCAACAGAGAAACAGAATACTGCTGGAGTAGAAGAGAGTGTTGGCTTGGGTGGTAAGGGAAAGCTCTTCTCTGATGACATTTAAGCTGAGATCTGAACAAAGAGAAAGAGATAGCCAATGTAAATATTTTTGAGAAGGGCCATACCAGACAGAGGGCAGAGTTAACACAAAAGGCACATACACTGGAAATGTCTAAGGAACAGAAAGAAGGTCACTGTGGTTGAATGGTGACTATGTGGAGGCATGGTAAACAATAAAAGTCAGAGAGAGATCACACAGGACTTTGTTGAACATGGCAAGGAGTTATTTTTTCCCCCAACTGCAATGGGAAGCCACTGGAGGAATTTAAGCAGGAGAGTAACATGATCTGATTTACATTTTTAAAATATCACTCCGGCTGCTGTGTGGAGAATGGATTATCAGAGAGAAAACAGAAATAGGAAGACCATTTCAGAGGCTAGCACATGAATCCAGCAAGAAATAAAACTACTTTGAACTATGATACTAACAGTGAAGAGGGGCAGGAATGCCTCATTTAGGGTCCACTTTCAGCAAAGCAGAAAGGACTTGTTGATAATATACTTATCTTCGTAATATATCAATCTTTACAATATAACAATTGAGGCTGAGAAAGATCAAATAACTCACCCAAAGTTACATATGGCAGAAATTTCATGGCTTATGATGACAGTCAGAATTGAAGTCAAGTCCATCTGACCCTGGTGACCAATCTCTTAACTATTGACATAGGTAACCGTTAACATATTACTTATTTATTCTAGTCTATCTACATCAGTCACTTAAGAGCTTGATCAGTGTGTTCCTACATCTAATTTCTCTGACTTGGGCAAAGTCCAGTTCCTACATTTGCATGACTAAAGACTGGACAATGGATTGGATGAATTTACCTATGTAAATCATTCCCTTCTTGACATTCTTCTAGTGGTTAGTCTCATTCAAATGTCAGTATCCAGATTGGCCAAATGTCCTCAAGTTGTCGAAAAACTCAAACAGGAGAAGTGGCAGGGAGGAGCAGAACCACCACAAGACCGGGGGGTCAGAAGATCCATTTTCTGTTCTCAGTTCTGTCATTAAAATGCTGCAGGATGAAGGAAATTCACCTCACATCTCTGAGTCTCAGTTTTTTAATCTATAAAATGAGTGCATTACAGTAAAATCTCTATGATCTCTTTCAGCTCTGACAATCGCTGATTCTCCAGCAGTAGGAAGAGAAGTTGGGGGTGACCTCACTTTTGGGAGACTCCAATTATCTTCCAGATGCCATACTGAAAGGAGGAACAGTTCCATGAAACTTTATAAACTGCAAAACCTCTGAAAGCTATTACCTTGTATCACTATGATGTGGTCAACACTACTCCTTTTCACTTCTGGCTTTTCAGGGCTATTCCTGGAAGGGCCAGCAGCTAAAACGGTACTTCTGGGAATCTAAGGAGTGGAAGCGCAGTGTTGGAACAGAATGATGCAGGAGTGAATATTCCTGTCCTCCAGATGCCAAGGTGTACTTGCAAATGGTTAAGAACTAACATTTCTACAGGCTTCATAAACCACATTGCCCTGTCACATCTGATATCACATTTCAGTTTCATAATAAACCTTTATGGAAGGGAGGGTAGCTAAGGGGCAATGTATGTGATTTTAGAAAAGAAATGGGCTTCACACATACACATACACACACACATACACACACACACACACACACACACACACACACAGAGAGAGAGAGAGAGAGAGAGAGAGAAAGAGAGAGAGAGAGAGAGAGCACTTCATAGGAGCCACAAACATTCTAAAATGGCTCCTACTGCCCTCAAGATTTATTTACAGCATTAGCAGGAGTAGTAATTAGAGCCATCTCTTAAAAGGAATGGAAGGAATCTTGCCATGTCAACTCTCTTATCAGTAGCCCCATCTTCAAGGAAAGACAGAAATTCCATTAGAAATTGGCCATCCATCCACTCTCTTATCTTGCCCACCAGCACTCCTCTCCACCTCACTTCAGGTCCTCTGTGCTCCAGCCACATCCAACAGTTCACACACACCCTGCACTCTACCATGCCTCCAGGTCTGTGCCTGCACTGTTTCTTCTGCCTTGAAAGCCATTTCCCCTCTTTTCTGGTAAACTACCACTCATATTTTCCAGATACATAAAATGCCACCTTATGAGAAAATTTCCTTGATACCACCACCAGTGCCAGTGACTTCCCTGTTCTACTTCTCCATGGCACCTTTGGATGACTGTAGACTTGCTGAAAAACCTTGAGACTACTGATTCATTTAACTGCCTCTAGTCCTAGTAGATATGAGGTCCCTAAGGGGATAGACCATGATGAATTTACTTTTGTATCCCTAGTACTTAGCCCAGCACCTGGCACACAGGAGACACTCTGGGAGTGTGCCTAGATGGATTCATGACTGGATGGATGGTAAACTGGCATGGAGACCTCCGAGTCATTCTTTATCAGGCAGAAGTTTGATACTAAAGAGTAAAAATAAGTAAAATAAGTAAATTAAGAGGATAGGTATTTCCTTGAAGTACTGTAAAGACTTGGTTCTATCGCTTAGACAGGAGTGAGAAGAATGATAAGAGGATAAGGTAAGCCCAAAAGCTCAGGGTGACAGGCAAAGGCAAATCTAAGTCCAGAGCACCCCACAGGAATAGCCTCTGTACTAGTCCATTTTCACGCTGCTATAAAGAAATACTTGAGACTGCATAATTTATGAAGAAAAGAGGTTTAATTGACTCACAGTTCCATATGTCTGGGGAGGCCTCAGGAAACTTACACTCATGGCGAAAGGAGAGGAGGACGGAGGCAGAAGACAGCAAGAACAAACAGGGAAAATGCCAAACATTTATCAAACAACCAGACCACCTAAGAACTCCTTCACTATCACAAGAACAGCATTGGGGAAACAGCCCCCAGGATCCAATCATCTCCCACCAGGTCCCTCCGTCGATATGTGTGGATTACAATTTGAGATGAGATTTGGGTGGGGATGCAGAGCCAAACTATATAAGCCTCCCTCAGGACAGGGGGAGGTAATGGTGTGATGGGCCCCATTTAACCTCAGAAAGGCTGGGATTACCTGTAGTGAGAGAGTTTCTCCAGACCTCTCAATATAAATTAGTAAACTTGGCACTTATATCACATGATACAGAGATGAAGCAGCACTTCAGCAAAGCTCTGAGGACAGAAATAACTGAATTATATGGCTCATTCACATCAAAATGAAAAACAACCCACACACTACAGAGAACGAAGAGATGAATCCTTGTAAACATGTCCAGTTTTACTGGAAAAATTCAGAACATTGAGTATTAATTCCCCTAAAAGGATTTTACAACATCCACAACTATGGATGGTGGCACTGGAGTCATAACGCATGTTGTTGGTTAAAACCCCGATGGTTTGTTTCCACATGGAATTTACTCTTCTCTTCCCTAAAATGAAGTAGTACTGGTGTGAATTCTTCCATTTCCTGCTTTATAATCTCCCTTATTCCATCCATGAGAGAAGGAATCACTTAGCTGGATCCATGAGACTTAAAAAATTCTATTAATAGTATCCATGAGGCCATGTTAAATGGGAAGTGGAGACCCTGAAGGCTTGGCATGTGTCTCTGTGATGGTTTGAATGTCCCCTTTGAAAGTCATATTGATATGAAAAAAAAACTCAACATCACTGATCATTAGAGAAATGCAAATCAAAACCACAATGAGATACCATCTCATACCAGTCAGAATGGCTATTAAAAAGTCAAAAAATAACAGATACTGGTGAGGTTGTGGAGAAAAAAGGAAAGCTTACACACTGTTGATACACTGTTGGTGGGAGTGTAAAATAGTTCAGCCGTTGTGGAAGACAGTGTGACAATTCCTCAAAGACCTAAAGACAGAAATACCATTTGACCCAGAAATCTCATTACTGGGTATATACCCAAAAGAATATAAATTATTCTATTATAAAGACACATGCACATGTATATTCACTGCAGCATTGTTCACAATAGCAAAGACATGGAATCAACCTAAATGCCCATCAATGATAGACTGGATAAAGAAAATATGGTATGTATACAGCATGGACTATTATACAGCCATAAAAAGAAAAAGATCATGTCCTTTGCAGGGAAATGGATGGAGCTGGAGGCCATTATCCTTAGCAAACTAACACAGAAACAGAAAATCAAATACTTCATGTTCTCACTTTTAAGTGGGAGCTAAAGAATGATAACATATGGATACATTGAGGGCAGTAACACACACTGGGGCCTTTTGGAGGGTGGACGGTTAAGGGTGGGAGGAAGAAGAGGATCAGGAAAAATAACTAATGGGTACTAGGCTTAATATGTGGGTGATGAAATAATCTGTACAACAAACCCCCATGACACAAGTTTACCTATGTATCAAAACCACACTTGTACCCTTGAACATAAAAGTTAAAAAAAAAAAGTACAAAAGCTCAGCATATTAAAACAATAAAGTCATGTTAAAATTTCATTGCCATGGTGATAGTATTATGAGGTGAGACTCTTAAGGTGTGATTAAGTCACGAGGGCTCTGCCCTCATGAATGGATTAATGCCACTGTCTTAGGAGGCGCTTCTGATAGAATGAAGCCCGGCCCCCTCTTGCCCTTTCTCACTCTTGTGTGTGCCTTCTCACACCCTTGCACCCTTTGCCATGGGATGACGCAGCAAGAAGACCCTTACCAGATGCCCAGAAGATATTGGCACCCTTGTATACTGCAGCCTCCAGAACCATGAGCTGAATTAATCTCTGTTGATTATAAATCACCCAACTTCAAGTATTCTGTTATAGCAGCAGAAAAGAACACACACTCTCTTCTTGAGCCACCTGTACTCAGCTCTGTGGGCTCTCTGAGTTAATGAATCAAGCTGATCAAGTGGAGCTTGCTTCAGGCAAGTACGGTGGCTTCTCTTTGTCTCAGCTTCTTGGCCTGCCAATGGGTGGATAAGTCAGTATTGTGCAGGTTCCAGGGTCTAGCCAGATTCCAACAAGAGGCAGGAGATCCCTGAACTTTGATTCGGTGTGACCAAAGCCAATACTGCACTCTTGCCTCAGGTGGTGATGTTCACTGGCACATTTATGTCCCCAGCATATACCTATCATGAGTCAAGATTCTTTTACTTACAATTTTAAGCCTACATGACAAAAATACCTAAAATGTAGCTTCATTTAATGTTGGGTTTATTTTACTCTAGGAAAAGTGAAATTCCCAACCTTTCTAAGGTAAATTCTTGTTTTCCTTCTGTGAAGGAGTCTGTGATATTTCCTATCACAGAAAAGCCTCAGAGAGATTTGCTATAGGAATGAAGTGGAATTGCACTATCATTCAACATAGGCTGTGTCTTCCACAGGGGCCCCTTCTTACGTAGAGGTGTTCGTGAAAGATGACTGTGAACACTGAATTAAGGAAATGCATTCATTGTCTGTCACTAGCAGTATCATTTAATATCAAATTCTTAATTCAAATACATATTTACTCATTCAACAAATATTTCATTAGTATCTACAATGTGCCAGGTGATTGTGTCTTTGGCATGCGACACCTAAAATATAGTCTCAGCAGGGATGGAGGAAACCCGTTTAAAGAGCAGCCTCCCTCCCCTCAAGAAACTGTATCCTGCCCTGTATCTTCTGCCTCTCACTTAACACTTACTAACTTCTTGGACTTTCTGCCTCTCACTTAACACTTACTAACTTCTTGGACTTGGAGTTTACATTTGTTCTTTGCCTGGCTTCCCTGGTCCCAAATAAGAAATGATCTATAAGCGAATACACTGAATCACTTTATATGACAAACCCTCTTAGTAATGCAAATAATCACTCTATAATTTAGCCATGTTGAACATATGAATTTTCATAAGGTGGCCTACCCCAATAATAGAACAGAGTTTTTCCCAGGAATTAAAAAGGCAACCAGGGCATGCTGAAATGGCACCTGGATAATAAATTAGAATAGGTGGGTGATGCTTATCTTCCTAAGGGTCCTTTCTCTCTGCTAATCTCTTCCTTCCTGTTTGCTTTGATAGATGTTTAGGATTAGATAGGTAACTTGGGAATTATTCATGTGGAACTGAGAGGTCAAAATTTATTGACACAGATCATTTAGTTGGATCATTTTATTGAACACGGATCATTTTATTTAACACAGATCATTTTATCTGTAGGGGTATATAGTCCCCCTACCAAAAAACTGTATTTCATTTTCCTCAATCAATTCAGAATATTAAATAAACTTGCACAGTTTTAACTGCAAAGAAATTTCTATTCAATTGTAAAGAAATTTCTACTATATTCTTTTGATTCACAACACTATTTTTCCTTACTTTCTATAATGTTCCCAAACCAAACCATCCAAATATCTCCTTGAACAAAGGCATTAGGTAGTAACATTTTAGCTTTAGAAACTTACATGTAGTTACTTAAAACCTTGTAAATTTTTTCTCCTGTCCTTGAAATGCACCATATAAATATTGCATTTGATCCTTAACTTACACTTCATAAATAATTCATTTCAAAAATATTCCTCCATAAGACTATCAGTTGCTGAGGTGTTCAGTTTTGGGGGAAAGCATTTATTTACTGCATGAGCCCAGGAAGGCTGGTAAAGGCTTGGCTAAAAGCTCCACATGGAGCAAATTACGGTAATTGTATTAATGCTCAAATCCAGGACGCTCAATGCTCAAATCTGCTAAAAGGTTTTGCACTATATTGCCCACATCTTGACGAGCAATGAGGCCACTGCAAATGTTTAACACTTCATAGAGAGGCTTCTGAGATTCATTCTTCATAGTTCCAAGAATTGCTGAAGAATGTCTAGAGGTAGCTTCCAGAGGAGTTTCTGAAAGTCACAACTGAGAATAAACAGCCTCTTAAATATCTTCTACTTCGGGTTCAGACTGAAACTATAAGCTCAAGTCCCCAGAAGTGAAAATTAAAAGGAAACATCACACAATTAATTTTGATGAATGGGTAAGTTTTAATTCATGTACAGCAATATTCTGCTTAATGATATGTCTCCTTAGGACAGTCATTAAAAATCCATTAACTTAACAGGGAAAAATCTAATAAAGTTTCTCTGGAAATTTTCTGCTAGATTAACATTATGGACTTCTAATGAATATTTCTTGTAGATACTGCTGTTAGCAGAGCTAATACACTAATTAAACATGTGTCATGTGTGAGGCGGGAAAGAAGAGCAGCAAAATATAAAAATAATCAGAAAATCAAAGTTGAAGTTGTACCCAGTTGCCAAAGATAATGCTAAAGTCAGTAAATGTCATTACAGATTTTAAGTAAAGAATGCCAACCTACTAGTAACAAACCTCTCAATATTTTAATCAAAAAGTCATTGAGATATGAAAATATGCCATGCCCTGTGTTAGGACAGGAAATACAAAGAGCTCACAGTCTAGTGAGGAATCAAGACACGTATACAGATAATCAATATATAAGCTAATAAAGCTATTTTCAACATACCAGGGAATATTCAGCAAAAAACAACTAATTTTTTGGAGGGCATATACATTTTACAAATCACTAAAACAATGAGGTAACTGAAGCTGAAATTAGTGTTCCAGTAAAATACTGTTCCTTCTACGTCCTCCCACTGGGAGAATTTCAATCCTGACTTATCATTTCTTGATTCCATGCCCAGTTAAACAAGATTACTAATCTCTCTGATTCTCATCTGTAAACATGTAACAGTGCTTTTGTCAGTAGTTGTGAGAAATATATAAAACAAGGTACATTAAAGCACCGAGAAATGTGCTTGGGACACAGAAGATGCGCTTTACTATCCACATAAAAGGCCTTAGTCTGAGACCCTTAGGCCTTAGTTAGGAACCACTGACTCATGTTCCATTTTCTGTCTTATCCTAGATTTTCTAATTTTGACCTTTTTACCTTAATTTTTACCTATTCATAGCCTTGCTTTGTCCTGTGAATCTACTTTATGAAATTATTTTCCTACCATTAACTGGAAGTAGTCCATAGATAGCCCTTTGAGTATGCTATTCTCAAGCTGCTCCTTGCAAGTATCTTCCTTGATCTAACTCAATTTCTTTTTCTCTTTCTTTTTTCCTTGAGACAGAGTTCCTCTCTGTCTGTTGCCCAGGCTGCAATGCAGTGGCACAATCTCAGCTCACTGCAACCTCCTCCGCCTCTCAGGCTCAAGCAATCATCCCACCTCAACCTCCAGAGTAGCTGAGACAACAGACATGTGCCACCAGGCCCGGATAACATTTGTAATTTTTTTGTAGAGACAGGGTTTTGCCATGTTGCCCAGGCTAGTCCCGAATTCCTGGGCTCAAGCAATCTGCCTGCCTCGGCTCCCAAATTGCTAGGATTACAGCTGTGAGCCAGTCCAATTTCTGATTCTATATTTCAATGCAGATTTTCATAGCATGTGTCTCCACTCAGTTCATATAAATCCTAAGGCAAGAGCCTACAAGTCATGGCATACCCGTCATAATTAACTTATATGTCTTGGAAAAACTGGACTTTATTCCTGTATTTTCATGCATACAAAAATAAGAAACATACCACAATAACAACAAACCCACCAAGATACTCCAGTACACATAATCACTCCACAGATGTTTTATTCTTTTACCTATTTTGCTGTAATTATCTGCAACGAAGTCTTCCAAACCAACCATTTTCCAGAAACTGTCATCCCAGCCTTTCTCTGCTGAGTAGGTCCACTTACACACCAGAGAGCAGAGAGACCTAAGAAAGAGGAGAGATATAGAACCAATAATATGCATGAGGCTTCCTTTATATTTTGCAAAATATCTGTCCAGACGTCTGCAGAGGTATTAAAGAAGTGGAATAAACCAATGTATATAATGACACATCCCTGCTTAGGTAAAATGTATCCACAGGTATCTGTTAATTATGGATAATATCTTCTTTCACTTTCAAAGTCTCAGCCCTGGCTGGGCACGGTGGCGCACACCTGCAATCCCAGCACTTTGGAGGCTGAGGCAGGCGGATCACTTGAGGTCAAGAGTTCGAGACCAGCCTCACTAACATGGTGAAACTCGTCCCTGCTAAAAATACAAAATTAGACAGGCATGGTGGCGGGCACCTATAGTCCCAGCTACTTAGGAGGCTGAGGCAGGAGAATCGCTTGAACCCAGGCGGTGGAGATTGCAGTGAGCCAAGACTGTGCCACTGCACTCCAGCATGGGCAACAGGGTGCGACTCATCTCAAAAAAAAAAAAAAGAAAGTCTCATTCCTTTATTTGGATCCTGATGAAACAAACTGTATATGAATATTTATATTTATAGCTATATTTATATGACATTTGTGAGATAATTAGAAATTACAACCTTGCTATTTGATAAAAATTTAATTATTATGAAATTTTAGATATGATATTGGTAGTTGTGGTTATGTTAATAAAAGGTTCCTTATCATTTAGAGATACACAGATACACACTGAAAATGTTTGTATAAGATGATATAGTGTCGGGAATGTGCTTTAAATAACATGAGAAAGGGAAGTAAATGGCATATGGCTAAGGGCAGGATTGGTCATGGGTAGTTGTTGGGACTGAGTGATGGGTTCATAAGTGTTAATTATACTACTCTCCCTACATGTTCAAAAGTTTCTATGATAACAAGTTTTTAAAGTGCCTGGTGGAGATAATAAATGACATGGTCATCCCAATCTAAAGAAATATTTAATAGGAGAAAGATTCAAATGCTAGAAGATGTTTTCCTTTCCAGCTTCATTTATCATCAAGTCACCCTTAATATTCTATAGTGTAACAATAAAAAGTCATTTGCAGTTCTCTGAAGAAAGTCACATTCTTGCATACTTCAGAGCCTTTGCCCTACCCACTTCTGTTGGGAAAACTCATCCCAGTTTCTTCACTATGATAATTCAAACTCTTACTTTAGCCTAGGCTGAGACCCCAGTTTTAGGTGAGGCACTCCTCTTCTGATTTCCCAGAGCATGGAGTACATCTTCTACCATAGCCCTTATCACGCTGGGTAAGTAACCGCTTCTTTATTGTCATTCCTCTATAGTCTGATTGCCTTCTAATCTGTTCTCCATATTGTTCCCAGGGCAAACTTTGTAAAATAAAATCTTTTATATCAATCTCTGATTTAAGATCCTTCAATTGCTACTCACTAACTTCAGGATGAAGTCCAGCGCATAGCAGGGCTTAAAGGACCCTTTGTGATATGGCTGTGCCCATCTCCACAGTCACTCCGTTTAGGCCATTTCTACCCTTGCCTTCTCACTCTGCAATACTGAATTATTTGGAGTTTGCTATAGTGAGCCTTGATTTCCCATTTCCCTGTGCACGGAACCCTTTGCTTCATTCTTCCTGGAATAGTCATCCCCCATTATGCACCTAACTCTTAGTTAGCCTCCATGATTCAGCTCAGATTGTCCTTTTTCTGGAAGGCCCAGTGAAGGGGCAGACTGAGTAAAAAGCTTCTTCCCAAGTTCCAATCTGGACATACCCTTATCATAATTTACCATAGTAACTGTCTTTGTCCATTCATTTTACCATCTCTCCCACTAAACCAGCAACTCCGTCAGCACAGAATCAACCTTACTCTTCTGTGTATCACAAATACTTCATTCACATTCAGGATTAAAACAAGCCACAATGAATGTTGACTGAATGGAAACACTAAAGAATGAATGGTTTGTCCACCACATGGTAGGTAAATGATAAAACTGGGAGCTCATGCAATTTTAAAGACAACCCAAAGGGTAAGTCTAGGTATATCTCATTCAGTCATTCACATAGATTCATGTATTCACTCACTCAGTAAATGTTTAGTATTCAGTTACTATGATCCTGGCACTATGTTAGGACGCAGGAAACCAGTGGTATGCAAAATATCTAGTCCTTTGCTGTCACAGAAGCTGGAAGTTTAACTGGGGAGACAGAAATTGATGAAACAATCACAGCTAAAATCATATACTAACAAATAGCCATAAATACTCTGAAGGAAGTAGATAGAGGGAGAAATGAAAGCCTTTAGCAGAAGAACCTGACATATCGGGTGGGAGACAGGGGAAGAAAATATCAAGGAGGGGTCCATAGAGGAGGTAGCACTGAGTGAGGCCTTAATGTCTTTTGAAAGCCAACAAATGTCACTTATCATTAATGATTTTTTTAGATGTGGCATAGATCAGAACGTACTGACCTATGCTAAGTGGCATGAATATACAGAAGGAATGCTAACACCTGTAGAAACATGCTAAATTATTCACATTTTTCAGCAATATACATTGTTAATAAATGGAGAAGGCAGCCCACCTATGTAACATGTTCCAAAGAGTACACAATAGGCTAACACCTCCTGGCGTGACACCTGAAATTCTAACTTTTAGGGAGGTCTGATAGCTCCCTGACAAGAGTAATATTAGGGAGCAAAAGGTGGCATAGAAGGATTGTTTCCAATGATCTAATCATATAGGGTAACTCCTCAATCCCAGATGCCCCTAATCTTATCTGTAGACTACTGTGCCTCTGCTTTGACTTTTCCTTCCTTCTTAATGGATTATTACTCCTTTCTTTTTTGTTTGTTTTTTAAAGTTTTTAGTGACTTTTTATTTTATTTATTTTACTTTAGGTGCATACTATACCTGCCATTTCTTCCCATGTTATCCCTCCCCACCCTCTCCACCCTCCCCCACTCCCTGCTGTCTCTCCCCTACTCCCGTCAACTGCCCCCAGTGTGTGATGCTCCTCTCCCTGAGTCCACATGTTCTCATTGTTCAACACCCACCTATGAGTGAGAAAATGTGGTGTTTGGCTTTCTGTTCTTGTGTCAGTTTGCTGAGAATGATGGTTTCCAGATTCATCCAAGTCCCTACAAATGACACAAACTCATTGTTTTTTATGGCTGCATAGTATTCCATGGTGTGTATGTTCCACATTTTCTTTGTGCAGTCTATCATTTGGGTTGGTTCCAGGTCTTTGCTATTGTACACAGGGCTGCAATGAACGTATGTGTGCATGTGTCTTTATAGTAGAACGATTTATAGTTCTTTGGGTATATAGCCAGTAATGGGATTGCTGGGTCAAATGGAATTTCTATTTCTAGATCCTTAGAAATCGCCACACTGTCTTCCACAATGGTTGAACTAATTTACACTCCCACCAACTGTGTAAGAGTGTTCCTATTTCTCCACATCCTCTCCAGCATCTGTTATCTCCAGATTTTTTAATGATCACCATTCTAACTGGCGTGAGATGGTATCTCAATATGGTTTTGATTTGCATTTCTCTAATGACCAGTGATGATGAGCATTTTTTCATGTTTGTTGGCCTCATATATGTCTTCTTTTGAAAAGTGTCTGTTCATATCCTTCGCCCACTTTTGAATGGGTTTGTTTGTTTTTTCTTGTATATCTGTCTTAGTTCTTTGTAGATTCTGGATATTAGCCCTTTGTCAGATGGGTAGACTGCAAAACTTTTTTCCCATTCTGTTGGTTGCCGGTTCACTCTAATGATGGTTTCTTTTGCGTACAGAAGCTCTGAATTTTAATTAGATCCCATTTGCCTATATTGGCTTTTATTGCCATTGCTTTTGGTGTTTTAGTCATGAATTCCTTGCCTATGCCTATGTCCTGGATGGTTTTGCCTACGTTTTCTTCTAGTGTTTTTATGGTGTTAGGTTTTATGTTTAAATCTTTAATCCATCTGGAGTTAATTTTAGTGTAAAGTGACAGGTAGGGGTCCAGTTTCTGCTTTCTGCACATTGCTAGCCAGTTTTCCCAACACCATTTATTAAACATGGACTGCTTTCCCCATTGCTTGTTTTTGTTGGGTTTGTCAAAGATCAGATGGTTGTAGATGTATGGTGTTGCTTCTGGGGCCTCTGTTCTGTTCCATTTGTCTATGTCTCTGTTTTGGTACCAGTACCATACTGTTTTGATTACTGTAGCCTTGTAGCATAGTTTGAAGCCCAGCAGCATGATGCCTCTGGCTTTGTTCTTTTTGCTTAGGATTGTCTTGGCTATGCAGGCTCTCTTGTGATTCCATATGAAGTTTAAAGTGGTTTTTTCCAGTTCTGTGAAGAAGGTCATTGGTAGCTTGATGGGGATAGCATTGAAGCTATAGATTACTTTGGGCAGTATGGCCATTTTCATGATATTAATTCTTCCTAACCATGAGCATGGAATGTTTTCCATCTGTTTGTGTCCTCTCTTATTTCCTTGGGCAGTGGTTTGTAGTTCTCCTTGAAGAGGTCCTTTACATCCTTTGCTAATTGTATTCCTATTTTATTCTCTTTGTAGCAATTGTGAATGGGAGTTCACTCGTGATGTGGCTGTTTGTCTGTTATTGGTATATAGGAACGCTTGTGATTTCTGCACATTGATTTTGTATCCTGAGACTCTGCTGAAGTTGCTTATCAGTTTGAGAAGATTTTGGGCTGAGATGATGGGGTCTTCTAGATATAAAATCATGTCATCTGCAAATAGAGACAGTTTGACTTCCTCCTTTCCTAATTGAATACCCTTTATTTCTTTTTCTTGCCTGATTGTTCTGGCTAGAACTTCCAATACTATGTTGAATAGGAGTGGTGCGAGAAGGCATCCTTGTCTAGTGCCTGATTTCAAACGGAATTCTTCCAGCTTTTGCCCATTCAGTATGACATTGGGTGTGGGTTTGTCATAAATGGCTTTTATCATTTTATGATACGTTCTGTCCACACCTAGTTTATTGAGAGTTTTTACCATGAAGGGCTGTTGAATTTTGTCAAAGGCCTTCTCTGCATCTATTGATAGAATCATATAGTTTTTATCTTTGGTTCCATTTATGACGGATTATGTTTATGGATTTTTGTATGTTGAACCAGCCCTGCATCCCTGGGATGAAGCCTACATGATTGTGATGGATAAGCTTTTTGATGTGCTGTTGCAATCAGTTTGCCAGTATTTTATTGAAGATTTTTGCATCAATGTTTATCATGGATATTGGTCTGAAGTTTTCTCCTTTCACCTATACTTGTCTGCTTGGTAAACTCCAACTCATCCTTATGGTCCAGTTCCAATGTCAGCTCCTCTGTGAAAGTTTCTCTATGACCTCATGGCTCTCCCTCTTGAGGTACCATTGTAAGTTTACAATATAGCACTGTATTTCTCAACAGCTGATAAAGGTTGAGTTCATGGCCCCAAGTATTCATCTCTCCACATACCCACACTCTTTGCCATGTAACTTTGTAGTACTATATCCTCCTCCTCCTGTCCCCCACACTGTGGGCAGGGCTTCCTTTCCTACCTCTAGACTTCTGATTCTGTCACATGACTGAATTTAGCCAAAATAAGGAAGCAGAAGTAACTGCATGCCAGTTCCTAGTCTAAGCCTCGAGAGATTCTGTGTGTTTCTGCTTGTTGTCTTATACCTCTGGCACTGTCATGAGATCATTCTAGGCTAGTCCACTCATCCCATGAGGAGGATAAGAGAAACATGGAGCAGGGCAATAACCAGCTGAGCTCAATCTGGATCAGATACCCCCAGGTTGTCTTGGATCAACTTGGATCAGTCAGCCAAGACCCCAGGGAGTGAGTCCATCTGAGACCAGAAGAATCACCCAGCACAGCAGAGCCTAAATGAGCTGTTCATGAGTCAAATAAATGATTACTGCAGTAAACTAACAAGCATTGGTTGTGACTCATAATACAGCAATAGATAAAAAACTCAACACTTCACAGCATAACTAAGCTTTTCCAAGCAGGTATTTTTTTCCCCCAGTAACGGGAAAGTTACAGATGTCTTGGTCTTTACAAGAAGTTAAAATAAGAGAGTATGCCTGGAGTGAAGATGACTACAGAAGTTTTATGTCTACAGATGCCTCTGGCAACTGCCTCCTTCATCAGGATTATTCAAACAACATTAGGGTCCAATTCATTGAGTCTCTTTAAATCAAACTGGTGGGTAATATGGATATGCAGCAGAACTGGTAAAGTTTAGTGAGTACAATTGATGCCACAGGTTCTCCAAAACTCTCCAGGAGAGAGATAAAATATAGGACTTTGTTTATATTGTTAGTGGGTAAAGGCAAGGTACTAGCAGCAGAACAAAGGGCTTACCCCTCCCCTGAGGCTTCTATTAAGACCAGTTTTGACATTTCCTGATGTCTTTTAGTGGGCAACTTGCCCTCTTTGGATAACTATTCACCTTTAGGCAAGTTATACCTACTAGTCACCCCTACCCAAAGGTCTGTAAAATTAGAATTAGAGATAGGGGCCTTACAAAGTCGGGGCTACACTGGCAGTCTGAGTTGCTTCTAAGATTGGCAGCCAGACAGAAGTGCTGCTTTCACCAAGGGTGCTCTAAGAGGAAAGAAGGGACTACTCAGTGTTGGCTGGTTGATTCACTACCAGATCAAATGGCAGAGCAGGAATTGCTGTAACTTTCACTGCTTTCAGATTTGTTAATGCAGAATAGATTCTAACAACCTATATGAAAGTCAAAATAGCATTTATCAATGAGCAGGCAAAACAAAAACAGTAACTAACTTAATGAAACTAGTTCACCTGAGAGATCACATAGAATATCTATAAAAGGCAAGTCCCACTGAAGTAGAAATGATGAAAAATATGGTAAAGTATTTCAATGATGAAAACAATGAGAAATCAGAAGAATGCAAAAAATACTTTCTGGAAGTATAAACACTGATTTTAAGTTTAAATTTAAAGTTTAAAATTTCCACAGAAGAACAAAAAAGTCACTGACACTGATGAAAATCAAATTCATGCTCTGGAGGACCAAGTAAATGAACTATCTCACTACAAGTAGCAAAGACACAAGGAGACTGAAATAATGATGGAAGAGACAAGAGGCTTGGAGGACAGATTCCAGCAGCCTAACATGAGAATAACAGAAATTCCAGAACAGAATTTTTTAAGAGAGAGAAAAGGGGAAAAAACAAAGAAAAGAATAGATGGGGGAGATATTGTAATTAAATGAATACAGTGCTAGGTATTCTATTATACTGAACTGAAGTGAGATTTAAGCGCAAAGATTAAAAGTCTCATTAAGACCAGGAAGTAAATCCAGGAAACACTTGAATTTCAAGAGTAAACAGAAAATTATAGAATCTTCCAGACAGAAAGAATAGATTACTTAAAAAGGATTCAGACAAGCTAAGGGAATTTTCCTCTACAACTCTGGAATGTAGAATACACCAGAATAATGTACAAACTATTAAGAGAAATGGATTAAAGAATCCTACACCCAGACAAAATATTATTCAGCTGTCAGGGGGAAAAGAAAAACATTTTCAACACACAAGTATTTAAAAAGTAAACTTCCCATAAGCACTCTATGAGGACAATACTTGAGAAAGAGCACAACTAAATAACAATTGATTCGGAGCAGCTTTCTCAATACGGTAGAAATCAAAGACTAGTTGTGTGTGTCTCTTTCATGCATGTATGTACATGTATGCATGTATGTGCATAATATAAACACTTACATATATGCATAAAAATACATGCATACACATATTTAAGTGGATAATAGTAGTGTAAGCAGGAATTTGTAATATTGAGCTCCTTAAAACACTGTAGGCATACTATTCTACCTAAGAAAAACCCCAAAAAACAAAAAAACATAGTAACAGCCTGGAATTGAAAAGAAACATTAAGTAAGCAAATATTGAAAGACTAGAGAAGGGGTACACAGAAAACATTCCTTGAAATACATTACATGTTTAGGCAGAATGTAAGTTTATTGTTGCTTGTAAGAAAAAAGAATGTAACCACTAGTAGAAACAAAAACCTTAGTAAAACTCTCAGAGTAACAAGGAATAAAAGGGAATAAAGACAAAATTAACAAGCCAGTGAAACCAATGAACTACACAAAACAAAAGAAAAGGGAATGGGGAGTGATGTAATATAAACAGAAAACAAAATAAGATAGAAGAAATAAAGTCAATTATGTCAGTATTTCATCAAATGTGAATGGGCTGAATTCCACAACCAGTTAAAAGAATAATCTTACTGTGGTTAAAATTAAGCTAAACTTTGTTTATGATTCAGATTTTTAAAAATGTGATACAATTTTCTCCATAAAACGTTCTACCAAAAAATAAATACAAAAAAAAAATTTAATGACAATATAAGTATCGAAGTAGAATCAAGATTAAAAATGTTAAACAAGTAAAAGAGTATTTCATAATGACAAAATGGTCCATCCAAGAAAACTACCATTCATAATATGTTATGAACCAAACAATGAAGTATGAAATACAGGAAACAAGAGCTTCTAAAATTTAAAAAGCATTTGAAAAAAGACAATTCTATTTAAAGATTTTATTGTACTTTCAGAATGTGAAGCATGTAAACTCTAAGAGTAATAGCCATTATTATTGCTACTGAGGAATTAAAGGGTATTAATACAATCAACAAACTCAATTCTATATATTCACATAGGAGGAGGGAGAAGAATATTTTATAATTCAAGCAGAAACTATATGGGATAAAGACACCAGATGGAAATGTGAATGTACACAATGGAATGTAGAGTATCAGAACCGCTAAATATGTGAGTAAATATAAAAGACACAAATTTTTCATTTTTAAATTTCTTTAAAAAATAATTGACCTTACATCTTTTTACGACCCAACCTATGAACAAAACATATGACAATAATAGCACAAAACACAGGAAGATATGAAAGTATATTATACATAATGAGGCATAAAATTATTTTAAGGTCGACTGTGATAAGTGAAAGATGCATATTAAAAACTGGCAAAAAAGAGGTAAAACTAGAAGAAAATTTTGGAGATAAAATGGAATACTAAAAAATATTTAATAATCTGGAGTAGACCAGAAAAGGGAAGAATTATATAGATTATCTGGAACACAGAAAAAGAAAATAGATTAAAACCCAGCCATTAAATGTAAATGACCTAAAATCTCTAATGCGAAGGCAGAGATCATAAAACTGAATAAAAATAAAACCCAACTATATGGAATTTAAAAGAAACTTGTTTTATTTTTCAGAGAGGTCTCACTATGTTGCACAGGCTAGGGTGCACTGGCATGGTCGGAGCTCACTGCAGCCTTTAACTCCTGAGCTTAAGGAATCCTCCCATCTCAGTCTTCCAAGTAGCTGAGACTATAAGCACACACCACCATGCACAGATAACTTTTTATTTTTTTATTTTTTAGAGTTGTGGGTCTCACTATGTTGCCGAGGCTGGTCTCTATCTCCTGGCCTCAAGCAAACCTCCTGCTTCAGTTTTGTGAGTAGCTGGAATTACAGGTGTAAGGTGAGCTACAATGCCTGGGTAAAGAAAAAATCAAACAACAACAACAACAAAAACTTATTTTCAATATAAAAACACACGATAAATTAAAAAGTAAAAAGATGCAAAAATATGGCATGCAGATGCTAATAATTAATAAGCTGAGGTGGCTATATTAATATCAAAGTAGACTTCAGAACAAGAAATGTTACCAGGAATAAACAGGTACATTACATATTAAGAAAGGGGTCAATTCACAAAAAAGACTCAGATTCAAGAAGAAATCATAATTTCTGGAATGGCAACTTGAACTCAGATAAAATTAGATCTTTTCCCCTTTTGTTTTGGCCTAGCACTGGCAAATATGTCATGCAAAAACTGTACATGAAATCAAGGATTCATGACAGAATGTGGTCACCTAAAGCTTCCCTTGTTTTATAGGTTTGCCTGAAATTTTGGCAGTCTCAGCAGCCCTTGGTGATGAAAGGATGTGGCGGACTGAAGGAGTCCAGAACCGTGGACTATTTTAGCCATGAGTGTGTATGAGTGGAGAAGACAGGCACTGAAGGATCTATCTCATTACCTTAAAAGAATGTTATTATTTTATTTCGTTTGATTTCTTGATGCTCTATCTGGTCTTCTGGAAATTTCAGTATACAAGGTCAGGCCACAACCTCCCAGAGCAGGGTCCGTATCTGCTTTATTCATCCAATTATACAAGCCCCAAGCACAGTGCTACTCTGGTAAATTTTGAGAGCTCAATGCATGTTACTTAAGTGAATGAATAAAAACCTTCAGATCTCAGTTATAGAAGGAAGCTTTCAGGTTCCTAATCACTTTTTAATTGCTTCTATTATAAAGCCTAGATCTTTAGATACTGCTCTGTGTGCAGGCTGGAGAACAGACAAAAGTTAGATTCCTGGAGTGGCCAGAGGCAGCAGCAAGTAGAGCACTGGGTGCCTTGCATAGACTATACACCTCAGTGGAACCAGGACAGCCTTCTGACAATGCTCTCCTGGTTTTGCCTATCCCACATTCCTGCCATCACCTACTGCCCAAGACACAAAAGCATGCCAGATCTCTAGCAGACCTCTTTCCTATTTCAAAAAGTACAAAACAAAAAGAGGCTTCTGGTTAAAGATGCCATATTGACTACACCTGTTAACCTCTGCGCCCTTTAAAACTTCCAAAAAAAGGCTGTACAAGAAGGTTTCAAAGAGACAAAAACCCACAATGAGAACAGGATAGAAGATGATAGCATCAAAAATCTAAAAGCCAAAAAACATGATAGTAGTAACTCTCTTGGTAGAGTTGAGAAGATAAAACCTAAATAGCAGCAGAAAAAACCCAGAAGCAAAATGATTACACTCCAGAGACCCCAAAAGTTCAGTGGGTGGTGGCACTCACCACTCCTAAAAATGTGATTAAAAGTGAGGCTAAAAACAGCAGCATGAGGCCACATGCAGTAGCTGACGCCTGTCATTCCAGCACTTTGGGAGGCCAAGGCGGGCGGATCACGAGGTCAAGAGATTGAGATCATCTTGCCCAACATGGTGAAACCCCGTCTCTACCAAAAATACAAAAATTAGCCAGGTGTGGTGGTGTGCACCTAGTCCCAGCTACTTGGGAGTCTGAGGCAGAGAATCGCTTGACCCTGGGAGGCGGAGATGGCAGTGAGCCAAAATTGCACTACCACAGTCCAGCCTGGTGACAGAGCAAGACTCCATTTCAAACAAACAAAAAAAAAAAAACAGAAAAACAAACAGTAGGATGGTTCAAAAAGTATGTTCAGGAAGTAATTAGATCCGAATGTGACCTCACTATGAGCAACCAGGGTACTAGTTCTCCCATACCATAGAAGAAGAGGACTAAAGTCCACTGTATTAATCCATTTTCATGCTGCTAATAAAGACATGCCTGAGACTGGGTAATTTATAAAGAAAGAAAAAGAGATTTAATGAACTCACAGTGTGGGAGGCCCTCCCTCCAAGTAGCTGGGTAGGCCCCACAACCATGGCGGAAAGTGAAAGGCACATCTTACATGGCAGCAGACAAGAGAGAATGAGAACCAAGCGAAAAGGGTTTCCCCTTATAAAACCATCAGATCTCATGAGACTTATTCACTCCTATAAAAACAGTAGAAGGAGAAACTGCCACCATGATTCAGTTATCTCCCCCTGGCTCCCTCCCATAACACATGGGAATTACCAGAGCTATAATTCAAGATGAGTTTGGGTGGGGACACAGCCAAACCATATCATCCAACCTCAGAGAGGGTTGGGTAAAAGCCCAGGTAAGGGTAGAATATCTTGACAAAAACAGACTGATTCAGTATCTGCTTTTTTTCAGGCCAGCCCTCAAGTTCTTTTTCCCAACTCAGCTCCCAGAGCTCTGGCTGTTAGGTTCACACCCTGAAGATTTATTTTTGGGGAATCTGATCAGAAAAAAGAAAAGATATAAAGCTAATTGGGAGAGCAGAAAGTATAGAGAAAATAGCCCAGCCAGGTTACTCTAACCTTAGGAGGATTAAAATGAGGGAATATAAGTAAAGCTCATTTGTTATGATAAATAGGTGGTAGCTACTATAATCAGCATCTTTATTTTTATCACCTTTATTTTCAATCAAGAAATAGTTACTGAAAGTATTTCCCTCTATATACATATCAGAGTTTTCCTAGGCAGGTAAGAGCCTCCAGACTCTATCAGAAACAAAGTAAAAGGGTCACCAAAATCCCAGCCAGAGACCATGAAGCAGCCTCAGCACAAACAAGAACTTTTTATTCTCTGCTTTCACTCAGAGCAAGGCGCACATCAAAAGCACATGCCTGCTGAGTTCCAGGGGCCTGATCATTCTCATGCATTTCTCCACCAAGATTTTATAAAAATGAAGTCGGCACTGCTGCATTATTTATACACAGCTCACTATACTGACATTGCCAGGCCCCCACTTTCAAGGGAAATCTTTTGTTCTCTGCTTAGAGAAGTCTGAACCTGGAGAGTCTCAATCGAACCAGCTAGTGAAGAACAGAATAATTAGAGCTGAGAGTGGGGATAAATTATCAAGATATTCGTGGCTGCAGCCTTTGATACATCACAAGCCTCTGATGGCTCTGTTTTTCTAAGCCATGCCACAGACTGAATTACCAGCCCTGAAGATACAGCTCTTGGGGAGATAAAATGATTCGGATTGGATTGCTAATTGTATCAACAAAGAAACCAAGAGGGCCTTAATTTCTGAAGAAATACCACTGCACCAATCGGAGTGGCTTCTGTTAAAGAGCTGTCAGATTTCAGGCCTGTGACTATTGGCTCTGCACTTCATCAAGACTTGCTGACAGGCTTGTGACAGGCCGAAATAATATATACAATGATGCAACACAGGGCAATATTAAATTGCCTTTTCAGTCAGACTTGCCGATAACATGATTCAAACGTGGCCATGACAATATGGGGAACATGAAAGAACTGAATAAATAATCAAGTTGAGGGAATTTTCCCATGCCCCCAAAAGAAAGAGATCTAAGAGTCAGAAAACAAAAGATCTTAAAGTCGCCACCAAAATATTCCAAGATTGCGATGAAGCCCCTGTATTCACGAATTTTGATCTGTCCCCTAAAAAATCAGGATGGTACTAATTAGAGGCAATATGCGAGAAAGGAGAAAAATGAGGGAGGAAAGAAAAAAAAACAAGTGACAGTTTATTTAGTCCCTATTATACGCCAGGCCATTATGCATAGGAATTTTACGTGAGTTACTGAATGTCACAACAAACTTGTGAGGATACTATTATTAGTATTTCCATTTGACAGAAGAGAATACTGAGGCTCAGTAGGCTGAGTATGGAGATG
This sequence comes from Ateles fusciceps, assembly GCA_036589455.1. Taxonomy (NCBI): domain Eukaryota; kingdom Metazoa; phylum Chordata; class Mammalia; order Primates; family Atelidae; genus Ateles; species Ateles fusciceps. The sequence continues at coordinate 16,253,023 of JAZHEH010002507.1, read as the reverse complement.
ATATCATTAGGAAAGAGCAGGACAGAAGTTCAAAATCTGCCCTGATCAATTAAAAGTGGACTCTTGTTAACAACATGCTTATTCAGGACCACTCAGGGGAAGATATTTATAAAACATTGCAAAGGCCAGTTACTCCAAGTGAAAAAGTACCGTAATTTTGAGGTATTTGATTTCTCGTGTTCATCTTGTCTGTTATCTCCTTTTCTTAATAAAGGAAAATATGAAAATAAAACAGATGGAAGAGCTCAAGAAACACAGAGCTGTAGGAAGCACAGAGGTAGCTGCCTTAGGTTTGCTATGAGGATGTTCTGGTAAAAAAGGGTGTTCGGGAGATGCATGCTATAAGCAAGAACATAGGGACAACAATGAGATGTTCTCTCAAGATGGGAAAATGAAGTCTGGTTTTGAGAATTCAGCTGTAAAATCAATCCATAATGAGCAAGAGTAAAATATCCAAAATCATAAAAAACAAAAAAAAACAAAACAACAACAACAAAAAACAACGGCTTCCAGAACATTCAGCGCTTACAGGAAACATACCAAAGGCATTCAGATGGTTAAAGAAAGAATGTGTCAGTTAGGAGGATGATTATGCTGCAGGAGACCAGAGAAAGAGGAAGAAGCAGAAGTGGAAGCAGACCAGGTGCCAGCTGGGAGGAGGAGGACTGCACCAGGTGGAAAGAACTGCATGTGCACAGGGCTGGGAGTGAGGCAGCATAAGGACACATACGTCTCAGCGAGAGTCTTGCTATGCGTACCTCAGAAGCTGAGAGTTGCCCCAGCATGAAGAAAAGGATCAAAAGAGCCATTTATTTCCCTCCTCCCTCTTTCTCTTTCTCCATCCAAAAATATTTATTAAGCTCTTACTATATACCAGGCACAGATATTATCTCTTCCCTCATGGAGCCTGGAGTCTAGTAAAAGAGAAAAATCCATGAATAGCTCACTCTAATAATTACTAGGAAACATAGGTATAATGGATTACTATGAAGGGTAGGTAAATATTATAGGGTGTCCATAGAGCTTATGGTATCAAAGGACATGTAAAAAGATAGCGAAAGATCTATTAAAATATACAAAATTACAACTAGATAGGAGGAATAAATTCTAGTGTTCTATACCAGCAGTCCCCAACCTTTTAGACACTAGGGACCAGTTTCATGGAAGACAATTTTTCCATGGGTGGGGGTTCGGGAGGATGATTTTGGGATGAAACTGTGCCACCTCAGATCATCAAACATTAGATTCTCATAAGGAGCATGCAACCTAGATCCCTTGGGTGCACAGTTCACAATAGGGTTCGCATTCCTTTGAGGAGCTAATGCTATTGCTGATCTGACAGAAGGTGATGCTTATGTGGTAATGCTCATTAGCCCACCTAACAGGCTACAGACCAGTACCTGTATAATACATTATTGTTAACCCTAGTTATCCTACAGTGGTATAGAACCCCGTGGGGTTGGGGAGCCCTGTTCTATACCATTCAGTATGGTTCCTATGAGCTCTGAATGTTCCAGAAGCCATTGTTTTCTGTTGTTGTTGTTTTGTTTTTGTTTTTTGAGATGGAGTCTTGTTCTGTTGTCCACGCTGGAGTTCAGTAGCGTGATGTCAGCTCACTGCAATCTCTACCTTCAGGGTTCAAGTGATTCTCCTGCCTCAGGCTTCTGAGTAGCTGGGATTACAAGTGTGTACCACCACGCCTAGCTAATTTTTGTATATTTAGTAGAGACGGGGTTTCACTACATTGGTCAGGCTGGTCTCAAATTCCTGACCTTGTGATCCGCCCACCTCAGCCTACCAAAGTGCTGGGATTACAGGCATGAGCCACTGCACCTGGCCTATTTTTGTTTTTTTAATAATTTTGGATATTTTACTCTTGCTTATTATGGATTGACTTTACAACTGAACTCTCAAAACCAGACTTCATTTTCCCATCTTGAGAGAACATCTCATTGTTGTCCCTGTGTCCTTGCCAATGGCATGCATCTCCTGAACACCACTCAGCTCCTGCTGTGCAGCCAGATTCCTAACAGGCTACAGACCAGTATCTGTATAATACATTATTGTTAACCCTAGTCATCCTATGGTGGTATAGAACCCGGTAGGGTTGGGGAGCCCTGTTATATACCACTGTAAGATGACTACAGTTAATAATAATGTATTATACAGTTTCTAATCACTAGAAAGAGGATACTGAACATTCCCAACACAAAGAAATGAGAAATGCTTGAGATGGATATGCTAAGTAATCTGATTGCTATGCATTATATGTATGGAAACATCATTATGTACCCCATGAATATGTACAATTATTATTTGTCAATTAAAAAATAAAGTTTAAATTAAAAAAAAAAAAATCTCCACTTTGCCTTAGATTCCTTCATTAAGGGAGCAAGGACCTGGGGTTAAGGGTTACTATTAAGCATCAGTCTACTCCTACAGTTTTTAATGGCAGACTCCTACAGTTTAATGGCAGATCCTGTGGCTAAAGGCCATTAAAATGGGTCTGTCTTGTGATGGCAGCATCTTCAGAATCCCAGTCCTTGGGTTTGCGCCTACCTTTCCCCAGCCTCTTTTTCATTCTAGTAATGTTGGGTTCCTCACTCAGTAATTTCAGGCTTATTCTGGATTCTTGGACCTGAGGCTTGATCTCAGCCTTTCACTCTGGCCATGTGAAGACTCATTATTGGTCCACTCTCTAGTTCTTCTGAACCCCTTTGCTTCATGGTTCCATGCCCTGGTGCTGGCTCCCTCTGCAAGGTCTACCCTAGTATATTGATACTAAGACTTATTCCCAATCATAACTATTTCCCAGTGCCACTCAGAAGAGATAGAAAATGTATGTACCTATGTCAGTCTGACTCAGATAAGAAAACCTTTTTAAACATTTTATAAGCTCCAATATTAAAATACCTCTTCCAGTGTCAACTCATTTTGGCCTATCCAATTACAGGACAACACAGCATATATCAATAAGGACAGAGAGTGATGTCTATATAATCCTTATCTTCCAACATTCTTCAGTCTTAATGGCATCCCTGACTTGCCATTTGTTAAGTTTAGCACTGAGCTGACCCAAAGTTATCTAAAGTTTGCATAATTGGTAAGCCTGGGATCTAGTGCTACAGACAAGAAAGAAGTGAAAAATAACAAAGCTGTTCTAAAGCCACTAGGTAGGGGGGTGAGGAGCAAGGAAAAGCAAGTTATCATATTAACATATGGTCATCCAAGGCTGCTCTGCCTTAAAGAGATCATGTACGGTTCCTGGCAGAGGATGAAACAGGGCAGACTAAAATAGTGTCTGCCAAATGGCCTAGTCCATTTCAATTCTTTTTGGCGATTAGGCCCCTTTATGATTAATATCTGGCCTCTGGAACATCTAAAAAATATCATCTTAACTTGAGAATACTCTTCAATATAAATAAGCACATGAACAAATTGTAAAACAAATATTTCCTTGATAAGCTAGGATTATGTCTACAAATTCTCATAATAACTATACTATGCTATAGTGTAGCACAGTACCTAGCAAGCTGCAGTCACTCAACAAATATTATCTTTTATGAGACACTGACAACTCTAAGAGGTACTGAAAAGCATTATCATTTCCCTCATACTAAACATCCTAAACTGCTCTCCTTGATTTTGCTCAGTGATACCATCTGCAGATATTTGATACTTCAACTCCCAACCCGCCACCCCCCGAGAATATTTACCAGATCTTACGGTTCTAGTCTTCTCATTCTATCATTTTTCGTTTAGGGCCTAGAAATGATGCCACTCTTTTCCCATAGTGCAAAGTATAAAAGCATTGGAAGCATTCTTTCCCTCTTCTTGTCCCTGCCTTTGTCAGGCCCACTGTGTTCCAGGTGACTGTGACTGCCATCAGGACAACGGCCATAAGTGAAGGGCACCATGGTGATGCTCTTCTCAGATACGGCATCAACTGTCCCATCACCCAAGGAGTGGCCTACTCACATATCTCTGAGTCGAGAATTTTAACATGAACTTATCTCTTTGACACAATGCAGAAAGGGTGAGATTAAGATATCCCACACAAGGCAAAGAGATAAAAACATTAAAAGTTTGTGAAGAACAAATATAGACCTGAAGATTTCATAGCTTTCAAAATGTCCTGTCTCTAAGAAAGGCAGGACAGGAAAAGAAGAGGGAAAGGAAACTGAAATGGGGTGGGGGGGGGGGGGAAGAAACAAACAAACAAACAAACAAACAGGAAAATGGCCTTAAAATTAGGTTTTCAATATCTTTCAGGGATCAAGATCCAGAAACTGGCAGAAGCAATACATCAGCTCTTCAGAAGGAGGATACATTCAGACTTGCTATAAAGGTGAAAAGCATGAGAATTGTGTGACTTAGCCATTTAAGAAATTCTTGCATATGTCATCTGACCTCAAGGGATTAATAGTTTGTCAGGGGAAGAGAATACCATATTATTTAGCTAATATGGGTAGAGCTAGAGCTCGAACCCAGACAATTAGCTTCAGGGTTCATGCCTTGAACAACTATACAAACTGCCTCTAGAAACGTATTCTCTGCATGATTGGTGAATTCCATGAGAGAAAAATAAGAATATTTAAGAGGAACAACAAAGGAAGAGGGCAATTCTACCTGGGAATATTAAGGAAGCTTCACTTAGGAGTAGCAGCTTGAATTGTGAATCCTGAAATATGAGTAGGAGTTTACCAGGTGGACAAAGGTTGTGGAGGATACATTTCAGGCAGTGTACCAAGGCATTCGGTTCAAGCATGATCCTGCCTCCAGATGTGAAATGGAATAACTGATCTCCTAAAGACTCTTCCAGACTTTCGATTTTACTGCTGCTATGAAGAAGGCACTACAGAATACAGTTTGGATCAGACACAGTGAAGCCATCATTCACTAGTGAGTAAGATATACTCCTTGCTCTTCATTTTCTTCATCTGTTAAGAAGGGTAATAGTAGTAATTATCTCATAAATTCGTTTAAAGGTTAAGTGCTGTGTTAATTCACATAGCACATGCCCAATAAAAAGCAGTCGTTCTTGTTCCCATTGTTTTCCTCAGCATCAAAATCATCATCGTCTCTTAGCTTCTTCTGAGAAAGAAAATACTAATGAAAAAGAAATGTTCAAATGAAAACCCACTTTAAGACACTGCTAAGAACGCTACAGGGAAATAAGATAGGTTTTCAGCTAATTTCATGGCCATTATCTGAACTAAATGAAATAATGACATAAGCAACTCAGTTCAACCTTGCTCAAGTCAACATAAAATTGAGTTGAGAATCAAATTCTTGGTTCATTATCTTGAATTGCAAACCAATATTGGGCCCAAACTGTGCCACTCCTGCACAGTTAGAAACAAGAACACTCAGAATGCTCTAGCCATTCATGGAGTGACTCATTAATTCCCAAACACATTTCTGCCAGCACTCAGCATGGCACTGCAGAAATATAGAGGGGGGTACTAGGTCCTCTCCCTTGATTAGCTCAGAGGGTAGATGGGACAAGACATATGGGGGAAATGCAAAAAGTACTGTAAGAAAGTTTTAAATATGGGTACATATATAAAGCTTTATGGGAGCACAAAAGGCTACAGAAATTAGCTCTGTGGAGGTCCTCGGAACTGCAATAAATAAATACCAGAGAAAACGCCGAACGTCCCTAGAGTCTGCATCCTGAGGAACCCAGGATAGAGTACTTAAGTTTTCCGTTGTTTGCCTGTTCTCTGGCTGAAACAAACTCATAGTGTCTTGAATGGGTCATGCTCCCACTCACTTCTGTACTTGGTCATGCACTCCTGAAACACCTTTACCTTTCTTAACCTTGGTAAATCCTAATCACCTTCTGGTGTCAATTCCTCTTGGAATTCATCTAAAGATGTGTTATTTGCCCCTCCACTGTGCCTTCAGTGCTGCCTATCATAGCACTTATGACATTATGATCACCTGCTCAATTCTTTCTCTCTCCCATACTACACTGCACACTAGAAGCAAGGACGGTACATTCTGCATTTTGGTCTTCCTAGAAAGGAGAACACACAGTAGATGTTTAATATTTACTGAATCAATAATTATCACTGATGTCTTCTTTGACCTACTACTACATACAAAAATATTCATTTATTTTTGCCTAGAAAGTCTACTTTGAGCGTTGAACTGGAGCTCTACCTTTGCAACTCAGTCTATAAATTTAGTTTTTAAATGAGTTCATATTAAAAACAAACAAAACCACCCACAAACAAAAGAGATCAGAGGCCCCTGCTAAACATAAATCAATATGCTTGCTAAACTTAATGAGGAAAGGAAGCTGCCCACTTGCTAAACTTTTTAATTTGCAAGAAGGAGCTTTGTGGGGTTTCTTAAATATGAAAAGGTAGAAGTGCACTTGGAGTATACATGTTCCTTTTTTATCTCCTTTGGAATTGCCATGTGTTTTTCTAATTGAGAGCACTGTTACGGCTTATTTAAAAAACAGATATGAGGGAAAAAAAAAAAACATGGCCTAAATTCAATCTAATTCTCTTGTGCATCATTTGTTTTTTCTTTTAACCTCACAAAGCAGTTTATAACAAATAAATTATGTCTTATAAATTAAGCAGCTGGAGAAACTAAGATGGGAATGGTTGATGGCAAGCTTAAAAGATACTGCCGCATGTCACCTGGGGTCACAGTATTCCAGTTACCCACCAGCCTGCCTGGATTGACTAGCTTTAATGGTGTGAGACATATTCCTCAATACATCTAAAATCAACCGTCACTTACTAATCATACCCAATCCAAGTTTTTTTAGGCAAAAGACCATAAGTTGAGAGAGTAGTATTCAATGGTTTGGAAATATAGAACAAAAGGAACATCAGATGGAAGGGAGAATTATGCCTAGGGAAGAGAAGGATACAGAATAATGGAATAACCATCTTTTGGAAGAGAAATATTTTCAGTTAAAAGCAGCTGCTTTTCATTTCTATGAAGGCAATGAGCATAAATTCCAGTAAGGGAGGGTTTCGATTATCTGAGGAAAAGCTGCCTAACTTGTAGTGCTAGAAGACTTGATGACATGGTATGGGAGAAGATGACAGTTTTCTTTAAGAGGCTCTTTAAGGAAAGGAGAGCTCCATCATTTTAAAGTGGCTGGGAAATTGTCTGGCTTTAAGAGAGGGGAATGGATTACACAGATGATTTCTAGTGTTTTTATTAGTATTGTTGTTACTCTGGTTCAAAGGTTCTGTGATTCATTTCATTTACTATAAAGCCAACCTCTTCAATCTCAAGAAAAGTAAAATATTAAAGAATAATGTTTCTGAGAATTTCAAATTCATAAAAACAGTTGTGCCTATTTTATGGTCTTGTGTAAATAAAAACACATAAGTTTCCTTTTAAATATCAATGTAATAAAATCTAGCTGAGCACGGAGGCTCACGTCTATAATCTCAGCACTTTGGGAGGCCAAGGCGGGTGGATCACAAGGTCAGGAGTTTGAGAGCAGCCTGGTCAATATGGTGAAATTGTCTCTACTAAAAATATAAAAATTAGCTGGGCATGGTGGCAGGTGCCTGTAGTCTCTGCTACTTGGGAGGTTGAAGCAGGAGAATCGCTTGAACCCGGGAGACGGAGACTGTAGTGAGCCAAGATCACACCACTGCACTCCAGCCTCGGGTGACAGAGTAAGGCTCCATCTAAAAAAAAAAAATCTATTGAGTGGCTATGAGGTGTAAATTCTGTGCAAAATGTCAGGCACATGGAGATAAGACACAGTCCTATTCAGCCCACTGGAAGAGAGAAAATGAGCCCTTCCATTACTACAGTGTTGCTGAAATACCATAACTAACATTAAAGAATTACAAACTGCCATGAAGTGACAAAAAATAAAAAGACAACATCCAGTTGGGCTGTCAAGTACAAGGAAAAATAGAGGGGGAGTATATTATGAAGTGGATATAAAAAATTCATAAGATGGTAAAGGTTATAAACATTATAGACAAAGACGCAGACCTGTGGATATTTAAATCATGCCTCGGAACAGGGACTGGCCTCATCCAGAACTAAGTTAGGTGTACTGAGGAAATAAGAAAACTTGAAAGTTATTTTCGGTCATACAGTATGTAAATTTCTTTTTATTTATTTATTTATTTATTTATTTATTTTTTAATTGCATTTTAGGTTTGGGGGTACATGTGAAGAACATGGAAGATTGTTGCATAGGTACACACATGGCAGTGTGATTTGCTGCCTTCCTCCCCCATCACCTATATCTGGCATTTCTCCCCATGCTATCCCTCCCCCAACTCCCCACCCCCCACTATCCCTCCTCCTTTCCCCCCCCCCCACAGACCCCAGTGTGTGATACTCCCCTCCCTGTGTCCATGTGTTCGCATTGTTCAACACTCGCCTATGAGTGAGAACATGCGGTGTTTGATTTTCTGTTCTTGTGTCAGTTTGCTGAGAATGATGGTTTCCAGGTTCATCCATGTCCCTACAAAGGACATGAACTCATTGTTTTTGATGGCTGCATAATATTCCATGGTGTATATGTGCCACATTTTCCCTGTCCAGTCTATCATCGATCAGTATGTAAATTTCTAAACACAAGGCAGAAAACATTATCCTGGAGTCAAAATAAATTCATTTCCAAATGTTTTCCCCCTGAACTGAAATACATCATACCAAATATTGGTATAAGTTTTTAAGAGAATTCCTAATACTAAGAAGTTACAATTTAGGTAATTAACTGATATGTGCCAAACACAGGCAAAACTTTTGGTTTCCCAGGGGCTACAATGCATCCATAGGGAACTAACAGAAGTTTTGATTGCCTGGTGGACAAATAGCTAATAAGATGAACTTGGCACTTTGAAAGTTTAGAGAAGTTATCACAATAGGTATCGGACTCTGGAAAATTTTTCCAAAGCACAAGGAAAGAACACCAACAATAGCCATTTTTTAAAATCTGTGATATGCCTAAATGTGAGCACTGGCTACTTCTGCGGAATTTGTGAAGCATTCTGGGTTGTATATCGAAACAAAGGAGGAAGTAAATAAGTTCCCAACTGATACCTCTCAAGTAAACAACCAGAATGTTTTAAGATGCCGTGTAGTCTGATGGAAAGGGCAAAGACTTTGTAAACAGGCTAACTTGGATTTAAATTCCAGCTCTGCCACTTGCTATGTGAATAGTCCTGGGCAACTCTCTGAAACTCCATTTTCTCACATTTATAATGGGGATAATAACATTGAACTAAAAACCTTGTGAGGAATAGACTGTAGTCAAAGGACCTCCTGGCACAGCAACTGACCCATACAGACCCTCAGTAAACAATACTATTATCAATAGCAGTCATATTTCTTTAACCTGACACATTTAACACACACACACACACACACACACACACACACACACACACGAGACAAGTTCTAAAAAGTCTTCTCCTGAAATCTGTGCATCAAAGTTTATGGATAATCGCTGATTAAATGGTCTCTTCTAAAACTCCAATATCTCTCCCGGACTGGTCAGAGGCCATGTGGAAAGGTGGATTTTTCATCACTACACGATGTTCCTGCCAGCCTATAAAGTGGCTCAGATTCTCTCAAAACAGTTAGGTCCCTTGAGTCTACTACTATTCTAGACTGAGAAGGAATCTGAAATATTCATGTGTTTGGTGACATTTATGTAAAAACTACAAACAGAACATTTTAAGTTAAATGTCTATCCCCATGCCAGTGGACTAGAGCAATCACTGACATGTGCACATATATAGCCAGATATAATCTTCAGAGCGAGCTGCATTCTGACAATTTATAGTATCAGTGGTAACATGAATTAAGCATTTCCCTAACTCTCCCCCCAAAGCAGTGACTAGACTCATTGCTTTGAGAGCAAGATCAAGGGAAATATATTTTTGGCCCTACATGTAATGGGTACATGGGATTTCATTATACTCTTTGCTGTTGTTAATGTTCGAAATTTTCCATAGAAATTTTCCAGAGAATGGACCAGTCTAAAGTGGTACAAACAAAAGTAAAAACAAACAAAAGTACTGGACTTAATGACACAAAGGTGACTTAATGTTGACCTTAGTGACATTCAATCTGAATGCCCATTCCATGCCAGTCGCAGAAAAAAAAATAAGACAGACATGATATCTAGCATCCTGAACTCAGGAGAAAGCAGGAGAGGCCAGTATTTAACACATAATTGCATAAATACTTACAATGCTTGTAAGTGGGGAAAGTGCAGGGAATCATGAAATAATATAGTAAAAGGAGATGACTTTGCTCCAATAAGTCAGGAAAAACTGCTTGGGGAAGGGACATCTCAGTGGAAACCTGAAAGATAAAAAATTAGGTGTTCCATGAAGAGTGAGGGAGGAGGACGGAGAGGACAGAATTCCAACAGAAGGCAGCCATGAAGACCAAGTGTCAGCTCTGGGCCCAGAACCCTGTTTTTGACACATCTGACTTTTGCATCTCAACAGTCTTGGCAAAGAGAAACAGAAGGATCTGAAGTTGCACAGCCAAGATTATTCATTCACTAACATCAGCAAATGCAATTTCTTTTCCAGATCTTCTCAAACAAATATCAGTTGCCTAACATTTTTTAAGTCCCTATAGATGTGTATATAGTGAGGGAGAAGTATATGAGGTTGCTGTGTTTCTGGGATTAAAATCACTAACGTTCTAGGTCTCTGATACTTTTATAAGCCAAAAAAGCAAGGGCTTTTGTGCTTTCCCTAGGTGCTGAAAAGGTACAGAAGGTCTGAAGACAGGTGATCTGCACCTTACCGTGACAGATAATGGACCAATCTAAAGTGGTGCAGGCTGAGTGCTTAGCACAGTGCCTGGCCTGTGATGAGAGCTCTACCACTGGGCCAGTTGTGTTACTGTTGTTATTGGGCAGGAGCGGGTTTATTTCTGTCCCCCACACTTTTTATTTTCTGGTTGACTCTGTCTACAACTGGTTCCCAAACACCAATCTAGCAGAAAACCAATCTGGTGGTCATGGCAGACATCTTCACACATAGCAGGAATTAAACCACAGAGCTCAGGAAGCAATAAAAATCTGACACCCATTCGATCTCCAATAACCAGGAGGAAGAATAGAAACTGTCAGGAAGGTGCAGGACCGGGCAAGAGTCTGGGTATGAAGGATGAGGAAGACAAAGTTTCCAGGATGACATCCCAGGGTCTGGATCTTCTTCAACAACAAGCCCAGCACCTGAAGTTCCTTCTCTGCGCTAATTAATAACAGCTCAGGAAAATCAGGGTCTGTCGTGTAGTGTCATGAGAGAGTTTGAACAGGACTTGTAAATACCCATCTGAACTGAAGTTCAGTTTCTCCTGACCTTTCTCCAAGGACAGTGGCCTTAGGCAGTGGTAAACAAAAATCACCCTCAAAAAGCTAACTTTAGCCCTATTTATAACAGTAAAAGCCAAAATGCTTTCCCTTTCTGTGTTGTGACAAGATAACACAAGGCTCCCTGCAACCCTGTCATTCAGCTTTACCCAGTCTCCATCCACAGGCTGAGATCTATAAAGAGAAGTGATGCTCTATGCTGGGGAAATCCTATCCTGTGTGAAAGTTCCCAGAGAAGGGAGGTGACATAAAAGCAAATTCAGGAACTCTTCATTCACTTACTCTCATTCATTCATCCAACAATTTATTCATTTCCTTGACAAACGTTTATTCTGCACCTCCTACCTAACAAGCCCAGGGGAGAAGAATAAGATGAACATGCTGCTGTTCTAGGAGTCATGGACAGAAAAGCTAGAAATTAGACAGTAAATCACAAAAACTATAAAGTGACAACTGTGATAAATGCAATGAGAGGCACTTGAGGGAGTTCTAGTCTAGTCCATGGGCTTGGAAAAGGTTTGCTGGCAGAGGAGAACTGAAGTTGAAATTTGAAGGACAACGAAGAGACAGCCACACAAAATAGGGCAGAGGGTGCCTACCGTGTGAAGAGAGCATAAGGAAGGGCAGGGATAGACAGAAGGTGGGGTGACTGAGGGGTGGCGAAGTCAGTGCTGATAGAAAGGGGCAAGGGAGGATGTGCAGACAATTGTGGTGATGAGGCTAGAAGTGCTTCAGGAGCCAGACATCAAGGTTCATCATCCATGATAAACACCAGGAAGCCCAACCTGAGGGCAATAGGGAGGCAATGATGGGATTCACACAAGATGTGTCAGCAACAGTTCAAATCCCAACTGTACCACTTCTCACCAGTGTGACACCAGGCCAGCCAGTCTCTCCAACTGAATCTGCCCCATGAAGTCAGCTCCTCCCATGTGCTCACTTACTCAGTCTGCACACATTGCTTTCTCATGTGTCTCCTTCATGCTGGCCCCTGTACCAGGCAATGGGATGCAGCAGTGAATGCAACAAAAATCTTTGCACTCCTGGAGCCTACAGTCAAGCGGGGGCATCAGACAATATGCGCACGCACACACACACACGCACACACACACACACACACACACACACATACACACGAGAGAGGAAATAAGCAAGTGGCAAAGGAGAAAGTGACCCAGGAGGCCATCTTTGGGCAGGGTGGGCAGAGAAGGCCCACTCTGAGGAGGTGACATTGAGCTGAGGCATGAGGAGTAAGAAAGGCCCTGCATAACAAGGAGACACTGGCAAAGGGGAGAGTGGCTGCAAAGGAGCAAAGGGCTTGTCTGTCTGGGCAAGTGAAGCTGAGCATAGAGCACGAGGGGTGGGCAAGGCTGGCGAGGGAGGTGGCATCCAGAAGGCACAGAGCCTCCATGGCATGGGGTGGTTACTGTACAAACATCAGGACTAGTCTGTGCCATGTTCAAAGTTGCATTTTCAGATCCCTCAGGGACCTTCAAATGGAAGAGCTGGAGGGGCAGGAGTGGAAGTGGTGAGATCTAAGAGGGGGCTTCTGCGCTTCCTTTTGTCATTGGACGTATGCGTTACATTTTATTATTCTCCAGCTACTGGCTTCAAAGCCTCAGGCAAGATACTCAATCGCTTTGTGCCTTAGTGTCCTCACTATAAAACAGGGGATATAACATCCACCACCTCATATTGGGCTGTTGTGAGCATTAAATACAAGTTATCATTTGTAAAGGATGTTGGACAGTGCTGGGCTAAGCTCTCCATGTATCCTGGCTATTCTCGTTGTCTCACTATTAATTTCCTGTCCATCGCTGCGGCTGGATCCTGAGCACCTCATCTTTACCTGCCCCGCACCTGTCCCAGTGTTTATCCGAAGTACTTTGTCAATTAGGAGTTGTAAAGTGTTGCCTGAAGACTTAAGTTGGCCCAAAGACACATTTTGTTTGGCTGATGCAGAGACTTCAAAATGTGTAACTGTGCATGTCTTTAGGCTAGCGATACAGAAAATGTGTGTATCCCCCCTCAAAATTCTCATGTTGAAACCTAATCCTCAAGGTGAGGATATTTGGAGGTGGGGTCCTTTGGGAGGTGATTAGGTCATGAAGAATTAGGGCCCTTATAAAATGGATCCCAGAAAGCTCACTTACTCCTCCTGCCTTTTGAGGACACAGAGGAGACGGCCATCTGTGAACCAGGAAGTGAGTCCTCACCAGATACGGAATAAGTTGGTGCCTGGATCTTGGACTTCCCAGCCTCCAGAATAATGAGAAATAATTTTTTTCCTGTTGCTTATAAGCCGCCCAGTCCATGGCATTCTTTAATAGCAGCCCCAAAGGACTAAGACAGCTGAGTATGCCCTCTCCAGTTCCCCTGGGTCCCTCCCCACCCTGTCTTGTCACCTATCTGCCAGAGTGCTAAGTGTGTCCTGCCTCTGCAGGCACTCACTTGTGACCCCAAATAAACATCAGGTGAACACTTAAAAATGCTACTGTTTAAAATGTCTGTCACAAATACAAATGGCACAAAGCCACACAAACTGTTCACTCATCTCCTTACAGCCTCCACTGGTACAATGAACCACAGAATCTGACTTCCCAATTTTTTTCATACTTTCATTCACCATATATTTACTGAATACCTTCTAGGTCCTAGAAACTAGCAGAAAAAAAAACACAAAATCTGTCTTAACTGAACATATAATTTGGTGCTCATGAACAATGACATTGTAGAGTTTTCTTGGGTGCAAAAGGTGTACTAACAGTATATCATGCTAGGGAGTTTAAGCCTCTTGAGAAGATTATCTTATTGTGTTTTAATAACAATCCCATGGAGGTAGACAGGACAAGCAGGTTACTCTATTTTGTAGGCAAACAAATCAAGGATCAAAGAAGCTAAGCATGTTGTCCAAACTGAAACAAATAATAAATGGAAGATCTTGAATTAATGTCTCTGTCACTAACAAAAACATTGCAAGCATAAAAGGGTTAACTCCATTTATGTAATAACCCATAAAGTTTCCTCCCTAAGGCATGCTACAGATCTAGAATTTAAAAAGTTAAACTGACATCCAAGCACTGATCAGCACGTGGGCAACATAACCTAGACTGGCTTAGACGGTGGGAAAATCATGAGAGCAAGGCTGGCAAAGAGTGAGACACTTGAGTTTCCAACAGAGTTCTCGTTGGGCTGTATGTGTCACCAGTGACACATCTGGAAATAAAAGAGAGAAATCAGGAAACAGAATGTGGCCCCTGCTTTTCCAGGAAATTTATAAAAGCATATTTTTTGTCAAGGCGAAGAGATTTTGCCAGGTAGTATCATGCCAGACAGACAGTCTGCATGACCCAGTGAGAGCTGCTCCAGAGGGACCCTCTCTGGTATTCCCCATGAAGGCCTGGCACACTGAGATCATTGCAGCCACCACCACAGGCAACCTGCGCTCCAGACACAGAAGGCCTGGAAAACACATCATTAGCTCTGAGAGATCCAGCAGCCTCAACAATTCTGAAATGCCCTTTTGGGATATGAATACTACTCGAGGCTTCTTGGCCTTTATTTAATTTAAATCAATGGTTCTTAATCAGGGGGATTTTGCCTCCCAGTGGATAGCTGGCAATGTGTGGAGATATTTTTGGTTTATCTGGCTGGGGGTGGGGGAGACGTGCTACTGGCAATTAGTGGGTAGAAACCAGGGATGGTGCTACACATACTGTCATGCACAAAGACAGTCCCACAACAAAGAATTATCTGGCCCAAAATGTCAATGGTGCCAAGGTTAAGAAACCCTGATTTAAATGTCTAAAACTGAAGGATATACCCAGCCTTGGAGGTAGGCCCTACGTTACAAAGGTGAATTAGATATGTCCTTTTCGTCAAGAAGTTCAGAATCTTATGGGAGACGTAATCATATAAGGAAATCATTGTCATTCAGTGTGATTGCATTGAAAGCTACCCACGTCTAGTGGTGAGCTCTGAAGTAAGAGAACTCTCAGTGAAAATGATAGCTTTGCCATTTATTTATTAACTATGTGACCTCAGGCATGTCACTTAGACTTCCAATCTCTTCTGAAACTTGGCATGGGAAATTATGATACTGATACTACTCCTACACCTCTTCTTCCTACTACTATTACAGCTTCCACTAGAGAAGCACCACTATGACTACTATCAGAATTGCTGTTGCTGCTATTACTACACAGGTAGAGTACCAGACAGACAGGAGGCACAAAAGATTGGGAAGTAGAGATATTTACAAACTCTGGAAACTATCTCTAAAGGGGAAAAACTTTTTTCTGCATACCCACAACAATTTTTATACCACATGTGTAAAGGCTTTCCCCACACTAACCAATATACTAACTCTTCAGAAACCTGAAAAAAGGGTGTTGTGGGAACCTTCAGTATATAGCTGATTGGCCAGAAGTATGGAAGGTCTAGACTTTTGATTGGCATCTGAAATGGGAGGAGTCTTGGACTGAAGCCTTAACCTGTGGGATCTACCCTTACTCCAGGTGTTTCTGGTGACCAAGTCCTATTCTGACCAAGTCCCATTCTGAAGTTATCCAGGAGCCAAGGAGTCGCCTCATTAAAGCAAAAGATGCTCTATCACTTGGGAAACTCCAAGGGATTCAGGAGCTTTGTTAGGAACCAGAGTCAAAGTCTAAACAGTACAACAGAAGATGCTCCTAGAACCCCGATCACTCAGGAAATTACAATGCTTTTAGGAGCTCTGTGTCAGGAACCTGGAACAGAAACTAAAAATATATTTTTTATTAGTCACAGCACCAAAAGGGAAAAGGTGAGTTCCTTCTTCATCTATTCTCTATCTTGCTGCCTGGAAGGAAGCTGTGGTTGAAAGCCACTTTGGATCATGCAGAAAGGGACATCATGTTAAGCACAGTACAATGCAGAAGCTACCTGGGTTCCTGGATGATCTCAGGGAAAGCATCTATGTCTGGACTATCCAATAAAGAAATAATCTAATTTATTTAAGCCACATCTAGAACTATAGCCTAACAATACAGAAGCATAGGAGTTGAAGGTACAGGCCAATTAAGAAAGGGCATTACTAGCAGAAGAAATCACATGTGCAAAAATACAGAGTTGAAAGAGAATAAAAAGATCCATGGGGATTGATCCATGGTAGTATGACAGGAGGTGAGACTGGAGAGTCAGGGAGCAGCTAGATCACACTGCACCTTACATTCCTTATACTAGTAAGTTAGGACTTGTTTCCTGCCTGCAGTGGGATACTACTAAAGAGTTCAAATAGTTAAATACTATCAGATTTTCCTTTAAAGATAACACTGGAGATGTATGAAGTATTGTTTTGGTGGGGGTGGAGAAGACAGGGGCAGGTAAATGACGTGGGGTAGAAGTTGGAGGAAAGGCAAAGATGACTGGACCCAGGGAGCCCAGTTAGAAGGGCAATGGATCCCAGTGATATCTGAGGCAATATAATAGATTGTCCCCCTCACTTAAGTAACAGTAATGGATATAGAAGATAGGCCATCAAGGTTTCTTGTTTGAGTTACCGGATCACAGCACCTTTACCATGATAGAAAACAAAGAAAGAAAAAGCAAATTTATTTAGGAAAAATGAGTTGCCCCTTGGGTGTCTATGGGCTAGCAGGTAGGGCTGTTTAATAAGCTTGCCCTTAAGGCTATAGCTCAGGAGAGGTGCAAGGCTGACATTCAGATAAGTCATTACTGAAGAGTGCTGTTTGAAATCATGGGAAGGCATGACATTTTGTTTTACTCTGATGGCACTGAGATATATGACCAACTGCATTCAGGTAAAGTTCTACTAGCAAATGGAAAAAGTGTATCATCTCCTTTCCATGCTTGTTGTGAACCAAGAGATTTTTATTAAGTCTACATTACGGAGAACAGAGGCAGCTTGGCAAAGTCTCAAAATAGAAAAATACTACTGTAAAATGGGTCCTTATGAGAAACAATTCTCAGCTTAGACCACAGCCTGCTCCTAAGAAAAAAAAATCCTGATTGGAGCCTACCTTAAGTATGCAAGCAGGGCCTGTGAACATACATGACACCTGCAAAAGCCATTCATGTCTTCCAGTGTGGTATGAAATGTCTCCCTGCACTAGGATTTTGCACCAAAAAAGACATAAAATGAATCCAACTCCAACATTCAGAGTGGTTTGCACCAAAATGTACCACAGAGAACATTCAGATATAGCTTTCAAGGCCCCTGGAGCAATACTTTGTTTTAAATAGAAGGAGGCGTTGACATCGCTGTGAAAGATTTGCCAGTGGCTCCAGTTATCACAGGGCAGAAAAAACCAAGTTATTATTTTCTCCCCAATTATGGCTAATTCTCTGCAAGTTAATTCTTGGCTTTTCTAAAATGGGACAAGAAAATTAGCTGTTCACATGCAAAACTGAAGATACAGGACCCAGCAGGAGCTTATGGCCTGGGATTTATTCCTTATTACTTTTTAAAGTGTGAGGAAGGGGCAGGAAGTGGTGTTTTGACTTAGGCACCATTTAGCCAAGTGGAGAGAAAAATCTGCCTTCAGCTCTGAAACAGGATCATGCAGCTATAAAATTTATTGGACACAATTGAGGGAAGGGTATTGGGTAAAAAGAATCAAAGAAAGAACTATGGGCTGAGTTCAGAAGGGCGTAACGAAATCTGCACCTGTTGTCACTCACTTATTACTCCAGATCTCCCAGGCAGCTTAGATTTAAACCAGACAGTCCTGAGGCCCAGCCTAGCCAATACTGGCCTATTTATTAGCACAGAGTAAAATATGTGTGTCATGTGTCTGTGTGCATGTGTATACATGCACATGTGCACACCTGTGTATGCATGGATGCACATGCATGTGTGCTGGAAATAAACTGAGAGGGAGGGGCCTTGGAGGAGAAAGAGCCTTAAGAGTTGTGTGTGTATTGGGGGAATGAGGAGACAGCAAACTTTGCCAGTAAATTACTTTAGCCTAGAAAATGCAAATTCCAGATTCCCTGATATTTGCAATTTGAGGGTTGGATTTTCATGTCTGTTTTGATCAAATCCCCAGAATAGTCTTCACAAAAGGAAAGCAATACCACCAAATGAATTGAGTTGATTTGAAAGAAATTTACCCAAGGAAAAAAATCAAGAGGAAAAACTATTTCTATAAAGAAATATCCCACTTGTACTCTGAAGATCTCTGTTTCCACATGAACTTTAAATCTCCTCATGTATATTTATTATTTTTTAACCTCTAAGTTTCTAATATAGAAAAAAACCAGAATTATTGAAATTAACTTTACCAGGACTACCAAGAGATTTACTTTGCTAAACGTCAACTCCAGGTCGTCTATTTGGCATATCACTTCTCTTTAACCTTTTACATTCAGTGCAGCCATACATGTGATTGTCTTGTACTTCAGTTTGCAAGAGTGTGAAAAAAGCTGTCTGCTACATGGGTGGTGACCACAATGAGTGGCCTGCTACTCATATTTTACTGAGCACTCCTAGATCAGAGAAAGCCCCAACCAGAGAAAGGAGTACAGAAAGTAAGGTTTCCTCCTTTTTCATTCTAGTAGGCAAGAGCCAGGATTTTCACCAAGTTCTGGATAACAGAACACACATAAGTGAGAGGGATCCTCATGCCACCTTTCACATTCAAAAGCACCTCCAATGCTATCACGTGGTCCACTTGATACTCACTTGTACCAAAACCAATAGATGCCATCATAGACTTCAGAGGTGGGCAGTCTTTAGCTTAAATCCCAGCCACATGACCTTGGGGCAACATGATATAAACATATACTGAGTGCTATTGACATCTGGGGCACTATAGGATGCTTTACCTGGATTATTTCCGTTAAACTTTTAAAAGCTATGATCCCATTTCTCAAATAAGATAACTGAGACTTAGAGAGTTAGATAAACTGCCCCAAGGTCATGTGCACCTTTCTCAAATAAGATATGCACAAAAGAACTGGGCAAGCAGACATTAATGAAACTCTCAATCATCTTTCTAATTTCTGTGTACTTATAGGCAAAGCCATACACATTGGCATCTATGATCGTACTGAGTTATTTTTCAATTGGAAAGTAGTATAGGGTGGCAGTTCAGTACTTGGGTTCTGGAGGCAAACACATTGGGGTTTGAATTCCAGCTCCATCACCTATTAGCTGAGTGACCTTGGACAAGTCATTTAATCACTATGAGACTGAGTTTCCCTAACCATAAGGATGGGGGTTAAGTGATATAATATACATATGGTAAACTCTCAAAGTCTGGTTATACGTTCCTCATCATTGTTAATAGATCCCTGAGTAATTATTAAGACTAGAAAATGTTTCATGATCCCTCTAAAATCACTTGCAGGGTACTTGGAATCATAAAATCAAAGAGGCAGAAATGATCATCAAGTCCCATAATTCCAGGCAGATGTGCCACCGTCACATACTTGGCAAACATCGATAGTTGACTGCTCTTTCTCACTTAGCTGAGATTGGCTCCCCAGTCATCCCCTACACTATACTCTGGACAGCAATTTCCAATCAGTAAGACTGAGAGCTAATCTATCTGCTGTCCTCAATCCAGTCCTACCATCCTACATAAGAGATGAGGAAGTGGAAGGCTGTTGGGGTTAAGTGCCTGGAAGGTCCCGTACCTACTAAGTGACAACCCCAGCCCCCGAATGTAGACCACCTAACTCCTCATGCAGTGTTATTTCCATCTCCCACTCTGCCTCTCCAAGCTACCGACACATTTTCAGGGAAATGACGGAAGGTACTTTGACTGCCTCGTCTTCTTCCTCAGGGCTGCACAGAGGTGTTGCTGCACTCAGCAGATTAAGTGTCATCTAATTCAGACAGGCCCCCTTCTGTTACAGGTACAGAGGAAGGGGGAAGAATAAAGCATCTCTCAAATGCTTTGATTGAAGACAGAGACTACAGATGATCCTGGACAACTCTGATTCTCAGGAGAGTGA
The DNA here is from genome assembly GCA_036589455.1 of Ateles fusciceps. Taxonomy (NCBI): domain Eukaryota; kingdom Metazoa; phylum Chordata; class Mammalia; order Primates; family Atelidae; genus Ateles; species Ateles fusciceps. Next base: position 16,232,715 of record JAZHEH010002507.1, on the reverse strand, counting down.
GCAAAAAGAAATTCCCCCAGTCCAGAGAGCCTACACTGAAATTTAAGCTACAGCAATGTGAGTCATTTCAGCTAAGGAGGGGGAATGCAAGGTAACCAACTTTTACCTCCGCCATCTCATGTCTCATTCAGTCATGAGTAAAGCAGTAGCTATGCAGTTAGTGTCACCAAGAGATCAGTGGCCGCCTGAGGCCATCTGTTTCTGTCAGGCAGGCAGATTCCCAGCATGCACTGGTTTCAACTGGATTTTTGTGGGGAGGGAGGCAGCAAGGGCCACAGCTGCTGTCACCAGACAGCGAGGCGCCTTCTCTTCACCTTTGTCCTGGGTGCCCGCTATGGACCTGAGTTCCCAGCTGTCTTTGTGGCTAGAGTCTCTTCTTGCCTGACTCAGAATATTAAATGTACCCTCTTTCCAAAGGGAGAATTGAAAACCTTTTCTGTGTGTTTGTTGATTCATAACTGTGATAGGAAGAGGTGGGTGAGGCAGAAAGTCAGGCTTATCCTCTTTTGCAGGTGGCACCACCTGCTGAAGATTTTTATGTCCCTCAAGTCCCCAACATGCTTGGCCTCTGAAAAAGGTTTCAAAACAAAATAATAATCATGATCATAATAACCAAACCTGTATAAGCATTGCCTGGCCTGGCTGACAGAATTACAGGCAACCATAATTTTTTTTTTCAATGTTAGTTTCATCCAAAGCAACTTAGATTGCCACAAACATCTCATCCATCTGTTCAATAAATATTTACTGCAACCAACTAACGTTCTAGACACAGTTCCAGGCACTGGGGGAGCAAGGAGGCAGGTCCCTGACTTCATGGAGCAAAAGTAAACAGTATGCTTCCAGAGAGTAGTAAGTGCTAGGAGGACATAAACATATTAACATAGGGGAGGCCTGTGAGTTAGAAATTCAGGGACAGCCTCTCCAATAGGGGAATGTCTGAGGTGAGACCAGGCTGGATAACAATGACAAATACACTATCATTTTTTGAAATTAAAACGTATTGTGAAATTTATCACAATCCTGAATCACTGGTGTTTTAGAGGGTCAAATATTGTTATTCCAGACATCAGTCAGCAACTTCATTCATTCTCCTCAGACTCTTCCAACTCAATTCCTCCCTGCTTCCCCTTCCCTGGGTCCCCTTCCCATCCTGGATATCCCAATGGCAAGCCTTCCAGGACACTCTACGCCATGGAGCTCTGTAATTCCACTCCCGCAATCCATTTCTGCTGGGGAAAGGGAGGAATTCAACCCCAGAAGAGCCATTTCTTCTGGAATAGAAAGGAGAGAAATCAAAATTATGGGAACTGAAAGCTGCTGACTAAAAGTAGAACTGCCCAGAGGTGGTGGTACTGGAAGCTCAGGTAGAATTGGGTGGGAGGTGGGCATGTTAAATGCCCTCCACCCTCCTCCATGCAGGAGACAGGAGCTCTAAGGATAATCCAGGACAGAAGGAACTGATATCAAAAGCAGTATTCCACTGGTGTCCAGAGAAAAGTTTCATATCACGTTCCTAAGTTTTTGTATTTGAAATTTATTCAATTTCACAAATAAAAATTTATGAATTGTAAACACTCTTAAAATCATATTCCTTGGAATTATGCCAAATAAACACTGAAAAACCAATTCCATTATTTGGCTCCAATACCACCACAGGATAAGGAGTCAGCTGATTTCTGAAAAATGAAAACAGTCAGAGGAAAAGAATCTCAGTCAAAGGGAACAGTAAATTCAAAGAACCTGAGTCAGAAAAGAACTTGACATGCTCAAGGAAACCAAAAGAAGCAGAGGTGGCTAGAAAACAGTGGGAAGAGGAGAGACAGTACAAGACAAAGAAGAATTAGAGGGGAGAATTATGAGCATGAATGAGAGCTCTAACTCCAATGTCCATGGGAACACAGGCAGTGCCTGTAGAAGGAAAGCCAGGCAATGTGGTTTGTCACTGGAAGAGTAGCTCTCATTTTTCTACCAAAACAGAAAGCTCATTTCCCTTTCCCTCCTCTACTCATTATGTTCCCCCCTGCCAGAAAAGCCTTCCCTTCACAAGTGTAATGGTAGAGGCGAAATCTATATATCAGACAATTTGGGGGCACATAACCACTTCCAATTTTCCAATGTTAAAAAAGTATAGAAATGTGACATAAATCCCCAAAGCACATTTAAAAGGCCACAAAAACACTGGAATCTATTATAATTCTAATTGTTCTGTGCCAATATAATAATCATGCAAATTTAATCAAATTTAACTATGTCATCCAAATAATCCATGTTTCCCAGGTATAAAATCTATACCTAGATATCAGCTTTTACTTACCATTTATTGAGAGCCTAATGTATGCTAGGCATTATGCTACATGCTTTACATATGGTGTCGCTTTTATTGCTCACAAGAATATTGTAAGGAAAATAATACTGATCTCATTTAATGGGCAAGGAAACTGAAACTCAGAGATCTTAATATCACATAGCAGATAAGGGAAAGAGTCCAAATTTGATCCTAGATGTCTTTGGTCTAAAACCAATATTCTTTCCAATAGAGCAAGAGCCCTTCTAAAAGTCTAACTCTGAAGAGTAAAGCTCACAACCACCTCCACTGCTTCTTCAGTGCCTACATCCTTTACGACTGGCTATGTGTGAAGCCCCCCTTGACCACTTTACCTCACACAAATCATGCCTTTCTTTGACCCTAAACAGCACTGAATGATGCCTACCATCCATTTACCCATTGCACAACATACTGTATGCCATGTGGGAAGACATAATCATCACGTCAAGGTCCCTGCCCTCAGGGCGCTCACAGTGCAAGAGGGAGACCAATAATCAGCACATGAAAAATAAAGTATTACTAGCACCAAACAAGCTGGAACTAAATTGCATATTTTCTTGGTTTTCTTATTTATTCTTTATATGTATTAATTCTACTTCTCAAATGGGCTGTGAAGCTGCCACGTGCAAGCACTCTGGCTGAACCTGCATTTGCTATGGCATTTAGAATGGTACTGACGACACACAAGATCCTCAAATATCTTCATACGTTGATTATCAACTTCTTTCCAATTCTCGGCCTATCATGGTAACCACCTTTATTTGCCTATTCATTCAAGTCCTCCTTCAGTTATTACACACTTACTGTGAATGTCCTATGTAGTCAGTACTGTGAATGACTTGAAAACAGCACCTTGCCTCCCCTTGGAGGGCACCATAGCCTAGAGAGGGAGGCAGACAGATGTCTATGAACAGGCGAGACAAGGTGGTAGAGTTGTGTAAAGGAATAAACTGCTGGAAGCCTTCATGGAGGAGTAGGATTTAAAGAATGCATACAAGTTTGTCAGGCAGGTCAGAGAAGGAAGGAAACTCCAGCTGGAGAAACAGAGAGACATGAAAGTAACCAAGCTTCCAAGGCATCTTTGGTGGAGCCACAGTAGTGTGGCCTGACTGAAGCAAGGTGGGTGGAGATGGAGCTGGAGAAACAGGGCCAGACCAGGAATGGTCTTCAGTGCTATGCTCAGGGACTCGGCTTTTTTCTTCAAGGAGTGGGTAGTCACTAAAGGGGTTTAATAATGGAGGAACATAATCAGATCTGTATTTGAAAAAGGATCCTCCTGAGAAAAGTGGGCTGGAAAGCAGAAGACAGGCTGCAGGTAGGAAGACCAATATGGAGGCTGCTGCAATATATCAGGTGAGTGGCAGTGAGGGCCTGGAATCTACTGCTGGGACTTTTCCTTTGCATCTAACATTTTGATCTTCACAGTGTCGGAGAAAACTGACATACTGAATGGTGTCCACATTGGCACAAAATGTCAACATTCTCAGGTCTGTTACAAGGTGCCAAGAAAAAAACATCAGATATGGATGAACCACCTAGGAGAGCCTTCTGTGCTTCAGCTGCCACACTCCTTTGCCAAATAGTTTCCCAGAGATCATACCAGGTGTTCTGAGCAGAGACAAAGCCTTTCAGTGGGACCTTTACCAGTACTGGACAGAGAAAAACAAACTTGCTGGTACAATCCAGTAAAGGAAGCTCTGGCATCCTGTCCAACTGGTCCAGTTTCCTGATCTCTAAACAAATTTTCCCTCCTGCTACACAATCTTCTGGAGCCAAGAAAGAATTGAGAAATAGGCTGGAGTTTTCAGAAAGGCTGCCTGGCACAATAGTATTCAAACACCCCTGCTGCGGTATGTTTACTATGTGACTTTAGGAAAAATACTAAACTTCTTTGCGCTTTAATTTTATTGAATACAAAACTGGGCAATAATCATTGCATTCCAGGGCTAAAATTGAGGAAGAAAATATAAATTATGAGTCAAGTTTACCAAAACAATCAGCATTCAATAAGTATCAGTTGTCTTTCCTTTTCCTGACTTTCCTTTTAGTATTTGCCATTTATTAATATTTATCCAGTCTTATACAATAACTGCTATATGGAAGGTCTTATTCATAAGTAAGTAATCTTCCATTTTTTTCTTTTTTGAGACAGGGGCTCGCTGTCACCCAAATCAGAGTGCAGTGTGTGATCACAGCTCACTGCTGCTAAACCTCCTGGGTTCAAGCAATCCTCCTACCTCAGTCTCCTGAGTAGCTGGAACTACAGGCATGCACCACCTCATCTGGCTAATTATCCAGTTTTTTAGTAGAGACAGGTTTCCCCATGTTGCCCAGGCCGTTCTCAAACTCCTGGGCTCAAGCAATCCACCCAACTCGGCGTTCCAAAGTTGCTTGAACTACTGGAGTGAACCACCGAACCCAGCCCAGCAAGTCATCTTAAATGAAAGCATTTAAAAACAATAACACCAAAAAAAACTTGCCACATTCTTTTTTTTACAAGGTAGGACTACATAGAAATATAACTTCAATCTACTCCTGAGCAACAGAATCTATTAAAAGGCATTGAACCTGGTAAATCACCAAACTATTTGAACATGAGAATCATGTAGAAAGCTGATAAAATTACAGATCTTTAAATTCTATTTTGAATCAGTCCTACTGAATCAGAATTCCCAGAGGGTTATCCAAGTATCATCACTAATTTTTTTTTTTTTTTTTTTTTTTTTTTTTGAGACGGAGTTTCACTCTCGCTACCCAGGCGCAATCTCAGCTCACTGCAACCTCCACCTCCCGGGTTCAAATGATTCTCCTGCCTAAGCCTCCCGAGTAGCTGGGATTATAGGCATGTGCCACAACACCCAGCTAATTTTGTATTTTCAGTAGAGACAGGGTTTCTCCATGTTGGTCAGTCTGATCTCGAACTCCCAACCTCAGGTGATCCGCTCACCTCACCCTCCCAAAGTGCTGGGATTAAGTTTAATTTCAGAATTAAACTTAAAACCCCTCCAGGTGATTCTTGCCATCGATGACTTACTTTTTGAGGCTAGTTTGGGATCCAATGATCTAATCTCTTTTTCTACACAGGCAATGATTAAATCAGACCAATATCACAGCAAACTCTCACAGCCAAGAGCTGACTCCAAGTCACAGTAACAAAGTAAGGGTGGGATCCCAGTATCTCCTTTAAAAATCCAGTCTAATAATAAAAAGAAAGTGTCCTTAACTTCATCCCAAATCCTTCACATTCTCATCATGGCAACGTTTTTAAAAAACAGACCACAGTGGCTGACTGCGGGGTGGTAGTCTAGTCAAGTGTGACCTTAGCCCAGTAAGGCTACTCAGAGGTGAAGGCATGCCCTAAATGTCTGCAATACCCATCTTGGTCTCTAGGAAGTGCCAGGCCTTTGTGTTGCCAAGACAATACATCTCAAGTATACCTGCCAACCTGTTATAAAACATGCATCCTCTTCTTTTCAGCCCAAATGAAGGCCAGAAAAAGAGAACAGAAGGGAAGAGACGCTGGGGGAAGAAGAGGAGGGGAAGGAGGGAGGGAGAGAAGGAAAGACAGAAAAAAGAAAGAAGGATAGAGGGAGGAAGGGAAAGAGAAAAAAGTTTCACCTCTACTATACCCTGATTCTTTTTAAACAAATTCCAGGCTTTTAAAAATTTTTCTGTAAATATTTCAGCATGCATCTATAAAAGGACGTATCTTTCAAAAACTAACTGCAATATCAATATCATAATTAAAAAGAATAATTCCTTAATATCATCATATAGCCATTCTGTATTGATATGCCGCCTATGTTTTACTTTTCTCAACAGTTGTTGTTTGAATGAGGGTTCAAATAAGGGAGACATACCACGAGGGCTCCATATGTCTCCTGTCTCTATTTATTACAGGTATCCTCTCTATCACTCTTCTTTTCCCCTTTGTCACTTCTGTTAATCAAAGAAACTGGTCCACTTGCTCTAAGAAAATACTTGGGAAACTTTATTTTTCTTTTAATTAATGATTGTAAGACAATACTGGATTTTTCAAAAACAGCTTTTCTGGTCAGTTAAGTGTAAAGCATTATCAGAAACATGTCCTAAAACAGCAGTGAGCATAAATATCTCCCCAAAAATACTTATGTCCAAAGCTTCTTGGTGGCCAGGCATTTGGGCATGAATCTGAGCCTCTTTGTGATTACTGGGATCACCCATTTCTGTTAGTCTCATAAAGAGGAAAAAAAAACATTCAAAAGGATCTTTCTAGACTTCAGAGATCTCAGAAATATTATATTTTGATCACTTTGGGGTACAAGAATTAGAAACATATGGAGTACATTTCCCTTAATAGACACCAGGGTACAGGCACTTGGAAAAATACATTTGTGGAAGTCTTGAACCCGAAAAGCTTGAAAAATAATTTGACAAACTTAGTGAACTCCAAATGCCCTGGAGTCAGTCTCTTCTGTTTAAGTACACTGGACTCATAAAATGGATGAGGTTCCCCTCATGCCTCTCATCACACCTCCCCAAAACAATGTCAAAGAATGAGATCCAAGGACAAACACAGCCTCTGCCTTTGGGGTATTGCTGGCAAGGTAAGAGAGCCCTGTTTTCACAACACCTGGGAAGTACATACCCACCTCCCTGGGAATAATGACTTCACTAACATGGGCCTTGTCAAAGGGTCAGTCTTTTCTAATGTTACCACCTCTGTCTGTCTCAATATTGGAAATATTCCTAATTCCCTATGGACATAGATCTGGTCACCCAAGAACAGATTCAGGAGAAATTTTCTGGTGCTCACAGCATTTGGAGTCAAGATGTGCGGAGAGAGAGAAGGTACACACATGAGATGTTCATTTATTTCCACACCAGGGGTAAGGTACAATTCTGCCTTGTGAAAACCCCAAACCTGCTTCTTATAATAAACTTAGATTTCATAATTTCAGGAACTGGTGAGGATTTGATTAGGGAACAAGCCAAGGGGCTTTCTTGAAGAGGATGATCCCAGAATGAAAACTATCAAATCACTACACATTATCTCATTTTGAATTAAACTTCAAAAGATTCTGAACTAATAGGCTTACAAATGGAAAAGCCAACTTATCAACAGCTTAGCAGCATTTCCCGTAGAATTCTTGTTAGTTTGCAAAATTGACTTTGAAAATACGCTGTGTGCTCAAAGGCTAGGATTACCATGTTGAAAAAAATCTATTGACACATAATTTGCATGTGTGATTTTCTAAGCCTACATGGATAATTCATCTTCACTGATGGCAGACAGTCTCAGGCAAACCTCCATGTTATGCCTCTGGACCTAAAATCATTAATTAGTAGTTCATCGAAGATCCTTTTCTCCTCTCTAGGGCTTTTTAGAACTGAGCCATGGAGAATGAGTTCACTACCCCATTTAGAACTCAACTCTTCCAAGGCCACAGCGAGTCTCCCATATAACTCCAATCTCATAACTTTCTAAGAGTCACAGACGTTCTCAGATGAATACTTGGCACCAGTTCTCCAGGTTTCCAGGGTGATTCCCCTGGGATATAAAAGAGCATATCCAAGCCCCACTCTTCATACCTCATTTAAATCAATACTGCTTTTAACCCAGGTCACAGTGAGTAGGTTACTCAGGATAAAAATTATCAGCTTGATGGTCTATGTCTCCACTGATGCAATTAGCAAGATAATTACCAGATCTTTATTTTAATACAAAATACAAAGACATAACCTGTATCACAGTCATTTGTATACTGTAAACAGCCTATTATGTGTCATGATTAGAAGACAGGGTAAATTTATTAACAGAATTATGTTGTAAAACTGCTTTTGTTCAGGCTCTTGAACAGCTTAACTGGTCTTTTTTTACCTCTAGCCTCATTTCCTCCAATGTTCTTTTCACAATGCTGCCAGAGAGTTGTCTAAAAAGCCATAATCATATAATGTCCTACTTAAAAATCTTTGATGGCTTCTTGCCACTTAGACGATTTTAAAAACCACCACTACCACTAGCACCACAACCACCGCCAACAACAACCAGAACAAAACAACCTTGATATGCACTGCAGACCGTTTATAATCTGGTTCCAGTCTCTCTTCCTAGCCTTCTCTACAGCCATAGCCCCTATAGTCAATTTCCAGCCATACCAAGTATCTTACAGTTCCCTCTATTTTAGTATGCCAAGCCCCTTTCAGCTTCCATACTTTTCTATGTATTGTCCCTAGTAGCCCAAATGTGTCTGCTACTAGTTTTTGCTAATAAAGTGCCATTAGAACACAGCCATGCCCATTCATTTATGGCCTGTCTCGGGCTGCTTTTTCACTACAAGGACAAAGGTGTGTGAAAGTTAATTAAAATCTTTGGACCCCAAACTCAGTATGCTAAAGAAAAAAAGTTAAGCTTGGAAACTGAGTCACACAAACACACACAAAAAAATCCCAGAACAAAACAAAAAACTGCCATCCTTGTGTTCCCAAATGGGTTACCGTAACTTCACATGCTTCTTTTATCTTATGAAAAATGTAGATTTACTGAGCATAATTGACTTTCCCCCACTCCTCTTTCCACATGTAAACTGTAAATTCAGTGAGCACTAACCAGAGCCTCACAAGAATGTAACAACTTGCCTCATCACCTAAGCTCCTCACACTTTTTTTTTCTTTCCTCCTTCCCTTCCTGCTCACTCTTTCCCTTTTTAATACCGAGGTCCTCACAATCCTCTTTGGACAAAACACCAGCCACAGATCCTAATGTAACTTGTGTTTATTTTCTTAGGTGCTTCCTCAGCATTGGCAAAATAAACCTCTCTTAAATCGATTGAGATCTGTCTCAGACACTTTTTGGTTACAGTTCAATAGTTGAAACAGATACCATATAGTCAAAAAAGCCAAAATATTTACTATCTGATCCTTTGCAAAAGACATCTGCAAACCCTGGTCTAAGAATTTTGCCCTCCCACTCACCCCCTGCCCCACTTCTTCCCTTGGTAAACTTTGATGCATCTTTAGGAGATATACACTGAGTCTCCATATCCACCTTTTCTGGGACCAGGACACCTCACTCTTTTTGGAGTACCGATCCTTCCTCAGCTTAACAAAACCTCGGTTTTATTTAGAGAAGTCATATGCCCAGCTATCAGTGAGCAATCATGGTGGTTCTAAGCCAATGCTGTCCAACTAAAGTTTCTGCAATATGGAAATTATCTTTATCTGCAACTGTCCAATAATGTAGCCACTATCCACACACAGCAACTGACCACTTGAAATGTGGCCAGTATGACTGAGGAACTAAGTTTTTTTATCTTATTTAATGTCAATTAATTTAAATTAAATAACTATTATAATTCAACAATAAAAAGACAATCCAATTTTAAATGGGAAAATGATCTGAACAGACATTTCTGCAAAGAATGTATACAAATGAAAAATAGGCACATTAAATATTCTCAACATCAGTAGTCATTACATAAAAGCAAATCAAAACCCCAGTGAGATACCACTTCACACTCACTAAGATGGCTATAATAAAAACAAACAAACAAATAACAAGTGCTAGCAAGGATGCTGAGAAATTGGAATCCTTACACATTCCTACCAGGATGTACAAATGCTGCAGTCACTTGGGAAAACAGTTTGGTATTTCCTCAAAGGGTTAAACACAGCATTACCATAAAACCCAACCATTCTACTCCTTCTAACAGGCTCAAGAGAGTTGAAAGAAAAATCAAAAGTATGTTGATATAAAACCTTGTACATCAATTAGTGTTATGCATTACTCATAGTAACTGAAAAGTGAAACAACCTAAATGTCCATCAACAGAGGAATAAACAAAATAGACTATTATCAGTTGAAATAGGAACCAATAAAAAAATTACTAGTACATACTACAACATAGATAAACTGTTAAAAAATTATGACAAGTGAAAGAAGCCAAACAAAATGTCCGGGAAACTCCACAGAGAAAGAAAGCAGGTTAGGGGTTGTCAATGGCTAGGTGTAGAGGGATATAAGGAGTTACTGCTATGGATATGAGATTTCTTTCGAGGGTGATGAAAATGTCTTGGAATCAGATACTGGGGTATGATTGCATAATCCTGTGAATATACTAGAAATGCTATACTGTTTATGTAAAATGGCAAATTTTAGATTATATGAATTATATCTCACTAAAAAAATTACATAGCCATATAGCTAGCAACTATTATATTGGAATGTGCAGGTCTAAGCCAACTATGATAATCTTGTTTTACACTTTCCCTGCTTCTTGCTGCTAAGAGTGGCCATGGGACCTAATTCCAGCCAATAAGACCTAAGCAGAAGTCTAGTAGTAAAAGAAGGCTCCTGGGAAAGATTTTGCTCATCTCATTTGAAAAACAAAACCAAAAAACCCAACATGCTCTTCTCTCCAATTCTTCCAGCATCAAAGGAGAATGTAATGTCTAGAGATGCAGCGACTGTCCTACAACCATGAGGCAACTAGCATGAGGGAAAATCCAAAGAATTAAAGATATGCTGACCGTGACATGGTCATATCATCTTTGTACTTGCAATTTAGGAGTGTGAGAGTGGGAAATCAAGCCTATTTGTGTTTTAGCCACTGTAAAATGGATATATTGTGAAATGTTTAATATAGTATACGTAAGGCGTTCATAACAGTTCCTGGTGCATAACTGCTAAGTAAGTTAGGTATGATTATTGTCATTATAAATCACTCTGAACCTTTTTTTTTTTACCATCACCCCCACTAAAGAGCCTTTCCAGACAGTCTTTTCCTTTTCCCCCGCCACCGTGAAATTTCAATACTACAGACAGATTGTGTATCTATTTATGCTGTTAGATAAAGATGAGCTTTAGAAGGCCACAAACAATTGTAACATATAAGATTTTTTCATCCCCCAAGACCAGTTTTGCTCCCTTGCAAATGCATTCCTGATACATATTTCTTCCCCACTGCAAATAACTGATTTAAATAAAAGCAGTTTTACATTTTCACTGCAGCTGAAAGCATTCCTAACTGATTCATTCTCTTCTCCATTGTAACTAATTAATTGAAATGAGACCTGTCATGGTGGTACAGACCCTACCCTACTGGCCACACAACAGATTACCCTGGGAATGGGCACTTGACCAAAGCTGAGATCATTGTAATATACCTCTCCATGGGCATAGTTGGTTCAATAAGGGATGCAGGTAGACCTGACCCAAATGAAACTCCTCAGAATTCTTTCCCAGGACTTTGAAAGGAGAAAGCACAGTCAGTTGCTCTCTGTTGTAGAAGCTGTGGTGTGTGAGCTTGAGAACTCCTTGTGGCCATGTAGTAAGAGCTGGGCAACATGAATAAAGGTAGCATTTACAAGACAATGCTAGAGACAAAACAATCCTCTAGCCTAGAGATGAATAAAATGCAGTCCTGGACCCAGAAGGAGACCACAGTCCACAGTCTGTAGAGAAAGTAATTGCAAAACAGTGTGATAAGTGTGATAAGGGGCTGCGGAGCTCAGAGAAGCATCTGAGGGGCCAAGGCTTCCTGGGGATGGGGCAGTAGACCTGAACCCAGGAATATGTCATAAGAAACGACATACATGTTCACTATAGTCTGTCCACCGTCAAGCCAGCTATGCTCCAGCTGCAAATTCACAAACCTCAGTAACCCAGAGAAGGCAATATTAGCCAAGAGTAATAATTTGAAGGTAGTACTAACATATTTCTAAATAGCACTTACGGTTGTCTGTTTTTCTAATGATAGAAAATCTGGAATACAGAAAAATATAATGAAGAAAAAAAACAACATTTGTTGTGAAATCACAACACAGTTATATCTGTTTTATATAGAAAAACAGCTTTATTGTATATTGCTCACATTTTAATAAAGCTTCTTTCAGCCTTTTCCAAATCTGCAAATAGGACTTAAGTATTTTCATTTTTGATCCTCCCAAAGCTTTCTGAGAGAGGCATTGCCCTTGTTCCCATCTGACAGCAAAAAAATAGGTGCCTGATGAACTTAGAGCTGAGGGTTACTCAGTTAGCAAGTGGGGCAGATGTGATCCCGTCCCAGACTCACTGACTCCAAAGCACAGCCACCACCACTACCTCACTCCTCCACAAACATCTGACCACAAGAACCAACCACTCAGAAAGAATGCCCAAATGTCCCAGACATCTTCCATATGCTCTTAAAATTCAATCTCTAACTTTCTCCACCCTGCTTCTGAGCCAGGATGCTGGTGGGTGTGGAGTATACCAGAAGGCTCTCCTGCTTCTGGCCTCCAGGCCAGGTTCAGCTAATGGAGGACACAGAGGGATATCAGCAGACTAGAAGAAAGTGTGGTATAGCTGCAGCTCTCCACCAAAGGTCACAAAGGTAAGTACCTCCACAAAACAGCCTCTCCATGGCTGGCTCACAGTCCCTCCCCCTTGTTCCTTAGGCCCAGAGGGAGTAGCAGCCCCACTTCTGACAGCCAAGCATCTTGCACTACCCCTGTGGTTTCCCTACACTTGTCCACTCTTCTCGGATTACCCCATTTAAGTGTGCCACCTGTTTAGTGAAGGATCCATGGCTGATACACTGACAAACAAAAGGGACACAGGTACCCCAGTGGGTTCTGGATGAACTCCAGAGGGTCCTCTGCCACCTTAATGCCTCCTCACAATGGCAGCTTCCAGAGGGAGAAGATAAAGAGCAGCTATTCTTATGTGAAGATGAAGATTAAGTGCACTTTCCATCCCCCTCCTCGAAGTCCTGCCCAATCTGGATACCCCGAGTGAACACACATTTCCAGGTAACAAGAACCTGGATAAAGTGCTATTTATGGTGAGGACTTAAAGATGGAATAGAGTGTGCCAGGTTACCACGAATCAACCTTTCCTTGCCACCTGCACCCCAGTCCTCTTCTGGGCCTTCAAAAGCTGAATTTCCTGCACCAATAGAATAGAGCAAATTAATTACAGTATAAGGAAGGTAAAAGCCATTAACCTGAAGTTTCATTTTCCCTTAACTAGTGTAAACAAATGTCAAAACTGGCATGACTAGAAAACTTCAACATATTTAATACAGTTATCCTAATAATTTCCTACTTTCCAGTGGATTTTTATACCCAGTTCCATGCAGGAGAAGGGTCCAGTACTGCCAAATCTGCTTTTTTGGGTTTTTTTGAGATAAAGTCTCACTCTGTTGCCCAAGCTGGAGCGCAGTGGTGCAATCTCGGCTCACTGCAACTTCTGCACTCCATTTTCAAGCAATTCTCCTGCCTCAGCCTCTGGAGGAGCTGGGACTATAGGCGTGTGCCACCACATCCAGCTAATTTTTGTAGAGACGGGATTTCGCCATGTTGACCAGGCTGGTCTCAAACTCCTAGCCTCAAGCAATGTGCACACCTTGGCCCCTCAAAGTGCTGGGATTACAGGCATGTGCCTGGCCTCAAATCTGGAAAGCTGCAAGTCTGGGCTTTTTATGTTTGGTACCTAAATGAACTTCTTAAAGACTAAATAAATAAGCATGAAATAGCTGAAACAATATGCATCTATAAGCAGAACTTGCTGGCTGCCACTCGTTATTTATGCACTGAGACTCTCTAAGCATTTATCACAGTACTCTGTGAATGGTTATACTCCTGTCTCACCCACAAAGGGGACAACGTCTTAAGGTCAAGTCACTGTCATTTATTCACTGGCTCTTTCATTTATTTATTTTAATACATGTATTATTTTTCTTCTTTGCCCCATGTACTCATCCATTCATCCATCCAACTCATCAATAAATAGATTTAAATTCCTATAATCACTTTGTTGAGAATACCAGTAAACACAGTCCTGCCCTCAGAGTGCTCCTAGTTCAAGGAGGAGTGAGGCAGGTGAACAATTCTAAGATATACACTCATGTGACTATCACAAATGAATACTGTGCTCAAAGCACAGCACACCCACAACAGAAAGAACACTTAAAATCTGCCTGGGGAAGGAGAGCTGCTTTAGATGAGATCTGAGCTAAGGATAGAAATCTGCCAGCTTGATAAGTCAGAGAGGGCATTCCAGGTCAAAGCAACAATCTGTGCAAATGCATGGAGGTTGGAAGAAAGGTGGCACAATCTGAAGAATCACAGGAATGCCTTTCTAGTGAGAAACAGAAAATGAGGGCTCTTGCACTTCCTCTTCCCTGTGAATAAATCGGTCTTCTCTCAGCTCATTTCTTCTTGCTGACCTCTTATCAGTTCAAATGTCACATCCTCAGAGTGTGCCTGGTAACCATCCCAATGCCAGGCCCCAGGTGGCCCATTCTCTGCCCTCTCCCTGCTGCATTTTCTTAAAAGCACTTATAAGTCAGCTGAATTGGCTTTACTTAGTTACTTCTGCCCCCGCAAATAAAATAACCTCTATAAAATCAAGGTTTTTGTCTACCTGTACTCAATGTCTCACACAGAGAAAGTCTCAATAAGGTGTAAATGAATGAATGAATTGGAATGAGTGAATGAACAAGTGATAGGGTGGAAGTTAAGAGATTATAGAGAAGGAGTGTTAAACACTGAACATTGCCTGGGTTCCCAAGAAAGCAGACCCTGAGCAAGAGGGTTTATGTACCAGGATTGCATCAGGTAGTGCAATCTTAGGGAGCAGGAGAGGACTGATGGACAAAGGGAATAAAACAAATAATGAGGGGGAAGGCAAGATGAAGTTGTGGTATCAAGTTGGCCCCACTAGGAGTGACTCATTCTCTATTCCACAGGACCATCCTCAACCTCTTCACACCCCAAGCCACATGAATTGTATCTCAAAACTATCCATGATAGAGAGAAAGAAAGCATTAATTCTCTATCCAGGTTGTACATGTGTGGGCACAGAGTGAGATCCAGAGGTAGCATCCACAAGGAAACCCCACGGAACCTCGTGGGGGGTGCTCCATGGAACAGCAGGTAGCGCGAGGTGAGGTACTGTCAGCTTATACCATAGGAAGTTTTTCAGAATCTACGCAAACTTGGTCATGGCAGCTGGAACAAGAGATGATACAATTTCCCTTTACTATCCTCTTGAGAATATTTGATACGGGGCACAAGAGATGTCTGATATGCAGTAAAAGAAGAATTAAGATATCTACTGCTTTAACAATGACCTAAGTGACAGCAGTGTCAGTGCACTGGGGAAAGTGGGAATCATAGTGCATGAAGGAGTGACTGAGAAGAATGGATGCAGAACAGCAAGAGGAGGCTTCTCTCAGGGCTGGAGCAAGTGAGCATCAAAGTGGCACAAAGTGCTCTCATCAAAGTAAGCACAAAGTGGCATCTTCTGGCACCAAAAAGTAAAGATGTGCCTTTAAAAATAGGGAGACATGTCAGAAGGACAGAAAAGCTAACTTGAAGGAGTTTCCATTAGTTAAAAGGACTATTTGCAAAACAAAATAACAATAGTGATGAATTATAATCCAGAGAATAAACTAAGAACTTGTAAGTACATACTGATACAAATAAATAACTGAATGAATAAATAAGTGTATGGCAAGGAGAAAGCCACCACAAAGAGTTCCTGTTAATAAATACAGAAAGAATTAGAACCACAGTAAAACACCAAATGGAAAAACACACAGGAGTAATTGTTTCAGGCAAGAATTTACAATAGTTGCTAAAATTAGTGGACAAAGGTATACGAAGCATGATATTATACATAATCTCAAAGTATCTCCCCCACAAGGTAATCATTAATTACAAATGGAAAAATAGTAACTTTACAGTGGACAAGCTGGAAGATACAACCTGAACCAAGTGACTGACGTTCACATCACCTGTGATGCGATAAATTGTCATCATGTGCCTCCTGCTGTGATGCACTGTGAAGGGCACAGCATCATTTCTGTAGCTTCCATGCCAAAAAAAGTAATTTAAATTTAATATTGCAGAAACAACATATCAACCCAAAGTGAGGGACATTCTACAAAATGCTTGGCCAGACTCTTCAAAAATGTCATGGTCATGAAAGACAAAAAGAGTGAGGAACTATTCCAAAAGACAAAGAAGATGACAAGCAACTGCACTGTGTGACCCTAGATTCTGGTCCAGGAATCAAACATTAGTGCGACAATTGACAAAACTAGAATAAAGTCTGTAGATTGGGTAATAGTATTTGCAATGTTAACTGCCTGATTTTGATAGTTATACAATGATTATGTAAGATGTTGGCAGGAGAGAAAAGAAAGAAGCTGGAATGGGGGAGAGTGACACAGAAGGCTCCCATAGTAACTAAAATTAGTAACTAACTCTTCAGTAGGTGATAGGTACATGGATACTCATTATGTTATTCTTTATACCTTATATAGACATTATAGTTATTTTGTACATATAAACACATTACAATATTTTTAATAAGAGAAAATATTAAAATACAATAAAAACAAAGAATGTCATCATGCTCTTCCAGATTCGATTACCTGCCAGAGCCTCAGAGCCCAGGTCCTGTTTTCTTTTAGAAAGTTGTAAAAGGCATACTGGCACCTAACTGAGACTTCCTCCTTCATGTAACCAGATGGTTATAAGACAAGTGAAAGGGAATCACTTTTTTACCACGGGCATCAATGTTCTTTAGCACCCTGTCCCTATACCATCATCAATCATCTTATGGACTAATTATAGGTCCCACATGTGCCCCCAGGGATACATGTCCCCTATACTGAGTGGAAAGAGTATAATTTTATTGTAAGAAGTCTTAGGTTCAAATCCTCACTCCTCCACTTACTAGTAGCGTGATATGGGTAAGCAAGTGAGTGCTTTCTCAGATATAAATCTGAGAAAACTGCACAGAGTTGTTATAAGGTTAACTTAAACGAACATGTGTAAGGACCAAGTACCGTGCCTAGTACACACAGATATTCACATATGGTAACAAGATCCATCATCATTGTTGTTACTATTTTTGTTTCTCAGAAAACTGAAACTAAGAAAGCAAGCCCACCTCTGCTTTAAATCCCTATAATGCTAGAAATGAAATGAGATTGCAACAGAGCATGAAACATAATACCTTTGCATTGATTACTACATATCTACCATGTCTATTTTGAGTGGCCTCATACCAATGGCCCTTCTCCTAATAAGGACAGCTGGTATGGTGGGCATGAGAAGTTCTGGAATCAGACCTGGGCTCAAATCCTGGTGTCACCTCCTGTGTCCTGTGTGATCTTGAGCAAATTCCCTAACCCTCTATATGGCAGGGATTTCCTGTCTAAAATGGAGGTAATACACTTTCTTCACATGGTTCTTACTGGAATATGTACTAAATACATGTATATTGCATAAAACAATGCCTAACACATAATAGATATACTCATAATAAAAGATACTCCATAAAACTTATTATAACATATAATCATAATAGATAATAAAAGTTATTTCATTTAATTAAGATATTACCAGAAGGGGATTTCCAAAGAAGGGTCATGTAAAAGAAGGAGGAAATGAAGCACATGATGAAACAGAAAGATAATCTACTAACTGATTAATCTAGTCTCAATGTCCCTAGTTAGACCTTAAGTTTCTGTAACCTCCCAGAGCTTTAGTTGCCTCGTCTGTCAAAATATATATGTATATAAACTACTGTTCCTTTGCAGGCTTGCAATAAGGGTTAGTTGAGGTATGAAAGTACTTTCAGTAGTGCTGGAGACACATTTGGAGAACCATGCACACAAGCTGGAGCTCAGAGAAGCTGCATGGAAACTCCCCAAGCCTCCTTATGCCTCTTGCTCTCTTTCTCAAGTCCTTGAATAATGGCTGAACATTCAAAGCTGAAGGTCTGGAAGCAGTTATCCCTTCAATCTTTTCCTGTCTAAACCATCCACAGTCCAGGCCCCTGGGTCTCTTGCAGAGGAAATACAAGTCCATATGAACGGGGCAAATGAAAGTGTCCTTATGCTTTCTAAAACCCACAGTCCCCTCCTAGCTGCAGCACAACTTCCATCAATTTTTTTTTTTTTTTTGAATTCTGCAGTCTAAAACCTTTGTCTAATCCTCCTAAGCAACCCAGAAAAAAATAATAATTCTATGTGTGTGTTAGCTTTCAGATACTTCCTAAAGCATAGATTTAAATGTCATATCCTGACTTTGAAGGAAAATCTAAGGACAAAAGAGGGATTAGGAATTGTGAGATGAGGGGGGGGATGGAGATTTGAAAAAGAAGTTAGGTTAAAGTTACATGGATAAAAGTTAAATAAGAAAACAAACGTCCAGTTAAGGCTGCCTTGGTTAAAGTTACAAATAAAAGCAAACACTTCATAGATCTCCAGTTTGCAAACCCAAGAAAGCTCTGTGGAAGCTCTCATGAGCTTGAACAACAGGCTAATTTTCAAGCAGAAATCAAAGTAGTTGGGCCTCTGGACAAATAGCTTGAAAGCCCATACATAAGCCTGGTCTCAGAGAGTTAAAAGGAATGCAGACTGCCCCAAAACACACCAGCCGTTTGTTTTTTCTGCCACCTTTCCAAGGGTCATGTCTGGAGTGAGGATAAACAGTTCTGGGGAAAAAAATGATGTGAAGTACAGACTTTAAGAAAATAAAACATTAGAAAAACACTTCATAAAGAGGAGTTATACATGTGCCTGCATATACATATATGTTTACAGAGATAGAATATTTATACATATACATGCATCCACACATATGTGTGCCAAAATTATCCAAACTGTAGGTTTTTAGGTATGAATAATAACAGCTAAGACAAGCCTCTGAAATGCTGTTATGTTTTTAAGCAAGATCAAAAATGTTTACAAAGTCATTCCAAAAACAGCAAAGGGTGTCTGAGCAACATTTCAGTATTATTTCATAAGTAAAGATTAAGCTGAGTGTTTTGATTATTATTAACAGCATACTAATAGCATATTTTATTCTAGGTTGCTTAGAAATGTATTTGGAAAGTCCCAAATAGAAGATCTAGGAGAAAGAGAGAACCTACTAGGTGCCAGGAATTGCGCTCAGTGCTACTTACGCAATGTTCCATTTTTCCAGCACAACAAACATAAGTGGTATCAGGTTCTCAAGCCAACATAGCTTGCAGGTGGCAAAGCCCACTGCGCTTGCCCCAGAATCTGAGTTTTTCTCCATGATGACACCACATGGCCTCCCAATGAAATGCTGAGAGTCAAGGCAATCTTTTCTAGTATTACTATGAGAACAAAGAAATACCCCATAGTCCTGGGACAAGAAACTACCACAGCAGAGTAAAAAGTACCTTTCCTGTGATTTCCACTTTAGCAGAAAACTGACATGAAGCTTTTTGGTCCAAGAGTTAAAACAAGACGATGAACAATTTACAAGTAGCAGGCAATAAATATTTAATGCCACTTGGTACAGCGGTTCTTCAAAAACGTCTTTCAGCTCTGAAGGCCTTTCTGTTAATCCACACTTCAGGGGGATGCAGCCACGGCTCAAAGAAAATACATTTTTAATAAGGGCTGTTCCACACAAGGGGCTCAAAATGCCGTATAGTGTTTCAGTTTTTAGAGCCCTCAGGGAATCTCACACTCTGTGGGAAAAGGGTCCTAATGGGAAGAAGTGAATGAAAAGAGGCCAGAAAAAAACTATATTCTAGGGAAGGAGGCTCTATTAGAGCCTGGTCAGGATAATTATCAGAATTTTTTTCTCTCTCCCAGTGGATGAGCTAGTCAGGTTCAAGGGAATCATATTCCAAGACAAATAAGCTCAGGACGAGAGGCAGCGGCTGCTTTCCAAGCACTGATGGCATCTCAGCTGCTTAATCGGTGCCTGCAGAACTGCAACATCACACACTCAGTGTATAGGCCTGGTGTCGAACCGCCCCCTCCACCCCTTTCTCAGGCTTTCTTGTAAAGTGTTGGATCTTTGCTACCATTCTCTCATTTTTTGTCTTGCCTTGGCTTTTGAATCTGATGCTCTATCCAGAGGACAGGGAAGAAACTCAGATATCGGCATCAGCAGGAAGCTTCTTCCACCCATCAGCTAAAAAGACAAAGGAAGAAGGCAGGGCTAAAGCTCAAGACCCAGGACCAACCAGCCGATGAGAGAGTCATGGAGGACCCACCCAACAGGTGGGAGAGCTGTACAGGGGCCACTGCTGGAGATGTTGCCCAAGGCAGAGAGAAGGAAGGACATACCCCAGCTTCTCTTTCTCTTGCCTTGCCATCTCCCACTGATGTCAAGCTGTCAGGGGACAGGGGTCAACTACCTGTAACACAGCACACAGCAGGGTAAGGGTAACAAATGGATCTCAGTGCATATAGCCCAAAGGCCACACAATCGACAAGTTAAAAGACAGGTCACAGAACAGTGTATCATGTGATATAATAATTGCCAAATATATGCATATATAAAATAAGCAAATAAATGCATGCCATATACACACAGACTGAGGTGTCAAGAGACAAAAAGCTTAAGAAAGAGCAAGGAGAAAAGGAGAAAGATACTTAGCTGACTCTTATTATTTTTGGTATTCACCAGAAACACTGAATTAGGGAATACTGGACCATTGCTCCTAGGGGAAATACAGGGCTAGGTTCCTTCAAGCCTCCAGTTATATTTTTGCCAACTCACCAATAAACAACCCTGTTTGATGTGTATTCTTCCTTAAAACCATCTCATTTTATATTGTTGACTCATTAATGCTGAACTCACAGCCAACAGCACTTAACTCATGCCTGAACGAAGCTTATCTAACACACAAGTAAGGCACATTGCAGCTTTCTTGCACTTAGGAACAGTATACAGCACTTTGGCACAATGTTTGGGGTTCATGTTAAATGGTAAAATCACCAACAAAAAGCACAAAAATGAGAAAAACATGGCACTAGTAGACTTTGAAAAAGATCCTTGTTTACACTTTGACAGCTGAAACAAGAACGCAGGGTGTCATCTTATTTGACATCAGCTAGGAACACGCATGACGAGAGACTCAAAAATTCTCCTCCTCTCTGTGCATTTCTGTAGATGACTGCGAAAATGTCATGAGTATTGATCTGAGAGTTACAAATAAGATTTAGTGAGTAGGCAAATTTGCAAATAAAGAATCTGCAAATAATGAGAATCAACTGTCTATCAACAGGCTTAAAAAAGCTTTTTTAAAAAAAGTTTGTTCCTGGAAAATAGAAGATAGAATGCTTTTTGTTTCACTACATATTTGTCTTCCTTTCTGTCTTACTGTTCTCTAGTTTTTCTTTATTGAGTTTCTAATTCAGTAAGGGAGAGGATTCTAAATATCAGATTTCAAAAAGCAAAAAAAGAAAAAAAAAGCTAGGGGGAAAAGTATTAAGAAGTAGAATCATTTAGCCTAACGGGGAGATCATCCTAATACAGCACCAGAAGCAGAGTTGGTCATCCTCACTATGTGACATGAGGAGCTGTCTCAAAGTGTTTCCCACTCCAAATTTCTACCACTCCTCCTGCCAACCACCCAAGTGGGGCCAATGACTAAAGTCAACTGAGGAGTAGGCTAAAGGTGGGAGGGTCATATAAGTTACCTTCCTGAGTAGCTATCTAAGATTCCCATGGGACAGGTTAGCCTGGACTTATAGACTCCCCACCTTCCCATCCACCTCTAAGAAAATCCTTTATGCTCATTTGATGTTTACTAGTGAGAAGATGTAAGTTTCTTTCAGTTCAATTCAATAAGTACCACTAAGTCCCTACAATGTAGAAATTATTGTACAAGGTGCTAGAACCCATAAAACACCTTTTTTTTGCCAGGTTTTACCTGTTTCCTATGTACAAATCTACTCTAGTAACTCAAAAAATTAAAAACCTAATTTGTGAGACTCTTCAGCTTCCAACCAGGAATAAGTTGCAGAATTGAAAAAGCATCAGGATATTACAAAAGCATAGTAATTTAGCTCTCTGTTCATTCCTTATGCCATTAACGAGCAACTTTTAATCTTTAATCCTACCTCACTAAGCTGCTTTCACTACCCCATCTGCTCCTCTTGCTCATGCCTTCAGGATCTTCTAATTAAATTCTAATTAAAGTTTAAGGCATGTAATAAAGAAAACACTTGCGGAATGCCTTTGATTCAAGAGGCCAAAATAACATTTCAGCAGCTTGAAAAATGAATTATATCCCTTTGCTTAATAATCATCTTTAAAATGGAATTAAAATGGGAAATTCCAATCTTCCATGATTTTACCAGGCACACGTTATGTAAATATGCTCATCATCACATGTTGCATTGAAGTCAGCTGCAAACAGCATGAAGAGAACTCCATCCAGCATGCACAGCGTGACTGTGAGCTCAGCAGCAGTACATGGAGAAGACCTGTCCCAAACACCACCTCAGTGCCCTGACACATAGACATTGGTGTGGGGCAGGAGAATCTATCTAGCAAACGCCCAGATGCTAAAAGAACAGGGTTCTCAGCCCCCTCATCTAACTACTCACCAAACTCAATCAAGTCTACCTTTCCAGAATCTTCCAAATCTGACTCTTCTGCTCCATTAGTTTAGTCCTCCAACATCCTTTGAAATACTTCAACAATTCTCCACCTCCAGTCTCAGCCCCCTGCTGTAGTCCATGCTCCGCTCTGCATGGACTTTCTTTTTTTTTTGAGATGAAGTCTCACTCTTGTCCCCCACAGGCTAGAGTGCAATGGTGTGATCTCAGCTCACTGCAACCTCCACCTCCTGGGTTCAAGCGATTCTGCTGCCTCAGCCCCCTGAGTAGCTGGAATTACAGGCACCTGCCACCATGCCCAGCTAATTGCTGTATTTTTAGTAGAGACGGAGTTTCACCATGTTGGAGAGGCTGGTCTCGAACTCCTGACTTTAGGTGATCTGCCCACCTCGGCCTACCAAACTGCTGGGATTCAGGTGTGAGCCACTGCACCTGGCCCCAACTGCTGCCTTTCTAAGGCATCATTCTGACTGGGCTGCTCTACTCTAATCAACTTCCTGTGCTCTGTTTACATTAATAATTAGTGCCCCCCAGCACCTTATGGATACCTCTATACCATACTAAATAATTCTGATTTATTTAGTAGTCTATTTTTCCCCTAGTCTTTAAGCTAGCCTCTTAAGGACTGACATTGTCCTTATATATATATTTTTTCTTATTTTAAGTTCCGGGATACATGTGCAAGCCGTGCAGGTTTGCTACACAGGGAAACGCGTGCAGGGTGGTTTGCTGCATCTATCAACAGATCACCAAGGTATTAAGCCCTGCATGCATTAGTTATTTATCCTGATGCTCTCCCTCCCGTGGCCCCCGCCAACAGGCTTCAATGTGTGCTGTTCCCCTCCCAAAGGTACATTTTTTTACCTGTAAAGAAAAAAGGTAATTTACTTTATAAACTCAGACCACACTTATCAAACTCTTCCAGAAGCATCTAGTTCCCTTGCAAGTTGCATTTGGTTTTATTTTTTGACTACAGGTTACAAAGCAAACATCATCATTATTGATTATATAATTTTATCTTATATAATTATTAACAACTGATGTGCCAGACACTGTTTGAAGTACTTCATGTTGTTATTCAAGTTCTCATGACCACCCTGTGAGGCATGTCCTATTATGAGCCAAGATGACGAAACTGAGAAACAGAAAGTTAAGGTTCTTGTCCAAGATCACAGAGATGTGAAGTAGTGAGGCCAGGGCTTATAGTCATGCAGTCTGTCTCCAGAGCCCACACCAGAAACACTCCTTAAATCCAAAGCCTGAGTAAAGCATGTGAGGACTTTGCATTCTCTTCTCTAAATGCTCACAACACACGACCTAAGATCTGGCTAGACTCATATGCCCAAAGCTTTGTGGATGTGCCGAGGTCTTTCATGCCTCTGCCTTCCTGTATGCTGTCTTTTTGCCAGGTGGCCCCCGTATTCACCTGGCAGATTCTTGCCCGTCCCTCAAGTCCTAGTTCAGTCACTTCCTATGTTGTGAGGTCTTTCCTCACTCCCTGGATAGACCTGATTGCTCTTCCTTTTGCTACTACAGACTACAGTCTGCCAGACCTTTGGTTCAATGCTAATTATATTGCAGTGCGATCGTCTGGAGGAGCCTGCTTTCCACTCAGTGTCTCATAAACGCAGGGCACACAGCTGGACTTCACTTAATATTTGAAGAGTAAAGAAATAAATGGGTTATCTACATTTGTACACTGGACATAGAGCATGATCTAGGCTTGTCAAAGTCAGGATAGAGAAAAATGTTACCTTCTCTGATATGATTTATAGAGAGGAAGGCAAAAATAAAAAAGTAATTAAAAAACTCAAAGAACACTTGTCAAACTCTTTCAGAAGCATCCAGCACACTGGTGACTCAGAGCTTGTTTTACTCTTTGACTATCAAAATGTGTTAGTTCCTTTCTTCCACAACTCTACAACCTTTAATAGGGGCCCCATCCAGACCACGGCAAGCAGCAGAACAATAGGCTTAGACTCACACGTGACAGTCTGGACTTGACAGTGCGACCTGTATCCTAGAAATGAGTCCAGGGCCTCAAGAGCTCAGGACCCCTACACCCAGGCTTTCCTGATGCTCACCCTCTCTGGGAGGTAAGCATCTTCACCCAGACTTGATTTGTACTCCAGAGCTCTACTAAGAATGAAGTCTTTTCCTTGACCCTGTGCACGCCGAGGAATCTTACTTCTTTTTGCCAAATAATCCTTCTCCCAAGGAATGTCACTCCCTCACCTCCCAATACCAGCTTGCTTCTGTTCCTGGTGGACCAGTCAGTCTGAACCACAGAGCTGCTACCCTGTCTCATGGCTAGGGTCCCTGATGCCCAGAAATCCCTAAGCCCTGTTTCCTGCTTAGCAAATAATTATCAAGCTTATTCCAAGTACTAAGCAATATGTACCAAGAAAGAGTAATTTTTTTACATAGCTGTATCTCAAATTCTTCAGAGGTCTCAAAAACATATAATTATATTAATTAATCCATTCAACAAATTTTTACCAAATGTCTACTATGCAACATGCAAGATGATGCCGGATGACATGCCCACTGTCACACAACTGATAATTAGCAGAGGTCAAATATGCAAACGGATCTTTTTAACTTCTGTGATGTAGCCTGGCTCTTGAGCCTATATCTTGTCCTTAAAAACATGAAAATGCATTAGGAAAAGGCATGCACTCAGAAATCTAATAATATCACTTTTTTACCATGGCATGTAAGTATACACAGCTGATCCAACCCTTCACAATACCCCCAGCTACATGTCCATGCTCTGTCCACTCCACACTATCGACCATTTCCTAAAGAGGCAATGAATGTTCACACCTTCTTTCATGTTCATGCTTTTGTCCATCATGTCCTAACTTCACCTGTCCACTATACTCACCCTCACACATCCAACTCATTAGCTACCACTTCCTGCACTAAGTGATAAAGACACATGATTTACCTCTACTGTTAGAAAGCTCATAGCCTAGTGGGAGATAAAGACAAGCAAATGAATCAAAGCACAGAATAGTATGCCCAGGACAAGGGCAAACACAGAATGCCGTGGTACCTTGGAGGAAAGGCCTGGGCCCAATCTTGGTGCCCCTCTCTGAGACCCCACTCTCCCCAATTCCTTCCTCCTCCTCTCCATAATCATACCACAATTAACTGCTCCTCACATGTTCCCTTATTGTACTGTTCATTCCTTCGTTACAAGACTTTTCACATTGAGGCATTATTTATGACTTGATTATTTATCTCTATTCCTAGACTCAATTCCTTGAGGGGAAAGTATTAGTTTAACTGGCAAATACTTGTGGAGAGGTTTGCAGGACTGTAGTAGTTAAAAGCATGAGTTTTATCACTTAAATCCTGTCATTGACTTACTAACCATTCAACTCTGGGCAGGGTTACTTAGTATCTCAGCCTCCCAATTATTTTCCAAATCTCTAAAATGGGGTTCAACAAGAATATACTCAAGCTTAACATGGCAACAGTGTTCACCAAAATCACTACCAGTTTTGTCTTTGGCCTGTCTTTGGCGTTGCCTATTTCAACATGGGCATGATCAGTGATAATGTAATAGCAAGGGTGTCCATCATATCTAGACATTGTTACAATGTCAGTAATACAAAGAAGTTTGGAGTTTATTGTTAATAACATAATATTCACTTCCAAATACAGGTAAGCAATTTAGATCTAACCTAGGGTAAAAAAAAATCTATTTATGGGCTTTATATATTAAAGATGTATCCATTAGTTGAATATTATGAAAGAAAAATGTTATTAATGCTGACATTAAAAACTGTTATTATGTGCCTATTATTAAAAAATTTAAAATAATTTAAAAGAATAAGATTGATAGTTAAACCGAACACCAAGAAAAAGAGTATTAGCTAGTCAAGTTGAGGAAGAACATTGTATCTTTTTTGAGATTATGAATTTTTATAAAAAATCAAATAATATAAAGCAAAATACTACTAAAAATGAGATATTATAATTTTAATCTTTATGGAACTGCTTAGTTCTCATACTCATAACATATATAAAATAATAAGATTTACAAAGACCAAGCATGGTGGCTTATGCTTTGTCCTAAGCACTTTGGGAGGCTGAGGCAAGTGGACTGCTTGAGCCTGGGAGGTAAAGGCTGCAGTGAGCCATGATCACGCCACTGCGCTCCAGCCTGGGTGACAGAGCAAGACCCTGCCTCAAAAATAAAAAATAAAATACAATAAATAATTATATAAAATAGTTGGTTTAGTTATACTTATGTCAAGAGTCTTTCAAAAAAGCATTCTATTTAGGAATTGCTCATAGTTTATAAAGATGAGTTAAAAGCAGAATGTCAACCTTACTATTTCCACATTGTACAAGGAAAACTCCAAAATTATGTTACAAGAACACTAATGACAAATCATCCTGATATAAACTTAACAAAAAGTATAGAGTACGAAAAAATGAAATTCTCAAAACATACTTTGTGCTTGCTAAATAATCCCTAAAATTACAGACTTTAAAGTATGCCATAAGGGACATTTCCTTAAAACTTCGAGTGTATGAAGGATGTGGCACTGATATTCAGGTGAGAAGTCATGTCTAGAATACATATTTATGACATAAATCACAATAAGAAATCACTGGTGTTCTTTAAAGTAGGTGATAAGTACGCAGTTTATACTGTAGGAAGTTAAAGAGTGAATGGGTAAATAAATGAAAGGAGTGGGTGCTTATCATTCACATGGAAGATGTCACTACAAAAGGAGACAAATGGGGCAGTGGCCTGCAGCCCAATTCTGCATTGTTTTCACTTATTAGTTGAAAATATAGGCTGAAACATCATGGAACATATTACATCTTCACACAACAGTCTAAGGGATTGTTGCTGTTTCTGGTGCCAAAACTGTATTAAATATATATAATACTGACTCCACCTTACCATCCAAAACATACTTGATTTCTATACGCTTAGCTTTAGCTGAGCCAGTTTCTTCAACAACTTTCAGAACAAATAGAAAAGAATCTACAAAGAACTAAAACAGAGTTACAAGAAAAAAACAAGCCCATTCAAAAGTGGGCGAAGCATGTGAACAGACACTTTACAAAAGAAGACATATATGAGGCCAACAAACATATGAAAAAATGCTCATCACTGGTCATTAGAGAAATGCAAATCAAAACCACATTGAGATACCATCTTATGTCAGTTAGAATGGCAATCATTAAAAAATCTGGAGACAACAGATGCTGGAGAGGATGTGGAGAAATAGGAACGCTTTTACGCTGTTGGTGGGAGTGTAAATTAGTTCAACCATTGTGGAAGACAATGTGGCAATTCCTCAAGGATCTAGAAATGGAAATTCCACTTGACCCAGCAATCCCATTACTGGGTATATACCCAAAGGATTATAAATCGTTCTACTACAAGGACACATGCACACGAATGTTCACTGCAGCACTGTTTACAACAGCAAAGACTTGGAACCAATCCAAATGCCCATCAATGATAGACTGGACAGGGAAAATGTGGCACACATACACCATGGAATACTATGCAGCCATAAAAACAATAAGTTTGTGTCCTTTGTAGGGACGTGGATGAATCTGGAAACCATCATTCTCAGCAAACTGACACAAGAACAGAAAATCAAACACCGCATGTTCTCACTCATAGGCAGGTGTTGAACAATGAGAACACATGGACATGGGGAGGGGAGCATCACACACTGGGGTCTGTCAGGGGGAAATAGGGGAGAGACAGTGGGGAGTAGGGAGTTGAGGAGAGAGAGCCTGGGGAGAAATGCCAGATATAGGTGATGGGGAGGAAGGCAGCAAATCACACTGCCATGTGTGTACCTGTGCAACAATCTTGCATGTTCTTCACATGTACCCCAAAACCCAAAATGTAATAAAAAAAAATCTTTTACCAAAAAAAATAAATAAATAAACTTTGAGGCCAACACGTTTTCACGTTCAACTCCATCCACGATCTTGAACATTTGTGATGTTTCTTACAAAGCACCCAGACTGAATATCATACACTTCTAGACTGAATGGAATGGAAAGTACACATACACACATCAACACCTGAGGGTATATATACTGCACCAGATCACAAGTGTGATCTGAATTT
This sequence comes from Ateles fusciceps, assembly GCA_036589455.1. Classification (NCBI taxonomy): domain Eukaryota; kingdom Metazoa; phylum Chordata; class Mammalia; order Primates; family Atelidae; genus Ateles; species Ateles fusciceps. The sequence continues at coordinate 16,203,893 of JAZHEH010002507.1, read as the reverse complement.
CTCAGAAATGCAAGGATCCATTCTTAAGAACTGTCTTTTAATCTCTAAAGATATATTCATGGCATAAAGAACACAAAGAAAAAATTCTATTGTATGGAAAGCTCTAATTGGAGAGGATAATAATACCATCGTATATCATGTCAAGAATGCACAGTAAGTGCTAGGTACTTTATATATAATATTCAATCCTTACAAAGAGCTATTGTCAGCCCTATCACAAATGATAAAACTGTGGCTCAGGGGAACCTAAGTAGGTAACCAAAAACAATAATTCAGAGAGTCCGCTTTGCCAATAATCTAACTCTGTTACTATGGGAAAGTTTCTTAACTTCTCTAAACCTTACCTAACTCATCTATAAAATGAGTATAATCATATCTATTTAAGAAAGTTAAAAGAATAAATGATAATCACTTATATCCTGTGCCTAATATAATGTCTAACACATAAGCTATTATTCAATAAATAGCATCTGTGTTGATTGTTACTGTTATTGCCCAAGACGACACAATATGCAAGGGACAAAGAGGGGATTTAAACTCATATTTATTAGACTGATTCTAAAACCAATGCAAACAATAGCATTTATTGAGAAATTACCAAACAACAGCATTTATTAAGGACTGTCCAAGCATTACTGTGTCAATGCTTTACACATATTAACACAATCAATCATCACAGTAACTCTATAAAATAGGAACTATTATCCCCACTATATAGATGAAAAAACTGAGATACAAAAAGGCCCCATAGTTAATATCTATTGGAAACTCGACAGGCTTTCTCTACACCCAATGTTAGGCACTTCCAATAACATATGATTCTAATAAATACCATCACCATATGCATTTATCCTTTGCAATGATATATCCACATTTTGAAGCCACATACATCACTACAAACATGTTTTGGGAAGAGTAGGGATACAGAAAAGGACACTGCTTTAAGTTCTTTGAGAAGACAGGCACTATATAAATAGAAGTTAATATAAGTATTACCATTTTGCAAAGACATGACCAAGTTACATTAGGAATTTTGCAATTTAATCAGCAACTCAGGTTGTAGTATAACCAAATTGGGTTTCTCTCTAGACTTTCTTTTTCATTCTGAAAAATTTCAGCATCTGAATTATTTAAAGTATACCCAAAGTGGTCCCCAAAACTGCATATGAACTGATGCTCACAAAGGAAAGCCCGCAAATGGATGTAAGCAGGAAGTCAACATATCCTTTTTCCCCATGGCAAATCGCCTCTGAAAACATTTTTTAAAAATACTTTTACAAGCCGGGCACAGTGGCTCATGCCTGTAAACCCAGAACTTTTAAGGCCGAGGCGGGTGAATCATTTGAGGTTAGGAGTTCAAGACCAGCCTGGCCAACATGGTGAAACACCATCTCTACTAAAAATACAAAAATTAGCCAGGCGTGGTGGCGTGCACCTGTAGTCCCAGCTACTCAGGCAGCTGAGGCAGGAGAATTGTTTGAGCCTGGGAGGCAGAGATTGCAATGAGTTGAGACTGCGCCACTGTACTCCAGCCTGGGTGACAGAGTGAGACCCTGTCTCAAAAAAAAAAAAAAACCTTTTACAGTAAAATGATCATGATCAACAATAATTAGACAAAATTGACTAGCTGGAGAAAAATGCTGCCATGAGTGGCTAAAACATGTGTGACTTGTAATAAAAGGACACAGGGTCATCATGTAAGTTGAGGCCCCACAGACTCCACCCATCTACAATCCCACCTAATTAACACTAGAAGCAGCTGCTGGCTTGTCCCAAAACAAGTCCTGGAGGAACAAAATTAGAAGCTCCCCCCATCCTTTAGATGTGCTCTTGAAAATATCAAGTTCTTGATCTGGATGGGTTTTTACAGACAGTTGACAGGTCAGACCCGAGTACATGTTATCTTAAGGTCAAAGAATTGGCAAAATGAATATGACTACTGTCAAACAGGAATGAGCTCTCTCTGAAGTCTGAGGCTTAGATGAGCGGATTCCAAAGTACTCTCTCTGAATGAGCAAAGGCAAGGGTAAAAATTAAAAATGCTGCCCTGTGTAAGCTGACACCTTTTTAAACTAATACAGGGTATACTGCCCTTCCCTTCTATGGGGCACAACCCACCATTAAAATCTTGGTGAAAAGGAACCACCAACCTGTGAAGTGGGATGGTGCTGGTAAACAGTCACAACAAACACTTCACTGCCTAAGCCCTGCAGATGTCCACAAAAACGCCTCCATCCAAGTCCTCCTACTTCCAGTAGAGTCCACTGGTATCTGCCTTGCCCTCTACTTCGTGCTTACCTACTTTCTTTCCTCCATGGTTTGTATTCTAGTCTTTGGATGAATCTAGCCAAACTTGTTGTGATACCACCAAATACATGAGTTGTTTCTGCGGCTGTTATTATTCAGGAAGTTTCACTATGCTGTTATCTGAACCTGCTCTTTCAGTTTAGTAAATCAGACTAATATTCCACCTCATAAATCAGAAACACAACGCTATGTTCCTTGTTCCAGCAGCCCTGGTAGCCATGGAATGGAATACCAGTGGAATTAAGGAAAGTTCCTACAGACTCAAATATCACAGAAATGCAATAATTTGTCTTTATTAATAGAAGGTTAAATACCATGTATCTCTGACAGTTGCATCAATATTTGTACAGTCCTTGGGTCCTGACTTTCAGCAATGCCCTCTTTAACACAAAAAACTTAAGTCTAAATCCTGACATTGTGAAATCACTTTTAGATACCTTTTTTAAAACAAGCAGATTTAAGACATAATACATTCAAACTGGTGCCCAGTTTTCTCTGCAACCGGATCTCCCAGAATTCTGTTCCTTGGAAAACCAGCCATTTTTGAGTACTGTGGATTCTTCGTTGCTCTGCAAAATCTATAATCCATTTCTTAGAACACTCTCTGATAAATATGCTAGTGACTAACGATATCTCTTATAGCTTCCTACAGTACAGATATAACTAGCATGAATTGAGTGCTCATCATGTGTCTCCATAAACCCTCACATAATTAAAAAGTTAGTAATTATCCCCATTTTAAAGATGAGGAAACTGTTGCTCAGAAAAGTTACTTTCCTAGAATCATATAGGTAGAGAGACTGAACTAGGATTCCAACTCCAGTTTGAAGTCCAGTGTTCTTTTTCTCTACTATTTGTAAACCAACAGTCCAAAGGACCTCAGGCCATTTCTAGGAAGTGTGATGACATCAAATTTTGCTTCCCCACACACTGATTCTGCTGCCCCTGCTTTCTGTTATCCCTGCATCTCTGGGCTCCTTCTTCACTCACCAGTTAGGGGAGCCTGAGACAGCAGGGCTGAATGGAGGAAGTACTATATTTTTTAAATTTCCTCATCCTTTAAGCTATCAGGGAAAAAAAAAAAAAGATCAAAAGAAACGAGCACTGTCAAGCTACAGACACCCCTGAAACCTTCAAAATTTGTCAGAAACCTTGACAGAATCTAACTGAGGTTAGAGCTTAGTCCTCACATAAATGTCACAAAAATCAGGGGTATACAAAAGTGAGATACCCAAAAGTATGACTTCTTAAGGAAAGCAAAAAGCGGGGGTAAAATTCCAGAGAAAATTGCTGAGTCTTCATCAGCGGTTCTCAAACTTTAGCACCCATCAGATTCTTCTGGAGGATTTGTTAAAACACAGATTATTTGGTCCCACTCCTAAGAGTTTCTAATTCAGTAGGGTGGGAGTGAGGCCATAGAATTTGCATTCCCAATGTATTTCCAAGTGATGCTGCTCATGCTGCTGGTCTGAAGGCCACACTTTCAGAACAACTGGCTTAGGGTGATTATTTGCCTAACAAATGAACCCTTTACAGTAGAGAAATAGGTCTCTGTTGGATTCCTTTAATAATTAGTTAACAAACAAGTGCTAAGCTAATTAGTACTAATCAGAGGCAGTCTGCCATTATGGTAAACAGCCTGAATTCTGGAGCCAGACTGCCCAGGTTAAAATCCCAACTCTGCCAATCATCATATGACCACCGGAAAGTTCCTTAGTTTCTTTGAGCCTCAGTTTCTCTATCTGTAGAAAATAAATGATAATTACAATACATATAACATAAGGATATTGGGAAGACTGAGGGGTTAATATATTTAAAATATTTACAATAGTGACCAGCACATGTTAAGTGTTCTATTAAGTACAAAATACAAGCACTATTATTATTATAATTTCTTCTACCTCTAGAACTGCCAGTCCCTGTATTAGGACTTCAGGATAGAGCTGTAAACAGAACATATACGGTCCCTGCACTCATGAAGTTACAACTAGCAAAGAAGATACAACTTAAGTATGTGTTTCCAAGCACTATATGCTTAAATCAGAAGGCTAAATGCAGGGAAGCAAAGAAAATGCTACAAAGTCATTTCAGATTGGAGATCCATCAGGCAATAAAAACACTTTTTAAATTAGAATATACACCAATGGAAAAATACAGTTTTCTGGAACAAAATATTGTGGCTTTCAAAATACAATGGTATGAAAAAAATAACTATTTCACATAAATCACGTGTCATGTACTCTGCATCAAGGATATAAAGGTGAATAAACTGTAGTATCTTCATCCAAAGAGCTCCTAGGCTATTTTAAGAAAAATGTATATGAAGAAATAGGACAATACAATGAGAGAAGTTCTAGAAGAACTACAGGAAAAATGAAACAGGAGTATGTAACTGACCAGAAGAGTCTGAACGGCTTCACAAGTAACATCACATTTAAATTGGGTATCAAAGGGTGAATAGCAATTGACAATCAGAAAAAACGGCAAATGACATTCTGCAGGGAGGAAACAGTATGTACAAAGTCAAGAAGACATGAAAAGGTCTGGCTTGCCCAGAGACTTGGGAGATGCCTGATGTGGCGGGAAGGTTGGTGAGTGATGAGGACCAGCAGGAGATGACACAGCTTAGTCTCAGTGCTGTGAAGATATCACCAGTTTTCTGAATAATATGTATTTGGAGCTGTCTGAATAGGGGTTGAAGATGGTAAGGAAATAAATATGTAAAGTGATAGTCTATGGGTTTTTCAATGCAAATCTAAGGTTATCCTTGCACTATACCCTCTGGAAGGTGAACGTTTTAATGGTAGACACTGATATTAAGTTCCATTTACCTGGGTCTTATACACCAGTAACAAATAATAACAACAGCAGCAGGGGCAGCTGATGTTGATTGAGTCCTCTGCAGGTTGTACTATGAGCTTCATACACATGAACTCTTTCAATCTCGTAACAAGCCCATGAAATATAAATAAGAAAATGAAGTGCAGAAATGGTATGTAACTTGCTCAAGGTCACACAATAAGTCCCAGGGTGGGCATTTTATACCAGAGCTGAAGTTCAACCACTCGCCCTTGAGTCTCCTATCCTTCCTCCATGAAGGATGCTCTCGGATTTTGTAGGGCCTGAAGCTTTTATGTAAAGGCTCTTTAAGAAAAGGAACATGATTATGAATATGAGATTAGGTACAATAGTGAATATTTATTTACAGTAATAAAAAAGTTTAAAAACAAACACCTTGAGCTTTGAGGATGTAGGTCCCTTTTACCTGAGATCAGAAATGCTTATACAGAAATGCTTTCTGATTGCAATCCCTCCCCCACCTGGAACATTCTACAACTCCCTGTGCAACTGAAGGGCCCTGAAACCTAGGCTTTGCTGCATTCACTTCATGAGATGCCTATCTCTGCCTCTCCCTTGCCTGGCAATCTCTCAAACTTTTCCAAAACACTTTGACAAAGACCAGACCTTAGGGTCAAAGGAAACTGGGCGGTTTGCTATGGGACAAAAAAAGGGGGCAGAGATGAATGTAGTGTGAGAAAAACTAGGGTTTTCATCCTTTCTCCTCTGCTAAAAACACGGGCCACAGCAAGTGACCTTGGGGCCATGCACACCTAGGTCCAGATCCAGCCTCTCAACTCCTCAGCAACTGTGTGAACTTGAATGTATTCTTTGACCTCTATGGGTCTCAGTCTACTCCTCTGTAAAAAGGAAATATTATAAGCATCAAATAGGACAATATGCATAATGCCCAGAAATGTGGGCTCTCTTCCTTCTGGATATGCCTTTCCTGTGCTTTCTTCTTCTCCCCTCTCACCCCACTCCAAGTCTAGGGTAGGTAGGTCCTTTCCCTGTATCCTCACTTACCCTATGGAGACCTCCATCATAGAACATAATTCTCTTATTAATGGAGCAAGTATTCCCTGGAGACAAAAATGAAGAGACATGCTACTGTCTTCAAAATGCTCATGTGCAATGGACACTCACAGCTCATGGATCCTTTTTCCACCACTAGCCAAGATTCTCCTTAAGAGCTAGAGCCACCCCTCATTCTGATGCGGACCTTCAGAGGCAACAGGCACACAGCTCATGTGCAAAGAACCTAACATAAACGTCTACCATGAGTCCATCTCCAGTCTCCCAACTCTCGGCCATTCCCTACAGCAGCCTTGCCCTGGTCCACTCACCTAACTCTCCCAGCCCTCCTCTTGATAGGCTGCAGTGGCGCTCATCACTGTACCCTTTGCAGGGCTAGATTAATGAAGTTTGGATGATAGGGCACTGGGCCCCATTATGGGCACTCACCTCTAGAACAAAGAAAAATACTGGCCCTTCCAAGGCAAAACAAAGGCAGACTTTTCCCCCAACGGATCCCTTTCCTTTGTAAGAGACACTATGCAGACCTTTGGTCCTCCACTGAACTACATTTAAAATAGCTTTTGTGAAGGACAGACACAGTGGCCATTCTTATATATGTGTGTGCAAGCAGCAAAGAAGTGATTGTAATATGAACAATGTGTACTTCTTCCCAGTTCTGACAGAATAGACGATATTGTGTCCTGAGCCTGGGAGGGGGTTGGGGGCTGAAATAAAGAAACCAAACCTTAAGTTTTATTACATGAAATTCTGATAAAAAGCACTTCGAAGCCTCTTTCTCATCATCAAAAAACCACACTGGGCAAGATCAGAGCTTAACAGCCAACAAAAAAAAACATTCAATCCCTGAGATCATTTTCCTGAAATAGAAAACTACATATGTTTCTCAAATTTCACATCAAGCCACTGCAGAGGCCAGACTGCAGGGCTGATTTGGGCCAAAGTAAGTAAGAGAGAAAGGAGAGAGGAGGGGGGATGGGATGGGAAAGGGAGTAAACAGGAGAAAATGAGCCCATTCTTCCACATCACCACATTTCTCTAGCACAATCTAAACTTACAAACACCCCCTGTTTCACAGAACTTGTAGTTAGGGTTGCTTATCGGGCAACCTTTACTTTGTCAAATTAAGACACATTGCCTTGAATTAGCTAGACTCCTTAAATTCAAAATGACTTCATGGTTGGCTCAGAGTGCAGTGTCTCTAGGGCCAGCAGCCAGGAACACATCCACTGCAGAGGTCCCTCCCCCATACTGACCTACCTGACTTTTCCATGGAGACAGTAGAGTGAAATCCTAAGCAGACAGGCTGTCAACGTTAATAAAAAGTCCAAACACCTCTTTAGAAACTATCTCCAGCTCAATATTTATACAGAACATAAGACTCCTAACAGGCAGAGCTGGGGAGGAGAGGAGGAGGGCGGAAATAGGTTTGAATGGCATTTGGAACCCATTAATTTTTAAAAGACAGGCTGCCACCTTATATAGATCCAGAGAGGTTCAAAATGTAACAAAACCAGGAAGATGAATGAGCTGAAGATTGTTTAGAAAGCCTGGCAAGAGTGCTCAGCTTTTGAAAAGAATAATATCTAGGCAATAATGAGAGCTGACATTTTTTATTGGTGAATGCAGTTTTGGGCACATTTTAACAATACAGGTTGACAATTTTTTGTGTTTAACAAAAGGCAAAGCAATCTTCTAAATGATTTGGGAACAAAGGGCTCCCCAACTGCAATTGCTTAATAACATTTAAGAATTCTCTTCAAAGGTCCTTGATAATTTACGGAGAGAAGAAAGAAAAATTAAGAAAAATTTTAAAAGGAGGTATATCTTCAAAAAAGAAAAAAAAATAGAAGTAGCAAAGGAGAAAAAGGAGGAAAGGAAAGGGCACAGTATTTTAACATTAAATTATAGCACAAAGCGTTGAATTCTGAGGTTTGACTTTAACATTCTCCTTTCAAAGAAAGGAGTTTTAAAGGAGAATCCAAAAAGAGACTTTCGTCAACCCCATTATATCTTACAGACTCAGAACTTTGGGCCTGGGCAATACTAAATGAATCACCTAATCCAAGCACCACATTTTGCAGATGAGAAAAGTCTGACATGCGTGCCAGGGGCCCCAGGTTACCTGGTTAGACCAGACACAAGTCTTCCAAGCTCCAAGCCACACCACTTCTGTATCTTGTGACATAGGTACTGAAAACCGACAAGCCTTCAGAGCTCTAGTACCACGGATTCCAAGACTGAATACTGATACCTTTAACCAGATTGACTAATCTGAATCTCTACCAAGGTTCTTCAGCTACCAAGAATCATATAAATATAACATATTCAAAAAGTATGAAGTCCACAAAACAGCCCACTGACAGAGTTAGCAGCCCTGGGTAAGAAATGGACTGAAGAGTCCACGAAGACTGAGATGTCCAATCTATCCTGAGGAAGGCCTTCTTGGGTCAGGAAAAGGATCCCTGAGCAAGGCATGATCCAGGAATGTCCCCCTTAAAATTTAACTCTTACTCCACACATTTGCTTCACTCTCAGAATGGGACCCTTCTGAGTTTCAGTTCTGTTCCCTGAAAAATGAGATCTAACTCTTTAGCATCCTCACAGTTCCAAAACATTTTCAACAGAGAATATACTATCATGTCTGTTTGTAAGTGAGGAATCAAATTCAGAGAGAGTTCTACTTTATCATATTGAAAGAGTAAATGAAATTAAATTCCAAAAGTGATTCAAGGTCTCAGAGAAAATTGTTCAGTAAGGGAAAAGCTATATTGCTGCTCAGTTGCAAAATGACAGTTATGCTAAAGATCGTCTTCCAGCCACACAAAATCCACGTCTAGATGTACACAGCAGAGAACTGGGGGGGAAAAAACTATAGAAATGGAACAGATTCAGACTGGCGGTTCTCAGTAAGGGGTGCACATCATAATTGCCAAGGTCACACAGTTTTACCCTTTCCCCCAAAGGACAAAGGGGGATTCTCAACCTTTTCTATCCAGATTTGCTTTACCAATGAAAAGAGAAAGAAGCAACCTCAACCTTCCTTAGACTTTGCCTCAGTGTAGCAGAGGGAGGGACCGTCAGTGATGTGACAGGGCACAGTCCCGGAGAACCTGTGCCTTAACTCATGCTTCTCATAATGTTAGCACCTCCTACTCCCTACTTCCCCCACTGCCCCCACCCCCACTGACCCAGCATGCTTCATCCTCTCTCGCCCTCCCTGGACTTTAAGCCTCTGAACTCAGGCTGGGCTGGCCTGAGGTCTCCTGGGCACCTACCCAGAAAAGAATAGGCCCTTATGTGTTTTAGTCACTGTTATTTTAAAATTCCTATTATTTCTACTACCATTAGAGAAGTGATAAGAATATTTATTCTGTAGAGAGTGAAAACACTCTTTTTTCACAAAAATAAGGGTAAAAAAAATCTAATGTTTACCAGTTATTTCTCAGCACTATTAAATATACTAAAAAAAATAAGCTGGTGAGAGAGGATGACTGAATCCTTCCTAGAACTTAGAAGAGCTGCTTTAAATACCATTATTCTGAGAAATCATCCTTCAACACAACCATAAAACAATGCAAATCAAAGAGCTTTAGCATCAAGCATCTCAGAAATAACTGTGCTTCGCCCCCTCACTCTCAGACTCCTTTAATTTTTAATTTCATAGCATTCCCTGGGGAATCCTTGCTAAAAAAAGTTACTTCTAAGATGATATAAATTCAATCAATTTTACTTTCATTCCACAGATTTCTAATATTAAAAAAGTTAACTCTAAAACCACAATAAGAGATTACTTTATGTATACTACAATGCATACAATTTTTTTAAAGAAGAAGAGGGAAGTAAGAGAATTTTTTTTTTTAATTCTCACCAAAATTGAAGAAAACACTGAAATCCCAATATAAACATTGGCAACCGACATAAATAGATCATTGAAATATGTAATACTAATTGTCACAATTAGTAATTGACAATGACATACATAAATAAGTGGTTGATAAATATAAGAAAAATTAATTGCATTCAATAATCAAAAATGCAAATTAAAATAAGATTCCACTTCAAGCCCAAAATCTTGGCAAAATTGATACTGACATAGGATAGAATACTATACAGATGTCAAAAACATTTTCAGATATTTATTAATATGAAAAATACAATAACATATTAAGTAAAAAATAAATTGTACAAAGCATATTTACAATTTTTTTAAAAAAGAAAAATCAGTAGAATAAAAGTCTAAATAATGGTACTGTATTTGACATCCTATAAATTGTAGTTAGAAAACGACTATAGATCAATAACCCAACATAATCATCTCCTGGCAGATTAGTAAAAACCCAAGATGAAAAACAATAATATCCCTTATGAACCCAAAATGCAGAGAATGATACAAATCAGAAAAATAATAATTATTTTAAAGGGACTTCAGTTTCTAAAAGCCATAAATTCATCTCTTTAAAGGAAAAGGTAGAATATTTACTAACGCCCCGCACAGCATTGTACATTCTAAGGGAAGGGAGAAGAAATTTAAAATGAAAAAACAGAATATGTAAATTTAATATAAAGAAATACAAGGAAAATAAACCTGAGATTCTAGAAATTCAAACCCTGTTTTCCCATATGCCACAGAAATGTCTCAGAAATTCTAACATTTAACCTGTAAACCAAACTTACAGTGTCCCTTCTTTGTACATAAGAAGTCTGGCAAACCATTTATTTTAGTTCAAAGCCATAAAAAAAGGTGAACTGAGAAAAGACAAATCTCCCATAAAGAATAATTCAAAGTAATATATGTAGATACTACAGTCTCAAGAAAATGAAGCATAACTGTTCCTCACTCCTTATTTGTGGGCTGTGCATAGTGACTTCCTTCCAAAAAGTACAATACGATGGGGGTGGAAGAGTAACTTTATGGAGGAGAAACCTAATAAACAATATCTCAGCCAAGTGATCAAGTTGAATATCAATAGCGATAAGTTGTGCTGGGAGTGCATATCCTTGATATGATGAGAAAGGTATTTTATCTCTGTGATCTTTCTCCCAAAAACAAATTACCCAGGTCTCACCATGAGAAAAACATCAGACAAATTTCAATAGAGGCACATCCTACAACATACATGACCAATACTCTTCAAAACCATCAAGGTCATCAAAAAGAAAGACTCAGAAACTATCACAGCCAAGAGGAGCCTGAGAAGTCATGACTATAGTAAAAAGGCCACTTGGTAAAAACTAAAAAAATTAATAAAGTATGAAATTTAATTAATGATGATATATCAATATCAGTCCATTAATCATGATAAATGTATCATATTAATATGTTAATGGGAAAAACCAGACATCAAGTATGTGGGAATTCTTTAGTGTCTTCACAACTTTTCTATAAACCTAAAACTATTTTAAAATTAAAATTTTATTCAAAATTATAACTAAATTTAATAGGACATACTTTTAAATAATTTATATTGTCTACCCTTGATAACCTAGGATTAATTTCTCTCAACCCTCAATGTTAGAAAAAGTTACTTCCCTTGAACAGCAGTAAAGTTTTTACCTGTTCACTCAGTTTATCTTGATCAAGCTCTTTCTTTGCTTTGGCCACTAGGAAGCTTGAAAACAAATTTATTAGTAATTATTAATTCTCTAAAGGTTCTCTAAAGCTCTTAGTTTCAACTCAGTTATCCTATCATTATTTTCACTCCATTCTGATTTTTTCTATTTTTTGCCACTTTTTTTTTTTTTTTTTTTTTTTTTACATTATCAGTCACCTCAAACCTCTTTAGAGGGAGAATTTATACATATATCTTTCTGACGAAAAAATTTCTACCATTCAAATGTATGACTTCCCATTCCTCATGTCATCAAAATTGTAGATAGTACCCACTTAATAGAAAGAATGTGGCAAATTACTAAAGCATTCTGCTTCAGTTCTTGAATTGTAAAGTGGTAATGACACCACCTGCTATAAGGATGGTCATGAGGACTAACAGTTAACATTTGCTAAATATGCCTAGCACAGATAAAGGGAAGGCACTCAATAAATGATAATTACCATTATCATTATTAACAAAAATAGCAATAATTATTTTCATTAATATAAGAAAAAGAATGAAACTGAATTACAAAGTAATCATGGGCCAAATGGTGATTTTCTCAGTGACCCAGATAAACAAAAGTAGCTGCCATATTTTGAAGGATAAGAACAATAAAAGGGGGGGGAATGGGGGGAAAAACACATGAAAGAGAGGAGAGGAAAATAGAGATGGAAGAGAGAAAGGGGAGGAGGTGTTCTTATACACTGTCATTGCCAAAAACAAGTTTGAAAGCTTTAACACAAGGTGAAATCCAATTGCTTGTTAGTCTTGACTCTACTAGAATAATAAAAATATATTTTTAAAAAAGACCCTCTAGCCTTTTTGGCACTCATTTTCCCCAAAACCTCCCAAAATAATCACATGTAAGAGCCAAATAAATACCACATCTCAGCCTCTCCTTGGCCCAGAGGATGCCAAATTGGTGTTTTATTACCCAAAGGTTTTTTTGAAATGGGCACATTTAAATTCAGACCCTCGTTTTCGTCTTCCTTATTCTAGAAGAGGGAACAGAAAATGTGGATTTTTCATTAAAAGAACTCTTTATTGTGTGAATACTATGTGCTACATGTTTTACCCAAAGAATCTCTCTTTTAATAGCCGAGTGGGCTTATGGATGAGGAAATAAGGTTCAGGAAGGTAAATAATTTGCTCCAGGTTCTTGCAGACAGCACATGACGGAGACACTGAAACCAGGTCAGTCTGACCACAAGGATTTCCCTCTTTCTACTATGCTTAATGTAAAGACTCATTGCCAAAACTGATACAGAAAGGGAACTAAATGAAATAGCTAATACCTTTAAAAAGCTTTCTCAGCATTGTGTTAGAAGCTTTCTCTACAATAACCCCATGGAGCAGGTGGTGTCATTATTTCCATGTACAATCCAGAAAGCTCAGAGGGGTTCCTTGTTTTACCTTAATATGCAAGTAGAAATAGAGAAGGGAGAAATATTGAGTAAATTAGAGGGAGAAAGACAGATGCAAGCTGTAAGTGGGCCAGGGGAAAGGGCAACCACCTTTGCTAGAGAAACCTGGTACCCAGGGTCCACAGGCTTTGCTCTCTGAAAGAGAGGGAAATGGGAAGGGAGGTCTCTGAAGGTGCTCACAAGTATGGGGTGGGTGGGGGAAGGAGATGATTAATTTATACTAATGAAAATAGAATGAGTCATGAGTGTCATGGCCAATAAAAATGGAAGGGATGACTAGACAGCCAATAAATCATTTCCAAGGATTAAACTTTCTGCTTCCTCAAGGCTTGAGATTGTCAAAGGCAAGGATAGAAGCCCCCAAGCATGTTCTGATAAGTTAACAAGAAACCCTCCATTTTGTGAACCCAAAAGTATCTGAGACAGATCTCAATCAATTTGGAAAGTTTATTTTGCAAGGTTTAGGATGCACCCAGGACACAGCCTCAAGAGGTCCAATGACAAGTGCTCAAGGTGGTAGGGGCACACCTTGCTTTTATGCATTTTAGGGAGACATGAGACATCAAGCAGTACATGTAAGGTTAATACTGATTTGATCTGGAAGGGTAGAACAACTCAAAGCAGGGGCTTCCAGGTCATAGGAAGATTTAAAAATTTTCTGATTGGCAATTGGTTGAAAGAGTTATCTACAGAAAAGAATGTCTGGGTTAAGATAAGGAGTTGTGGAGACCAAGGTTTTATTATGCAGATGAAGTCTCCACTTAGCAGGCTTCAGAGAGAACAGATTGTAAACATTTATTATCAGATTTAAGGTCTGTGTTGATGTTTGCTTGTTGGCTTTTCCTGAATTCCAAAAGGGAGGACTGACCCTCACCCTTCCCATCATGGCCTGAACTAGTTTTTCAGGTTAACTTTGAAATGCCCTTGGCTAAGAGAAGGGGTCCATTCAGATGGCAGAGGGTTTAGAATTTTGTTTTTGGTTTACAACTTTTACATTCAAAAAACTCATTAGGCCTTTAAAACACTTCTAATCTCTCACTCAGAGTCACATACTACCTTCATGTATATTCTGTAAGGCAGTGTTGTCCAAAGTTACCTGATCATATAACTACCTGGGCACTTGTTAACATACAGATTCACCCATCTCCCATGGAGATTCTGATTCATTAGGCTGAAAACTAGAAGACCCAGGGATATGTGTTTTGAACAAATCATTCAGGTAAATTCTTATAATCTAGCTAATTTGGAAAAAAAAAATACTTTAATAGAATTCTCACAAGAAATTTGCAAGATAGATATCACAATCCCCATGCTATAGACAAAAAGAGTGATACTCAAGGAAGGAAAAAGACTTGCCCAAGATCACACAACTAGCGTGACAGAATCAAAGCTGGTAAGTTATATTGTGAGTCCACCGTGTGTATGCAGGCCACCACACTTAACTCTATCTGAGCCATAGCTAGCTTCAAAAAGCCAACTCCTTGGTGCCTGAATGTGGTATCAGATACCAGGAAATGGGACACAGAATACCCAGGGCCATCAGAAAGAATCAGGGAGGCAAAGTGCTGAATATAACATCAAAGAAAAAGAGAAGGAAAGTCAGGTTTTCCTCCATCTCTAGTTCCAGCTTTGAGTCCTCTAGGTTTGCAAGCCACTGGGGTATTGCCCATACACATGACAATTAGCACTGCTTGACTAACAAGACCATTTGGCTAAAATGACTGAAATATTTCTTTCATGGCTGTACAATGATAGAAAAAAACCTAGAGAAATATTCTCTCAGAAATAACTTTGAACAATTAACATCACACCAAAAGGGGGAATGCTCAAGATGACATCTTCACCTACACACTGCACTCTCCACTGGTGATAACTATAACAGTGACTAATTACATCTTCCAGGGTATAGTGGAGACCACTCCTCCAGGGGCCTCTTGCCAGAGATGGCATGTACCTGAGGTTTGCAGAGGCCATTTTCACATACACATGGATTTCTCTGCCCCAGGACCTTTGGCTAATGATTGTTTCACTGCAAGGAGGTTGGGGAGGAGCTGACATTAAGAATGACATGGTTGTGAAATGTTCTCTGCTATCTCCCTGCTGGAAGCCCCTGCTGCTGAATTATCACACCCTATCAACTCACTACAAAAAAGAATGAGATAGGAGAAATGGTACTGCTATTTCCGGCTTTCCTTGAGTTCAAACAAAAAGGAAAGGGGGTGGGATTTGGCCCCTCACTGAATGAGCTGATTTTAAGTTATAACACCTGCCTCCTTAATTTCTGGCGATTTACCTTTCCTCTGGGAAATGATTCCCTTCCTCACAGGTTTGTTCAATCCAGATTCTAAATCTTATTCAAGATGAGAAGACCTGCCCTGACCTTACGTATCTCCTTAAATCTGAGGTCATCATGACAAGAGGCTTGTCATACTTAGAGATTTCATGTCCAACCTGTCTATATATCTCCACACATACATTCACTCCGTTAATTACAGTAGCCATAATTTCATACTCAATGAGTATTTTATGCAAGTTTCTGTTATGTAGCATATGCTCTATTTTTAACGTTCATAATTTACTGAAAAATAGTTGTTGACTTCAACATATATACCTCTGCAGTATGGAATAACTGTGGTACATTTACATAAAAAGCAAAGAAGTACATAATACACCCATCCAGTTAAATCAGCTCCCTTGAAAAAAGTATCTTCTGGTTGATATTAGAGGCCAAAATACATGTACACATACACACACACACACACACACACACACACACACACACACACACACGAGTTATACATCTCACAATGACATTCCAGTCAGTAATTGACTGCATATATGACAGTGGTCCCATAAGATATTAATGGAGCTGAAAAATTCCTATCACCTAGTGACATCTTGATGATCCTGACCCTGTGTAGACCTTGGATAATGTGTGTGTTTGTATCTAAGTTTTTAACAAAAAAGTTTAAAAAGTGAAAAAAAATTAATAGAAAAAAGCTTATTGAATAAAAATATAAAGAAAATATTTTTGTACAGCTGTGCTTGTAAGTGTTACTGCAAGAGTCAAAAAGTTTAAAAGTTTATAAAGTAAAAAATGCTACAGTAAGCAAAAGACAATTACCAAATAAATTTATTTTAAATAAAAATAAATTTGTACCTATGTATACAGTGTTCATAAAGTCTATAGAAGTATACAGTAATATCCTCAGCCTCTGCATTCAATCACTCACTCACTGACTCATCCAGAGCAACTTCTAGTCCTGAAAGTTTCATTCATTGTAAATGTCCTATATAAGTATACTATTTTTTAATCTTTTACACTGTATTTTTATTATATCTTTTCTATGTTTAGATACACAAATAAGTACCATTGTGCACAATGGCCTATGGTATTCAGTACAGTAACCTGCTGTGCAGGTTTGTAGCTGAACATACCATATAGTCTAGGTGTGTAGTAGAATACATAATCTAGGTTTGTGAAAGTATGATGTTTGTAATAATAATGAAATCGCCTAACAACACATATCCCGAAAGGTATCCCTGTCATTAAGAAATGCATGACTCTGTGTGTGTGTGTGTGTGTGTTTGTGTGTGTATTTTTTCCTTTTATTCATCATGTAAAAAGCACCTTTGGAAAAACCCACATTTCAGTCTGGATTTTTCACAGCTCCTTCAAATGTGACCAATTTTAATGAATGGTCTTCACCTTGGATACTCACATTCCAGGGCTCTTAGGATCAACAATGTTTGGGCATGTGTAGTGGAGGTGGAAGATAGATTCAAGATGTCTCAAGTATGCAAAATCACATGCAGATGTACCAATAGTATATCCAGTCAAAGACAGTTAAGAAAGCAATATATATACAGACATCTGAGAATGGAAGAATGCAAATACAATCCAACTTGTAATTAACATACCGTGCTGTGACACCTGTTGCTTTCCATGATAAGAAGTCTGGGAGATCAAAGAAATGTCCCGCCTTATCCCAGCAAGTCTCTCTCAAGTTCTGCCAAATTAAATATATATTAGAATCAATTATGGAGTTTTCTACCCCCTCTCCTCTTTCAATAATGTTTCAAAGTTTTCAAAACAAAAGCATAGCCAACAATGCCCATTAAAACATCTGTTCAGGGGTTTGGTGGGGGGAGGAATGATATAAAAGCAGTATTTATACAAGAAAGGAAAATTGACAATTCTTGATCCTTCCAAAAATGACCATAATTTCCCTTAAAACCCTCTTCACCAACCTGGAGAGATAGAAATTCTGTATTAGTCCATTTTCACACTGCTGATAAACACATACCCAAGACTG
Source organism: Ateles fusciceps (assembly GCA_036589455.1). NCBI lineage: Eukaryota > Metazoa > Chordata > Mammalia > Primates > Atelidae > Ateles > Ateles fusciceps. Next base: position 16,186,376 of record JAZHEH010002507.1, on the reverse strand, counting down.
GATAATTTAAAAAGAAAAAGAGGTTTAATTGACTCATAGTTCCACATGGCCAGGAAGGCCTCACCATCATGGCAGCAGACAACAGAGAGAAATGAGAGCCAAGCGAAAGGGGAAAGCTCTTATAAAACCATCAGATCTCACGAGACTTATTCAATACCATGAGAACAGTATGGGGGAAACCACCCACATGATTCAATTATATCTCACCGGGTCCTTCCCACAACATGAGGGAATTATGGGAGCTACAATTCAAGATGAAATTTGGGTGGGGACACAGCCAAGCCATATCAAAAGCATACTCTGTAAGGTATGCAATCCATCTTTCCAGTGAATGGTGAGATGATACACTTTAAGACATATAACAAGATTTCAACATCGAGCAGATATAAGCTGGAAAGAAGCTGTACTCAGAAATTGCCCAATGAAACTAAATGTGCCCTGCCATATAAAATTCTCCATATACCAACTGGTTCCAAAGGCAACAGAAAAAAGATGTTCCCTGCCCTCAAAGAACTTCCAGTCTAAGTCAAAGAGAATGGCCACATAATCAAGCCACTGTACATTTTAAAGACTTGGTTCTCTATATTGCCAAATGGCCAGATTTTTTCTTAATGCTGGGCATTTTCTTTCCTTTGCTGCTTCTGCATAAAACATTCATTCCTCACCCACCACCCTGTGCCCTCCCAGGATCCACATCATCCCTTTTCCTCATTTGGTGAACCCTACCCACCACGATTCCTTGGGGAAGGTTTCCAGGATCTCTTGCTCAAGTTTAGGTCTAGTTGTCATACAACCCCTACTACCCCCACAATTATCTGTGTAATGTTGATAAGGTATGGCTGTGTCCCCCACTCAAATCTCATCTTAAATTGTAGTTCCCATAATCCCCATGTGTCATAGGAGGGACCCTGTAGGAGGAACTCAATTACGGGAGTGGTTTCCTCCATCCTGTTCTCATGATAGTGAGTATGTTCTCACAAGATCTGATGGTTTTATAAGGGGCTTCCCCCCGCCTTCACTCTGCACTTCTCTCTCCTGCCACCAAATGAAGAAGGATGTGTTTGCTTCTCCTTCCACCATGATTGTAAGTTTTCTGAGGCCTGCCCAGCCATGCTGAACTGTGAGTCAATTAAACCTCTTTCCTTTATAAATCACCCAGTCTCTGGTATATTTTTATTAGCAGCATGAGATCAGACTAATACAAATGTCTTTCTTTCTTGACAGACTGACTATAATCTCTGTGAGGTCAAGGATCTTATCAGTCATGTTCACCATGATATTGGATGATTGTCTCCCCCTCCTCCACCCCAACTGAGAGGACCCTCAGTTGTCAAGCAAAACTACGTAAGTCTTATCCCCTTACCACAAGCACTTGGTTGGACCAGGTTTAGACATGCGACCTAGATGTGCCAACCAGATTTCTTCTCCTAAGAACTTAGAATCGGACCCAAATGGAACCCTTTCACTTCTGCCTGTGAATGCAAATGGAGGTAAGATAAACTTGGAAAGCATGAAATGGCCATTTTCTGCCAAGCACCTGATGAGGTAGAATTTCAAAAACAGAATAGTAAAGAAGACAGAAGCACAAACAAGAAAGGTTTCCTATCATCCAGACAAATTTCCATGTCCTGGTTTCTATTATTCCCTCTCTAAAAAGCTATAAGTAAAAGGAATTGTAAGCATAGGAGTATCTCTGGGAACCTAAGGGCAACAATGCAGAAGTTCCAAAAGAGGCATATTTCAGTACCCGCTGCAAAGTAACACACAGTAGGAACTCAATAAATACTTGTTGAATTACTAGACAAACTGCTTGGCTTCACCTTCCAATTCCTCTTATGTGAAGAGTGCTTCAGTTTATAAAGGGCTTCCACGTGTATCATCTCCTTAGAGCAACACGAAAGTTCTGGCTGCTATTATATCTATTTTGTGAACAACTGGCCTTTATTGGAATTCTGTGAGTTCTTCCTACATAGTGCTTCCCTAACTCTACTATATAAACACCAACATCTATTTACAGCAGATAAACAGTACTATCCCAAGTGCTGGCCAAGAGTTCAGATGTAAAAGGCAAAGTATCATGCTAATTCTCTGTTGTTGTTGTTGTTGTTGTTATAACTTTCTAAACATCTAGGTGAAAGCTTATATCTAGAAAGTGACGTGTTCTAAACTTTTCTTTGAATGCCCATACCAAGATGTTAATGTTAAACAAAGCAAAACTTAAAGATACTAAATATTCCTAACACAGCTATGAACTAGTAGTATCTCTAAGTATCTCTATATACTAGCTAACAAGCCACAATCAGAAAATGGTAGCCTTTGAAACTCTGTGAGTCAAACTACCAGAATGCCTTTTGGATAGTCCCTGAAATCTATTTCCATACGTCTTGTGGTTTCAGCAATCAGTGGTCAGGGAGAGGAGAAAAGGCAGCCTCTTTCTAAAGGTTCCAGAAATCAAAGGCCAGTGACCAGATATGAACGCCAGATCACCGCGGCAACAACCAGTGCTTCAAGCCAAAGCACAACAATCTTCTTAAATTCAGGGAAAAATAACTACTTGTTTTAGATCTTGTGTGTGGTCATTAAAGACATTACATAACAACAGCTTTTAGCCTGTAGCCACACAGCCAGCCACTGTGGGACAAGGGAACCCAAGCAGAATGTCACAAAGAACTTCAAGCCTTTTGCCAAAAAGAGACACTGAGAATAGGAGGAGCAAGGAGTCCAGGCATTCTTTCTTTCTGAGACCACACTAACATTTACCGATCAAAGCCAGATTCCAGCCCAACTTCTCCTCTCTAAGGAGATAACACATGCGGAAGCCCTCTATAACCTCTGAAACACTCTTCACATAAGAGGAATTTGAAGGTGAAGCTGAGCGGTCTAATAATTCAACAAATACTTATGGGATGAGGAACTAGAAATACCATGTTGTGGGAAGTATGAGGTATTGTTAAGGATGCACATGGTCTCTGAAGAGAAGCTAGCAGTATCCACTGCTTTCTCTATAAAAGGGAAGTCTGGAGATATGCCAGCAAAGAGAAGCAAAGTAAGGGTTTGGATGACAGGAAATGTTTCCAGAAACCTGGTGGCATGATCTCGGCTCACTGCAACCTCTACCTCCTGGGTTCAAGCGATTCTCCTGCTTCAGCCTCCCAAGTAGCTGGGACTGGCGCATGCCTGGCTAATTTTTTTGTATTTTTAGTAGAGACGGGGTTTCACTATGTTGGCTAGGCTGGTCTCGAACTCCTGACCTCGTGATCCGCCCACCTTTGCCTCCCAAAGTGCTGGGATTACAGGATGAGCCACCACGCCCAGCCCCATGCAGATTTTTATATTAGGCTACCTTATTCACAAGTGCTTTGTCACCAAATGCCATAATGGCCAAGAGCACATTACCCCCATAGATGAATTTTTAGTCTACTTCTTTAGGAAAATCTCTCTGTCCCTTCTCTCCAGTCCACACAATCCCAGCCAAAGGCCTCAATCTTACTGAATTAATTCTATACTTGTAACCACTGGGCCTACATAAGGACATAGTGATTATCCTCTAAATCCTCCACAGTTTACAACAGTGTCCTCATTTAATCTTCAGATGGTTCAGAGGTGTGTGGGTAATATACAATACTCGCATACTAAGGAACTGGGGGGTCAGACCACAGGGGCTTAGCCAAAAGTCACAGGGTTTCCCTCTCTAAAGTAAGTGATCTTTTCTTCCACGATGCCACAGTTACCACCCTGAACCTCCCAGTCCAATCAGAAGTGTGGGTTTGGGCCTTTTGGAAATGTCATAATGGAAGCTATTGCCACTCTTTACAGAAGAAAAGACAAACAGAAGCCCTTCTAAGTACATTTCTGTACAATTTCAATCCCGGACAACTCACATAACTTCTACGTACTTATCATCTCCCATGCACAATCGTTGTACAGATTAGAGAGTGCAAGAAGCAGGCCCTCAACACACACCAATTTCAGATGTATCTCATTAGGTGACGGCCTAATAGAGTACAAACTAGGAGCTCTCTGTGCTGAATGAGTTAAGCCTTTCTATCCTCCAGTTACCAAGCAACTAACAAAAACTAGTCTTTTCAAGAAAAAAAGAAATCAGCAGTGATTTGGGGTATATGACTTGGCACAAAAGGCTTCTGCATTCCAACAACAATCCTTTGAGCTAAGCAATCCCTCAGCTTAAAGCAACCAAAGAGAACAGCTTTTGTAAAAAAAAAGAAAAAATCATCTATTACTTCATCAAACCACAGCATTTCTTGGGAGGAGGCTACTACTCACAGCTCACACAGCTGCGGGTCTAAGCAAAGGGTGGAGGTAGGGTAGTATGTCCAAGATTCAAGGCTGCAGCCGCCCTGCCAGCCTCAGGACAGAGAGGAGTAGCTCTCACCCTTTACCTCCCACTCAAGGGAAGCTGTGAAGTTTCTGCTGCTTCTAGACACCGAGGGAACTCGTGAGGGAAATGAGACAGCTTCTGCAATGATACTAGGATCAAGGGGCAACATGAGAAGATAGGCATGACCAGTTAAAAAGGATTATCCAAGTAATTTACTATTTAATTGCTAAGGGATTCTATTTGGGCTATCTGCTGTGAGCAGTAAATAAAAGGGAGGGAACAGAGCTCCCTAATTCCCCACTCAATAAATAGTCCTCCCTGCATGTTCCAAGTACTCACGCTGTTGTTTTCCAGCACAACTACCCAGGGAAGAGCAAGATCTTACCGTTACCCTATGTTCAAGACTCCAAATTAGGGCACAGGCTGATAGCCCAGAGAGGAAAGATGTTTCAGGAAGAAACATAATCTTCAATGTCATTCTTAAAAGAAATATGGCACTGGAAGCATGGAGTAGGTCATAAACCCCAGCCAGAAACTTCTCAGAATGAATAAAACAATTGTGTGTTTCAAACTCCCATGCACAGACAGAACACCAGATAGACAGATAAGCTGAGAGGTTTGCACTACTAGAGGCATCATTCTAAAAACAGTTTCCCATTCCGTTCCTTTGTTAAAGATGGTTCACTATCTCCTCATGCATGGCCTAGAATCCCCCATTTTAACTCTGTGACCTGGCCCTCAGGACACTTAACCTGCCTCCAACTTGGCCGTGATCATTATTATGATGACTTTCTGGGCTCATCTAACACCCTCCATTCTGTTCTCACCTCTTTTACTTTCCCAAATACATTATACTCTTTCATATTTCCAGGTCTATGTTTCAGCTGGTATCTCTACTTGAATTGACTTTCCCATCTTCTCCCTTTATCAAACCTCTGTCCTTGATTCAAATCCAACTCAGATGTCACCTTTTCTGTGAATCTCTCCATCCCATGCTGTATCCTAATTATTCATTCATATACCTAAATCCACCTTGAAATGACAAACTTCTAAAGGGGAAGAGCCAAGTCTAACTCATGAAAAAAAAATGCAGAGTTTCATTTAGATATAAGAAAATCTAAAGCCAGGTCCTTTCAAGAGAAAAATGTACACAAAGGAATAGATAAATAATAAGATGATATATGACAATAATGTAATGAGCCCGATACCAAGGTTTCATGAGTCAGCCTCATAACGTTATCATTATATTTTGTGTGTGGCCATATATCTGCCTCTAATGAGTAATCACAGACAGGGCTCAGAGGAGGGAAAGGGCTTGGGACCTGGGGAGGCTAGAAAAGGCTTCCAGGGAGAGATGCAAGCAGAGGCCTAAAGGTCAAGTGGAATAAATATTTATGTCACTGCCGAGAAAAACCCAAGAAACAAAAATTTGAATAGACAAGACACATTACCCCTATTAGAGGAGAATTTGTTTAACGGTAACATCATACAATTTATTTGTAAAATGAAATAATTCTGTTGTATAATTTATTTAATTTTTAAAAACTGGATTTATATGCATCCCTTTCCGCCACTTCCCCCCGGAGGCCTTTCCTCTTGTACAAAAAGAAAAAATCTACACTAGAGTTGACTTCCTAACCATAAAATATGTTATCGTTTTAATGAAAACTGATGATATTTAGCAAAGCTGACTTTCCCAGGAGTGTGACACCACTGTAAGCATGAAGAAAACAAGGCTGCAGTAGGTGGGGTCTAAGAACTTTGGAGTCTGGCAGACCTGATTCTGATTACCGTCCTCACCACTTAACAGCTGTGCAGCTTTAGACAAATTAATTTCTTTAAGCCCCAGTTTCCTCAAATGCCACATTCCTAGCATCTTCCTCCAAGGATGTTGTGAGGATTAAATAAAATAATATAAAGTGCCCGTTAAGTCAACAAGATTTACTCTACTGCTACAGAGCTTCATAGTTTTCAAAGCACTTTGACATGCATGATCTCATCTGGCCTGTATAATTCTTTAAGGCAGGGAAGGCAGGAATCAGAAAACTATGCTTTCAGATTTTGAACCTAAAGCCTAGGAAGGGACCATGATTATCCCCCAGGTCCTACACAACGGGTAAATGGAAAGTCACACCAAAATTTGGATCGCTAATGCCCAGCCCAATGTTTTAGTTCAGTCATCTGCCTCTGTAAAACAGAATGTAATGCAGAAATGCATTTTTTATTTGAGGAAATGAGAGAGATGTCACAGTGACCTGGATCATGCAATGCCTTGTAGGTGGTAGTAACTATGGGAGAGAGGGGAGGCAGTCCTAATAGGAAGAGAAGGCTTTGGAAAGGGAGAACAGGTCTTGGAGCAGAAATGAAAGAAAGTCAAAGACTGGGACAAAAGGAAAGATGAGAAAGTCTTCCGCAGCATCTCACTCTCCTGGACCTTCTCATGCCCTTCTCATCAGTGCTTTTCTGTCGCCTTCATGGGCTCCTTTTCTTTAGCTGCTCTTTAAATGTTGGTGCTCCCCCAGGGATCTTGCCTCATACAAAGGTTACCAAATGTTCTTCTCACTGTCCCCATGCTCTCTGAGAAATCTCAATCACTCCTGTGATTCCAACCAACTACACGCTGAATAACATGCCAGATCTCAAACTCCAATTCAAACTCTCCTCTGAGACGTCTCCTGGATGTCCCACTGCACCTCCAACTCAACATATCCAAGACAGAATCTGTTATCTTCCACCAAGTGTGTTCCTCCTCCTTGATTTCCTATGTCAGTTAATCCAGTTACCAAAGGAGTCATCTTCAACTTCTCTCATTCCTTACGTTCAATCACCATTCTAATTTCAACTCCCAGTTAATTCACAAAGAGGTGCCCACCTTATCACCCTGTATTAATCACAGTTCTCCAGAGAAACAGAAGCAATAGTGTGTATATGTCTCTGTGTGTACACATTTAGGACTCAACTCTGGTGTTTCCTACTCCATGAAATCACCCATGACTTCCCTATGCTGAGTTAGATGCTCTTATGCTATGCCCCTGTAATACTATGTGAATATCCCTATCACTGCATTTCCCATCATCTGTCCATTTGTCTGTCTCTTGCTGGACTGAAAGCTCCTCAAAGGCAAGAACTATGTTTTTTATTAAATATCTCTTCTCCTAGGATGCAACGTTGTGTCTGATCTACAGATGATGAGTAACGTTAGCTAATGAATGAATAAATGAATGAATGAGCAGACATGTATAAGCCAAATGAAAGTCTGCAGAAATAAAACTAAGGAATGAATGGATAAATGAATGAGGTTGTGCATAAGAACTGTCCCAGTTTCTCTTTTTCATTCAGGCTAATGGCTTTTCTCAGTCTGTTTTAGGAGCAGAGACATATTCTAGGCAAGCCAGACTGCCAGGAAGATAAATTTCTCCTCTCAGGGTGAGCAGGTCCTTTGGAGAAGTTTCATTTTAATTGTAAAATGGATTCATTCACTTCCTGGCTTGGACTCCCCAGGTCAGTGCAGCACCACTGAATGGCTGCCAAGCACCAATGGAGACAGGGGCTGTGGCGGGGAGAGTGCTCCATCAAATGTTGAGTGCTCTGGGACACCTGAGGACAACCTGGTGTCCATTCCAATCTGGGTCACACAGATGCCCCTTCCTCTTCTTTCCAAATGTCCTTCAGCCTGAACTTATCCCCAACCCGTAGAGGACACATGTACTTTACTGTTCCAACTGGCATTTCTTTGGAGCCTATTTGGTATGTACATCCTTACCTGTTCATTCACACCACTGTTGCAGAGTTTACACCACTGTTGCAGGAAATCACGGATTTCCTGCCAGGCATGGACAAGGGCCACAACAAAAAGTTCCTTCACAACTCAAGTAGCAGATAAGATCAGAACTTAAACTCTTCCTTATGATGGATCCCTAACAGTACAACCTCACAGAAGAATTTCTAGGAACATTTCTTGCATGGTTTGTTAAGGGTCCTTGAGGAGGGTACTGGTCCTTTGTTACAGTTCCCGGCTTCCTCTGTAGCCTCACCTCTCAACACCTTCACCTGTCAGTATCTCCACAGTCCCTGATTCTCTAAACAGACTGGTCCAACAGCGGTTCTGATCATGCAATATGTTACTATATGCAGAGGGGCCTCAGTACATTCTGCTCCCTCTTCTCCAGAGCCAGACTGCAAGAGTGAATATCCTGGCTCTAGTACTTCGCAGCTATGTGGCCTTGGGCAAGCTATTCAGCTACTCTTTATCTCAATTTCCTCATCCTAAAAAATTGCTGATGACAATAATAGTACTTATGCCACAGGGTTGATGGGGGGATCAAATGAACAAATATATGAAATCTGTTTAACAAACCTGGCACATAGTAAGCACTATTTACTTATGATTGTTTTTACTATTACTTAGAATGTCAGTTTCACCACATCTTTCCCTCTTCAGGAAAGAGTAGGGGCTTTAGAGTCTGACATACCTCAATTGAAATGTTGGTTCTCCTACTTACTAGTTGTGTTATTTCTGACTAGTAGTCACCTAATGTCTATGAGTCTCACTTTGTTCATTTGTAGCAAAATTTAACTCATAGGATTGTTAGCTGAATTCAATTCAATGAGATTATACATGTTCATGTGCCCATCCTTGCACACTCATAGCAAACATTAGTTTCCTCCACCATCCATGTTCTTCTCAAATTATGTGTGGGCCTGTCTCTTCTACTAGACTCTTAGTTCTTTCCTTAGGAAAGAACTATAATTTGTTCATCTATCTCCCTAGAATTAGCATCAAATAACTATTTTTCCAATAAAACATTTCTTGACTATGCAGAAATTGGTCTGTAAATCCTGGTTTGTGGCCAAGTATGTGCTAAGTATGCTCACAGAAGAAGAAAGGATACTAGTTTCAATTCTCAGGTTACTTACTGGCTAGGTGGAACGAAGAATCTATGCATATGAAACATGCAGGAAGAGTGTATAAATAGTACAGAATTCAAGTTCTAAAATATATAATTTATAAACTATGGATTCTTTATTATCACGGGAGACAGTGCTGTGGGAAGGAGGTAAGTAAGGGGGTTACTTAGAAGGCAATGTCAGATCTATGTGTAGAGGGAAGGCAAAGACTGAGGAAGATGGGATGGAGGTAAGGCCACATTGAGGCAACGGCCTGAGTAAAAGTGCAGGGAGAAGTATCAGCTGCCTCCATAGCCATGGAGAAGGAACTACATCATGGAGAAGGAAAGGTCATTCTGAGAGACCTGTGTTGAGATGTAGTAAGAGGTAAATATGGACTTGTATTAGATACTTGGGACAGAAAAGAATGGGAGCCACCATCAATCCTTGCATGGACAGTGATTTGTGAACACAGTTCTAGGAAGGTTAAGACAGCAATAAGCTGGTGGGAAGCCCAGAGGAGAGAAGAAATAAGAGGCAGAAGGATACGTTTCCATATACATTTCTGACACAGACGGAGGATAAAGAGCCTAGCACATGGGAAGAATGGAAAATGGAGACAAAAGAGAAGTTTGGGAAAGAAAATGAAATGAAAAAAACTAAATAGAAGAGGAGAAACAAGAAAATAAAGACAAAAGCAAAAGATGAACAAAGAAACAAAAAAGAATGGGGTGAAGAAAAAGAACGGCTTAAATATAAGACATGAATAAAATGTGTGGGGAAACAACAGCAGGACTATGACAACGTCCCTGACAAGACAGAGCACCGAGAAGGGAGGGCAGAAACCAGCCGTGTTCGCGGTCTGCACACTGTCTTACCTCTAGATGAATAAAGTCATGGCTGATGTCACTGCTTCTGAGTCACACGCCACCCCCCACCACCCAAGAGAGGTGGAAAGGGCCTTGTCTAGTATTCAGTCCCACCCTCTTGGACAAGTGGAGTTAATTCACTGCTCTATTCTCAGGCATACTGTCTACGCTTGAGACAGCTGAAATGAGGAGAGCTGCTCTGTCTGCCCAGGGAGGACGTGAGTGCTCAAAGCTCATCTTCTCCGGAGTTCTTAGGTCTCGGTTCTTGAAACAGAAGAGTCAATAAAAGGATCACAAATAGCTTCCGGCCTTTCTCTGATTGTGGCTAGGGCGAACTGGCTCTATTCCATGAGGTCCCCCCTTCGCCAACCCCCCCCAAAATCCTGTAATTAATAGTATGGAATATATAAAAAGGACTTAAAGGAACTTTTGATGGACTCACAGAGCTTCTTGCAGTCTAAGCTCTCACCATACTGTATTTGCAGCCCCCAGAGGTCTCATTTCCTCAGACTGCCACCAGACTAGCTTTTACAAACTACCTCACCTCAACTGCTTATTAGCCAACTCCAATTCATTCACTGGCCCACAGCCTACATATTACCTCCCCCCGGCCCCTCGAACCTGGGCTGTATTTCTAGAGTAACCTGAGTTCCTACTGCACTAATGCTGTACTGTGACTTTATCTCTTATCTCCTTTCTAGAATATGAACATCCTGGAAATAGCGACTCTGTTTTCTTTATTGCTATATTCCCAATATTTAACAAAGTATCTGGAACAAAACAAATTTTCAATAAATATTTGCTGAATGAATGAACGTCCTTGAACTACTCTGGCAGGAACTTGTTAGCACGACAGTATTTTTATTTCTAAAACACACACCCATTTTTACAGCCACCATTCTGAGAAACTTGTGAAGGATATCCTATAAGGTGTTACTAATAGTGCAAGTGGAACTGCCCTGGAAGCATTTGTTCAGGGGAACTTGGGTTGGATTTACTGTCTCTGGCTCCTCTGCTCCCCTAAACTTCGGTCTCCGAGCTGCTGTAGAAACAGCACAGGCTGGAGTGAGATCTGAACTGGGCCCCAACTCTACCACTTGGTAAGTATCTCTCAGACTGTTTCCACCGGCTCAAACAGGAATAATACCCTCCCCTAAGTTGTCTGGATGATTAAAAAGCACTATTTTAAAAATTAGCTACCCTTCAAACAATGTGAATTCCATTTCCCTTCACTCTTGGATTTCTTACCTGCCTCTAGAGGTAAGTCTATGAAAAACAGATCTAATTTTCTCTTAAAAAATCGACTTTTTCTGTCACTATGCTCTGAAAATCTTTCACTACCACCAGCATTCTACAATTTACCAAACACCTTCTGATACATAATACTACATCAGCACAATTTTTTAGACAGAAAACTAAGGCCCTTAAGAGAAATGAATTGCCCAGATGATACAGATAATAGGTAGAAAGGCTGGAAGAAAACCGTGGCCACTTGAACTCCAAACTCAATACTCCTTTACCACTCTCCAGCAGCCGCTTCCCAGGACATGGGAGGTGCTCGATAAATACTTGCACAGTGATTCACTCTCTTTCTCAGGTCCATGGGCTTTGTCTCTGACCCCCAGCCAGAGCCAGACCACACAGCCTCATACCAAGACAACTGCAGCAGGCTTCACTCTAGTCCCTGGTTCTCTTTTCATCTCTCTCAGGTTCACAGAAGGCCAGCACTGAAGGAGACTTTCAGGGGTTACACATAAAGGTTGTTCCCAAATGCCAGACCAGGGACTGGTGATAGTCTAGGACCAATAATTTTCACTAATCAGCAGTGAAATAATAATAATAAAGTCATTATTAATAAAATTATGAATAATTAATCGGTAAAATGAGAGAGAGACTGTATTTCCTAATTGTTTGTCTTGCTTTGCTTGGGTAAGTGCCAATATTCTACACATTTAGCATTACTGAGAAAAAATGTACGTCCATGCCACAGTTCAGACCCTTTAGCAAAGCCATAATGAGAAACGGAGGTCAGGTAAGACAGAGCCACTTAGGCAGCTCTCTTAATTTCCTCCGAATATTGTCTTGCTTTGCATTTTTAAGCCAAAAGACACTGATCATTGAGATTACCAGCCTAGAAGGTACACTGATGCAGCTTTTCAAGAGGGCATAGGTATGGGTATTGACAGGGCCACAGAGTTAAGACCAGGCTTCTTTTTATCACTGAAGTCACTCACAAGTTTATCTCAACTAAAACTTATTTAATATTTCAGAAAGGTAAACAACTTTTAATATTTCAAACTGCTTTCACAAGTGTAATGATCTCCCAACTTATTCCAAAAACATAAGCTGGATAGAGAAACAGACAGATGGAGACAACATAAGTGATAAAGCAAGAACAGTAAATGTCCATGGTATGCTCTAGGTGATGGCTCTGAGTATTTCACTGTAAAATTTTTTCAACTTTTTTTGTATGTTTGAAATTTTAATAATAAAACATAGGGGGAGGAGGGGGAATGGCTTTCACAGCCTCTCGCTCTTAGTCCTAGATATAGGAACTCTTTGAGATAAAGGATGAGCTTGGCTTCCTCCTTTCCTCCCCCATCACCAGGCACAGTACTTTGTACACAGCACTTGCTAAAGTTTGTTTCACAGATTAAATGAATATATCCCTACGCTAACAGAACAATTATTGTCATTTTGGATTATAATAGGAAAAAAGAAAGTAAAACCAACCCAGGTGTTCAGAGAAATGAGATTTACTTACTCCTCCAAAAGAATGCCATTTTGCATCTCTTTGAACTTCTAGCCTGCCACCTTCCTTGCCTCAATGGGCATCCACTGACCCTGAGCCTCTAGATTTCCAAGGTGATAGCTTATGTGCTATAAGTTACTACATCACAACACACATTAAATGCATTGTCTTTTTCAGTGTTGTTTCTATAAAGAAAGTATTTTCCTCTAGTAAATATGACTTCCATTTTAGCCACTGTGAGAAAAGAATTTTGTTCAATTTTTGATTGACATAGAATCATATCATGTGGGCATAAAGCAAGCTTAACTTTGCAATCCTTCCTCTCACCTCTCTGGTTACACTAATGACTCTTACAGGTGGCCAACATCCCTGCACAGCCATCAGGAAGACTGGCCGCAGGTAAGCCAGGCATGTGGTCTTCAGTACTACAGCCATATGACTGGCTCCTGGCTGGCCAGGAGACATGAATTCATTTAGTATATATTTACTGAGTATTTTTTCAATGCCAAACACTGTGTTTGGCTCTGGGGATATATAACAGTAAGGGATGAAGAGATAGATTGGGTATCTGCTCTTATGGAGCTGAAAATCCACCAACCCAAATGAGGAAGAAACATGGTACAGGAGAAACAAACAAACAAACAAAACAGAATTTAGAACCAAAGGACCTTCTTTAAGATCCAAGGGCCTTCATTTGACTCCAGCTTGAGCCCAAAGGACTTTCACCAACACTTGATACTGGTAGAAAAGTATTTCATCTCTTTGAGACTTGTAAAATGTGAGAAATAGCACTATTTATCAACAAGGTCATGTCACAGATCATATAAAGGAAATATTTGTGAAAGTCTGCCATAGCCATAAAGTAAAATTATAAAAAAGTATTATAATAATAGCTGACACTTATTAAATGTTACATAAGGTGGGGGGGGGGGGGGGGGGGGGGGGGGGGGGGGGGATCTGGCCAAGAACTTTTTTTCCTTTTGTCTGCCTTTTAAAAATTACTTCGCTGGACTCTAAAATTAAAAGAATACAACATATATTTTGTATAAATCAAATATGCAAATGCAGAATAATAAAGAAAGGATTCACTGTCCAGCTAGATGAAGGCAGGCCATCAGCCTCAACATTCTGTGTATTTAGTTACAAGTCCAGTAAACCACCCTGGAGAGAAAATCCACAACACATGCCCTCATAGCAGCTGACAATACTGTCTGCATTGCTCAAAGGCTGGGAGGAATCTGGTCCAACACACAGGGGCTTGGTATAAACACTCTAAAGAGAGGCTTTTTGATTGCGAAGATGAGTCTTGGATTCTCCTGGGGGATGAAGGGAGCAACTTAAAGAGGTATCCATCACAGGAGTCCAAAGACACAGTGGAGAGGCCCAGAGGAGTTACTGTCTCAATCTAGAGCCTTCACTTTGCACACAAAATAAGCCGTGACTCAGGTAATAGGACTGCACCCAAGGGGTGGCTCTAGGATGGAAAGGAACAGTAATGCTCAAACCTCATTTTCCACAATGAGGAAGAAAAAATTAACTTATTTTGGGCATGCAGTGAACGTTTAGTTTGGAATAAAATGACTGGACAAATGCACCCAGCAATCAAAAATAGCATGAGATGATTTAATAAGTTCATCCACTCATTCATCCACCCATCAAAATATATACTAAGTTTTTAATCTTAGATGTAAAACAATGCCCTAGAGGCTAGGGACGCTGAGATAAATAAAGCACAATGTAATGCAATAAATTCTAGGGTAGAGATAAGCATAGAATGCTACAGGGGACAGAGGGTAGGACTCTAAATCAACACTAAGTCAAAGAAGGCTTCCTGGAGGAAGTGAAGGCTGAGTTTTTAACTATTATTATAAGTTTTCCTGGTGAAGAAGAAATTACTATAAGCTTGCCAGGCAGAAGTTAAAACCTGAGCAAAGACCCAGAGGTGTGAGAGAATACGAGCATGGGATCATGAGAGCCCTGGACCAAGAAACTTGCCACCTGGAATGTCTTTCCATTTCTCTAACTGCTTGCTATAGGAAAAATAATGATGGATTCCTTGAACGAATTCCCACAGCCTAAGTCTCAAATTCAAATGCTCACAAGGGTAGGGCTGGAAAAGGAAATGAATGCAGCAGGCTGGGTGGGGACTGCTACAAAATGAAGAATGCCCTCCACTTCTAAAGAGGGCTGCCACTGCTCAGCTCCAGCCGATCCCTTCTGCATGGAAATGTGGTCCCTGTACTGCCAGGTTCTTTCGTTATTTATAAGGAAAATAAATAACCTGAATTTTCAGATAAAATTTCTCAATTTTTAAATATTAGAAACTAATTTAAAATTGTTTGTTTTTTTTCCCAAGCACATGGTGGGTCAAACAAAACCTGTCTGGGGGCGAGATTCAACCAGTGGGCTGCCAGCCTGCAGCCCTGGCAGGAGGGAAGAAATGAGTGTCTCTTAAAAGCAGGCAGTGAGAGGCAATAGTTAGAGCCCAGGAGCTGGAGGCAGATGGGACTAGGTGAGAATCCAGGCTCTACAACTCACTTGTTGTGTAGCTTTGGGGATGTTGCTTAAGTCCTCTGAGTTTTGATTTCCTCATATCTGTATGCAGCCCTTGTCCACTGTATACAGATACAGTAAAACAGCATGCTGTTATACCATGTCACTGAAAGGCAGAGATGAAATTCTGCCTGTGAAATCCCTAGTATGGTGCTTTTTAGGAAAACAAGCCTAAAAAGAAAAAAAAATCCCTTGCTCAATAATGATGTGTTGTCAACCAGAAAGGTTAGCTATGACTACAAGCTTTGAATGGAAAATTACTAAGTATTAAAAGCATGAGCATTGTGCTAAAACAGTAGCAAACTATTTCAACCATGGAGAGTGTACCAGTATTAATGGTTTTTTTGTGTGTATATGGCCAGTATTTTTTTTTCTCTACTCATAGTTTCTTAAAACAAAGGTATTTATAAGACTGTTCATTTGTATTCTAACTTTTCTTCAACGTTACAGTGTAAATTTTGTTGTTGCTATACAAATATTTACTATCTACCTAGCATGTATGCCAGAATGACTTTTTTAAAGTCATAAAACATACTGTGTCACACCCATGTTTAAAACTCATCAACCATTTCCCACTGCTCTTGGAATAAAACCCAAACTCCTGCCCCTGGCCTCAAGACTGTGTATGCGGCAGGCCTTGTCCACTTCGCCAAACTTCCTCCTACGCCTCTGTGCCTTGCTCATACCCTCCTGGCCCAGCTGACCTCCTCTGCTGATCTCAGGAGGTGCTTTCCTCCCCCCACAGTGAGTCTGCTGCTCCTCCTTCCTATCTCAGCATTCAGGTCAAACAAAAGCTCCCAAGAGAGGCCCACACTAGCCATGCCAAATCTGTTCCTCTGTTTTTCCTTCGTAGCATTTTCCAGAAAACAAAATCACTTTGTGTGTGTATATATGTGAGTCTCCTTGTCTATTTTCTGCCTCTCTATACTAGACTCTAAGTTCCCAGAGGCCTACTCCAGAGTCCTCATCCCACTCATTCACCTTGGAATTCCCAGTGCCCAGCACAGTGCCTCTCACACAGGAAACACTCAGTATTTCTAAAATGAAACAATAACCCTACTGCCCATTGTTCACAGCCTCAGAGCCTCCCAAAGCCATCACCTACAAATTTCTTCCCTAAACTAGTTTATGCAAAGTTTGCAAAGTAAACACTGAAAGAAGCAGTAGAGTGAAATGGTGATGAGCCCATATTTTGGATGTGAAATGCCAAAGTTCAAATCCCAGCCTTGACACTTATTAGCTGAGTGACCTTGGGCAAATTGCTTCAAGTCTCTGTGCCCATTTCCTCATCTGTAAAAGACAATAATTAGGCCGGGCACACTGGCTCACGCCTTTAATCCCAGCACTCTGGGAGGCCAAGGCGGGTGGATCGCTTGAGTTCAAAAGTTTGAGACCAGCCTGGGTAACATGGCAAAACTCCATCTCTACAAAAAAAATACACAGATTAGCTGGGCATGGTGGCATGTGTCTGTAGTCCTAGTTACTCAGGAGGCTGAGGTGGGTGAGCCACTCAAGCCTGGGAGGCAAGGTTGCAGTGAGCCAAGATGGCACTACTGCGTGCCAGCCTGGGCAACAGAGCAAGACCCTGTCTCAAAAAAACAAAACAAAAAAGACAATAATTATAGGGTAGCTGTGAGAAATAGGAAATGTGCTTAGAAAAGTATTAGATGTATTAACAAACACTGCATACACATTAGCTACTATTTTCATCTAGTTTCTTATTCTGCTCTTATTGCTTGGTTGCTCTGTATCTTTATTCTTTAACCAGACTGTAATTTCTTGGTGGCAGAGACCACTTCTAGATTCCCACACCGAAAGTGCACGGGTTCCCATAAGGTGGCAGATGGGGAAACAGAGCTATGGTACAGCTCTTGACAAGGATTTGCTTATATAGTATGAGACCTCCAGTAACTAACTTTTTTGAGCTTCAGTTTCCTCATCTAGTAATAGAAAAAGAGATAATATGTGTGGCACAGACTGGTGTAAGGATTAAATAAAATAAATTCTTGTGAAGTAAAATAATTCTGGTGCTGGCAGCAATGGTAAATGTTAAGGGAAACAAGTAGAAGGTACTCAAGTAAGTTAATCAGCTTTGCAGCTCGAAGCTGCCTGCCTTTGGCGTAGGTATTACACATAGGATGAGGATGAGTCACATAAATGAATGACTCTGAAAATATGTTCTGCACTCTTCTATTCCCTATTTTCTATGACTGTCTCTAGAAACCTTGATGATGGTTTCTAGAATTTTCCTTAGTAAAACAGGAAAAACATACCACTCATTATGGCCAGCTCCATGAAATAAAATATTTTAGTCTTTAAAATTATCTCAAACAGTGATAGGATATTACTGAAATGCCCATCAGTAGAAACAAGCAGTTTTAAACACAGTGATAATGAAAATTAAAGTACTATTTGAATATCTACTATAGAAACCACTTTACAAATACCTCACTCACTCATAACTCTCCAAGACTGATATTTTTGTCCTCACTTTATAGCTTAGCACACTGAGACTCAGAGAAGTTGATTTTAGCTTGTCTAAGATCCTACAATTGGTAAGTGGTACAGAAAGATTTAAATTCAAGTGTGTTTGGCTCCAAATCCTGTACTTTTTTGTAGAGAATTGTGTTGTATCTCCCAAAGTTCCTCAATATCTTGTATTAGCTCTACTGCTAAGACCTGACGAACGCAGTTGAATAGTAAAGACAATAACTAAGAAAGAGTAGTTTCCACCATACTGCCATCTATTTAAATGGTGGTATTTCAAGGAAATCAACATATGTTGCCTATCTTTCATGAAGTTTCAAGATTAGACTAAGTTTTAGGGTAGAGAAAGATGTTATTATATCATCAAGAAGAGTGACAAAATAAGGCCAAATAAGGGATTAAAAAGTAGCCTTGGCCAGCCTCTCATGTTATAAAAAGAACTACAAAAACCAGGGTTCCCTGACCTGCAGCAGGGTTTTCTTTTCAACAGTTGCTACTGCAAAGCACTCAAGTGACAGCTTCCACAGCTAGCAGAAAGTTATCAAACCACCTCTCTAGCCATACAAACTTCCGGGTTTTCCCAAAGAATCTCAAGTGGAGAATCATTTCCTCATTTTCCCAGTATGTTATCAGGAGAACAAAAGCATGGGGGCACAGATGGGGAAGACAGGAGCAGCAGGTATATTTCTTGAACCCATCAACTGAACCCATCAACAAAATCCTGTGACATTCCAGACAGCTGGTTCCAGAACTTTGGAATAAGCAACGAAAATCTCAAACTATAAAATAATTAGCTTTCTGTGCTGCTGACAACGACAAAAGAGGAAATGAGTTAAAAGACAGCTTGGAAGATCTCCATGTAGCCCCAACAAGCCATGTTAATTATCTCCCAGTAACACTGAGCTGTCAGGATCACATCAGCTCTCCAACTCTCTTGACCTTCCTCAGTCTGCACCTTGTTACCCTACAATGTTTCATGTTTATAAAGATAGGAGACCCCAGCTACTCAAGCCTGACAGAACTTAATTTACATTTGGCCTTCATTAAGATGAGAGTCAGAATCATTGAGACCAAATGGAAAAGCCAGACTGCTGGTGGTTATGAAAAATTTAAATGGCATTTTTCCTTTTATCTGACAACTCTTATTAAGGAGACAAACATCAACCTAAAACACATAAACTTTAAATGAAAAGGACACGATTAAATTCCGTATTTCCAGGACTAGGACCCAGGTGACTTTGTCCAAGAGCTATTGTGGTGCTAGTACATCTCAAGACAGAGAAAACCCCAAATTTTGCCCAACTCCCTCTGACATCTGACTCTAGACTAAGGACAAGGAGAAAATAAATGACAGCAATAATAAAGTGAGTGGTCAGCTCTGACTCACTCCTCACAGCCAATCAGTCTCAATGTCCTATTGATATTATCCTCTAAAGATTTCTAGAACCCATCTCCTTCCATCCCACAGTGCCTAATACAGGTCTTATTAGTTATCCCTGGAGTTCTGCAACAGTCCCTTATTGAGTTACTGAGTCATTCAAATTATTCAGAACATACGTACTGAGCACCTACTATGCACCAGCCATTTGATTAGGGACAGAGACATAGCAAAGAACAAGATGAATATGATCTCTATTTTCCTGTAGATTACAATGGTTGGAGAAAACATTATATAAATCACCATACAAATTGATGTAGCGTTACAATTTACGAAAGATACAATGAAGTAAATTAAGAGTATAATAACAAGAGACTCTGATTTATTTGAGGGTCAGTAAAGGCTTTATAAGAAGGCAAAGATAAAGCTGAGACCTAAATGATAAGAAACAATCAGTGGTGAGTAGAGGGAAGAATACTGTGGGTGGAAGACTCAGCACTGTCAAGACCAGGGATCAGCAAACTTTTCACCTGTTGGTCCAGACAGTACACATATATTCTGCCTTGCAGGCCATATAGTCTCTGTCTCAACTAATCAACTCTGTCACTGTAGTGTGAAAACAGACATAAACAACACATAAATTGATAAGTGTGCCTGTGTTCCAATCAAACTTTACTTATGGCCACTAAAACTGTAATTTCATATTACTTTCATAAGTCACAAAATATCATCCTTTCGATTCTTTCTTAACCGCTTGAAAATGCAAAACCATTTACCTTTTCTCAAGCCATCCAATAACAGGCATAACAGGCAGTAGGCCACATTTGGCCTGGGTGCCATAGTCTGCCAACCTCTAGCCAAGACTCAGGTAGCAAAGAACTGTGTATGTGTGAAGAACTCTGAGTGGATCCCTGTGGATGGGATACAGTGAGACAGGAGGTAAAAGACAAACAGTGAGGGCAGAAGGGGAGGGAAAAATGAAATCATGCACCATTTTCTAGTCCATGTTTCAGTTTTTGGAATTTATCTAATAGAGCAATGCAAAGCAATCAGAGTGCTATCTCATCAGGGGAATGAGAAAACTCTAGTTCTTACTCCCCACACACATACTCTCTCCAATCTTTACATGTCTGCCAGTTACCTAAGCTGGCCCCTCCCTTGCTTAACAACCATCAACCAATCCCTATCACCAAATAAGCCCTTAATAAGAGCTGAACTCAGACTACGTACCTGACCTAATCTGCTATGCTTACTGAAGCACCACAGCTCATTCCCTGGGACTCACCTACCATACCACAGATGAACCAAAGTCTCTCTTCAGAATCTGTTTCCAATCTTCTCTACTAGGCAAAACCTATGCTCTTGAGGCTCTTGTCAAACTATTTGCCTGCAGGAAGCAAATCCTTTTTCCCAAAGCACTTTGTATACTGCCAGATCACAATGCATAGTACATCTGATGGTTCTGTTTTCATGTCACTCCTCCACCCACCCCATTCCTTATGCTCCCAACCACCATCCCCAGTGGACTCTGTGTAGCCAATGTCCCCAGTGCCTATGGTAGTTGCTGGTTCCTAGTTGAGCTCCGTACAGATTTCAAAAATTAAAGAATGAATAAACACATGACAGCTCGATAAACTTGGAACACAGAATCTCACGCTTTCACTTCAAATGTGCACCTTAGCAGCTCTACTGAAGCTCTCAAACTTCCCTGTGTCTCCCATCATAGCTTTAAAAACAAAAGTACCATTCCCTGACTCTCCACAAGGGGATGCTTTTCAGAGTAGATGAGCAGAGCTTTTGAAAGTGTAAGTGGTTTCATAAGTCCCCAGGCCAGCAACATTAGCATCACCTGGGAACTTGTGTTAGAAATGCAAATTCTCAATTCTCAGTCCCTATCGTAGGGCTACTGAATCAGAATCTATAGCTCAGCAAGATCTCCAGGTGATTCATTTACACATTAAAGTCTGAGAAGCACTACAGCCTTTGTGGCCAGGCTTCAAGAAGATGCTAAAACTGACTTTAGAAATCTCTTTAATTTTGATTTTGCAATCATGTTAAAACCAAAGGAATTACCAGCAAGAATTCCTGTACATGCTTACCAAAACACACCCACACTAGAGGCTTACTCAGAAAATTCTGAAAGAAAATTGATTTTTTAAAAACAAATTAATAGAAGATGCTCTCAGAGGGTCACAAACACTGGCATGTAATTTGGACCTTAACTATTTCCTATGGGATTTATTTAGTGCAGTTTGATCTCGTGTGAGACGGTAAGAATCCTGAGAGGTTCGTGCCAGATATGCATTTAGATCTCCTAGAATATAGGCTGGAGCTGGCCATGTGGCAAGTGCTCTAGAAGGCCCTGACGCTGAACTAACGACCTTCAGCCCAATCCTCTTTGCTTAACTCAGTATAACTCTTCTTTCTGTGCTGCCAAAAAAGGTGATATATCCAACCCGTTTCTTCTCTCTTGCAACAAGTTTAGGCCAAATTGAAGGAGACCACTGCCATCATTCCTGGTCCCACCCTAAGAGCCATGCTTCACAGAGGGATTTTAGTACTGTATGACATTATGGAATAAGCTGAGATTTGGAGCCCAGTAGACATGGAATTAAATTCTGGCTCTATTACCTGTTTGGGAAAGCCTCCTCAGGATCAGTTTCCCATGCTGTCTACCAGGCAGAGATTGTTAGGATTAAATTCAACTAATGTCTATAAACTCAAAGCAGGGTGTGGGGGCAGTGCAGAACAGTTCTATATTCCAATTTTGTGTTTCAGTATATATCTGAGTCAGGTTTTCACACTGGTTAATCCAACTCTCCCACTTTATAAATGAAAAAAGTGAGGCCTGAGATGAGAAGTGCTTTGACCAAAGCATACAATTGTTGACAGTAGAGTCAGAATTAGGTTCTTGAAAACTCCTAAGAAACTCTGTTTTCAAACTCTTAGCAACCACAGAAGCCTTTCTGTAGAATAAAACTTACAAAACAGCTCAATATATAAAGCAGATAACAAGCCAAGCCTGCTTTGATTGTTGAAGCCCTTCTTTCCTACCACTCTCCTGCCCCATGATGGCAATCCTTGGGCATCTTCTAAGCACCTTAAGCTTTCCCCATCTCCACTCACAATCTGAGTAATGGAAGACTCAGCCCAACTGAAATTTCAGAGCCAGTAAATGAATCACAGCAGGTCATGCTCATTAGATGGAGTCTCTGTTTCTTCAGACCACCTACAGGTTTTCAAGTCCTTGAGGTTTCCCAAAGGACTTGAACTTTCTCACACACCCATCTCTAACGGGAACCATTAAGCTGACATCACCATTCTCCACACTTCATAAAGGAGTCCTAACATCTGGAAATAGAAACCACCTGCAAGTGCTTTGACCAGAGATTGCCATATCATTTAAGGATGAGAAACTCAAGGAATGGGGGATGAGAAAGAGATACCCTAAGATGTCAACAAGGCCAAATATTAATAAATTGGGGCTAACAGTGTACAGAATAGGAAGGCCCTGGTCAGAAGACATGGACTTATTTCCCATCTCTGCTGCTTTCTCACTGGAATGGTAATTAACCTCTCTGAACTTCAGTAGAAAACTGGGTATTAAAAGAATTGATTTTGGATGGCCGGGAACAGTGCTCACACCTATCACCCCATCACTTTTGCAGGATCGCGTAAGGCCAGGAGTTCGTAATCAGCCTCGCCTACATAGCGAGACCAAGTCTCTACAAAAGAAAAACTTTAAAATTTAAAAAATGATTTTGGAGTCAGCCAGTCTTAGGTTCAAATTCTGGTTCTGTCACATATTTGTCACTTTGAGTGAATTGTTTTATTTCTATGAACATTAGGTTTCTTGTCTATAAAACAGACACCTTAAAAAAAAACACAACACACAAAAACACTTCACAGGTTGTTGGCCTTCAAAGAGATAATGTGTACAATACTTGTCACAGTGCCTGGTATGAGTTAGGCACACAAAAACAGGTATGATTTAACTGCACTGTAATCAATAAAATGGGATCAACCTTCCTCTGAGTTGCTGGGAAAAATCAAAGGGAACCGATTTCAGCAGGGTGCCTGGCACATACAGATCCACAATAAAAGGGATCCTCTCCAATTGTTGACATTTTCTCTTAGACTCTATACACTCACCTCTTTCAGCCACAGAAGCTTCGGGGCCTGCATTTCCACAGACATCACCCCCCCCGACGTACTGGAGAACGCTGTGCTTGGTCTTGTTGATCCTATTGACTTGACTGACTGCTCGATGGTCCAGCCACATGATGACGTTTCGACGGGAATCCCCTAGCATAAACAAGAGGGAGATGCAGCTAGACACACATTCTATTCCTTCTAATTCAAGGGAACAACTATGGATTTCCAAGACTAAAATGCTATGTACTTTCTATAATTCCATGGATCAAGAATGAGCAAAGTGAAAGGACACCAGCAAGGCTGATGACTGCACTGTCCCCAGGCCTGGAATTGCCCATCCAGTAATGTGTTCTCTCACCATAACCTTAGAATAAAATGTCTACATTAAAAGCAAAAAAAATCTACTAATTAATTACATTATCACGTATTCTCTCTCAACTTCTTCCCTTCGTTTCTTATCCCTTCTGTTCTAGAAAAGCTTTTCTGGGCATACATTCAGGAAACGAGTCTATGACATAAGACTAAGACAACACTTTCTCTTTTTTTTTTAATTTTTAATTGCAAAAGACTTCATTCATAGCACTTTCAATAATGAACCAACAGGAGAGTTGATCACTTTGGAACATATAAATATACAAAAATCCCTCACAATTCAGGTAGTCAAGATAATAAGCGCATTCAAGGAAAGCAATCTTCATTTTTCTGAAAACGTTTACATTTTAAAAGGTGATTAGGCGTACTTGGAAGTTCAAAGCAGTAGAATGTACCTTGCAGGGAAAGGAGGAGGAAAAACCTTTTCCATGTTGTTAGGCAAATGTGTATCAAATATATCCCAATTCCGCTTGATAAAGTCAGCTGGATGACCTCCTTGAACCAGACTAGGGCAGAACACTTAGTAAAAGCAGGCCCTGGGTAGGGATGTGAATCCAGGAGAGGAGCACCAGATCCCATGCAGCGCCAAACACACCCGTCCCACCCTCTAACACAGACGAGGCACGTCACCCCATATCCCTGGACCCGGATGCATGAGAACACTCATCAGATGCTTACTGCTCCCACGGTGTAGTGCTTATAATGGTCTTAATTTAAGCCATGGAGAAAAATCCTTTACCACCAAGTGCAAACTGTTATTGAACTTAAGTCATAAGGGATGCTATCTGGCAAATTCTTGTAATAAATATCTGAGGACTTCTATTTACCTAATTAGAACAATGATTATACAACTGACATTCCCGTTTTCATAAGGTTTTGTTCTCTACACTGGAGGGCTTAAAGTTGTCTACTTTTGGTTTTATTTTACACTTTCAAAATGGAGTAGAGAGAAAAATGTGACTAACTGCCTAACTTTGAAACCCAGCAGGTACAAAAGTGAACTTCTCTGACTCTGGGTCCATCAGATTTGGGGGAAGTTTCAGTGCCTAGGGAAGGTTATGAAGCCCATTATACCCCGAATCCTACAGAAAGAATTCCACAGCTCATCTACCACAGTGTTCTAGTAAAGCATATGCTGAAAAGTACAGGTTTCAACATAACATCTAAATTTTTAAAAGTAGCATTTCAACCACAAACAAGCTCAGAGAGCTCATCGCAAAAGTGAAATAACAGAACTATTGCTCAGATGTCAAAAAAGTCAAGCTGCTGCCCCTCAGCTGCACTTAGGCAGACCCGTAAGGTGGCAGAGGCTCCCTGGCAGCACCATTCACAGTGGCATCATCATACGGGGGTAGCAGCACCGTATTGTCATTGCCAGTAACATAAACCAGGGCATCGGAGGGGGTTCCTGCCATTGATGTATCGGTAGCAGTTCCCAACACAACTAATGAAGTAACCCTTAAAAGTCAAGATAATGCTAATAAACAGAAGAATCATAAGGACCAAACAGGTAGGATTCACTGACATGACATCATCTCTGTAGGGAAAATTAGGAGGCAGTTGTCGTACGTATTCCTGAATGGAGTTTAGATAATAAACAAGCACAGTCATTGCAACCAAGGTGTTCAGGGCAAAATCAAAGATCTGGTAACAGAAGAATGGGATAATCCAGGCTGCACGTTGCTTGTACGCTCCGTAAGTAGCCACAGCACATATCAGAGTCATGAGAAGAGAAATCGCAATGGCAATGCACATGTAGTTCCACATGGCTGGGGAGGCCTCAGAATCATGGCAGAGGGTGAAAGGCATTTCTTCCATGGCGGTGACAAGAGAGAATCAATACTTTCTCTTTTTAAGATCTGTCTCCCTTAAATATGAATAAATACTTTGATAATATATCTAATAGCTACACAATGGCATTTAACTCCTTATATACCCACTTTTTTCTGGTCAGCTTTATTAAAATTAGTTCATTTAGGTGTTTTTCCTCCCCCCTCTCATTTGGTTGGCTTGTTTGCTGGAGTGGGAAGCTCGTGAGTTTTGGAATTAGGCAGACCTAATGGGGAATGCTAACTCTCTAAGTTACAGATGAAGACATATGATTCAGGAAGTTATTAAACAAAAGATAATGCACATAAAGGATACGGCAAGTACTTCTGAGAAACTAGGCCTCAGGAGGAGTAAAGCATAAGGAAGAGAATCTAAAACCAGCTGGAAAAGGAGCACTGCCCCCATATCCTGCCTCTATCACCCTGTAGCCCACATAGTAACTCCTTGTCTCTCTCCCCAGCCTCTGTTAATTCATCCTGTACTGATGGGCAAGCCAGATATCCTTTCACAGCCCTCTGACGCCTCGGATGGCAAAACGTGCAGAACAGCAATAAATATACCTGGGAGATTATTAGGGGAAAGAGAAAAGAAACCCAGCAGTTGACAAGCCAGGTATTATATTTTCATATAATATTTTATTTAATGGCAAAGCAACCACAGCACTACATATCTTGCTAATAGCAAATGTTTGTAATGTGTGTTTATGTGTCTCCCAAACTCTGTGCTAAACATTTTACATACATTGTCTCATTTAATCCCCAAAGCAATCCTCTGATACAGGTTTCTTACCCCCTGTTTTTCAATGACAGACTCTTGAAAGTGAAGATGTAACCAATGTCTCAAAGCTAGGAAATGCACGAAGTGTGTTTTGGAACTAAAGCTGCATAGAGAATAGATAAATCAATTGGAAAAATGAATAAACTAGTGTTAGACATAGCAAAATGAACAAGGACACCAGCTGAGATACTTTAAAACACAGAGTCAGCCCTCCATGTCTGTGAGTTCTACATCTGTGGATTCAACCAACTGTGGATTGAAAATATATTTTTTTAATGGATGGTTGCATCTGAACAAGTACAGACTTTTTCTTGCCATTATTCCCTAAACACTATAACAAGTATTTACATAGCATTAGGTATTATAAGTAACCTAGACATGATTTAAAATATATGGGAGGATATATATAGGTTATACGCAAATACGATGCCATTTTATATCAGGGATTTGAGTATCTGTGGGTTTTGATCTGAAGGACGTCCTGGAACCAGTCCCCCTCACAAACAGAGGAATGACTGTATACTGTTTGTTGCTGTGGGTATATATACATACGTAGTAAAAGCACCAAAACAAATACCTTTTTTTTAAAATAAAAGGAGGTGAGGCAAATATGGCAAAATGTCATGTTTATCCTCAGAGGTAGGTACATAGGAAGCTGTTGCTTTCTTTACTCTTTCACATCTCTGAAAAGAATTTTAAAAATAAAAAGAGGAAAAAAAAGCCAATGTAAAGGTAAGAAGATATCTAAATAAGGTCATGGGCATAACAGGGCATGGGCTCAGTTGCTGGTTTGCCTAACTGAAAAGATCTCACCTCCCACGAAAGCTCCACAAACAGTAATACTAATACTTTAAAAATAGTACAGAGTGCATGGGACCTTCCACAGGCATGTCAAAGAATTTTTTTGTAAACAGAATGGTTCCACTGTATAACAGAACTGCTCAAAGCTCTGGTTCTGAAACCTAGTTGCACATTAGTGTTGCCTTGAGGACTTCTAAAAAACTGATGTCCAGGTCCCATTCCAGAACCACCAATGAATCAGGATGTAGGTGTGTACACACGCATACACCTGCGTGTGTGTGTGGGTCGGTGGGTGAGTATTGAAGGGGGCAGTATCAGTATTGTTTCTTAAATACTGTACAGAACACACCTACAGCTACTTCAAGGCAAAAATATCTGTTGCTAAACTTCTGCCTATAGTAAAGATAGACCAATCAGCTACTACTGCCTCTATATAAAGATGCTCTCAAAAATGTAGTCAGAACAATACAATGAAAATTGTACAGAATCAATAATGTATTAGAATGGATAATTTCTAATTTTCATTTTAGATAAAAACTAAGAGATTAATTTTTTTCAGTTCTTATAGAAAACCACAAGTAAGTCAATGGAAAGTTCATTTAATCTTTTATTGAGCATCTACTACATGCCAAGCACAGTGCTGGATGCTGTGATATCAAGAAGAATGTGCCACAGTTCTGCCCTTAAGCAGCATATGTTTGCATGGAGAAAGTGTCTATACTCTGTGTTGATTGCCAGAACAAGAGTACTAGACATGGGAACTGGGAACATGGAGGAGGAGCAGAGAGAAGGCTCTAGTTAGCTGAGCCTGGAGCTGCAAAGAAAGCTTCCAAAAGGCAGGTAAGTGTTTATTTAATTCTTCAAATGACCAGCCACTGGCTAGGCAGGTGAAGGAAGAGTGAGAAAGAGGTTCTACATGATGTGGCAGCATGGGAAGCAGAACACAAACCCACAAAGATGTCGTCTGTTAAGAGAATTGGAGGTAGAGCAAAATTTGAGCTACCTCACTTTACCTAAGGGGCAGATTATTCATCCATGTATTCACTTAATTGATATCTTGCTAAAATACAGGTTTATGTTCACAGAATGTATTGCAGGCATACATGAGGAGAAAATTTATTATGAATCAGCAAAATATCTAAACATTAGGTATCTGATGGACAGAGGAGACTAGGTCGTAACTCCCTCTCCCAGCCCGAATTATCACTCTTTGTTCCTCTCCCCTCCCAGGAGCTCCTATGGCTGAGATGACACAACCAGGGTGAGGCTCTGAGCTTGGTCAGTGGCAGGGGTAGGAAGCATTCAGCAACTGTGCTGCTGTCCAACCCAAGGGCTGTTCTGATCTTTCTTTAAGGAAGAAGAGTCAAACAAGAAAAGGCAAGCAATGAGACTATTTTATCATACAGTAATACTGTATTTTCTTAAACTATGGTACTTAATTTATTTGTTTGTCATTTTTCGGTTAACGTCTAAAGATGGCAATACTTTTGCTGGTCTTATGGGTTTGGTTTTAGATTATCTGCATGATTAGGGTTATCTGCAATCTTCCTGATCCCACTCTCTGCTCCTCACAATTACTTGCATTAGCCAATCAATAGTTGGTCGCTGCCATGCAGGCAGAAGTCTCTCTCTAAAGAACCTTCAAACCACCTTTATAATTCTAATTTCATTTTCTTGCACAGGATAATCCATTTCAGATAAAAAATCTAACCTTAATACAATCTGTTGAAAGGCAAGAAACTGATGAAGGGCACCTGCAGCTGGATGCATTTGATGAATGGGTACACTTTAACCTTTTAGGTGGAATAAAGTTATTTCAACACTTATAATTAGAGGGGTAACCTAGCTACCTTTTTAATAGAGGACCTGTTAACAGGAGGCCATTCTACCTACAATGAAAAAACAAGCATCCAAAGAGGGTACATATTTAAGCAAATTTCACAAGGAACTATCTTCTTCCACTTCAAGTGTTCTGTTCCTAATATTTTAATTCTCCATTAATCTGTGCCCAGTGATTCTCTACATACTAGACTCACTGAGAAAACTCTTTTAAGAAGTCCACACCCTAGCTCCACCTCAAGTCAACTGAATAAAAATGTTGGGGGTAGGGCTCATGAATTGGCAATGTTTTAAAGATCTCCAGTTGATATTAATGCACAGCCAGAGTAAATAAATAAATAAATAGGTATGTTAGCAGATCAGATGATACAAAATCCTTGAAGCAGGATTCTTAATATCTAAAATCCTACCTAAAATCAGGCTCTCTAACATGGCTGTTGTGCTTAATGGAATTAAGTCCCCCCTAACCCTGCCCCCAACACCACCCCACTCATACCAATTGCTCTCCAAGCTTTTAATTTCTGAGACATGACTTCTGGCCTTTACACTCTGCCTCTAAATCTCACTATCAGTAGTAAGAGACAACTGATCTATGGCATCCCCAACAGACAATCACCTGACTTTTACTTAAAGCCCGCAAAAGACTGTTGACAGCCTCCCAAAACGGCCAGGTCCATGGCTGGCCACATCTCGTAATTATTGAACGCTTGCTGCTACAGAGCTGAGGTCTGCCTCTTCACCACCCGTGTTTGGTTTCTGCTTTCTGAAATGGCTCAGACCAAGGCTGCCCTGTCCTGGGCCACAACAGTGCCAACTGAGACAATTTATGGCCACAAAGATTAAGAACAATCCTGATTCATCTTTGAAGACCCAACATTTGATAAGACAGGGCTTGGCACACAGAAGGTGTTAATACGTGTGGCAAGAAGAGAGAAAAGTGTGTGTGTGTCTGTGTGTGTGTGTGTGTGTGTGTGTGTGTGTGTGTGTGTAGAAAACGGTCATCATTACCACTCTGCTCTAATCATTCATCTATTTGCATCCCTTTTCAGCACATAGTGATTATGATTATTTATAGTGATCACTTATAGTGAAAAGGGATGCAAATAGATGATCATTTATAGTCATAATTATAATAATCACTTTCATACATTAGGTCCACAGAAGTGACCGGAACATTCTCTTAACTTAAAAAATTTCATCATCTGCTGGAAGAAACTTTTCTGAGTATTTTAGGTATCAATCTCTCACTAAATCGTCACAGCAAAGCTACTGATGCATTATTCAAAATCTTTCAGAGAAGAAAACTGAGAAACACAGAGTTAAGAGACTTGCCCAAGGTGTCACAGCTCAACAACGGCAAAGCTACAATCAGAGTCCCTGCTTAACTCTAATTCCACTGGGTACCAATGCACCCTACTATCTCACAGCCAACAGTTAAGAAAGATGCTGCTGCAACAGTGTCCAGAACTAAGGGTTCTCAAACAGAATCTAGCCCAAAATATGTTTGCAATGCCTGTCTTGGCAACAGCTAACTGGCAATGCCTAGAGCTAGCCCTTCAGATGGAGCATGCAATTCCCAGTGCAATGCAGGCTCCACTGCTCTCTAATGTCTTCCGCTTATTACAAGGTTAATTATCAGTTGAAATTTATCTTCACACATGTGCAGTTATTTTTCTCAAACCTGGCCTATTACTCATATACATTATCTGTCTGACTAATGTATTAATTATCACATTAATGTATTAATAGACTTTTGGGTTTGTAACCCCAGTATTAGTGTTACTGGCTAAAATTCCCCCAGAAGAGACAACTGTATCTGCTGTGAAAAATCTCTGACGATGGACCCAAGCGGCACTTGACATTTGAAACAGCTCATTTCTGTACTCACAAGTCTCTATTAGGACAACATCATTCAATGTGAATGTCTTTTGGTCTGGTTATTGAAAACAGGGAGGCCATCTGCTTCTAGTTTCTCGTGACACATGGCCCTGTCTACCATGTTCCATTTCCTTTCAAAGGACTTGGTTCATCCACTCAAATAAGCATGGAATAGGAGCTTCATACACAATGAAACTGCAAACACTGACACTCCCTTCCCAGAAAACATCAAAACCATCTGTGTGTTTCAACGTTTCTCACTCCTAGCTAACAATCTCACGTCCTTCCTTGACCAGGCTCTGTACTGTGGCTCTTGAGTTTTATAAAGCCAAGTCCCCCCAATCCAGCCTCAGCACCACCCCACTCATACCAACTGCTCTCCAAGCTTTTGACATCTGCAACATGATCTGTGTCACCTCATTCTACCTCTAAATCTCACTATCAGCAGCAAGAGATGCCTGCCCTCCTGTTCCACTTGTGTCCATTGGATTAATCAGCCAAGTCTCCCACCACTGGGACAAGGAAGAGACATAGTCTTACCTTCATGGTTGACCGGTAAAGGGTGAAACTGCTTATCCAGAACAACCAGAGAACACGTGGCATCAAACCCAAGTCCTCGAATTTGGTTTAAATTCGATCCCTTGTACAACTTTCTGTTTTAAAAACAAACAAAAATATAAATTGAAACACCAGAGTCTTAAAAGATTGAAGACAGTTACAACTAGAAGGAAGGAATGACAGAATAGAAAATAATCTTTACAACATAAAACAGATAAAAGTATAATATCACTAGAATACCAAAAGATCCTATATATAAGAAAAAAGAGCCAATCTAATTGGAAATTAAAGCCAGGCATGATGGCTCATACCTGTAATCCCAGAACTTTGGGAGGCTGAGGTGGGTTGGATCACCTGAGGTCAGGAGTTAAAGACCACCCTGGCCAACATGGTAAAATGCTGTCTCTACTAAAGATACAAAAGTTAGCTGGGTGTGGTGGTGTGCTCCTGTAATCCCAGCTACTTGGGAGACTGAGGCAGGAGAATTGCTTGAATCTGGGAGGCTGAGGTTACAGTGAGCCGAGAACACGCCATTGCACTCCAGTCTAGGTGACAAGAGCGAAACTCTGTCTCAAAAAAATAAAATTAAATTAAAATTAAATTTAACAAATTGGAAATTGAGCAAAGGAATAAAAAGTCACTTCATAAAATAAAAAGAAATGGTCAAAGAGTGTATGAGAAGATTCCCAACTCCAATTAGGTAAATACAAACAAAATGATACGAAACTATTTGCTTTTCATATTGGCAAACATATAAAAGATTAATAGTACAGGCTGTTATTGCTTATCTAAAATGCTTATGATCAAAAGTATTTCAGATTTCAGAATTTTTCAGATTTTAGAATATTTGTATATACATAATGAGATATCTTGAGGATGAAACCCAAATCTAAACACAAAATTCATTTATGTTTCATATATATCTTACACACATGGCCTGAAGGCAATTTTATACAATATATTTAACAATTCTGTTGATCAAACAAAGTTTATGTACAATGAACAATCAGAAAACAAAAATGTTACTATCTAAGCCATCCATATGTAGTGTCACAATGCCACTCAAAAACTTTTGAATTACGGTGGATTTTAGATTCTGAATTTTCAGAGTAGGGTTGCTTAACCTACATATAGCAGTGGCAATATATGTAGAAGTGGACCTTCTTGGAGATTATTCTAACAATGTAATTATTGAGAACAAATTTTGGAGAATAATTTGACATCTATTAAAATTAAAAATGCACGTATCTTATTAGCACAAGTAAGTAAAGTTAGATACAGAAGAAGGCTAGCTTCAGCACTGCTCAGAATATACTTTAAAAGTGAAACAACTATTTTTTATTAAATAAATTATGGCACGTCTATAAAATGAAATACTACACAGAATTTTTTTTTAAAGAGGTAGAGAGGCAACTTCTGGGTATGGTACTGTGAAGAAGTCAAAAATCCTCTTAGCAAAATAAAACTATAAAACTGGACAAAATCATCAAAAACCACCATTTTGGGGTTATGGAAATGGACCAAAGCCATGTAAAAAATTGAGAAGCATCTTTTTTTTTGGAAAAATCAAATTTTTTCTTAAAACATTCCCACAAAAAAAAAAAGCTACAGGTCCAAATGCTTCACTGGGGAATTTTATCAAACATTTAAGGAAGACACAGTACCAATCCTACACAAACTTGTTTAAAATACATTGAAGAAGGGAAAACTTTCCAACAAATGTTATATAGCCAGTATTACCCTGACCAAAGCCAAGCAAAGACATAAGAAAAGGACACTACAGACTAATATTTATCATGAATACAGTAAAAATCCTTAACAAAATATTAACAAACCAAATCTTGCAGCATATAAAACTTGCCTTTATATACAATTACTATGTGGAGTCATCCCAGGAATGCAAGAGTCGTTTAATATCCACTAATTAATTAATGTAATATGCATGTTAACAGACCAAAGTACAAACACCAAATGATCATCTCAACAGATGCAAAAAAAGAACTGCCATGCTCCAAACATAATGCTCAATAAACCAGAAATAGAAAGAACTTTTACAATCTGATAAGGAGCATCTACAAAAAACTACAGTTAACATCATACTTAATGGTAACATGAATGCTTTCCCTCATCAGAAATAAAGCAAGAATGTTCACTTTCACCACTTCTATTCAACCTTATACTTGAGCTTCTAGCCATTGCTAGAAAAAGTAAATTAAAAGCATACGGATTAGAAAAGAAGTTGAAGTGTCTTTCTTTGCAGATGACATGATCTCATTTGCAGAAAATCCTAAAGAATCTACAAACTAAAAACATGAACTAATAAGCAATTTTAGTAAGATGACAGGATGCAAGACTAACATATAAATATCAACTGGACTTCTACATAATAGCAACTAAGAGATTAAAAATAAAATTAAGAAAATTCCATTCACAATAGCATCAAAAAAGTGAAATACTCAGTGTGATACTCAATATTAGATATCAACCGGACTGGATTGAGGGATGCCTAGCTGGCTAATGAAGCACTGTTTCTGAGTGTGTCTGTGAGGGTGTTTCCAGAGGAGATTGATATGTGAGTGAGTGGATTGGGAGAGGAAGAGCCACCTTTGATGTGAGTGGACACCATCTAATCAGTTATGGGTACGATTAGAACAAACCAGGTGGAACAAGGGGAGATACTCAGATTGCTTAACTTCCTCCCCTCTCTCCCTTTGCAGTGAGGTCCCTTTTCTCCTCCTGCCCTTAGACGTCAGACTCCAGGTTCATCTTCCTTTGGACTCTAGGACTTGCACTAGCACCCTGCCTGGGGCTCTCAGGCCTTCACCCTCAGACTCACTCAGGATTGAACTGTTGGGCTTCCCTGGTTTCAAGGCTTTTGAACTTGAATTGAGGCACACTACTGGCAATCCCTAGTTTGTAGATGACCTATTGTGGAACTTCATATTTGTAATCATGTGAGCCAATTCTCCCATATACATATATATATACACACACACACACACACACACACACATACACACACACACACACACACACACACACACATATACACATATATATGTATGTGTATAATTTGTATTACTAATAGTGGTTGCCCCGAGGGTGGAATTGCAGTTGGAGGATACAGATTTTACACTTGTTTGTATAATTTTTAAAACTGTAGAGTAATAGACTTATCGATTAATTCTATTTTTTTTATTTTTGTTTCTATGGTTTCCTTTATAGAAAAACAACCTTTTAAATCCCACAAAAGTCAACCTGAAAATGTTCACCCTCATTTAGTGAAATTCACCTTAAACTACATAATTCTTCTTTTTTCCTGTTTGGAAATACCAGACTTATAATTTAGAATTCAATTTCTTACTATTTAACATGTTCCTCAAACAAGAGCTCCACATAATTATTACAAATGTCCAACAAAGAAAAGCAGTAATATTTTCAAGTAATATTAATAAAGTGCTACCATATATTGAACATCTACTATGTGCCATGTGTTTGACATACATAGTATTTAATCCTTACAAAGCCCTCCAAAAGAAACATTTAATACTTGTTTTTCATGAAAATCAAGTGGGGCCACACACGGTGGCTCACACCTGTAATCCTAACACTTTGGGAGGCCAACGCGGGTGGCAGGTGCCTGTCATCCCAGCTACCCGGGAGGCTGAGGCAAGATAACTGCTTGAATCTGGGAGGCAGAGGTTGCAGTGAGCCCAGACTGCACCACTGCACTCCAGCCTGGGCGACAGACTGAGACTGCCTCAAAGGAGAAACCACACACACACAAGTGGATGACTGGGGAGGGAAAGGGTGAGCAACAGGCAAAGAGAGGTTAAGGAACTTGCACTTGTCACACAGCCAGTAGATTGCAGAGCCAGAATTTAAACTTGGAGACTATATTCTTTCTATTATACCATACTGCCCACCTCTGTCATCAGAGAATTTCCTATTGCCCAAGAGACTCATCCTATGTAAAGGATATGTAATCTAGAGGAGAACATTTGCTACTGTCCCATATGTGACTGCTGGGAGTGCCTTGCCCCACAGTACCACGTGAATACTCTATATGCCTTCACCACACTAATCAATCTAGACTTAGAGAATGAGGATCAAACCCATTCCCTGACAGGCAGCATGGCCTCGTGACAATGAGTCACAAACACTTGAATTCAAATCCTATCTCTATTACCCTGGCTATGTGACTGAAGGCAAGTTACACAATTCTAGCCATTGTGACTCGTCTCTTGCCTTGCTGGTTCATGTTTCTATAGCATTTACAGGTATGGCTATTCCTGCCTGGAATGTCCTTACAACTTGGCTTGGAAATCACTGGATAGTGGTTAAAATCAGTGGCTTGGGAGTAGACTTCCTGAGTCTGACATCTGTTTCTGCCATTTCCTAATTATATAACTTTGTGAAGTCATATAAGCAGCTTCCTTGGCAGTACAAAACTAGTACCTATACCTGCATCTCCTAATGATATGAGAAATCAGCAAAATAAGGTGTGATGAGCTCAACATCTGGCTTCAGTGCACTAGTAGCAGCAGCTTATATTAGAGAATACTAGTTGCTTCAAATCTTCCCACATGGGACACCAATCAATCGATCAGTCAGCCCTAACTTCTACTTGCTATGTAGCCCAATTGGCCTCTGTGCCCAGAAAGTGCATGCCTGACTTGGGTAAGCCCATCTCAAACAGGCCTGCAGTTAGTCAAAAGAGAACTTGAGTGAGAAAATGTAGATGACTCAAACTCCACACCACAAGGCAGTTTGGGAACAGAAACAAATACAGGATGTGGTGTCCAAAGAGTTTCCTTCTGGTGCCAACTCCACAACTTCTGGGTCAGGTAATCCTGCACTAACTTCATCAACTTTCTGAGCCTCAGTTTCCTGAGTGAGAGATATCTCCCAAGTAAGAATCAAAGGCTTTGAATGGGATCAATGGGGTTTGAAATTACTTTGAAACCAGTAAACCTTTAGAGAAATGGGATAGGAAACACACTCAATGCCTTATTGTGTTCATGGAATGTTTTTACGTACAAAGCACAGCATGCTTGCTCTCTGTGTCAAGTAAGCACATATAAAAATGACGAGCAAAAAGAATAGGAATAGAAAAAAATACAGACTCAAATCTTTTCTAAGAATCATGGTGGTAGTAACCTTCTAGTAGGAGCAAGGAAAATATTTTCCTCAATCTATTTCATGAATCCCCTCTATAGGCCTACAGAGTGCTCAACATTACAATCATGGCCTTCAGTCACAAAGACTCAGTGTCTCTATCTCTAAAACAGAGACCTCTCATAAGAAACTGGAAGAGTAATTGTGGCATGCATTTAAACCTGATCTGTCTAGGTAGCCACTATTATTTCCCCAGCCTTATAAGGAAATGCCTTATGATCATGCTCATCCACAGCTGAGGAACACCCCCATTCCCAACCCCTCACCCCACATCATCTAACCATCTTAGAAAGATGACTGTCAGGGTCACACTACCCAGAAGGCCCCTAGGGCTTGACCTGGTGACCTAAGGATTCTTTTTTATATTCTTATTAATGGAAGAAGAAAGCAGCCTAGTAAGCTCATTCTAACAGCTTGGTATCAAGAGAATTTCCCTGGCTAGAGAGAAAGCACATTGCTCTTCTAAAGAATTTGCAGAGAAGGAGATGTCTGCAACTTCATTTGGTAACCTGGTCCATGTCTAACAACTGTCAACTTGTAGCCATGGGGCAGCAAACAAATATTTGGGGAAGGGATGGTGTATCACTTTGTTCTTATTGTGGGAACTGGTTCAATCCTGCATGTGTTTTAAATCAGCAAGATCTGCCATATTGGGTGGGGGAGATGGTGTTTCTTAGAAACCCTCCAAACTGAGAACTGGAGGGTCAGATGCATACCTGGTTTTATCTTTAGTTCTATTTCGAGCAAGAGTCAAAGCCTGGGGCCTCATGGACAGAATCCAGCTTGCAATAGAGTTCTGAGTGGCTCGTACTGTATTCTTTTAAATCTTGATTTGAATGCCTTTGTCAGCTTTGGAGGCATACATAGAGTTATGAAATCACCAGTTCCCTCGGGCTCCATCACTACCTGTTGCCTACACAATTCACTCACTTGCTTAGCTGTCAGTCCTTAGAGAAAATAATCAAGCCCCTTCTAGGGTCAGGCTGTTCAGGCTTTTCTAGGTATTGGAAAAACAATGGAGAGAAAAACAGTTTTTTTAAACCTTGCTCTTTTGGAGACAAAATTTTAGTAGGGACAGACAATAGCCAATAAATCAAATAAATTACATTGTATAGATACAGTATAACAGAAAGTGATTAGTCAGGGGGGATCAGGAATGCAAGGAGAAGGTAGTTCCTACTAGTGAGATTTGAGAATACACCTGAAGGACATGAGGAGTGGACCTCATGGAAATCTGGGGAAGAGCATTCCAGGCAGGGGAATAGCAAGCACAGAGGTCCTGGGAGGGGGAACAGCAAGAAGACAAATAAAGCTAATCTTGGGGTGTGCATTACCTGGAAGGCCCTTGAAGGCAATCAATTTTGTAAAAGCTACTCTAGTGACCAGTGAAGTAAAGAGACCCAGTCCTAATCCTTTACCTATACAGCATCCTAGCTTAGGTATGGTATTGCCAGTTGATAATGAGAAAATAGAGGCCAAACACTCTCATTTATGTCAGTGATCCCAACATTCTGCCAAGAATAGAAACTCAAATAGCCTCTACCTCCTTTCTCTCCATTGTCACCGAATAATTAGGCCTTCCTTCCCAAAGCCTCTCAGTCTCAGCCCTCCTATTCATTCCTCTGCCAATAATCTAATCTAGCCATTTACTATTAAAAATATTATTAAGCACCTATATGTGCCAGACACAGAGAACATATCCTGAACAAGAGAGACGTGGTCCCAGTCTTCCCAGAGTTTATAGTTTAAAAACAAAATCTCAGTCTCTGAAAACTCCTCAGGATGTCTGCCTCCTGACATCCTTAAATTTAGTTTCTTCTCTGCCAGCCATTCTGAATCTATTGTAAGACTGGTCAATCTCAAACTCAGGATGATCCCAGAGGAGCTCCCCATTGGCCTGAGCCAGCTGTCCCACCTACCCCTCTATCATGAGTTCCAGCCTCCCTTTCCCTCTTCCTATTAGAAACTACGTATTCTGGCCAGGCGCAGTGGCTCACACCTGTAATCCCAGCACTTTGGGAGGCTAAGGCAGGCGGATCACGAAATCAAGAGAGCAAGACTATCCTGGCTAACACGGTGAAACTCCATCTCTACTAAATATACAAAAAATTAGCTGGGCATGGCGGTACGTGCCTGTAGTCCCAGCT
The DNA here is from genome assembly GCA_036589455.1 of Ateles fusciceps. Classification (NCBI taxonomy): domain Eukaryota; kingdom Metazoa; phylum Chordata; class Mammalia; order Primates; family Atelidae; genus Ateles; species Ateles fusciceps. Next base: position 16,147,576 of record JAZHEH010002507.1, on the reverse strand, counting down.
ACTCAGGAGGCTGAGGCAGGAGAATCACTTGAACACGGGAGGCGGAAGTTGCAGTGAGCAGAGATCTCACCACTGGACTCCAGCATGGGCAACAGAGCGAGAGTCCATCTCACACACACACACACACACACACACACCCCTATTCTAGCCAGGACTGGATCCTTGACATTCCCATCTCAGTACTTCTCACCATTCTATTTCTCCAGTTATGACTGTCTTCTCTTAGAGATTTAAGAGTCACTTTTTGCCCTACATTCTTTCTCAAGTTTTCTTCAGTGGGTATGAGTAGGGAGGTCTCAATTTTTTTTTTTTTTTTTTGAGATGGAGTCTCTGTCGCCCACACTGGAGTGCAATGGCGCCATCTTGGCTCACTGCAACCTCTGCCTCCCCGGTTCAACTGATCCTTGTGCCTCAGACTCCTCGTAGCTGGGGTTACAGGCTCCCGCCACCACGCCCAACTAATTTTTGTATTTTTAGTAGAGACGGGGTTTCACCATGTTGGCCAGGATAGACCTCGTGATCTGCCCACCTGGACCTCCCAAAATGCCCTCAATTTCTTTTGGCCCTTCATTTTTTAAAATTTCATTTTACATTATTTTATTCTTGATTTATAGAATGATTTTATTATTTGATATCAAAAATGAATGATTCACGAACCACATGGAGTTTTATGAAAGAAGAGTACAAGGCACTGTGAAAACATTTAATAAGTGAAATAAGACTTAGTTGGAGGTGGTATTGGCAGAGAAAATGCTCCTTCCTTGAATAACTGACTTTTGAATTAAGATCTGGGGCATCACTATCCAATGGAACTTTCTACAATAATGAAACTGTTATATATCTGCGCTGTTCAGTATAGTAGCCACCATGTGGCTACTAAGCACTTGACATTTGCTGGAGCAAAAGAGAAATTGAATGTTTAATTATATTTAATTGTAATTACTGTAAATTTAAATAGCATTGTGGGTCCAGCAACTATTGTATTGCATAGCTTAGGTATAGGGATGAACAAGAGTTAGATTTGCTGGTGGAAGGTAGGAAGGGCATGCAGCCAGAAGAAAGAATCTGGGTAAAAATTCTGAGGCTAGAGGGAGCACTGCATGTTTGAGGACATGACAGAAGGAAGGTGTGGCTGGAATGCAGAAAGCCAGGAGAAGAAGCATCATGAGATGAGCCAGGAATGCAAGTTGAGACAGATCATGCAGGGCCCTGAAGGCCGTGTTAAGGATTCTGAGTTCTACCTTGTCTCTACAGGCATACCTCATATTATCATGCTTCATTTTATTGCACTTTGCAGATACTGCATTTTTTACGAATTGAAGATCTGTGGCAACCCTGCAGCAAGCAAGTCTATTGCTGCCAGTTTTCCAACAGCATGTGCTCACTTCATTAGCATTTTTAGCAATAAAGTGTTTTTTTAATTAAGGTATATACTTTTGTTTAGACATAATGCTACTGTACACTTAATAGACTACAGTACAGCATACAAAACATTTATGTGTGCTAGGGAACCAAAAAATTCACGTGACTTCCTGTATTGAGATATTTGCTTTGTTGCAGTGGTCTGGTACTGAAACTGCAGTTTGAGGTATGCCTCAGGCATATCTGGTGTTGTTGTGCTTTGCTTTACCGCATTTTTCAGATTTTTTTTTTTTTTTACAAATTGAAGGTATGGAGCAAGTCTGTCAGTGTCATTTTTCCAATAGCACATGTCACCTTGTGTCTGTGTCACATTTTGGTAATTCTTAACAATATTTCAAACTTTTTCATTGATATCTGCCATGGTAATCCTTGATGTTACTAATTGCAATTGTTTTAGGGCACCACAAACTGCACCCATATAAGATGGGCAAACTTAATCGATAAATGTGGTGTGTGTTCTGACTGCTCCACAGACTAACTATTCCTCATCTCTCTCCCTCTCATTAGGCCTCCTTACTCCATGAAACACAGCAACTTTGAAATTAGGCAAATGAATAACCCTACAATGGTCTCTAAATGTTCCAGTGGAAGACAGAGTCATAGTCTCTCACTTTAAATGTAAAGCTAGAAATGATTAAGCTTAGTGAGGAAGGCGTGGGGAAAGCCAAGACTGGCAAAAAGTAGGCCTCTTGCACCAATTAGTCGAGCTGTGAATGCAAAAGAAAGTTCATAAAGAAAACTAAAAGCGTTACTCCAGTGAACACCTGAATAAGAAAGTGAAACAGTCTTATTGCTGATATGGAGAAAATCTGAATGGTTTAGATAGAAGATCAAACCAGCCACAACACTCCTTTAAGTAAAAGCCTAATCCAGAGCGTAGTCCTAACTCTTCAATTCTATAACGGCTGAGAGAGATGAGGAAGCTACAGAAGAAAAAGTTTGGAGCTAGTGTAAGTTGGTTCAGGAGGTTTAACGAAACAAGCTATTTCCATAACATAAAAGCACAAGGTGAAGCAACAAGTACCGACGTAGAAACAGCAGCAGGTTATACAGGTGATATGGGTAAGACAGTCAGTGAAGGTGTCTACAGTAAACACCACATTTTTAAGGTAGGCAAAACAGCCTTATATTGGAAGAAGATACCATCTAGAATTTTCACATCTAGAGACAAAAAGTCAATGCCTGGCTTCAAAGTTTCAAAGGACAAGGTGACTCACTTGTTAGGAGCAAGCGCAGCTGGTGACTTAAGTTGAAGCCAGTGCTCATTTACCATTCCAAAAATCCTAGGGCCCTCACGAATTTTGACTGTGCCCTAGAAATGGAACAACAAAGCCTGGATGACAGTACATCTATTTACACCATGGTTTACTGAATATTTTAAGCCTGGTGTTGAGACTTACTGCTCAAAGAAAAGAGATTCCTTTCAAAGTGTTACTGCTCACTGACAATGCACCTAGTCACCCCAGAGCTCTGATGAAGATGTACAAGGAGATGAATGTTGTTCTCATATCTGCTAACACAACGTCCATTCTGCAGCCCATGGATCAAAGAGTAATTTCAGCTTTCAAGTATTATTATTTAAGAATTACATTTTGTAAGGCTATAGCTGCCATAGATAGTGATTTCTCTAATGGATCTAGACAAAGTAAATTGAAAACCTTCTGGAAAGGATTCACCACTCTAGATGCCATTAAGAATATTCGTCATCATGGGAGGTCAAAATATCAACATTAACAGGAATTTGGAAGAGGTTAATTCCAAGCCTCATGAATGACTTTGAGTGGTTCAAGACTTAAGTGGAGGAAGTTACTGCAGATGCAGTGGAAATACCGAGTGAACTAGAATTAGAAGTGGACTCTGAAGATGAAACTGAATTGCTGTAATCTCATGATAAACTATGAATAGAGGAAGAGTTGCTTTTTATGGATGAACAAAGGAAATGATTTCTTGAGATGGAATCTACTGCTGATGAAGATGCTATGAACAATGTTAAAATGACAACAAACGATTTAGACTATTACATAAACTTAGTTGATAAGACTAAGGTCTAGAGAACTCACTCCAGTTTTGAAAGAAGTCCTGCCATGGATAAGATGCTATCAAACAACATTGCATGCTACAGAGAAATCTTTTGTGAAAGAAAGAGTCAATCAGTGCAGCAAACCTTATTGTTGCCTTATTTTAAAAAATTACCACAGCCACCTAACCTACAGCAACCACCACCCTAATTAGTCAGCAGCCATCAACATCAAGGTAAAACCCTCCACCAGGAAAAAGACCACAACTCACTGAAGGCTTTGATGATCACTAACACATTTTTTGGCAAATTTTAAAAATTAAGTTATGTACTTTTTTTTAAACTAATGCTATTGCACACTTAATAGACTTCAACATAAACATAATTTTTATATGCACTGAGAAATTCAAAAATTCATGTGAGCTTTATTGTGGTATTCACCTCATTATGGTGGTCTGGAACTGAACTTACCGTTATGCCTGTAGTACTGTGATAACAGATGTTGAAGGGTTGTAAGCAAAAGAGTGACATGATCAGTTAGCACCAGAGGGGGAAAAATAAACCCCACTTCAAATGCAAAAATAAAGAAAAGAAAAATGAATATGAAGGCATGAGTTAGGTTGTTAGAATAATATTCTGTACAAAATATAAAGGTATATGGTGCCAGAGATAGAGAGAATGCATAGGTTTGACCTGTCTGAGTTCTGCCTTATCACGTACCACCTGGGTGACCTTGGGAAAATCACTAACTCTCTGGTCCTCAGTTTTTCAAATGGAAATGGAAATAACAACCCCTTCCCTATTTACCGTGCAACAGCAATCAAATGAAAATGAAGGTGCGCTGTAAACTATAATGGTTCTAGGACTATAAGAGGTTAACATTATTGCTCAATCCCACATGTGGCTATTCTTTCTTCTGTCCTCCTCCCACAACCATTACTCATATAGATGCTACCAAGACAGAAAAAAATGGTACTTTACTGGCTGTATATGTGTTGTTTATTTTTCTCATACAATTAAGCAGTTTCATCTTTAAAAGCAGCAGGCTTCTTGTGTACCTCTCCTCTATATGCTCCAGTGCTTAGCAAAGAGCATAGCATGTAGTAGGTACTCAATAAAAGTCTGCAGACTAAATGAAAGAATGATACTCAACAAACACTTGCTGGTTAAATGATTCCTCCAGCTTACCTTCTCCTTCTTCCTAACAGTAATATGAATCATGCACTAATTTGAAATGTTCTCGCCTTTTTGGAATGATTAAGATTTGTGGCTCTATAAAGGAACCTTTAAAATCATGGACGGTGTGTAACCTCTATGACTTGTGAGTTTCCACAAAACCTCTTAGGTATGCTAGGTACCAGCTCAATAAAACCTGTCAAATTTAGGGGATGTGGGAAGGAAGACAGGGAGGAAGATTTGGAGCCATCTCACCAGGGTCCTGGTCTTGTCTCTAATACTTGTTAGTTTCATAGCCTCAATTTCCTCATATTTCAAATAGGAAGAATAATTGTCCTTCCTGCCCCACAATGACACTGAAACAAGATAAGGAATGCAAGATTGGATTTTGTCTTTGTTTTTAGCTCTAAGTAACATTCATTCAACAGCCATTAATTGAGTGCCTAACTTGTGCCAGGCAATATATTAGATACTGGAGACACAAAGATGAATCTCTCTAAGAGCTCAGCTCATAGTTAAAAGGGGCTAAACAAGTCGACAAATAAAGTGCAAAGACAAGGAGTAGATAATGATCTGGGTGAAGATAGTGGGCTCTGGGCAGTAGGAGGGACTTCTCTCCCTCTCTTTCTTCTGACTATCAGAGTCACGGAGGAAGACACTCGGGAGGACAGGAATGTTTAAGCTTACTTTATAAAGAAGGAGTTGGGCAGGTGAGGAACGTAAAAGAATAGTATTCCAGACAATATAAATGATAGAGATATATCATTCATTTATGTACTCAACAAACATTAATCGAGCACATTATAAGCAACGAATTCTAGAGAAATACAGATGAACTAGATATAACCCCTGCTTAGGGGGCACACACTTCCCAGATGAGCAGGAAACCAGTTAACGCACTCGTAATCCAGGGTAACCTCATGATGCCCCATCCTAAAAACTTCAGGCTACTTCTTATCAGTTCCAGGTAGGGTCACGTGGAAGGGAGACATGGCTGGAGACAGACAAGGGGCAGAGCATGAGAGTGGCAGCACTGGCAGGGGCAGTGTCCCTTTCTTCTTCTTAGGAGACCATGGGCAGGTTACTGAACCTCTTCAAAGCTCACTGTTTTTCCATCTTCAAAACAGAGAGGACAATCAAAACCTTAAAAAGTAGTTGTCGTAGGAATAAAATGAAGTGATGGGTAAAAGCTCTTCAGCATAGTACCTGGACCAGGGCGCCCAGGAACTGTTAGCTGTCATTGTCATTGTCACCACATTATCCTTATTGTTGCCGTAAGAGGAAAGTCATCTCAGGTAATGTGAATGACTTAGGGAAAAGGAAGCAGAGCAACTGCTCTCAAGCTCTCAACTTCCTGGAGTTCATGAGGAAGAAAAGACAGGTCAGGACATATTTTATGCCACCCTTTGCCCTAGACCAGTGGTTCTCAAAGTCTTACATAGAAAGAACCTTAACCAGGAGAGTTAGTGAATATTCCCAAGAAGCTCCTTCCCCACCATGGACTCTGACTTTTCAATATTTGATCTTAGAAATTCATTATCCTCTATAATCTGCTCATTTCTGTCACCCTCAGCACCACCATAGGAAACAACCCATACACGTTTCTAGGCAATGTTATGACATTTTATGTGCATTAATTCATTTAATCCTTACAACAATCCTATGGAAGTAGGTACTAATACCATTTCCATTTTACAGATAAAGAAACCGAGGCAAGAAACATTGGTAACTTGTCTGAGACCACAAACTAATAAACGCTGGAAGTGGGATGTCAATCCAGGCAGTCTGGCTGCAGAATCTGTGCTCTATAACGGGTCGCCTCTCTCTCTAACATAAAAATGCTTCCCTCCTTAAGCCTCACATCAGCAATGATGTTCCATATAGATGTACCATGCTTATCCTGTGGCTTCTGGCACATGCCCATGTATCCATACTCCATGTGAGGAGAATCACCTAAGACTCAAGAGCTTCATTCAGGTTTGCTATAGTGAGATAGCATTACTAATGACAAATGCCCACAGTACTTATGCAGCTAACAGGGCTCAAACAGATGATAAGTTGGCCACCACTAGAAGATGATTAAAAATCTACCATTAAGCCAGAGTAGACCTCTGTACTTAGAGTAGACCTTTTTTAAAGTAGCTTTTCATCAGGGGGTTATATTTTCTTCTTGATAATTTATTTAATGGCAAGCAAGGCTACATGTTAAAAGAACAAAGAAGACCCAAGTGCAAAGAGTAGAAGATTCTTACCAGATTGGGGGCTGAAAGGAGGGGACAGGAGAGGAAAATTAAACAGGCAGAGGAGAAGATGCATCCCTCTTTACTCCCGTATAATGCTCCAGTACTAACTACCCACTCCCTTCTCTCTCTGCCTTCTTCTCTGGGGGCACTAAGAGGAGCCCAGAATTCATTAAAGTTTAAACAGACTGATCAATAGGGACAGAATAGTGAATTGTCCATCTGCAAATTACCAAGTACCTCATGAATATTTAAGGGAATAAACCAAGAACAGGGAAAAGAAGGAATCCAGGACTTAATTTTTCCCCATGGAAAAAAAGACAAAAGGATATCTGCCATTACTGATCAACAGGATATAAAATCAAACAGTCAAGTGAAACTTTAAAAACAAACAAGAATTGTGCAGCATTCCTTCCCTTCCCAAGCCAGCAGGCTACATCCAATCCAAGGCCACTCAAGGTGAACATATGCCTGGCACATATGGGAGACACTCGAGTCTGACTTCTTTGCTTCCTCAGAATACACTATGTTTTCATGCCACCATGCCTTTGCATATGCTATTCCCCCTGCCCAAAATGCAGTTCCTCTCATCCTCACTGGTCCACTTGGAAGGCAGGAGAGTCCACTGATTAAGAATGCACCTCTGATGCAAAGGCATAAGAATGTTACATTGGACTTTGGGGACTTGGAGGAAAGCGTGGTGGGTGGTGAGGAATAAAAGACTACACATTGGGTACAGTGTACACTGCTTGGTTGATGGGTGCACAAAAATACCAGAAATCACCACTAAAGAACTTGTTCATGTAACCAAACACCACCTATTCCCCAAAAACCCATTAAAATTTTTAATAATTAAAAAAAAGAGTGCCCCTCTGGAGTCAGACTGCTTTGTTATAGTCCTGCCACTGCTACTTACTGTGTGAACTTGAGTAAGATACCTAACTTTTCTGTGCCTGCATTTCTCCCTTAGTAATAGGGGTAGTGATAGTATTACCTTTAGAGGTCACGTGAAGATGCAACTACATGGTGCAAGTTAACACATTTTACACAGCCTTTGGCACACGTTAAAGGCATGGTACATGTTAGTAAGATGATCAGTGAATTCTTCCACATTTGGTCACATCTGAAGCTGTCCTGTCTTCCCTGAGACCCTCTGGTTAGCTCTTTCCCCAGCTCCAGCTATAGTTACTTTGCTCCCAGCTCTTACCATATATTAGCTGTTTATCAGTCTCTGCCACTAGACTGTGAGCTCCTGGAGGGCAAGGCCTATGTTCTGCTCACCTCTCTATCTAAAGTTACCCCAACATAGTTTGCAGCACTGGATGGACACACAACAAACACTCAGCAGGTAGGAACATGAGCAAGGAGAGAATGCCAGTTTTGCCCATACCTTTGTGACAACACAGCACGCAGCCCAGATGTCCTCGGAGGACTGCTCATGGTGGTTGAACTGGGGCTCCCACTTCTCAATTGGCTGGTCTGCAAAAGCCAACAGGACACCACTCTGGTCCACCAGAGCTGCACGGACACTGCCTGTTCCAACGTCCACACCCACATAGTACCTCTTTGGTTTCTGTTCTCCACCAGACATTGCAGTTCCTCCACCTATAGTAAGCAAGTGTAAAAACTACGTGAAGACCAAATGGATCTGCAAAGACAGTCACAAAACATCTCAAAAGTAGAAATAAAAGAGGTACCACCACCTAACTGGTAGTCATTTGTTATTTATTCATCCAACAAACATTTTTAGTGCTAACAGTATACTAATAAACACTGAGCTACATGCTACATATCTGAACAGGACAGATATGGCCTCAGACACGCATTTCCATTCTTGAAAAAGAATCAGACATTAAGCATTTAAATCCATAATTATTTGCGCAAACTTTTGATGAGTGCTGTAAGGACAAGAACAGGGTGGTAGGAGAACTTAGAATCTGGAGGCAACAGAGATGAGTTTATTCCCAGTGAATTTCAATCACCAGGGACAGGATCCATGGTACTGAAAAGAAACCTTGTCCTTCTAGTCAGTCATTCATTCAACAATTACCTACTGAGTACCTCGTATGTGCAAGCACTGTGAAAAGTGCATACATCCCCTCTACTTCTCACTATGGCTCTAGAAGATGAGGCTATTTACATCTCTATTTTGCAGGTGGTCAAGGTGAGACTACAAGCGATAAGTAACTTTTTGCTTAATGCTAGCTAGATCTACTCATAAATTCAAACAGTAAATGTACATTACAATAATGTACATTATTATAATGATACACACAACACTGATGAAGAAGCAGGTCTCTGAGAAGTTAAGGAATTTACTCAGCTTCAATCAGGGGTGGCCTAGACCTAAAGTCCCACATTTGTGCAATCCCAAGTCTCATGCTCTTTCCTTTGTTTCTTAAAAGCTTTCAGTATAGATTTGGAAAAGAGGCAAATATATTGCAGCTGTGTCATGAAGTGACTGGGAATTGGGAAGGAACCCTGAGGAGACAAGATCAGGAATTAGTTAGACAATCTGTTTTCCTTACAGACCCCTTGTGAGTTACAAGGAAATCTGACCAGAGTACACTCAGGAATTCCTTGGCCTTCATGACTGCTCTAAGTCCCTTTGGTCAGATTAGCCCGCATGACACAGAATCTCACAGAGGATTTTATTTTCCAGATTGGCCTTTGAAAGAATAAGAACAAGCCCCCAAGACAATTGAGCAGGTGAATGCCTTGCAACTCTCCAGGTGAACTCAGGGCAGTCTTACCGCCCAGAGTCTAATTTCAATCTGTGCAGCCTTCTGCACCCTTCAACTTCAGAAAGAAAATGTTTCCTTAGCCAAGTCAAACTTGGAGATTCTAAAAGAAAATCAACCAGCAGATATTCAGTTACTGCTTCCAGATATTACTGCAGTAACAAATGAACCAATAAAAACAACTTCATTAAAAATAATTGCTTCTGTCTTAATTGCAATGCTTTCCCAACTGTATTGTCCCCCTTTTGGCTTTGTGGCTCATGAGCAGGTGAAAAATAAAATAGAGAAGCTACAGTAATAACATTTGCTCCATTCATCAGAGCTTCGACAGGCCCTCACTGGTGTGTAATCTCAACTTTTCTCCCTCGCTTACATTCCCCTTGGGGACCTCCATATGACCATTAGCACAAAGTTTCAAATCATTCATTCATTCATTCCTTTATTTAACAGTGATATCTTTTCTTCAAGCCATTATTTGAAGAAAATAAATAAAACAGATAAAAACAGAGCTGCTATGTTTGAAGCAAAGATCGCCCTTGCCCCACCCTCCAACCCTTCCCCCAGCAGTTCCTCTGCTGGGCCCTCTCTCAAAACAACTGAAAACCACCAGCTTTGGACTGTGATATACCCCAGGGCCTCCGCACAGCATCTCAGGTCCTCCGAGGGCTCCCTCTGCCTGCCACCCAGCCCTGCCTAACACAGTCCTGTCCATTCTCACTCCAGGCTACAGACCTCCTCAGACTCATCATAGGCTCTCAATTGCCCCACACTGCTAAAGGCCTCCTCCATCCTTTGCTCATCCCTTCCTAATTCTCTCCTTTCTTGTCTGCCTGGTGACCACAGAATTATATTTTGAGACCCAGGTCAGCCATCACCTCTCTTTGGAGAAGACTTTCTTCCCTTTCTCCCCTTGCATACATACACAGGATGCCAACATGGTAGTGTGTCCCTGCTTGCTTTTAAAACTCACCACTCTGGCATCACAATTTTATTTTTCTTTCCATATCTGTCTTCCTAACTGAATCTGAAAAAAAAAAAATGAACTTATTGATTTCTGCATCCCAAGCTCCTTGCACAGTGTCTGGCACATAATATGTTTTTAATAAATGTTTACTGATTGAACGGAATCAATGAATTAACAGAAATAAGGATGAACAGGTCCATGCCTTAATAGTTTGAATTTCTAAGTTTGTACTTCTATGTGCTAGTGTTTTACCTTACTCTAATCTCTTATGTCCCATTCTTCCAGTTCACAAATACTTACTGTATGCGACAACCACATTTTATTAATTCTACGGCACTCAGTTTTGCATATTTAGCTTCTCTAAAATCAGTGTGAATCTTACAATCAATGGAATGTTACAATTAATTGGTATCATTTCCTTCCTTACTTCATGGTATAAGAAATAATGGTGCATCTTGCAATCAGTGACATCTGAGACTCAGAAGAAATGCAGAAGTGACACCAGGAAGCCTGCTGAGGATACACTGATTGACAAAATAGGGACAATGCCTTCACTCAGAGTTTCCTCATTTTATTGCCTGCAAACAGGAGGAAGATTGAAGCTGGCCACTCTGCCTTCCCTCTACCAACTTCTCACAGCTGCTTACTTGACTTGGAATCCCCTCTCTTGGCTTCCCACTGTCTCCACTGCAAAGGCCTCCAGGGGTGCTGCGTAACACTGATCTAGCATGCCAACAACTCTTTGCCCTTGACTAGACCTCTGCAAGACTACTATAAACACTTAGGAAGAAACAAGGAAATAAATAGGAAATGAAAAATCTATGTAACACCCTGGCTTACACAGACCTGGCCAACCAACATCCAGGCTTGTCTCTACACCAGCCAGCCCTGATGGCAAGAGAGATTCCCCATGGGGCTGCCCCAGGTGCTCAGGCCTGGGTTCCCTCACTTTTGACTCCCTCTCTGATGAAGAGATCAAGATGATAAAAATACATCATCTTACCACCTACCCACATCCTGATTGCTTTCCAGTAAAACCCAAGGAGGCAGATTTCTAATCTATAGTTGCCCTGGACTTGCTCCAGTTCTGGTTTCTGAAAGGAGCTTACCTTTCACGAGAGCCCCTACTTCATATGGAGAGTGGAGCTGTACCATTAGACAGTTAATTCTAACTGCTGCCTGTGTCACAGCTGTAAGCCCAGTGCCTGGCATACAGCAGGAACTCAGTAAGTCCTTGTGACTCAATGAATGAATGAATGCCTTTAAAATTCATCATGTGTTTACCATGTATCTGCTATTCTGCTAAGCAGCTTGATTACAATGCCACCTTTAATCCTGATTACAATTCTTGAAGACAACTGTGATCACTCCCATTTTACTGATGAGGAAAATGAGTCCTAGACATGTAAAGTAACTTGCTCCAGTATGTCATATAACTAGGCAGTAATAGAATTGATGGCAATCCATTCCCTCTGGCTCCATCAGCCCTAACCTTTCTCAGGATGCTCCACTGCCTCCTGCTATTCCTCTATTTACTAAATGCCCATTTGTCGAGGACTTTGGCTGGGGGGACCCTGCCTACTGTGCCTGAAGTTGGCTGACTCAGAACCCAAGCTGTTCATCTTCAGAGACTGACCCTTCCACAACACTAGGTAGCCTGCTTCCAGCAAACCATGGATTTCTATAACATATTACCAGGGCACCATGCAGGAAAGAGTTAAACCATCCAAGCATCATTCACACATATCACCTAGTTCATGTTTTGCTATGAAACAGATCCTGCTTGAATATTTCAGGTTCACCACTTTTCCCATTATTATAGTTTTAACTGATCTCTTTGTGATTATTTCCATACCTGGAACCTAAAAGCAGGGACATTCAAGCCCTTGGGCAGCTTCCCTGAAATCTAACCTGTGAGCTCCAGCAGAGGATTTTCTGCAACACAGATTCCCTGCTCTTCTCCCTCTATGCCCTTTGTTCCTGGGTCATGAGTATGATCTGCTGTTTCCTGGACTCCTAACCTTATGCAACCAGGACCCCTTAGCTTCAAAAAGTAAAGTAACTGCCAAATGGAAAACATTACTCCTTTTTCTAGTTTGTTTAAAGAAAACAAGGATAAGGATCCTCATCTGGTCACTCATTCCCACACGATGGTAATCTCATTCACAGAAACCCAATCGGTTTGGTAAACATATTACTACTTTATTATATCTCAGCAGGGTGGAGTAATTTGCCCAAAGTGACACAAACAGTAAATGGCAACAGGATTTGAACCACAATCTCTTGAGGCAAGTTTAGGGCTCCTTCCATAATATCCAGCTAAAAGTGAAAGCCAAACCCTTTGATTACTTCTTCAATAAGAACAACAAATGCAGCAAGGAATATCTATTAAGCTCTGCTCTGCAGATCACCATGTGACTCCATGATTTCATTTAATCCTTATAGCAACCCTGTGAGGTAGCAGTATGAGCCCCACTTCCCAGCTAAGGAAAGTGAGGTTCTCAGACAGGAAGCTGTTTAAAGTCGCATGGCACGGAAGCAGAGGGACTGGGGTTTGAGGCTAAGTCGGTGTGACTCCAAAGCCCGCGTTATGAATAGTGAGAGTCGGAACTGAGGTTTCATTTCATTCTTTTTAGGCAAAGATACATACTCTAAAAAGAAAAACAGCTGTTAGGGATATGGGGGAGGGTGGTCAGGTGGAAAGAAATGAGGACGTGGACTGTGGATGGCAAAGAGAGAAAAATAACAGAAATTCAAGCTGTGCTGTGCACAAGTCCTGGGACATTCCTAACTTCTCAGTCTACAAGATGTTTCAAAGAACAGAAACAGCCTTCTGTCCAAGTCCCCAGCATGGACTGGACTGACTTTTAGCCCCTATTTATGATCAAAAGACTGTTCTGTATGGTAAATATTTATACAGTTCATTAAATAATAGCCTGTATAAATATTGTTAGAAATGTGCCACAGGAAACCACAGACTTCATGGCTGATTCTTCAACAAACGTGCAAACTGCTCAAACGCAGTGTAAGAAAAGGAAAAGGGGACCTGGAAATAGGGGCTGTCTTTTCCAAAGAGATTTTAGCAATCCTATGAAGGGGGTACAAGCTACAAATACTCTGCTAAAAAATGATCATGTGGAAATTGTTCTTTTATAGTTTCCCCTCCTTTCCCCTGAAGCATTAAAATTGCTGCCTATGATGACAATCCCCAGGAGTGGATGAGCTTACCCTATTTCTTAAGGAGCCACTCCTCCAGGATCTATTTGGTGACAGTCCACAGAAGCAGTGTCCCAGAAATCTGGGAAGGAATTCAATATCCTCTTTCAACTTTGATCTTTGGACTTTGCTGGGAGTTGACGTACACAAGTCCTGTGCAATTTATTTAGTTAGTTATACTGCAATCAGGGGTTTGCTAAGATTGGGAAGAAAAAAGATGAACAATGAGTTAAGCTTGCCCACCTCAGTCTTCTTAACAGAAAGGACTGAACACCACTTTCAACAATTCTCACATGCTCTAAGAGGGTGGGAAATTTTTAAATGAGAAGAGCTGATAGTTGGTACTCTATGGACTCTACCAAGAATACACAGAAAGAAAAGACCAGCTTGCTAACCAAAACTTTATCTCTAAATATGAAAATCTCTTATGGCCTCCTCTTCAGTTCCTTTTCAGCCTTTCACTCTAAGGGGAGACATTTCTAAAAGTTTTAAGGTTGCCAACACTGACTCAAAAGAAACCCAAACACTGCCATGGTTCCCCAAACTTTTGGAGTCTGTAGCAATGGCGTAAGACATCTTTCATCTAGACATACCTGTGGCCTGGCGTAGTCTGTAAAAAGGAGTATAAGCATATTTTCAATCAAGTGCTCATTTGTGGCATCTGAAGGAAGGAAGGGAGTAAGCAGGGAATCCATTCCCTAAATACTGAGAAGCTGAACCGGGCCCCTACTCAGCTCCTGGAAGAGCAGAATAATCCTTTATTCATCAGTGATGTCTAACACTAATGCCTAACAAGGACCTTGCTTGTTGCAGATCAAGAACAATTCAAAAGAATCTGAAGAAAAGGAAAAGAAGGAGAAAGGAAGGGAAAGTGTGGTGGAGAGAGGGAAAGAAGGGAAATGGGGGAAAGAAATGGGAGAAGGAGAGGAGAAACAGAAGGGAGGATGGGGTAAGGAGGAAATTGAACTGGCAGTAAGTGGAAGCCTCGGTGATGCACAAAATGAGAAACTAAGAAATCCCTTGATTGATGAGAGGAGGGGAGAAGGAAAAAAAGCAGACATATACCTTGGCTAACAAATAACATCCGCCAAATTCTTCCTGCCCCAGAAAAGTCTATTAACATAATCCAGAGAAGGAACAGATTACAAAAAATGTCAGTTCTAAGAGACCCAGATGTAAATCCAAATAAAACATAACACAAACCAACAAAACCCTTTCTCTACTCTGAGGGTCAGCCACTCACCCCCTGGTATGCTTGCTGTCACCAACTGGACAGACCTCAAGACCCCCAGCACCAAGAAGTTCACATGTGGGACCCATGACATGTAGGTTCCTCAAGTCAGCTGGCTAACAGGCTCTGAAGATCCCAGACACCATAGAACATGAGAAAACAGTATCACACACAAAGTCTCTGAGCCTAGAAGTTCTCAAAAGAAGCTCCAACAAGGAGTACAGAAGTTATCCTGCTAAGCAGTGCAGGACTGTGTCTTGACAAGTGAGGACATGAGCTGGGTCTATCCTCTCCACCTCTGTATCCCCAGTGCACAAACACACAAATAAATTCGGTATATAGTAGGTACGCAATAAGGAGCTGATGAATGGAATAACAAATAGTCACTGTATTTGGGAGAAATGAAGGCACTTCTTCTGCAAATCACTAAAAAATAAATCTTCAATATCCACAGGGTAGAGAGTAAGGTGTGAGGGTCACCATATTGAATTCAGAATAGGAAGCCTGATGCTTGTCCTGTCTGTGTCTACCACTGACTCACTTTGGGCAAGTCCCTTCACTGATGCCTCTCCACAGGTATGAGACTCATGAATTCTATACAACTACTCCAAGGGGTTGTTGTGAAGATTAAAGGAAATAATGAGCACAGAGAGACCTTTAAAAGGGCAATTCCTTTATAACTAGAAAGAATCAATGGCACTGGGAGGCACAGAAGGAAAATTTGGGTGTAATAGTATAGCATCACCAAAAACATTCTACAATCTTCTTACTCAAAGTATGATCCTCAAATCAACCTTCACCTCCAAAACTCAATCACCTCCTGACACCCCACATCTTATTTTTAATTTTTTTTTATTTCCATAGATTTTTGGGGAATAGGCGGCATTCCGTTACATGAGTAAGCTCTTTAGTGGTGATTTATGAGATTTTGGTGCATCATCACCGAAGCAAAATACAATGAACTCTGTTTGTAGTCTTTTATCCCTCAGCCCCTTCCCCACTCTTTCCTGCTGAGTCCCCAAAGTCTATTGTGTCATTCTTATGCCTTTGCATCCTCATAGCTTAGCTCCCACATATGAGTGAGAACATACAATGTTTGGTTTTCCATTCCTGAGTTACTTCACTTAGAATAATATTCTCCAATCCCATTCAGGTTGCTAAGAATGCCATTAATTTCTTCCTTGTTATGGCTGGGTAGTATTCCATCAGATATATTCCATCACACACACACACACACACACACACACCCCCACAATTTCTTTATCCATTCATTGATTGATGGGCATTTCGGTTGGTTTCACATTTCTGCAATTGCTGACACCTACATCTTTTAATATGTGTTATCTACACCTAGGCATTCTCACCGTATCTAATAGCTTGATTTCCAGTAAACCAATATTAAGTGATTTCACTATGCCAGGATGCTAGGAATAAGAGGCTGAAAAATACATTATTTCTAATTTTAATAAACTGACAGTCTAATGTTACAGTCTGAATGCTTGTGTCCTCCAAAAATATATGTGTTGAAATGTACCCCTAAGGTGATGGTATTAAAAATGGGACCTTTGGGAGATGATGACGTAATGAGAAAGGAGCCCTCATGAATGGGATTAGTGCCCTCATAAAAGAGGCCCGAGGAAGACTCTTGCCCCTTCTACCATGTGAGGACACAGCAACAAGTCAGCAGTCTGCAACCCAGAAGAGAGTCCTCACCAGACACCAAATCTGCAGTGCCTTGATCTTAAACTTCCCAGCCTCCAGAACCATAAGAAATACATTTATGTTGCAAATAAGCCACCGCACTTATGGTATTTTGTCATAGCAGCCTGAATATACTAAGATTAATGTAAAGATCTGAATTTTGAAAATCAAATGGTTATGACTCAAGTTATTCCTCATTTATATACTTCAAGCAAAACCTAATGCACCCAGTAAAACTGCATGTGGAGGTAAAGTGGCTCCATGCTGCCACCAGAATTCTGGTCATCCATACTTTAGGAACCAGGCATCCCATACCAACTCCTCCTTTTTCCACAGAATGAAGAGAAGTTAATGAGTTAATGGAGGTACCAGTTTACTGCCTTCATTACTGTTCCAACAGTTCGGACCCAGTAGGTTAGAAACTCAGTATTTTTAGGTTTGGGGGGGATCCTTATCTCTTCACTGAGCCCACTTTTAAAGACTAACAAGAGGTGATTGGAAGAGGGGCATGGTACTAAGTCACAGAGACAGTAGAAAAGTTGGCTATCCTTTTAAATTTAAAGTTGGATTCCAAAAGGCAGAAAAGACAGAACCTATCAAATCTCCATGCATGCCTCACAATGCGGCAGCCACAAAAATCCAAACTGAGCCAGTCTTGGATGGTAAAACAGTCTTGAATGGTGGCCAAAAACCATCACCTTCCAAGAGCCACACAGGTAAGGTCCAACAGTAGTCACAAGGGAAACATAAAATCCAAACTTGGCTGTAGCCAAATGTACAGAACAGGTCCTAAAGACGTGGATGAAAAATCTGACTCATCAAATGACATCCTAAATTCCACCAACAAACATCCCATTAAAGAAATTAAACTTCAGATCTCCCATACTACCTTCCATAAAACCCTGCTTACTCCCTCCCAAGCATTCTGTTCAACACTTGTATTCCAATAAAGCAACTATTTACTTGTTTATAATGCTTTCTTCTGTTACCCTACCAAGACATTCCCTTTAAAGAGAAAAGGAGAGCAGAAGACACATTTATAACACCTACCAAAGTATATGTTGTTTTTCCCATCTACATGAGGAAACTGAAATGCTGAAAGAGTCAATATCCTGTTGATGGTCACAAAGCCCATAGAGGGACAAAGCCATATTGAAGTCCAGGTTTGCCAAAATCAATTGCAAAAAAAATCCAAAATAGACAGATGGGATCTAATTAAACTAAAGAGCTTCTGCTGAGCAAAAGAAACAATCAGCAGAGTGAACAGGCAACCTACAGAACAGGAGAAAATTTTTGCAATCTACCCATCTGACAAAGGTCTAATATCCAGAATTTACAAGGAACTTAAACAAATTTGCAAGAAAAAAGCAAATAACCCCATCAAAAAGTGGGCAAAGGATATAAACAGACACTTCTCAAAAGAAGACATTTACGCAGCCAAGAAACATATTTTAAAAAGCTTAACATCACTAATCATTAGAGAAATGCAAATCAAAACCATGATGAGATACTATCTCATGTCAGTGAGAATGGTGATTATTAAAAAGTCAAGAAACAGTAGATGCTGGTGAGGCTGTAGAAAAATAGGAATGCTTTTACACTGTTAGTGGAAATGCAAACTGGTTCAACCATTGTGGAAGACAGTACAGTGATTCCTCAGGGATCTAGAACCAGAAATACCATTTGACCCAGCAATCCCATTACTGGGTATATACCCAGAGGAATATAAATCATTCTACTATAAAGACACACGCATACATATGTTTACTGCAGCACTGTTTACAATAGCAAAGTCATAGAATCAACCCAAATGCCCATCAATGATAGACTGGATAAAGAAAATGTGGCACATATGCACCATAGAATACTATGCGGCCATAAAAATATGACATCATGTCCTTTACAGGGACATGGATGAAGCTGGAAGCCAACATTCAATATGTTTATTGCAGCACTGTTTAGAATAACAAAGTCATGGAACCAACCTAAATGCCCATCAGTGATACACTGAATAAAGAAAACATGGTAAATAGGCACCATGAAATACTATGCAGCCTTAAAAAGGAATGAGATCATGTACTTTACAGGGACCTGGATGAATCTGGAAGCCAACATCCTCAGCAAACTAACACAGAAAGAAAAAACCAAATACCACATGTTCTCACTCATAAATGGGAGCTTAACAATGAGATTACATGGACACAGAGGGGGAGAACAACACACACTAGGGCCTGTTGGCGGGTGGGGGATGAGGGAAGGGAACTTAGAGGACAGGTCAATAGGTGCAGCAAATTACCATAGCACACGTATACCTATGTAACAAACCTGCAGGTGCTGCACATGTATCCCGGAACTTAAAGTAAAATATTTTTTAAAAATAATCTTTTAAAAAAAAAAAACAGGTTTGTATCAGCCAGAGCTGAATCCTTTCTACCATCCCTGAAATGACTTGGCCTTCCACGCTAACTAAGCTGCCTGTGTCCTGGGCACACTCAGAATGAATTTTCACTTCTGTTTATCCTGTGAAACCTTCTCAGATGATCATTAGAAATGCCTTCTCCATGATCCAGTTAATACAGACTACCTGGTATCACAATAAATCCTACGGTGCGAAACATTAGATATTAACTGAAAATGCTCTGCCCCTACCATCCTTATAATCACAATGTGTTGCAACGTAGTAATAAGGGGAATTACTGGGCTGTGGAGGAGGAGAGGATTATTAATATATAAAATAGTCAAATATCTTTTAAAATAAAAAGATCCTAAAATACTTTCTTCCTCTGGAGAGTTCTAGCAGCATTATGAGCAAGCCTTCTATGTGGCATGTGGCTGAAGAACCATGCTCCTCTTTGGGGCAATCTCTCTCCTAAGCAGGGGACCCCATTTAAATAGGAACACACACTGAGAAGAAAAGGAAGATGGAGAGAGGGTCCACCCGACAAGTGGATCAACAGAGTCAGTCCATCTTCTACAGACACTCTGAGTTCCCTACATGCAGTTGTCTAAATGTGATAGTTTCTCACTCCTGTGCCAGGACCCTGGAGACAGAAAGGGAGATGGTGAGGGGCAGGGGGAGTTATTTCCTAATTCTAAATGCAGAGTTATTTCATTTTAATCCCTAATATGGCAATTACAAAACTGGGCCCATAATGAGGAAAATGATATGCAAATTTAGTGATTTGTTCTTACACAGACTCCTTCTTTGAAATGTGGATTCTTGATCTCTCTGAGTTCTGAATAATTAAAAAAAAAAAATATATATATATATATATATATATATATATATAGTTTCTCCTCCGCTCATTGCTCTCTTCTTCAAGAGGTTGCTGTTGATTTGCTGACATAATTAACTATAAAATGATTTTCTACAGAACCAGACCTTCAAAGCAATGCTATTATCATTAGCATATTGGCCAAAATCTAGTTTTTCCCAGAAAGTCACTCAAATTAAAACAACAAAAGAACCCACCAACCTTACTGACTGCTATCAGATCTCAACAAATTCAGGAGGAGGTGAGGATAGCATCAGTTAAAGCAACAAAATCCATTCTCCATGTGATCATGCAAAATTCCCTCCTTAGAGACAATGCCAAGCCACAGACAGGTTGAAGTCTCTGGCCCATTCTTACGTTTACCTGTTTATGAAGCCTGATCTGGTAGTTTTTTTTCCCCTCACTCCGTCACCCATGCTGGAGCGCAGTAGTGCAATCTCTACTCACTGCAGCCTCTACCTCTCGGGTTTCAAGCAATTCTCTTGCCCCTGACTCCCAAGAAACTGGGATTACAGGCACGGACCACCACACCCAGCTAACTTGTTTTTGTATTTTTAGTGGAGACAGGGTTTTGCCATGTTGCCCAGGCTGGTCTCTAACTCCTGGCCTCAAGTGATCCACCCACCTTGGCCTCCCAAAGTGCTGGAATTACAAGCATGAGCCACCACGCTCGGCGCTGATCTGGTAACTTTATGGCCCAAGGTGAATGGCCTAAAGAATGAATTATTTGAAGATTAAACATTAGACTTGACCATCCCACAAACATGGCTCTGTCAAAAGTACCATGAACTAAAGTACAAGCTTAAACAGCACCAAATCTTCTTCTGCCCAAAATAAAGCCCATTATTTTTATTTGACCCACAAAGACCTCTAAGCTCAGGCCCCTGTCTGCCTCTCTAACCTTAGCTCCCTACCTCTCTCCCTAACCTCAACCTTCATACTCTAGTGCTACAAAACTACCAGAAACTATTCAGAGGAAGGCTTGGTGCTTTTGTTCATGCTGTTCCTTCTACCTGTAACGCAAAGAATACAAACTTATAATTCACAGAAAAATAAATACATGGGAATCTTTCACCTCACAAATAGTATAGGAATGCAAATCAAAACAATACTAAGATACAATTTTACACCTAACAAATAGGCAAAAATTGAAAATTTTGATAATACCCACTTGGCAAAAGTATGGAGAAACAGACAGTTTCATACACTTTTCATTGAAGAGTAATTTCACCTTTGATAGAATAATTTGGTACTATCTTTCCATTTTTAAAATCAAGTATTTTACCCAACAGTTTAAATTCTAAGAATTTATGTACTGGCTCACCAAGATACACAAAAACATCCACCACAACCTTTTTTTGTAAGTGCAAGAACATACCCACAAACAACCTAGAAGTAAATTAAATGATTATTAACAGAGGACTTTCTAAAATTGATACAGCAGTAGCTGTTAAAAAGAATGAGAAAAAAGCTGCTAATTTTATATTATTAACTAAAAAATTTCTGAGATGGTACAGTATGACCCCATTTGTATTATTTTTTAATAAAGAATAGAGCAAAAGCTCTATTTTCTTCATGCAATACAGTGGTTCTCAAAGTTTAACTTTCTCAAGTTTTAACAGGGCCATCGGTGGTCTCTAGAAGAGCAGCAGTATTAGTATTACCAGGGAACTTAGTAGAAATGCAAAGTCAGGCTCTACTGACTCAGAAACACTGGGGTGGGGTTCAGCAGTTTATGCTTTAAAAGGGCCTCCAGATGATCCTGATGGATGCTAGAGTTTGAGAACCACTGTATTGTATAAAGACCTATCATAAAAGATTTCAGGAAAAACACACAAAACCTGCTTACTGCAATAATATCCAGCAAAAAGAAATACAGTGGAGGTTTGGAGGGCATTCACCTTTCCCTCTCTGTGCTGTCTGAATGTTCTCAACAAGCAGCTATTACAGTAATAGAAAGGAAGACCTCTGTATTGAGTTGAAGTGTGCTTGGTATGGCTTCTACCCTCTAGTCTTAATTTTTATCCCAAAGGATCATCCAACAGTCTTTTTTTGCTCTTATACTTGGGCTATCCTTTAAATTTTTTAAGATGACTCTCATGACCTCTTATTGGGTCTTTTCTCCATGCTATACATTTTCAGTTCCTGTAACTTTCCTCCATAATATGGCTTTTTTTTCTAAAATAAAAAGAGAAAAAGCAGCACTAAGAGGCACTGACCATATTTAACTAGAGTGATCTCAGTCACCCATGTTTCCACATGACACTGCATGGAGCTGAGGTAAGCTGAGCTAACTGCACATGGTAAGCACACAGGAAGTCTTCCTTTTCTCTCTACCTTCCTGGAGGCCCCCTGGATGCAACACATGCTAGGACACATCACTGGCCCATCCAGCCCAGCATCTAATCTCTGACAAGGATAATTTGTTCTTGATAGAAACAAACTATCTATGACACTAACATGAAAAATAATCTGTGCTTTAAGGGAGAAGGGGAAAGGGAGCTGGGGTGTCTTCACAAACTGTCTTTAAAGGGGAGCTTTGAGTTAATCCTTATCAAATACACTATTCTTCCCTCAAGGGTTCATTAGAATTTGGTGTTATCTGTGTTTTATCAATATGTACCTTCATATGAATCCAAATGTTTCTTAGACTTACTTATATTTTGAACCAACCCTCACCTTACATCAATAAATTCTGTATCAACATTTACTCTGTGTAAGATATGGTACCAGTGACTTAGTAAATGGCCTTCCTAATCCTTCCTGCAACTTTTAGATGGGAAACCAAGGTTCTGAGCAGTTAGGTCACCTGCCAGGGTCACAGAGTCAGTGAATAACAGAGAAGGACTTCAATCTTATGCTCTTTCTACTATGGCACGTGACAATTTTTTAACAATCCTAACAGTAGCCTTATTCAAATGTCAAAGCTGCCACATAATTCTACAATCACAACATTTGGTTAAGTAGATTGAGTTTGATCTGTCTAAATCACTCTCGATTTTTTTTTTTTTTTTTTTTTGAGACAGGGGCTCACTCTATCACCCAGGCTGGAGTGCAGTGATGCAATTATAGCTCACTGCAGCCCGGACCTCCTGGGCTCGAGTGATCCTCCCACACCTCAGCCTCATGAGTAGCTAGACTACAGACATGACCCATCATGGCACAATAATTTTTAAATTTTTTACAGAGATGGGGTTTTGCCATGTTGGCCAGGCTGGTCTCAAATTCCAGGGCTCAAGCGATCCTCCCACCTCAGCCTCCCAAAGTTCTGGGATTCCAGGCATGAGCCACCGTGCTTGACCTCATCCTTCATTGCATAGACTTTGTCTTCTTCTCAATTTTCATCTTGCAATATCCAGTCAGTAACTGAGTCCTTTCTTAATCTCTCTGCCTGTTTAGCAAAATCCAAGCTATTAAGCTCTCAGCCTAGTCTGCAATGGATTTCAGTATAGCTCAGCCCCAAATCTAGATGGTTGAGGGAGTAGTAGTATATTTAGCCTGAACAATTTTTATTTGATTTTCCTATCTTTCCTAAGCCCACTCCATACATATGTCACTGTATACCCCTCCCTGACTACATATCCATTCTTCACCTTCTCTCCCAATTATCTGTCCTGGAAACAATAGTATGAAACTCCAAGACTCTCTAATCCTCTGTCAAGACTCTCTAATCCTCTGTCTTCTAGTTGGGTTTGAGCAATGGAGTGCTCTAGCTGAAGCCTTAGAGAAAGGAGGAGAGTAAGGTCAGGGCTCCCTTCCTGTAGAGTTGGCCTGGGCCAGCTGCTTCTCTTGGGCTAAAATAACAGATCCTCTCCAGGCAGCCTTCTCCACATGATTTCTCCTTTGGGGTTCTGGTAACCAGTCCTCCCCTCACCCCTTTGGGTCTAAGGATATAACAATCTTACTGTTACCAGACCCAGGCATTCAGGCTGCCTCACTTTACTCAATAGTTCTTTTTTTTGAAAATCATCCTAATTTAGGTATATCTTATGTTTTTCCCTCTGATATACTTCCTTCACCATGCTCTTAGCACCCTGAAGTAGTAAAAGTTTCCCTTTACTTCTAGTACCTGAGTACCTGAAAAATCGTTTACTCAGATCTTCAAATAGTCCCTTCTTTATATTTTTCTCAAATATTCTAGTTGAAGGCTTCCAATTCCAGCCAAGATGCAGTAACAGGAACCATATTTACCTCCCTGCTTAAAACAACAGGGAAAAAACAGAAAACAGATTCTCGTAACACTGAACATCAGATAACAGAGTATAATAATCACAGAGAGATGGGAAAAAATGAGATAAGTCCTTCAATGGCCCAAGTTTAATACCTAAGAAATGTCTGCAGACTGTGGCACAGGAAGGATGAACACAGGCCAAATCCAGCAGTCTCCCTGAGTTGAGAAGACAGAGCTGAAAGTCTGTGGAGAACCAAAGACTAGAATCTTGGGCAAGAGAGGAGACAGCTGCACAGAAGAATTCCAGAGAATTGCAAAGGTACTCCCCAAGAATTCAGGAAAGTATTAATCATCTGTACTAATGCATCCATATGGGAAAACAATCTGAGGCAGAAGCACCAAAAAGGATTAGAGTGAACAAATCAGTGGTCTTCACATAAGACCAGGAATAATTCTACTCAAAACAGCCACAGTAGAAAGTCCCATAACTCACAGGGCATTGGCTAGAGTATAAATTCTACCAAACATTTAAAGAATTAATGAAATTATTCTTGAACTCTTACAAAAAACCTAAAAAGGAAGGAATACTTCCAAACTCATTTTATGAGGCCAGAGTTACCATAACCCTTACACTAAAGCTAGACAAGGACATTATGAGAAAAGATAACTACAGGACAACATCCACAATGAATACAAATGCAAAAATTTCCAATGAAATACTAGCAAATCAAATTCAATACCACATTAAAAAGATCATTCACCATGATCAAGTAGGTAACTATCCTTGTAATGCAAGGATGGTTCAACCTATGTAAATCAATAAATGTGATACAATACATTCACAGAACAAAGGAATAAAATACTATCATCTCAATAGATTCCACAGAAGCATTTGACAAAATTCAACATACTTTCACAATAAAAACCATTAACAAATTAGACATCGAAGAAATCTACCTCAACATTATAAAGACCATATATGACAAGCCCAAAGCCAACGTCATACTCAGCATTAAAAAGCTGAAAGTTTTTACTTTAAGATCAAGAACAAGAGAGATGCCCACTCTTAACACTACTATTCAGCACAGTACTGGAAGTCCTAGCTAGAGCAACTACACAAGAAAAAGAAATGAAAGGCATCCAAATTGGAAAGGAAGGCATAAAATTGTCTGTTTACAGATGACATAATGTTATATATGGAAAACCACCCAAAGACTCCAAAAAACTGTTAGAACTAATAAATTAATTCAGTAAAGCTGCAGAATACAAAATCAATGTACAAAATTCAGCTGCATTTCTATTCACTAACAATGAACAATCCCAAAAAGAAATTAAGAAAACTATCCCACTTAAAAGGGCATCAAAAAGGAAAAAATACTTAGAAAAACATTTACCAAGGAGGGGAAAGATCTGTATATTGAAAACTATAAAACTGTGATGAAAGAAACTGAAGAAGACATAAATAAATGGAAATATATCCACATTCATGGATTGGTAGAAATAATATTGCTAAAATAACCATACTACCCAAAGTGATCTGCAGATTCTAAGTAATTCCTATCAAAATACCAATGACATTTATCAAAAAAACAGAAAAACACAATCATAAAATTCATATAGAACACAAAAAAACTCCAAATAGCTAAAGCAATCTTGGGAAAGAAGAACAAAGCCGGAGATATCACATTTCTGAATTTCAAATTATATTACAAAGCCATAATAATCATAACAAGATGGTGCTGCCATAAGAAGAGACGTATACACTAATGAAACCAATATAAAACCTAGCAATAAACTACTCATATACAATCAACTACTCTTTGACAAAAGCACCAAAAATACACAATGGGGAAAGGGTAGTCTCTTCAATAAATGGTGTTAGAAAAACTGGATATTCACATGCAAAAGGATGAAATTGAACCTTATCTTATACTATACACAAAAAGTCAACTCAAAATGGATTACAGATGTAAACATAAGACCTGAAACCTTAAAACTCCTAGAAGAAGACAGGCAAAAAACTCCTTGACATTGGTCTTGGCAATAATTTTTTACATATGACATCAAAAGCATAGGCAATAAAAGCAAAAATAAGTGAGGCTACATCAGATTAAAGTTTCTGCACAGCAAAGGAAACAATCAAGAAAATGAAAAAGCAACCTCTAAAATAGTAGACAATATTTACAAAGCATATATCCCAATAAGGGCTTAAAACCTAAAATATATCTTAAAAAACTTATTTAACACAAAATAACATGATTTTTTTAATGGGCAAAGAACTTGAATATTTTCCCCAAGATTACATACAAATGCCCAATCGGTATATGAAAACATGCTCAACCATGACCAATCATCAGCAAAGTGTAAATCAAAACCACAATGAGAAATCACTTCACACCTATTAGGATAGCTATTATCAAAAGTCAATGAATAAGTACTGAAGAGAATATGGAGAAAAGGGAACTGTTGTACACTGTTGGTGGAAATGTAAATTTATACGCCCATTATGGCAAATAGTACAGAACTTTCTCAAAATACTAAAAATAGAACTGCTATATGATACAGCAATATTACTTCTGGATATCCATCCAGAAGAAATGAAATCACTACTTGGTATGATAAACTGTACTCCCATGTTCACTGCAGCATTACTCATAATAACTAAGATATGAAAACCACTTTAATGTCCATAATGGGTGAATGAATGATGAAAATGTTATACATATATCTGCAATGGAGTATTATTCAGCCTTAAAAAAGATTCCTGCCATTTGCCACAACATGGATGAACTTGGAGTACAATATGCTAAATGAAATAAGCCAAGCACAGAAAGACAAATACTGCATGATATCTCTTATAATAGAATCTAAAAAAGTCCAACTCACAAAAACAGAGAGGAGAATGGCAGTACCAGGTATTGAGGAAATGGAGAGATATTGGTCAAAGAACACAAACTTTCAGTTATTAGAAAAATTTTTGGATATATAATGTACAATATGATTACAGTTGACAATTTACTATATACTTAAAATGGGCTAAGAGAGTAAATCTTAAGTATTCTCACAACAAAAAAAGTAACTACATGAGGTGATATGATAATTAGCTTGATTTTGGTAATCATTCCACAATGTATATCAAATCATGTTGCACACCTTGAGTATGTACAATTTTTATTCATCAATCATACCTCAATAAAGCTAGGGAAAAAGAAAATGGATAATCTGAACAGTCCTATGTCTATACAATCAGACAACATTGTATTTAACCTCCTGCCCCCAAAACAACTCCAGGCCCTGATGGCTTCACTAGTAAACCCTACTAAACAGCTTGTTTTTTTTTTTGGAATGATGAATGGCTTTATTTTTTAAAACTTATTTAATAAGATTCCATTAAACTTTTAACAAATTGAATACAATTTAATTTTATTTAAATACTTTAGGTTTGCATTTTTCTATATTAATTTTTTTTTTCTAATCCTCCT
Source organism: Ateles fusciceps (assembly GCA_036589455.1). Taxonomy (NCBI): domain Eukaryota; kingdom Metazoa; phylum Chordata; class Mammalia; order Primates; family Atelidae; genus Ateles; species Ateles fusciceps. Next base: position 16,119,940 of record JAZHEH010002507.1, on the reverse strand, counting down.
CCTCCTACCCCCAATCCTCAAGTAGGTCTCAGTGTCATGCCCCCTATTGTGCACTTTTGAACATGCAGTATTTTTGGTTTTCTGTTTCTGCTTTAGTTGGCTTAGGATAACGTTCTCCAGCTTTCTCCATCCATGCTACTATAAAGGACATGATCTTATTCTTTTTCATGGCTGCATAGTATTCCATGGTGTGTATGTACCACATTTTCTTTATCCAATCTACCACTGGTGGACATTTACATTGATTCCATGTCTTTGCTATTGTGAATAGTGCTACAATAACATATAAGAAAAAAATAATACCAATTCTTCATAAACTCTTCTGGAAAAATCAAAATGAAAGAAGAACTTCCTAATTCGTTCTACGAGGCCAGATTTACCCAGAGGTCAGGTATTATAAGGATGGATACAAAAATTCTTCAAACTTTAGCTAATAAAATTCAGCAACATAAAAAAAGGATAATATGCCTTGACCAATAGGATTTATCTCAGGAACACAAAATTTAGCATAGAGAAAAAAATCAGTAAATATAATTTACCACATTAACAATCTTTTTAAAAATATGAATGATCACAACAGTTACAGGAAAAGCAACAAAATTACAACATCTACTATTCCTTTAAAAAAATTCTCAGTAAAGCAGGAATACAATGAAACTTCCTAAACCTGATAAAGCGTATCTACAAAAGATATGTAATTTGAGTCATGCATCATACTTAATGATAAAAAAATTAATTCCTCTCCTGCAGATCAGGAAGAAGGCAAGATGTCAGCTCTCATCAGTTCTATGCAAAGCAATGATTCTGGCTAGTAGAATACAGCAAGAAAAATAAAAGGCAACCTCATTGGGAAAGGAAGTAAAACTATCTTTATTTACAGATGACAGGATCACCTAAATAGAAAATCTGAAGGTATCTACAAAAAAGCTCTTAGAACTAATAAGTGCTTTAGCAAGATTTCAGGATACATGATCAATATACCAGTAACAAGAAAACAACTGGAAATTAAATTTTTAAAATATATAAAATTTTAATATCATTTACAGTATCATCAAAAAATAGGAAATACCTACAGATAATCCAACAAAGATGTGTAAGATCTATGGATTGAGAGCTACAAAACATTGCCTAGAGAAATAAGGAAGACTTAAATAAATGAACAGATACACCGTGTCCATGGGTCAGAAGACTTGGTATTTCAAACGTCAATTCTCCCCCAAATTAATGTATACATTCAATACAATTCCAATTAAAATCTAAATAGGTCTTTATTTTGAAATGGACAAAGTGATTATAAAATTCATATGGAAATAGAATCTAGAATAATCAAATTTTAAAAAGAACAAAATTAAAGGACTTACACTAACTGAGTTCAGTACTTATTACAAAGCTATATTTATCAAGACTAGGTGGTATTGCCATTAAAATAGACAAGAGATCATATGAACAAAATAAAACACAAAACTGGGCCAATGTATACATGGTAAATTGATTTTTGAACAAAGGTGCAAAGGCAATTCAACGAAGATAGGCTTTTCAGCAAATGGTGCTGGAACAACTGGATAGCCATATGCAAAAAAACAAACTTCATTCCATATTTCATGTCCTATACAAAAATTACCTTATAATGATCACAGGTTTAATATAAAAATGACAAAACTTCTTTTTAAAAATAGGAGGAATATTTGAGACCTTAGGTTAAGCAAAGATATCTTACCTAAAACACAAAAAGCATGATCCATAAAAAAATCAGATTAGTAACATTTATTTAACCAAAATTATAAATTAGACTTCATCAAAATTAAGAACTCTGCTTTCAAAAGGCACTGTTAAAAGACAAGCCTCAAAATGAGACAAATATTTGCAAATTACATGTGATAACTTTTAAGAATAAAGAATTCTCAAAACTAAATAAAATGAAAATAAATGGCTCATTTTTTAAAGTGGACAAAAGATTTAATACATACTTTACCCTAGGGGGTATACAAAGAGGAATTAAAAAGGGCACAAGCAATCTTTGGGGTATTAGCTATGTTCTTTATCTTGATGGTGATGATGGTTTTCACAGATATATGCATATTAACAAAACTTCTCCAACTGGACACTCTCAATACAAACAGTTACTGGATGTCAATTATTCCTCAATAAAGTTGCTACAAAATAGCCCACTCAAGAACACCTACTATTGGCTACATTTCTTCTTATCCCTACATTCAATCAGTAATTAATTCCTAACCATTCTATTTTCCTAATCTCTCTCCATTGCCATAACTATTACCCTAATACGTCTCTAACCTGCATTACTACAATTATCTCTCTCTAGGCTTCACCAATCCAATCCATTCTCCAAATTGCAGCCAGAATTTTCTATAACATACAAAGAAAATGATATAAGATTTCTGCAAAATGATATAAGATTTTGCCCTATAGATATATTTCAAACTTCCCTAAGATGATTCACCAGACCCTTCCTGATCTGGCCTTCACCCTCCCCAGCCTCCTGTCAGGTGATTTTCCACTTCAGCCTTTCTTGCACAGCCATGCTAATCAACCATGTGCCATGCTTCTGTAGTTCTGCACATGCTGTTCCCAGTTCATATAATTCCTCCCCTTTCTCCAGCCCACTCAGGCTTTGGAACTCAGTTCCAGTACCCCTCTGGGAAGTCTTCCCTAAGCCCCCTATTGAGCCTTTTGTCCTTCTCTCAACTCCTGGGAGTCTTCTGCATACCTTTTCACTATACTCATCTCACTGTCATGTAATCTCCCTCATCAAAGTAGACTAAAGTAAACTAGATGAAGGCTTAAAAGCAGAGACCAAGTCTTATTCGTCTGCACTTTCCCAGAGACTACCACAGTTCAAGGCCCAAAGTATGTGGACAAGATGAGTGAACAAATGAATACATGAACTGATTTGGATGATCTCTTACACCACCTGGGTTGACTCCATGTCCCTCCATTATAAAAAGGTGGGCAGGTGAGAAGGTAAGTGATCTCTGTAGCACATTCTGGTAAAATAAGCATTTCAAATCCCCTTGGGGGAGGGGGTAGAGGGTTCCACTCTGGCTGGGAGATTAAGAGCGAGATTCATTATCTCAAATTGTTTTAAAAACCAGCTGGTAATTGACTGTGATTTAAACTATTTAAATCAATAAGTGAAAGGTTAGGTAAAGGAAACTAGTTAAAAAGTGAAAGGTTAGGGAAAGGGAACCAAATTCCAGGAAAAGATAAGGCCCACAGCAAAAACTAACACAGCTTGGAAGGCACAGTCTCCTCCCAGTAAACTTCTTAATTTCATCCAGAAAGACAAGCTCTCCACCCTCTGGGGTTATGCCCTTCCTCCAGCACACATGTTCTGACTTCCAAATCCAGCCAGGCAGGCTCCCAACCTCCCTCCCCCTCAAAATTGATCTCCAGGCCCGGCTCACCCCCTCTGTTCTGTTCCCCCAATCATCGCTAATAACAGTGCTCTGGGCCTCCCACTAGGAGGTCCTCCAAGAGCCAAGCCAGTGGCCATCAGGTCAAGAGCCAAGCGTGAGGGCCCCATTAACAGGAGACTCCCAGAAGACCAAGCGGCAGTCATCTGGCTGGAAAACCCAGCAAGCAAGTTAAAAAGGAAAAAAATCAGGATATACACGTGGTGGATCATAGAAAAAAAAGAAAAGCAAGCAAAAATTATACAAAGCAAAACTCTACTATTTAAATAACAGCCACAAAATAAGAGACCTTTCCTTCTTTCATTCTGATTTACAATTCAAAAGCATAAGAACTTCACCCCTCCTGGTCTCATACTTTTAAATGTAACCTAAGGATAACTGCTTTTCAGACTTTGATCATGTCATGGCTGACCCTTCAGGAAAGAAATTTGTGTTAAGACACAGAAGTGCTTTAGTGGAAAACAGCCCATGATGAGGGAAATTCACCATTTTGCACTTTGTGAATCTTAAAAAGGAAACTGATAAAAATGGAAAGATACCCCTAGGCCTTTCCTACTGCCGATAACGGTAGCAAAACAGCATTATCCGATCTAAACTCAGCTGTGTCTAACACTATCCTAGGTGCTGGAAGCGTTTAAAGGTACAAGCAACACTAGCCTAGAAATGCCTTCGGTAGCCAGACGTGAATTAAAAGGCTCCTCAGATGCCGGCGAAATGTCCTACACGGGTAAGGGGAGGAAAGAAAGAACGGAATATAGTTAAGTGGACACTGATCGGAGAGGAAGCAGCACGGGTTCCAGACACCTAACGGGCAGCCTTGGGGATGCAGTAAAGGCGGACCCTTTCCTTCCCTTCCCTTGAGTGGCCGGACGCCTCACCCAGGAGAGGACACAAGGAACTCAACAACGTCTCGGGAGCAACGGCCCGGCGGGTGAGAGACCAAGCAGCCAGAGGAGGAGGAAGGGGAGGAGGAGGCAACGACTGTGGGAAAGGGGAGGGGAGGGCCGGGCCAGTGCGCTCCCGGGTTGGAGAAGCCTCTTTCTGGACGTGCGCGCGAAGAGCCTGCGCGCCAGCCAAAGCCCCCGGCGCCCACGTGGGACTGAGAGGAGGGTCACTTACAGTACTCGTCCAATCTGACATTACGTTTTAGCTAGAGGGATTCTGCACGTAGCCGCGCGGCGCCTGGGCAGGGCGGTCCCGGGAGCGGCTGCACTCCCGCCTCGCGCGCGGCCCCGCCCCTGTCGCGTCCTCTGTAAAGCTCGGCCTGATTGGCCCTTTCAACCGGGCCCGGGATTGGCCGGCGTCTGCCCGCGTCGCGGCTGGAGCGTTCCCTGGGCCGTCGCCACCCACGGGCAGCGCTGGGCAGGGCTGGGTCGGGCTGGGCGGGAGGAGCGCGGACCCAAGACCAGCTCTGCTACGTCTGCTCAGGCTGCGAGTTCCCGGCTCTGAGGACTCGCCTCGCAGAGCTCACCCAGGCAGACTCTCCGCAGCCCCGGATGGGTGTGTGTGTCAGACCGTTTATTGAACATCAGGACTGTTGTAGGAGTGTGTAAGAAATAAGAATATTGCATAGTTACAATTCTTGAACGCTTACCTTGTGTCTCGTTCCTTAATCTTTACAGAAATTTTCTAATCCCGTGGCCAACTCCCGTACTTCAACGTATGACATTCTGTAAATCTACAAACAGACGGGTCCTTGCCTTTGAGAAATGTTAAAATCTAGTGGGTACTGGACATCGACCTCATTTAATTCTCACATGCCTTCCCTTTCTAATAAGCTGCATGTTATGAATCCCTATTTTACAGAGGGCGGGGAATCCAAAATTTTTAACGTTTACTGGGACACACAGCTAGGAAGCAACCAAAGGGAGAATTCCAGTCTGAGCTATTTTCATAAAAGGCAGGATCTCAGGCTGAGGGAGCTCGAGATTTGGGAGATAGTTTAGCAGTCACTGAGACCAAACATTTTGTTTTCCTAGAAAAGGAAACGGAGGTCCAGGAAAGGGACGTGATTTTTCAAAGACACACCTGTGAAAGGTAATGATTTCATTGAACTGGTCCTAAGTGCCAGGTGCACTAAGATTGTCTGCTATCTTTACAATAACCCCAAAAGTAAATAAGCGCTCTTATCTTGGTCTTGCAGGTGAGAACAGCCCAGTGAGGCTGAGACCACACAATTAGCCCCAGTTTTTGCACTGCCTCTCTACCAGGAGTCCTGGTTTGGCTCATTTTCTTTCTTCTACACCATGATTGTTCACCTTTCATTTCCAGCAACATATCTAAAGACCTAGCTGTAGACTCGTTGAGATCTGTTACTTAGCAGCTGTGTGAATCAAGTATTCAATAGGAATAATAATATTAAAATCTAGTCATCTTACCTTTTCAGAGCATTGTGAAAAACAAATGTGGTAAGACATGAAAATGCTTTTTTAAGTGTTAGATGCTTAATACACAGAAGACATTGCTTCCAGGTCTGCTTCAATATACCCCAAGAATGGAATAAGTGAAATACTCTGGTTTCATGCACTATGGCCAGGGGATCTCATCTTGGCTAGCCTTGAATAAATGGATTTGCTGCCTGGCCTCTACGGATGGCTCTTTCTCTAAGCTTTTGTGTATTTGATTGTTTATTTGCTCCAGCAGCCATGTTGAACCATGAAAGGACCTCAGGAATGAAAGCCATACACAGCAAAGCAACAAGATAAAAGAGGCATGTGTTCCTAATGCAAGAAGCACTGAATCAATCAATAGCCACTGCCCTCCAGACCTCTACATGAAAGAAAAAAAACTGCTGTCCTGTGTAAGACACTTTTATTTTGTGTTTTGTATGGGGTCAAACCTAGTCATAACAGATATATTACACTTTACCTTATAGAATTCTTAAACAGCAACCTTCTACAGTGATGCAAAAACAGGCCCAAAGAGTAAAAATAATTTGTTCAAAGTTATCTAGCCAAGTGGCCAGGGTGAGATTCTGACCTAAGTTTGTCTGAAACCAATTTTCATTATCTTTTTCAGTTATGATACACTACCTGTTATAAATGATTGAATTCTTTTTTTTCCATTTACTTCCATTTGATTCATTCCAGGGAGTGACACATTTTTTCTGTAAAGGACCAATAGTAAATATTTTAGACTTGTGAGCAATACAGTCTCTGTTGCAACTACTCAACTTTGTAATGTAAAAGCAGCCACAGACAATAGTAAATGAGTAGGTATGACTATGTTTTAATAAAACTTTACTTACAAAAGCAAGCAATGAACAATGTAGCCCATGAACCTTAGTCTGCCAACTCCTAATGAAACCGGAAAAGTTCCCTTGTCTCCCTCACTGGGCGTGTGATGGGGGTGTGACTCACTTATTCAGTGCCCTGCTGGCTGCACAAACCTCTAAGAAAGCATACAGCCAGACAGGCTGCGGAACTCCAACCCCACAGCAGTGTCTAGGGGTAAATGTTTATAGCTGAAGCCCCTGTGGGCATGTGTTACAGGGTGCTCTTTTAGTTTAGCTGTCCATAGGTGGCTTGTGTTAGTCACCTCAAACCCCTGTCTTATCGCAAGGACAGAGGGTTTTCTGTGTCCCGGGGTTCTTGCCTTGGTGTACCGGAAGAATCCGATCACACATGGACTTGGAGAATGATTGGAAGGTTTTATTGAGTGGAAGTAGCTCTCAGCAGATGGGGGAGCCAAAAGGGAGGTGGTTTTCCCCCTGGAATTGGGGGCTCCACGACCCCAGCTCTCCTCTCACTGCCACAGCCAAGCTCCATGTCATTCTGCCAGTTGATGGCCTGGATAGGGGCATGGCAGGCCAGGGTGGTCTTGGGAAATGCAACATTTGCACAGGAAAACAAAAATGCCTGTCCTCACCTAGGTCCCTGACACAGGTCTGGGAGTAGAGCTCTAGCAGGGGACCACACCCTCCTCTACTCAGCACATCCCGCTGCCTTCTGTATTATTTAGAGGGACAATGCCCTCCCTTTCCCAGCACTTCTATATCACTAATTTATTCTATTCTGATGTTCTATCACAAAAGTGCATATGGGACATATTATGGAAGGTCCCCCGTCTTCTGTGACATTGTGAAATTGCAAGCATTGTCATACTGCTGTCCAACATAAGGGCAAATGACAGTGTGGTTCAGAAGATCCCTAAACTGATGGTCCTGAGCTCTGGGCCATGGGTTCATATCTGCCATTGCTATGATTTGAGTGTGTCCCCCCAAATAGCATGTGTTGGAAACTTAATCCCCAATGCAACAGTGTTGGGAGGTGAGGCCTAATGAGAGGTGATTAGGCCTTGCGGGCTTCACCCTCATGAATAGATGAATAGTGTTGTCTCAAGAATGAGTTCATTATAAAAGGGCAAGTTTGATATCCCAACCCCTCTTTCTCACCCTCTCATTTTCTGCCATGGGGTGACACAGGAAGAAGACACTCTCCAGATGCCAGCAACTTGATATTGGACTTCCCAGCCTTCAGAACTGTGAGAAATACATTATTTTCTTTATAAATTACCCAGCCTCTGGCATTCTGTTATAGCAGCACAAACAGACTAAGGCAGCCACTGAAACCAGTTCTATGTCTGGAACCACCCCCATTTGCCTCAGTTTCTCTCTATAATAGGAACAAATAATCTGAATGTTATCTATACTTCCCCATGACTACAGGGAGACTAAGAAGGGAAGATATATATAATCACACTTTGAAAAGATATAAATGTTATCCAGCCATACATCGTTTCACGTCAGGCTGGGCCATGTAGCTTCCTCTGCACCCTTTAGTTTGCAGCCCTTATCTCAATCACAGACCATATATCAAATGCCTAGTGATTATTAGTGCTTCTGCATATCCCCCTATTCTCCTCCCCCAACAATACATAAAAGGTTATTGCACTGCATTGAATTATAAGACTTGATTACTGGAAAGTCTTTACATCCACTCAGGGTCATTGTGGGGCAGCACAGTGATTATGCAACGTCATTATCCACTAAGCACACTGGAGGTCACACCAATGAAGAAGCATGTCATATGTAAGCAAGACAGAGCTGGGTTGTGAAACTCTTGAACCAGCTGAGCTGGAAGTTTGTGTAATTTCCTTCCTGCTCAGACATGGTTCCATATAGTAGATGGAGAGGAGACCTGGTGCTTCTCTAGTAACCTGTTGAGGCCCTGTAATGCTCTAACTGCCTTCTATGAAAACTTTTCCTATGTTCGCAACCTACCCATTACCAGAGAGAAGAGATACTTTCCCTAAGATTCTTAGAATCATAGCATAAAAATAGATCTTAATATTCATTTATTTATTCCTACATTTATGTATTCATCTAACCAAGATTTATGGAGTACTGTTCTAGGCATTAAAGAGATAGTGTTGAGATGAACAGACATTTTCCTTGTCTTCATGGAACTTACAGTCAAGAAATGACATTAAAGAAATAAACATATAAATATATAGTTGATTCAAGTGTGAGTAGAAAGGAAACTAGAAAACTGTAAGAGATGGAACCTGACTTTGAGTTTTAATTTAGAGTGGTGATTTTGAGGAGGCAGATAGCATTATACACATTGTCTCTGGTCTCAACAACTCTGTGAAGAGCCTATTACCACAAGCATTGTACAAATAGGGTAACTGAGGCTTATGGAAATTGGGTGACTGGGCTAGGGAAGCACTGCTAGTTAGTTTGGAGCAGGCTTTGCTCTCTCTGGTATTCCATGCTGTGTAACACAAACCCAGAAGGTGAGAATTTTCCCACTTCCCACCTTTGCACATACCATGCCTACTTCCACCTAAAATGCCTCTCCCTTCATTCTTATTGGATTCATATTCTGCCCTCAGCATCTAGTTGAGGATCTACTTCCTCCATAAAGTTCCTCTTTCAATCTGAATAAATCTCTTTTCTTGTTGGATTCCTGCAGCAATCACCAAATATTACTCACATGGCATTGAACCTAGGATAGCTTGTCAAGTTAATTGTCTTTTTCACATGCTTGCCCTGATGCTCTTACTCAGAGGCCTGCAGGCAGTACAGTGCCATTAGAGCCAGACAGACTTGGGCCTTCTCCCAGTTCTACTGCTTGTTTGATGGATGAGCTGGAGAAAGTTTCTTAATCTCTCTGAACCTTAGATTCTTCTTGGAGAATGATAATATCTGACAAAATACCTTTAAGTATTTGTCACAGTACGGAACAGATAGATAGTGTTTGATACTTCTTCATCTTCTAACCAATTTCATGTCCTAGATTGGAAGCCTCTGGAGGGCAACAACCTGGAATTCTACTTCACAATTTCAGGAACTAGCACAGTGCTCTGTAAATAGCAGGTGATTAATACCTGGTATATAATTATAGTGATGACAGCCCTTACCTGCCTACTGGATCTCTCATTACTAACAAGGTTTGTTTTCTCCTCTCTTTCTTCCTTTCTTTCTTTCACAGTTTAGATTCCTTTAAGCCTCTCTGAAACTTGACCCTTTGTCAGGAACAGGTGCTATTGCATATATACTCTCTCTCTCTTTCAAATTCGCCCTGTCATATCAAAAGGAAAACTGAAATGGTCCACTGTAAGACCTGGCCAATGATCAAAAACAGGAAATCAGTGATCAGAAGGGCCTACTGAGCTCCCCACCCGGACTGTCACCTAGAGCTACATTTTACATATACAAAATCATTGTTTGTTCAACTTTTCTATCAAAGGATACTATTAGATCATGTCCAAAGATGGGAAAATGTTTCAACTTACTTCATTACTTGCCTGATACTTACTATTTTCCCTCCGTTTTCCTGCCTGACTTCTTTTAACTCTTCACTCAACAATATCTACTGAATACTCACCACTTGCCAAGTGCTAGGCCAGAGCTAGATGCTGTATTAGAGACAGATGAAGTGCTATGGGCACCCGGAGGAGGAAGAAAAGGGTGAACAAAAGGGGGAGAAAAGGCTGCAACAACATTCACTGAGCACTGTGCTCCCAGGTCTTCACATAGACTATGTCATTATTCTTTCCAACCACCCACATGAATGAATAGGGGCTATTGCTGAAGAAACAGAGGCTCATAAAGGTTGAGCAACTTGCCCAAGGTCATCTATCACAAGACACTACAAGTCAGACTGCTGAAGAGGGAGTTTCTGCTGAGAAGTTGAGGTAGGCAGCACATATTGGATATGAAGGTTGCGAAGGAATGTTAAGTGCTAACGATCCCTCTAGATCCAACCTGCAGTACCAGTTTTCTCTTCACATTTGAACCACTCATCCACTCCCAGTTCCAAGATGTCACTCTCCATCTAAACTAGTCCCACACCATCCATATGTTTCTCCACTAACACCACCCGATCACAACCCCACAGCCTCTTAGTCATGAGTCATTTTTTAAAAACTGCAAACTATGTAATGAGCCATGGCAATATGCAACCCTAAACCTCAACACGTGTTTTTCACAACAAGGCAACAGGTGGCAGAAGCGAGTCTGAGGCCTAGGATGCTAAGGCAGGACTCTCTGGCTTGAGCTTTCCAAAAGAGAGGTGAGAGAAGGTCTGCCTGAGGGAAGGCATGCTCAAGGCCTCAAGCCAAGTCAAAGAAGGAGCCCACTGGAGCTTCTGCAGTGCCTGGACTTCAGGTAGAGGAACTCTGCCATGAACGCCTCTGGAATCATGTCATTTTGGAAGATTTATAGGACATCAGTTTTCAGACTGAGTTCTGTGGAAAAGTGCCTGCACAACACAACAAAGGAGAGGCTGAATGGACTTTGTGTCTTCCAAAATACCCCTCACACTCACCAAGTTGCTCTCTGCTCTAAGACACCAGATGAGGGGGCCAATGGAGACCGAAATCCATTCCCCACTCTGCTGACCAATCCCTGTGTCTGTGAGGCTGCACTGTCCCACCAGAGAGGGCAGCTTTTCCTAATTTGCACCAAGTACAGAATAGGATAGTTTAGCTTTATCCTTCTTCCTACCATCAACCACAGACACATTGCACACATGGCACACAAACAGATCTACAGGCATACACACAACACAGACACATACATGTTTGCACAAACACGTGTAGGCACAAGCATAGCACACAGACACAGACACAAGCACGAACCCATACTTATACTACACACACACATAAACACACACAGACACAAATGCAAATTAAGCCACAATATAGCACATGGAGATATAGACACAGACACAAATACAGTCACATAGAGATATAGCCACACAAACACACTCATACACACATATATGTAAATATACACACAGTCTCACTTATATACCACATGTGTATAAACATACACAATCATACATAGACACACACAGGCACACGGACCACGTAGATACATATGTACACACATACAAACATACACACATACACAGATATATATATACAAACATACATCTTTAATATTTTTGTCAATTTTATATGACAGATTCTTTAAAAAAGGATTTTGTCTGGCTGTGTTCTATTAAAAGAGGAAGAATGAATTTCTTATTTCAAGGATTCATGTTTTTTTCATTAATCAAATACTTGATGACAATATATGGAAATAAAACAATAAGAGTATCCTCAGACATAATAGTTGCAGATCTCTTCTTGATCTGAACATTATAATTAGTTTTATTTTTTATTTATATCATGATTTAAAAATTTATGATTTTTAACAATGTTACATAATGTACAAAGCCAGGACTCCTGTTTTATTGGTCACACACTCTCAGGTAACTACGGATATTGCTTTCCACCCATCTCCTTCACCTCCAAAAGACCTCTGAAGATTTGGAGAATGATGTGTTAACTTAGGAAAGGGTACATTATTAAGAAGTATACCAGACAGGACTTTTTGAGTTGCAAGAAATAAAAGTATAATTCAAATTTGCTTAAACAAATACATTAACCAAAAGGCTTTGATTTATATAATTGGGCATTTCAAAGGGAAGTGAAATTCAGGGAAAGGCTGAATCCAAGGATTCCAATTATGTCTTCAAGGATTGTTTATTCTCCGTTTCCATCTCTTAATTTCTATGTTGACTTCTTACTCAAGTAGGGTTATTTGGGTGATAGCAAAGATGGCAAGCAATTGCTTTACCATCACAATGTCCTTCTGAATCTTGGTAGGAGAAGGGTGATGATAACTCTACACTCATATTTCTTGGAAGAGTACAGAGCAAGGCTTTAATTGGTCTAGTTTGGATCAATTGCCCACCCCTAGGGATGGGTTGGAAAAAGATAAGCCTTATCTTAACCAGAAGGACTAAATGGCGAGGGGAGATAATTCCCTAAAAAGATACTAGGCAAAAAAGGAAACACATTTCTTCGTCTCCTACTCCCAACAAACTTAGTACTACACTTACGGGCCATCTATAAGTTAGGCTCCATGCTGGGAGCTAAGGGCAAAAAATATTCGCACTCATTCACTGTAGGAGCCCACAGTCTAGTGATGTAAGCAAATTGTACAAGACAGAAACAACTAGAAAATAAAAAAGTTTGATAAGATAGACTTTATCAAAGATACTGATAATGAAATAAATAGGTAAGCCAGAGTGGGAAGAAATATTCACAAAACATATATCTGCCAATGATGTTAATCCAAAACATATAAAGAATGTCTATAATTCAATAATAAAAAGACAAACATCCAATTATAAAAATGGGCAAAAAGTTTAAATGAATACTTCACAAAAGAAAATAGATGAATGACGAATAAACCCATGAAAAAGTTTTCAATATCATTAGTTATCAGAGAAATTCAAATAAAAACCGTAATGAGATATCACTACCTAATGTCTAGAATGGCTAAAATTAAAGAGACTGACAACAACAAATATAGGAAAAAATGTGGAGCAACTGGAGTTCTCATACATTGCTGGTGGGTCTTACATTTAAGTCTTTAATTCATTTGAGTTTATTTTTGTATATGGTATAAGATAGGGATCTACTTTCATTCTTCTACATGTAGATATCCAGTTTACTCAAAATCATTTATTGAAGAGGCTGTTCTTTCCCCAATGAATGTTCTTGGTGCCTTTGTTGAAAATCAGTTGGCTGTAAGTACATGAATTTATTTCTGGGTTGTTATTCTGTTCCATTGGTCTATATGTCAGTTTTTATACCAATGCGACGTTGTGTTGGTCACTACATCTTTGCAGGATATTTTGAAGTCAGATAGTGTGGTGCCTTCAGCTTTGTTCTTTCTGTTCAGTATTACTTTGGCTATTCAGTCTTTTGTGGTTTCATATGAATTTTAGGATTGCATTTTCTATTTCTGTGAAGAATGTCATTGGTGTTTTGATAAGAATTGCATTGAATCTGTAGATTATGTTAAGTAGTATGTCCATTTTAACAGTATTAATTCTTTAAATCCATGAACATGGAATATCTTTTCTTTTTTTGTATGTCTTTAAATTTTTTAATCAGTGTTTCATAATTTTTATTGTAAAAGTCTTTCACGTCCTTGGTTAATATTATTCCTAAGTATTTCACCTCCTTGGTTAAAATTATACCTAAGTATTTTATTTCTTTGTAGCTGTTGTAAATGAGGTCACTTTCTCAATTTCTTTTTTCGGGCAGTTTATCATTGGTGTTTAGAAATACTACTGATTTTTGTATGTTGATTTTGTATCCTGACACTTTACTGAATTTGTTTATCAGTTCTAAGAGTATTTTGGTGAAGTATTAAGGTTTTTCTGTATATAAGATCATGTCATCTGCAAACAGGAACAATTTGACTTTCTCTTTCTAATTTAGATATCCTTTATCTCTCTTGCCTAATGGCTCTGACTAGTACTTCAAGTACTGTGTTAAATAAGAGTGGTGAAGGTGGGCATCCTTGTCACAGTTCTTAATGTTAGCTGTGTGTGTTTTTTTTAATATAACCTTTTTCTGTGTTAAAATGTGTTCCTTCTTCACCTATTAATAGTTGAAAGTTTTTATCATAAAGATATGTTGAATTTTACCAAATACTTTTTCTTCATCTATTGAGATGTTTATATGATTTTTGTCCTTTATTCTGCTGATGTCATATATCACATTTATTGATTTGTGTCTGTTGAAAATTCCTTGTATCTCTGAGATAAATTTCATTTGATCATGGTTTGTAATCTTTTTGATATGCTGTTAGATTCAGTTTGCAAGTATTTTGTTGAGAATTTTTGCAGTTATATTCATCAGGAATATGGCCCGTAAGTTTTTTGTTGTGTCTTCATCTACTTGGCATCAGGCTGGCTTTTCAGATTGACACCTTTTAAAGAAGGTGTTAGTCCTTTAGAAGTTTGGGGTCAGGTGCAGTGGCTCGCATTTGTAATCCCAGTGCTTTGGGAAGCTGAGGCAGTAGGATTGCTTGAGGCTAGGAGTTCGAGACCAGCCTAAGCAACTTAGTGAGATACTACCTCTGCAAAAACTTTTTAAAAAATTTTTAGCGTGGACATGGTGGCATGCACCTGTTGAGAGCCCAGCAGTCTGAGGTTACAGTGAGCTATGATTTTGCCACTGGACTCTAGCCTAAGCAATCTAAAAAAAAGTTCAGGAGAATTCAGCAGAAAAGCTATCTGGTCCTCAGTTTTTCTTGGTTTTAGATGTTTCATTACTGATTCAATCTTGTTACTCAGTACTGGTCTTTAGGTTTTTAATTTCTTCTTGGTTCACTCTTTGTAGGCTATATGTGTCCTGGAATTTTATCCCCTAGGTTTTCCAATTTGTTGGCATATAGTTGTTCATAACAGTCTGTAATGGCACATTGTATTTCTGTGGTATCAGCTATATTGTCTCCCTTTTTATTTGTAATTTTATTATTTGGATCCTTTGTCTTTTGTTTCTTAATTTAGCTAATAGTTTGTCAATCTTGTTTTTTTTTTTCAAAAACTGACTTTTCATTTTGTTGGTTCTTTTATATTTTTTGGTCTCTTTTATTTAGTTCTTCTCCAATCTTTATTATTTCTTTTCTTTTACTAATTTTATTTTTCCTTTGTTCTTGCTTTTCTAGTTCCTTAAAGTGCACATTAGGTTGTTTATTTGAAATTTCTACTTTTTTTTGTTGTAGGAATTTATTGCTGTAAAATTCCCTCTTACAATGCTTTTGTGGTAGTCCATAGACTTTAGTATGTTGTGTTTCTGTTTTCACTAGTTTTAAGACATTTTTTAATTTACTTCTTAATTTCTTCATAGACTTAGTGGTTCAAAAGAATATTGTTTATTTTTTTTGTATTTGTACAGTTTTCAAAGTTTTCTTATCATTGATGTCTAGTTTTATTTTATTCTACTTTTATTTCACTAATACTATTTGGTTTTTAAAAATTTGTTGAACCAAAAAAGAGCCTGAATAGCCAGAGAAATCCTAAGCAAAAAGAACAAAGCTGGAGGCATTACATTATCTGACTTTAAATTATATTACAAGGCTATGGTAATCAAAATAGAATAGTACTGGTATAAAAGTGGACACATTGATTAATGGAATAGAATAGAGAACCTAGAAGTAAAGTTATATATTTACAGCCAACTGATCTTTGACAAAGAATGCTGAGAAAAGCCTATACTGGGGAAAGGATACCCTTTTCAATAAATGGTGCTGGTGAAATTGGATTGCTATATGCAGAAGAATGAAACTGAACCCCAACTTTCAGCATATGCAAAAATCAACTCAAGATGGATTAAATACTTTGATGTAAGACACAGAACTATAAAATTACTAGGAAAAACTCTTCTGGACATTGGTCGAACAAAGAATTTATGACTAAGACTTCCTTTTCCATTTCGTCTTCTAGAACTCCCCAAATTTGAGTATTTGTTCACTTAGTGATATTCCATGTTATATAGGTATTCTTCATCTTTTTGTTTTTTTTTTTTGTTTGTTTTTTTCTTTTTGTCTGACTAAGTTATTTCAAAAGACCTGTCTTTGGATTCAGAAGTTCTTCTTCTTGATCTAATCTATTGTTGAAGCTCTCCATTATATTTTTTATTTTATTCATTTAATTCTTCAGTTTCAAGATTTCTGTTTGTTTCCTTTTTATGATATTTGTCTCTGTTGAATTTCTCATTTGGGCCATACTTTTTTTATTATCGCCTTGTATTGTCTGTCTGTGTTCTCTTGTATCTCATTGAATTTCTTTAAGATCATTATTTTCCATTTCTTTTCAGGAATTGCATAGATTTTTCTTTCTGTCTAGTCTGTTCCTGGGGAATTATTGTGTTCCTTTGGAAGTGTCATGTTTTCTTGTTTGTCTATGTTTCTTATATCCATACATTGATATCTGTACATCTGATGTAACAGTTGCTTCTTCCAATTTTATGGAGTAGCTCTGTAGGGGATAATTTTGTCCTGTAGATGTATCTGTAGTGTCAGTTGAGTGGGGTACTTTGGCTTTGGATATGAGTGGGTGCAGTATAGTCTTTGTATGTTGTTTTTTTTTTCATCTATAATAAATGTCAGTGGGGTCTATGAGCTCCTCAGTTACTTAGGTTTTGATTGTTTGTGAAGGCTGTGAAGCATTTTTGCTGGGAATAGGGACACTAGGCAGTCTGGGCCTTGGGTTTCTGGGGGGGCACACATGGGTATGTGGTCTCCCTGCCCCTGGAGGGGGGCAGGTTCACAGGTGGTGGCATTAGGCCCCAGGTGGGCTGGTCTTTAAGTCCTGGACAGTGCTGTGGGCCCTGGGCAGTCTGGTCTTTGGGTCTCTGCATGGCACATACAGGCATGCAGCAGCCCTGCCACTGTAGGGAGCAGTGTCACTGTCAGTGGAGAGATACCTCTTAGATTCTGGGGAGTGTGTATTTCAGGTCTCTATGTACTAGGGGCAGTCCCCCTGATATGCTGAACTGACTTTGCACTGGGGTATAGGGTGCTGCCTGGAGTCAGGTGCCAGGATCACATCTGCATTGCTGATTCCAGCTGGTGCCATGATGCTGCATCCTTCTGGGTATCTCTCGGTGAGGGGGGATGTCAAGGTGTCCCCAGGGATGTGGAAGTGCAGAGCTATTGAGCCACAGGGCAGGATTTAGTCTGGTGATGGCTTTGCTCTCCAAGCGATGCCATGCTGCAGCAGCCTGGGCCCCAGAGGTTGGGGGCGCAGTGTTGATTTCTTCTTTGGGACTGCCTATACTAGGCTCATGACCTGTGAGGGCTAAGAGACTCTTCTTAGAATTGCAGGCATCTGTAGTGGAATGTGGATGCTAGGGATCTCTCGCTTACCTCTTCTGGCTATGAGGAGTTCCTCTTGCCTCAGAGCTGCTTCTGACTGGCTGCTTCACTTCCCTCTCTATGCTGCTATCTCAAGTTTCTATGCCTCAGAGGGTCTTTCTCAATTCCTTGATGAATTCCAGTGTTCTCCCTTCGATGTTCTATTTGATGTCTGGTTATCTGTTTGTTGTTTTGGTCCTTTTTTTTGTGGACAAAGCCAGGGCTGGGTGCCTCTATACAACCATCTTAATGCTATTCTTTGCAGGAGTCTGTGATTGCATTTATGTGATGTTTTAATCCAATCTAAACTAATTTAAATTTAAAATTTATGTGAAGTCTAATCCAATCTAAACTAATTTATAGTAGAAAAAAGTCACTTGGGAATTGCCTTGAGAGGGTAGAAGAAGAGGTTAGGGGGAGCCAAATTGTGAAGGAATATAAGAAAACTTTCTGGAGTATTGAAAATGTGCAAAATGTTGATGGGTTTGTGGGTTACATGAGCATACTCATTTGTAATTGTGCATTTCATTATATATAAATTTTACATCAAGTGAATAATTTACTTGGGGATAGTGATGGAATGTGTAGAAGAATTAGTAATGACAGGAAGTTTATGGTTGAAGTTGTATGATGGAAACACAGAAGTTCATTAAACTATTTTGTTTACTTTGCATATGATTGAGATTTTTCAATAGGAGAAAGTTTTTAAAAAAGATTTTGAAACAAATTAAAATCTCACAATGTGGTAATTTTTATGAGAGTAGTAGGAATTAAGTGCTGTGGAACCACAAGACCTGGAGCAATTACTTGCCTGGGGAGATAAAGAATGGGAAGCGCTCTTAAAAAACACACACACATCTCAGCAAACATGACATTTGATTTGGGATTTAAAGGCCAAGAAAGACCAAAGCAGTTGGAGATGCCCAGAATAGATAGTGAGTGATTAGAGAACATTGTGAGCTTCTAGATAGAGTGCACATAATTGCCAATACTTTGTAGTCTTCTGAAATAATCCTTTTTTCATAGAAACAGTAAAGCAGAATGAACAGGACAGAGGGACCCAAGTCAGCCTATTCTACTCAAAATGTCCTTGGATAATTTAACTTGCAACAGTTCTTTGCACTTTAGTTTTCTTCTCTTTGAAGTGAGGGGATTCAACAAGGTTATACCTTCAAACATTTGAAAATTTTCTGAAGTCATAAGCTAGTGTGGCAAAGCAAGATATAGAATACAAGGTCTGAAAACATCTAATTTCCAGAACTTTCCTACAGCCATATTTCATGTGTTCTTAGATACACCTTCCCTTTTTTTTTCTTCTTTTTTTGTGTGTGTGTGTGTGTGTGTGAGATGGAGTTTCACTCTTGTTGCCCGGGCTGGAGTGCAATGGTATAATCTCGGCTCACTGCAACTTCTGCCTGCCAGGTTCAAGTGATTCTCCTGCCTCAGCCTCCTGAGTAACTGGGATTACAGGCATGCACCACCACACCCAGCTAATTTTGTATTCTTAATAGAGACAGAGTTTTACCATTTTGATCAGGGTGGTCTCGAACTCCCAAACTCAGGTGAGCTGCCTGCCCCAGCCTCCCAAAGTGCTGGATTACAGGCATAAACCACACGCCAGGCCTGAGATACACATTCTTACTTAACTTTTAACATCATTGAAATCAGGGCATACCTTATGATCGATTATGTCAAATTTCCATTGCTATAGTGTCATTGTCTGCCTGTAAGTACTTGGTTATAATTCTTGGACAGAATGACTAGATAGCGGCATCTATTGATGTTTTAATCAACAAACTACCTATAGACTTATGGAGAAACAAATGCTAGTTACAATTGCTGTCTGGAAAACTTCCACTGGTATCTCACAGTAAAATCAAAAAAGAGAGCATCAGCCTCAAATTTTGTGAATTGGTACCAGTGGTTTGACAGAACATTCCCAAGACAACAGCGTAACACTCTTTAAAGAAATTCTGCATTCTTCAATTATCTTGATGGCTCAGTTGACAGTATTGTGAGGAGAAACACATCAATAACTGAGTTAAAAAGGGCTTCAGAAGAGGCGAGCCATTCAAAATGCGAAGTCTTAGTCTTAATCAATGCATTTTGCTTATATTTTCCTTTTTACATATACAAAGGGGCAATATGTGATGAGTATATATCCGAATAAGTATAAAAAAGATTTTCATTTTAAAAGTTATGCCTACAGTCTAAAAAATATTTTCTCGGTATTAATAATACCAAAGGGAAACTCAGAGTAATAAATAAACCATGTCGTGGTTTAATTGACACTGTTTTTTCTTTCTAAGAGATATATAAAATGATAGTTTATCTGGTGGAGTCTTAACTTTGTAAAACCTGATGCCTCCCCCAGCACTTTCTTCCTGTTTCTCTACACTTTTTTGAGACTATAGATTGTCATTTCTGAGAGCTTTCCATGTATAAGAACTGTACCAGAGGCTTTACAAACTTACTCTCCACCAGTCTACTGAGAACCTTATGGGGAGATAACCATTATTATACCCACTTAATGTTGAGGAGACTGTGGGGTCTTATAGTCACATTCCTTGTGACACATTCCTTTCTGAAATTAGTGGAGAACCACAAAAATGAACCTTCCTCAGCCCAGATAAACTTTCTAGAATCCATCAGCTCCTATAATTTGGGGAGGCACAGCAGAAGGTACAGAGGTTTAAAACAGTCCCCACGTACACCTTAAGAAAGGCTGGCAATATGCAGTGGCATAACAATCATAAGCTTTGGAATTAGACAGAATCAGGTTTCAATATCAACTCTACTACTTACTAGTTGTATAATTTTAAGCAAACTATTTAAATTCCCCGAGTTTCAGTTTCTTCCTCTATAAAACAGGTTTAATATCTACCTCTCAGAGTTGTGTGAGGGTTCAGTAATTCAGTCATTCATGTATTCAACAAGTGTTTACAGAGTGCTTAACCCCTGCTAGGCATGTACGGCATGTAAATGAATACTCTATGAAAGCCCCTAGCAGAGCACCAGGTATGTAACAGGCACTTGGAAGATTTGTTATTTTGTTTTTATTTGTCTGGACCTATTTCCCCTTCATATCAGCCTGTCATTTATATTTTGGTGAGTCCCCCTCCACCTGTAGTCTACAGGACTGCTGTAATTAGTTGCCCAGTCTTTTCCTAGCCTGAAGGTGAGCATGTGAACTAAGCCAAGCCACGTATACCCATCTCCGGAATCTGAATCTTCAGCCCAATGACAAAGCAGCTGAAGATGGTAGGAGTTCATGCCTTCCACCACTGCCAAAACTCTTCCACCTCAGAAGGAAGCTGTCTTGTTTCCTATTCCTTTCCAAGCCTGATTCTCCAGTGTTGCTATTGTTTTTGTTGGTTTTGCAATGATGTTATCATTCCAAAAATTCCCTTTTGCTTAAGTTAGCCAGAAGCCATTTTTGTCACATGCAACCAAAGAAATCAGATGCCCAGTTAAAAGAAAAGTTAACTCCTCTTTCCCAAACGTCTGTTGTATAGCTAGGAGAATAGAAGTACAAAAAAGGATGATTAATGGTACAAGAATTTAGAAATACTCACTTTGGCAGCATATATACTAAATTAAGAATAGTTCATGTCAGATATTCTAAATGAAAATTCCACTGACTTACACTGGTGGGGGGCTTACTGTGGGAGAGGCATGGCACACATGGTTGCATATAAAGCTCACTGGAACCTGTGTAGTAGGTAGCATCATCACCCCTGTTTCTTAGATGAAGACATTAAATCTCAGAGACATTAAGTAACTTGCTTACATGACCAACTATAGAGTTTGTGGGGCCTATTGCAAAATAAAAATGCAGAGCCTCATGTTAGCTAACTATTAAGAATTTCAAGACAGTGATAGCAGAGCACTAAACCAAATTCAGAATTCTCCTGAGCTTGCCCATCTACCCCGACCCCAAACACATGTGACTGCACGGGTCACAAACTCACAAAGTTGGGCTTGCTAACTTAAGTTAGTAAGTGGAGAAGCTGAGACTTAAGCACAGGTCTGTTGGTCTTGGAAGTCCAGGATGTCAGTTAGTAAGTGTGCCTATAATGGGAATGCCCTAAATCAGGTTGAAACTGATAATCATTCCAGATCATTCAGATTGTCTAGGCATTGCCCTCCATCTCCTACCCATAGAGCAGCTGGGGAATCAGATAAAAGGTTGATGAAGAGGACTTCAGGAACTCACAGGGAAAAGTACTTAATCTGGGCTAGTAGTGACAAGCCTTAGTCTTCTCAGCCTTCCTTTTGTGTTATTTAGGCTCCACCCTTTGAAAAGGTCCTAGACCAATTACGGCAAATTTAGAGGAGCCTGAGCAGGATGCTGAAGGGACTTCATACAAGTGTTTACAGAACCAGGAGTGGTTAGCCAGGAGACCAGAAGAATCATGGCTGTCATCAAATGTCTTCTTCCCTGGGGCGTTAGAAGCTTTTTGATTAGAAGCGCTGTGGTAGGGATCTATCTTACTCATCATGATACCCCAAGTGTCTGGCATAGTGCCTAGGACGACACAGTTAATGCTCAAGAAATAGGAAATGAAGGAATTAATTAAAGAGCCTGCTGAATGTTAAGTGGGAAAGGGACTAGATGTGTTTTGTTTCCTCCCCCCTCAAGGAGGAAATCAGTTTTAAAGTAGTAAGTAGATTTCGATGTTTGAATATAAGAAAGTTTTATAACCCCAAGATGGAACAAGCCACTGGTAGGTCCTTTTCATAAGAAGGTCTTGAGTGTGGAAATAGTGACAAGAATACATGGCAAATAGGTTTCTACTCCCATGGCAATTCCAACTGATTGATAGTGGCTACCTTTCTTTTGGGAAGAAATTGTGCTGTGATCAATTACTGGTGCTTGCCATGAGCACATGAATACCATTTTGATGTCTTTCTTTTTTTCTCTTTGAGATGGATCTCACTCTGTCACCAAGGCTGGAGTGCAGTGGCACGATCTTGGCTCACTGCAACCTCCGCCTCCTGGGTTCAAGCAATTCTCCTGCCTCAGCCTCCTGAGTAGCTGGGATTACAGGTGTGCGCCACCACGCCTGGCTAATTTTTGTATTTTTAATAGAGACAGGGTTTCACCATGTTAGTCAGGCTGGTCTCAAACTCCTGACCTCGTGATCTGCCTGCCTCGGCCTCCCGACCTCGTGATCCACCTGCCTCGGCCTCCCAAAGCGCTGGGATTACAGGCATGGGCCACCGTGACCGGCCCATTTTGATGCCTTTCTTAAACCTCAGTATTTGTGACTCTGAATCTGCACATTTTATCCAACCCCGAAAGGATGGGTAAGGTTAACTTTAGTGCTCCAATGTAAGGCAAATTAATTGAAACTGAGTTTACCAAAGCTCACCTCTGTGTGGCTAGACCAATGCCTAACTTTCTTTCTTCAGAGGCATTTTCCTACCCTAATTAGAAAATTATTTGAAACACATTGTTGTTCAATTCTAGTTAAATTTAAAGTTATGGAGGTTTTGAGGACTTTTGTTTTTTAGTTTTGAGCTTGGCTACTGTAAATATAATATCCAGCCCCACTGGGCAATTTTGGATGTCACATTCACTATGCTTACAGATGTCTGTGGAGATAGAACTCTGAATAAATCTGTCTAAATAGTAATAAAGAATTACATTACTTCATAGCAATGTTAACCTTTGGAGGCAAAAGTCCAGACACGTTGAGGAATGGAAAATGAGGACATGGGGGGTACAATTCCATTAGCTGTCATCAGAAGAAAAGGCCAAAAGGGGATTAAAATCTATAGCACATTCAAAGAGGGCAGAGAATAAACCGGTCCAACTTTGAAGAGGAAGATTGAATATTTGCCATTGTTTCCTGTTCCCTCCACAAAGGGGTTTATTAATTTACACTTAAGGCTATGCCTACCTCAGTTAATTGAGTTTTAAAAATGAATAATGGACTCACTCGTTTAAAACAAAGGAAGAAACAATCACCTGTACAGTCTTTATTTATTGTAGGCTGTATTTTATATCTTTATTCTAATCAGGGATTTTTAAACCTGGGGATCCAGGGATGCCATTTTTTAAATATAATTCAGAGGGTCACTAAAATTTTATTCAAAATGTAATGTGTGTTGTGAGTGAGTGTGTGTGTGTGTGTGTGTGAGAGAGAGAGAGAGAGAGAGAGAGAGAAAGAAATGGTCCACAACTAGCTTTATACTCCTGAAAAAATTAAGAAATCCTAGATCAATTTCCTCATTTTATCTTGATTCAGATATTCATTGACTGCTGAGCTATGTGTAAATACTAATCTAAATATTTGAACTAAATACTTCGTCATTTAACCCTTCTGTGAAGTATCATATTTTCTGCACCAGGAAACAGAAACTCAGAGTTTAAATAACAGTAACTGCTACCATTTATTGAACACTTCTAATGTACTGATTG
Source organism: Ateles fusciceps (assembly GCA_036589455.1). Lineage (NCBI taxonomy): Eukaryota > Metazoa > Chordata > Mammalia > Primates > Atelidae > Ateles > Ateles fusciceps. The sequence continues at coordinate 16,095,927 of JAZHEH010002507.1, read as the reverse complement.
TTTTTACATCTAATTTAATCTTACAACAATTCTATGAAGTACCTGTTATTTCTTTCCCATTTAACCAATGAAGAACTAAATGGTCAAAAAAGTTTGGTTACTTCAGGTTACTTAACTGAGGCTCTTTGGCTAGGTATCTGACACATGGGTTTGAGCTCAGGTGTAATACCAAATCCCAAACTTTAGTCATTACACAATGCTGTCTTTTCTTAATAGCCTGCAGCATTTGCACATTGGTATGCTTCATCCTAAATAGCAGGATATTATTTAATAGGAGCTCCAATAGCATTCACTGCCTAAGTGACTGTTCTTATTACCTGAATTAGTACACACTGACTTCCCTTCCTTTCCATCCATACACATTTCAGAAAAGGTAATATATTTCATCAAATTGAAGTAACATAAAAATATCTTATAGCTTTCCTTCTCCAGAAGCTTTTCCCAGGCCAGCAAAAGTTGTGTCTATAAGTGTTTGTTTGTATCGTTCCTGTGAGACTCTCTCACAGGCCAGTAATCTGAGCTCTTATTGGGACTCAGGTGAGGTTGTTGCTGGGATGAAGATGAGTCTTCCACGTGGAGATAAAGAAAGATAACAACTAGAGACTGATAGCGTCAGCAGAGGGGATTCTCCCCTTTCTATATATTTTTTATCTTTCAAGTCTCCACATAAAACTTCCTTCTCCAAGAAACCTCCTCCTGGACATTCGATCTCTTGAGCACTTGCAGTTAGTACCACATTATAGTTGAAGAGTTGCCAGCAGGAAGAAGAGGTATAAACTATTTAATATAATAATCTTTCATTCAATCACCCAAGTTTTTATTTCTACTCTGTAAAGTGTTAGACGCTTCTGAGTGAAGTAGGTCTAATACTTCCTTACAGCAGTTAGATGGGCCAAGTGTAAAAAATGATTACAACAACTGTCTGAAGGGCTGTAATAGTGGCATTTTGCAAGTAATGTAGGAGCACAGAGGAGATAACAACAAAGTCTCCTGGGGGTTTTCAGGAAGGCTTCACAGAGAAGTAATATTTAAGTGTGGTTCTCAACAAAGAGTAGGAATTTTCTGAGAGAGAAAAAAAAAAAATGGTGATAAAGGCATTCCAGAAGGGGGCTGGAATAGAGTCTTAAACAGTTACGATGTATTTGGGAAGAGTGAGATTTTCAGTATGACTAGTCTAGAAGGAAATTGTGTTGAGGAATGAAGCTGAGTTTGGAGTTTGTATTAGTCTGTTTTTGTTACTATAAAGGAATACCTGAGACTGGGTAATTTATAAAGAAGAGAGGTTTAATTGGCTCATGGTTCTGTAGGCTGTACAAGCATGGCACCAACGTTTGCTCAGCTTCTGTTGAGGACCTCAGGGAGCTTTCAATCATGGTGGAAGGTAAAGAGGAGCCAACATGTCACAGAGCAGGACCAAGAAACGGGGGAGGTACCACACTCTTTTACACAACCTCTTTTAAACAACCATCACAACAAGAACTCACTTATCACCAAGGAAATGGTGCTAAACCATTCATGAAGAGTCTGTCGCCATGACTCAATCACCTCCCAGCAGACCCCACCCTCCAACACTGGGAATCACATTTCAGTATAAGATTTGGAGGGGACGTGACTAAAACGCAAAAGGAAATGGCAACAAAAGTCAAAATAGACAAATGGGATCTAATTAAGAACTTCTGCACAGCAAAACAAACAGTCATTAGAGTGAATCAGCAACCAACAGAATGGGGAAAAAAAATTTCGCAAGCTACCTATCTGACAAAGGGCTAATATCTAGACTCTACAAAGAACTAAAGCAGATTTACAAGAAAAAAAACCCCTCAAAAAGTGGATGAAGGATATGAACAGACGCTTTTCAAAAGAAGACATATATGAGGCCAACAAATGTGAAAAAATGCTCATCATCACTGGTCATTAGAGAAATGCAAATCAAAACCACATTGAGATACCATCTCATGCCAGTTAGAATGGCAATCATTAAGAAATCTGGAGACAACAGATGCTGGAGAGGATGTGGAGAAATAGGAACACTTTTACACAGTTGGTGGGAGTGTAAATTAGTTCAACCATGTGGAATATAGTGTGGCAATTCCTCAAGGTCCTAGAAATAGAAATTCCATTTGAGCCAGCAATCCCATTACTGGGTATATATCCAAAGGATTGTAAATTGTTCTGTTATAAAGACACATGTACACGTATGTTCATTGTGGCACTGTTTACAATAGCAAAGACCTGGAACCAACCCAAAAGCCCATCAATGATAGACTGGACAAGGAAAATGTAGCACATACACACCATGGAATACTATGCAAAAAAACAGCATAGTATTCCATATTGCCATAAAAAACAGCAAGTTTGTGTCCTTTGTAGAGGCATGGATGAATATGGAAACTATCATTCTCAGCAAACTGACACAAGAACAGAAAATCAAACACTGCACGTTCTCACTTATAGGCAGGTGTTGAACAATGAGAACACATGGACACAGGGAGGGGAGCATCACACACTGGGGTCTGTTGGGGGCAAATAGGAGAGGGATAGCGGTAGGTAGGGAGGTTGGTGAGGGATAACATGGGGAGAAATGCCAGATATAGGTGACGGGGGGGATGGAGGCAGCAAACCACATTGCCATATATGTACCTATGCAACAGTCCTGCATGTTCTGCACATGTACCCCAGAACCTAAAGTGCAATAAAAAAAATTATATATATATATATATATATATATAGAGAGAGAGAGAGAGAGAGAGAAAATGTGGCACGTATACACCATGGAATACTATGCACCCATAAAAAAGGATGAGTTCATGTCTTTTGCAGGGACATGGATGAATCTGGAAACCATCATTCTCAGCAAACTGACACAAGAACAGAAAACCAAACAACGCATGTTCTCACCATAGGTTGGTGTTGAACAATGAGAACACATCACACACTGGGGTCTGTTGTGGGGTGGGGGGCTAGGGGAGGGATAATGGGGGGTGGGAAGGTTGGGAAGGGATAACATTGGGAGAAATGCCTGATGTAGGTGACAGGGGAATGGAGGCAGCAAACCACCATGACGTGTGTACCTATGCAACAATCCTGCAAGTTCTGCTTGTGTACCCCAGAACTTAAAGTATAAAAAAAAAATGGAGGGGACAAACATCCAAACCATATCAGGGTGAGACTGTAAAGGACCTATGTGTAGGGTCTGCTCCTGACTTTATTTTGTCCTTACGATATCATTTTCAGTTATTTGACTATCTTACTGTATTTTTCCTTATTCCATTATATAAACAAGTGGGAAATAGGACTTAGACTGATTATGAAGATGAGAAGCAAACAAAACTATATAAGAATGCAGTTTTCAAAGATAGAAACTATTAAATATGTCTAAACCAATGATTGTTTTAGCTTTAATTAAAGACTTGTGAGACAAAAGACTGTCCATACAGTGTGAAGAAAATGAACTACATTAAAAAAAAATGCTTTTCCTTCAAAAAAAAATTTTCTAGGAGAAGAAGAAACCCAGGAAGGAAACAACAGTAATTTTAGAGTGACTATTCTGTGTTGTTATTACACCAGAATTGAATTAATTGTAACTTTTAGTTCATGATATACTGTCATTATGTCCATCTTTTATTGTATTAATAACATAAATATTGTATTTGGCGAGCCTGCCACCAAACATTAAAACTAGAACATTGGCAATTACTTCTACCTTCCCAAGTGTTTCTTTTCTTCCCTTCTCTCTGTCTTCCCATTCAAATTAACTCCTTTTTCTAACTCTCCTAACTCCTGTGATGTCTATCCTCTTATTTTAATACCCCATTTATACAGATATTCTATTACATAGACCATATACATATACTAAGTATATATGCTTGTGTATATATACACGGACACATACATAATTTATAATGTATTTTTATTTAAATTTTTAAAATTTCAATTGCTTTAGGAGTACAAGTGTATTTGGTTACACTGAGGGATTGTACAGTGGTCAAGTCTAGGATTTTAATGTACCATCACCCAAGTAGTGTACATTGTGCTCAATAAGTAATTTTTTATCCCTCCCCCGAGTCACCTTCCTTCTGAGTCTCTGATATCCATTATATCGCTCTGTGTGCCTTTCTGTGCCCATAGCTTACCTCCTACATAAAAGTGAGAACATGAGGCATTTGGTTTTCAATTCCTGAGTTACTTCCTTAGAATAATGGCCTCCAGCTTGCAAAAGACATTATTTAGTTCTTTATTATGGCTGAGTAGTATTCCATGGTGCATATATATACCAAATTTTCTTTATCCACTCTTCAGTTGATGGGCACTTAAGTTGATTCCATAGATTTGCAATTGTGAATTATACTGCAATAAACATACATTTACTGGTGACTTTTTGATATATTGACTTCTTTTCCTTTGGATAGATAGATACCCATTAGTGGGATCACTGGAACAAATGGTAGATCTACTTTTAGTTCTTTGAGAAATTTCCATCCTGTTTTTCAAAGAGGTTGTACTAATTTACATTCCCATCAGCAGTGTATAAGCATTCCTTTTCATCACACTCACACCAACATCTAGTGTTTTTTGTCTTTTTAATGGCCATTCTGGCTGGGATAAGGCAGTATTTCATTGTGGTTTTAATTTGCATTTTCCTGATGATTAGTGATGTTAAGCATTTTTTCATGTTTGTTGGGCATTTGTATATCTTCTTTTGAGAAATGTCCATTCACATCCTTTGCCCACTTTTCAATGGGATTATTTGTATTTTTCTTGCTGATTTGTTTGAGTTTTTTGTAGACTCTGGATGTTAGTCCTTTGTTGGATGCATAATTCACACACATATATTTATTATTAGATTATAAAGATTCAGTTATGCTGGTACATAGAGTTGTAGTTTATTTTTTTTTACTGCTGATTATATTTTATTATGTGAATATACCACCATATATTTATTCATTCTGCCACCAGTGAGGATTTGGGTTTTTCCTTAATTGCCTATCATATGAAGAAACTTCTGATATTTTTCTGTCACCGTTTCAAATTTCCCATCAACTCACTGAACTGAGCATTCTTTTCTTCATTTTCTGGGGTGCAGACACTAACCTCAGACAGGGTATGGCACTTTCCTGATCACAGAGCCACACAATAGCAGAGCCAATGTTTCAGTTTTCTTCTGTGCAAATCCAAAGTCTGCCTTAGAACTTCTTCCTTCCTGGAGGCTCAATTTTTGACCCAGTGTGCTAAAGCCTCAGGAGACTTCCCCAGCTCATTCTTGTTTTTTTCTGAGTTCTTTTTATTAGTCATTGCTGGGGTGAAGAGGGAATTTCCAGAGCTACCCCTGTCAGTAGATATCAAAACAACATGTTCACTCAGGCAATTCCATGGGTAGTGTAGTCAGTTACACTAAAAAGTTTTGATCTAGTCAGTTGGGCAGGGCTGCATAGACACAGCAAGCTGCTTGAATGAATTTTCTCCTTTTCTAACAGTTGTTTTCTGACATAAGTAATAATAATGATCCTTTACTTGTGAACTGAGTTGTCCCATTTCCAAAGCTCTCTCTGAGTAAGAAAGTCCTATTGGCCCCATTTTGCAGCTCAGAAAACCAGATTTTAGAGAGATGAAGTGATTCAGCTACTAAGTGGTAGCTTGGAAAAGGGATTTCTAGTCCAGCACATGCTCTGCTTTTCCATACAAATATTTCCTACTTAGATTAAATATATCACTCTGCCATGGAATCTGAAAATCCAATTCTCAGGACATTTCCCAAACACAGTCTTCTTCACTATTAAGAGTCCTATTATTTCCAGTGGAAAGATACCCAGTCAGTTCTCTAACCCCCCAAAATATTTGAAAACCACAAATTTTGCTAAATGACAGTCACAATACAAGGAGGAGACAAGTGATAGCATGATGTGGTTTGAAGGTTCTAGGATAGACGCCTCCCTTAAAATCTCTTTTTGACTGTCTGTCACAGAGAATGAAGCTCCACTACTTCCCCACTTGCACCTGGGTTGTTTTCAGCCTTTAAAAGACCTTTATGAAAAGGTAAGATATAGTATAGTTCCTACTTTAAAATATCAAAAACTTAGACAAATTGTTAGCTGTGTGTTCTTTCAATATTACATTGGCATGTATTGTCGAATAGCCATACCCAAGAGTTATTTAATTCTCTGTGGAAATGCACCATTGTTTGACTCAGTATTTTCTGCTGTTTAAGGTCCAGACTCTGTCAAGAAACATAATAACTTATAGATTTTTTCCAGCACACGTGCAAATAATTTTGCTTGGAAGAAAAATAACACTAAAGATTAAGGTTTTATTTCCCTGTAGGATATTGACACGTTTTGTATTTAACCCAGCAATTTTATTCCAACATTCTTTTTTTTTTCTTTTTAAGTCCAGACTTACATGTGCAGGTTTGTTATATACGTAAACTTGTGTCATAGGGGTTTATCATACTGATTATTTCATCACCCACGTATTAAGTCCAGTACCCATTAGTTGTTTTTCCCAGTCCTCTCCCCTCCCACCACCCTTTACCCTCTGATAGACCCAGGAGTGTGTTGTTCCCCTCTATGTGTCCATGTGTTCTCATCATTTAGATCTCACTTATAAGTGAGAACATGTAATATTTGGTTTTCTGCACCTGTGTTAGTTTGCTAAGAATAACAGCTTTGAGCTCTATCCATGTTCCTGCAAAGGACATTATCTCCTTTTTTATGGCTGCATAGTAGTCCATAGTATCTATATACCATATTTTCTTTATTTAGTCTGTCATTGATGGGTATTTAAGTTGACTCCATGTCTTTGCCATTGTGAATAGTGCTGTAGTGAACATATGCATACATATGTGACAAATAGGATCTAATTAAACTAAAGGACTTTTGTACAGCAAAGAAAACTATCAACAGAATGAACAGACAACCTACCAAATGGAAGAAAATGTTTCCAAACTATGCACCTGACAAAGTTCTAATAACCAGCATCTATAAGAAACTAAAACAAATTTACAAGGAAAAAACCCCTAAACAACCCTATTAAAATGTGGGCAAAGGATATGAACAGACACTTTTAAAAGGAAGACATACATGTGGCCAAAAATCATATGAAAAAAAGCTCAACATCACTGATCATTAGAGAAATGCAAATCAAAACCACAATGAGATACCCTCTCACACCCAAAAAATGGCTATTATTACATAGTCAAAAAATAACATGGTGGTAAGTTTGTGGAGAACAAGAAGCACTTACACTGTTGGTGGGAGTGTAAATTAGTTCAACCATTGTGGAAGACAGTGTGGCAACTCCTCAAAGACCTGAAAACAAATACCATTCAACCTAGCAATTCTATTACTGGGCGTATACTAAAAGAAACATAAATTGTTATATTATAGAGACACATCCAACATTCCTTCTTCAGTACATATATATACCAATGTTTCACATGTTTTTTCAGATGATCTTTACAAATCTGCTTTTTTATTCATGAACTAGATTAATCTTGGGCATGTGTTCACATTGTTTTTCTTTATAATTTTTTTTAAAAATATATGTTGGCAGTCCTAATATTTTAATGTCTGAATAAGAGTGTTTCAGTTACAATGTTGCATAACAAATTAACCTAGAATTAGTAATGTAAAACAGCAACCATTTAACTCACTTACAGTGTTGTGGGTTAGACTTTGGGAAGGGCTTACTATGAAGTTTTTGATTTGGGTCTCCTAGATTGCAGTTAGTTATCTGCTGAGGCTATAACTATCTAAAGGCTGACTGGGCTAGATGCCCAAGATGGCTCATTCACATGGCAGTAGTTGATGCTGGCTCCTGCTAAGAGCTTGGCTAAAGCTATCAACAGGGGACCCTGTACCTACCCTCTATAACATGGAGATCTCAGGTAGCATCCTAAGAAAGTTGGGGTAGACCTACAGGGCCTTTACTGACCCAGTTTGGAAAATCACATACATTACTTCTGCTGTACCTCATGGGTTAAAACAGAATTAAGGGTAGGGGACATAGACTTTGCCTCTTTCTGGGGAGAGTATCAAAGAATTTTTGGAGTATGTTTTAAAAACTCAAATGAGAAACCACTTTAAACCTCGCAGAGAGAAGGAATATTCATCTTTGAGCTATTACGTTGGCCAAAAGATGGTTGAGAGCAGGAAGGGCAAGAGAAGAAAGGACAAATAGAGGCAGGGAAGCCAGAGAGTTTGTGTTACTTGCAGTTGAAATGATTAAGATCTTCATTCAAGATCATGAGAAGGGGAAGGAGGAAATGCATATAAAAGACAATTCAAATGAAAAATTGAAAAGATTTTGTAGCTGATTGGTTGTGTTTTTTCCTATTCTGTGATAAAGAGTCTGACTCTACTTTTTTTGGTAATGTTTGATTGTTCTCAAAAGACAAAACTGCAACAAGTTTAAAGTTTGAATTGGCTTTTATTTATGATTCTAGAATGTAGAATTTTGATGAACTGAGCAGCGGGGGTTAGTTTTATGGGCAGAAAAAGGCTGAAGAAAGCAGAAAAAAAAGAATGAAAAGAGAATTGGTCCTTTGAAAGTTATTTTTCTTATAGGATTAAATGAGAGGAGACTCCCTTATGTAGCTCAGGTAAATGGCTCCTTCTGGTTGGTTGCTATGATTCTCCTGTTTTGTTTGGTTTGGTTTGGTTTAAACTGCTCTATTGCAAAAGTTCAGCTTGATTACATGGCACCTAACATGAGTACATCCTTTCTGGTTTGGTCTGGTCTGTCGGAATTAGTGCAGAAGCTCAGTCCAAAACAATGGCCTTCCATAAACTTTAACACTGCTGACAGCTTTTAAACCTTACCCTCCCTCTTCTCCTTTTTCCTCACATCTGGGCAAGCTGATAAGAAAGACTAGTAGCCCCTCCTTTGGCATAATGAGAAACTCAAACCATGTATGGGAACCCTCACTTCAGCCACACCCCAGCCACCATAAAAACCTTAAGTCTCCTTTTCCTTTTCTCTCAAGCCACTTTCAAACCTGCCTAAAGGTCACCCTGACTTCCCAAGAAAGCCTTATTATATGAGTAACAACCTTTTCATTCCTTCTTGGGGAGGTGTGTGATGCCATCACTCTTGTGCAAACCACATTTTGGGTGGGAGTCCATGCTGTATCTTCAGAGTGTCTACAGCAAGTTCTAAGTCATACCATATGTAGTAAATTTGTTTTCTAAATATAAAAATAATAATAGTTATCATGTATTGCCTTCTGTATATTGGGAACTGTTCTGGTGCTTTTTACATGTTAACACATGAGTCTAAACAAGAGTCCTAGGAGGTAGATATTTTCCCCACTTTACAGATGAGGAAACTGGCCAGAGTAGATCAATAGGTGGAAGGGAGGAATTGCCCAAGATGATCCTCCAGACTTGAAGTTTGGTTGAGAAGTTGGTGGCACCACTGACTATACTTGGAGAGAGTGGCTCTCTATGGGAAGAAAAGCTGTTTTGGACAGGCTTAGTTTCTGATGAAAGAGGGGTATACAAATGAAAAACATTCTTTGGCATTTAGAGATAAGAAATGTATTCAATAAAAGTGTATCGAGTACTGATATGGTTTGGATATGTGTCTCCTCTAAATCTCATATTGAAGTCTGATCCCTGGTCTTGAAGGTGGGAGGAGTTTGGGACATGAGGCTGCATCCATCAGGATGTTTGGTGCCATCCTCACGGTAACAAGTGAGTTCTCACTCTGAGTTCACCAAGATCTGGTTGTTTAAAAGCGTGTGACATCTCCCCTCTCTCTTTCCTACCTCTCTCCCCATGAAATGTGCTACCTTCCCCTTTGCCTTCTGCCATGATTGTAAGCTTCCCTGGGCCCTCACCACAAGCAGATCCTGGTACCAGGCTTCATACATCCTGTAGAGCCATAAGCCAATTAACCTCTTTTCTTTACAAATTACCTAGAGTCTCAGATAGTCTTTAGTAATGCAAAAATGGACTAATACAGGTACCATCTAAGTGACAGACTCCAGGTAGGTGGTACCCAACAGAGCTCACAGAAGGGAATGAGACTTGTAGATTCACCAACATAGTCGATTCGAGGAGCTGGGATTCAGATGCTAAGTGAAAGAAAAAGAGCAGAGGATTATGAACTTACATTTAGAGCATTAGAGGAGAAAGCTAGTAAGCTCGACTATAGTCTAACTATAGTGCTAGTAAGTCTAACTATGGTGGAGTGCCTGATTTGGTGGAAACAAAATAAATTTTTCAAAATAAGCTGTCATTTAAAAATTGCCTCTGTCTAGGACAAGCTCTGGAAGCCAGTGGAGTCATCTCTTCTTTGCTCTGAGAAAGGTCCCTTCACTTGACGGCCTTCTAAGTTATGCAAACATAAGGCAGTGGGGACCCACTACTGTAGGGAATTCTGTAAGAATCTTCTGTGGCTTAGACAGGCTGCCTCCCTTGATATGCTGAGAGGATCACTTGTAATATTTATGCAAATTTGCAATTGGCAGGGAAACCCAGATGGTCCAGGGCATGAAAGACTTGAGATCTGGACTTTTCTTTGGATGCTCGACTTTATTACACCTTTTCCAATGATTACACATACCCCCTGCTGAAGTCTACTGGCAAAAAGGACACTGAGGTTTCCTAACAGAATCTACCTATGAGGACATTTCTGAACTGATGATACAGGTTTAATACCAGCACTTAGATGGTCACAAAAGAATGTTCATTTCAACCATATATGTGGCCTATACTTCTGCTGGTGGGCGTGATTTGAGAATAGTTGGGCGCATCTGTATGGAGCACCCTTGGCCAAGAATAACACTGGGAAAGTTGTATTGTCCTTCTTTAAAAGATCTCCTGCAGCTTTGAATGGGACTAAGCTGGATATCACGGAGGCAGGAATGCGAATGAACATAACTAAAAAGGGTAGACTGTGATGATGACCTCATGTAGCAGTGTCAGAAGCTAAAGCTACTGAAAATAGAGCCACTCATATACAAACCAGACTCTCCTAACTTCCCTTTGAGGAGTAAGAATAAAAACAAGATTCTTAGCCACCCAACTGGACTGAAAGGACCATCGTTTGGCCAAGTAGACCTCAGAGAAACCTTGAAAACTGAGTTTTTGGACATGACTTGGGATGGGAGGTCAGGCACACCTCATTATTCCCCCCTCCCTTGCTAATTGCCATTAGACTTTCTTCTCTAAGGGCCAAACAGAAACCAGCCACTTTAAAAGACTCCACCACTGATAACCAACTGCATTACACTGCCCCTTCTTTTGGCATGATGAGAGACCACCAACCACAGAGTGATTCTGGCCCCACTATGGAGAATGTGCAGTAAGGTTTTTCACATCCACTTCTTCACCTTTTAATGATAGGGTGCTGAAAACTCCACCCTCAGATCATGTAAACACTATCATTTCCTTTATAACATGGGTTCCCTTGGGAAGCATGAAGCTTAATTGCAATGCACACATTTCTCCTTTCATAAGTATTCAGGACTCCTCCTATAGCTTATTGAATATGTATATGTGGTCACCCTGCTCAGCATAAATTCCTGTTTCCTTTGCCTCTCTCAAGGTGCCTGTTTCTGGCTTCTGACCAGAGGCTACACTCCTCGGCCTGTCAAAGTGTCCACCCCGTAGGCTGTAACACTATGAAAAATAAAGCTCTCCTTTTAAAATGTATGAACCTTGTCAGTCTTCAGATGATAGGAGTGTTACAAATAGTACTGGGCTTTTGGATTAGGAAAGCAGTTTAAAAGGAGGAAGCAAAAAGAGCAGGGAGCCAGAGCTAAGCTCATCTTAATTTTAAATGATAATAATCTGACCTTAATTGCACCCCAGGTTGGTGAAGCAGGTCATATAGTTTTGAGAACAAAGAACGCATACTTATAAAAATCTTGCTACCATTGTTTGAATATTCACTATGCATGTTACCTTGCACTGTTCCTCATACATAGAAGATGCTAAATATTTGGTAATCATGATTACCAAATATTAATAATGTAGTATTAATATTACATTAATATTAATATATTATTGGTTCTAGTGGTTAAAACACTAATTTTGACTTGGTGGCAAACACAGTTCTGGTAAAATCATCAAGTAATGATGCCAATAGCCACCTGCTTTTTAAATCTCATTCCTTAAGTGAACTCTGAGCAGTGCAAGAAAGGCTATTGTTTGAGATTAGGAAGGAAAGGTTGCTGCAAAAGGCATCATCACAGCCCAGTTGTAAGTGCCGCCAATCCTTCCTGCAGCTGGGAACTTGACAGGAAGGCAGAGATTCACTCCTCACCCACTAGGATGGTTACTAACCAGACCTCTGATTGGTAGCAGGACAGGCTTTGTTTGAGTATTTTTCACCCTCCACACACAGCCCAACCCTGGGGGACTCTGCCAAGGAAGAAAACAATTATTTGTAGATAAGGACAACTTGGCAATCTCCAGATTTTTGGAGAAGGATCTTCATCTTTCTCTTCCTCCTTTTCTCCTCTGCCTTTGCTGTCGCCTTCTCTTTATCCTTTTTCTTCTCTACTTCTTTCCATCTTAAATTCAAATCCCGCATATCCAAATAATCTCATCTATGTGATCTTGGGAGCATTTCTACTCCCACAGATGTTTTACTGACAATGGCTTTGTGGTTAAGTAGTTTTGAGAAACCCAAGATACCAAATACCCTTACTAGGAATTCACACTGCAACGTACCATGTCAACAGCTCTGAGAAATCTTGTCGTGGAGGCACTATTTAACCCTGTTCAACTTAGGGCCTAAGCTTCGTTTCTCACAAATACAATCATATTTAATTATTTTTTCATGATATTTATTAAAATTCCTCAGCACTAGGGCTTCAAGGGCTTTGGATCAGGGCATTCCAAGAAGGGGTAAGAAGTATAAAGGTACAGAGTTGTGAAACAATTTTGTTTGATGGGGATGTTGTGGTGGGGGTTCTGGGAGAAAAATATGAAATAAATTTGTTATGACTCTTGTGCACAGAAAAGAGGAGAGTGCAGATAAAGGCCTGAATCACCAGGAACTAGTTTATGAGGCACCCAGAAATGCCAATCTCAAAGCAAGTAGGGAAGATGGGTGAAAAGTCCATTATACTAGGTCATCATCAAACTTCATATACTTCTCTTACATTAGGAAGATGAACTAAAAGATTGTGGTGAATATGCCTGGAAATGACATTAAAGAGGAGACCTAAGTTGTAAACTAGGTATTTGAGTTTTATCTTCTTCAGTGTTTCTCAGCTTTTGTCACATCATGGTACGTGTATTAATCAGGTTCTCCAGAGAAGCAGAACTAGAATAAGATAGATGATTGATTGATTGATTGATTGATTGATAGATAGATAGAAGAGGAGATTTCATAGGAAAACCAGCTCATGTAGTTATTGGAAGCTGAGAAATCCTACGATATATTGTCTGCAAGCTGGACTGAGAAAAGCTGGTAGTGTAATTCAGTACTTCAGTTCAAGTCTGAAGGCCTGAGAACCAGGGGAGCTGATGTGATAACTCCTAGCCCAAAGCTGAAGGCCTGACAACCATCTCAGGGAATGGGGATGTAACTGGAGGAGGGAGTATGCCCTCACTTGTCTATGTCCCATAGTCTAAAGGCCTGAGAACCAGAAGCTTCAATGTTCATGGGTAGGAGAATATGAATGTTCCGGCTCAAGAAGCAAAAGAAAATTTGTTCCTCCTCCATCATTTTGTTCTATTTGGACCCTCAAGGTATTAGATGGTGCCCACCCACACTGGTAAGGGGACATCTTTTTTACTCAGTCTACTATTCAACTGCTAATCTTTTCTGGAAGAACCCTCACTCACACACCAAAAAATCACGTTTTACCAGCTTTCTGGGCATTCCAAAGCCCAGTCAAGTTCACACATGAAATGAGCCACCATGGTACACTTAGAAAATTGTTGTATTTTTGGTTTTATAGGGTACACTGAAGTAAATGGAGCAGGATGCTTGGCCCCAGGGAGAAGACTGGTATCTTAAGTGGCTGTAAGCCCCTTGTGGCATGGCAATGGGTGTTAGGGCAGTTGGGAAGTGCTGCAGTAGATAGTAGGTAGGGCGTGAGAGAAGAGCTGTAAGCAGGTAAGTTACCTGATTGGGAGAGCACTAAAGGCTCTTGTGGGCTTCAACTGAGACCCAGAAAGATTAGAAGTAGCTGGTCCTTTTAGAGCCACAGCCTTGCTGTGGTCTTTCCACCAAGGATCTTTGCCACGTGTCTTCCTTCTGCCTAGAATTGCTCTTTGCAGCATCCCTGGTCTTCACCTTGTTATTGCCTGTTCATCCTTTGAGGCTCAGCTCTAATGTCACTCAAGACAGCTGTCCCTAATCCTTCAAACAAAGTCAAGTCTTGTTTCCCATGTCTTATATATATATATCTCCTCCTTACCACTGATTTGAATTTATAATTATGTACATATTTCCTTGTGTGGTTATCCTATTTGTCATGCCATTTCCATGTTCCCGCCTCTCATCTTCACATGCCCATATCCTAATCTTCCTTAAGGTTCATCTTAAATTTTATTTCTCACCAACCTCCAGAGCTGGAAATACTCTTCCTTTCTTCACTGATCATCTATAAACATGGCTTTCAGACATGCCTAGTGGCTTCAAAAAACAGACATTTAGGGACTTCTGCCTACTACTGTTGTTTTCTAAGACTTGCCCCTCTTTACCCCTCCTCCATTCACATAGTTACTGCAAGATTGACCACATAAATGCAGTGTGACTCCAAATGAGGCCTCACTGCTTGGTTCAGGGGTGTAGACACTTGGACCCTGGCCAATGCATCCATTCCTTGTGGTTTTTAGGTTTGGGTTAGAAAGAGTTGTATTAACCTGTTACCTATAGCTGAAGCTCTAAGATATAGCTCTCTGAAGCTGTCAAGAGCCATAGATTTGCTTTGTGTGAAACATGGGCCTATAGCAAAAGAGAATAATGAAGCTGTACATAGAAGCAGATGTAAGATTGTGTCTTGTCAACATGGTCAACCTGCCAGCTGTGAGCTTCCGTTTGTTCCTGAGCCCCTACTATATTCAACCTTCACCCAGCTTTGGAACTGTGAGATACCCATGGATACTTGCAATGCATTCTACATTTGCTTTATTTGGTTTACAATGGGTTTCTATCACTCTGCCACTAAGAACACAAACTAGTTAATATGTGTTAATCACTTTTGAGAGCACGTTGGGATGGCATTTTATTGCTTGAGTTGATTACCAGGGTAGATGAAATTAAAACCGTAATGAAGCATCCTAGATTTTAACATATTGATTCTAAAATATATTTATCTAAAGTTTCCACTGGGAGATAGCACAATCTAATAGAAAGATCATGAGCCCTGGTAGCAGACTTTGGGTTCATTTTTCCAAGGAGAAATTGTGATGTTGAGCTATTGACTGTACTACTCTGAGCCTTATCTGTCAATTGGAGATAATAATACCTACCATAGGGAGTTATTATCCCTATGGTAATAAATAAAGCATTAAAGGACTTGACACAGAATCTGGCTCACCATAAGCTCTTAGCATTCCACATTTCACAGAAGCTATGATATCATCAGTTGCAATATGCATCATGATTTTATGTACCACTGAGAAAGGAGAAGCTGATAATCAACTGTATGAGGCATTCTCATTTCAGAGCTTTTAAACTATGGAAAGAAGTGTGTCTAGAGTTGCTGAAATATATTAAGTTTATTGGGCATAGATGATCCAAGCACAATGTTAGGCACTGGCCATATAGGAGGGAGCAAGACTGGCCCTGATTTCAAAGTGCTCAGGATCTAATAAGTGATATATTTCAGATTTTCAAAAGGACTCAGAATAACCTTAGAGGACAAGTTCATCACTTTCAAAGATGGCTGGAACCAAGAAGTAAAGCAGTGGAGAAATACTAGACTTTAATCCCCTTATATGTTGTTAGATCCTATAGCAGTTACATTTTCATGCTCTGCATACAATCCAAAACAAATTGTCTGCTTACAATTAAAATCCTGCTGAGTTTCCAACAGTCCAGCCCCCAGGGAGCTATTTGAACACCAGGTCTTATCCACAATGACGCAATTCTACTTTTAAGGGACAATTAAGGGGTTTCCTTGTAAGTCAGGCCAAACTTTCTCCAAAATACATGAAGGAAATGCCTGGAAAAGAAAACATTTGAGGCTTGTTTTCATACTGTCACTTAAGAATAACAATTTCCAAAAAGAACTGAATTTTCCTTTTATCAAATTTGGAAGGCTTGTGCTTTATAGCTCTTTGCAGGCTTTTGGTAGAACAGAACAAAGTCCCTTAGGAAACTTAATGTAACAGTAACCAAATGTCCTTGTTAAGCAGCCATTTATTGGTCTATTAAATCTGATCTGAACTGTGATATTTTGTGTTAAATCTTTTCTCCAACATAAATTGCTCATATGGACTTCCTAAGGCATCTACTCCCTGATAGACAACTTCAACATCATCCCAGAAAAGGCGAATGTGTTTGCATCTTCTTGGGCAATGCTTCCCGAAGGGTGGGGGCTGAGGGGATTGAATAAAGAACAATTTCTTTGCCTCACTTGCTTAAGAAGACTTAAAAATTATTTTAGAGATGGCTCAGTCTAAGTGCTTTCATGTTACAGATGAGATGGGGGACCAATAACTATTGCATTAAGTATTTAGTGTAGACCAAACACTGTCTTAGAACCTGGGGATGCAGAGATAAAGATGTTTTCTCTGCCCTCAAGGTGCTCACTGTCCAGTGGGTGAAGAGAGAGCAGTAAGTAGAGCAGTAAGTGCTGGGCAACCAAGAGAGTCCCCCTAAACTAGGGCTGGCAGCTGGGGGGCAGAGAGGCAAAAAATCTTCATTTTTAAAGAGCATTGTCAGGTTCTCTGCAGGAATCAGAATTCATTCCTATGGTTTAAAGGGAGAGACTGTAATGAAGGACTAATGAAGGCAAAGTTAAGAAAGCAAACAATGGATTTTGAGGTACCCTGAGGATATTAATGGTGAGAAGCCATTGCATTCCTTAAAGTCAAAGGGGCCAGGAAAGAAATACGTATGAGAAGCCAGTAAGTGTGGAGAGGCACCTTTTCAGCAAGAGCTGCAGAGGGTCCCATAGAGGGTCATAGCTGCTGCTGGAAAACAGGCACCAAAGCAAGGAGGGAGCAGCAAAGAAATGTTTCAGCCTCCCTCTGCTCTGGTTTTTCTATTTTCCATTGGTGCTTCCCATTGGCTGAACTCAACTGGAAGCCAGATTGCAAATGTGATGTAACCTGACAGGGTCAGCCTCCCAAAACATAGAGCTGGGCAAAAAACCCCAGAAGGAATGGATCAGGGAGAGAGGGCAAATGGAGATTAACCAGCACATCTGGGATTTATGATTTTTCAAGGGGCCTAGATACACACGCACAAAGAGGCATGTACATTTGCGCACATGCGTGCGCACACACAAACACATAGACACACCTCATTCATTTAGCAAATGCTTATCAAGTATCATTGGACTTTGTTATCCATGGGAGTTTGGTTCCAGGGCATCTCAGATACTAAAATCTGCAGATGCTCAAGTCCCTGATATAAAGTGGTGTAGTATTTGCATATAACCTATGTACAGCCTTCTATATACTTTAAATCATCTCTAGATTAGTTAAAATATAAGCTGTAATAAAAGTTCTCCTCTGTGTCTTTGCTTGTGCTAATTACTCTGCTTAGAATTCCCTCTTTCACCATTTATTTAAGAAAAAAACTTGACAGCAGCTGTAGAGACTGCATATGAAGGGTGCCGGGCAAGATAAGAGGATGGTCAGGAAGCAGTAGTGGAAGTTGGAAGGGATTGGAGAAGAAAATCAACAGGAACAGGGCTCAGAATGAAAAACAAGTGCCAAAGTAGTGACAGCAATTTCAAGATGGAATCTGTGAAACAAAAAGTGTACAGGAGTATGTCAGTTTTAAATCTCCTTCTCTAGTCACCTTCAGTATTGTTTTGTACTTGCCTTAAAGCTGTAAGTCTGAGTGGTTATTTCCTAACTAAATGATTTGTTCTTTTCCATTAGCATTCAGTAACACCTGAACACTGTTTGTTTCATTTAATAATCTGCTAGGGCCTCCATAGATTGCTGATTAAAGTATAAACTATTTGGAAAGAACTTTTGTGACATATCAAGAAACTTCAAAGAGTATTCTTTAATATCGGAATTTCACTAAAAGTAAGATTAATAACTAACGCAACTCAGTGCATAGTTTGTACAGACAATTATTTTAAGTCCTTTACATTATTAGAACAGTTAAACTTTATTAACTCTGTGAGATAGGTACTATTATTGTCCCCATTTTACTGAAGAGGAAAAAAGCAAGGAAAGTAGAGTTGTAGAGTTGATATGTCATGCCTACACTTGCACAGCTAGCAATTTGCAGTGCTAGAATTTAAACCGATATCGTCTAACTTCAGAGTTGGCTCACTTAATACCATATTACGCTGCCTCTCCATTTATGTAGGCAGATATATAGGTTAAGATCTATGCACAAAGATAGGCATTACCATATTATTTATCCTGGGAAATATTTTTATACCTTTAAAGGTGTAATTTACTTATAGCAATGTGTTCAAATCTTAATTGTTTAGCTCAATAAATTTAAAGTGTGTAGCTCAATACATTTTTAAATATAAATATACCCATGTAACCACCACGCATATCAAGCTATAGGATCTTTCCAGGACTCCACATGCCTTTTCTTGTCAATAGTCCATACCTAGAAGTAATCATTATTTAATTTTCATCAACATAGATTATTTTTGCCTTTTCAAGAACTTCATATAAAGAAAATCATATAGTAGGTCTTCTCTTGTGACTAATTCTTTCATCAAGCTTAATGTTTGTAAGCCTCATCCATTTTTGGTGTATAACAATAGCTGTTCCTTTATATTATTGTGTTCTATTGTACAAATCAGTCATTCATTGTATGAATCTATCGTAGTTTGCTTACTCATGCTCCTGCTGGACACTCATGTTGTTTTTAGTATGCAGCCATTATGAATAACATTGCTGAATATTTTTGTACATGTCTTTAATGAACATGTAATTTTGTTTTTCTTAAGTAAATACCAGAATTGGAATTGCTGTATCAAAGTTTTAATTGAAACTAAAAAACAGTTTTCCAAAGTGCTTAAACCAATTTACAATGACACCACTAATTTATAAGAGGAGTTCCAGTTATTCCACATCTTTGACAGCACTTGATATTGTCAGGTTTGTTAATTTTAGCCATTCTGATGGGTTTGTAATGGTTTTTAATTGTGGTTTTGTCTTGAATTTCTCTCCTATAGCTAATAAAATTTAATATCTTTCCATGTGCTTGACCATTTGAATAGCTCTTTTATGCAGTATCTGTTAGATAATTTTGCCTTTGTAAAATTGGGTTATACTTTTGTTATTTATTTTTGAAGGAGTTCTTTATGCAGTCTGAATATGAGTGATTTTTTTGATGTATGTATTATAAATAATGCCAACCTGGGTCTCTGGGTTGCTTCTCTAGCCTCTGTTTGCACTTTTAGCTCTATGCCTTGCCTATTTGCTTTTTGATAAACAGAAATTCCCAACATTAATAAAATCAATTTTATAAATTTTTTCTTTAAGGGTAAATTCTTTTTATGTCTTATTTAATACATTTACCTATATCAAAGCCAGGAAGATATTATTCTACATTTTCAGCTAGAAGCTTGATTGCTTTAGACATCCCATTTTGGTTCTTAATCTACTTCAAATTAATTTTTGTGCATGGTGTCCGGTAGAGATCAAGCTTCCTTTATTTTCCACACTGATATTCAATATAAATTCAATATAAATATAAATTGAGTGTTAATGTAGAAAATAAAGGAAACTTGTACCATTTATTGAAAAGATGGTCTTTTTCATACTGAATTATAGAGTTTTAAGCCAAACAACCCTATGTTTGGGGATCTATTTCTGAAATCTGTAATCTATTTTATTTTTCTGTTTTTCTAACTTAGTACCAATACTGCACTGTCTTAATTACTGTAGCTTTGTAATAAGTCTTAAAATCTGTTGAGTATTCCAATTTTTTTTATTGCTTTGATGGACACATTTTTATGTCCAATAATAAAGAAATGACTACATAAATTATAGTACTTCCATAAAAATGCAATAGTATGCATGCAAATTAATAAAATTTTGAACAATGCAGAAAAACACAAGAAATAATACTGAGTAAAGAAAAAAGAACATCAACTTGCAAAACCTGTATGACCTCCATTATGCAAATGAAAAATATATAAAAAGGAGATGAAAGGTAAATATTGCCAGAATGTCAACTGTGGCTCTCTTTCAAAGTGAAGTTATAAATATCTGTTTCTGCCATTTTCTTGTTGATCTGGGATCCATTAACCACTTGCTGTGATCTTCTTCCTATTACAAGGGGCTGAACCCTGCAAGCTATATTTCTCATGCATTTTTCCACTCTGTCACTCCAGTAGGTTTGGCCAACAGAAGGCACTAGACAGGAATTGGGAATGGGAGGAAGGAAGAAAACGGACTATTTTTCTACCCTTCTTTGCTTACTTAGGCAGCATGTCCAGGCTGTGTCTTTTCAATGATTTCATCTCCCTCTTTGTGGCTCTGGCTTCTTAGTGATAATACCACTTCTTTCATTCATCCTGCCACCCTTAAGAGTGACAGTGGGTCTCTAGGTTGCTTCTCTATTCCTTGTTTGCATCTTTAGCTCTCCTAGGGCATATGAAATTAGTTCCTTATATTACATTTTCTCTGTTGAATTATTTGGAGTGATTCTATTTTTCTTAACTGGACTTTGACCTGGTAATTACTAGTTTCTAAATTTTATTTTCCTACATTTTTAAAAACTTGTACAATAATGTTTGAATTGCAATTATAATCTCTCTCTCATCATATATATATATATATATATATGACTATTATAATCTCTCTCTTTGTATATATTTTTCTTCCAGTTTTTACCTGAGATGCTAGAAAGGGAATCAAGAATTTGGATGATCTAACTAACACAATCATTTGTGGCCAAATCATTGATACATTTGTGCCTGGCCTAGGGAAGGTAGAAATCTGTCAATGAATTGGCCACAAATGATTGTGCTAAATGCTGTAGATACAAAACATTAGACTGAGGTGCTACTGAAGCTCATTTCTGATCTGGGTTCTTTGTCTCTCATTTCTATGACCCCCCCCCCCCCCTCAAAAAAGGAAGTAAAAATTAGACATTATGTCACAGAGGAAAGGAAGCATAAAATAATTACTTTTTTTTTTTTTTTTAGCAGAAAGGGTAAACAAAAATTGGTTTGTGCTCCAGAATCAGGTAGAATGGGCAGGCTTGTAATGATGACTCCTGGGAAGGAATCTAGACATAAAAGTCCTTTCTGGAAGATAATCCATGAGAGAGAGAGAGAGAGAGAGAGAGAGAGAGAGAGAGAGAGAGAGAGAGAGAGGAGAAAGAAAAGAATCAAAGAATCCAGGGGGTTTTTGTCATTGGTTGAACTGTTCTTTTAAGGTCTGGAGAGAATACCCCTTCTTCCCACTGCATTTTAGTGCCATTCCTGTCAATGTAAACCCCACAAGGGTCATAGGCAGAGGAAAAAGTGTGTCTGTTTTTGTTTATCAGAAGCCAGGGGAAGGATCAATAAAAACTATAGACCAAGAGAATAAAAGGCTATGGGAAGTAAGCAATGTCCAGGCTGATTGCGTTCCTGGGGATGGAGTCCTATGGGTCCTCTGTACTGTCTATGCTATACATCTTTGACCTTAGGACTGAGTTTCTTGCTTTCGAAAGTGGTTGTTCTGGGAGACAGCATGGGGACATCTGAAAAACCTGGGACTTCAATTCAGAGTATCTGAATCCAGGCTTTCACTCACAAAGGTGGGGTGGCCTGAGCATGTTATTTATGCTGTGAGCTTCAGTTTCTACATCTCCAAAGTTGGGGGCAATAATCTTCACCTGACAGAGCTGGTCTGCGAATTAAATCTGCTGCCTTTTATGTTTTAGTAGTCCCTTGCTTTCTTGCAGAGAGAGCCCACGTCCTTTTGTCTGACATGTGAAGCCTTCATGTGACCCCACTCTCTTTTCATTCCATTCTGCTCTGAGTCTCCCATGATCAGTCATTCCTAAGGACTTGTATTATTCTTTCAGTGTTTTTTCACAGCCCTCATTCCTTTACACAAATAACTTCCTCTTCATACAAAACCCCTTTCTGCATTATCTGGCTAACAAACTTCTCTTCCCTGAAAATTCAGCTCTTCTTTGGTAAGTGTTCCCTTGTTCCATAGTCCTAATTAATTGTGGCTTCTTTGCCAGTCTATTTCATCTGTGTAAACCTCCAATTCAGCAAGTATAATTATTTATGTATCTATCTTTTCTAGAGAATACAGAGTTCCTGTATTATAAATCTTTGTTTCCCCAGTGAGTAATAACCCAGACTGTCCCATAACAAGTGATGAGTAACCATGGGTCGAGTAAATACATACAGTGTCAGGAGTTTAGAGGCAAAACATTTCTGATGAAATGTCAGAAGCAGAAAGGCTAAACATGAGGTCTAGATTCTGATGCTGGCTCTCGTCTTAAAAAGTCATCCTTTCTGGGCCTTGGTTTTCTCATCTTAAAGCTAAAGGATAGCACCAGATGTGCTCTAAGACTCCTGTCAACTCAAGTATCTTCTAATTGTTCTGCTTTTGTGAAACAGCAGAGATTCTAGTTTTTTGACTAAGGGATCCACATCTGAAGGCAGTTAGAAGTAACCACAAAGTAGGTTACGAGACAGAGACAGACTCTAGTATGCTGGAAAGGGTGTTAGATTAGACTAGAAAATCCGGACTTAAGTTTTGTCTCTACTGCTTCCTAACTATATGATTTTGCTCAGATAAATTATTTCTTTCTGGGAACTTCATTTTTCTCATTTGCAAGCTGTAGCAAAGGGCTTGTCAGGATTAAATTGCTAATACATACCACTCTAATTCTGTCTACCAGAAACAGAGAACTGCTGTTTTGATTATTATTGCTCTCACCAATTTTGAGTCTTGAAAGATCTACCTAGAAAACCAGACGAGCTTTTTGAGAGTTTCTTAAAAGAGATCATTGATGTGAAATTACTGGCCAAGAATTCACACTCTAAATTTTGCAATCAAAGTCTTTACAATGTTCATTCTGCCAACTGCTTGATTCCACACCTGCAGCCCTCAACCACCTTAGCTTTGAAGTTAGGCATGAATTAGACTGTCTTCACCTTCTGCATTAGGATGAAAATTATTCAGTGGTGAATTGTCTCATAAACTGTGGTCAAATGTACCATCAAACAACACAATAGACAATGTAAGCTGTGTAATAATTTCTCAGTGATGCTGGGACGGAGTGCGAGGGCTCTCAGGCCTCAGAGAAGTTGATACATATTTGCTGAAATAAAACACTGTTTTCTTCTTGATTTCATCAAGAATAAGCTCAGATGCCAGTTGTGTATCTCTCTGTCTGTGTATTTATATATGTTAGTTTATGACTCATATAATCCAGGGACCAAAAAATATAAAGTATTTCACAATGTTTTTATGATAATGAAAGTTGAAAAATATGTGGCATTCTCCGTTCCCTCTCAGAATCCATCTGTTGACCTACAGTTGAACTTTCTAAATGACATGACAAGACAGATGAGAGAAGCAGCCACCCAGTTGTCTACATGGACCCTTAGTACCACTCATCCCTCCTGTCCCTATTAAAAACACTGAGAAGCAGCAAGCTCATGGTCTGAAAGTCACAGGCCTTCACTCTGAAATTCTTGCTGAGACTGTAGAATTGTAGGGCAGCCAGTAGGGTTCTGAAGTAACCCTAAGGCCCAGAGAGAAGCTGGACTCTGAGGAAAGTGGCCACTTGACTTCCTCCCTTATCTCATGTCCAACATCTTCTTACAGAGAAGTGGGAGAGGGCACAGGGAAAAGAAAAAGGTGTAAATCATTTCACAGTTTGTCAAGGTAAGAATTTGTGCACCTAGGCCGGGTGTGGTGGCTCACACCTGTAATCCCAGCATTTTGGGAGGCCAAGGCGGGCAGATCACTTGAGGTCAGGAGTTTAAGACCAGCCTGGCCAACATGGTGAAACCCCATCTCTACTAAAAATACAAAAAATTAGCTGGGTGTGGTAGCAGGTGCCTGTAATCCTAGCTACTCGGCACGCTGAGGCAGGAGAATCAATTCAACCTGGGAGGCAGATGTTGTAGAGAGCCAAGATCATGCCACTGGACTCCAGCCTACGTGACAGAGCAAGACCCCATCTTGGGGGGGAAAAAAAAGAATTTGTGCACCTAATCTTTTTAGCATAATAGCATTGGATTTATTGTCTACTCATTTCAATGGGTACTTGGCAAATTCTGCTTTCTTTTAGTGATTGTGTTTTCATATACTATGAGTAGTATGGTATAATGGTGAAGAGCTCAGACTCTAAGATCAGAGAATTTGGGGTCAAATCCTGGCTCTACCATTTATCAATTACATGACTTTGGGCAAGTTGTAAAATCTTATTGATCTCAATCCTTTATGTCTGTAAAGGGAGATCATCTTTTCCCCTACCTTGTAAGAATGCTATGATGACTAATGAGATATTACCTGTAAGGCACTTAGAATAGTGCTCAGCACCTGGCAAAGCTGGCTAACCATAAGCAGAAAACTGAAACTGGAACCCTTCCTTACACCTTATACAAAAATTAACTCAAGATGGATTAAAGACTTAAATGTAAAACCCCAAACCCTAAAAACTCCAGAAGAAAACCTAGGCAATACCATTCAAGACATAGGCATGGGCAAAGATTTTATGATGAAATTGCCAAAAGCAATTGCAACAAAAGCTAAAGTTGACAAATGGGATCTAATTAAACTAAAGAGCTTCTGCACAGGAAAATAAACTATCATCAGAGTGAACAGGCAAACTACAGAAAGGGAGAAAATTTTTGCAATCTACATATCTGACAAAAGAATTTACAAGGAACTTAAACAAATTGGCAAGAAAAAACCAAACAACCCAATCAAAAGAGTGGGCAAAGGGCATGAAGAGACACTTCTCAAAAGAAGACATGAAATAAAGCCCATCAACACTGGTCATTGGAGAAATGCAAATCAAAACCGCAATGAGATACCATCTCACACAGTCAGAATGGCGATTACTAAAAAGTTAAGAAACAATGGATGCTGGTGAGGCTGTGGAGAAATAGGAACACTTTTACACTTTTGGTGGGAATGTAAATTAGTTCAACCATCATGATAGACAGTGTGGCAGTTCCTCAGGGATCTAGAACCAGAAATACCATTTGACCCAGCAATCCCATTACTGAATATATATCCAAAGGAATATAAATCATTCTACTACAGACACATGCACACGTATGTTTATTGCAGTACATTGACAATAGCAAAGACAGGGAACCAACCCAAATGCCCATCAATGATAGACTGGATAAAGAAAACATGGTACATATACACCACTGAATACTATGCAGCCGTAAAAAGGAATAAGATCATGTTCTTTGCAGGAACATGGATGAAGCTGGGAGCCATCATCCTCAGCAAACTAACACAGGAACAGAAAACTAAACACCACACGTTCTCACTCATAAGTGGGAGCTGAACAATAAGAACGTGTCAACACAGGGAGGGGAACATCACACACCTGGGCCTGTCCTGGGGAGCAAGGAGCGGGAGAGCATCAGGACAAATAGCTAATGCGTGCGGGGCTTAATACCTAGATGACAGGTTGATAGGTGCAGCAAACCACCATGGCACATGTTTACCTATGTAACAAACCTGCATGTTCTGCACATGTATCCCGGAACTTAAGGTAAAAAAAAAGAAAAGAAAAAATAGTGCTCGGTACCTAAATTTTTTTCAGTGCATGTCAGCTGCTTGTTATTCACCTTGTGAGCTTCTTAAGGGCAGGGACTATGAATTCATTCATTCAACAAACAATTACCAAGCATGTACTATGTGCCAGGCATTGGATTTATGGAGATGGTTAGCACACTAGTGCCTGACAACAGAGTCTAGTGGAGATCAATAGGTATACTTCTACAAATATGTAGTTGAGTCCTATGTGAGGTATATAGAAGATAACAAGGAACCCCAGTGTTACAATGATTAATTTTGTCCAAGAGAGTCAAGAAGAATTTAGTCTTGAAGCTAGAATGGCCTATACCAGATTTGCAAGGCAGAGAGACCTTTCTAGGGGTAATGCATGTTAGATACTTACATGTATCTGTGTGTGTCTGTATACACATAGGAATATATATACATATATAGATTCAAGATTGAACATATGAACATATGTATACATATGGAAGATTGTTAAATCACCTCTGAGAGATATGATTTTAAATTTCCCATTATGATTACAGATTTGCTGATCTGTCAGCATTTGTCCTATAAATTTTTAGTCAATGTTAGGGAAATACAAGTTTATGATTATTATATCTTCCTGGAGGAGGTTCTTTTCATTATTATCTAGTATTCTTTATTTCTACTAATGCTTTTTTTCTTAATTTGTTTTTGGTCAAATGCTAATATTTTTACCAGCTTTATTTGATTCATATGTTATATCTTGTTTCATCCAATTTAGTTTCAATCTTTGGACCATTCTGTTTTGAATATGTCCCTTTCATGAATTGTATAACCAAATGCCCTAAAAATCTAATGTGATAATCTCTAGGTTTTAATAAATCAATTTAATTCATTTACCATTATTTTGATTACACTTTTTGGATATATTTTTATCATTTTATTTTGTGTTTCTTTTTCTCTTACTAATCAATAGCATTTGATGGTTCTTAAAGCAATCTTTATAGGTAACAAATACTTTACTTTTTTATGAGTCTGAATATGGTTTTATTTTTCTTACTCCTTGTTATAGTCTGTACTGTGTTTCTCCCTCACCCCCAAATTTGTATGTTGAAGCTCTAATGCCCAGTACCTTACAATGTGACTGTTTAAAGATAGAGCCTGGAAAGGGGATGATTAAGTTAAAATGAGGCTGTTTGTGTAGCCCCTAATCCAATATGACCAGTGCCCTTTTAAGAAAGGGAAATTGGACACATAAAGAAAGACCAGGGATGTCCAAACATAGGGAAAAGACTATATAGGACACAGTGAGAAGGCAACCATTTGCAGGCCAAGGAGAGAGGCCTCAGGAGAAACCAAAACTGCCAATGCCATGATCTCTGGCTTCTAACCTGAAAGACTATAAGAAAATAAATTTCTGTTGTTTAAGCCAGCTGGTCTGTGATATTTTGTTATAGCAGTCTTGGCAAACTCATACGCTTTTGAATGACAGTAATACAGGGTGTAGAGTCTAAGTCAAATATTTTCCTCTCAAATGTTTTGAAGATGTCTGTTTTTTTCTGGCATAGAATCCTGTTAATGAGTTACTTGCTGTCAGACTCACTGTCATTCTATGGTAGGCAATTGGTCCATTTTCTATGGTAGGTTTGAAGATATTCTTTGTGTCTGTGATATTGTGCACTTTTTATGTCGGTATAATTCTATTTTTATTTATCTTTTGGCCCTCTTATGTTTTCAGTCTCAGGCCGGTGGTCTGTTTTCTATGGTGAAAAATTTTCATTCATTGTCCTTTCACATACTGCTTTTCCACCCTTCTTTAGAAGTAAGCCAATGGTAGATAGCTTGGCTCAAGTCCTAGTTGCACAGCTGTTCTGCTCCCTGCTGGAGCTTTATAGAAACCCCAACACTGGGCAACAGGTGGTGTGAGGTTAAGCCTCCTTTTGTGGATAGGAGAGTCCTCCCCTAGATGCTCAGTTTTAGTGCATGACAGTCAGTATGGTTCCCTGCCACATTTGGTTCTCATTGCCCCAGAAATTCAACTGCCAGCTGTCTTGGATACTTAGGTGAAGAGCCTTGTGGAGCACCCCTTTGGCTTCCTGATTACTGCTATGTATTTTCTTTTATTTATAGGCCACAGGGATGCTTATCTTTCTTTCTTTTAACCATGATTTCAGGAAACTTTTATTTTAAAGTAATTTTGGACTTACGGAAGAGTTTCAGAGATAGTATAGAAAGTTCTTATATACCTTTCACACAACTTATCTTAATGTTAACATCTTATATAACAGGTTTTTAATTTTTTTTTCTTTTTGGTACTGAATACTTGATACTCAAAGGCAGTGGAAGCATGAATGCACTGAGCCACCTTGACCAAAAGCTCTAAGCCAGAAATGTTCCCATTGATTAGCCATTTAATCACCTATCCATTCATTCAACAAAAATGTATTCAGTTTATGATGTTAGCACTGTCCTAGGCACAAGGGAGTGGCAGTAAACAGACAAGGCAAACATTTCTGCCCTTGTGTTGTTAAAATGTTAGTGTTAGAAATAGGTAATAAAGAATATAAAAATGGTAAAATCTATAGTGTATTAAATAGTGGTAAGTACTGAGGAGAAAAGGAAAGCATGGGGAGAGGATAAAAAGTGTTGGGGGATAGTGGGGATTGTTTGCAGTATTCAATATGAGGTTGGGAAGGCCTCTTTGAGAAGGACAATTGAATGAACACCTAGAGAGTATGGGTGTGAGTTGTACAAATAATCAGGGGAAAACAGTCCTCAAAGTAAGCTTGAGAATGAGGCATTATAACCACAAGGCAACTGCGGTTTAGAAGAATTACGAAACTTGCTTCTGCACACAGCCAATAAATGGAAAAACCATGATCTGAATCCAGGTCTTCCTGACCCCAGAGCTTACGCTTTTATCTGGGTAGCTAAGCACAGAATTACAAAGAGGCACATATACCCCTTCAAAGTGTGCATTCTGGTCCTTTTACTCACATAACTTAGTACAAAGCCATGGTGTTCTCATAAACCTTTCAAGAAAACCCTAGAAATCTATTTACAGAGTACTTGAGGTTTCTCAACATGCCGTTTTCATTGAACTAGCTGAGCTTTGTAAAATATGACTTTGACCTTTCCAGACAGTGGTCCAGGAGCTGGAGTGGTCATGGCCAGTCTGGAAGGTGGCCAGTGTCTCTGTTCAGGGCAGCTCATTTGTCAACTCCCATACCAATAGGAAAGCTAATAATTCTTCTCCAGAGTGTTTGTTCTTATTTTGCTACGTTTAGGCACTCATATCATCCACTTTTCATCAAAATATGTCATGGGAAAGAGCCCTTATTAGTCAACCCTTCTGATTCTTACAAAGCAGAGAGACAACCAGTTTATGTTACAATGGGTTTGGATTACAGGGGATTTTAAAGGACAGCACATATAATTTCTTCTTCAGATGCCATGAAACAATATTAATCTGCACCCAAGAGGAGGTCTCATGAGGTTGTTTTAGGGTTTGTAGAGCTCTCCGGAAGTATTTAAACATAGATTCCTGACCCAGACCTTCAGGAATTGGATCCAAGTCATCGAGGATGATAAGTGCCTATTCAGCACTTACCCCTCCCACAAGTGACCTTCTTTTTGGTTCGGAAGGTCAAATGCAGGTTCCTCCTGAAGAAATTAATGGGCTTTCCAAGATAGAACCCATCCCACCTCACCAAAGATTTATTAATTTTGTCACTGTCATCCCTCCCCCTTGCTCCTTATTCCTTACTCCTTCCCTTCATCATCCCATGTACTCATGTTCTGACCATGGTACACTAGTTCCTATTTCCTTAAATTTTTCCACTCATGTAGTTTTGTTCCAGTCAGTTGAGTTCCTTGCCTGAAAATCTTTTACTTTCATCTCTGCATGTCACATTCCCACTCCTTGTTCAAGACTCCTTTCACCCTCTAAGGCTTCCTAATCTTTTAGTTAAAATTAATTCCTCCCTTTTTGTATTTCCATGGTTTGGAAAAAAGAAGAAGGAAGAGGAGAAAAGAAGGAGGAGGAAGAGGAGAGAAAGAGGGGGAGAAAGAAGAAGAAAATAAAGAAGAAAAGGAGGTGACGAGGAGAGGAAAGATAAGGAGAAACAGAAAAGAGAAGAAGAAAGTGAAAAAGGAGATACTGGTATGGTAGATCTTAACATGACTTGCTCTCAATAGGTCCAAAGAGGTGATTTTTATCCTTCTATTTTTCAGAGGCCTAGCTTTTTGTTTGTATGTTTGTATGCAGAAGAACATATTTACTAAATCTTTATTAACTCAAGAAGAGGATTATTAGCAATTAGCATGTTAATAGTGTGAAATAAGTAAAGTTCTAAGTGCTAAAAGTCATTGGTCTCCTATGCAGGTGAAATGGCCCTGCAATATCCTTGCCTATATACTTGTATGCTTAGCTCAGAAATTCTTCTTTTTATTCTTTCCACATTTCACCTTTATATATATATATATATATTACTGCATTTTAGGTTCTGGGGTGCATGTTAAGAACATGCAGGATTGTTGCCTAGGTACATACATGGCAATGTGGTTTGCTGTCTTCCTCCTTATCACCTATATCTGGCGTTTCTCCCCATGTTATACCTCCCCAACTCCCCACCCCTTGCTGTCTCTCCCCTAGTTCCCTGCCACAGACCTCAGTGTGTGATGCTCCCCTCCCTGTGTCCATGTGTTCTCACTGTTCAACACCCGCCTGAGAACACATTTCAACATTTACCTTAAGCTTTAGCTTAGATCTAACTGGAATTCTGGGAAGTCACTTGGAGGTGGGCTCTGCATTCTTCCTGAGGCTGTGTAGTACACCAGGGTTAAGAGTAATAGGCATAGAGGCGGGCATAATGGCTCACACTTGTAATCCCAGCATTTTGGGAGGCCGAGGGAGGAAGATTGCTTGAGCCCAGGAATTCAAGACTAGCCTGGACAACACAGAGAGACCCTGCCTCTACAAAAAAATAATAAAAATTAGCTGGGCGTGGTGGTGCACCCCTGTAGTCCTAGATACTCAGAAGGCTAAGGCCAGAAGATAGCTTGAGCCCAGGAGTTCAAGGCTGCAGTGAGCTATTATTGGCACTACACTCCAGAGTAAGAACCTGTCTCTAAAAAAATATTAAAAAAGTAATAAGTATAGACTCTGGAGCCAGTAATTCCACCCATTGCCAAATTGCAAAATCTGTCTTTTAGCAAAACCAGTCTACTTTAGAAAACAAGTATACTTCCTCTCCATTTCTTTTTTTTTTTTTTTTTTTTTTGAGACAGAGTCTTGCTCTCTTGCCCAGGCTGGAGTGCAGTGGTTCAATCTTGGCTCACTGTAACCTCTGCCTACCGGGTTCAAGCAATTCTCCTGCCTCAGCCTCCAGAGTAGAAGGGATTACAGGCACTACCACAATGCCTGGCTAATTTTTGTATTTTTTTTAGTGGAGACAGGGTTTCACCATGTTGACCAGGCTGGTCTCAAACTCCTGACCTTGTGATCTGCCCACCTTGACCTCCCAAAGTGCTGGGATTACAGACATAAGCCACTGCGCCCAACTTCCTCTCCATTTCTTAAAATATGGATAATACTTCCCTCACAGACTTTTATAATAATTAAATGAGAGAATATATGAAGGATATTAACACAAAGACTAATTTAGAGTTAGTGCAAAATAAAAGGTATAATTATGATTCTAATTCCTAATGATGATTCCCTATCCTGAGGCACTATCAGAAAAGAACTCTTCTCAGTGGGCCCATTTTCAGCCCCTGTACTTATACCACATGTGCAAAAGCACCTCTGCAGTTGCTCATGCCTCTTTAAGGTGTTTAATCTTCTTTAACTTTATTCAAAGTGATTACCTCCTTCTCCTCCTGGTTCCTTCTTTTTCCAATTGAGTGAGGGCATCCTGGCTTGGGTGCTGTCTCTTCCCACCTCTGAAGATAACAGCTCCCGGAAGAATGAAACTGGATGTGGGTCCTCCAAGAAAGCACAACAATGGCATTTTACATATTAATTTTAACTTTGCATTTCAAAATAATTTCAGATTTACAAAAAAGTTTCAGAAATAGAACTTTCCTCTCCATGTTTTTATCCAAATTTCCCAAATATTAATTTCTTTTTCATATACCCATTGTATAATAATTAAAATTAGGGAAAAAAATTGATACCATGTTAGTATCTAATCTATGTCCCTAATACACATTTCTCCAGTTGTCCCACAAATGTTATTTTTTTTTTCTGGTTCAGCATTCAATCCAGTATCACACAATGTATTTCATTGTGATGTCTCCTTAATTGCCTTTACATTTCCTGAGTCATTCTTTGACTTGATATGTAATGTATGACTTAATACTTTTGAGAACTGACCAGTCATTTTGTAGATTGCTCTTCAGTTATTCTGATGTTTCCTCATAATTAAATTATGGATTTGCATTTTTAGCAAGCATATGATAAAATGATGTTGTGTCCTTCTAAATGCATTATATCAGGAGGCACATGATGTCCATTTGTCCCATTACTGGTGATGTTAACTATGATCCCTTCATCAAGATGGTCTCAAAGAGGAGATATTGTAGGACTATGTGAAGATTCCGTCTCATCATTTTTTTGTTGTTCACCAATTTTAGTATCTATTGAAGATGATTGCCTGAAACAACAATTACTTTCTCGTTGCCAAATGGTGATTTCTATTTTCCTCATTTCTTTCTTAAACACTTCTTAGTTAGAATTCTACTCTAACAAAGAGATTTTTCTTTTCGTTTTTCATTCATTCATATGTTTATTCATTTATATCAGCATAAACTCATAGATACTTTAGTGTCTGATTACAACTTTTATATTCACAATTTTGTGGCTAACATTACCCTAGACGTGCCATTGAAAACTCTTTCAAGCTGGCCACTGAATCCTTTTGAAATGTTCTTACGTTATTTGCTTGTTTTTCCTCCTGAAAATTGTGTGGAAGCTGTGGCAGATCAGGAAAATAAAGACTTTCTGACTATCCCAGGGAATTTAAGCAACTCTGTTGGTTGCCCTGTCTTTCAATGACTGTATATGCCTACATGCTATTATATGTAACCTATACATAGGTGTTATCCAAATAGTGTTTGTGTGTATATTTGCTTCTTCAATGATTGCTATGTGATCTATCATTATTTCCTCTCTACTAGTAGTTTTTATAACAATTTTGTGGGAATCCAACAACACAATTCCCCCATGGCCTCTTGAGTTCTAAAACATGCTTTTTTTGCATTGTTCCGGCACTGGATTCTATTTAATTAACATTTGATTTTGCTTTGCAAGACGCTGATATACATTAAAAGGTCACCACCCAGTCATTTATCTTTTAAAGTAACTGGACTGGTTATTTTTTTAAAGTTCCATCAGGTTAAAACGGTTAGCAATTTTTCTCCTTGCAGTGTCCCTTCAGTGTGGACCAGACGGATAATAGATCAGTGTAGGTTCAGATGCATTACAACATTAGTCATCAATTAGGTTTAAACCAGCACTGTAATATATCATTTATCTTGCCTGCCACGGCTCTTTTGAACATTTAATTTTTTAAGGCCTCTTAGGGTTTTTTTTTTTTTCTTTCTAACTGGCCTCCTGCCTCTCTCCTTTGTCTCCGACACAGCCGTGTCCTTAAGGAACAATAAAAATTAGATTTGTTTGACCTGCTCTCAGGGTTCGTTTCAGCGAGATGGATTTTAATAGCTTTGACTGGTTGGGCAGACAGCTTTTATGTAATATTCCAGACATTTACTCACTGTCTTTTGCTGAGCCCTGAGCAGGTGTGTACGTGAGAGGATGTGTCTGTGTGCCACTAAGGAGCTCCTTAATATTCCTTTCACATCAAATAATCCTCTGGGAAATTGCTTACTCCTAGATATGATGGGCATCTCATTAAGTGCTCAAGTCATTGGCATGTCTTTCTCCTCCTAATAACTTTGTTTTAATCTCCGGCACTCAGCATTATTGCTCTGTTAATGTTAAAGGGATACTCTTTGCTCAATGCGGTCTTTCTGAATTGACTTGGGTTGTGATGGGTTCTTTCTGTTTTTTTCAGGTGAGTGAATATTCTACATGAATATTCTGATTCAGCATTTCTCATTGCAAGGTGGATTGAGGTCTTAGGGGAGAGCAGGAGTTTCTTAGCCATGTTCCCCATGTCTTGAATGGTGATTCAGCCTTTATCAAATGAGCTGCTGTCTGATTTCAAGCTGGTGACCTCCTCTTCCTGTGTCTCAGTGTCCATTGTACTAGAATAATGATAATACCTGTCTCACAGTGTAGTCACCAGTTTTCAGCAAAAATATGGAAGTCTCTGGAGTGCCTGACACAACAGCAGGGATTTTTTTTTTTTTTTTTTGCAAGGAGAGTATAATAATATTCATTCCACAAAAATTTACTGAATATCTACTTGGTTCCAGGTACTCTTGTAGACAGGGTAGCATCAGTGAACAAAACAAAGATTTCGGCCCTCATGGATGTTAAATTCTTGAGGGGCAGATGAACAGTAAGATAAAGTAAAGAAGTAAAATATTGGTATGTTAAACAGTACTAAGCACTAGGGCGAAAAAGATAAAGCAGAGTTGTTGAAATGGTTAAATAAGATAACATAAAATGTTCCTAGCCGGTGTCTGGCACATAATCAATAGTCAATTAGTAATACTTATTTATATCAATTATTCATTCATTATTTCACATTTATTCAATGTATGTTGAAATCCCTCCTCCCTCTCTCCCTCCCTCCGTTCTCTCTCTCTCCCTTCCTTCCTTCTTTCCTTCCTTCCTTTCCTCCTTTCTCTTTTCTTTCATCTCTCCCTCCCTCCCTCCTTCCTTCCTTCTCTTTCTCCCTCCCTCCCTTCCTTCTTCCCTCCTTCCCTCCCTCCCTCCTTCTTTCCTTCCTTCCTTCCTTCTCTTTCTCCCTCCCTCCTTCCTTTCCTTCCTCCCTGCTTCCCTCCCTCCCTCCCTCCTTCTTTCCTTCCTTCCCTTCCTCCTTCTCTCCCCTCCCTTCCCTCCCTCCCTCTCTCTTCTCTTCCCTTCCTTCCTTCCTTCTCTCTTTCTCCTCCTCCCTTCCTCCTTCCCCCTCCTTCCCTCTCTTTTCCCTCCCTCACTTCCTTCCTTTCCTCCTTTTCTCTTTCTTACATTCTTTCTTTCCTTCCTTCCTTCTCTCTTTCTCTCTCTTCCTCCCTCCCTCTCTCCCTCCCTTCCCTCCCTCCCTCTTTCTTTCTTTTTCTTTTTTCTCTTTCTCTCTCTTTCTTTCTTTCTCTGTTTCTCTTTCTTTCTCTCTTTCTCTCTATTTCTCTCTCTTCTCTCTTTCTCTCTCTCTCTTTCTCTTTCTCTCTTTCTCTTTCTCTCTTTCTCTTTCTCTCTTTCTCTCTCTCTCTCTTTCTTTCTCTTCCTTCCTTTCTTTCTTTTCTCTTTTCTTTCTCTTTCTTTCTTTATCTTCTTTCTTTCCTGTCTTTCTTTCTTTCCCTACTTTCTACCAGCAGTTGGCCAAGTTGCTAGGATATACAGATGAACAGAGTAGGTCCCTGTCTGCAAGTTGTTCATAGTCGATGGAATCTCAGCCATGCCAAAAA
Source organism: Ateles fusciceps (assembly GCA_036589455.1). Lineage (NCBI taxonomy): Eukaryota > Metazoa > Chordata > Mammalia > Primates > Atelidae > Ateles > Ateles fusciceps. Next base: position 16,060,519 of record JAZHEH010002507.1, on the reverse strand, counting down.
CCAAAGAATCTTGGAGACAAGAGGATAATTGGATAAGGGCATAGAAGGAGATTTAATTTAAGAAAAGCAGGGGTGGGAGAAAGAGACATCAGTTAGAGAATTCTAGCTTCTGCAGCCTTCTGGCAGAGCACACTTGCAATTTCCTGATGCTGATGGTAATGTCTGTCAATGACTCAGGCTGCTAGGTGACCTCTTCTAGTTATTTAGCTATTTCTTTGAAGCCACTTCAAGATCCAATAACTGGATGAGAGAAGGCCTGGCATGTAGGGAGACTCAAACCAAATGGCTTTACTATTAGAGAGGCCCTCAGGCTTCCTTTGGAAGAAGAGCTGTAAGCTACTGGCTGACTTGAAGTTTCTTGTGCTGGAAAAAAGATTCACTGGGGAAAATAAGTAAAACTAGTTGAGATGTTTTCATATTTTAATATATTGAGATGATCAAATTTTAATTTTTACCCTGGCAAGAATTTGTTGTTTGAATGAGCGCTCTGAAAAATGCAGTGGTTAGATTAAATAAGCTTCTGGCTCTGAAAATAATTCTAAAGAATTAGTGAATCACTCTATACTCATTCATATAGTTGCTAATCTAACCATTCACTTATTTATTCTTTTATTCTTATTTATTTATTTTTTGATTCATCTGACTATGTTTTTGAGCATCTTCTTTCTGACAGGCATTGTGCTGTGTGCTGCATTACAATACAGTGTGGTTCTAGTGATCAAAAACTGAACACTCTGAATTGTATTTTTTGGAGATTATTTAAATTCTCTTTGACTTCACTAGAAGACACTTAAAAATAACAACAACAATAACAATCATTCCTCGGCTGTACCGTACAGCATAGTAGCCCCATGAATGAGACAGGACAAGGACAAGCTCCCTTTGTTCCCAATCTGTGGAAAAGGAAACCAAGGCCCTGAGAAATCTAGTGGGAATAGCAGGTACTGGCCTGGGTGCTAATAATACAAGGTAAACAGAGGCAGTGACCAACCATTTTACTTTGCCAAAGACTGTCCCGGTTTTAAAATGGAAAGATCAACATACTAGAAGACCCTGCAGTCCTGAACAAACCAGGGCAGTTGGTCACCAAGAATTTCTGTAAAATTGTTTCCACATTGCAGAACACTGAGCATCATGCCAGGTACATGAATAAAATCAGTAAGATTTACTGATTTAGGTTACAACAAATAAATATCCTGCTGAAAACACTCAGTTGTTTTCCCCCCAGAGGCCTGAAATGTGTCTGGCGCTCTTCACAAATCCCCAAACTTAGCTGGTTATTGAATAGACAGAAGATATTTGTTTCATGAAGAAAATGGTGATGAAATAAAAACATTCTAACATGTTGTTAAAATGGCTAATTTAGACCCCTTCCCTTCACTCTCTGAGTGCTGAATGGCAAATTCAAGGACCACAGGCTATTCTTGGAAGGATATATTACTTTGGATATTTCTGGACTATAGTTTTACTTTAGGTAAAGTGGTGGGGGGGGAGAGGGGAGACAAAATTACCTCAATGCTATGAATAAAACACTTTGCATCCCACACAACTCTACACTTCTTGGAGCAGATAGCGCCCTGCATCTGGTTACTTTCTAAAACATAGCATTATTCTATGTCTGTTCTTTTTTAAAAAACAACAACAACACAAAACTAATGACCAGACCAGTTCATCAAATGAAGAGCGTAGTGGGCTGGGGGATCAGAAAAGCTCAGGGTTTTTATAAAGTCTGAAAACTTTAGGACAGTTCATTTCTCTCCTGGGGTCTCAGCATTTCCACTTGGACAGAGGCACAGCCACGCCTGCCTCAACACCTTCCCCAGCCCCTTGCAAAACATCCTGAACTCTAGGAGGAAGACCCAAATGACCGTCACTTCATGCTGAGAGTATTCTGTTTTGATTAACAAATAATCCTGGCTGCGGCATTAAATCATGTATGACCTTAGACAGATTACTTAGCTTTTCTGGATTTCACTTTTCTCATCTACAAATTGGGGGATTGTAAACCAACAACAAAGTATTGTCATAAGGATTAGCGATAACGTAAGTAAAGCTCCCCGCACAGTACGAGACCCTGGGTAAGACGTTGGAGACCTTAGTTTCGCTCCAAGGATATTGAGCTCTGATTTAATGAGACAATTATTCCATCAAAATTATATTCACATTGATGAATCAAATACTTTCTGGAGCAAATAGTATTGATTCAGTTTGTATTTTTGATTGAATTTCTGTACAGCACAGTTCACCATTTCTCATTTTTCCCATTTTAATTATAATAAAATATTTCTTTATAAATTATGAAATAAATATTTTGTGAATCAATCAGTATTTTTTACATGACAAATTGAACTGATTATAGCTTCTGTCACTTCAGATTTTCTTTTGTGAACATTAATTCTATAAAATTCAGTTTTCAAAGTCTATTCTTGTTTAAGAAGAGTTGATATTTTTGTTAATGTGTAGTCAATAACATATTCTACTAATTTTCATCCATTGTATTTTGCATCAAATATTTCTACAAGTAGTGTTCATTAAGAATCCAAAAATCATTGAACATAAAAGACTGAGAAATAATATCTGTGCTTTTTTAAAGCAAAGGATAGAGAGCATTAGTATGACATAAGTCAGAGTCAAAGTGTTGGGGTTAAAACATCCTTCTTTGTTCCTAATCTTCCCCTTACTCTCCTTCACCCTGGACTGGGCTTCTGACACTGGCATTCACCTGAGCCCCCACCTGAGCTGGCCATACTCTTTGCACAACATTATTGAAGAGAAGAGAGGCATTAAAGGGCTTTGCATCCTTGCTGCTTTTCCTGATGTACTTCATGTTTGGAGACAGCCTCTTTTTGCTTTTTACCAGTGCATTCCAGTGGAGCTTACACCTGAGTTTGCAAGAACCTTGTTTAGCAAAAAACCTGGTTTTGAACACAAATTTGTGGTGAGGAGTAAAAGACACAGTGTTGACAAAGAATCTTGCATAACGTCTGATATGGTGGCCCATAATCCATAGGAATTCATTCTTCTATCCTTGCCCCTGGGCTTGTTCTTTTCTCAGGGAGACAATGTGGTCCAACGGAAGGGGCATGAGCTTCAGAATCAGACTGATCTGGGTTAAAATATGAATTCTCCCATTTTTTAGCTGTTACTGGATGAGTTATTTATCTGAGCCTCAGTTTTGTTAGTAATAAAATGGGGAGAAAAATATTTTTTATATATGAGCACTGTTACAAAAGGTAAATGACAATACATGTAAAACATTCACCCAGGAACTGGGAATACATGGCATACATAGTCCCTGCCCACATATGGTGTAGGGAGGGGCTCAGACAGCAGCAAATGATCATCAAATTAATAAATTATTATAATCATGATGACAATGAAAAGGATGCTCTAAGGGCAAATAAGAAAATCTAATGTCATTGGAGCTTAGGAGTGTCACTCAAACCATGGTACACATGATGGTTATGCCACATTTTCATATATGTGTGTGTAATAGTCTGTTTTCACACTGCTGATAAAGACATATGCAAGGTCGAATAATTTATAAAGAAAGAAAGGTTTAATGGACTCACGGTTCCACGTGCCTGGGGAGGCCTCACAACCATAGCAGAAGGCAAAAAGCACGTCTTACGTGGCGGCAGGCAAGAGAGAAAATGAGAACCAAGTAAAAAGGACTTCCCCTTATAAAACCATCAGATCTTGTGAGACTTATTCACTACCCCAAGAACAGTGTAAGGGAAACTGCCCTCATAATTCAATTGTCTTCCACCGGATCCTTCCCACAACATGTGGGAATTATGGGAGCTACAATTCAAGATGAGATTTGGGTGGGAACACAGCCAAACCATATCAGTGTGTGTATGTGTTCTTGTGTGTGTGTGTGTGAACAGTGGATACAAGTGCAGTCTTTGTAATTAGGCAGATGTGAGCTTGAATTTTGACTTTTCCTATATGTAAGTGAATTTTGGCAAAGTATTTTATTTTCTAAATCTGAGTTTATTATGTGTAAAAGGGGAGCACAATATATCTACCACATGGAGCTGTCCTAAGGATTTTCCTCCCCTTCCTCCTCATATCTAACTTTTATTGAGAGCTTTCTGCATTCCAGGCACCATATACTCAGTGCCTTACATCTAAGTAATCCCCACAGTAATCCTCTGAAATTGGGACTATTAATATCCTGAGGAAACTGAGTCAACAAGAGGTTGGGAAATTTGCCCAAAGATATACACTCATAAGTGATAGTTAGAATTTCGACCAAAAATCTGGCTCACTAGGCTGTGTGCTTTACACAAGATACATGGAGAAAGAGCTCAACACCTGAGTGCTCTTCTCATCCTGATAGGTTATCATCATTTTTGTTTTCTCTATCAAGGGGGATATAAATTTTCATTATTCCTAACCATCTGCCCAATGTCCATAGAACACAATAGGTGCTCTATAAGTGCATTCTGAATAGATGAATGTACTGGACGCAGCAAAGGCAGTCCCGCTGTAGAGGTGGTGGGTGAGGTGGGACAGGATTAAGCTCCCTCCCCCACTGCTCACCAGTACTTTCAGAAAGCCTTTCAGCACCCTTGATTGCTATGTGCTCTGACAAATACATAAAATATGGTCCCTTTCTAACTGCTTGCTCCATCTGTTTCTGGAGAGGTGCCAGCCGCCTATTTGATCAGCTTCGGGCAGCAGTGTGGTAGTCAAGGCTGAACAGAGTGCAGCCAGCTGAGAAAATGGGTAAATATTTTATAGATTGTACTGTAAATAATGTATACATTCAGAGAAACAAGGTGAATCTTTTAGAGGCCTGAGCCCCTGTTAAGTCAGCAATTAAATGCTGGTGCTGGAAGAAATAAAAGCTAGTCCTAAATCTTTCTACCTTACAGAGAGTCAAAGACCTGCACTTAATCTCTGAGCAAGAAGCCAGTCTCTATTCACTGATGCTGATTATTTTTTATTGTATATTTTTTCAGAGACAGCGTTTTACTCTGTTGCCCAGGCTGGAGTGCAGTGGGACCGTCATAGCTCACTGCAGCCTCGAACTGCTGGGCCTCAAGCAATCCTCCTGCCTCAGTCTTCCTAGTAGCTAGGACTATGGGTGCACATCACCATGCCTGGCTAATTTTTACATTGTTTGTAAAGACAGGATCTCCCTATGTCGCCAGGCAGGTCTCGAACTCCTGGCCTCAAGCAATCCTCACATGTTGGCCTCCCAAAATATTGAGAATCCAGGCCTAAGCCATTTATTCTGGCCTCTGTTTACTGATGCTGAGTTGCTAAAATTTCAGTATTTTTCTGCAAAGAAAAAGTCCTTTTCTTTATCCCAATGCTACTTGTAGATATATATGCACAAATGTCTCTTTACTTACATTTGCATATATATATATGTGTTTATGTTGAGTGTCTATGTGTAGACCTTCATATATGAGATTTATTTTAATCCTCACAGCAATCCCAGTGAGGTGCACGTAGTAGGTACATAACAAATATTTGGTTTCCTTTGTTTGCTGAGGACCTGCCATGTGCCAAGCCCTCCCCAAGGTGATATGGTACCATAAGCCTGGAGTGTACAAGCTAATGGTAGGAAATAAGTAGTAAACACAAGTTTTGCGTGGAGATAGGTACTGGGGGAGGAAAAATGAAGCTGAGTAAGGGGAACAGAAAGTACCGAGCAGAGGTGATCCTATTGGCACAGTCACTTCTGAACAGACACTTGCAGTGTGGATGGTAGTGGTGAGCATGTTCCTATAGTTTCAAGGGATTACAGCAAATGTTGTGTTGTTTGGCCCAGATCAGGACCAAGGTATTTATTCCCTCAGCTTCTGGAAACTTCCTTGAAACTGCCCTCAACCGAAGGAACTGCCTCAATCAAGTTTTGTCCCCACTCTCTAGGGGCAGTTCACATCCAATGACTGTTGATGCAGGTTTTCAAAGACCTGACCCCTTGTGTCAATGGGAATAACCCTGAGTAGGCAACCTGGGTGGCAATGAGGACTCTATCACTGATGGTATGTGAAGCCCTGATAGCTTTGGTATGCTCCAGTGGTGCAACTGATAATTAGTGGTGAAAGGTGTAGGATACCAGTGGAAGGGAATGCAATAGTCATTACAATATCTCAGGTATTTAACAGGTTTGGGGGAAAGTGTAATTATAAGGATAATGGAATTGGATAGTTGAGTGTAATTAATGCATTGGAAAAAATGCATAATGAAGGCTGGGTGATTAATCCCCAATGCATGACAAAATGTGGAAGTCAGAAATCCTTCTCGGCACCATATGAAGCAACACTCACTGCAGTCAGAGAGTGAAAAAAACCTGAGGCTCAGGCCCCCGACTTAACTATAAAGGTAGCAGAGCTCTAGAGGAGATTGAATTCTCAACCACAGTTAAGCTGGCTACACCAAGGTCAGGCCCTTGATAGGGAAGGAGTCTTAGCGTGAAAACATCTAGGTTAATGCACATTAAAATCTAGAAACCCCAAATGTCTCCGAATTCTCCTGGCCTGTAGAAACGGAAAATTTTTCTTTGTTAAAGGATAGTGCTCCATCTTTGCTTGAAGATAATGCAGAAGCCTCTGCCTTTCAAGATGAAATCTCGCCATCTCCCATTGCCCACAAAAATCTACCTCCTCTTGTCCATATGGCCACCAGGCCAGTAATGATGTCCAGTCATAGCATAACCAAGTTGAGGAAGTGCTAGGCATGCTTAGGGAGGAAAGGTCCTATATCCTAGAAGGAGTTGAAGAACCCAGACAATATGAACCAGCAGGACTGGATGGATACGTTTAGACCTAGATCCAAAGAAGGATGATGGATCAAGGAAAGCAGAACATAAAGTGGGGTAAATGATAGCTTATTGATGTGAGAATACTATACTCTTTTGCAGAATTTAATACCCTATGAAGGACCCTAGGAGTTGATACTAACATCCTGCTATCATGGGTCTAGAAGCTTTGTATAATTGTCAGGCAACACTAGGTAAAGTAGAATGAACAGAACAGCCATGGAAGATGGTATAAGATGGATCAAAAAGAAGTAGGTGTACTGGAGTGGACATAATAAATCAAGAAAAGCCTCCAGTCAAGTATATTTTGTAGAAGGAATCAGAGGACACTTGTTTACCAAGGCAATGGAGAGAACATGCATTGCTGAAAAGCTCAGTTGGCTGTCCTATGTAGGTCTGAACTAATGGTAGGAGATGGTGTCACAGAACTTGGCTCCCTGGTAGCAATGGGGATGATAGAATCCTCAAATAACAGGGATCACTTGGTGGTGCTTAACCATCAGAAGAAAAATTGTTGTAGAAATATCAGGAGGATCAGCCTACAAAGAGTCATAGAAACAAGACAGATACACAGGCAATGCTTGTATTGCTCAATATGTACTCAGAATAGTTAGGGTTTCTCCTTCTGAGTTCATACTCAAACTCAGAATCCACTGACTGAAGGAAAGGCCAGATCCTTGAAAGGAAAAAAAAATCGCAGTATTACTAAAGAGGTACATTTGTTAATGATTTCCCTAGAATCTCTCCAAAGGGAACTACAATCTTTTACTTAAGTAATTACATACTGGGAACAGGGGAAGATGCAGGTATTTCAGAGGCTACTGATCACAGGTTATGGGTTGACATTTTCACCCAGGAATCAGAAGCATTATCAGGGCCTCCCTATTAAAGTAGGGGCATATGGAGACCACTATTGAGTAAATGGAGTCCTGGCCCAGGTTCAGCTCACAATGTGTCCACTGGGTCCACAGACCCATATGGTACCTATTTTCTTGGTCACTGAATGTATAATTGGAATGAATGTAATTTTTAGTTGGCAAAATCCCCACATTGGGTTCTTGGCTTGTGGAGTAAGTTATCAAAGTAGAAAAGGCTAAGTGAAAGCCTCTGAAACTAACCTCCTGTTGGCCAGTTTAGTAAATTTAAAACAATATTCTATCTCAATAAGAAAAGGAACAATGTAAAAAATTAGAGTCATCCTTGAAAACCTAAAAAAGGCAGGGGTGGTGACCTCTATCATAACCCCATTTAATTCATCAATGTTGTCCAATGGTATGGGATCTCATTCACAAAGTCTGATACAGCTATTGCTGCTGCCAAACATCCAACCAGATCGCATCAGAGACCAACCCTGAGCCCCTGATATAGCATTAGTGCCACTTAGTGCTAAGTTTGAAGGGGCAGAGATTCATCTTGACTAGAATCAACATGTATTCTAAGTATAGGTTTGTCTTTTCTGCTCATAGGTCTTTGGCCAGAACTACTATTCAAGAATTTCCAAAGTGTTTGATCCATCAACAAGAGATTTTACATAATATCACATTACACTGAGAAACCCACTTAATAGTGAAGGAGAGAAGGCAGTGGCACATGACAGAATTCATTAGTCCTATCATATACTGTATGACTCAGAAACTGTCACTCTGATAGAGTGAAGGAATGGCCTTTTGGAGAATTTTCTATAGTGGCAGACTTCAGATGGGACCTTTGAGCACCGTCTTCCAGGATGCAATAAAAATCTGCATCAATAACAACTATAGGTGCTCTGTCCCCAGTAGGTAGAATTCATGGGTCCATGAGCCAAGGAGTAAAGTTAGGAGTGTCTTTCTTACCACTACCTCTAATGATCCACTTAGAGAATCTGTGTTTTCTATCTCCACTACTCTGGACTCTGCAGATTTGGAGGTTCTGTCTCCCAAAGGAAGAAAGTTTCCCTCAGGGTACACTTGAAGAATCCCATTAAACTTTTTTTTGTTGTTGTTAGCATTTTTTTTTTCAAAAAAAAAAAATTATCTTCTCTGACTACTTCCTCCTTGGCCAAAGAATCCTGTCCCTTTCTTTTTCCCACATCTGTTCCACCTGCTGGACTGTCAGCTCCACAGGATGGTGACCATGTCTATGCTTTCCCTAGAGAATCCACAGCACCTGGCCCTCAATGGTCAATCAATAAATATTTATTGGATATGTTTTCTGTAATTTGCAAGTATAATTTTAACTAGTGGATATTTTCTTTTTTTTTTTTGAAAGAAAGGAAAAGAAACAAAAAAAAGAAAGAAAGAAGGAAAAAGGAGAATGAAAGAAAGGGAAAAAGAAGAAAAAGAGGGAGAGAGAACGGGAATCTTGCTCTATTGCCCAGGCTAGAATGCAGTCTAAAAATGGATATTGAAAAGCTCTTTTATACTAATAATTGTGTTATACAATGGAGACAGGAAGGAATAAGGGAGGAAAATAACAAACAGCCAACCAATATTTCATTTAAACCTATGAAATGCTATGCAATTGCTGGGGAGTGATTTGCTCCCAACCATGTGATCACTTTTAGAATAGATGTGATGTGTTACTGAAGAAAATGTATGTTTTATGGATTTGGAGTAGAGAGTTCTGTAAATGTTTATTAAGTTTACTTGCTCGAGGTCTAAGTTCAAGTCCCGGCTATCCTTGTTAACCTTCTGTCTCATTGATCTGTCCAATATTGACATCGTAGTGTTAAAGTCTCCCACTATTATTGTGTGGGAGTCCAAGTCTCTTTGTAAGTCACCAGTAAGTTGCCCTATGTATCTGGGTGCTCCTATATTGGGTGTGCATAGACTTAGGATCGTTAGCTCTTCCCATTACATTGATCCCTCTACCTTTATACCATGTCCTTCTTATCTCTTTTGGTTTCTATTACTTTAAAGTCTATTTTATCAGAGACGAGAATTGCAGCTCCTGCTTTTTTTTTTTCTCTCCATTTGGTTGGCAAATCTTCCTCCATCCCTTTATTTTGAGTCTCTGTATGTCCTTGCATGTGAGATGGGTCTGGATGCAGCTTACCGATGGGTTTCTTGGAATGGCTGATACTGGTTGTTCCTTTCTGTATATAGTGCTTCTTTCAGAAGCTCTTGTAAAGCAGGCCTGGTGGTAATGAAATCTCTGAGTACTTACTTGTTCGTAGAAAATTTTATTTTTCCTTCACTTATGAAACTTAGTTTGGCTGGATATAAAATTCTGGGTTGAAAGTTCTTTTCTTTAAGGATGTTGAATATTGGCCCCCACTCTCTTCTGGCTTGTAGGGTTTCTGCTGAGAGATCTACTGTGAGTCTGACAGGCTTCCCCTTATGGGTAACCTGACCTTTCTCTCTGGCTGCCCTTAGTATTTTCTCCTTCATTTCAACCCTGGTGAATCTAATGATTATGTGCCTTGGGGTTGCTCTTTTTGAGGAATATCTTTGTGGTGTTCTCTGTATTACCTGGAGTTAGTATTGTCCTGCCTTGCTAGGTTGGAAAAATTTTCCTGGATAATATCCTGAAGAATATTTTCCAGTTTGGATTCATTCTCTTTGTCACATTCAGGTACACCTATCAAACGTAGATTAGGTCTTTCGCATAGTCCCATATTTCTTGGAGACTTTGCTCATTCCTTTTTACCCTTTTTCTCTAATCTTGTCTTCTCGTTTTATTTCGTTAAGTTGGTCTTCGACCTCTGAAATCCTTTCTTCTGCTTGATCAATTCGACTGTTAAAACTTGTGCATACTTCGCGAAGTTCTCATATGGTGTTTTTCAGCTCCATTAATTCACTTATATTCCTCTCTAAATTGTCCATTCTCGATAACATTTCGTGAAACCTTTTTTCAAGGTTCTTACTTTCCTTGCATTGGGCTAGAACATGTTCTTTTAGCTCACAGAAGTTTCTCATTATCCACCTTCTGAAGCCTGAGTCTGTTGATTCCTCACATTCATTCTCGATCAGGCCTTGTTCAATTGGTAATGAGGAACTGCAATCCTGTGTAGGAGGAAAGGCATTCTGCTTTCGGGTGTTTTCAGCCTTTTTGTGCTGGTTTCTTCCCATTTTTGTGTATTTATCCACCTGTCGTCTGTGTAATTGCTGACTTTCAGATTAGGTCTCTGAGTGGACGTCCAGCTTGTTGGTGGTAAAGTTTTTTCTGTTTCTTAGTTTTCCTTCGGCGGACACCCCTCCCCCCACAGAGCTGGACCTTCCTGGGTTCAGCTGTACTTGCTGTGAAAGTCTCAATCCTCAGCAGTTCCAATTGCTGTTTTTTGTGGGGGGAGGGGGGGAGGGCCAGCCTTCCCCTGCAGCGACCCACTACACTGGCTGAAACAGCGGCATTAAGATTCGTGGCGTTTCTGCCCGGGAATCTCCCGGTCTGGTTCCCCGCTTGAGTCCGCTTTTCAATCAGCTGAATGGGAGACTCTGCCTTCCCGGAGCTCCAACGCCAACTAAAAGGGCACTCAGTCCCGTATACTCCGGATTGAGAACCGCCGCACCGGGGCGCCTGCAAAACGGCCACGCCAGCCAAAAGAATCGTGTTGGCCACCCGTGGGGCTCCTCCACTGGGAATCTTTTGGTCCATGGGTAATAAAAATTCGTCTGAAAATGTGGCGTCCACTCACTCTCTGCGCTTTCAGTGGGAGCTACAATCCTGAGCTGCTGCTAATCGGCCATCTTGGATCTCTCTCCAGCATTTTTTTAAATTGCATTTTAGGTTTTGGGGTACATGTGAAGAACATGCAAAATTATTGCATAGGTACACACATGGCAGTGTGATTTGCTGCCTTCCTCTCCATCACCTATATCTGGCATTTCTCCCCCTGCTATCTCTCCCCAACTCCGCACCCCCTGCTGTCCCTCCCCTGTTTCCCCCAACAGACCCCAGTGTGTGATGCTCCCCTCCCTGTGTCCATGTGTTCTCACTGTTCAACACCCGCCTATGAGTGAGAACATGCGGTGTTTGATTAAACTTTAAGCTATCACTATCTTCTGGTCACTTTGGGCTCATTATACCAAAAGACCAGCAGGCAAGGAAAGCAATCACGACCTTAGTCAGGGTTACTGACCGACCATCTGCAGGAGGTAGGGCTGCTATTACACAATGTGGGCAGGGAGGAATAGGTTGAATATCCAGGGGATTCACTGGGGCATCTTTTTGTTCCCCCTTGCTCAATTCTGCCATTAAACAGATATGATGACCAGAGGCTCAGACTCCTCATGAACAAGGAGTCTTGCTTTCCCACTTAAACCATCCAGATCAGCAGGGTTGCAAGAGGGTAAGGGGCATATGAAATGGGTAAGGAGAGAAAACCGATGAGTATCTGTGGCAGCTGAGAGACTAACTGCAATGGCAGCGACTTGCTCATCCTACTTATCTTCCTCTTGTAAGCTTCCCTGGGAAAAGAAAACAATCATAATCCCAGAAGATCTGTTCCAAGTTGGGTTAAACTTATTTTATAAAGCCAGTGGATCTGAGTAGTACAACTGTAGAGGATGCTGTACTGTCTCCAAAGATCCCCTGTTTAGGATTGAGGCACTCATTCTGTTAGCTGCCAGGTGTCTGATGAGAATCCAAGCTGGGAAATTTTTGGAGAGGGCAGAGGCAATGGGTAGAATGCATAAAGGAGGACACCTAATGGATCTCCAGTCCCAGTGATTCCAGGGTTGTATGAAAGGAAACAGCCACAACTTGAGGCACTTACTGAATGTTGGAAGAATCAATTCTCTGTGTTTGAGAAATAAATTAGTAATGATGGATGGAGTAGAAGGTAAGGGGTGAATCATCCAAACTCATAGAGGAGATTTGCAGTAAAAATGAGACTTAAATTCAACGATTTTATTCAAGGTCATTTTGTCATCTCAGAAGGGTCTTTCAGCCTTTTAATTCTAAGCCTTGGTTTTGCAGTGGAGGTAACTGAAGCTCTGGCAGACTAAATGACTTACCTAAGACTTGTAACCAGGTCTTCTGACTCAGAGACCTAGATTCTTTCTTGGACACCATTTTCAGTACAATTCAACACATGCCTAGATATGCATAGTATCTTTTGAGAAAGGTTTTAGAGAACAGAGTCATGGACTGCCAATGTCACCTTACCGGTCAGCCAGATCTGTCTGACTCCCAAGGCAGGGCTCTTTCAATTGCGCCATCTTCCTCTCTATATTGACAAGAGTGATTGAGGATTCCAATCCATATCAGCCCATTGCAAGCACTTGCCCCAAAGTAGATGCTTAGTAAATGTTTGTCACTTGAATGAAGACAACTAACCTAATGAAGGAGGTCAAGTGGATGTGGGCAAGAACATGATGGTCTTCCAGTTGAGAACCTGAGCTTTGAAATTAGCTAAATCTGGGTTCAAATCCAGGTTCAAAACCATTTTCTGGTTGATTGACTTTAGGTAATTTATACTCTTTTTGAATCCATTTCCCTATTTGTAAAATGAAGAATACTAATATCTACCGCAGAGAACTGCTGTATTATTAAATGGTGTCATGCATGTCAAACACTTACACAAGGCTTGGCACAAAGAAGTGTTCAGTCAACATGAACTATAACTAGTTTCTCTTTGTCTTGAATCTCTACTCTCTCTTTCTGTACCCTAGGTTGCCTGTGAATTCTTCCTGTTTGCTCTGCTGCCAGATGAACCCAGTTTTCATACTTAGCACTAACCACTGGAATCCCATTTTTCTTCCTGCCTCACATCCACCCTAAATGTCATCTGCCCTCTCCCACTCACCTCTGGATCTAGGACTGGGCTCCTGCTCTTGTCATAGGATCTTTGTCATGCACCTGGTCACTCTTTTTCTTAGAATCCCAGTCCAGACAAACTCGCACTTTCTGGCCATGCTTATTTAGTAGGATAACAACAATATAATTAATAGTCAACCTCTATTGTGCGTTTGCTTTGTGCTAGGTGTTGTACTAAATACTTGTATCTATCATCTCATTTAATCCCCATAGTAAGCACAGATATAAATTGTGTTTTAATCTCTTACAGAGCAAGAGGTTAAGTATGTGCCTAAGGCCCACAGTTTGTAATTAGTGAAGCAAGGTCTCACACTCAGGCTGTCTGACATCAAGTAACTGTGCCTCCAACCCCAGTAACTGTGAATTTCTCCTGCTGCCAGCTCCAATGCCCACCCAGGGACAGATTTCCTAATAGCTGCTGCCAACCTCTGGTCTCTGCCAGGCCTTCTGCCCTGCCACCTCCCTTCAGAATTCTGAGGACATCTTGTCTGATTCATGCAAATAAGTATCACCTGAAAGATGCCAGTAATTTATTTTTGTTTGATTTTTGTTCCTCCACCAGAAAGTTAGCTCTAAGCAGGCAAGGACAATGACTTGTTTTCTACTATATCTCAAGTTTTTGGAACCAATGGCTGACATGCAGCAGGTTCATAGTAGAGAGCTGTTGAATGATTGCTGAATGAATCTCACAGAGCTTCCCACATCCCTCAAGCCCTACCTTCCCAGCACCAGCCCAGCTGGAGTGCTATATTCAGGCTCAGTAGCCAGGCCTGCTCTCTTAGCAGCTTCGCCTCTTGGCAGCTCCCATTCTCCCTTTATGTTGCTGGGAGAAGTTGATGCCCCTCTTCCTACCACCTTAGAGACCTCTAGTCTAGCAGACAAAAGCTAACCTCATAATTTAGATATAACCATTGACACCCAGAGTAATTCAGAAAGGGCTTAAGCCATGCATGGAGCACATGGCCATTCCACCCAGCTATCCTCTCCCAAATTATTCACTTCCATTGATGGAGCCACTCCTATGATGCTGGGCTAAAGGATTTATAACATTATTTCATTGATTTCTTTCAAAAATCTCAGGGGAAAAAAATATGTATGCCCATGTTCAGAGAGATGCATTAACTTGTCAAAGTCACACAGTAAGTGACAGAATTGGGTTTTGAATTCATGTCTGTGTGATTGCAAAGGTAGTTCTCTTACGTATTAAGCAGAAGTTCGAGACAGTGTTAATGAGCTTGCCCTGGGAAAGGCCTTCTGCACCTAGAAAGCAGGGAGAGACACAAGGCGAGAGGAGGCCTACTCTGGTATTGCACCATACTTAGCTCTGAAATTCGGTCTGGGGACTGCACGGGGCTCAGCATGTGGCAAGTCCAGCTGTTCTCCTCTCTCACTCCTCCTGGGGGTCCCCTGGGGTATGTCATATTCCTCTTTCTGACATTCTTGGAATATTTTAAGATTCATTCTTGAAGCATAAACTTTTTAGCTCTTTTCCTGTAGAAGAATGTCTTTTACCTTATCTGCAGGCCTGTATGGAAACTCATAGAACATAGGTGAACAGATAAAGAGGTCACCCTTTGCTTCTTAGTCTCCTGTTCCCCCAGTAAACTGGACTTCCTGCAATCTGATAGTTTATTTACTTGTTCTGGAGACCATCAAGACTGGAAGGAACTTCATTTTTCAGAAAAGTGACCTGGCCAAAGGTACAGACAGAGACAAGGAGGTCAGTCTTTCTACATTGAGTATCAGGTTCTTTGCAACTTCAGAAATCCATGGTGCCTGACTTAGTGTAGCTTACTAAAATAAATAAAGAAATGAGCCACTTTATTTTTTTTTAGTTTGGCCAGTGACACTCAAATGTTCATGTAGTGTTTTAAAAATTCTGTCATTGGGGTAGAAAAGCTGAACTCTGGGTCCTGGATGCCCAATAAGAGAAGAAAACTCCATAAGAAGAAAAATCTCTGGAGGAAGTATGAATATATACTGCCAAAAGTTTATAAATATTTTCTTATTTGATGCTCTTGTTAGCCCTCTGAGAGAGGCATTGTTATCTCTATCTTAAAGCTAAAGGAACTGAGGCTCAGAGAATGTAACTAGCTTGCTAAAGTTCTCACAGCATATAACCCGGCCAGCATTCAAATCTAGATCACTTGACCATGAAGCTTGAGGTCTTTTCACAGCTTTGCAGTCTTAATAAATAATTTGGGTCTTATAAAAGGTTGCACTTCTCCAGAACTGAAACGCCTCCTTGCTCAGCAGCGTGAGAAGTGGTTTGTATTTTCTCAGGAAGAAAGAAGGGGATATAGTGATAGCAGCTGTTTACACCCCATTCCATTCCCCCATGCCCCACCCCTCTGACATCATGGGTGTCACCCATTTCTGGAAGGCCCCACCTAGAGAGGCTCCACCCAGTGGCCCAGCACCATGGAAATGCGCCCATCCTCTGATCCCAAAGCGAAGAACGAAGCCAAAGGCTGCATGAATTTCAGGCCAGACATCAGAGGCTAGGACCCAGAGGTAAGCTATTGGAGGCATCCAAGAAATTCCAGTAGTTCCATCTCCATGACTTAAGATCACAATTCTGTGGAATATTTTCTAAATGGCTCCCCATAGCATTCAGAATAAAGTTTAAACTCAGCCTGGCACACATGTCCCTCATGATCTAGTTCTTGCCTTAGTTCCTGTCTGTCCTTCTCACTCATACCTTTTCTTCAACCACAATAAAATGCCAGAAATTGTTCATGCCCCTGGCTCTTCTCACAAGCTGATTCTTCTGCCAGAAAGGATTTTATTCTTCTTGTCTTATTACCTCTTCTTTTCATTGCCTGTATAACTCTAACCCATCTTTTAAAAACTCAGTTCTTCAGCCATCACACCTCCTCTGGGAAGTCTTCCTGAATGTCCATGTCTGGGTATGGTGCATGGCTTATCATCACAACCATCCTCTCTTACGCTTCTATATCTGTTTGTCAGCATCTCCCTTAGACTGTGAGTTACCCTAGAGCAGTACGGCATTCTTTTTTGTTGTTGTTGTTTTTTTTTTTTTTTGAGGTAGAGTCTTACTCTGTCACCCAGGCTGGAGTGCAGTGGAGCAATCTCAGCTCTTTGCAACCTCCACTTCCTGGGTTCAAGCAATTCTCCTGTTTCAACCTCCTGAGTAGCTGGGATTACAGGCATGGACCACTATGCCCAGCTAATTTTTATATTTTTAGTAGAGACGAGATTTTGCCATGTTGGCCAGGCTAGTCTCAAACTCCTGACCTCAGGTGATCCTTATGTCTAGGCCTCCCAAAGTGCTAGGAGTACAGGCATGAGCCACTGCGCCTGGGCCAGTGACTGTATCTTAATCCTTGTCAGTATCTGCAGTGCTGATCTCAGTTATAGACAAAATATCTAGAAGAGCTTGTGGGTGTATCTCATAATCAGAGTGAAAGTCCTTTTTAAATCTGATAATACATAGAGATGATGTGAAACATTTATTTTTTATCTCACTATCTTCCACTTCTGAGTCCAATTCACACAGACATTTAGGGGTTTTCTTCCTCCCACTATCTCCCCTTCTTTTTTCTATACCCACCTCCTACCTCTACTTCTGTCTCTGCCTGGAATCTGAGCGTCAACCTGGAGGGGCAGCATGAGATCTATAAAGCTTTAGGTGTATCAACACTCCAAATTAGCATTTCTCCTGTCAACACTGACCAACTTTCTCAGCAACGTTCCATGGATTTTTGTGCTGCTAAAGCCTGTATATCTTTAGTCTGTATTACTAATAATCTCTTCTCTGTAAAATATGTGTGGCAGGAGAGAGAAAGGCGTGAAGGGGAAGTAAAATGCTGTCTTAGTCTGTTCAGGCTGCTGTAACAAAATATCGTAAACTAAGTGACTTCTAAACAACAGAAATCTATTTCTCACAGTTCTAGAGGCTGGAAAGCCCAGGATCAGAGGAGCCAGAAGATTCAATATGTAGTGCAGGCTGTCTTCTGGGTTGCAGACTGCTGACATTTTGCTGTGTCATCACATGGTAGAAGGGGCAAGAGTCTCTCCTGGGCCTCTTTTACCAAAGTGCTAATCCTATCCATTAAGGCTCCACCCTTATGACCTCATCTTCTCCCAGAGGCCTCACCTTCTAATACCATCACCTTGGTGATTAAGATTCAGCGTATAAATTTTTAGGGGACACAAAATTCAGGCCATAGCAAGTGCTATCTTTCATGTGAATATTTAAAGTACAGATGAATGGATGGGTATCTCAATGGCTGAATAAATGCGGGGGCAGGATGTATGGTGTAATGAATGAATGACATGCTCCTACTATGGCCATAACCCCTGGCACCACAGTTATGATTGTCCTTCTGCTTGATTCCTAGATGTAGTCATTGTCATGGACCCCAGGATCCTGAACTCACATATTGACAGGGATTCAATTGTTTGCAGAGAGTCCTAATCTGGTGCCGATCACTGACCTAGACATCCTAATATCTCTTGATGTCGTGAATCTCTATGCTTATCTACTTGTCAGTGCCATCCCTTCCTTGTCAAAGAATTCACAAATGGCCATCAATTCATCAACAAATAATTATTAAGTCTCAGCTACCAGACCCTGTTATATCCTTTTTTCTAGAGTATGACCTACTGTCGCCATAGTCTCTCAGAGTCTCATAGTTCCACCCACCAGACTGAACCTCCTCTAGAATTTTTAGATGCACTATTTCCTGGCACCTGTCCACCTAGAAAGGGCCTTTCTGAAAACTGGGCTCCTCCCTGTCTGCCCAGCTTGCTAAATTTTTCCAGGCACGTCCTATATGGGGCCTGGGCTGTGCAGGACAAAAAGTCCCTGAGGGACCACCTAGGAGACCCTCATGGAAGTGAGCTTAATGAAGAGGCAACAGTGATGTGAAAGGCAAGGCTTCTATATTTCCAGGATTATAATCACAAGAGAAAGCATAGGAGTTCAGAAAGGTAGAGAAGTGTTGTACTATTCCTTTATTTGCTTCTTATCTTTTTTTCTCTCTCCATTAAAATGCCTACTCTTTTCCTGATTTTACTTCTCAGCTTTGAATTTCCTTCCCCGACTCCTTAGGATTCAGTGTCACCTCCCCCTAGAAGTCCTCCCTATGCCCTTGTCTCTGATTTATGTGCCCACCATTGTGATAGATATGGACTTCTGCTTGGGCTTGTCCAGTTTCTAGGAGTGTTGTGAGCCGGCAGCCTCCAGCTGTCAGCTCCTCCAGGGTCAGCTTGAGCTGTAGAAAAATGCTTTGTCTGGAATCCTGCACCTGCACTCACTTTTACTGAGCAAGGCAGTGGCATGAAGGCCTAACCATTTTAGCCTGAAGAAAACTTCACCACTGGACAGTTAGCACTGGAGTCCCTTGCTGTGTTAGCTAAGCCTTGGTTAAGTTTGCATCAAGGTGCAACTTCTCCCTCTGCCCAATCCTGCTTCCGTCCTCTTCCCTGCACAGGTGCTCATTACTACTAACCACTTTGCATTCCAAAATTAATCTTGGTGTCTGCTTCTCGAGACCCTAACTGCGACACCAATCACAGATGGCATAGCATATTAGAAACAAAATGAGAGCTCTGGAATGATATAAACCAGAATTTGAATCTAGTGTCCCTACTTACTATTTGTGTGACTTTGGGCAAGATGGTCAACTTTTGTGAGCCTCAGTTATTCATCTATAAGGTGGAGATAATAGTTTGTACCTCATAGGACAGTTGTGGTGATTACATCATAAATACATCCAAAGTATATGTACAGTAAGAATTCAGTACCCATTAACTATTCTTAGTCTGTTTTATTTTCTTCATCATAGTACTTAATACACTCTATGGTAGTTATAAATTAAACTGTTTCTGTTCTTTGAAGGTAGAGACTTTTTCTTATTTATTATTGCATCCTTTGCACCTAGCATAAATCCTGTAGATAGTCTGCTTTCAATAAGTATTTGTTCAATAATAAATTAGTATTCCTATTTTACAGACAAGGAATTGAGCACAGAAGTCACACTAATGGTAAATAGCAGAGCCACAATGTGAACCAAAGCTGTCTCCTTCAAAGCAAATTATCTTGCATCATTGCCTTTCAAAGCTGCAGATGAAAATGGGGCCTGCTCTTTATCCTGAGAGCAGTGGGGAACTATAGCAGGTTTATAATTGGGGAAATTTGTAACTCATAAAGAGGTTACAAAGGGTACGGGGTGGAGGCAGATAGTGAGAGGCTGGGTCTGAGGGAATGGAGAATGTATCAGTTGTCTATTGCTGCATAACAAATCACCCCAAATTTAGTGGAGTGAAACAACAACATTCCTCCAGGCCTGGCTTATCAATGGGTGGCTTAGCTGGATCTGTCAGGATCTGTCATAGTCTGCAGTCAAGAGTTGGCTGGAGCTGCAGTCATCTCAAGGCTTAATTTGGAGAGAAGAGCCTTCTAATCTCACTCACATGGTTGGAGGGTTCGGTTTCTTGCTGACTATTGGCTGGAGGCCATCTTCAGTTTGTTGTTATGTGGCTAGGTGCTCTCATGTGGCCTAAGAGCAGCTCATAATGTGATATCTTCCTTGAAACAGAACTAGTGAGAAGAGCCAGAGAGAGGCGTGCTAATGAGATGGAGGTCATACTCTTTTATAACCTGATGTTGGAGGTAACATCCCTTCATTTTTGCCATATTCTGTTCTTTAGAAGCAAGTCTGTTAGTCCAGCCCACACTCAAGGAAAGGGGGATTTATACACGAGCATAAATACCAGGTTTGTGCATAAATACCACGTTGTGGGTTGAACTGTGTGCCTCATTTCCTAAATTCATATGTTGAAGTCCTAAACCTCAATAGCTCGGAATGTAGCCTTATTTGGACATAAGGTCTTTGCAGAGGTAATCAAGTTAAAACAAGATCACTAGGGTGGGCCCTAGTCCAATATGATTGGTATCCTTACAGAAAGGAAAAATATGGAGACAGACATGCATACAAGGAGAACATTGCATACATATAAACAGCAAGGCAGCCATCTACAAGCTATGAGAAGAGGCCTGAAACAGATTCTACCACACAGACCTCAAAAGGTCAACATCTTGATTTTGGATTTTTGGCCTCCAGGCTATGAGGCAATGTATTTCTGTTGTTGAAGCCACTCAATTTGTGTGGGATTCTGTTATGGCAGCTCTAGTAAACAAACACGAGGGATCACTGGGAACCATTTCAGAAGCTGCCTGGGATGCCTACATTTATGTGTTAACCTGACTGGGCCAGAGATGCCCAAATAGCTGGTTAAGGGTTATTTCTGGGTGTGTCTCTGTGGATGTCTTGGAGAAAATTAGCATTTGAATTGGTGGACTGAGTAAAGATGGCCCTCCCCAAAGTGAGTGGGCATTATCCAATCTATTCAGGGCCTAAGTAGAACAAAAAAGTGGAAGAAGGTAGAATTTACCTTCTGTTTGACTGACTGAGCTGGAACATTTGTGTGTATACACACACACACACACACACACACACACACACACAGCACGTATATACTCTGTCATTTCTCTGGGGAACTCTCACTGATACGCTGCCTATCACAGAAGACTAACATCTGACAGAAACAACCTAATGCTGAGGAAGGAGCTGATTTGGGAGATGAATACATGGAAATTTCAGGTGTTGATTGATGAGCAGAGGGAGAGGGCAAGAAAGTTGTCTGCTGTGCCTGTCTTTATTTGTATAATATATTGATATGGTTTGGCTGTGTCCCCACCCAAATCTCATCTTGAGTTCCCACATGTTATGGGAGGGACCTGTGGGGGGGTAATTGAATCATGGGGGCAGGTTTTTCCCATGCTGTTCTCATGATAGTGAATAAGTCTCATGAGATCTGATGGCTTTATTAAAGCAAAGTTTCCCTGCACGAGCTCTCTATTTTGCCTCCTGCCATTCATGTAAGATGTGACTTGCTCTTTCTGCCTTCCACCATGATTATGAGACTTCCCCAGCCACGTGGAACTGTACGTCCAAAAGACCCTTTTTTCTATATAAATTACCCAGTCTCAGGTCTGTCTTTATCAGCAGCAGGAAAATGGACTAATACATATATGGTCTAGGTAATCATAGTGAGAACTGAGGAATGGGTGTTAATTAAGCAGCACTTTGAATGGAATTCAAGTTGTTAAAGGCAAGGACTGCCTGTAGTTCTGATCCTACCAGAGGAAGGTGACTGCTCCCCACCATAGCAGAATGGCCTGGCTTCTCGAATCTTGCAGTGTCTTGGGATAGGTGAGAAATGTTCAGATTCAGCATTAAATGTTTATAAAACATCTATTCTTATCGACACTGAGGAAACAGAGGCAAATGATCTCCCTAGCTCACAAATCTAGGTAGGAAAGCCTTCAACAAGTAACTGAAGAAAGTACAGGCTCCCTAACGTGGCATGCACATGAGCTGGCTCACTCTCTGTGACCCAGCTGAGGCCTAGCCCTTGCTTATGGCTTCTTCTCTTTATCCTCCCACCATACTTGACCCCCTCTGTTCCACTTCTCTGCATTTACTGCCACAGCCATATTATTGAACTACACACTTGCAAGTTCCTGAATAAGATGGACCATTTCTGGGTCATGGCTGCTATTTCATTTTGCCTTTCTTCCTTCCTTCCTTCCTTCCTTTTTCTTCCTTCCTTCCTCCCTCCCTCCTCTTTCCTTCCTTCCTTCCTCCCTCCTCTTTCCTTCCTTCCTTTCTTTCTTTTCTTTCTTTCTCTTTCTTACTTTCTCTCTTTCTCTCTCTCTTTCTTTCTTTCCTTCTTTCTTTCTTTCTCTTTCCAACTTTAAGAATCTGCTTGGCTAAATTCTACCTTCCCCTTACCACTAAGCTGAAATAAAATCTTCCTCTGTGAAGCCCATCTCGCTCCTCTGGGTTTTCTCTATTTTGTGGGAGAGAAATCTATCTTACCTTTTTCTGTTAGACAGCAAACCCTTTGAAGGTAAGATCATTGTCTTTTTTCTTTGTGTACCTCCAGAGCCCAGTAGAGCTTAATCAATGGCCTAGAGTAGAACTCAATCAATGTTAGTTTAATGAAACGAATGATTGAAGAAACAAGGAGGCAAACAAAATACAATTCTTACACCCATGAGAGACAGGCAAGTAAACAAGCAATACTATAGCAAAGTGCCAAATACTTTAATAGCTACATTCTAAACAAGGATAGAACATGTGTAATTTTCCTGGGGAAAGTGGAGGAAAACCAGGGCAGCATCCTGGGGAAAGGGACACTTATACTGAGTCTTAAAGAAGACCGTGGCTTCATGCTGTGGTTGGGGAAAGGCATTTCCAGCTTAGGGACTGATGTATGCACAGGCAGGGAGACAGGAGAGAGCTCACTGACTCATCAGGGAAGACATGTCCTGAAACACATGGAGCTGGGCAAGTGAAGAGTACAGACAGGTTGCAGGCACCTGCAGGATCCTGGAGGTCCAAAATACTATCCTAAGCAAGATGATGACTCCATTGCCTAGCCATTGAATGCTGAACATGAAGAACCTGATGTGGGTCAAAGAGAATTTTCTTTGAGAATGAGCCATGCCAGAGGCTCATGCCATGGAGCTTATACTCATGGCCACCTCTACTCAAGAAGATGATGGGTAGTAGGGATGGCAGGGTTGAGGTTCTGTGGGCAGGCTGTTTCTGAAAAAGAGACTGAGCAGAGATGCTGAGCTGGGCATGCTTCAGCTCTGATCCCGGTTCACCAATCGGATCAGGTGTTCTTTCTAGGGAGAAGCTGGAACTCTTTTTCACACACCCAGTCCTTCTGAGAGAAGGCAGAGGTTTTCTCTCTTCTCATCCACCCTTCCCTCCCCTAGGCCTGATACATAGCAAAGCCAGAATAGTCGATTAGACAGAGTTCCTTTGGGCATATCTGCTATGGGAAACCTTCTCTGACAGTTTCCGAATCAGGCCCTGGTTACTTGTCTCTGCCCTGTGCCTACACAGCTCCCTGAACCTACCTGCAACACTGGCATTCATCCTACTGCATTGAAATGTCCTGTTGGAAGGCCTTCTCTGTCTCCCACACTATACTGTGAATGCCCTGAGACCAGAGTCTCATGAGTTGGTACCCTTTTGGATGCCCAGGTTTTCATGTAGAGTCTGGTGCAAGTTTGGGGCAAATGACTGAGGACTGCATGAGCAAACACACCTAACTTGCTTTGGTTTATAAACTCGGGTCCTGTGCTTGGCTCTGTGAAAGTTCCTATTTCTTGCTTATTCTGTCCCTCAGCGTCACCTGTCTGGTGAGGTCAGATGCTCAGGACAAATAAGCCCAGTGACTGTATGAGGGTGCAGAAGCCTGGGCAGGCCAGTCAGGCCCAATGGCAGAGGCCCAAGGGGCCAGCTGGAACGCGCGTGATGTAACCACATCTCCAGACCTGGTATTAGACCCTTCTAATTTGGTTTTGAAAACATGTGGTTTTGTCCTTGTTCAAATATTGATTTTAAGTAACTTGAGCCTGGCAGAAAAGGCCTCTGCTGGGGCCAGCGGGGCTATTTGTTGCCTTAATGACATTTCTGTGTGTTTGTATAACACGAACTGGCGGTCGAGTTGTTGCTGTCAGGGAAGATTTACGGGACTTTACACTTTGGAAGATATTGAGGCAAACTGTTGATGAAGGCCTAGAGCATAAATCAGACCCACTCGGGCCCACAAAGGACACTTTGGAAACTTTGCCAATTGCCTTCTCCCCCTCATCATGTACAGTGAGGGGTTTGAATTAGGTCAGCTGGTTTTGGAGCATGTGCTCTCTAATCCTTGGGTTTCATGGAGGAGTTTTAGGGGAGACAGGGAAGAGGGGTGTTTTGGGTGGGATACCAGGAAGGCAGGGTTCCACAGCCTTCCAGAACTTTATTAGTTTCATAATTGGGGTTCTTACTAGATTTCTGCGGTAAAAATAAAATGTTTGAAAACCACAGGAGTAGAAGACTGTGACATGCCTTCCAGACCTAAAACTCTAGTATTGAATTACCCTGGGTCCTAACAGGAAACATCCCCCCTCAAATAAGGTTACCAAGAAGAATTTGATGAAGGGACTATTAACAAAGGTATGGATGGAGTTAAGGGAAATAAACACAGGATGGCGAAGTACCACGGGCTGATAGCAGAGCCCTTAGAGAATGCAAGAGTTATGCTAGGGCTTCGGCAGAGGACTATGGGAGTCAAGGCCTTTGTTAGAGGAACATGGCCAGCCACTGAGAACCTGTGGTCCCACACGAGGAAACCAGGGAATACATACCCTAACCTCTCTCTCTTGCCTTCAGCTCTCCTGGGGATGCCTTCCCTTGGGCAAACTGGACCGGAATCCAGAGGGTTGATATGGTGTATGAGTGGTAGGCTCCTGGGCCCCACAGAGACTGAGGGCGGAGAGTGAATTTGCAGGGGTGAGTGGAAACTACCCAGCATGTATCAGGAGCTTTGTAGACCACTGCAAGGTGGCAGGAGGTAGAAGGCTATGCTTCTCCTTGACCTTCTGTCCATTGACAACCTTCATCTCCTATCTTTAGCTACCCTGTTTCTAATTTCAATCGAATGGGAGTTTAATGAGTTTTTCAAATCTCTTCCAGCACTATGAAAAATGATTCTATGTCTACCTAAATAGGAGAATGCTGGTTAGTAGAGTTTAAAGAGAAATAGTAAGAGATATTGACAAAGAACATGGACCTTGAGGTCATACATACTTGGGTGTTGATATTGGTTCCATCTCTTAATAGCTGGGTGACTTTGGGCAAGTCCTATCACCTCTTAAGCCTTAGTTTCTCACTGGTGAAATGGAGACAGTCATAATACTTTACAGCATTGGGCCAATGACAAAGTGAATTTAAACATATGATGCACTTAGGATTAAACACATGCTTAGCAATCAATTGGTAGAAGTTATTATTCTCAGATGAGAGCTCACTGGAAAACACTCTCTTATACATAGTCCTAATAGAGTCTTCATTCTGTATTGATTTTTGCATGCTTATTTCTTCTTTAACCCTCTGTTTTCAAATTTTCTGGTCAAAATCCAGCAATTTGGAGGGAATTCTCTTGAGTTAGTACAAAAAGACATTTAATGATACCATCTACAACCCTTAAGCTGACTAGGGTATCTCAAACTTTAACGTCTGCCCTTGGGAAAATCTTATTACCAATCCAAGACTCCAGTCTTCCAGCCCAGCCATTCTTGGTCATCACAACATACTGTGACATCTTCAGGGCATGCCAAAGTGTCCTAGAGACCCAGATGAGCTCAGCAAGTCGTTGCTTTCTCTCTGTAGGCATACAAGATTCAGCCAGGGCAGGCTAGCCTCAGCTGTGCTCCCTGGCACATAAAATTAAAGATCCTGTCAAAGCCAAAACAAAGACAGTAGTGGGCATGGGTGACCCAAGATAGTTGCTGCCTCTTCCTGTTTCTACCAAATGCCATTCCCCTGGGTCCTGGGGGAGACAAATGGCCAGTTCACATCTCAGCTGCTGGCCCTGATTGTAAGTCTGCACGATTTACCTTGGCTCTCACTGGCACTGAGAATGAGGTCATTGAAAGAGGGAAACAGTGGAGAAGACCTCTGGAAGGGCAGCAGTAAAACACACTGTCAGTAGGCGGGAGTGAACCCTTGAATCATGGGGTCGTTGGCAGCTGTCTTTGAGAGGTAAATAACTTCAAAAAGTACTTGCCTGGAAGATGAAATGTGTGCTTTCGTGCATACCAAAGGCCATCTTCAAACTGTTTTCTCATTCAGTTATTTTTATTGAATCAATTTCCTTAAGGCTCAGGAGTATAGTGTGGTAAAATGAGCAAGAACTAAGATTTTGAGAGGAAATGTAATAGATTTTCAGAGCCAGACAGGGTCTATGGCTGGCTGGGTCATTCTGTCCATGCCTACCTCTCCCTGTCACTCCCCATGTGCCAGCCCTGCTGGGCTTCTGGTTCCTCCACCCACCAGCCTCTCAGACTTGAGACCTGCACCCTCTCACTTCTTTTTCTGGGAAGCTCTTCCTTGCCATTCTTCCTTTGTCTAATTCCTGCATATTCTTCAAAATCTCAATTTTTATGGCACTTCTTCAGGATCCTTCCCTCATTCCTCATGTTGTTAGTTTTTCCTCCCTGATGACTGAAATGCAGTTGCTATTCTTGAAGTCTGAGCATCCATTTTCGGACCATGAGGTAGAAGCTAAAAGCTGTAGATGGCAGAACTTTGAGACAGAAAGAGCCTGGATGCCCCTTGCTCTAACGTTTTCAGAAAGCTGCGTGTCAGTTCTGATTTCGCACCTCTGGATTTCTTTTAAGTAAGGTAAAATTCATGTAACATAAAATTAACCAATAACCATTTCAAAGTGTAAAATTCAGTGCATTTAATGGACATACTATACTGTACAGACGTCACCTCTATCCAATTCCAGGACATCTTAATCACCTCAAAGGGAAACACCATACCCAGCAAGCAGTCACTCTCCATCCCCCTCTGCTCAGTCCCTGGAAACAACCAGTCTGTTTTCTGTCTCTATGGATTTGCCTCTTATGGACATTTCATACAAACAGAATTGTATAGTATGTGACCATTTGAGTTTGTTTTCTTTTACTTAGCATGTTTTTGAGGCTCATCCACATTATATCACATATCAATACTTTGTTCATTTTTTATGGCTGAATAATATTTCATGGTATAAATGAACCTTTTGTTCATCCATTAATTTGTTGATTGGACATTTGGGTTGTTTCCACTTTTGGCTATTGTGAATAGTGTTGTTACAAACATTTGTCTATGAGTATCTCTAAATTTCTTTTATATAAAACAGAAACACATTTCTATCTGTTTATGTCATTTTTATTTGTCTTTTCTGTCACACTCAACTTATACTTTAGCTGAGACAAGGGATCTAGCAATTATGATTTTAAAATTTGTACTTTCTCCTTATCTGTCCTGTCTGGAAGGAAATAGTACCAAGAAGCTGAAAGATCTAAAATCAGCACCCTAACATGACAATTAAAAGAAGTAGAGAAGCAAGAGCAAACAAACTGGAGACCCAGCAGAAAACAAGAAATAACACTAAAAAATAACTAAAAAATCTAGAAGAACTGGGAAAATTCCAGTTTTTAGTTTATTTGCATAGAGGTGTTTATAATATTCCCTAATAGTTGTTTGTATTTCTGTGGGATCCGTGATGATATCCCCTTTATCATTTTTTATTGTGTCTACTTGATTCTTCTCTCTTTTCTTCTTTATTAGTCTGGATAGCGGTCTATATATTTTGTTAATTTTTTCAAAAAACCAGCTCCTGGATTCATTGATATTTTGAAGCATTTTTGTGTGTGTGTCTCTATCTCCTTCAGTTCTCCTCTGATCTAAGTTATTTTTTGTTTTCTGCTAGCTCTTGAGTTCGTTTGCTCTTGCTTCTCTACTTCTTTTAATTGTGATGTTAGGGTGTCGATTTTAGATCTTTCGTGCTTTCTTATGTGGGCATTCAGTGCTATAAATTGCCCTCTACACACTGCTTTAGCTGTGTCCCAGAGATTCTGGTATGTTGTATCTTTGTTTTCACTGATTTCAAATAACTTCTTTATTTTTGTCTTAATTTCTTTATTTACCCAGTAGTCATTCAGGAGCAATGTAGTTTCAGTTTCCATGTAATTGTACAGTTTTGAGTGAGTTTCTTAATCCTGGGTTCTAATTTGACTGTACCGTGGTCTGAGAGACTGTTTGTTATGATTTCCATTGTTTTTCATTTGCTGAGGAGTGTTTTACTTTCTATTAAGTGGTCAATTTTAGAATAAGTCCAATGTGGTGCTGAGAAGAATGTATATTCTGTTGATTTAGGATGGAGAGTTCTGTAGATGTCTATTAGGTCTGCTTGGTTCAGAGCTGAGTTCAAGGCCTGAATATCCTTGTTTATTTTCTGTCTCGTTGATTTGTTTAATATTGACAGTGGGGTGTTAAAATCTCCCACTATTATTGTGTAGGAGTCTAACTCTCTTTGTAGGTCTCTAAGAACTTGCTTTATGAATCTGGGTGCTCCTGTATTGGATGCATATATATTTAGGATAGTTAGCTCTTCTTGTTGCATTGATCCCTTTACCATTATGTCATGCCCTTCTTTTTCTTTTTTGATCTTTGTTGGTTTAAAGTCTGTTTTATCAGAGACTAGGATTGCAACCCCTGCTACTTTTGCATTTCATTTGCTTGGTAAATCTTCCTCCAGCCCTTTATTTTGAGCCTATGTGTGTCTTTGCACATGAGATGGGTCTGCTTAATATAGCACACCAATGGGTGTTGACTCTTTATCCAATTTGCCAGTCTGTGTCTTTTAACTGGGGCATTTAGCCTGTTTACATTTAAGGTTAATATTGTTATGTATGAATTTGATTTTGTCATCATGATGCTAGTTGGTTATTTTGCCTGTCACTTTATGCAGTTTCTTCATAGTGTCAGTGGTTTTTACAATTGATATATCTTTGCAGTGGCTGGTACCAGTTTTTACTTTCCATATTTACTGCTTCCTTCAGCAACTCTTGTAAGGCAGGCCTGGTGGTAGCAAAATCTTTCAGCATTTGCTTGTCTGTAAAAGATTTTACTTCTCATTCGCTTATGAAGCTTAGTTTGGCTGGATATGAAATTCTGAGTTGAAAATTCTTTTCTTTAAGAGTGTTGGCTATTGACCCCACTCTCTTCTGGCTTTTAGGGTTTCTGCAGAAAAAGCCGCTGTTATTCTGATGGGCTTCCCTTTGTGGGTATCCCGACCTTTCTCTCTGGCTGCCCTTAACATTTTTTCATTCATTTCAACCTTGGGGAATCTGACAATTATGTGTCTTGGGGTTGCTCTTCTTGAGGAGTATCTTTGTGGTGTTCTCTGTATTTTAGCCTGTCTTGAATATTAGCCTGTCTTGCTAGGTTGGGAAAGCTGTCCTGCATAATATCCTGAAAAGTTTTTTCCAACTTGAATCCATTCTCCCCATCACTTTGATGCACACTGTTCAATTGTGGGTTTGGTCTTTTCACATAGTTTCATATTTCTTGGCGGATTTGTTCATTCCTTTTCATTCTTTTTTCTCTAATCTTGTCTTCACATTTTATTTCATTAAGTTGGTCTTCAATCTCTGATATCATTTATTCCACTTGATCAATTTGGCTCTTGATACTTGTGTATGCTTCATAAAGTTCTCGTGCTGTGTTTTTCAGCTCCATCAGGTCATTTATGTTCTTCTCTAAACTGCTTATTTTAGTTAGCAATTCCTCTAACCTTTTTTCAAGGTTCTTAGCTTCCTTGCATTGGGTTAGAACATACTCCTTTAGCTCGGAGGAGTTTCTTATTACCCACCTGCTGAAGCCTACTTCTGTCAATACATCAAACTCATTTGCTGTCCTGTTTTGTTTCCTTGCTGGCAAAGAGTTGTGATCCCTTGAAGGAGAAGAGGCACTCTGGTTTTTAGAATTTTTAGCCTTTTTTCACTGTTTTTTTTTTTCCTCATCTTTGTGGATTTATGTACCTTTGGTCTTTGATGTTGGTTATCTTTGGATGGGGTTTTCGTATGGACATCCTTTTTGTTGATGTTGATGCTATTCCTTTCTGTTTGTTAGTTTTCCTTCTAATAGTCAGGCCCCTCTGCTGCAGGTCTACTGGAGTTTTCTGGAAGTCCACTCCAGACCCTGTTTGCCTGGGTATCACCAGAAGAGGCTGCAGAACAGCAAAGATTTCTGCCTGTTCTTTCTTCTAGAAGCTTCATCACAGCAGGGCACCCACCATATGCTAGCCAGAGCTCTCCTATATGAGATGTCTTTCAACCTTTGTTGGGAGGTATCTCCCAGTTAGCAGGCACAGGGGTCTGGGACCCACTTCAGGAGGCAGTCTGTCCCTTAGCAGAGCTCCAGTGCTGTTCTGGGAGATCTGCTGCTCTCTTCAGAGCTGGCAGTCAGGAATGTTTAAGTCTGCTGAAGCTGTGCCTGCAGCCACCTCTTCCCCTAGGTACACTGTCCCAGGGAGATGCGAGTTTTATCTATAAGCCCCTGATGAGGGCTGCTACCTTTCTTTCAGAGATGCCCTGCCCAGAGAGGAGGAATCTAGAGAGGCAGTCTGGCTACAGTAGCTTTGCTGAGCTGAGGTGGGCTCCACCCAGTTTGAACTTCCTAGTAGCTTTGTTTACATTGTGAGGGTAAAACCACCTATTCAAGCCTCAGTAATGGTGGATGCCCCTCCCCCTGCCAACCTCAAATGTTCCAGATTGACTTCAGACTGCTGTCCTGACAGCGAGAATTTCAAGCCAGTGGATCTTAGCTTGCTGGGCTCCGTGGGGGTGGGATCCGCTGAGCTAGACCACTTGGCTCCCTGGCTTCAGCCCCCTTTCAGGAGAGTGAACTGTTCTGTCTCACTGGCATTCCAGGAGCCACTGGGGTCTGAAAAAACAAAAAAACAAAAAACTCCTCTAGCTAGCTCAGTGTCTGCCCAAACAGTGCCAAGTTTTGTGCCTGAAACCCTGGGCCCTGGTGGTATAGGAATCCGAGGGAATCTCCTGGTCTGTGGGTTGCAAAGACCATGGGAAAAGCATAGTATCTGGGCTAGAATGCACCATTTCTCATGACACAGTCCCTCATGGCTTCCCTTGGTTGGGCGGGGGAGTTCTTCTACCCTTGTGCTTCCTGGGGTGAGGTGACGCCCCACTCTGGCTTGGCCCTTTCACTGTGGGCTGCAATCACTGTCTATAATGAGACGAGCCGGGTACCTCAGTTGGAAATGCAAAAATCACCTGCCTTCTGCATTGATTTCACTGGGAGCTGCAGACCAGAGCTGTTCCTATTCAGTCATCTTGTCAGCCACTCCCAAAGATACTATTTTTTCAATTGCCAATCTTGTTGCCACCCAACTCCATCTGATCACCTGAGCCACAACAGTGGTTGAGAGCCATACTATACAGTAGCTGTGGACTCATGGCACTCTTAATGGCTAGTCCAGTCTTTGCCTTACTCCTGTCATTTCAGAAGAAGAGAGTTCAGAAAGGTTCTTGGTCATAGGTACTCAGACTATATTTATTTCATGAAGTGATTCTTAAAATAAAGACTTCAGCTGATCAAAGTCTTTTACCAAGGACTAAAACCTAGAGGCAAAGGACTCAATCTTGGTCCTGGTAGAATCTGGGTTGAAGATGGAATGGAAAACAATTCATGGACTTCTTTAGTGTAAGTCTAAAAATATATTTCTAGTTACCCTATTTCTCCCTAATTAATCATCTTCCCCCTCCTCCAAAATTAGCCACTTCTTGGTATATACAAATGATATGCTAAATTTGAACTTTTAAAAGTTAATAATATCTAATGAACATGTTGTATAAAAGTTATCACATTCCAGGTACTGGGCAAATTCCTTTACACAGATCACCTTATTTATCCTTGCAAAATTCTATCAGGTAGATCATACAATTATTTTTATTTTATATGTGAGAACACTAAAGCTTCTCAGATTAAATAACTTCCAAAGTCTCACAACTAGCAAGGGTTTCACTCAGGTCATCTAATTTTAATCTATTCACACAGCCACTCTGCATATGCAAGATGAAATGCAAATATATGCATTTATTTGCATACATCCATTATTTTATTTTTTATTATCTCTGCTAGGTCACTTGGTTAGGATAAAGAGATAACTAAGATGGGGTTCTCTTCAAGGCATCATAATATAAAAAATTTCAACATTATTATTTATGACATGCCTCAGTAGTCCCTTCCTGATTCTCAGCTTCCATCTCGAGATTTTTTTAAAAGGATGAGATCCTTCTGAGACTCTCCATCTCTTTAATAATCAAAGGGAAGTTCATTAAGGCTACATAATGGAACTCCAAGATATCAAGTCCTAATCCCTGGGACCTGTAAGTTACCTTGTGAGCAAAGGCTTTGTAGATGTAAGTTTAGAGTCTTGAGATGAGAAGTTGGTTCTGGATTATCCAGGTTGGTCCTAAATGAAATCACAATTGTTTTTATAAGGGAGAGGCAGAGGGAGACTGGACTACACACGGAAGAGAAGACAGCTTGAACAGGAGGTAGAGGTTGAAGTGATGTAGCCACAAGCCAAGGAATGCTGGCAGCCATTAGAAGCTGGGAAAGGAAAGGCACAGATTTTCCCCTAGAGTCTCTGGGAAGACACTCTCATTTTGGACTAGTGAAACTGATTTCTGGTCTTCAGAACTATAAGAGAATAAATTTCTATTGTTTTAAGCCACCAAGTTTGTGGTAATTAGTTACAGCAACCACAAGAAACTAATAAACCACGTTACTATACTTTGCTGCTTTGATGCCTCCTGGAATCATTAGAACTCAGGACAAATATGAAACACATAAAGTAGGAAATTAAGTTTCAGAAAAATAAATGGACTTGCCCAGGGTCACTCAGCTAGTAGGCAGGGAACTATTAAAATCTAGTTCTAATAGTTCTAATAGGATTGGAGGCTGGGCTGGGCCTTTGGATTCCCTGCCTCTGTAATCACATCCTCTGGCCTGGGATGGATTTAAATGCTGGATGAGGAGGTCTTGTCATGAGCCTCCTGCCAGCCTGGCTGCAGGCAGTTTCAGCTTATCAGTCTGACCTTTGGTTTTCCATGGCAAACCCCCTCCGTAGAGGAAGCTGCCAACAGGCGGCCAAGGCATTGGCTCTATGAGACTGTATTATCCTTATTTAGAATTGCTTTCATTTAAACCAGCCTTGCTCTTGCAAAACATGTTTATTCTGGTTTCCCTCTTCCTCCTGGCTGCCTGACCGGTGTAAGCCCAGAGCACAGCAGCTCCAGCTCTCAGACCTGGGCCAGAAGGGCAAGGCAAGGAGGAAAACAGGAGGCTCTGGAGAAAGGACACAGGAGGGCATGGTTTCCCTTCTTAAGTTATGTGCCAGATGGGATGTGCACCCTCTCCAGTGGTGTTGTGTGATCTCTGGGGAGAATGTAGCCATTCAGAACACACCTTGCTGAGACTGACCTTAACTTAAAGAGCACAAAAAACTCAAGAGTAGAGCTTTACCTTTTGAAATTCAAATACTGATAAACTAACAACAATAAGGATGATGGCAGTTTTAATAACATAGCAACTTCCTTTTATTAAATACTTACTGTAGACCAAGCAGTGTCAAATTGCTTATGTAGTTTATTTCATTTTATTCTCAGAACAGCCATGTTAGATACGTGCATTTTATTAATCCTGCTTCATAGATGAGGAAACTGAGAAAGGTCAAGGTCATACAGCTAGTCAGCCACAGGACTTAAGTTATGAAGCTAGGTTTGCCTGGGTCAAGAGAGGAGGCTGTTCTCATCCAGCACTCTTCTTTAGGGACCTCCTGTTTCAGCCCCCTGAAGAATGAGGTTCGGAGAGTGGAGTAATTTGTCCAAGGTCAGCTCCTAGCAAGGCCTCTTTTCCAGGATTCCAGGACAGGGTTCTTTCTAATTGGTTACCCCAGTATGAACTGGGATTTTAAAAAGAAGTAAAAGCAGTTGAAGACTGCCCACTTGATATAATTTGAAAGGATTGTTCTCCCCTCCCTTCATCTCTCTGAATCCCGTTTCACAGATGTTATTGTCTTTGGGACCAATAGATTTCTTTCATGTGCATATCTGGGTAGAAGCTTGCATAGAGGAAAAAAGAAAGCCCCACAGGTGAAGGGGAGCATGCCTGTTAAATTCCTTGTAATAACTTCACATGGAGAATGTTTTATGAAATGGATGTGCTGGAGTCATCTCATGGAGTCTTCTTATTCTTCTGGAGAGTCCCCTCATTTTATAGGTGAATAAAGTGAAGTTCAGAGGCAATAAGTCATTTGTCCAAGGCAAACAGCTTGGAAAGGGGTAAGCTGGTCCTTGAATCCTAGTCATCTGGCTGCCTGGGGGAAGTGCAGAAAAATGGTATATTAGCTGGGCTTCCTTCCTGGCCAGAGAACTCACCTAGCCATCATTCTTCTTTTTCACCTTTTGGAAACAGGGATGTGTTGAAATGACTGATTTTGCTTTGAGGAGAAAGGGTGGGAAAAGGAAGACTCCCAAGTGCATTTTCTTGGTAGTAGCGGAAGAGGTGGTAGATGGGCAGGAAAGCAACCCAAAAAACGATCACAACCACAACAACAAAAATACTTTTTCTCTCAAGTCACTCTCTCCTGGGATCTAGATCACATATTTCCAAATAACCTTTCTAAAACCTGTGCCATGCACAGATGGGAGTAGCCTTCTTCCCAATGACTGGACCTTTATTGAGTTCAGGGGCAGATGTCAACATCTGCATGAAGATTGGGATCAGCAATTAAAAGGGGTGGGTGAGTGGGTGTGTGGGGACCAGGGAGTAATCCTTCCCTGTGCAGTGGATTAAGGAGGGGCGGCTCCTTTGGGGGCCAGCCAGAGCCTGTCCATTGAGTAGCTTGTTTCCTTTTCCTTCCCCTATGGGTTCTGCCTCACTCTTGTTCTCATTACCCACTGTTTATTATGTCCTACCAGGGCTGTCATACTTTTTGACAAGGTTCGTAGCTGGCTTTACAAAAGGTAGTCATGATACCAGTTTAATTAGGATGAAGGACTGTAGTCAAAATCTGGGCTCCCTTTAATTTTTCATTTCCTATATATCTAATGGCAAAGAGTATGCTCAGCACACTCTCCCCAGAATAGTCATATAGCCATAGTCCTTTTGCTTAAACTAAGCCTCAGTTTTCTCATCTATATAATAGTCATGATAATCTTTGCCTTTCCTATTTCATATGCTTTTGAAGATCAAAGAAACATGGAAACTTTAAAAATTCTCAAGTGCTAGATTATTGGGCAGACTGTGCTATCTGGAAATTTGCTTTCTCTTTGTGGAAAAGAAAATCCTGAATATAAATTTGCTTACCAAATTGTTTCTACCCAGGATCTCTGTTCTGATTCTTAAAGAAGACCACGAAGGTGGGTGTGTGGGCAGTGAGTCTGTGGGTGACGGGTAGGAAGTATTTCCCCAGTTGAATCAAAGCTGATTTTCAAATCTTAGAGCTGCCATTTACTAGCTGTGTGATACAAAGCAAACCACCCACTCTTTCTAAAGCTCAGTTTTTCAATCTGTAAAGTGGGACTCCAATGTCTACCTCACAGGGCTTTTGTGAAACTTAAAAAATAAAAATGGCTGCCCAAACTGAGCATTTGTTTTGTATCAGCTATTTGACCTCAGCACTCACAGTGTCCTGGTAACCTATGTTTTATTAGACTTTGTTTAGAGTTAGAAAAATTGACGCAGAGTGAAGTTAACCAATTTGCCTAAAATCATGAAGTGAAAAGAGCTAGAATTCTAACACAAATCTATTCATTTCAAAATCTGGGAATTTTCCATTCTCTCTCTTTGCCCTTCAGCAGTATATGTGGAAATACTTTAAAACAGCAAAGAAATTGCAGAACTATTTTTTTCACTAGCAAATACTTACTAAGAATATATTATGTTGAGGCCCTGGGAAGCAGTTGAGTGATAGAGCCCATGGGTTCAGTTATTTCCCTCCTTTGGGCTCCAGTTTACCCATCTGTAGAATAAGAGAAGACTCTCTTAGACCATCTTTAAAATCCAATTTGCTCAGCTTGAACTTTCTAAAAATATATATTTGAAAGTTTTTTTTAAAGTAATGAGTTGAAGTAAAAATGGGGCAGAGTGAGCTAATGTTCACTGTGTGTGCATGGTATGCCACGTGCTTTGTGGTTGGTAGTATTCACAGATGACTGTTCCCAATTCCTTCCCTCTCTGTGTATGCACACTGCTCCTCACATCAAGAGGTGAAGTTCACTTAAATCTTCCCTTTGACTCTTGGATAGCTTCAGTGACTTACCTGATCACCAGAACATAGGAGAAATAATGATCTGTGAGCCAGGGCAAATTCACAAGAAGCTGAAGCTTTCGTGTGGGTCTTTTGTAATACTAATCCTTGGAGCTCAGCCCCAGTGCTTTGGGCAGTCCAATATATGACACATAGAATGGCCATGTTTAAGTGCTCCAGTTGGCAAGCCTTGCTGAGCTCCCCAGCTGGCACCACTGCCAGCTATATGAGCGCACCATCTTGGACATGTAGCTCAGTCGAGCCTTCAGATAACTTCAGCCCCAGCCAACATCTGACTGAAGCTACCTGAGAGACTCTAAGCAAACACTGTCTGGCTGAGCTCAGCCAACCCACAAAACTGTGAGAGCTAATCATCAGTTGTTATTTTAAGCCACTAAATGTTAGGGTGGTTTGATAGGCAGCAGCAGATAATAGAAACACACATCACTCAATTACCACAATAAAACTTGTATTTTTAACTCATTTTATGGAAAGAACACCTGAAAGTCAGAGAGCTTAGCTTGTCTAAAGTCACATGGAAGGTGGCAAAGCTATATTCAGAAATTGAATCTATTTGATTCCAAATCCTAATTTTTAACCAAAAGATCCACATCAATGTTCATCATGAATATTGGCCTGGAACTTTCTTTTTTAGTTGTGTCTCTGCCAGGTTTTGGTATCAGAATGATATTGGTCTCATAAAAATGAGTTAGGGAGGATTCCCCTCTGTTTGTATTGTTTGGAATAATTTCAGAAGGAATGGTACCAGCTCCTCATTGTACGTCTGGTAGAATTTGTCTGTGAACTCGTCTGGTCCTAGACTTTTTTGGTTGGTAGGCTGTTAATTGCTGCCTCAACTTCAGACCTTGTTATTGGTCTATTCAGGGGTTCAACTTCTTCCTGGCGTAATCTTGGGAGGGTGTAAGTGTCCAGGAATTTATCCATTTCTTCTAGATTTACTGATTTCTGTGCATAGAGGTGTTTTTAGTAGTCTCTGATGGTAGTTTGTATTTCTGTGGAATCAGTGGTGATCCTTTCATTCATTTAGTTGTTTATTAGTGACGCCATTAAATTGTAGTAGACAACTGAACCTAGATGCTGATATACATAATAATAAAATTTGGGGGAAATAAAATAATAGCTCTAACTTTCCTTTATTGTGTGTTATCTGCCAGATTTTAATGATATTTGATTATAATCTGTAAAGCTAAGATTACTCTTCCCACATTTCAGTGCTATTTTGGCCAAATTGCTGGGCCAAGTCATGTGAAGTATTTACACATCAATCAAAGGGCAAACTCCTTTTGTCTATCTCCAGTATGGTTGTTCTCGTCACCAGCTATGCAGATATCTCTGCCACCTGCTGCCTTCACTGCACCTGTTCCCTAAACCCTGAGAACTGGCCCCTTTATTCAAAACTCATTCTACAAATAACCAAGTATTGATTCTGGGCAGGCACTCTTCTTGGTACTACAGACTCAGAAACTGGAATCCAGATTACAGACAAGTAAGCAAACAGCCATAACCCAAAGTCAGTATGGAGAAGGTGAGGCCTGGAGGTATTTGTGCATCTGCTCCTGATGACCTGTTGAAACACATTCCTTTCTATTTCCCTCCACTACACTGAGCAGACACTGAACTATTTATAAGTCTCTGACCATGCCATGCTGTTTCTCACCTTTACCTTTGCTCGTGCTATTTTTTTCTATGCTTCTTCACCTTGCAAGTCTCTATGTAGTTTGCTACGCTCAACAACAAACTTAACAAATTGCTCTGTGATTGCCTGCTACTTTGTGTATCTCTCCCCTTAGACTAAGTTCCTTCAAAGCAAGTATTGTCCTTTTTCATTTTGTTTTCCCTGCTATTTATTTGTAAAACAATAGATCAGATTTATAACATGTAATGACCATTAATTAAAAACAATAAAACTAGGTTAATGAATACAAGCACTTTAGATCAGGTGTCACCCTGAGCACACAATTTTCTTCTGCATTTTGTTTTGGTTGTTCAGTTTGAAAAACCTGAATTGCCCAGATGAGCAGTTATAAGACAGCTTTCAAAGAGTGGGCCTTTCAATCTTACGAAGAAAGCAGTTCAGAGAAGGGGCAGGCAAATGCTTATTCAGGTCACACAGAAACAACTTAACCTGGTAGCACAGAAATTCATTAGGTAATAATCATGCAATCAAAGAAATAAACAAGGTAAGCATAGATTGTGCTTTATGTTGAAAGGTATAGAAAGAGGGTGGTGTTTCAGAGAGTAACTGGGACACAGAGAAGAAAGAAGCTTTGGATAAGATACTGCAGAAGGCATGTTTGAAAGGTGCTATTTGAAGGGTTAAGTGAAGAGTGTGAATAATTCAGGTATGCAAAGAACTGAAGGAAGAATGTTCTGGGTAAGGTATGTGCAAAGGCCCCAGAGCCAAAAAAAAAAAAAAAAAAAGCATGGGATTCTATATGCACTTTCCCTTTAGAAAACCAAACCAGGGGGCTTCACATAAACTTAAATATCCTCAGTTGTCTCTTATAGATGCCTAACCTCTTTTCTCAAACAAGTGCCACTTGAGCAAAACATGGGAGGTATTGGCCGCGTTTTATAGCTGAGGAATAGAACGAGAATGTGATGGTCACATGCAGCTGCTTATTGACAGGGCCATAATGAGATCTCAGCAGCACTCTGACTTCAAGTCTAAAAGTCCTAACCACTGCATGGCTGTACAACCCCACAGTGAGAAGGTAGAGTCATTCCTAAAACTAAACCTTCTTCCAGAAGAAATCAGGGACTCTGTGCCAGGGCAGAATTTATGACCTAGTAACTGAGGACAGAAAATAATTGGTCACATTACTGCCTGGCAATCCGTCTGGGCTCCACTCCGGAGGGGCAGCATAGATCGAAATAGCTGAAGCAAGTTTACTTTTCTCTGCCCAGGTGTTCTCATGCAGCCAACACAGCCCTAATGAGCTCTGCATATTCAAAGCACAAGTAATTGATGGTCCAATTTAAAGTGTGTAGAGGCCAAATTTCTTTCCAGGCTCCGAAGGAAAAACACCAGCTGAGGAAGAATGAAAAACTGCCTGTTCTAAGTTATTCTCCTTCTCTGGTCATTCAAGCCCCAGGAAGACCAGGTTTGCCCCATCAAGTACCTCAAGAAAGGAATCAATTACTTAAAGAAGTCAAGCAAAAAGGAAAGGACAAAATGAAAATCATGTACCAGGGTACACGTCAAGGCTCCAACTGGAATATGGCCTTCAACATACTCTATCATACAGAAACTTGTGTTCAGGGCTTGGATTTTGAAGTCAGACAGACTTGGATTAAAAACTAATTCAACCTATTACATATGTGACCTAGGTAGGATCTAATCTCTCTGTGCCTCCGTTTGCTCCTTCACTAAATGGGCATTAGGAGCACAGATTTTGAGGCAGTCAGTCTTGGATTTCAACCTCAGTTCCACTACTGACTGTCAGAAGGGCAAGTTAACGAACCTCCAATGTTAACTTCTTCTTCTCTAAAGAGGAAGTGATTATATAGGTCAATTGAAGGACTATTTGGAGGACTGGTTGAGACTCAATACAAAATGCACATGCACAGTGCTCAGGAAAATTATTGTTAACTTGTTACATATCTCCTCTTAAGCTCCAGGGCAGTGGTTCTCAAAGTGTGGTCCCCAGACTAGCAGCATCAGCTTTATCTGGGGAAATGTGAGAAATGCAGATTCTCAGGTCTCACCCCAGACTCACTGAATCAAAAACTCTGCAGGTGGGCCCAGCACTGTGTTTTAACAAGCCCTCCAAGAAATTACGGTGCATGCTAAAGTTTGAGAATCTCTCCTCTTGGGGCTAATTCAGAAAGCACCTGAGACTTTCAGTCCACACACAACAGTTGTAGGCTCCCAAGAACCTGTTCAGTGCCATGATTCTTCAAAATGAGTTCTCTGTTCATTCTTTTTTGCACCCCAACAAGGAAGAAATACTTCAATTATCAGGATTTTCCTCTGACACTAGGTAACATCTTCTATATGCTTCCTATACTCCAGGCATTCTGATAATAGTTTCACATAGATTATTTCAATTTATCTCTGCAATAGCCTTCTATGATAGATATTATTATCTCTGTTTTGCAGATAAGGAAACTAAAGCTTCATGAGGTGAAATAAATTGCCCAAAGATCTATAATTCATAAGTGGTGAAGCCAGGATTTATACCTCTAATATTAAGTCTGTTTCTGGAATCAATGCACTTTCTACCTCATCATACCACCTCTTTATACCAGGATGATGAATCAGGGATGTCTAGTCTGGTGAAGAGAAGCATCCAGGGAGCAAGTGAAAAGTATCGTCGCATATCGTAGGGCTGTGATGATCACAGGAGTCAACTGGTTTGGTGTTCCTAACTGCAGAATATAGAACCAGTGGATGGAAACACAGGGAGACAGATTGTGGCTTGACAGAGAGAATAAGTCAGTAATAGTCTAAATAAATTGTCCAGAACTGTTTTACCTTATGAGGTAGTAAGGTCCCTGTCACTGGGGATGTGAGCACAAGCTGGGTGACCATCTGTCAAGATGGCATAGAAGAAGGATTGGTACCTTCCCTCTGATGATGCTTTAACTCCTCTGCGTGAAAGTAGATAGGCAATCATCTCTCTTGAGTGGCTTTTTTTTTTTTTTTTTTTTTTTTGAGAATCTCGCTCTGTCACCACAGAATCTCGCTGTGTCACCCAGACTGGAGTGTAATGGCATGATCTTGGTTCACTGCAACCTCTGCCTTCAGGGTTCAAGCGGTTCTCCTGCCTCAGCCTCCTGAGTAGCTGGGCTACAGGCACCCACCACCAAACTCAGCTAATTTTTGTATTATTAGTAGAGACAGGGTTTTGTCATCCTGGCCAGGCTGGTTTTGAACTCCTGACCTTAAGTGATCCTCCCGCCTCAGCCTCCCAAAGTGCTGGGATTACAGGCATAAGCCGCTGTGCCCATCCTGACTTTTGATGTTTGTTAAGAAACTGGAGATATTTCACTTACACATAAAGAAGACTGAGGTGAGGTCTCTGATTTAGGGAAGAGAAAATCCACCTTACCATGGCCCCAGTGAGCTGTATTATGACTTTCCCCTGATCCTCTTAGCTGGAAGGGATTTTGCTTTCCTCTCCACACCCATTTCATGTCATACTGATACCTCTCTTAAGCACTGAGCCCTGTCCCCACTGTAGGTAAGCTGTTTATGAATGGCTAGATTTCTTCTGCTAGGGAAGCAGCAAGATATGTATACATAGAGGCTAATAGACCTGAGGGATCATCAGCAATACCCTTAACCTTTCTGGGTCCCAGTTTGTTTTTTTTTAATCTGTGTAAAAACCTCCCTTACTGAGGTTTGAAGTATTCAAGGAACCTGGAATATGGTGTATCACATATTCCACCCCCTCTTCAGCCCTCTACAACCCCACCCCTCTTAACCCTCTACAGATTGTAACATGTCTTTCGGGAAGAGGCATTTATGAATAATCAAGGTATCCTTTCCACTGCTCCCCCACTAACCTCTAATCCCTGCCTCCCACCAAAACACAGATTTTCAATATGTGGCATGTGATTGGCTCTTATATATTATATTAGTCAACAAGTGAAAGGGTAATAGAAAAGGGAAAAAAAACAGAGTGAACAAGAAAGGAAGGAAGAAAGGAAGGAAGGAGAGAAGGAAGAGAGGGAGGAGGGAGAAAGAAAGGGAGAAAGCAATTTACACATGAATGCTCCAACCTATTTGCTACTGACTGTCAGATAAGCGCTCCATCTGGGTGGACATTTTTCTTGGCCACACCATGGTTTGTGTGTGTGTATGTGTGTGTGTGTGTGCACTTAACAGAATTGTCCACAACATGCTATAGGATGAAGAGACCTATGGGAGAAGAGAGTCAACAGGAAAGAATAACTTGAACTAATCTCTCTATTATAGGCAACTAACTGCAGTTCTATGGCTATTTGGGGCTGTTGTTTACTGTGGGATGAATGTGGCCTCCAGGGTAACAAGCCTCATACATGCTGATCTCCATCTTGAACCACTTTGATAGGAGTAGAATGTTTAAGGTACAGATTCTAAAAGACTTAAAAGCAGGTCTGTTTTTAAATACACCACATATTGAAATTTCTCCACTATGGGAGGCAGGCCAAGTAGTGGGTTTTGAAGCTTTTAAATGCTCACTGGCCCTTCACAAAATGGCTGTTGTGGATATATGGTTTTAGAAGCTTTTCAGAAAGTCTTGTGGGCTTATTTTTAGAACATACCTTAA
This sequence comes from Ateles fusciceps, assembly GCA_036589455.1. Taxonomy (NCBI): domain Eukaryota; kingdom Metazoa; phylum Chordata; class Mammalia; order Primates; family Atelidae; genus Ateles; species Ateles fusciceps. Next base: position 16,017,952 of record JAZHEH010002507.1, on the reverse strand, counting down.
CCTTGTAAAGCTTCTTAAAGGAGTCACAGAGGACCCAATTGCTTGAGCCCCGTCAGAGCACCAGGCAGCTGTTCCCAGAGGTTCCCAAAACAGCCTTCCCTTGTGCTTCATGTGACCCTATCTTAGCTAAGCCTAAGATAGGCTACCCCATGAAAGGGTGTTTCTTTGGAGCGGGAAGAGCTGGGTCACAGGTGAGTTAGCCAAGGAAGCAGTTTGCTGGCCTGTAAATGGAGACTCGAAGATCACAGACTAACAGAATTTCAAAGACTCCTCTGAAGGAAAGGAACCCTAAAAGTCATCCAGTCAATCCTGATTGGATGCTAAAATCTCTCCTGAAACACGCTTGTAAAGAGATGGGACCATTTGTGTTTGCACACCGCCAGCTATGAGAAGAACATTGTCTAGGTATTCATTTAATTCAACACATTTTTCGTTGACTGAATACATATTATGTACTCAGCACTATTCAAAATGCTGGGGATATAACAGTGAGTAAAAAATAGATGCAGTCTCAATACAGACTAAAAACTGCTAGGAAAAACAGATGGGTCAAATGATCACACCTATACATAACTGCAAGTGAAAAAAGTGTCATTGAAACTATCCAAAGATTTATGAAAGCTTCTGATGGGATCTGAAGGATGTGTGAAAGTTAACAAGGCAAAAGGAAGTCAAGAGAGGGCACAGAGGGCCAAGCAAACATCTCTGCAGAGGCCCTCAGGCAGGAGAAAGTGTGGTATTTTAGAATAAATAAAAGCAGTCCCAGTGTGATAGAAAGTGAGGAGAGACCTGGTTTGAGACTGGAAGCTTGCAAGGGGCAGAGCATGCATGACCTTGTTGGCCATGCTGAGGATTTTGATCTTTAACCTGACATATATTGGAAGCCTTTGACTCCTTTAAAGCAGAGAGTAGGTAACTCATACCAGAGCTGCCAGTTTATTTTCATGTTGCTAAGTGTGGTGTTCTTAAATCAGGTCCATAATTCTCCTTCTTTTAAAAGGCAAAACCTAATTTCTCTCCCTTAAATGTGGGTCAGACTTATTGATTTATTTCTAATTAATAAAATGTGGTGGAAGTGATGCTATGTGACTTATGAGGCTAGGACATAAAAAGGATAGCTTCCACTTGGCATTCTTTCTCTTCAGTTGCTTGCTCTGGGGGAAGTCAGCCTCCATGCTGTGCGGACACAAGCAACTTATGGAGAAGCCTACATGGAGAGGAACCAAGGCCTCCTTCCTATAACCAGCACCAAATTGTCAGCCACATCAATTTGAAGCAGATCATCCAGCCCCAGTCAAGCCTTCAGAGGACTATAGACCTCACTGATATATCAGCAGTCCACTCATGACAAACCCTGAGCCAGAACCACCTGGCTAAGATGCTCTTGAATTTCTGATTCACAGCAACTGTGAGATAATAAATGTTTATGGTTGTTTCAAATTACTCACATTAGATAATTTGGTAATCAGCTAAGGTTCCTAACAAGGAATCACAAGGCAATGGGGGGAGGAAAGCTGGGACTTTGGGGTCATAAAGACTTGTATTTAAAATCCAACTCTTCCGTTGACTGGTTGTTAGACTGAAGCCATGTTCCTTTACCTCTTAGAACTCTTGTATTTCATCTGTAACATGACATCATGCCCACAGAACCTCTGAGATATAGTAGTATACAGTAATTCTCAGTGTCTTTGTCTCCCTGTACTTTATATTCAGGGGGAGACATGCCATTTTCAAGGTTGAGAATAAAAGAAAAAACAGATTGTATTGACAACAGGTACTGCAGAGTTGGGTATATTCATTGCCCTAGAAAGAGTGAGCCAGAAAGCTGTTAACCTGAGGCTCCCTTAGGCTATGCTTCATGGTAAATAATACAGATTTTCCAGCCTATTCCTCACTTGGGTTAATTGGCTTTAAGAGTTCATCTCCTGCTGTGTAAACATAATTGCCTTTTATTTATTTGAAATTTATCTCTTCATAGTTTCATATCTTATTTTCTTCATTTGCAATGCAACAAGGAAATACATTTATGATGAGTATTCTTATAAAAGTAATTATTTATCTCTTACTATGGGCCATATATATCATGAAGACATCTTAGTTAATTCTCAAAGCACCATCCTAGAATATCTCTTATTTGTACCATTTTACTGATGAGAAAACAGATATAAATGCCAAGAATATTACTTTGCCACCTAGTATTATGTGACCTTGGCTTTTAGGTCCGTCTTACATCTTATTATTAAACCTCCTTTACATTTTAGTTTTCTCAACTATGTAATGGAAGGTGAGAACAAAACCTTTGCAAAATGAGCTTGATGTGAATATTAAAGACGTTAACATGAATAAAATAATTAAAAGAGTGCATGGTATATTCTGATAAATTACTGGTTAATTTCTATCATTATTTTTATTATTTTGTTAATCAGTATTTTAAAAGTTCAGAGCAAAACCTCTCTCTGCCATTTTGTTCCATCCATATCTGTCTCCTGCAATAATTTTCCATTTTATAGCATTTCCCACATCCTTTTGATCCTTTCACAATCCTGTGACTCAGCATCACTGTCATAATTTTTCAGGTGAACAAACTAATGCTCAGAAAGGTGAATGTGAATTTCTCCAAGTTCCTTTGGTCGCAAGCAACAGAAACCAACTAAAGCAAGTATAAACTAACTAGAGAAATTCGTCATAAGATACAAGTATGACTTAGCAAACTGAGTTCATGAATGAGTTACAGGGAAAAGCCCCCAAAATGACAACTGCAATGAAGAAAGGCATAGGGAACTCAAACAATCCTCTTCTCTCCCCTTTCCTCTACTTAGTTATTTTTTCTCTCCCCTTTCCTCTACTTTAGTTATTTTTTCTCTGCAGACTGGCTTTCTCAGCTACTCAGTGCAAGTAGTTGGAGGAGTGGCAGGCTCCCAAGTTCACATGTTATGCCAACGACAGGGAGACTGAATTTGTACCTCTCTTTTGGATTCTGCATTGCCACAGATGGACCTCTGGTTGGACCAGCTTGGGTCAAGAGCCTTCCCCTAATCTAATCAAACATTGTCAAGGAGTGGGGTCACAATGTACTGACATTGCTGCTGGGAGCTCACTCCTGTAGATTCTCATAGGAAGACCATGGGCAAGTGAAAAACACTCCAGAGGAGGCCCAGAACATAAAGTGATTTTCCTAAGCCATTTCAAATGTTGGAGTGGCTGAGACAGGATTCTCTTTAGGATATTCTTTTCCCATGAGATCAGCACTTTTCCCATGAGCCTTCAGTTTCTTCCTTTCAGGAGTTCAGTACTTCCTTGAGTTCCTGCTGGGGAAGATCTGGGCACTTTTCTAACTGTGGCCTTTCTGTAGATGGAACTAGCCTCACACACAGGCAGTGTGTCAGTTGTGATTGGATATTATTCTTTACTCCTCCTCCTGGCAAGAGAATTTTGCATCTTAACCTTGGCCCTATGACTTTCAATGTTCCTCTGGAGGAGGAATGTACTCCTCTATTTTACTGACACCAGACTTGGGTATATCACTTCCTTTAGCCAATGGAACCTAAATGGAAATGATTTAGACCAAGTAGAAGCAGAAACATTAAGAACCATTTGTAAGGTTTAGCCATGTCTTATTTTTTTCTCTTCCACAATAATAGCACGTCCCAAATACAGGCTGTTCCTTCAGCCTGGGTCTTGAAATGAAGAAGATACAGGGAGTAGAGCCATGGACACGCTGTTGCTGCCTCTGACAGCAACACAAGAAAGAAATTGAAAATAACACATCTGAGTTCAATGTTGTACATGCTGAGTTGAGGTGCTCAGGGGGATAAATTCAGTAGGATATATTAGTTTGAATTTTAGGAAAGAAATCTGGACAAGGGTTACAGATTGTTGTTCATCTGGCCACAGATGGTACTTGAAGCTTTGAGATTCAGTGAAATCCCAGGGAGAACAACAGCATAAAAGAGGGAGGGGAATAAACATCGACTCAACTACATTAAAGTGATGGTAGAGGAAGAGGAGTATGTAAGAGGCTGGGAATGATGGGCAGGGGAAATGGGAGCCACATAAGCTATAAAGAAAAGTGAACTATCTTCACCTCCAGTACTGGAATTACTCTTGAGGAAAAAATCATTTTTTTTCTTTTCTTTCAATAATATCACTTCATGTAAGCTTGAAAACACCCTTGTAAGGTATAGTTAGAGGAGAATAGACACATTTTTCTCCAAGGTAGAAATTAGGAAACTAAGACTCAAAAGTATAAATACCTTGCCCAAAGTTTTTTTTTTTTTTTTTAATTTGAAATTGTGGTAAACAAAACCCACATAACATAAAATTTACCATCTTACCCACTTCTAAATATACAGTTCAGTAGTGTTTAATATATTCACATTGTTGTATAATCAATCTCCAGAACTTCTTCACCTTGCAAAATTGAAAGTCAGCACTGATTAAACAGTAACTCCACATTCTTCTCACCCCCACATCCCCAGGAAACCACCATTCTACTTTCTGTCTCTATGGATTTGACCACTCCAGGTACCTCATTTAAGTGGAATCCTATAATATTTGTCCTTTTGTGCCTGGCTTATTTCACTTAGCATAGTGACCTCAAGGTTCATTCATGCTGTAGGATGTGTCAGAATTTCCTTCCTTTTTAAGGCCTAATAATACTCCATTGTGTGTACAGACCTCATTGTGTTTGTTCATTCATTGTCAGTGGACACTTGGGCTGCGTCCACCTCTTGGCTCCTGTGAATCTTGCCTCTACGAGCATGGGTGTGAGGCATTGTCTTTCTGTGGCAAGGAAGACAGATAAGGGACCCTGAGAGCATGTTGTGTAGACAATAGAAGAGATTTCCTTACTGTTCTTTATGCGGAAATGAGACTAGTTTTGCTCCTGAGGGAGTCAGGGAAAGAAGAATGGAGAAGGGGAAAGAAGGAGAGGTGGAGAGAGATGATCCAGGGAGATGGGGCAGGGTAGGAATTATCTGGGTGAAGGGACCAGTGAAAATTGTCTATTGTTTTGTGGTCAGAGAACAGAGGTATTTAGTGTTCAATATAAAATGGTTAAAGTGCATATTTTGTTTCATCCTTCCTTGTTAGCACTTTTTAGGAGAATCTCCTACACACAAATGCTCTGTGTGAGTTGGGTTTTGGTGGTAAGTGAAGAAGGGGTTAGTTTCCCCATCCAGGCTGATATGGAATAGACAGAGCAAGTGAACAGGGGAGGGCAACACAAGCTATCCACTGTCCCATGCAGGGAAGCAGTTGTTTCCAGAGGTAGCTACAAGACTTCAAGCCCCCTGAGAGTTCACAGACATTTTGGGGACAGATCTGCACTTCCGTGGAACACAGCTGGGAGCTTTGAGTCAGTCTTGTCTAGATCAGGGCTTTTTAAACTTGAGTGTGTCTCAGCCCTGCCTGAGGGTCTTGATCAGGTGCAGATTTTGATTCTGTTAGCTGGTGTGGGGCCTGGGATTCTACATTTCAAATGACCTCAAGCACATAGGTGATGGTGGTGCTGCTGGTCTGTGGACCACACTTTGGGTTGTAGGGCTATTGATCGTAAAGTTGGGAATGTCCTGGTGGCAATCATAGGATGATTGCCACCCCCATCCCCTATCATGCCCCTACGTACCATTTCCTGAGAAAACGGCTCTCCTACCCTCTCAGAGCAAGGCTTGACAGAGAAGTCCATGAAGAGGCCCTGCCCTCTTGTTAATCATCCATACCCCAGTCCCTCCTCCATCCCCCACTCCTACAGAGTGGATATCACACCAGGGTATATTGAGTGGCCCATTCTGGATGCTTTGGCCCAGGTTATTAGAACAACAAACAGTAGGGGGGAAACCAAAGACGCTTTTTACATGGTTGGCCTCAGAAGTCCCTCTCCAAGAAGGATGGACAAAGGCAAAGAAAAATTAAAAACTGGTATTTTTATTTAGAAAAGTCACTCTGGGGAGCCAAGCATTAATTGAGTACTTGGTTATGAGAGGGCTGTGTGGTAAACTCCCTTGTTTTCAACAGATGTTGAAGGAGTCTGAGCCAGAGTTCAGGAAAAATGTTCTCTCTACATATCCACCCCAGCCCCTGAGCTGTGATAAAGTTGGCTAAACTACATTCAGGTCAAGTCAGGCTCTGGAAACATCAGAATTCACTGAATGTGAAGTGGAAACATGAAGTGGCTGGAGAGCATCCAATGAAAGGAAGAGGAGAGGACCTAACTGAACTGGGCACCTACCCTGATTCCAGCCTATTCTAGCAGCTTCGGGGCCTAAGAACTTCAGGTCCTGTATACATGATGAATGACATGTGTGGCCTAGAGGATGAGCTAGCTGAGTTCTCACTGAATATATACTCTGCAAGTTACTTAACCTCTCTCGAAGTTCACCAGTTGCAAAACTAAGGGCAATGGTGCCCATCTTTAGGTCCCATATATAGGTCTCACTGTGGCAAGACCATCTTCACTTATAGCTGAAATCTACCCCTTCTGAAATATCCATGCTATGGGATTCTGTGCTAATGCTGCCCTTCATAGTCACAGTGAGCGGGACAGCATCACATCTCTGCAATACATTCCACAGTTAAAGTACATCATGGTCATATCCATTGGCCTATCTCATTTCAGAACTGCCTGGGAGGAAAAAAGGGGAAATTATTCTCCAGGGCTTCAGATCAGGACATGGAAACCTCAAGATGCTGCTTGGATTTGTGGTAAAATCACAGGCTCTAGAGTCTAACTGCCTAGGTTCAAAGCCCAGCTGCTCATTAGCTGCATGTCTTTGGACAAGCCCCTCAAGCACTGTAAACCTAGGTTTTCTCATCTGTAAAATGGGGTTAATGATATCACATACTGAATAGGGCTATTGTAAGGACTAAATGGGTTACAGAAACTTTCCTTCTGCTATTGAGGAGGGAGAGAAGAAAACAACAGAGGTTGAGTGACTTGCTCAATGCCACAAAATGGTGGCACTATATCAAGATCGCAGATATTCTCATGTTAACTCTAAAATCCCTTCCATTACATTCAATATCTTGCATTCTTGGGTCTTTCAGAGACTGAAACTCCCCCAGTGAACCCATGTTGGCAGGGCTTGGCTCCACACTGTACTGCTTACAATAGGTGATTACACTGTGGTATGGTCAGGGAGTAGCTGCCTTTCTTGAGTCTCCTGCAGCGTGAAATTGCTGTGTTAACGTTCATGCCTAGGAATTAGGCTGCCCTTTTCCCTTCAGCCTCTTGTAAAATGCAAATACCCTAGCAGGGTAGGGGGGTAAGAAGGGAACCCACATTGACTGAAAGCCTGTCACAGTTCAACCATTCCACAGAAGTCAGCTCTCTGCATGCTCACAATGTTTGTGCAGAGCACGGTGTTATTCCTGCTTCATATGTGAAAAGAACAAAGCCCAGAGAGATTAAGTGACTTACCTGGGTCACAACTAGCATTGGATCGGATAAGGATTTGAACCATAGGATTCCGACTCAAGTGTCTACACTCATAATCACTAGGATGTAGCCCCTAACCAGATGCTACTTATATCTTATAGGAGAGAAGATTAATATATATAGAGGACTTCTGCAAAGCACAGTTTATAGCTGTTTTGCCCTCCCCTTGCTCATTCTCTGTTCCATATCAACACAGACGTGAAACTTAATCCCTTTGTCATTTCCTACCCCCTCAAAAAAAAAAATGCTGCATACAGAGCATTTGTGTGTAGCAGACCTTCCCCAAATGTGCCGTTACATGTAAATGTACATTGTCTTATCTGACTCTTCCAGCAACACTACAAGATGGGCACCATTGCCCTTAGTTTTGCAGCTGGTGAACTTCAGAGAGGTTAAGTAACTTGCTGAGTAACTATCGATTGAGCGGGAACTCAGCTAGCTCATCTTCTAGGTCACACTGCCTCCAAGCTTGCAGGCAGTGTCTGACATTCACCCCGGGGGCCTTAGTCAGATTCTTTCAGGATGTCATAACAGGCAGCTGGGGCTGGGCAAGCCCAAAGTTCAGCCCCTCCAGAAAGAAGCTTCATTCACCAGGGTGGGGAGGTCACTGGGGAGTAATGAGGGGTGATGGTGGGGGTATCCAACACAGTGGGTGGAGTAAGTTTGCAGAGAGTTTGGGATGGGAAGGAACGAATGCTACAGGCAGGCTGTCAGTGTCAGGAATTCCAGATATTTTCCAGAGGATAAGTTTGGCTCACTGTGGATCTTAGAATCCAGCTATGTGTGTATCCAAGGAAGCCAGAGATTCGACAGCATATGGTCCACAGTAGGCAGATGTGCCTCACCAGGGGCAGATGCTAAGGGCTCACAGATGGAATGAGGCCAAGGAAGAATCAAGCTGGGCCCCTCTTGGGGTATCTGGAGAGTTGGGGCATCATAGTGGTTAAGAGAGAAGAATTCTGAGGCCACATCACCTGGGTTCCAACCTGAGGTTCTCAGTTTTTTAGCTGTGTGACCTTGGCAAGTTACTTAAGTCCTCTGTGTCTCATGTTCCTCATCTATCTAGTGGAGAAATTAATGAAATTGAACCCACAAATGTATTATGGAGATTAAATAAATGAGAAAGAGAAAAGCAGTCTCTGACTTCTCATCACACTGTGAACTGGCCCAGCACTGAACGCTAGGCCTCCGTCTTAGATGCTGGCCTGGCACTCATGGGCTAGGTTGAGGTGTTCTCCCGTGGAAAATGAATAATCTCACAAGTGGGACAAAAATTTTTAAGAGACTATTTTATTATTTTTTGACAAACACAGACAAAAACAGGGTCACTCTGCAAACCACAAAAATACCAAATATCAGCTTTTCCCAACTAATATGAGTGATTGCTGCTTTTTTTTTTGAGATGGACTCTGTAGCCCAGGCTGGAGTGCAGTGGTGCACTCTTGGCTCACTGCAGCCTCTGCCCTGCCAGGTTCAAGTGATTCTCCTGCCTCAGCCTCCCAAGTTGCTGGGATTACAGGCTCCTGCCACCACACCTGGCTAATTTTTTTGTGTGTATGTATTTTTTTTTTAAGAAGAGACAGGGTTTCACCATCTTGGCCAGGCTGGTCTTGAACTCCTGACCTCATGATCCATTGCCTTGGCCTCCCAAAGTGCTGGGATTACAGGCATGAGCCACCGCACCTGGCCTGCTGCTTCTTTACTAAAAACTTCTACAGCCTCCTTCAGTCTTCTTTCCCCTCTCGATAAGATTCATTAAGATAATCATAGAATCATCCCCCATTTCCTGGCAGCACCCAATACAGAGCAAACCCCCACTTCCTTGAACTCTCTCCATTATCGCCTAACTCAAGTTTGCATCATTTAAGTCCTTTCAATATCCTCTGCTGAGACACCCCATGAATCCCTGTGATGTGAGTTTGCAACACATCAATAAGCTCAATTTTGTTCAACTACAGTTGTGTTCCTGGTGGTCTTTGGCTGGAGGGCATGGATGTAAGTTAATAACTGGAAAGCATGTAGAACAGTTCTTGGCACAGGAAAAGTATCATGTAAGGGAGGCCATCATAATTACTGGGTAGGTTACCAAGGCAGACCCAGGTATAGGACAGAAAGCAACAGGCAGGACAGAGGCCAAGTGGATTAAGTCTGGGGACTTCAATTTACATACCTTCCTAGTATTCATAATATTAACTAACATGCTAGCAAACACTTCGAAAGGATCAGGCAAGATATTGAGCATTTGATGCGGATGATTTCACGTATTTACTGTGGTACCAGGGGCAAATTGCTTAACCTCTGTGAGCCTTAGTTTCTCCATCTGTAAAAAATGGGAAAAAGAAAAATACTTACCTCATAGGTTTGTCCTGAGGCAACAATGAGAATGTGAGTGTGCTGTAGGCTAGGAAATTATATTAAAATATGACTTAAATGGGCAAAATCTGGGCTACAGGCATAAGGCTGCCTGGTTATTCCAACTTAAATTCAAAGTTGGCAAGCTAGGCTGAAGTAAGTTCACTTAACTTTCTGTATTATTTTACATTCGTGTTGTTGAGGCTGTTTGACTCTGAACTTTGTTGCTTTGCAACAAGAGGGAAAGGGCATCACTCTCAGGATTCCCTTTGGTAGCCTCACGCTGCCATGGAGGTCCTCGTTTGGGGGAGACCAAGTGATGCAAGCTTTGTTTCATGTCCGTTACTCACATAAGCAAGAAACTTGTTCAAGATCTGGTTTCTTGGACAAAATGAGAATAAATTTAATTTTTACTCAATATATTTGTGATGAGGATCAAAGAAGAAGGTGGATATGAGACTGTCGTAAGCTGTGAAGGGGACGAAAAGGTACCATGTAAGGGAGGCCATCATAATTACTGAGGTTACCAAGGCAGACTCAGTTGAGGACTGAGTTCTTGCCCAAGGTGCTTGTTCATGTGTTGGTGTGAATTAACCCCACCCTGTAAAGCCACAGCATTAGGTAGGATACAGGCTAAGTGTACTAGGGATCCCCTACATTGGACTTGTGTAAAACAAATGAATTTTATTTCTCTCTTACCTAATAGTCCAGAGGAAAGTAGTCAGGTGAGTGGGGTGGCTCTGCTCCACAAGGTGCCCCAGGTGACTTCCAACTTGTTTCTGCACCATTTCTACAGTGTTTGGCTTCATCTCTGCTTGAGGCTGAGTGACTGTCTTATTCCATTTCCAGCCTGCAGGGAGAAAAAGAAGTAAATCCAGCATAAGCGAATTTGTTTTTAAAGAGGGTGACCTGGAGGTTTCAGGCATCACTTACCCTAAGTCACATCCCCACACTGCAAGGAAAGATGAAAAATGGATTCTTTAGTTGGGTGACCATATGCCCATCTTCCGTTTGGTTGTTTATTATTCTAAGTTCAAGAGCAGAATAGCAGAAGCAAGGAAAGCATTACGAGAATGAATGCTGATCAGTTCACCCACTGGATCACTGAGCCTGAGCTAGTGTCTATACTGAGTAAATACCTGGGTGAAAAGCAGAGAGAGAGTTATTCAGATATTTGAATTATGCAATGCCAAAAGTCAAATATTTCAAACCATTCCAGCAAATCTTTACTTTTTTGTTTGTTTGTTTGTTTCCCTGAATATCTTGGCACTGGGCAGGCAGAGCCTAGTTTACATAATTTACCACATGAGCACTCACATACACCCACAGATCTACAGGCAGGCATGTACATACATACATAATATATACATAAACACACATATGCACATATAGATTTAATATGCATAGATCCTGATCATGTACTAAAGGAATGTAAAACATTACCTACCCTTCCCCTCTTTTCAGGATAATCATGAAATTGTTGAAAAAAATGAAGTCTTAGGAGCCAGAGATAGGAGTTCAAGTGTAGCCTATGACATTGGTACATGTCATAACTCTGGGCAAGTTATTCAATTTCTCTTGACTTTGGCTTCCACATTTGTAAAATGAGTAGGCTATTACTTGGTTTGAAAGATTGTTTTGAAATTAGATAAACTACCATCCTTATTTGCCTGATATAATGCTTTAAGTATAGTTGGAACATAATACATATTAACTTATTTTATTATTATTATTAGGCAAGTGAGGCCCAAGCAAGTTAATAGTAAACTAGGAATTTTTCATCCCCTGCTTCCTTCCTCAATATAAAGCAAGATCATTTTGAAACGTGCTGCTCTCAGGTACACCTATGCAAACCACCATGGCACGTGTATACCTATGTATCAAACCTGCACGTTCTGCACATGTACCCCAGAACTTAAAGTACAATAAACAAATAAGTAAAAATATTTTTAAAAAACTTTGTAAGATTTGTTTAAATTGTTTATTGAAGTATAATATACATACAGAAAAGTACACAAATCTTAATTGTATAGTTCACTGATTTTTTTCAAATGAGAATCTGTCCAAGCTATTAGCACTTAAAATAAACAGAACATTACTAGGGCCTGGAAGCCCCTTTCATTATGTCCCCTAAGAATAACTGGTATTTTACCTTTTAGGCTAATGTTGCCGTTTTATACTTTATACAAGTAGAATCACAAATAGATACTCTTTATGTCTGGCTTTTTTTTCACTCTACACACTGTTGGAGACATTCATCCATATTGTTTTTTGTAGTTGCAGCTTGCTTGCTTCTTCTCAACGCTATGCAGTGTTGCCATGAATACACTACAATTATTTATCCAATCTACTGTTGATGGGCATCTGAGTTGTTCCTGGGTTTTGGCTATTACCAATAATCCTGTTAACAAACATTCTTTTATGTGTCTTTGGTGAACCCGTTTCCACTGGGTACATACCTGCGAGTGGAATTCCCGAGTGTTAGGATTTTTCCATGTTTACCATCTGTGGTTAAAGGATCTCCTACTTTTAACTCACAGGGACGTGAGAGGCATTGATAGTTCCATCTGCTCCTAATCTCTCCCTCGCTGGATCTATGCTTCCTGGAATCCAGGAATTTTACTATTTGGACTCAGTAGCATCTGGGGTGACCCAATATATTAGTTATTTATTGCTATGCCATAAATCTCCTCCAAACATATGGCTTTAAACACAAATATGTATTTATTATGTCTCAGTTTCTGTAGCTCAGGAATTTGGGAGTGGCTTGGCTGGCAGTTAAGCTTGAAGTCTCTAATGAGATTGAATCAGATGTTGGACTGGGCTATAGTCATCTGAAGGGCTGCCTGGGTCTAGAGGATCCACTTCCATGGTGATTCTCTCATATGAATGGCAACTTGGTACTGGCTATTGGCAGGAGGCCTTAATTTTTCTGCATATTATTCTATCCACTGGGTTGCTTGAGCATCCTCACAACATGATGGCTGGCTTCCCCCAGAGGGAGCAATCCAAAGCCCAAGGCGAAGCAGCAATGTATTTTATGACATTGCCTTGACATCGCACACTGTCATTTTCTCATAAAGTAATCCTTATTCAATATGGGAGAGCTCTGTATAAGGACATACACTCCAAAAAGTGACGCTCACTAGGAGCCCTCTTGGATGTTGGCTACCACATCATTTGGCCCTTCCTAACACCAAATAAAGACCTTTCTTTGTGATAATTAGAGCTTAGCACAGGAAACAGGTACACTGTGATAGACATGGAGAAAGAAAGAAGAAGAAATATAGAGAATAAGTTAAGTCCAGGGAGAAAGGCAGGCTTGAATAAAGCATCCAAGAGGCAGCTGAGTATCTGGGTAGGAGTGAATGAAGAATAAAGTACACATGTGTGGTGGGGTTGGGAGTTAGTGACTGTAAATAGAGGCCATAAAGTGCTTTCATTTACTTACTAATTAGATTATGACTTTCACCCATGAAGACTCAACTTTGATATTGTTTGGATAAAACTATTAGCCCAAAGTGTTAGCAAGTTTTCTCCTAGGCCATGTAACTTACCTTCCATCCATTCATTTATCCATCTTGAATTAAGCATGCAGAAAACACCAGGTGCTATTCTAGAGGGTGATGGGGGATGCAGAAATGAGCAAATACACAAACCTTGACATGGGTATGAGAGAGGGAACTCATATGTATTGAGAATCTACTGTGTTCTAGTGCATTCATATTTATTGTCTTAATTCTCACAACTACTCTAGATGGCTCCCATAATGCAGATGAGTAAACTGAGGCTTGAGAGTTTAACTAACTTACTCAAAGTTACAGCTGAAAAGTAGTGAAACTGAGTGTGCTTGTACAAAGTAGAAAGTGAGTAAATGCCAGAGAAAAGTACAGATACAGTGCAATAGTGTTCAGATGATGGCATAAGTTCTGTTGCTTGGGGAGGTAAGAGGGAGCTTCATGAGATGGTAGCATTTTAGCTGAGTCTTAGCAGATGAGCAGGAGATAATGGAGAAAGGCCTTGTGTCAGGAATAAAGTATATCAAAAACAAAAGCATAAAGGGAAAATGGATAATTTTAAATAAAATTTATAGGAGGCTGTTGGTTGGGACTGAGCTCCTGTACCAGGTCCAAAAGACCAAATCAAAATGGAATCATTGATGTTAAAGTTCCACATCACCAAGCTGAGACAAAATTGTTTATCTGACTTTCTGATAAATCAACAGAGTGAGAAATAATAGCCAAATCCTCAAACAAGCTAGTTTTAGCTGGCATGCTAACAAAGTCCCCTCTGCTTTGACCTTTACAAGGAAAGTAACTTTGAAACAACCAATCTGCTTTTTGTTTTCTGTTTCTGCTTTCCTTGGCCCTTTTCTGTTTATGCAACCATCTTCTGCACAGCTTATGGGAACACCGAAACTTTTTTGTAGAATGAGGCATTGCCCAATTCTGGAAACAAACAAAAGTCAGTTAGGATCTCTAAATCTGTTGTAATTTTGTCTTTTGACAATGTTAATATGCACAGAGAGACACACATAGATATATACAATGTGCCTGTAATGAAACATGCATAAAGAAAAGACGTAGCTCATAAGGGTGAATAAAGTGGGTTCAGGCCACACAAATACCATCCAGATACCAGACATAGTGTTTCCTAAAACAACAGAGAGTCAGAGAAGGCTAGATCGCCATTTTTACAGCTATGAACTCCCTTTTGTTCATTTGGATAACATCTTCTTCAAGGTTTTTCAAAATTAAATTATGAGTGCACCTTTGCATACACACAGCAAACACTGTAAATTGACGAACTGTGAGACAGTCCAAATTACTGAATAAAAAATGAGAAATAGCATTGATCAATGACAATGCCAACAAATGTACTTTTATTAACTGAGTTGTGAAATCTTGGACAATGAGAACCCCAGAGTGAGGAGGCCAAGAAAGGGGTAGGATATAAGTTTTAAACATAAAACAGATTGGCAAAAGACACAGCAAGGTAGTCTAATGGTCAGGTTGCTGCTAGTTAGAGATGAGAGAACTCCTAGAAAAGACAGCAGGCCTTGGGGCTACTGATTTCCAGAAAAATCCAAGGATCTCAGATCTAAGATAGGCTCAAGGAATTATTTACTCTACCTTTATGATTTACATATGAGAAAACTGAGGCAAAAAAATAGGAGTAACTTGTCCTTTTAGAGCAGAGCGCCATCTAAGAGACCTTAGCCTCATGAGAATAGGATATAATCCTGAACCTCAAGAAGGCTGTGTGAGTGGAGAGCTCTCTGAAAATTGTTAGGTGTAAAACATGACTGTTATGAATAGGTGTGTGTCCTCTCCAAATTTAGAATTTGAAGACTTAACTTCCAGTACCTTACAATGTGACTTTATTTGGAAATAGGGTCAGTGCAGACTTAATGGGTTAAGATGAGGTCATAATGGAGTAGGGTTGGCCCTGATCCAATATGACTGTTGTCCTCATTAAAAGGGAAAATTTAGAATGCACACAGAGAGAATGCCACATGCACATGAAGGCAGAGATTGGAAAGATGCATCTACAAGCCAAGGAATGCCAAAGGTTGCCAGCAAACCACCAGAATCCAGGAGGGAGGCCTGGAACAGATGCTCCCTCATAGCCCTCAGAAGGAATCAACTCCATAGACACTTTGACCTTGGACTTCTCGTCCCTAGGACTATAGACAATACATTCCTGTTCTTTAAGCCATCCTTGTTTGTGGTACTTTGTCATTGCATCTCTAGGAAACTAATACAATAGCTGTAAGAAAGACAGATTACATAGGAGCCACAGGAAGTTGGCAGTGTAAAGGAAGGAACACTACATTAATGAAATGGTAAGCCATGCATTAATTCATTCAAACACTGAAGTGTGTATGAGACAACTAGCTTGGTCCTAAAGTACATACATGTAGAATTAGAATCAGACTCTTCCCGCCTTTGAGAAGCTCAGAGCAAGCAAGGTCCAGTGAGGCATATAACATAAGTAGATGTTACGGGGTCCCAAAGGCACGAGATAGGAAAGGTTTGAATGTAGAAAATGACACCTGAGCCAGACTTTGAAGAATGAGTGTGTTTGCTTGCTGGTTGGCTAATAGAGCTGATTGTTTCTGCCACCAGAAAGGACCTCCTAAAAATCTCCTGTCTGGTCCACACAGCCATCAAAAGGGCAACATCACAGACATGCTAAGTTTGTTCAATCCAACAGGTCAAACAACCCTAACAACCCAGGACAATTGCCTTGCTCCCCCTGCCCTAGTTGGACTGCCATTTATAGGAAAAATGGGAACAGAGATGCTGACCTCTGACTACTCAGGCCTGAGTTGCCCTGGAGCTTCAGGCTCGTGCAAGAACTGGCTTCAGAAAGTCACCCTTGTGGTGGGAGCGTCTTCCTATTCTGGCTGCTCAGACCTCTGTGCTGTGCTAAAAAGTCAGATTGTGTTATTTATGTATTAAAAACAACAACAAAAATAACCTTTTCTTTCCAAATGTTCCATGCAAGGGACGCCAAGCCTTCAGCAGATCATTAATATGTTGATGTTTTGAAGGACTAAGCTTCCAGGCCCTGAAACAGGAGCCAGGCCTGCTGGCTTTTGCCTTGAGATCTCTTGGCTCTCGCTATTAAGGCCCGCCCCCAGGCTCCTAAACTATAGCTCCTGGTAGCCACTGCTCTGAGCAATGCTGCTAAGAAACACAGCAAAGAAGAGAGCCAATTGCAACTGGAGCCACGTCTGCCTCTGTGATGATGTCAAATGTGCTGAGGGGAGGGAGGCCTCTCTTGACTCAAATTACCTCCCCAGTGGTCTGACATGTTCCCTGACATTCCATTAACGTGATGGAACCTACTCCTTCATGTTCTTTTTTTTTTTTTTTTTTTTTTTTGAGACAGGGTTTCACTCTTGTTGCCCAGGATGGAGTGCAATGGCATGATCTCAGCTCACCGAAACCTCTGCCTCCCAGGTTAAGGTGATTTTCTTGCCTCAGCCTCCCGAGTAGTTGGGATTACAGGCATGTGCCACCAAGCCTGGCTAATTTTGTATTTTTAGTAGAGACAGGGTTTCTCCATGTTGGCCAGGATGGTCTCAGACTCCCGACTTCAGATGATCCATCCACCTTGGTCTCCCAAAGTGCTGGGATAACAGGAGTAAGCCCGCACCCGGCCTCCCTCTAGGTTCTTAAGGGAGAACAATGGAACAGGATGGGAGCAGGACAGAAACCAGCAGTCTGCTTTGCTTGGCTAATTGCATTGGTCAGGGCCTGCAAACTCATTTGCCCCAGGTCCTAAGCTCCCTTGGGGTATTGCATCGGCCCCATCCACTATGGTTGTTGCCTACCTGGCCCCTCCAGGCATTTGTTTTTGTAACTCTTGCTCATGTCATCCCTACACATGGTTTTGACCACTACCTGGGTGGAAATATTTCAAAAAATTTTCATCCTTAGCCCATGCCTTTCTCTTAAGGCTTATGACTCTTCTAATTGCTTGTCCCCAGGTGCTTCATCCTTTACTCATCATCATTCCTCAGAAAACCCCTCTCTAGTTTCCCAAGTCAGAAACCTGGAAAGCATCCTTGAACCTTACCTTCCAGCATATCCAATTAATCACTACATTCTACTGACATTACTTTCTAAAAGTTTCTTATAACTGTTTTCTCCTCTCTATTTCTTTCTAATACTGCCCTAATTGGTAACTACATCATCTTTTGCTTAAACTACTACAACAGTTTCCAAAAGGTCTCCTGTTATCAAGTCATCTCGATCCAATCCATTCTCTTCTTGATAGCCAAAGTATTTTTGGAAATGTAAATCACACTATAAAACTATGAATATAAAAAATACCTCAATACAATTAAGGCCGTACATGAAAAACTGCATTTGACATCGTACTCAGTGGTGACAGACTGAAGGCTTTTCCTCTGAGATCAGGAATAAGAAAGATGTCTGCTTTTGCTACTTCTGTTTAACACAGTCATGAAATTCCTGGCTAGAGCAATTAGGCAAGAAAAAGAAATAAAAGGTATCCAAATTGGAAATGATGAAGTAAAATTGTATCTGTTGGTGGATAAGATATGATCTTATTTAGAGAAAACTCTAAATTCCACAAGAAATGGCTAGAACTAATAAACAAATGAGAAAAGTTGCTGGATACAAAATCAATGCACAAAAATCAGTTGCATTTTTATAAACTAATCTGAAAAAGAAATTAAGAAACAATTCTACTTGTAGTAGCATCAAAAAAAAGAGAATAAAGTAGAAATGAATTTGACCTACAAAACAAAAAGCTTACACACCAAAAACTATAATATACTGCTGAAAGAAATTGAAGAGGACATAAATAAATGAAGAGATGGCCTGTGCTGATGGACTGGAAGACTTACTATTATTAAGATGTTGACACTACCCAAACCAATCTATGGATTAAATGCCATTTATATCAAAATCTCAATGACATTTTTTGCAGAAAGTTTTTGGATGTTTTTTCTAAAAATCTGTTCTAAAATGTATCTGATACCTCGAGGGACCCAACTAGTCAAAATAATCTTGAAAAAGAAGAACAAAGTTGGAGGTCTCAGCTTTCTAATTTCAAAACTTATGGCAAACTATAATACTCAAAACAGTGAGACCAGGGGTGGTGGCTCATGCCTGTAGTCCCAGCAACTCGGTGGGCTGAGTCAAGAGGATCACCCAGGAGTTCAAGCCTGCAGTGAGCTATGATCACGCCACTTCACTCTAGCCTGGGCAAAAGAGCAAGACCTCATCTTTTTATAAAAATGAACAAATGGGCCGGGCACAATGGCTCACGTCTGTAATCCCAGCATTTTGGGAGGCTGAAGTGGGCGGATCATGAGGATTGAGACCATCCTGGCCAATATGGTGAAACCCCATCTCTACTAAAAATACAAGAATTAGCTGGGTGTGGTGGCATGCATCTATAGTCCCAGCTACTCAGGAGGCTGAGGCAGGAGAATAGCTTGAATTCAGGAGGCGGAGGTTGCAGTGAGCCAAGATTGTGCCACTGCACTCCAGCCTGGGGATACAGTGAGACTTCGTCTCAAAAAAAGAACAAAAACAAAAACAAAAAATGCACTCACAAAAAACAGTGATGTACTGGTATAAAGGTATAAAGATAGACACAGACAAATGGAATAGAATAGAGAGCCCAAAAGTACACCATTGCATATATGGTCCAGTGATTTTCAACAAAGGTGCCATGACCAGTCAATGGGGAAAAGACAATCTGTTCAACAAATAGTATTAGGAAAACTGATTATCCATATGCAGAAAAATGAAGTTGGACCCTTACCTTACACCGTATTCAAACTTAAAATTGAACAAAGCCCTAAACAAAAGAGTTGAAAATATAAAACTTTTAGAAGAAAACATAAGGGAAAATGTTCATGATACTGGATTTGGCAATTATTTTTTGGATATGACATCAAAAATACAACAAAAGAAAAAATAGATGTTAGATTTCATCAACATTAAAAAACTTTTGTGTATGAAAGGCCACTATAAACAGAGTAAAACGGCAACACATGAAATGGGAAAAAATACTTACAAATCATACATCATGTAAAGGATCAATATCCAGACTATCTACAGAACTCCTACAACTCAACAACAAAATAAACAATCCAATTTAAAACAAGGCACAGAATTTGAGTAGATATTTCTCCAGAGAAGATATTCAAAAAATCAATAAGCACTTAAAAAGATGCTCATTATCACCAAATGTTAAGGAAAGGCAAATCAAAGCCACAATGAGGTATCACTTCACACACATTAGAATGGCTAGTATGTGAAACTCGACCAACCAAACAACCAAACAAACAAATTTAAAAAATTCAGGACATAAGTTTTGTGAGAATGTGGAGAAATTCGAATGCTTGTGCACATAGATTGTGCAGCCATTGTGGAAAACAGTATGGTGATTCCTCAAAAAATTAAACATAGAATTATCATATGATTTAGCAATTTCATTTCTGGATATATACACAAAAGAAAGCAGCACTCAAACAGATATTTGTACACCCATGTCCATGGCAAGGTTATTCATGATAACCAAAAGGTAGAAGCAACCAAGTATTTACAGAGGGATGCCTGGATAGGCAAAATGTGGCATACACACAATTATGGAATACATGCCAAATGTGGTATATGTATAATAGAATATTATTCATCCTTGGAAGGAAATTCTGACACATATCTACGACATGGTTGAATCTTGAGGACATTATGCTCAGTGAAATAAGCCAGTCACAAAGAAAATAATACTGTTGATTCCATTTATATGAAGTACCTATAGTAGTCAAACTCATGGAGACAGAATGTAGAATGGTGGTTGCCATGGTCAAGAGTGGGGAATTAGTGTTTAATGAGTACAGGGTTTCAGCTGGAGATGAAAAAGTTCTGGAGATGGATGGTGGTGATGATTATATAATAATGTGAATATACTTAATGCCACAGAATTTTATACTTAAAAATTGTTAAAATGAAAATCTTTATTATATATATTTGACCACATAAAAATGTAAATCTGGCTGGGCACGGTGGCTCACACCTGTAATCCCAGCACTTTGGGAGGCCAAAGTGGGTGGATCATGAGGTCAAGAGATCAAGACCATCCTGGCCAACATGTTGAAATCCCATCTCTACTAAAAATACAAAAGTTAGCCAGGCTTGGTGGCGCACGCCTGTAGTCCCAGCTACTTGGGAGGCTGAGGCAGGAGAATCACTTTAACGTGGGAAGCAGAGGTTGCAGTGAGCTGGGATCACGCCTCGGCACTCCAACTTGGCAACAGAGCAAGATTCTGTCTCAAAAAAAAAAAAAAAAAGGTAAATCTGGTATGTTACTCTCCTGCTTAAAATCCTTAGTGTTGTCCCATTACCTTTGGAGAAAAGGTCAATCTCTTTAACTCACAAACAAGGACTCTCTTCATCTGATCCTGTGTATGTCTTCATCTCATAACTCCTTCTATGTTACCTTTCTTGGTCCAGGAACAAGTAAGTTCTAGTAGTTTCCCAAAGAGGAAGGTGGTTTAGCCACCCTGAATGTACTCAAGCAGTTTCTTCTGCTGATCTTCATGGTTCTCAGCCCTGATTATACAATAAAATCAACTGGGGAGCTCAAATCAATACTAGTGCCTGGGTACCACTTAAAACCAATTAAATTAGAAACTCCTCTGGAGGAGACCCAATCATTAGTATTTTTTTAAAGTTTCACAGATTATTTGAATGGACAGCCACTGCTTTAGAATGTAATTTCCCACCTGTCAGAGCCTGGCTAGTTAATTCACTTATTCTTCAAAATTTGGCTCAGGCATCTCCTCCCGCAAGAAATCTTCCCTGATGCCACGTGCTAGGCTGGGTCTGGTGCCTATGCTCTGGGCTTCTGCAGGCCCCTGTTGCAGTTCCCACACTGTATTGCAGGTGTCATGACTTCTCACTCTCTCCCACCTGGCAGAACTCCTTGAAGACAGGGATGATGTTTTACTCATCCTGGTTGTCTCTGTTCCAGAGCAGGGGGCCAGCAAATGCAAACTGTGTTCCCTTTCCCTTACTCACTTTGCCTTGGTAAAGGTCTTCACATACATTTTCTCCTTTCAACAAAGCACCCCCCTCGACCTCAAAATGAGGACATCTGCCCAGTGAGTCATAGCGGTGTGGCAAAGGCAGAATTAGAATGAGTTTCTCCCACCAGTCCAGGCCTCTTCTTACTTAACAGCCTAATACTAAATGTGAAAATCAACTAAAGCATCCCTTAAGAACTTTCCCAAACTCTCCCTGAATTGGCAGCTGGAGGATGACTCATCCTCAGGAGTACTAAGAGGGCTTATTTTGAGGGTGAGTCTGCACACCTAGTGGAAATGCGTGGTTCAACGCATGGGACTTGAAAATTGGGATTTAGAAATCAAGAGGCAAGAGTTTTGGGCCTGGCCCTCATACTGTTTACTTGAACTTTCACAAATGAAAATGCCTCTCTAACTTCGACTTCTTCATCTATTAAGTGAGGGTAGCAGTACTTTGCTTTCTAGCTCACAGGGTGTTTTGAAAGTCTGAAATCAGCCCATGAAGAATAAATAAATGGGGTATATTCACACAATGGATATTATACAACAATGTGAACAATGTGATGAACAGACTATAATTATATGCAATGTCACAAACATAATGCTGACGAAAGAAGCCAGACATAAAAGAGTATAATAATTCTGCATGTTATATGAAGTACAAAAGTAGACACAAGTGGCCTGCACTGCTAGGGGTTAGGTTAGCATGGTGATGGTGAGTAGTGACTGGAAGCAGGCATGAAGGGGCCCTGGTGTACTGCATCTGAGTGCTCATTGCTAAGATTCATTCAGTCTGTGAGAATTTATCAAACCATATCTTTATATGTGTACTTCTCTGTATGTATATTATACTTTAAAGTCTTTTAAACTCTAAAGCAAATGAGGCTGATAAAACATACAATACTATATAATGATAAAACATAACGATAATGACTATATAGGGATATATGACGATAAATAAACCTATTATATAGTATGTATGTAAACACACACACATACACACACATAATCTACTTTTATTGATGTCTTCTACTAAAGGCACAGTGGCAAATACTTTACATGTGTTATCTCATTAAACCTTTACAGAAATTCCATTTAACAGAAGAGGAAACTGAGACCAGAGAAAATAAGAAATTTGCTTAAGATTATTCTGATCTTGGGCAGAAATGGGCTGTTCTTAAAGTCAGGTTTCTGGCCAACTCAAATAATTCAAAAGGGTACAGGCTTTGAGATCAGGAAGAAAACTCACTAACTCTGCGGACTTGGGTAAGTTTCTTAACCTTTCTGTTGATTCCATCTTCTCATCTTAATATGGAGATAATAATACCTGACCTTTCCAAGTCACAGGTGGTGAAGATTGATTAAAAAGAAATGGGGCAAAAAAAAAAAAAAAGGAAGAAGAAGAAGAGAAAGATCTATGACTCAGTCATTCAGACTCTCCTGAAATACACAGGAAAGTCAGAACATCACCTGCTTGGAGGCGTAAAACCTAGTCTGGAAATGGGAGGAAATGGAAACAGAAAGAAAATCAAAATGGAGGTGAAATCTATAAGAAACCAACATATGATAAAAGATTTTGGAAACTCTTTTGTCTCATTTTTTGATGGGAAAGGAATTATAAATATATGTATCATGCAAATTACCTTTAAAAATAATTTTAAATAGAATTTCTAAGGCAGTATGATATAGTAGAGAGAGTACCCTGAGTTTTAATTCTGATTTCACAGCTTCAAATCCATAGTTACATTTGCAGATGTCATTTAAATGCTCTAAATATTTTGATTCCTATCTGTAAAACAGGACTATTAAATACCTACCTGGCTTCCTGTGGGGGAATGAATTGAGAAAATACAGATACAAATAATTTGAAAGGTTAAAGTACCATTTGGGTCCAGCTTCAAGTCACTTTGACTAGCCATATGACTCAAATCATTTCACATTTCTGAACCTGTTTACTCATCTGTGAAATGCATGAAGATGGAACCTGTGTTGTAGAATTGTTAAAGAGATTAAATGACACAATGTAAACGCTTAGTATAGTGCCTGGCATGCATTAAGGACTCAGTATGTGGCTGTGTTTATGACAGATATCAATGACTACAGCAATAGAAACATTACTGCTGGGAAATTTTTTAAAAGGTAAGATATGTCAGGCATTTTAGAGAAAAGAATAATTCATAAAAAATTTCAAAGTCCATGTTTCTCAGACTTTTAAATTTGTCTTCACCCTGAGAAGCTACAACAGACAGGCATGCCTCAGGTAATGTGCTTCTCTGTGAATTTTCCTTGACTCTGCAAGGTTAGAAGCCTCCCATCTCCTGTGATTGAACACTCCCAAGACATTGGATCATTTCCTGAGCTTCATTTATTTAATAACTAATCTTTTATTGCCTTCTCTTTTTTTTAAAGCTGGCCAGTCTTGTTCCCCACCCCCACCCCCTTTCAAGGTCTCACCTCTTTAATCATTTGGATAATGCTGAGACACACTACAAACCATTTTAATGGAGGGCTGATAAGTGAAGGCCATTTTTCCTCCCATCTGCTTCTCAACCAGCAATATTTCGGATGATTTTCAATAATCCCAGCAAATCACTCATGTCATTTTCTCACAGCCACCTAATTAATATTCCCAGTCATCAGGTTTCTTTTGGCTCTTTTGTCTGGGAAAGGCTGCTACATACGGCCCCAGAACACCAGAAAAATGAGTCTGTACCTGGAATTTGCAGAAACCAAGCCCTCAACTGCAAGATGAATATTTTCCCAAGTTAATAATAATAGCTGCCATCTCTGAGCCATAATTCTGTGCCAGGCACTGTGCCAAGCACTGTGCCTATATTATCACGTTTGATCCTCACAAAACCTACTACAGGATACCTCTCACGTCCGTGTTATGGATAGGAAAACTAAAATGCAGAACAACGTTACTCAAAGTGTGGTCCTCTGAGTAATAGTATTACCTGAGAATCTGTCAGAAAGCAAATTCTCCAGCTCCACCACAAACCTATTGAATAAGAATCTCCGGAGGTGGTGTTCAGAAATCTATGTTCTAATAAGCCCCCTGGTGACTCTGATGCAAGCCAGAGTTTGAGAAGCACTGGACTAGAAAAGGTGAGTAACTTGCCAAGTTCACAGCACTAATGAGGGGCAGAGTGAGGCTTGGAAATCAGAGTCTGACTGAGTCCTAAGCCAAAGTCACAGGGCTACAGAATGCAAAGGTTTACAGAAGTTTTAGGATTTAAAGTAAAATTTCCTTGTATAATAAAGACAGTTATTATTTCATTTAGCAAAATGGCAGAGGTAGATCAGTTCCAGGACTGGTATAATTGAGCAGTTCGGTGGCTTTTGACTTCAGATCAACAGCGTCACTCTCATTCTCTCGGCTTTGTCTTCATGGTCACGGGAGGACTGCAGCAGTTCCAGACATCATATTTTGTTCCTCAATGCCAAAAGGTTTGAGGGTAGGGGCTCTGTCTCTTCTTCCATGTTTTCTTCTTAGGAGAGTGTAAGAATACATAACTTCAAATCTATGGTTACATTTGGAGATGTCATTTAAATGCTCTAAATATTTTGATCCGTATCTGTAAAGGGGACTACTAAATATACCTACCTGACTTCCTGGGGGGAACAAATTGAGAAAATACAGGTACAAATAATTTGAAAGGTTAAAGTATCATGCAATACTGTCCAGAGAGAAGAGTTTTCCGCTCTCATGCATTACTCTCCAGAATCCCATCCAATGCTCCTTCCCAAACCAATCACTGGGAAGAACAATGGAATAACATAGTTCAGTAAGACTAAACAAGATTCACCTTACCTGCAGCACGTGACTACTTGAAAGCACACAGTGGGTGGGAGTGCTAGTCAGAGCAATGGGTACAAGTTATGAAATCGTTAAAAAATGTTCGGATTCATAGGATGACATCAGATGATGGGGAACCCATAAGGAATACAGAGCCTGTAAATTTTTGAGTAGGGGACAGGAGCACATACAAGCACACGTGCAAAGTGTCTGCTGGTGGTATGCAGGAGAGATGGGCACTGGATGTAGGATGGAGAGACTACGTGAGCTGTGGAGAGAGAAGACCAGCTGTTGCTGTGACCTTGGCACAATTTGCAAAGCGCTTGGTTTGGATAAGTGACAGTGAGTATGAAGGATGGGTAAACATAACGGTCTTTTGGAAGGAAAATTGGCAAGAGTGGGTGGCTGACTGACCACAGAGAGATAAAGAAGGGGCTGAGTTAGGGTTATGAACTATCTCTGTGTCTATGACCAGTTGTTCTCCTGTTCCTCTGGAGCCAGGATGGAAAAGTCCCAAATCCTGCAAAGAGACTTTAGGCAAGTTAAAGGAAAACTGCATTGTATGGTAGGTTATTTAGGGGCAGTTGCCTAGTTCTTAAATTTGGTGCTTGGCTCCATGATGTAACAATAACAGTGCCATTTATTGACAGTCTAATATGTCCTGCTGTTTTTTATTTATATTTATTTACATTACAATTTCAAACATGCATAAAAATAGAGAGAATGGTATAAAGAACCTGCATTTACCTATTAACCAGCTTCAACATGGTTAAATCCTAGTCAATCTATCTTGTTTCCTTTATTTGCTCACTTATACTCCCCTGCCTCACCCTCACCCAGGTTATTTGATGTTAAGAACAGCTTTTCTGAGACATAATTCACATAATATACAATTTATTTATTTGAAATGTACAATTCAATGGTGTTTAGTATATTTGCAGAGTTGTGCAACCATCACCATAATTTTAGAGCATTACATTATCCCCAAAAGAAATCCTGTATCCTCTATTACCCCCATGACAGTTTCCTCCCCCTAGCACTAAGAAACCAGTAAACTACTTTCTGTTTCTATAGATTGTCTCATTATGGACATTTTACATAAATAGAATCATATAATATGTGGTCTGTTGTGATGGGCTTCTTTCTTTCTTTTTTTAAATATTACTTTAAGTTCTGAGATACATGTGCTGAACGTGCAGGTTTGTTACATAGGTGTACATGTGCCATGGTGGTTTGCTGCACCTATCAACCTGTCATCCAGGTTTTAAGCCTCACATGCATTAAGTATTTGTTCTAATGCTCTCCCTCCCCTTTACCACCACCCTCTGACAGGCCCCAGTTTGTGATGTTCCCCTCCCTGTGTCCACGTATTCTCATTGTTCAACTCCCACTTATGAATGAGAACATGCGGTGTTTGGTTTTCTGTTCCCGTGTTAGTTTGGTGAGGATGATGGTTTCCAGCTTCATCCATGTCCCTGCAAAGGAAATGAATTCATTCTTTTTATGGCTGCATAGTATTCCATGCTGCATATGTGCCACGTTTTCTTTATCCAGCCTATCATTGATGGTCATTTGGGTTAGTTCCAAGTCTTTGCTTTTGTAAATGTGCTGCAATAAATATACGTGTGCATGTGTGATTGGCTTCTTTTAATTAGGATAAAGTTTTCGAGGTTCATCCGTGTTGTAGCATATATCTACTTCATTTTTATTGCCAAATAATATTCCATTGTATAGATAAACTATATTTATATTTGTCCATTTAACAGTTGATGAACATTTTAGTTGTTTTCACTTTTTGCTATAATGAAGAAGGCTGCTATGAACATTTATTTACAAGTGAGTATACTTTCATTTATCTTTCATTTACCTAAGAGAGAATTTTCTGCATTATATAGTATATATGTTTAACCTTTTGCAGAACTACTAGACTGGTTTTCACAGTGGTTGCACCATTTTACATTCCCACTAGCAGTGTATATGGCTCCAGTTTCTCTGCATTTTCCCCAAAACTTGTGATTATCTGCATTTTTAATTATCACTATCCTGTTCGTTATGAAGTGGCATCACCTTGTGATTTTTATGTGCATTTCCCTGGTAGCTAAGGATGCTGAGCATTTTTTGTTATGCTTATTGGCCATTTGTATGTATTTTTGGCAGAAATATCTATTTAGATAATTTGCACATTTTTATATTAGTTGTCTTTTTATAATTGAGATGTATAAGTTCTTTATATATTCCAGATACAAGTCCCTTATCAGATACATAACTTGTAAATATCTTCTCAGTTCTGTGGGTTGTCTTTTCTCTTACTTGATGGTGCTCTTTGAAGCACAAAAGTTTTTAATTCTGAAGAAGTCCAAGTTATCTGTTTTTTCTTTTGTTGCTCATATTTGGAGTGTCCTATCTAAGATACACTTGCCTAATTCAAAATTACAAATATTTATGTCTTTGATTTTTAAGAAAAGTTTTATAGTTTTAGCTCTTACATTTAGTTCTTGATATATTTTGAGTTAATTTTTGTATACGGTATGAGGTAAGGGTCCCACCTCATCCTTTTGATTGTGTATATCAAGTTGTCCCAGCACCATCTGTTGAAAAGAATATTTTTTAAAATGATTGAATTTTCTAGACTCTCTTATTGAAAAACTCAATTAACTTTTGTTGCAATTCCTTTTGGTATCTTCATCATGAAATATTTTCCTGTTCCTATGTCCAGAATGGTACTGCCTAGGTTGTTTTCCAGGCAACCTAGTTTTGGGTTTTACATTTAAGTTTTTAATTCATCTTGAATCAATTTTTGTATATGGTGTAAGGAAGGGGTGCAATTTTAATATTCTGCATATGGCTAGCCAATTATCCCAGTACCATTTACTGAATAGGGAATCCTTTCCCCATTGCTTGTTTTTGTCTGGTTAGTTGAAGATCAGATAGTTGCAGGTGTGTGGCTTTACTTCTGGGTTCTCTATTCTGTTCCATTGGTCTATGTGTCTGTTTTTGTACCAGTACCATGCTGTTTGGGTTACTGTGGCCCTGTAGTATAATTTGAAGTTGGGTAGTGTGATACCTCTAGATGTGTTATTTTTGCTTAGAATTGCTCTTGCTGTTCGGGCTCTTTTTTGGTTCCATATGAATTTTAAAATACGTTTTTCTAGTTGTGTAAAGAATGCTAATAGCAGTTTGATAGGGATAACGTTTAATCTATAAATTGCTTTGGGCAGCATGGCCATTTTAATGATATTGATTCTTCTTATCCATGAACATGGAATGATTTTCCATTTGTTTGTTTCATCTCTGATTTCTCTGAGCAGTGTTTTGTAATTCTCCTTATAGAGATCTTTCACCTCCTTGGTTAGCTGTATTTCTATGTATTTTTTTGTGTGTGGCAACTGTGAATGGGATTGTGTTCAAAAGCAAAAATGGCATCTGATTAAACTAAAGAGTTTCTGCACAGCAAAGGAAACTATCAACAGAGTGAACAGACAACCTACAGAATGGGAGAAAACTTTTGCAAACTATGTATCTGACAAAGGTCTAATATCCAGCATCTATAAGGAACTTAAACAAATTTATAAGAAAAAAACCAAAGCAACTTCATTAAAAAGTGAGCAAAGGACATGAACAGACACTTTTCAAAAGAAGACATATGTGGGCAACAATCATATGGAAAAATGCTCGACATCACTGATCATTAGAGAAATGCAAATACAAACCACAATGAGATGTCATCTCACACCAGTCAGAATGGCATTTATTTAAAAGTCAAAAAATAACAGATGCTGGCAAGGTTGCAGAGAAAAAGGAATGCTTATACACTGTTGGTGGGAGTGTTCAACCTATCTGGAAGACAGCGTGGCAATTCCTCAAAAACCTGAAAACAGAAATACCACTGGACCCAGCAATCCCATTAATCCCAAAATATGCATTTTTTATTATAAAGAAACATGCATGCGTATGTTCACTGCAGCACTATTCACAATAACAAAGACACGGAATCAACCTAACGCCCACCAATGACAGATTGGATAAAGAAAATGTGGTACATATACACCATAGAATACTATGCAGCCATAAAAAAAGAATGAAATTATGTCCTTTGCAGGAACATGGATGGAGCTGGAGGCCATTATCCTTAGCAAACTAAAACAGGAACAGAAAACCAAATTCTGCATGTTCTCACTTATAGGTGGGAGCTAAAGATAAGAATACATGGACATATAGAGGGGGAAGAATACACACTGGGGCCTATCAGAGGGTAGAAGGTAGAAGGAGGGAGAGGATTAGGAAAAATAAGTAATGATACTCAGCTTAATACCTGGGTGACAAAATAATCTGTACAACAAACCCCCATGACACACATTTCTGTGTTAACAAACCTACACATGTACACCTGAACTTAAAATAGAAGTTAAATTTAAAACAGAAAGAAAATCAATGGACTGTTTCCACCAATTATTTTGAAGCAAATCCCAAACATCATGTCAATTCACCTGTAAATATATCAGTACATAATCTCCTAAGATTCAATTCTTTTGCATTGTATCTGTCTAATCCCTGATCCTTACAACAACCATCAAGGTACCAGTATTCACATTTAACAGAAAAAGATACTGAGGCTTGGAAGTGCTGGGTAGCTTGTCTAAGATTATACAGCTACTGAAGAGACAGAGCCAGATCCAAAGGCTATGCCCTTCCTATTACACCATCATCCAGTGCAGCCAAAACACAGTGAAATATAGTAATAGCAAGGGCAGCATGACTCAGGCAACCCTTGTCTTCAGTTCCTTAATGGTATCATTTAACTTGTTTACTTTCTTCACTGGCATCATCACCATTTTTATTTGCCCTTCATCTAGTATTCTGCTCATCAGGAGACATAAAGCTCTCTAAAAACTCATAAATTACCTCCACAGAATGCAGAGAAAAATGTGAGGTAGAAAAACCAAAACCTTGGGGCAAAAGTCTGTGAATGTTTGTCAATCTCAGATGTAATACTCTTCATTCTGAAATGAGGAATAGGTTGAATAATCTTAATTTTCAAATAGAATTTGAAATTTTGCTTACTAGAAGGAAGATTTGAATTATCAAATATTAGAATTGAAAGACATCTTCAGTAGTTTGACAAAACTTTTATTTCACACATGCCCACTGGCTTTTCAAAGGTAATACCATGAGTTAGTGGCAGAAAGTGGAGTCAAGGGCAGGTGCTCTGATTCCTAT
The DNA here is from genome assembly GCA_036589455.1 of Ateles fusciceps. Taxonomy (NCBI): domain Eukaryota; kingdom Metazoa; phylum Chordata; class Mammalia; order Primates; family Atelidae; genus Ateles; species Ateles fusciceps. The sequence goes on along the minus strand of JAZHEH010002507.1, from coordinate 15,987,574 downwards.
GTTAGGCAATCTCAGATGTTTTGGGGTGTAGAGCTTACTGGGCATGAAGTGGCAGATAAAGTGCCCTCACCCAGTAAAGGATAATCTTATGAGACTCTAAATAAATTGCAGGAATTCAGAGAAGGGAGAAAAATTACTGATTGGGATTTTTCTGAACCTGCCCATGAGGCACAGTAATTCTCAAAGATCCATAAGGTAACAATCAATCCATCTTCTGAGTCAGAGGTAAGATACATAATCCAGGAATTGGAGAACATCAGGCAGATTCTGTCATCTTTCCAATAAGGCAAAGAAAGAAATAGTTGGGCTCAGATCCAATTGCAGTGTACTGCCTAGGACATTTCAGAAATACTGTAGAGAGAACGTGGGTTTGAAATAACTGAGGTGAGGAAGAGATGTATAGCCTATGCTAGAATGGTTTAGGGGCTACACCAGAAACCAAATTCCCACAAAGGTGGGCAGTGTAGGGGAGGGCACATCAAACAATGACATCACCTTTAGGACACTTTAGTGTCTTCCACCCAGCCCTTTTCTATACCTCCAGCAGCAGGTGCTTCTAGGAGAGGCCTTAATGGCAGCTTGGTACAGGTTTTGTAGCAAGGCTTCAGGATCAGCTAGACCAAGGGTCACATCCTAATTCCTTTACTATCTAGCTATGTGATCGTGGGCAAGTCATTTCACCTCTCCAAGCCTCAGTTTGTTCCCCTGTCCAAAAGAGAATGTTGTGAACATTAACTGAGACAATAGTATAAAGCACACAGCACAGCTCCAGGCACATAGCACATGTTTCACTTGAGATTTTTTTTTTCTGTCCCCCACTCCTTAGTCTTTAACAGCTTAGTATGAGTTTTGGTGTTCATGTCTCTTAAGACCTGTATCTTTCAGGATAGAATTAGATGTTTCATTCTCCTACTGAGAGATTTAAACCTAAAGGGGTAGGTTCCTTTGCTGAGGAACCTGAGACCAGAATACTCAGGGCAGAATCAATGTCTGGACTCTCCATTCAGTGCTTCCTCCTCAGCGTCACTGTGGTGTGCATGGGATGCTAGTTGCTGTGATCACCTAATTATTTCCTCTAGCTCTGACCACCATGACAAAGTGAAATACTTACACACTTGCCAAACTCCCAGCCAAACAAGCAGCAGCTGTCCAATTTGAAAAAAACAAAAAAACAAAAAACATCATTCCTGAACAATAATGTTTGGTTTCCCCATCATCACGTGGACTCATCCGCAGAAATGGCGGTAGGGGGAGGCAGCTGTGGGAAGCCAAGAATAGGAGCCAGAGAACAGAATGGTGCCAGGCTTATGTTCTGTGTCCCCCATGGCTTAATCATGCAGGAGACACTCTTTGCCCACATGACATACTGATTAATTTATGGGGCTACTGAGTATGTTCAACTGGTCTTAGGATAAGCTCTGACAACTACCCAGCAGCAGTGGAGAGCAGAGGAAATGGCTTTTTGAGTCAGACGTGGATGCTAATGCCACTTTTGCCTCTGACTTGCTGGGTGACTTTGGCAAATTCACTTCTCTGAGGTTTAGTTTTCTCATGTAAAATTTTACATGAGAAAACTAACTCTGCCTGCCCAATAGAGTTGTTGTGAGATTAAAGCAAAGAGCTTTAAGAATTTGGACAGCTTGGATCTAGTAAGTCCTTGATGAATGCTAGCTATGAATTTGTTTTTAAATCATAACACAGTCTAATATACCTACTCTTCCACAACGTATCAAGATTAATGACTAATTTTGAGAAGTACAGAATCCCATCCAAACAAATTGTCTCTTACAAATTATTTAGTGCGACATTATTCTTTTACGGAAGAAGAGATTGTGATCCAGAAAGGATCAGACATCTGCCTGAGATCACACAGCTAGTTAATGGCAGGGCTAGGGTTCCTAACATCCAGCCTAATACTTTTCCCAGATTCCTTCAAAGCTTAAAAAAAGAGAGGAAGGAAGAGAATCAGCATTTACTGGGGAGCATTTATTTATTCATAAATCTTCCTCATAAATGGTGTTATTTAATCATTATAGCAACAATAGAGTGTAAGGAATTATTATCCTTATTTTAAAATGAACAAACTAGAATTTAAGCTGTAAAGAACAAGAACTATGTCCTTTTCTTTTTTTTTTTTCTGTATCCTTAGCAGGCAGAACAGTGCCTGGCACGTAGTAGGTGCCCAATAAATATTTTTGAATGAGTCAGATAGCTAATAAATATTAGAGCCAGGACTTGAAATGAATACTGCCTGACTATAAAGCCCATGATTTTATTGAACTGGCCTTGAACTAGGATGTAGAAAGAAATAAAGAAGAAAAACCTCAAACATCTTGGAGAAAGGTTTCAATGTAGGTGGGTTTCAATGTATTAAACTAAGCACATTTCTAGAAATTATTTCATTTATTTTTCATAACCACCAAGGTTAAGTGCTTTGCTTTTTAAACATATGAGGAAACAGAGATGCAGAAAGCTTCAGTGATTCTTCCAAGATAAAACAGTGAGTCATATAAATAAGGGCTCAGATTCCAGTTTCAGACTTTAACCTCCACTTTGTGCTCTTCTCAACTATCATAGTGGCTTCTAGACTGGATCCAGAAGGAGGCTCCTGATGGACCAGGAACATATCTGGCCTGCCATACAATGGGAGGCAAGCATTGCCCCTCCAAGCTTGCCACTGAATGTTGATCAGGATGCCCGGATCTGTGGTGGCCCTCTAGGACCAGAGGCACAAAGATAGGAAGCCAGTAAGTTGAGGATGGCTGGGTACTTGGGAATTCTGTTGGGGCTTGAATCAAACCCGGGAGCTGTCTCCTCCCTGCTCCCAAATTCAATAACTAAAATTCTCTGTTTCTTAAGGTTTTATTAGTTGGCATTCTGTTTTATGTAGTCAAAACCACTTCTAATATGCTGTACTTCTCTGGAGTGAGGGTGCAGTAAAGACCATGGCATTTATTAAACGTTTTCTAATGAACAGGTGCTATGGTCTGAATGTTTGGTCCCCCCCAGAATCCCTATGTTAAAATCTAACCCCTATACTGATGGTACTAAGAGGTAGGGCCTCTTAACTAGGTCATTAGTGCCCTTATAAAAGAGGCCTGAAGTGGCTCCCTCACCCCTTCTGCCATGTCATGACATATAGATGAACGAGGAAATGGGCTCTCACCAGGCACCAAACTGATGAGTACCTTGATCTTGGAGTTTCCGACCTCTAGAGCTAGGAGCAATAAATTTCTGTTGTTTATAAATTTCCTAGTCTAAAATATTTTATTTTAGTGGCAGTCAAGCTAAGACTATCTTAGTCTTAGCCTAAGACAACAACAGGCAAGTTTACTTACTTCCAGAATTCTCAGTGTTCATATTTTTATTAATAGGAAGTATTTGTTGATTGAAAGTATCAGAAAAGAACTGAAGTTAACTTGTAACAATAAGAGGAAACTATTAGAGGAATAAGGGGTGTCTTATGGAATCCAAATACAGAGATTTAGCTGAGCCTTGCAGTGGCCTAAAACCAAGATCTCAAATGCAACTGGCAATCTGTTTCTGTCCACTGTTTGCTGTTCTGGGTGCTTCATACTTCTCTATCTCTGTATGAAAAACAGACTTTGTCATCATTCATATTTATATGTAACAAATTTAACTACCAGGGGAAGAGGCTGAATCTCAAGCCCAATAAAAATTTCTGGAAGAGTAGATGTGATTGGTCACACTTGGATCTTGTGCCCAGTGGTGTAACAGTCAGCTCTGTGCAGATCACAGAAGGATCACAGAGTATGAACTTGGCTTCTTGGGGCTGATCCTCATACATTATGTATATGATGGAGCAGGGGAGTTCTGAGAATAGAAGAACTAGGGAGACAACCCAAAAGGTATCTATTATAAAGTCTCATCTCTTCTGTCTTCTTGAGGCATTCAGTGCTAGTTTCAGCTATTACCAAGGTTAAGTGGCAACCCTGCCTTTACTGCAGTTTGGTCATTCATTCGTTTGACATTGAACAGGCTGGATTCCAGGCATCAGGCATGGAGCAGTGGACTAAGCTGGGAGTCACTGTCCTCAGAGATCTTATGCTTTCCCCCCTTCAGTTATATGATCTCCTATATCCTTCTAATAAGTCATCCCTTTACCTAAGCTTATTTGAGATGGGTGTTTGTCACTTCCCATCAAAAAAGTTTTGACTAGCAGAGACATGGATACTAGAAGTGGAACATTCCCACTGACAGCCCCTCACTGTAAAACTGGCTGAGTCAAGATGGAGTAGGGAGTTGTTAGGATGCTGCCATATGGGACTGGGATATTAGCCATTTTGTTAGGTGGTAGAAAATCAGCCGGTTAAACAATTATCAGTTGTATGCTAAACTCTGCATTTTGTGAACTCAAAGCATTATTCACAAAGTAGGAACTTTAGGTGACCTGGTAGAAAATGTCAACATATTTCCTACTTCTAATAAATTATTGATTTTGGCTCATCTGATAGCAGATAGAGAATAGCTAAGTAGGTTTACAGCTTTGTTTAAAGAATTTGTTTCTGCCTATAGTTGGCAATTTGAACCTATTGAATCAGATAAGCAAATGCCTTAAGAATACAGCCTTAATGTTTGTTAGTGCACCAATTAGGATATTGGATGTCTGGGAGGATTCAGAAGAATCAGGGAGACCCGATGCTCCAAGATTGCTTCAGCAACTCTACTCTTGTATCCTTGTGTCCGGAGAAGTTGGAAATGCACATTTAGATAAGTAGTGAAGTGTAGACAGCAGCCACATGGTAGGAAATATTAGCTTTGCCTCATTATTCCAGCCTTTTGTTCATCAAACTCAGAGGCAGAGGCCAATAAGCTAAGATTTAGGGAGATGAACAGAGACATCAGGTTTAATACTGAGAAACTGATGCTACAAAAGTAAGATCCAAATTCAAAAATGAAACTTTGGTAATTTTTCTGGTATTGGTGGCCAGCAAACTGAGTTTTTCATACATATTCTGTGCCTTCCCCAGGCAATCAATAGGCCTGGCTGACAAAGGACTTAAAGGAGTTGTACTGCAAGAAATGTTCAAGCTTGGTAAACAGAGACCTGTGGCTGTTTGTTCAAACCTTAAAGCAGCCCTTAGTCCACATTCGTGATCCAAACAGAAACAAACTACCCAGGTGGTGTAGTCTTCTATAATGAAACTCTCCTCAATTTTCCTCTTGGTTTTGGCACTGATTGACACTGGCCAAAGGAAGTCTTCCCAGAGGGGTAGAACTCAGGCTGGCCTGAATCACTGGTCGAGGAACAAACAGATATCAATGAGAGTGAGTGGCCCAACAGAATCCAGATGACACTGTGTCCTGGTGACTCAGTATCATGTTGTTTCCCCCTCACCCTCATTATGAGTATCCTCATATCCTTTATTTTCATGACCTTTGGATAATGAATATATTGGGTAGTTATTATTGGGTGCATTATTTAGCATGTGGGCTGCAAAATTTCAAGAAGCCTCAGTGAGCTATGTTAAAGAGGAGGAATCAGCATTCACCAGACAACTTGGCTTGAAAATCACTGACCTCTGGAGTTGGCAACTGGATGGGGCTTTAAGTTTTCCCCTATTGGGAAAGGATTGACTTTGGATGAAATGAAATAATTTGTGCAATAATAATAATAGGTAATATATATTAATTTCTTACTATATGCCAGACACTGGTCTAAAGCTTTGTGTTCATGAGTTATTTAATTGTGCCAACTATTCTGTGGAATAGGTTCTATTACTATCAACATTTTACATAGACAGCTAAGTGCCTCGCCTAAATTGAACTGAGATTTGAACCTATGGTTTGGGTTCTTAGCCATTGCATTGTATTTCTTTTTAGGTAACTCACCTTACTGGGTTTTGCTTTTTTTTCCCCCTCCTATCTCTGATTACTGTATCTTCTTGGAAGCCTACTTCCACCAATATTTTGAGGTGCAGCTGACATAACAACCAGTTCAAACTGATGAGTTTTGACATATATTTACACCCATGAAAACATCACTGCAATCCAGATAAGAAGGAACATATCCATTATTCCCCACCCACATTTTTCTCATGTTACTTTAATCTATCCCTTTCCCTTTTCACTCCAATACCTAAGTGATCACTGATCTCCTTTCTGTCACTATAGATCAATTTGCATTTTTGAGAATTTTATGTAATTGAAATTACACAGTATACATTCTTTATTTTCTGCCCCTTTTCACTCAGCACAATTATTTTGAAATCCATCTATGATCAATAATTTATTTTTATATGTAACTATTATTTCATTGTACGACTGCTCCTATGTATGGCAGTATATATCATAGCACAAGTATAACTGCTGTAAACATTTATGTCCAAGTCTTTATGTAATCATTTACTTTAAATAGATATCTAGTAATGCAATGTCTGAGTTGCATGGTAGGTATATGTTTAACTTTTTAAGAAACTACTTAATAATTTGCCAAAGTGGTTGTTTCATTTTACATCTTCACCAGCAATGTTTGAGAGATCCAGTTGCTTTATATCCTCACCAACACTTGATATAATCAGTCTTTCTAATATTAGCCATTTTAGCAGGTATGCAGAGGTATTTCATTATGGTTTTAACTGGTGTTTTTCTAGTGAATAATGATGTTGGACATCCTTTCAGTGCTTGTTTGCCATCTACATTTCTTCTTTGCTGAAATGCTTCTTCAAATATTTTGTCCCTTTTATCTATATTTCATAGTTTCATTTTATTATTATTATTGGTTCTAGCTCTTCCCTTTGGAGTTTGCTTCCTTCTCCCTAAGAGGATATTCTACAAATTAGAACACATAGGAAGGAGGTACACATGGTTTAGTAGGTAGGGCACAAGTTTGGAAATGATCAGGTATATCTGGACTTGAATTCTAGCTCTGCTGCTTGATAAATTATGTTACCTTGGGCAACTCTATGTCCCTAAGCTTTAGGTCATTTGTTTGTAAAGTGGACCTAGTGAACCTACCTCCTAGTATTTCTAGAAAAAATAAGTGACACACTCTTCTTTAACAAATGTAAAAATGATTAGAATCCCTTCAATGCTAGATATTCCTGTAAAATATCTGGAGTGGCACCTTGCTTATTATCTTCTGTTTTCTCTCTCTTCCCTTTTGTACATACAATATACACACATTTTTGTTTTTTTAAGTTGGAGTTTTGCTTTTGTCGCCCAGGCTGGAGTGTAATGGCACGATCTCGGCTCACTGCAACCTCCGCCTCTCAGGTTCAAGTGATTCTGCTGCCTCAGCCTCCCGAGTAGCTGGGACTACAGGTGTGTGCCACCTATTAAAAATTAATTAATTAAAAATTAGCATGCCCAGCTAATTCTTGTATTTTTAGTAGAGACGGGGTTTTACCGTGTTGTCCAGGCTGGTCTTGAACTCCTGACCTCAGGTGATCCACCCGCCTCAGCTTCCCAAAGTGTTGGGATTACAGGCATGAGCCATTGTGCCCAGCCTTAAATACATTTTTTGAAAGAAGTTTATTATACATAAACACACCTGACACATCCCAATAATACTATACCCCAGTACTACCTGCTGTGGTGCTGGTCTCTTGTCGGGATTCAGGAACCTTTCTGATCTAAGGCTCTTCTTCTTTGGACATCCTGTTTTTCCCACTGCCCTCATCCCTTTATGAGCCCCTCCTTGTTTATATCTTGCTCAGATAGAAAAAAAAATGGTCACTTCAATATGTGCTATTTTTTTAAAGCAATGGTAGAGAATTCCCAGTCTCTCTGTCTGCAGGGGCTTAAACATGCAGATGGTCATCAACAGCTAACAAGAAGGCTTGTTTCCCTCCATTGTGTAAAAAGCTTAGTAGTAGCTCTCTGGATCTTTACTTTTTCCCATGAGTTTCCATGGGAGCTGAGCTGCCTTTGCTGTGTTCTTGGTGGGGGAAGGGCAGGGGTGGAAGAGTGGGGCGATACCTATTCCCTCTGGCTCTCTGACAAGAAAAGAGCAGCTTCCAGACAGGGTTCAACCTGAAAAAAGGCTCCCCTGCTGTGCAGGAATTATTCACTCTAGGATATGCTTCCTGTGCAGTAACATCAAATATTCTGGCTGGCTGCAGAAGCTCAGGATTTGACAGCTTAACTGTTTCATATCCAGTCTGCATGAGCTACAAAAGCCCCCACCATACAATGCTGTGCATGTAATGGATGCCCTATCATGGCAGTTTTCTTCCTCATTCTGATTTCTACCCTTAACTAGGTACTGGAGCCATCTCTTCATGTTGCTCTGTGGTAGATGTCACTGAGGTTTTGTATGTGTCATCACTATGATCCTCCCAGGGGCTACTTCTTCATGCCTTCAATTCCTGTGAGGCTCATTCCTTGAGTCCTACCCATCCTACATGAACCCAATGGCTGGCTTTGTAGAAGGGGCCAAGGGGCCCTTGAATATCACAGTCTCATTAAAAAAAAATGCATTGTCCACCTAATGTTTTGCGGGGTAGACTTTTTTCATAGAATTTTGGAATTCTTACTCTGAGGAAATACAACAATATTGTATTGAAAAGGCCAGTGAGATATCTGAGACAGTAATTTCTCTCACTAAGTGGAAATCTAGTTCCTTTCGTGGAGAAATTCACAAAAATAAAACGGCAGTAGATTTCAAAGGGGACAATGGAAGAAGTTGTTGCATTAAACCCAGAGTCCTGCAGGATGCCACAGAAAGACTGGCTTAGACTCAAAAGCTAATAGCCCCGCTGATGAGCATAGACTACATGAATACACGGAGACTGCAGGGACAAGTTATGCACTCTTTCCGCAGCTGGCAGGAGCAATCTTCCTGGAACATCTCCCTCCTACTTCCCATCCTCTCTGTGCTTAAAAACTTCCGGGAATCTTACTTCCTGCCCCAGACCTTTTCAGACAAATGAATGGATTGAGAAATTACCCTTCACAGAAACTTCAGAGCCTTACCTTCAGACAAAATAATTAAAAAACAAAACAAAACATTAACGTAAAAATTTTTGAGACAATCTTGCTCTGTCACCCAGACTGGAGAGCAGTGGTGCAATCATAACTCAGCACAGCTTGGAACTCCTAGGCTCAAGTGATTCTCTCACCTCAGCCTCCCACATTGCTAGGGACTACAGGCATGTGCCACTATGCCTTGCAGTAAATTGATTATTTTACAGAGCAAAATATGAAGACTAGAACAAATACCACCAGACAGAGTTTCAGGCACATACAGAGAGTGAGGATAGGAAAGACGACTTGCTGAGGGCTAAGAATGTGCTAGGCTCTCCCTGTACTAGGCCTAGTCTCACACATCTTCCCCTTCAATCCTCATGACAGTCCTTTGGAATAAAGATTATAATCCTCAGTTTATGAGTGCGGGGATAGGGGCTCACAGATTTTGGAGAATTTGTCTCAGATCACAAAGTGATTTTTACAGACCTAGGATTTCATCACAAGTCTCTCTGATTTCCAAAGCTCATGGATTTTTCCTTGCATGCTCTTTTGCAACCCCTCTGGTCTCCAGCCATGTGTGTGTCAGACCCTGAGGCTGTGCTAGGCCTACCCATACTTGTTTTCTACGTTCTTCACAGTTTTTCTGAAGAGACTCATAAGCTGGTTGGAGTTACCCCTTGGGGAGGTGCAGTTTTCCCTCTCTTTCTCTCCTGGACTCTTGACAGGTCTCCTGAGGGCCATTGGTCCTTATGGAGGACAGCATCTCCTTACTGTGCTCCCACCATGAGGAGCTGGGTCTGAGTCTTCCTGTTTCAAATCTGACACTGCTGTTCCAGTCATTTCTTCAATCCCTATTTTTTGCTGGTGGTGTGTATGTTTGTTGGTTTGCTGGTATGAGAGCAGCTCTGTACTCAAATTTTATTTGGTGAACAAAGATAAATGACCTGACCTGAGTCAACTGACCAGCCCTTCTTCAACTCAGGTTAGTGGTCTGCTCACTTCTTTAATTTCCCAGAAAACTCTCTTGACAATTTTGGATAGGGGTTCATTTCCCAGGAGCCTCTCCTGACAATTTTGAATACTAAGAACACCAAGATAAATGAGTCGCAGTCTTGCCCTACTAATAGTTCCCAATAGGGTGAGGGGAAACAGGCACTATCATTCAGTGTTCAATTCAATAAATGGGAGCCATTCTAGGTATTTCAAGCAGAAAGGATTTAATAGGGGGATTAGATGTTTATAAAATCATCCCAAGGGCTGGAAGAGTGGACTGTAGACTCTAGCAAGGACTTCCAAAGACAGCTACTACTTCTGCTCCATCAGAAAGGGAGAATGTAGTAGGCCAAAACTGTTGAACTACTGAGTTTTAGATTCTTGAATCCGAACATAGCACATATTTGCATTCTAAGAATCAAAAGTCCAGCACAGGAAGCTGTTACCACTGCTATTAAAACTAATTCTTGACAATCACAAAACTGTTGATTTGTTACTAGAATATGATGCAGAAAAAAATGCATGTCTTCACAACTCTGCTCACCAATAGAAAATATCTGAAGCCACAAAAGCTTTTCTTTGCTTCATTTCTACCTTTCTTTTTTTTGGTGGGGGGCGGGGTTGGGGGACAGAGTCTTACTCTGTTGGCCAGGCTGGAGTGCAGTGGCACAATGTCGGCTCACTGCAACCTCCATTTCCCAGAGTCAAGCAATTCTCCTGCCTCAGCGTCCCAAGTAACTGGGATTACAGGCATGTGCCACCACACCTGACTAATTTTTGTATTTTTAGTAGAGATGGGGTTTCACTATGTTGGCCAGGCTGGTCTCGAACTCCTGACCTCAGGTAATCTGCCTGCCTCGGCTTCCCAAAGTGCTGGGATTACCTTTCTAATCCTGAATGTGTGCATATGTTAGTGGAACTTAATTTGCATCCAGAACTTTATCTGCAAGGAAGTCTGGAAGATCGATTCATAGTATATAGAAGATGAGCGTGAATATTGGGGGGGAATATCTAACAGTGTCTGCCACAGACTTATGTATACTGTGAAAGGCATGGTAGGTCACAAAGAGGGGAGAGACCAGTTCTATCTGTAGATTCAAACAAAGTTCAGAGGAAACACTCAGATTGGGCCTTGAAGAGTATAATATCCTGTAGAAGTCTGCCTTAAAGGGGGACTAAAGGACATTTAGGGCAGAGTAAACTTATGTGTTAGACAAGGCAAGCATACTATACCTAGAACCAGCCTACCCTTCAAGAAAAGAAACAGAAGGGAGAAAAAGGAGCACAGTGAATAATGCGATTTGAGTGGGGGGTGGGGCCCAGATCAAGGCAGGCCTCATATACCATGTTCATGAGCCCAGACTTTCTCCTGTGTGATGGGGGAAACTTTGGAAGGATTCATGCAGAAGTACTACAAAACGAGATGGTGTTTTAGTCTATTTGTGTTGCTTTAAAAAAATACCTGAGACTGGGAAATTTCTTAAAAAACAAACAAAAAAGGTTTATTTGGTTTATGATTCTGCTGGCTGGAAGACTGGAAACCTGGTGAAAGCCTCAGGCTGCTTCTATTCATGGTGAAAGGCAAGGAGGAGCCTACATGTGCAGAGATTAAATTGCAAGAGTGGAAGCCAGAGACAGCAAGAGGGGGAGTGACCAAACTTTTTTTTTTGGGGGGGACAGAGTTTCACTCTTGTTGCCCAGACTGGAGTGCAATGGCACAATCTTGACTCACCGAAACCTCTGCCTCCCAGGTTCTCGCGATTCTCCTGCCTCAGCCTCCAAGTAGCTGGGATTACAGGCATGCACCACCATGCCTGGCTAATTTTGTATTTTTTTGGAGAGATGGGGTTTCTCCATGTTGGTCCTGCTGGTCTCGAACTCACGACCTCAGGTGATCCGCCCGCCTCAGCCTCCCAAAGTACTGGGATTATAGGCATGAACCACCACGCCAGGCCCAAACTCTTTCAAACAACCAGTTCTTGCAGGAAGTAACAGAGTGAAAACTCACCTCCCTCCATGCTGGAGGGCACTAATTTGTTCATGAGCTATCCACCTCTCTGACCTAAACACCTTCCATTAGGCCCCGCCTCCAACATTGAGGATCATATTTTAACAGGTTTCTGGGGGACAGACATCCAAACTATAGCAGATAGGTTTTAGAAAGGTTACTCTGATTGCTGTCTGGAGGATGCATTGGGAGAGGGAGAAATCAGAATAAAGGGAGCACTTGGGAGGATATTGCCATGTAGTAGACTAGACATAGTTAGTACCTAAACTGATCTATGGATGTTGGGATGATGTAGAGAGGTCCTGGAATATATCAGGAAGTTGACTCACTAGTAGGCAATCAAGCTAAAGAAATTGGGAACAATTATTGCTTTTATACTATGCACTAGACTCTATTCTATGCACTTTTCATGTATAAACTAAGTAGATTCTATTGTCAATCCAAGTCTGTATATGAAAAAAACTGCAGCACAGCTGGCAAATGGCAGAGCCAGGATTTGAAACCAGGTAGTCTCGTTTTACAAAACAAATGCTTACTTTGCTCAATCAGTTCCTCTGCTGTTAGCGATAAAATCTGCTTTCCTGAATCTTACGAATCTTCATCCCACTTATTCTGGTTTGGACCAGAATCAGGAGTTTTCTTGTTTTTTTTAACCTAGAAGTTCATGGATAAATTTCTGCAAATCTAGTGAACCCTGAAATTGTAAAGAAATTTTTATGATTTTTTAGTATTTGTGTATGGTTTACTGGGAAGTGACAGAAAAGCTTTTCAACGGATTCTCCAATGAGTCTTTGATCTAAAAATACACTTCTGAACATTGCTTTAGAGTAGTGGTTCTCCAAGTGTGATCCTGGAGCCAGTGGCATCAGCATCTCCTGGGTACTATTATGAATGTAGGTCCTATCTCAGACCTACTAAATCAGAAACTCTGGGAGTGTGACCCAGAAATCTGTGTTAATAAGTCTTCCAGATGATTCTGATGTATGCTCAAGCTTGATAACCACTGCCCCAGAGTAAGCATAAGCATGAATAATGTGGCAGTAGGGTCTGTTCACTAGCCTGGGTGAGGCATTCACAGTGGATGTGATATCAAGGAGGGGACAGCAAAATCACAGAAGGCTGAGATCTCTTTGGATACTCGCAGGAAGGAAACACTGAGACATAAATTTTGAACTGAGCCGATGTTTTGGACAAGGTACTCATGTTAGGACTTCCATGGAGCTCAGAATAGGCATTTCTGGGAGATGCTGAGCTCTTGACTTGCAGCCTAGAAGATGCAACCTGTAGACTCATGCATCATTCCCCAGTTTCCCCCAGGCTAGCCTTCCCCCTCTCCTATCCATTTCTTCTAGGTCTAGAGTTTAGATATCTTGTTTCTTCCAAGGTACACAGACATCTAATGACATTTCACAGAGGATAACTTGCCTGGGCTCCCAGGGCATTTAGTATCACTGACATCCTAAGCACTCACTGTGAGGTGCCAGGGCCCTGGCCCATACCTTTCCCAGGCAACACAACAGCTGTGCCGTCTGTGCAGGATTCGTCCCTGCAATGCCAGTCTCTTTCAGCATCTTCCTTGAAACATGAAAATGTCCAGAAACAACCTGCAGTGCTTGTCAATGGAAATGACGAGGATCCCTAGGCTCTACTCCCTTGCAGCCTCTCCTCTTCCAGGACCCAGGCTTGGCCTCTTTCTTTCTGCTAAGTCACAAAGCTGGAAAGTGCTGAGAGTAGAAAGAGAGCCTGTGCCTGCTGGTTGGCTTGGAAAGGTTCTGGGAATTCATTATGATCTAAACAACTATTCCAGTTATTCATGTGATTCAGCCCCTGAAATCGAGATCTTCCTGTGTCCACAGGGCTGGGTGTTGCTGACTCAGTGCTGAAGAGGGCACCTTGCTAGCTGTCCTAGGCTCCCAACTCCCCCTCTCCCCTCCCCTTCCTCCCCATAGGACACTGAAGGGAAGCAGATGCATGAGTAAGCTTCTCAGCCTGTTCAGTTTCATTTTTAAACAAGCAACCGACCAACCTCCTCCCATTCTAGCTTCTCACCACACACATCTGTCAGGCTTCCTTGCATTTTGGTGGAGAAGCAATCACAGTCACTTTTGCATCATGCATTCACATTATGTATTTAGCACAGGTTTAGCCAGCACCTCCTGTGTTTCCAGCTGATTGCTAAGGGCTCAGATCCAGAGAGACATGGGCTATATCTGCCCATGAGGGTCTAGTGGGGAAAATGCATTAATGGACATTTAAGAAGTAATGGGAAAAGTGCTGCAGCAGAGCGCTTTTAGCTCTATAAAGAGCTTTGAGAATGCCAAGCTGCAAGTGCCAACCCTTTTTAGGTGTCTGGCATTCCTCTTCAACAAGCAGCAAAATTCATGGAGTGTGGTTGGGAACTACTTCATCTGTGAGAACTAGAGAGAGAAGAAAATGCTAGGAACCAACATGGCACAAGAGAGGGCTTTCTGGAAGAAGGCTGAAAGGGTGTGGAGACTAAATTGGCAAGTTTTATAGTTTTCCCCAAGGGCCTTTTCTTAACTTAAGAAGAAAAGTTAAGGCAGGATGGCTCAATTTCCCCCAAATAGTAAACTGCTTGAGCTTTCCTTCCTCATTTGATGAGGAAAAGGTGGAGTGGAAAGAAGAAAGATCACATGCTGTTGAATGAAAATTAAAGAAAATATAAAGAAACTAACATGGCTATCTGCCATGTATCAAGCCTTTACATGTATAGTATCATATCTCGTTAACTACTAAAAGAACACACACACACACACAACACACACACACACACACACACACACACACACACACACAGTAGGTACTGAGGTACAGAAAGCTTAAGTAGCCTCACTAAGTATGGCTGAGCTGAGATTAGGGCCTGTGTTGTTGCGACTTACAGACTTACTGTGTGGGTACATAATGCAAGAGATGCTCAGATCCCATTTTACAGATGGGAACACTGAGACTTGGAGAAGTTAAGTAACATCTCCAAAGCCATACAAATAGTACATGAGGTGGCAAGCCTGGGTCTGAATTCAAAGTCTGGGCCCTTTCTGCCACATTGTCCTGTTTTTTTTTTTTTTCTTTCCATTTTTGAGACCAAATTTCATTTCTCTTTAGAATCTAGTCTGAACCTCTATAAACATGGAGTTTGATACCATTATTATCCAGGATTGTGATTTTAATCCATTGCAACATTAGAATTAGAATGCTTAAGGTTAACCCCAAGCATACTTCCTTATATTTATTTATTCATTCAATACATTTATATTGAATATTCATCTGTTTGTGCCAGACTCAAGTCCCAGGAAAAGAGCAACAAAAAAGACAGGCCGGCAGGGTCCTTTCTTCTCATGGACCATTGAATATAACAGGGAGAGAAAAATGTGAATTAATAGTTACATAACTGATCAGTTTATTACAACTATAATGAGTGGTATTATAATGATAGCTAACACTTCCATGGTTTACTATGTGGCAGTACCTATTCTAGGCATTCTACATATATTAACTCATTTAATTCTCATAGGCGTATGAGGAAAGTAGAGAAATCAAGGAAGGCTTCTTGCAGAAAGTGTCAGCTCAGTCTGGAAACAGAAATTAATTATGCTAAGGAGAGGGAGTTGAGGAGGAAAATGAGTAGTCTAGGACTGTGCTGGCTGGGTAGTCCTTAGCTACATGAGGCTATGGAGCATTTGAAGTGTGGCTAGTCTGAATTGAGTCGTGCTATAAATGTGAAATACATACTGGGCTTCAAGATAGTATAGAAGAAAATATTGTATGATAATGTGTTGGTTTTTTTAATCTCGATTACAGGTTGAGACGATATTTTGGGTATAATTAGTTAAATCAAATATGTCATTAACATTAAATTTGCCTGTTTTTTAACTTTTTTTAAAAGGTGGCCACTAGAAAATTTAAAATTGGTGGGCGTGGTGGCTCAGCTGAAGTGGGAGGATTGCTTGAGGTCAAGAGTTGGAGACCAATCTGGCCAACATGGTGAAACTCCATCTCTACTAAAAATACAAAAACATTATCTGGGTGTAGTGGCATGCGCCTATAATCCCAGCTACTCAGGAGGCCGAGGCAGGGAAATGGCTTGAACCAGGGAGGTGGAGGTTGCAGTGAGCACTCCAGCCTGGCGACAGAGTGAGACTCCGTCTCAAAAAATAAATAAATAAATTTAAAATTTCATATGTGTCTCACATCATATTTTGATTGGATAGTGCTGCTCTAGAAATCTGGGAAGCCTCAGGAAGCAGGTATGTCAGGGGGAACAAGAACGCAGAGGAGGTATATGGAAAATGATGGGAGAAGAGGAAAAAAATTGCTGGAGGCAAATGTGAATTACCAACTTCCTAATCTGCAGGTCAGAAAGGGTCATTGCAACCTTTGCAAGCCCCAGATCTGAGAGATTGGGGTCCACTGACTTATGAAAATAGTGTCATTCTCAAAACCAGCTCCAGCTGTGAGCCAAGGGATGGCTAACGGCTGTTTTTGAGGCAGATTTTGCAGATGGACAAGGCAAGAATCATTAGGGCAAAAATAAAACTGGAAGAACATCTCAGGGTAAAAGTCAGGCCTTTAAGGCTGGTCCAGTCCTCTAACATCTTCCTGCCTGCCCCTTTACCTCCCTGGCCTCATCTGCTACTCAGCTTCTTCCCCATCCCTGCCCCTACTCTGGTTACAATGGCCTCTTTGCTGAGCCTCAAAAACACCAGGCATGCTCCTGACTCAGGACCTTTATGCTGGCTGTTCCCCCCTGTTGGAAACACTCTTCCCTTAGCTATCCCATGGCAACTATCTTAACTCACTTCATCAATGAGGCCTACCCTGACCATCTTATTTAGAATTGCAACTCTATTGCACTCCTTTACCCTACTCTTGTATTTCTTTTTATAGCTTTTATTACCTTCTAATATATTCAATAATTTACTCTTTTGTTTATTAATCTCCCTATTAGTACGTTCTCCAAAGACAGGGATCTCGGTTTTATTTCCTTCATTGTCCCCCATACCAAGACTGCCAGGCATACAGGGCCTGCTCAATCAACTTTGTTTTTTGAATGAATGAAAGTGTCAGTGGTGATGCTCGGGGCAGGTTTGGTCAATGGACAGGCATCCTCTGCGCACCCTCTCCTCTCCTGAAGAAAAGGACTCTTTTTTTTTCCCCTCTCCTGCAGTTGGGTTTAACTAACCTTGCGTCTCGTTAGCTTTCACTCAGGGTTCTGCCCTGTTCTGGATCCCGCACATAGGCTCCCAAGAGAGTAAAAAAAAGCAGTGAATGCAGAGGAAAACGCCCTGGATGGGAAATTGGGATCCCCAGGTTCCCCTCCTGACTTAGCAGCAACCCACTTGTTTCCCCCAGCTGTCAAGGGTTCCAGGCTCAGTGGGAGGCTGAACAAGGTGCTGAATGAGTTAAGAATGAAAGTGAGGGGCCCTCCAGGGATGGTTCTTGGCCAGTGGAATCGGTATCACCACCCTAAACCCACAAAATCAGAAACCCTGGAGGGAGCCAGCAACGCGTTTTAATAAAGCCTCCAGGTGATGCTGATGCACTCAAGTTTGAGAACTGCTCTGGGCGAAAGGAGGGACTTTGTTGGAGCCTTGGAGGCAGGGGACGGACTTGAAAGGTTAAGGGAGAGGCCAAGTCCTCGCGAGGGCGGACTAGCACTGGGGTGGTTCCCTGCATAAGATGCCACGCAGGGTGGTCCCACCCCCAGTCTGACCTGGGAAGTTGGAAAGGCCAGGGCTCCTACGTGCTCCCACGCCCACCCCAGGAAAGTCCCTGCGGCGAGGCAGTGACCCTCAGCCGGCACGCCCGCCTCCCCTGCAGCCGCAGCTCCGCCCGGGAAAAACGGCTGCACCCGGGGCAGGTCCGTTCCCGCTGCTCGCAGCCTACGGTCCCCGGCTTGGCGCCCCCGCGCCGTGCTGCTGGGGAGCGCGGCCCCTCCGCCCCGTGGCAAGGTCCCTCCCCAGCTGCCCTGCGCCTCTGTTGGCCGCGTGGCATCCTCTCTGCTGCCTCGACTGACTGTCGTTTCCGTGTCTTGGTTGTGGCCTCTGCCTCTGCCCTTTCCGATTTCGTTCGATTGCTTTCTACAGTTACTAAGCGCCCACTGTGTGCCCTGGACCGGACCAGACTCAGCAAGTAATGGGAAACAAAGCCATCTGCCACTCTGAAGTTTCTCGGCATCTCCCTGCATCCTCTGCTCCATCCCCACTCCCAGGGTTTGTCCTCTTTCCTCTTCTTTTTTTAAAAAATTAAATCTAAAGAAATCTTTCTTCTGGAAGGCCTCACAGTAGAATTTAAAAGCCTACTTGTATCTGACTTCTAGAAAGTTGCAATTAAAATGTACATCTTACCTTGACTCACACCAAAAATTTAAGCTCAACCAGAATGAGTTTAATTAACACCTCAACCAGAATGAGTTTATTAACCTAAAGCAGACAGCTTTATCCTGTGGAGGTCATCTGCTTGAGAGAAACTATTATTCACCTACTTTCACTTTTGTGTCACTCATTCATTCAAGGAAAAATATTCAGTCATTCAACTATTTATTGAGCACCTAGTATGTGCCAGCATTGTTCTTGACTGGCACTGGTCAATAGAAATAATAATTAATTACATACTATATTTTAAGTTTTCTAGCAGCCACATTAAAGAAAGTAAAAAGACATAGGTAAAAGTAATTTTAATAATTTGTTTAACCCCATATGCCCTAAATATTATTTCAATGTTGATCAATATAAAACTTATCAATGAAATAGTTTACATTTACTTTTTTTATGCTGTGTCTTTGAAATTTTGTGTGTATGTTACTCTTCCAGCACACCTCAGTTCCTACTAGGAACATTTCAAATGCTTAATAGCCACACTGGTTAGTGGCCACTGTGCTAATTAGTGCAATTCTAGACACTTGAAGAACAACTATGGAAAGACAAAGGAAGAAAGTCAGTAAACTCATAAACAAATAAAATTATCATAAGTAGTGTTCCATGCTAGGAAGAAATTAAAACAAAGGAATGACATAGAATGATGGACGTTCCCCTCATTGAACCCTTTCGATTCCCCTTCAAGTTGAATAATAGTATATAACAATGTTATATTACAATTTTATAGCTATAAATACTGAGGCTGAGACACAAAGCAACTTGTCCGAGTGCTTATACTTGGTAAATTCAATGTCCAGGATTCAAGTCCCAGCTTGACTGCCTTCCATGCTGGTTCTCATTACCCTACAGGTCCAGGTCATAAAGAAGACAGAGGGCAGGGAGGAGTTGATGGCTTTGGAGTTTAAACTTTTGAGGACTGAACTAGGAATTTGGTGCTGCTGTGTGTTACTGATTAGGTCTCATGACCTCTCTGGGCCCTCCTCACAAATAACATGGAGGACTTGGCCTTTTTCACTGGCGCATCCACAAAGGGAATCCAGAGTTTTGAACAAAATAGTTACACTTTTCATCTTCAAATGTACCTGCTTTTACAGAGGTTTTGTGCAAAGCTCAAAGTATTTTTTTCCTCAGTTCAGGGGGACTAAACTAGGGTCTAAAGACGATGGGGATAACATTGCACAGTGCTAGATGCAGGGGCTTCGAGTGGTGGTTAGCTGGTCATCCTAGCTGTGGGAACTTAACTGTTTTGACTTCCAATTTTCTCTATTTTAAAACAGGTATCTACCTCCTGGCATATTTGTAGAAGGGAACCCAAATGTTGCATGTAAGCATTTAACATAGCAACTAACACATAGTAATCACATGGACAATAAACATTGGCCATTATATTAACACCCCCATGAATATTATACCTTTGGCATTAGAAAGACTTGAATTTGAGTCTTACATCTGTCACCCACAGGCTGTGTGACTTAAACAAATCAATTAATATATCTATTTCATCTGAAAAATGGGAACAAGAACATTATTTGTACAATCTGCCACAGTGTCTTCATAAATGTCAACTAAGTTTCTGTATGTAAATATGTTTTGCAAGCTGTGAAGTGCTGTGCCTGTGTTGATTAATCTTGGTAGTTACTGTTCTGTCTAGACTTCATATTCATTCCTTTGCAGATCTGAGCGGCCTCATCATTGCCTTTGTAGCAGAAAACCGAGAACTCGATCTTGTTTTTCTTTGTACCAGCAGTGCTCCTCAAAACATTTTGTGTGTCATTGTGCCCAGATTATTAAAGTTAGGAGTCAGAGGATCTAGTCTGGCCTCTGCTGCACACTGGAGGTGTAATCTTAGACCAGTCATTTAACTTCCTCAAGCTGTTTTCTTAGTCCCCAAATAGGAATAGTCTTAATATTTGACTTGCCTACTTATTGGGGTTATTCAGGATGATAAAAGATTAAAAGCCTGTTGAACTACATCCATTTCTAGAAAGGCTGAGGGGAACATTCGTAAGCATTATCCCCAGTAGGCAGCATGTCTTCCCTCCTGGCAGCTCTTACCCTTGCAAAGCAGACTCATAGAACTCCTTATGGTTTCCTGCATAGGTCTCTGCTGTTTCATTCCTCGGTGCTTGTATACTTTGCACAGGCGGGTTCCTCTGCTTGGAATGCCCTTCTCCTCATTTCCTCATCTTAGAACCTTACTGCTTATTTACGGGTTGCCTAAGAAATTCATTTCCAAAATCCAGCTTCAAAGAGTCCTCTCTCTAAAACCCGTTTAGACCCATCCAACCAAAGTCATTCACTGCCTCTGCTCTGTGTCCCACAGTAACCAGTAAAGACTGCCATCGTATCTCTCATCACCTTGCAATACGGTTGTCATTTAGTCATTCATTTAATGGCAGCAGTATAGCACAGCAAAGAAGCACATAGGCCCTGGAAACTGGGTTCAAATCCCAGCTCTGATACTTAACTAGTTGTGTTGGAGAAGTGACTTACTCTCTCTGTGCTTCCTTATCTGTGAAGCAATGATGATGACACCTCTTTCAGACAATTGTTGCTAAGAAGAGACACATTAAACCCTTAGAATGATGTCTGGTGCATAGCAGATGCTCCGTAAATCTCAACTTTTATTAATGTTTCTGTCTTTCTTATTTGACACCAAGGACTTATCCTGAGTGCCTAAACAACCCCTGACACACAGGAAGAACTCAACGAATGATTGTTGAACTTATGACTCAGAGAATCCCACATGCCATGAATTCCTGTGTCTCTATTCAGTCCTCTCCCCCTACCCCCTGGATCCTGTCTGCTCTCCACTTTTCCTTAGAAACAGGTCTTGCAGCTTCTGCTTTCCATTCAGCATCAGCTCTGATTTCTTGGCCAGGAGTTCCCCCATCTCCTGCCCCATTTCCTATTTGGCTTTCTGACTCAGATTCTTCCTGTCCCACCCAGCTGAGAGCCCCGCTTCTGACCCAACCTGCTACGACATTGTTTTTTCCATTTATTCTCTGCTTTGATCCTTCCAGATTCTATTGATTATATCAGAGGTCTTCTGCCAGGGGTTTTAAGGTCCCCCACAACCACGAATTTATCTCCTCACTGCTTGCCTGGGCCTTTCTCTGAGCATGGCAATCCCTTCACCATCTTACCCACCCATCCATTCCACCACCCAAATTATCCACCTATCTACCACCATCCCTTCAACCACCTACTCACCCTTCCCACCTCCCCACCCACCTTTCCATTCATCCATCCATTTGTCCACCCAGGCATTCGATTAACATTCACTGTGAATCTATCACTCTCCAATCACCATATAGAACACAGACTTGGACAAGAAGAAAAGCTGATCTTTAACTCCTTGTAATTTTTAAACTACGAAAAGAAACTAGATAACTGAAGAACTATTCTTTGTGGCAGAAGATAGTTTGTCATATGGGTGCTATCATAGGCTTCTAAATTAAGCTTCCAGGAATCCAAACTTCTTAAAATCGTAAGCAAAATGGTGTGGGTAAGAGGGTTTGTGTGGTGCCTCTTTATATACATGGGCGTTTTCAAGGGAGAGGCTCCACTGCTCTGTGACATTGTCAAAGGAGTTTCCCAGGAAATACCAGGGGGCTGGATGAGGAAAAACCCGGGGGAAGAAATAGCTTTAGTTTAGGGGATTAAAGGGAGATAAATGGAAACTAACATTTATTTCAGACCCACTATGTGCCTGGTACCACTTCTAGTGTGGCAACCTTAGATATGTCCTTGTTTAGAATCTGGGAATGGGTGAGAAACAAGGTAGAGGAAGCTAGCCTTTATTAAGTACTGGGCTAGACAGCATCATTTTATTTTATTATTTCATTTTATTTTAAGACAGAGTGTCGCTCTGTCACCCAGGCTGGAGTGCAGTGGTGCAATCTCAGCTCACTGCAATCTCCACTTTCCAGGTTCAAGCAATTCTCCTGCCTCAGCCTCCTGAGTAGCTGAGATTACAGGCATGTGCCACCACGCCCGGCTAATTTGTTTGTATTTTTAGTAGAGATGGGGTTTCACCATGTTGATCAGGCTGGTCTGGAACTCCTGACCTCGTGATCCACTGGCCTCAGCCTCCCAAAGTGCTGGGATTACAGGCGTGAGCCACCGTGCCCGGCCAGCAGCATCATTTTATTAATGCTTATAGCAACCTTTCAAAATAGGTACAGTCATGTGCAACATAACATTTTGGTTAATGGCTGACTGCATATATGATGGTGGCCCCATAAGATTATAATATATTTTTATGACTATAAGATTGTAATACCTTTTCTGTTAATTTATAGAGGCACAAATATTATTGTATTATGATTCCCTATAATATTCAGTATAGTTACATGCTGTACAGGTTTGTAACCTAGGTGTATAGTAGACTACACCATCTCAATTTGTGTAAGTACATACTATGATGCTCCCACAATGACAAAATCACCTTAAGGACACATTTCTCAGAATGAATCTCCGTTGTTAACTGTCACATGACTGTATATTATCTGTATCTTACAGAGGAAGATACTCAGGGAGGTGAAGCGAGGCCCACACCCCCACAGTCTCAAGGCGTAAAAAAGATTTGCACTGAGGTCACTTGGGCTCTAAGGCCCATGATCTCTGCATCTCTCCCAGGGCTTCCTGTGGATCAAGCATGTCACTGTGTAAGTGCTTTACAACTGTAAAACACCACTCAGAGTAAGAGAAGATGGTGTTGTCTATGCTTTGAGAACATTAAAAGGGTTTTACAAGCCTAAGGAATTGCTATCATTAAATTTTCAACAACCTCCAAAAAGAATGACCTTTTCCTACAGATTCAGCCTATGTAAAAGGTCAACGAGTCTTGGTTCTCACCCAGAGAGTGTTATCACAGCAGTTTCCAGGAACAAGGCTGGGTACAGGGCAGTCACTCCGCAAGCACTTGTGGCTGGGTCTGTTGGCAGAAAGGAGCCCTCAGCCTCCTGCCAACCTCTGTGGCCCCCCTCTGCTGGGGGTTCTGCCTGGGGAGGGCAGGAGAGTGCTCCATCACAGCCAGCAGAGGAACTGTCACCTCAAAACCACCCCTCTGCCTGGAGCCATGAGCATGGCCAGCAGAATACACACTTCTTCCATGTCTGGAAATTTCTAGAACTTCAAGAAAGCTTGTGTCCAATTCAGCTGCCCACCCAGAGTATTCCCCTTGCTGCCTAATATCACCCACTCCCTCTGTGCATGAAGGAATTCAAAATCCCTGGACTTCTTGCAAGGGAGAAATTGAACTAAGTGACCTCTAAGCATCCTTCTAGTCAGAGAAGACTCAGATGAAGTAAGGGAGAAAAGATTTTTTTCAACTAAAATTATTTTCTCCTTGAAGGCAAGGACCATATAATTCGTTGATTTGGCCTCGTCACTCCCTTTACCCTCGTGCTCCTGTCCATCTCCACGGCCGCCACCCTCCTCCAGAACACCTCCATAGCCCCCAGTCACCACTTCAGCCTCCTAACTGCTCTCCCTGTATGTATCTTATTGTGATCCAGCTGCTCTCAGAAGCCAGATTGGTATTTCTAAATGGATCTCCTACCTCAGCCTGCTTATAATTATTCCATTGCCGTCCTTGATGGATTTCAAGACCTGAAGATTTTGCCAACTGCTTGGCATCTCCTTTCACCTCTTCACACATTGTGCACTTGTACCCTATGCTGTGGCCACCCCACCCGCACCCACCCACCTGGCTCTTCTCAGGTGCTGTTGTCCCTGTTCCCTGCATCCCCAAGCCCCTCTCCGCTATAACTCCTTTTCAACCTACAGGGCTCAGTTTCTAACACAGAGACACTTTTCTTGAGCCCTTCTTTTTTTTTTTTTCTTTAAGACAGAGTCTCACTCTGTTGCCCAGGCTGGAGTACAGTGGCATGATCTCGGCTCATTGCAACCTCTCCCTCCCAGGTTCAAGCGATTCTTCTTCCTGAGCTTCCTGAGTAACTGGGATTAAGGCACGCACCACTATGCTCGGTTAATTTTTGTATTTTTAGTAGAGATGGGGTTTCACCATGTTGGCCAGGCTGGTGTTGAACTCCTGACCTCAAGCGATCTGCCTGCTTCAGCCTCCCAAAGTGCTGGGATTACAGGCGTGAGCCACCATGCTGGGTGAACCCCTACTCTTGATGAGGTGCCTTCCTCTGTTGCTATTGCACCCACAGTCCTCTGCACTGCGTATTGTAATTTTCTGCTGAGATTTCTTTCTCTGCCACCGGCTGTGAACTCTGGGCAGGCTGCATCTCTGTTTGCTGGTCTTTCATCATATTCTCAGGATCTTGTCCACAAGGCCTAAGACCTTCACTATAAGAGGTACTCCATGAACACATTTGCACTACACAGAGCAGGGATCTATTCAGAGGTGAGGTTAGATTTCTTTGCCCCACAGCTTGAAAGGCCTCACTGCAGAGGGCCTCAAATGTGGAAACCATTAGTACCTCCTCCCTCTGTCCTTAAGTGAATTTGCTGGGGAGGCAGGGGGCCATGGGAGGCACCTGAATCATGTTATAGAGCTTGGAACCAAAACCAGGTGTAACTGAGTGGCCTTCCCCACCCCCCAGCCCCTGTTTTTAGCCAGATGACCAGCACCCTGCCCCCTCAGGCACCCTGCCCTCCTCCCTGACAACATGTTTTGGCTGTGACAGCACTATTGCATGGGCAGGGGCAGTCACATTCAGAGTGGGAGAGGCAGCTAGTCACTTCAACCCTGGCATTCTGTCTGTCCCTTGTGACTCAGGTTGCCACTTACCCCTGGGGCTGCAGGACACAAGCAGGGATCACCCTTTCAGTAGATATCAGTGATATGGGGAAAAGGTCAGGCAGTACACTGGGCTGCTGAGTCACCGAGCGAGAGTTTCCCTCCCTTCCACCCTACCTGCGGTTGCCTGCCTATCTCAAGGGGCGTCTCTTCCCTCTCTGAAGCCAGTTCCATTCTTCGAATGGATTTAATTCAGGGCATACCATGGGGATATCCCTTGTCTACCTTTCTCTCTCTCTCTCTCTCTTTCTTTTTTTGAGGCAGACTCTCACTCTGTCACCCAGGCTGGAGTGCAATGGCGTGATCTCGGCTTACTGTAACCTCCGCCTCCCGGGTTCAAGCAATTCTCCTGCCTCAGCCTCCCAAGTAGCTGGGACCACAGGTGTGCACCACCACCCTCAGCTAGTTTTTACATTTTTAGTAGAGTTGGGGTTTCACCTTTTTGGCTAGGCTGGTCTTGAACTCCTGACCTCAAGTGATCTGTCTGCCTTGGCCTCCCAAAATTCTGGGATTACAGGCATGAGCCACCACGCCGGTCCCTTGTCTACCCTTTTAAAGGATCTAACATGTTTGGGAAGAAAGCAGGCTTTGGAGTCAGACACGCCTGAGCTGAATCTCAATTCTGCAATTTACTAGCAATTTACCAGCCGTGGCACCCAAAGCAAGTTGCTTAACCTCCCTGACTCTCAATCCCTCCTCTGTAATGGGAGGATAATGCTGCCTAACTTGTCAGATTATTGTGAGAGTAAATGTAGTAAAGTATGTGAAAGGCTTAGCAGAGTGCTTGACAAATGGTGAACAGTTCCTAAATGGTAGATGTTATTATTTGTACAAGCTGACATCTTTGTAGATGCTTGATCTCTGGGGAACACCGTATCTCCCCATAGTCACCAGGCTCTGGCCTTCAGCTCTGCACATCCACAGTCATATGTTTGTGGCTTTGGAAAATTTAGTTGAAATGTGGTGAGACAGGAAGATAAGAAAAGGAAGTAAAAGTGTAGTGACTTCTTTTCTTAACTGTCTCAGATGCACAAATTGCTTCTTCAACTCAAATAACTCCCGGCTGTGTTTGTCTGAGCAGAGGCCAGATGCACGAGTGAACACAGGGGCTGTACAGGTAGTCCGGAGAGCAGGGTTTTATTGTGTCAGGCTTTCTCTTAGACGAATAGAGAAAGCAGAGTCTGTTAACTGAGACTTTGAAATACATGCACTCTTTTACTGTCCACTGAATTAAGACTGAGGTTCTGTGCTTTGGCTCTTGGTTCGATCTCTTCTCCCCCGCTTCATCCAATGCTTCTACTCCTCCAAATAGAGGAAAAACATCGATGTACTCTTTGGATCAAGATGGAGAAGACCTAATTTTCTCAGTGTCATTTGGCAAGATGTTTAACCTCCCTTGTAACCTAGCTATCTTTAGCTTCCTTGATGCTATTTTGAAATGTCAAACTAGCAAATACTGCTTCCAGAATGGTTCTGATCTGGGATGTGACAGGATGCGTGGGGGTGGGGGCCGAGGAGGAGGTGGGGGATGGTGAAGGAGCCTGCTGGTAGATGGTGACATAATGCACCAACTTTGCAACCACCAGGATTCTCTCCCTTCTACCATCTCTGCCACCTCCTGCAGGCCACAGATACATTTAAGGGAGACATAGGGCATTGAGTCTCACCTGGGTCTGACCTAGAGGGATGTCTGCTTATCTGACTCTGGAGCCACAACTGGACATCACATTAGCCAAAAGAGAAAATTGACTCTCATGTGCCCGATCCACTCTAAAAATATGTATTCATTCACACATTCACTCATTCATTCATTAGGTATTTATGAGTACCAACCATGTGCCAGCACTGTACTAGGCACTGGGGATAAAATAGCTTGCAAAGGCTAATTAGTACTTATTGGAATCATCTGGGGAGTTTTATTAAAATGCAGCTTCTCAAGTCCTGTCCCCGAGAGGTGATCCAGGAGGTTTGATGCGGGCCCAGGAGTCCGCATTTTGAGCAAGTACTCAGGAATTCGATGCAGATAGTCCAGGGTGTACGAGAAACCTTAACCTAGCTTGCAGTAACATCTATTTCCTAATTAAGCGTTATCTCAATGTTGAAAGCTTGAGGTATAGAAATACCACCACAAGCCTGTAAGAGCTCACAGTTCATAATCTCCAGAAAGCAACAAAGAATACCATTTTAGGGTGTAAAGTACTTTGAAAGCAGAGGTACAAAGTGCTGATAGGGCTGCAGGCAGGAGGTATCTTGCTCTAGGAGAGCTGGGGAGGCTTTATAAAGAAGGGATATTTGAGTTAGGTCTTGAAACATAAGAAGTGTTTTCAGATAGAAAAAGAGTAGGTGCAGATTGTACTTTCTGAAGATGGACTTACCAACATGTATCTCCCATCCCACATGCTCTTACAATGGGACTGGAATGCTTCCCACAGAGAAGTGGGGGGTCTGTGTTCCCCTTCTCCTGAATCTGGGTGGGGCGTGTGACTGCTTCCACCCAGACAGTGTAGCAGAAATGATACACGTGATTTCTGAGGCTGGGTAACCAAAAGGCCATAAGGCTTCTGCTTGGCTCTTTCTCTCTCGGGATACACCCCTCAGGAACACTGAGCCAACATGTGAGGCGTCCAGCGACTCTGCAGCTGCCACGCTGGAAAGACCACGTGGAGAAATCACATAGCAATAGACAGAGATGGTGGATAATTCCAGTCCCCAGCCTTTGAGCCACGCAGCTGACACTGAGTGGAGCAGAGAGGAGCTGTTCCTTCTCAGTCTGCCTGAACCACAGATTTGTGAACAAAATACATGGTGGTTTTCTTTGCTTTTTTTAAACCACTACATTTGGGGTGCCTTGTTACACAGCACTAGATACCTAGAACAGGCTAGAAGAGCAGTTTAGGAAGGGGAAATGACAGCAGGTGCAAAGGTACTGAGGAGTGAAAGGGTTGTATAAACTATTTTTGAAATTTGGAGAGAATCAATATCCTCATGCAAAATTTAGAAGTCTTGCTTCACTGCAGACTGACATGTGAAATCAAGCTGCATGTGTTTGCCCAAGAGGTACAGGCTAAGCTCTTTCCCTAGGCCATGTGACCCACCAATTCAGTGCTGCCTCAAATTGGCATGCATGATTTTAACTGTCATGGCTTTGCTGAGATGTAATTTTAAGAGTGTGGGCAGCACCTTCTCAATCCCTAGGAAAAGATTCATTAGATGTTGAAACAGAAGTGATTCAGGCATCATCTGGTCTCCTGCCTAAGGTCTTATGGTGCCAAGCACCGTGCCTGGCACACAGAGGATTATACAATGGTGACTGAGCCTGCCTGGGAATAGTGGCATCAGCCTAGAGCCTGTGTCCCTGACTTGTGGGTTGAGAGTCCCGGGAATGGGGAGGAGTCTTTACAGGTCACCTTCCTATCCATTCTGCCAATATCAAGGACTCAGTTCTGCTCACGCACCTCTTCTAGCCACCTATTCTCACCTATTCTTCAACTAGGTCTATATCTTTTCTTCAAAATTCCCACCCATTAAGCCTGGTTCTATCTTTGAGGAATAAGAATTCATTTCCTTTTCCCTATGACCACTGTGAAGGCTTTGGGAAATAAGGGGAAAAACATCAATGTTTTGGGACATAGAGGAAAAACATCAACTTGGCTAGGCTGAGCCACCCACCCCAGAATTCCCTCTCTGGTCTGTTTCTGGTTAGGGTGGGCCATAAGAGATATTCTTCCATGAGAGTTGTGGGTTGGATGGGAGGCAGAGGCCACTTTATAGCATATGCACACCATCGCTCAGGGATTCAATCACACACTAATCTGGGTGCTGCAGTCAAGGGGATTTGCAGAATTAAAGTTCCTATTCAGTTGATTTTGAATGTATCAAGTGCAGCTGGGCTTGCAATTGCTCTCTCTTCCCTATGGGTCTTCCCTTCCTGATTGTCTTCCCTATGGCTTAGGCAGCTTCCACAATTGCATAGGATAATTACTAATACTTGAAACAATAATAATGATAAGTTATTTAATTATCAATCTATGTGTTTATCTATTATTCATTCTTTCATTCACCTATCAGTCAATCAATCAATCAACCAACCATCCCTCCTGTGGTTCTGTTTTGCTGGTTAAGCCCTGACTGACACAACCACCTTTCAGAAGACCTCGATGCTCAGTTTTCCATCGCTAGTTGTGCAGCCCGACTTCCACCAATGTGCCTTTTACAGTGTGGTTTTGAGTCCCGTTATCATGCTGGCCTGGGATTCCAAACATGCTGCATTTTTATGCCTGTCCCTCTTAACAATGTATCCATTCAAGAAGCATTTATTGCATTACTGCTGAATGCTAGGGATCATCTGGGGGATACAGCAAGAAACACGACTCAACAGTTCCTGTATTCATGGAGCTTGGGTCCCTAATTCTGAGACCTTATGCCCTGTAGGGTATAGACCAGTCTTACTAGCACTGCAGGAGGAAGGTTGTTTGACCACTGGTGCCAGAAGTACCACTTAGTGCTAAGAATAATATCACCATCATTATTTGATGACAAGGCTGGACAATAGTTCAGGCACTTAAAAACTAATCATTCAATGTAACCTTGCTAGCAAATGTATGATGTAGACATGATCCTTTCCATCTCTCAAATGACCGAGAAGACTGCATGACTTGTAAGTGCAGAGTCAAGCTGTGACCCCAAGTGTATAAGACCCCAAATATCATGCTTCTGGTTGAATGACAAAATGTGGCCTTTTCCTCCAGTGGGCTCCTTGAAGACAGCCAGCTGTCACTCATTTGGGACCCAAGTTTTTTCCAGATTCTCTTGTCCCTGTGGCTCTAATTCTCTGATAATCTTACTTTAGTCTCTAGTCCACCCTACAGGGAAGATTCTTGTGCTCTTCAAAGTCTCAACAAGACTACTTGCTCAGACAAGAATAAATTATAAGTGATACTGAGAACAATCCTCTCTATAGTTATCAATTTGGGCCTTTGATATATGAAGAAATACAAAACATGGTCTACTGTTCTGCTAGACTTGTGGGATTTTAAGAAGAGCTGTGTACCAGAGGACAGGAACTAGCAATTGTGAGCACCTACCATGGGCCAGGGTCTGTGTCAGTGATAACAGTAATAATAATAATAAATATTAATTGTGTGCTTTTGTGCCAGACACTATTTTAAACATTTTACATACGTTAACATTTAATCTTTTTTTAACGACCACATGAATTAATTACTTTTATTATCCCCTTATTACTGATGAGAAAACAGAGAGGCTCAGACACCTCCTTAAGTGATATAGTTAGTAAATAGTTGAGATTTACTAACAAAGTTGGAATTTGAACTCATGCTGTCTGGTTCCAGAGCCTGTGCTCTTGTCGAACGCATAGTGGCCCCTTTAAAATCATTTATCTCGTTGAATCCTAACAGCCATGTATGTGAAATGCCATCTCAACACTGCTAGATCTTCCACAGCCAATGCTTTATTTATTCTGGTAACATGTCAGTCCCTCCCTTTACTCAATAAGCTTCAGGCAGGGGCGGGGGCGGGTAAGGGTGGGCAGGAACTGTGTCTGTCTAGTTCACTGCTGCGTGTCCAAGGCTTAGCACAGCTCCTGGCACAACAACATAGCAGGCCATCAAGACACAGAAAAGAATATACATATTTCACAAATGAGGAAACCAAAACAAACCATGTGAGGTCAAAAAAGTAATGAGTGACAGAACTGAGGCTGAAGTCCAGATTTCCATGAGGCTGAATTCCATCAAAAGCAGTCTTTTGATCACATTTTCTTTCCTCCTATATATTGAGCTCACAGAGCAGGCCCTCTTACATACTAGATATTCAATAAAATGTGCTATTAAATGAACAAAGTGCCCTGTTCTTCAATTCTTCTAATATCCCATTCCTCCACCCTTTATCTTAAAATTCTATCTTTTCCGTGTTGCCAACACACAGTCTGAGACATGTTCTCCATGCTCATCCTTAACCCTGACCCTGTTGTCTCTAGCTACTC
Organism: Ateles fusciceps; assembly: GCA_036589455.1. Lineage (NCBI taxonomy): Eukaryota > Metazoa > Chordata > Mammalia > Primates > Atelidae > Ateles > Ateles fusciceps. The sequence goes on along the minus strand of JAZHEH010002507.1, from coordinate 15,956,468 downwards.
TTCAATAATCTGACATTTTTATATCATGTTCTGCAGGTGTCCCCAGCCCCTTTGGAAATGCCTGCTGTTTGACTTTGCGCCATCCTTCAAGATAGATGAGACCCACCTAAATTTTCCCCCTTCGGAACCTCTCAATATAGTTTTTGGTTTAATTTCTTGGAATCCATGTGCTATAGATGGGGGAGGTTTTTCCAATCTGCTAAGACATCAAAGAGAGAGTTTCTTGGGTTTTTAGGAGGTGGGGGAGCTTATGCCAAGAGAAGTATGTTAACTTCTTGAGATGGAACCATGTCAGACCCAAAGATTACAGTGGGAGAGCTTCAGGTAAATGATAAAGTCCCACTAGAGAAATTAAAATTCTTGTGGGTCGGGGTAGTTTGAATTGCTGGAATGAGCACTAACCCAAAGAGGCAATGCCTGCTAATAAAATGAGCTGTAAACCCACGTTCTCTGTCCTTCCTTCCCCTCCTCCCTTCCTCCCTTTCTTCCTTCTTTCCTTCCTTCCAGGAAAAAACATCCAGGCAAGTGGACAGCATTTGCATCAGCCCAGCAATAAGAAGGACCATATTCTACTTGGGAAAAGGTAAAGGTGTTTCATATGGATGGAAGTGAGTTCAAGGGGGGACAAGAATGGAGCTTGCCAGCTAAGTGGAGGCTGGCTTTTAAGACAATTGTTCTTAAGGCAATGGGGAGCCATTGATGAGATATAAGGTAGAGAGTGCTCATGTTAATTCTTAATTTATTATGAAAATACTTTGAATATTTTAGGAGCATTTTTCGAGCTCTACACATACTTCTTGTATTTTGGTGGTCTCGAAGTCATAGGGCAGAGCTAGGAGTTAATTTCAGTTCCAGCTCATGGTATGACATAGCAAGTGATTTCTTATTTTAGGTCCTCAGTTTTCTCATCTCTAAATGAAGAGAAAGAATATCAAAGGACTGGCAAGTTTAACATGCTCAATAGTTTTTCTTTGCTGAACTCTTCCCAGAGGGTCAACCAGCCTTCAATAGGTGTGATTAATAAATTACAAAAGATAAATAGAGTGCCTTGAAAGATTTTATGTTTCTTATTTAAATTTTACCTGTCTTTACAGCCTGCCAGGAAACCTGTCATTCAACCCTTTGCAATAAAGCAGCCCCTCATGAATGAAGCAAAATAAATCAGAGGTCGTGGGCTTTTAAACTCACGAAATGAAAGCCCAGCATGCATGCAGCCTCCCTCCAAATTAATCACCAGATTAAATGCAAGATGTGTACACCAAATCAATAGCTTGTGACACAGATCTCCTGCCTGTGCTTCAGGAAAATTCCACTTCCTTTCAGATGTTGTTGCTTGAAATGTCAGGAAGTTTCCATTCATCACCCGCCCCTTGAAAATGCCACCATCACCATACTTCATGTTTTCTTGCTTTCTTTCTTCAGAGGAATCCAAGCACCTTGCAGAGGGAGCCCACTCATTGTCACAGACTCTCCTGGAGGCTGAAAGAGGGGCAGTATGCAGAAAGGAGAGGTGTAGAGAGGCCTGATTTAGAAATAAGAAAACGAAATCATAAAGAAGCCTAATGTCTTGTTCCAGCATCTGAAAGATACAAGATGCATATATTCCCTTAGGTGGGCAGCTTAGGTAGTAGGAAGAGCACGGATTCAGGACTTTGAGAAACATGGATTTAAATTTTGACCCGCAACACCTCTCTGCACTTCACTGTTATCTACAAAATAGAGGAAATAAAAACACTATACATTCAGGACTTAACATCAACACTTACTAGTTGTGTAACCGTGGGGCAGGTTATGTGACTTCTCTGTCTGAGCATCTTCATTTGTATATGAGACCATGGAGGTTAAATGTCCAACCTGTTGTCACTGCTCAACAAAAAATAATGTACCATTTCATCTCTCAATCAAAGCTAAATCCACTTTCTCTGCTCTTCAAAACTTGACCCTGCCATCACCTTCTCCAGTAACCCCTAGATTGAGTTAGATCCCTTTTTGTAGTGCAATAATAATATTAATAATACTTTAAAAAACAGCGATAATAACACTAAAAACTAACACACTGATCACTTACTACATGACATGCTCTGGGTACTTTATTTGGATAATTCATTTAGTACTCATAATAATCTTATCAGTTGTGTTATTATGTTCTGTCTTTTACAGATGAAGGAAGGAGATACATAGAGTTTCTATTACCTGCTCACTGATATCTTAGTCAGTTTGGGCTATAACAAAATACCATACATGGGGTGGCAATTTTTTTTCTTCTCACAGTTCTGGAGGTTGGGAAATGCAAGATTGAGGTGCCTGCAGATTTGGTGTCTGGTAAAGGCTTCCTCATTGATGCCTCTCTTCTCACTGTAAACTCACAAAAATGGAAGGAATGAGAAATCTTTCTGGATTTCTTTTATAAGGGACTAATCCTATTCACAAGGGCTCTGCCTTCAGGACACAATTACCTTGCAAAGGCGCCACCTCTTAATATCATCACCTTGGGGATTAGGGTTTCAACATATGGATTTGGGGGAGAACATAAACACTCAGATTACAGCAACTGGAAAGCAGGGGAGTGGTCCTACCTCCCAGAGAATCCTGAGCATCACTCTGTCTTGATTATATGGCCATGATATTTCCCCTTATATGGCTTTCAGCTCCACCAGACTGAAGGCTTTCCCGAAATAGGGACTTAGTGTAATCTAATTTTGTATTCCCAAAGTTTAGCACAGAGTAGGTGCTCCTTGAATTTGAAATGAAACAAAATTGACTTCTTATGCAAAGGCAATAGACTGCATTTAACAGAAAGGGCTCTGAATTGAGAAGGTGACATCCCCCATCAGAATGTTGCAGAGCTAGACGTTATTTCACATGGAAGATACTCAGCCAGACTGGGGCAAAGCAAAGACAACAGTAACACAGACAACAACCAAAAACATAACAGAAAACCCTGCAAAACCCCAAAAGCCCCCAACCTAGAAAATGTAAGACCCTTCCCTTCCCTACCTAAGTGGAAGACCCTTAATAGATGTTTATTTAATATGTATGTTCTAGAAGTTGCCACAAGAACCTCAGTGAATGGTACATGTGGTTGTCACACATGGAATATACCCAGTAAATGGCAAAGGAAAACTTCTTAGGTTTCCAATTCCAGAGTGCTGCTGGCTCAGTCATTCTTAACAAATTGTTTTGTTCCTTTCGCTAACTCTTGTGTTAAAAAAATTTCATGGGGGCCGGGCGCGGTGGCTCACGTCTATAATCCAAGCACTTTGGAGTCCAAGGTGGGCGGATCACCTGAGGTTGGGAGTTCAAGACCAGCCTGACCAACATGGTGAAACCCCATCTTAAAAATAAAGAAAGGAAGAAAAAGAAAGAAGAAAGAAAGAAGGAAGGAAGAAAGAAAAGAGAAGAAAGAAAGAAAGACAGAAAGAAAGAAGAAAGAAAGAAAAATTTCATGGGATATTGTTAGAGACAGGCCTCAGAACTAAGTGGAACTCCCTGATCATTGCAGTCAAGATTCTGATGCTAATAGTCACAGCACGGAAGAAAAATAAAATGCCTATAATCATATAGAACAAAGCTCAACTGAACTGATCATTACATTCAAATTAAGTAATGAGACTGTTTTTCTACATTTGCAAAAGTTAATACAATCAGCAATATCTAGGTTCAGTGGGGCTTTGAGGAAACGGGTACGCCTACGTCCTGTTAAGTGTGAGTGTAACTTTGGAGTCTCCACCCAAACCTTGTTTCTGGGATTCTGTCACTCAGAAATACCAACACGTGTGCTCACAAATATATTTTCAAGCAGATTCATTCCAGCACCATTTGTAACAGTGAAACACTGGATACTTCCAAGGTAGGAAAATGGCTTAAAACTTTCATGGTATATTCATGCAAATAGGGAGCAACAGAAACAAATACAACAGGTCTGTATGTATTGACACAAAAAGATGAGCAGATGCTGGCAACAACAACGACAAAAATGAAGCTTGGCTGCGCAGGAGGCCTCTAGCACTCTGCTCTAGCTCTGTGCCTGCTTGCATTGGTCCTCGCTTGTGCCACACCAGAGAAATAACTAAGTGACTATCAAGGATATAGATAGGAAGGGAAAGGAGAATAGAATATTTTTTTTCATTTATAATTTTGATTCCCCTTTTGTCCTCCTTTTTTTCTATTATAATGTACATGAATGTGTTAGTGTGTTTGGGCTGCTATGACAAAATACCATGAATTAGGTAGTTTGTAAACAGCAAACAGTTATTTCTCATGGTTCTGAAAGCTGAGACGTTCAAGATCAAACACCAGCAGATTTGGTGTCTGGTAAGAGCTTGCTTTCTCATAGATGTCACCTCCTAGCTGTATCCTCACATGGTGGAAGGGACAAAGGAGCTCTCTTCAGTTTCTTTCATAAGGACACTAATTCTAATCCTGAAGGCTCCACCCTCATGACCTAATCATCTCCCAAAGTCCCCACCTCCTAATACCAATACCAATTCTAATACCAATACCAATACTAATATTTTGAAGGTCAAGATTTTGCCATATGATTTTGGGGGGGTGGGGACACAAACATTCATACCACAGCAATACACTTTTTGGGGGTTATCACTATTACTTGATTTGTTCTTTTTCAAAGTTCTGGTGTCCAGTAAAAGCAAAGCCAGACTCTTGATGCGATGACAGGGCTATGTGTAATACAAGTATGGACAAAGCCCTTTGATAATAGAGAAAAAAATGGAATGGCAACACAAAATCCCACCAGGAAGAGTGGAGAAAGGCATCACTGAAGAGGGGGACCTAACATTCTGCCTGGGTCTTGACTGGGGGAACAACAAAGGCAAAGCTTTCCAGGCAGAGGCATACAAAAGCCCAAACCAAGAGGCACAAAACCATGTGGGCTGTGGTGGGTCTGCAGCAGGATGGCTTCCTTGATGCTTTATTCCATGTTGGGAGGGGACACCAGAAGCACAGTCTAAGGAACAGCCTGAGTTTAGCTCTACTTGGGGGAGTAGCCATGGGGAAAGAAGGCAAGAAAGCTACAATGATAGTTTGCACACTGTTTTCATCTGACCTGCTGTGGAATGTGGCTCATAACTCATCTGCATATGTAGCTATTGAGGTGGACAAAGTAAATCCAGCCAGTGGAAATTCCTGGGAATCCATGATGAGGCCCAGATAGGAAATGCCAGTGAAGAGATTTTACTGATGCCAACCCCAAATACTAATGCTCAAGCTGTGCTTCTCAGAGAACCTTCATTGCCTGTCAGCTTTAGATGAAGCACTTTGGCAAATGGCAAATGAATAATAATTAGGGTTCTATTGATATTATCCTTTCCAACCCTTTGCATCTAACGTGATGCTTCAAGAAGCTTTGAGACAGTGGTGATTATTCTAATTTTACAGATCTTAAAACTGAGGCTCAGGGAGGTCTGGTAAATTCTTCAAGATCACATAGCTAAGGGAGACAGAATGATATCATAAAATAATCCTTTCATTTGGAATGAATCTGGTTGCACAAAATTTACATATTTTGGCTTTCAGTTGTTGCCACCCCTATTCCTGTAATGAGATTTGTAATATCAGGCATTATGGGGGGAAAGTGAAAGGAAATGATCCTTTATTCAGTGTCTACTGTAGACCAGGCACTTTTGTTATCCAAGTTGCTTCCAGAAGAAACATGAAACATAATCTCAAAGAGCTGTGACTTCATTGCAGAGACACACTACACTTACATGAATGTTTTAGAGGTTGGTACCTTTATCACTTTAAATCACAACTCCTGGGGTGATTGACTCACTACACATCCATGGCTTTAAGAATTTCAGGAGCCCCCAGTGGCCATCTGTATTGTGACCTCTTAACCAGGAAAGACACCAGAGCCTGACCCAAGCTACCCTGGTCTGATTCTCTTTAATAGAAATATGAAAATGGAATGGGTTGAAGAGATTGGGAGTTGCTGGGGGGAGAGTCACATTTGTGGCAGTCTTCAAGGGTAAAAGAAAGGCCATGAAACAGTAGAATATTTGAAGGTATGATGGCAAAAAATATCCAAATTTGATGAAAAATATAAGCTCAATGAACCTCAATTAGGAAAACAAAAACTCCACCAGAGCACATTACAATCAAATTTTTGAAAACAAACAATTTAGAGAAAAGCTTAAAAGTGACCAAAGGAAAAAAGACACATTATTTATAGAGGAACAAAGACAAAACATGAGTACAGACTTCTCATCTGAAGCTATGTGAGGAGACAATGGACCATGTTCTTTAAAGTGCTGAATGAAAGGACAAAATAAACTGTTGGCTTAGATTTTCATATCCAGTAAAAATATTCCTCAGAAATGAAAATTAAATAAAGACTTTAAGACAAATGTGAGCTGGGCTAATTTAGTGCTAGCAGACTTAAACTACAAGAAATATTGAGGAATATCCTTTAGACAGAAAGGAAATTTCAACAGATGGAAACTTAGATGTAGAATAGAAATGGAGAATACAAGGTATGGTAAATGTGCAAGGAAACATAAAATGGACTCTTGAAAACAAATACAATAACAATATATTTGCAAACTTATATGCAGAAGTAAAATGTAGAACAAAGGAGAGGGAAAATGGAAGTATATAATATTATGGTTTTTATAGGTGAAGTGTTATAATATTATTTGAAGGTAGATTGTGAAAAGAATCTCTGCTGTAGGGTTTACTATGTGTTAAAGAAACATATAGTACACCCTAAGCAGAGACTAGCAAACTTTTGTAAAGAGCCAGATAGTAGAAATTTTAGGCTTTGCATCCCACATGGTCTCTGTCACAACTACTCAGTTCTGCCACTGTAGCATGAAACTCATCATCTAGATAGACAACCATAGGCAATACATAAATGAATGAGTGAAAATGTGTTCCAGTATAACTTTATAAAAGCAAGTGATGGGTCAGATCTGATTGCAGCCTGTAGTTTGCTAACCCCTGCCTTAGAGCAAGAGCTAAAAATAAAATAAAATAAAATACTGGGCTAATAAGACAGTAGTGGAGATAAAATGGAATAATAAAAAAATTTTCAATCCAAAGGAAGGTGGGGAAAAAAACAAGAAAAGAAAGAACAGATGGGACTAGTAAAAATACAAATAGCAAGATGGTACATTGAAGCACAATATTGCTAAATATATTAAATGTGAAGTACCACAATATTGCTAAATTCAATTAAATGTACTTGAAACACTCAAAAGGCAGATTTTTAAGACTAGGTAGAAAAGCAAAGCTCAATAATATGTTATCTATTAGAAATCTATTTAAATATAAAGTCTTAGAATAAAAGGGTGGGAAAAACATACTGTGAAAATATTAATAATAAAGCTGGAATGGCTATAATAACAACAGACAAAGTGGACTTCAGCATAAATGACATGACCAGAGATAAAGAGGGATGCTTCATAATGATAAAGGGATCAGTTTATTAAAAGGATACAATAATTCTAAATCCTTACCCTAGAGCGTCGAAATTCATGAAGTAAAAACTGACAAAAAGAATAAATAGATAATCTACAATAATATCTGCAACATTCCAATACTTCTTTCTCAGTAATTGATATAATAAGTATAAAGAAAATCAGCAAGAATATAGTAGCCTCTAGCAAAGTTATTAACCAATGTGATGTTACTGATATTTATAGAACATTTCACCAAATATATATTCCACCAGAATATACCTTCTTTTTAAGTGCACATGGAACACTTAAGATATATTATATGCAAGGCAATAAAAGAAGTCCCAGTAAATTTTAGAGTATTACAATTATTTAAAGTATGCTCTTTAGCCACAATAAGAATATGTTAGAAATCCTATTTCTAGGCACATGTCTGGGAAATCCTCAAACATTTGGAAATTATATAAGATAGTTCTCAATAACTAATGATAAGAAAATAAATCACAAAGAATATTAGAAGACATATTGTAGTGAATGAAAATGAAAACTCACTTTGTAATTTGTGGGATGCAGCTAAGATGGTGACCAGGGTAAGTTTATGGCTTTGTTTATATTAAAAAATTAGAAATGTCCAAAATCAATGACCCACTTTAAGATGCTAGAAAAAGAAGATTGACTTAAACTCAGTGTATCATTACACATTCGAAGAAAATAATACATAAAAGAACAGCAATTGGCTGGGCATGGTGGCTCACAATGGTAATTTCAGTACTTTCAGAGGCTGAAGCTGGAGGATTGCTTGAGCCCAGGAGTTCGAGACCAGCCTGGGTAACAACATGAGACCCTATCTTTACAGAAAAAAAACACAAAATATTTATACAGGTATCATGGTGTACACCTGTAGTCTCAGTGCAGCTACTTGGGAGAGAGAGGTGGGGGATGGCTTGAGCTTGGGAGGTGGTTGAGACTGCAGGGAGCCATTATTGCACCACTGCACTCCAGCCTGAGTGACAGAGTAGGACCCTGTCAAATACACACACACACACACACACACACACACACCAGAAAAACAAATCAATGAATCCAAATCCAAATGCTGAGTTTTTTAAAAGAAATGAATTGATACACTTACTTCTAGTAGAATGAAATAGCAGAAGCAGAAGATATGAATGCTCAATAAAATGAATTTAAAAGAAACCATCATTACAAATGTTACAGAAATATAAAGGATAATAAGGTAATATTATAAACAACCTTATGGCAAAAATTCAACAATTTACATGAAATGTATCAATTCCTTGAAAGACTCTTAACTACCAAAATTGATTCCTGATGAAACAGAAAATCTGTATTGCTCTAAATTTATTATAGAATTTGTTACTGTTATTAAAACCTTTCCATAAATAATAATAAAGACCTCCAAGGTAAATTATCAAACACTTAAGGAAGAAATAGTACCAGTCCTACAAAACTATTTCACAAGGGTGGAGGAGGGAACACTTTACAAGTCATTTCATGAAGCTAGCCTTAACGCTACTATCAAGACCAAATAATTTATGAAACAAAAAAAGAAAACTACAAACATGTCCTTTGTGAAATTAGTTGTAAAAATCCTTTTGAAGAGTAGTAAATAAAATCCAAGAACATATAAAAAAGGATAATATATCACCTCCAACTAGGGTTTCTTCCAGAAATACAAGGTTGGTTTAATATTTACAAATCAGTTAATGTTATTTTACATATTAACAGAAAAAAGAGAAAAATTCTGCAATGGCTGCAGGAAAAAAATGCTATAAAAATTCAATATCCATTTATTACTTTAAAAAGACAAACTACTCACTCAACACCTAAAAATAGAAGGAAACTTCCTAATAAAGGGTGTCTGTGAAAAACTCACTAACATGCAAAAAGGTGAATGACTAAATGCCTTCATCCTAAGAGCAGGAACACAACCATCAACTTATTACCTTACATCACAACACAAAAAATTACTTGAAATGGATCATAGATCTAAATATAACAGCTAAAATTAGAAATTCCCAGAAAAAAACACAGAACGAAATATTTACAATCTTTATGTTAGCAAATGTTTCAATGGAAAATATGCAGTATGAAAACAATGGACTTAAAATTTTAAACTACTCTTTGAAAAACAAAATCAAAAGAATAATAAGGCATTGCATAGACTGGGAAAAATATTTGTCATAGATAAATCTGACAAAGGACAAGTATTCAACGTGTATAAAGAACTCTATAACTCATTAGAAGACTAAAAAAAATTTTTTAAGGGGCAAAACTTAGAACACTTTCCAAATGAAGATATATGATTGGCCAATAAGCATATGAGAAGATGCCTAATATTGTTAATTATCAGAGAAATGCAAATTAAAATAAGAATTTTAATATAAGAATTTTATTTTAAAATAAGAATTTTAAAAAATGCAGAATTTTTCTCTTCTGTTAATATGTAAAATAACATTAACTGATTTGTAAATATTAAACCAACCTGTATTTCTGGAAGAAACTCTAGTTGGAGGTGATATATTATCATTTTTTATATGTTCTTGGATTTTATTTACTACTCTTTAAAAGGACACCAGGACACATCCATTAAATTGGCTAAGTTTAGAAAGACTGATACTACCAAGTATTGCCAAGGATGTGAAGCAATTAAAAGTCTCATATGTACTGGTGGTAACTAAAACAGTATAAGCACTCTGGGAAATTGTAAGTGAAACGTGCTTATCTTACATCCCCACCAATTCCACTGTTACATAAGAGAAATGAAAATGTATGTCCACACAAAGATTTGTACACAAATGTTCATAACAGCTTTACTGATACAGTTCCCAAACTGGAAACAATCCAAAGGACCATCAACAGGTGAATGGATAAACATATTACTACTTATCAAATAAGTCAACCAAGCAATCTACTGAAAAATGCAACGACATGGAAGAACCTAAAATACTATTATATGTGAAGGTGTACATACTGTATAATTTCATTGATATGAAACTCTAGAAGAGACAAATCTAATCCACGCTGACAAAAAGTTGTTTGCTAGTTGCCCGTGACTAATGATGTTTAGGGTTAATCAATTGGCTAGACAAAAAGAAAATTTTTAGATGACAATGGTGGATATCTTTCTTGATTGTGGTGGTGATTACACAGGTATATACATTTGTCAAAAATGATTCAACCATACACTTAAAATGGGAACACTTTTTTTGTATATAAATAATAGTCCACAAACCCCAGGTTTCCAGAAACCTTCCCAAGAGTTCCCAAGAATGGTGCACTCAAGTTTCTGGAGCTCACCCTATGAACGCATCCACCTCAGTTCTCACCCATGTCTCTCTCCTTCATCCCTGCTTCTCATGGCTGTCCCAGTTCTCTCTAGTGTGTTTCACCGGAAAATCCTGCATGCTCCTTTCTCCTTTATCTCCCAATGCACCACCAACACGACACTACTCTGTATAGAGCATTTTACCAAAGTTCTGGTGATGAAGGAGGAAAGTCACATCACAGGAGAGGAAACAATTAAGGGTAAATGTCCTCTGCCCCTTGAAAGCAGTGACTCACTGCCCCTTCGCTCTTAGCTGCAGCCTCCTTTCATGGGGCTGGGCCCTTGTTCTTTTCTCTCCCCTAATTCAAGGACACAAGACCATGTCAGGGACTGACAATGGGAAAACTCTCTAGTCCTATTATGCTGTAAAAGGAAAAAATGTAAATCTCATCCTTTCTTGCCCTTTCTCAACTAGAGGAATCCTGACATCTATATTTGCATAGCCCCAAAAGCCAATTAGAGTAACTTTTTCAGCAAAAAACATTTACTTTTTTAAAGAAAGATTTCCGAGATTTGTGTTCTTCACCTGGGACCCTTACTAAAAATTCAAAAAACTGTGCCCACACCAAATCCAGGGAAGAAGAATTTCTTGGTTTGGGACCTGGTAATCTCTATTTAAACTAGCACATCACCTCACCAAACTCTCCCTGCCTTGAATTCTTAGGCAGCTTAAACAGAAAAAAAAAAAATGCTGCTTGTTTCGTGGTTAATAAATTATCTAGGTATATTCTAATAAATGTCCTTTAAGCCAGAGGTCTCTCATCCTTGATTTCAGAAATTGATATTTGAATTTTTGTGCAGGACTGGTCTATCTCCCAATCTCTATCCCCATAGCTCACACTTAGAGCACAGCAGGGAAAGTTCTGGACTACCAGCCCCATAATGCTGCAGTAGGGGCAGAACTACAAAAATACAGCTTGTCATAAGCCTTCCTTTGGGTTCCCAGATTGCATTTAAAGCTGGTGGCCTGGGAATCATCTTATAACCTCATAGTGTGATGTCTGTGTGTAGCTCCTTAAAGCCATAAGTCCCCCCCCAAACAATACCGCTGCTCAGAACTACAAGTTACTGTGAGTTGCTCATGCCACCAGGAAGATTTCTGGTAAGTCCTAAAAATGCAAATTATCCTTTGGAATCTTTAGATTGGCAAGATGTAATTGAAATTGTTGGACAAAGTTCTGGGAAGGTAATCTGGGTGTGTGGTCTGTCTAGAGCCATAGAATGGTTTAAGGAAAAACCTTGAAATAGCAAGTGACGAGACTTTCCTTGAGGTTCACAGATGTTCTCTACAAATGCTAGAAGCATGCTAAGGATGAAATTTCATTTTAAGGGCCTCATCAGCAAGCACACAAAGATCAAGAATCAACACTAAACATGTGGCTTGATGTAAATAAAGTTTTTAAAGCCCTTCTGTTTTCCATTCCAATAATTGCTTACAGCACAATTCTTTTTTTTTTCTCCAGATTTTGTTGAATTACTTTGATTCCTCCTGAGATTATGAATATAGAGACTAAGGTATAGATGTATTACACTTGGGCATCAGCCACACATCTTTCGGAGGCACACTATGTGCTCATGAAAATGATGGTGATCCACATGGCCCACAGATAACCAAGCTTAGCAGGCATCCATCTAGTCTTTTAAATATAAATATATTTGTACTTTATTGCAAATTTTGAATCTCCCTGAGTACAACTGACATACTAGTTTTTACTGGCCATGAGAATGTTATGACTCTGTGGATAATAGTGGCAACTAACGTTTATTTAACGCTTCTACATTCATGCCACCTTATGTATTTATTATGCCCTTCAGTCCTCAACACAATCCTGTGAAAAAGGTTGTGTGTGTACCTTCATTTCGCAAATGAGGTTACTGAGGAAACGTTGTCACAACTGTAGACTGAGGGCCAGAAGGTCCAGCTTCAAAGCACTCATGCCTAACTATAATGATGTCCTCATTTGAGAGATATTTGCTGAGTGTTTACTTTGTGCCAGGCACTGTCATAGACTCTGGAGATAAAGCAGTGACCAGAAGAGACAAAGATTTCTGCCTCGATGAAGCATACATTTTGTCTCACATCCACCATGTGAATTTACAGTAATGTACCTAACAAATCTCTCTTGTAGGATGTTTAAACGGCTTCTGATTTAATGACCTTTTTTAAGGCCGTTAAATAAAAAAAGGTCAATAATAAAAAAAATTAACAGTGTGAGGGAGCGCATTCTGATTTGTAAATCTCTATGTATCCTAGTCTCTGCTTATTTCATTAGGAGAGTTAAGAGTTTCCCAGAAGGGGAATTAACAAAGGCAAAGGATTTGAATATTCATTTGAGTTCTTGATTCCTATTGCTAAGTAACCCCTAGCAATGGTATAACAATTTACACTTCCATCAACTTCAGCAGTTTTGAGAATGTCCATTTCACCATGCCCTTTCCAACATTCTTTAATCCTTGTCTACCTGATATCACATCAATAGCTCTGTAACAACAAATATGATACTTACTGACTTAGTTTTATTTAGAGAAAATGAATTTCCCTGATTCAAAATAGTTGAAGAACGACAATTTGTTTTAAAAAGACCTCACTTGCCCTCATAATCAAAAGGAAGAATTAAATACTTCCCTCACAGTGCATATGAATATCTTCATTAAACTCTCAATTTTGTCTGAGAAACATACCCTGATACTGAAAGGCCTTGTGAACATAGAAATCTCTCTGCAGAATGGCTCACAGGCACCTGTAACCATTGTGCCTTCGAGTAAATTGGCTTTTTTTGTGAGGTAATGACTTACCCATCATGAAGGAATCTAAAACCATGCCACTCTGCCAGAATGACATTTGATCTGTCCTGTTTTAGAATCTTCCTTGCTTGTACTACGTCTCTTAATTAAGTGCAATTTCTACCTTCTTGGAATTTCCAGAGCATATTTTATGTATCTGTGCTATGATACTTAATATAGTCAGGTTAAGTATGTAGTTTCCTTAGCTCTTGGGCTAGAAAAATAGAGCTAATGGCACCTGTTGTATAGATCTGTTGAGAGAATTAAATGAATCAATGCACATAAAGCACTTAGCACAGTGCCTAGCACAGACATACCTTCAACAAATATTTGTTGAATGAAGGAATGAATAGTCAGTGCATAATAAATCTTAGATGCTGCCAGCTGCTGGCAAGTTGTTCTCAAACCTTAGTGTACATAAAATTAATTGGGAGAACTTGTGAAAATGCAGACCCTGAGGCCCCACCTCCAGATATTGTAATTCAAGAAGTCTGGGGTAGAGGCCCAGGAATCAGGGTGACTCTGAGACAGGTGATCCAGACATTACACATAACATAGGGAATCATTGATTAGCCTGTGAGCTCCATAGTAGAGAGGAAACTGATGTTCATCTCTAAATGACCCTACACCTGTCAATCCCAGTCCTTGGTATGCAGTAAGTGCTCAAGGAGAGGTAACTTGAATTCCAGCCTTGCTGGTGGAGAAGGGGTTGTTTCTAGTCCTGTCAATACAAAGTAGACAGACAACCAATGGTTCTGGAATGTTTGGACGCTAATCTCTCTCCAGACGTGATCTCAAAAATACGGTGCTGCTGTCCTGGAGCAGAATTTTCCCAAGTCTCACATTCTTCTGTGTCTCCCCAAGCAGGATCAAAATTTGAGCTCTTTACTTTTACCATGTTATCTGATCTAATCCACATAATAGCACTGTGAGGAGGGAAACTGAGGCTTAGAGAGTTTGTTACCCGTCTGGAGTCACACAGCAAGTAAGTGCAGGGGGGGTCAAACTAGGCATGAACCATCACCAAACCTTTCCCACAGTTCCTTAGTGGTATGGAGGAAGGCAACTGAGAGATATCACCCTTGGCCTGCCAGGGCAGGTGAAGTGTGGGCTCCAGTGTGAGTGTGTGTGTGTGTGTGTGTGTGTGTGTGTGCATGTGTATGTGTGTTGCCAGCAAATTCCTGATTCGAGGTGCCTGCATAAAACGGAGGAGATTTTTTTCCCTTGTAAGTAAATACTGTAAATACCCTGACTTCATCCCTAACCAACCAGCCCCTGCCAGTTTGCATGCTACTCCTGTGTACAGCATGACTCAAAGGACCCTCAGGGAGCAGGTGGGTTAAAAATCTATCAAACAATAATAATTTTCATAGGTGGGAACTCCCCCAGCTTTCCAGTTGGCTGTTCAGTTGATTATGAGTCATGAATTTCCTTTTTAGGGTAATATTTACCATAGAGCATGGCTGGTTATAGGGAATACATAATATCCATTTATCTGATGGGAAACATGTTATTAAAACATTACATAATGATAGATTTACCTGATAAATAATCCTTGGGATTAAACAAAAAAGGCTGGGGTGGGGATAGGGAGTGATTGAGGGAAGCAGAAAGGTGAATAGGAATAAGCCATGGTTTGGTGGTAAATAAAGAGGGCATTTGTTCAGAGCTGGGTGTTGAAATGATTCTTACTGTGATAATTAGAAGAGAAGAGAGAGAGAGAGACAGAGAAACTGGGTCAAAGACAGATTAAAGGAGGAGGTAATAAGGATGAACATAGGAAATGGTTAATAACATAATCAGAGGCATCTTTTAAATATATTGTTAGTATGTTCAGGCATTGAGCTAATTCTTTTACATATATCATCATTTATATTCTCTTGAGAACCCCAGGGAACACTCCCACTACCACCCCTTATTTCTAATTCCAGCCAGTATAGTAAAGCAGTTGAAAGCACAAACCTGGAGCTGGAGTGTCTGAATTTGCATGTCATCTCTCTATTTATTAGCTGTGAACCCTGAATTTTTCTGTGCCTGTTTTTTCATCTATGAAATGGACATGATGACAATTTTGCCCACTTTTAGAGGGTTGTTTATAGGATTAAAATGATTCATTTAAAAATTACTTAGAACAGTGTATAGCACATTTGAAACAATAAATTCAGCTACTATTTCAATGGAAGCTGAGGAATCTGAGTTCAGAAGTGAAATCACTTGTCCAAGATCACAGAACTGGAAAATAACAGAGCTGGGATTTGATTTCAGAACATGTGCTCTCAATCTCTCTGCTTTGGCTGATGGGAACAATATGGTGGTCACTAAAATACCACAGAGCATGTTTTCCTAAGGCACATGAGGCCAACACCCAGCATTCGAGTCAATCAATCCTAAATTTATGGGTCATTTTATAACCAGAGAGTACAATTTAAAAACAACTCTAGAGGGCATCTCATCCAAAGATTGCGAGCTGTTAGCCCAGGCATCCCCTCATTTCCTACAGATATGATTTGTTTGGTCTGCACAGTGTTGGCTGGAGCAGAGCTATGACAACTTTTGAATTAGTTATCCAAATGAAAATTGTGAGGTTTCATGAAAAAAAGAAACAAAAAACTCAGAGGTATATATTCTCTAGAAAAGTTGGAGGATCTTGCAACCCCAGACCCCTGTCCTTATGTGTAAGAGTCAGGTGTGCTCAGAGGCCTCTGAGTCTGTTCTCATCATTTCTGACTGTCCCCTGCATCAGGCCCACTTCACATATTTGTGTCCACATGACTGTCCATGTGGACATCAAATATGGTACAATAGAACCCATGCTCCCTCAACTTCCTCTTTTTAGACTTAATGCCTCGCTCAATACATTTTTCCAAAGGATGGGGTCTTAATTCTCTCCCTAGGCTGCCTTCCTCTTCTAAAGCCTTGCATGGTTCCATGCCCCTCTCACAGCATGTGTCACTGAGAAAACCCAACTCCTTGGGTGGAGTCTGACCAGCACAGAGTACAGGAGAACAGTGGACTCACTTCCCCTGAGCCTCCCATTCGACAGTCTCCTGTTAGACCAGCCTCCTCAGGTTAAGGAGGACTTCCATGTGGCTCTCCCCAGCTTCCCGGTGACAAGGAAGCTCAGGATATTCCAGAATGTCGGTCTGTCCCAGGGCCTTCACTGGGCATTGAAGAAGCTTCTTGCCTGAGGTTACCTGTTATCTCTGAAAGTTAAAGGGTTTCTCTTCCACTACAGTCAAGCCCATCTTGTTCAAGTGTTTTCAAGATCACAGTGACACTCACTTAACTTGTACAGCTGCAAACACTGATTCCCAGCTAACTTCAGAGACTCCAACAGGAGCCTCAAAGTCAATAGCTCAGGGATTCCCCAATCCCAGTGAAGACCTCCTTTGTGTCAGGCTCCGTGCTTCTGCCTCATTCTCACGAGCAGGTGCTACTAACCTTGCTTTGAGTACCAGGCTCTCTTACTTAATCTTCATGACTGTTCTGTGAAGCAGGTGTTAAAATCCCTATTCTACAGATGGGAAAACTGAGGCTCAGCAAAGTTAATGTCTTGTCCAATGACAAGTCTGTCTAATTCCAAAGCTGCATGTTCTTTACAGTCTAGCAAATATAAAATCTCAGATATATACTATGGTGGAAAGAATATATGAACATAATAAATCCTCTATAAGAGGTAGTTCAAAGAAATGTGAGATAATATTTTATGGAGAAGATAGCTCATAGAGGATTGAGATAGCTCAGAGCTCCATAGAGAAGGTAAACTGGAGTAGATCCTTGACAAATGGGGACAGTCTTTAGGGTGGAAGAGAAGCTAACATATGGAGGCCACAGCAATACACAGTGTCAAATGGAGAAAATTTAGGATATGTAATTTATTTACCTGGCCTCAGATATCTTTGCAGTAATAAAAAAGAAAGAAAAGGCTGGATGGTGAGTGTTTCTCTAGGAGGCAATGAGGAATCCCATTTCTCTAAGAGGCATTTCTTAGAGAAATCCCATTTCTCTAAGAGGCAATGAGTTGGAGCAGTGGCAGGTCATAACCATTGGCCCTGGAGAAAGCCACTCTCTCCTCCCCCCACTTCCTCCTGCTGGTGTTGTGTTCTCCTGCTACAGACAGACTTTAGTGTGGGGGTCCAAGAGGCAGTCACGCATACTAAAAAATGTATGGGCTTTGGAGATTGACTCCAGCTGGGGCAAGGAGAGTTGGGAGTTATTGATAGAGAATGGGGCGTTTGACCAGCACTGTGAAGGACAGTTGAGCTGTCAGCACTCAGAGAAGAGGGCAAAGGACATCCCAGGTGGAAGGACCAGTGGGAGCAAAGGGACAGAGGCAGCAATTTAGCAGGCACATTTGGTGCACAGTGAATAATTTACTCTTCCTGAAATGGAAAGTTTGTGAGAGGGCAAGGGGTGTGAAGTAGGTATAAGGCAGAAATGATGGATTTTTGGCAAATGTCAGAATAAGAATTCCTTTTCTCATCTGAAACACAAAGTCGGCCTGGATCCATTTTGAGCAAGGGAGTGAGAATGAAGACTTGGGCAATAGCTGGCAGAATGGATCAAGGAGAGGGAAGGAGACTATAGACTACACCAAATAGAAAGCCGACACAACATTTCGGGTGAGATGTAGTAAGGATACTGGGACTGTAGTAGTGGGAATGTAGCATTCTTTCTACCTTGGACTTCAGGAATATTGTAGCCTGGTTGCAAGCAAGACATATTGTTGTCATTGTCATCATCTCCTCCTCCTTCCCCCCTTCTTTTCCTCTTCCTATTCTTCTTCTTACTCTTTCTCCTCCTCCTTCTTTCCTCTTTCTCCTCCCCCTTTCCCTTTCTCCCCCTTCTTCTATAATCATGTATATCTCAATAGCCTGCTCAGATTTACTTTCACAATTATTCACTCATTCAGTTGTTCAGAATGTTTTTCAACTCTATAAGATTTAGAATTGGATTCTACTGGGAGTAACAGAAGACCCAGAATAATGGTAAGTTTCCTTCTCCATCTCATCCTATAGGCAGCACAGACCTAGTATGGCAGCTCTTTGTTTGTCAGGCCCAGGCTCTTTCTATCTTATTGCTCTGCCCTTTTCAACTCATGGCTTCCACCTCATCCCTGAAAATGGCTGTTCAAGCTTTAGTCATATCTATTTTTCAGACAGCAGCATGGCAGAGGAGGGCAGGGGAAGGGTACACTCTCCCCCTTAAGGACACTTCCTGGAATTTGTACACTGCAGTTCTGTTTACATCCCATTAGCCAGATCTTGGTCCTTTGTGTTTCTTAGTCCTTTGTCCTCCTCTGTGTTACAGATTGCCAGGCCTAGGGCTCAGGGAGATTGAGAAATAAGGGCTTTATTGCCACTTGCTGGAATTGAGACCTGCTAGTGTCGCAAAGAGAGAGCTCCTTGATCTCCATTTTGAGGACCAGGCAGAGGAAAGTGGCTACATTACTGGCAAAGCCAGCAGACATTTTCTTACCACTGCCTGGGTAGGCCTGTGCTGTATGCTCTGGGGAGAATGGAGAGTTATTGAATGCCATATCTACCCCCAAGATGCTTAAATGCTCACAAACTGTAGAATCCCCCAGCTGGAAGGGATCTTAGGGATTGTCTAGACCAGGTGTCTCCTCTACTCCATTGTAGATGAAGTAGAGAGAGGCCTGGACTAGACAATCATCTAGTGCAATTATGCTGTGCATCTCCAGAGTTGGGGGTTACCATCTGAACAACTTACTCTGTGAGTTAACAATGTTCATTTCTTACACTGAGTGATATGTGCAACCCTATAACTTCTACCTAGCATCTCTGGTGTTATCAGGAAACGGGTCTTGCTTATTCTTCATTCTACAAAATAAACCATTTGCCATGTGAAGGCAGCCCTCATATCTGTTTGTCTGTCCCCTGCTTTCCCAACCAGTCTCCTCTTTTCTAAAAGGGGCATGCCATAAGTTTAAGCTCACAGACTTTGGAGTTCTCAGGCCTGGCTCTGACACTTACCAGCTGTGTGACCTTGACGAGGTGACTTACACTCTCTGATCCTTCTTTTCTCCATTTGTAAAATGAGGCTAATAGTAATATTACTCACATCATGACATTATTGTAAGGTTTAAATGAGCTGATGAATGTGAAACACAGAACCTGACACCAAAGATAGCAGTTATTATCATTACTTATGTCTTTATAATTAATGATAATGAAAGATCTGGCCCCTCTTCTCTCTTGAGTAAATTGTGATATTAGCTAATAAAGGAAAGTAAACTTTTAACAGTTGGGGGAAATTAGCATGAAAGTGCTGCCTACAATGTGAGCAGGAGCTATACTTTTTGTTCCTTTTACTAGTGCTACCGGATCCCTAATGCTGTTCAGAGAAATCACCTCCTGGGTCGCCAGTTTGCTGTCTCCATTTGCAAACTGCCTCATGGGAGGCTCCATCTGTTACAATGGGTATTGGTATTTCTTGGCTAATTTTTTTTTTTTTTTTTTGGTTAGCAGAGGCAGACAACACAAATAAACAAACATATTGGAGAACTCAGATTGCACAGCATAGGGACAAGAAGTCAGGAAGACTGGGATCATGAATCCCATCTCACCACCCACTGGCTGGGTGACCAGGGGGTAAGTTACAGTGCCCCTGTGGGCCTCTCAGATTTTTGAAAGCCTGTTTAGCAAAAGCATCCTGTGACTAGAGAAACGATTTGCAATAGCTCAGATTCCCCTGGAATCTCTTTCTTCCCACCTAGGGCTGGTCCAGGTGGGACCAGCATCTGGGTGGAGGCTGGGTACATGCCCAGACAGCCCTACATGGTCTGTGAGCCAAGCATAGCCTGCCTGCTACTAGGGTGTGATCGTTCTTGTGATTTGGCAATACCTAGCAAACATGTCCCATCAGGGCTGAGCTAAAAATAGGTCCTATGCATGGCACCCAGGAAAATCAGCAGCCTAGCACACAGGAGGTTTGCCAACAAGGCAGAACCAAGCTACCACTACCACGTTAGGGGCACGATGACCAAATAAATGAGGTTTGGCCAACTTTTCCACATGTATCCTCTTTCCCACCTTCTCCTGGCATCAGGACCAGTGCCTTCCCACTCTCTTTCTCCCTCTCTTCTACTTCTGGATAAATGATTTCTGCAGAGATACTGAACATGGACATGGTATAGTGAAAAAAGCTGGTGTTTGGGCATTAGTGGGTTCAGGTTGAAATCCTGGCTCTACCATTCTCTAGCTGTTTGACCCATGAGCATGAGACCCTTTTGAAGCTCAATTGCCTCAGTGAAATAGTGGTGTTAGTTATCCTTAATTATACAAATTTTTATGAGTTACTAAAAGCTGTTAGTGTCTAGAGCAAGGTTCTCAAAATTTATCATGTATAATAATCACTTGAGGAGTAGGGGAAGCTTGTTACAACAGAGCTAGGCCAGGTGCAATGGCTCATGGCTGTAATCCTAGCCTTTGGGAGGCTGAGGCAAGAGGATTGCTTGAGCCCAGGAGTTAGCAACCAGCCTGGGAAACACAGTGAGACCTCATCTCTAAAATAAAAAGGCAACAAAACCCCCACAAAAGCTGAAAGCTGGGTATGGTGGGGTGCACCTGTAGTCCCAGCTACTTGAGAGGCTGAGGTGGGAGGATTGCTTGACCCCAGGAAGTAGAGGCTGCAATGAGCCATGATCACACCACTGCACTACACCCTGGGCAGCAGAGCAAGACCCTGTCTCAATAATAATAATAATAATAATAAAATAAATATAAATAATCAGAGGGCCCCACCGTACCTCCACTCTCACTCTCTGATTGGGTGGGTTGGAGAGCATGCCCTTCCTAGTAAGTCCCCAGAGGATGCTGATACTGCTGGTCCAGCTATCACAGTGAAGAGGAGTGTGAGGTTAGAGTTCAAGTGTGTGAGCTCTGGAGCCCGGCCATGAGGGTTCAACCCTGGGCCCTGCCCCTTCTAGCAGAGTGTCTTTAGGCAAGTTCCTGAAACTTTCTGAACCTTATTTGGAAAATGGGAGAATAATAATTGCTACTTTACAGTGTTGATGTGAAGATTAAGTGAGTTAATTCATATAAAAACACTTAAAACAGCATCTGGCAAACAGTAAGCTTTGAGTGAACATTAGCTTTTATTAGTATCACAGAGTCTGCACAGGGTTCAGCACGTATTCTTTTTCTGCTCTCTCCCTGTAGTTATTGTCAGTTCACTTGCATTTCTGTCTCTAGGCCACCTCTCCCAGGGTCTGTGCTCTGAGTCTTGCCCTTCTGTGTGGAAGGGCAGGCATATGCCAGGAGTATCTGGGGCTACCAAGGAGCACAGACTGAATGCTAAGGACTAGAGATAACAGAAAAACCTGAAGCCCTCAGACAGGAATGGGTTTACCCCAGGGGGATTCCTTCCAGAGTAGCAGAACTATAACTCAGCCCAGGTTTTCTGTCTTCTCAGCCAGGACACTTCCCATGACACTACAGTCTGTCCCCTGTTACATAGCCCTGGCTATTCCCGAGAGTGCTTAGTAAACAACCAGCTCCCCCTCCCCACCCCTACACCATTGCTTAGCATCTGGGAGGTTTCTCCTTTGTTTGTTCTTGAGGATGATACAGAGGTAAACATTTAACATCTGACTATAAATGACTATTTTCTTTTAGATTTTTTTTTTTCCCTTTGGGCTAATGTCCTCAGAGTGGAATTACTGGGTCAGAAAGTACAGACAGTGTTATAACTAAAAGAAAGCTAGACTTAGCAACTCTCCCAGGGGGGAAGAACTCACTGCTCAGAAACCTGAAGGTGGCTGGGATGTTGGTGCCTGAAGTGAGTTAGGGAGAGCCCAAAGCTGAATCTTCAAGTCAGCAGTAGGAGGTAACAGTGGTTGGGAGAAGAGAACACTGGACTGAGAATGAGATGCCTATCAGTCACTGGTAATTTACCCAAGAAATGGTGTTTTGACCAATGCCTATCAAACATTAATGTGCTTAGGAATTCCCTGGGAGATCTTATTAATATGTAGGATAAGATTCAGAAGGTCTGGGGGTTGGTGGCGGAGGGCGGATAAGATTCCGCATTTCTAACAGTTCTAGAAAAGTTTTAGGTAATGCTAATTCTGCTGATCAATGGACCACACTTTGGAAAGGCAACAGTTTAGGTTACCATGCTTTTGCTTATGGTACTTCGCTTCCTAACCCACCAGCCCTACCATTTTTCAGACCCAGCTCTGAAGATGTCCCTGGATTTACCTCACCAGGCTGGGTTGAGTACCCCTCTTCTGTGGTACCCTGTACCTATGACTGTGACAGCACTTACCTTGCTGTACTAAATTGTCTGTCCCTCTCTTTTCCTAGAGCATGGAACAGTCTTACTCATCACCGTATTCCCAGCATCTAGCACAGTGACTTTTGTGATTTGGGCCTAATTATTATTATTTATTGATTTATTTACTTACTTACTTTGAGACAGGGTCTCACTCTGTTGCCCAGGCTGGAGTGCAGTGGTGCAATCTCAGCTCACTGCAACCTCCGCCTCCTGGGTTCAAGCAATTCTCCTGCCTCAGCCTCCCGAGTAGTTGGGACTACAGGCATGTGCCACCATGCCCAGCTAACTTTTGTATTTTTCAGTAGAGACGAGGTTTCACCATGTTGGCCAGGCTGGTCTTGAACTCCTTAACTCAGGTGATCTGCCCGCCTCTGCTTCTCAAAGTGCTGGGATTGCAGGAGTGAGCCACTGTGCCCAGCCGCCTATTTATAATTATTACTTAAGCGGGTGAATAGATGGATAGATGGTTGGATGAATTAATAAATAATTATAACGAGAAGGGAATAGGAAGTGATGGGCTAGGAAAAGCATCATGAGCAACCAAATTTGGCTTCAAGATCATTATTACATTATTATCCACTTGGCATTCTTTGAACCATACTCACCTACCAAAAGCTTGGAGTCAGTGACCCTCCTCTGATCCTTGCCAGCTTTTCCAGGCCCTGAAAAATGTTGACCCTGAACCAAGAGTGAACTCAGATAAATGAGTAAGATCCAGGAAGCTTAGAGGTCCTTCACAGGGTAACTCTAATAAATACCAGAAAACAAATAGCAGGTGTTGGCAATCTTTCTCTTGCCCAAAGAGTTATTTACACAAGTTTCCAAAGCAATCCCTTCATCACTTTACACGCCTATTACATGGTTCTCTTTAGGGAAAGTCTGGAATTGGTTAGCTCAGTGGATTGAAGAGTGAATCCCTCAAGGATGAGGGGTGGTGGGAGGGGGCCTTTTTCCTTCCTCTTCTCCAAGGCAGCAAACTGACTGCCCAATCCTAGCCATTGTGCCTATGGTCCTGCTTTGTCTTAATGGTTAGAGAAAGAGCACGTTTTAATGATTAGAGAAAGAGGAGAATTAGTGTAAACCTGATTCTCCTGCTCAAGATGAAAGGCAGAGCCGCAAAGTAGAATGAACTTGAGTTTTGGTATCAGACAACTCTAGGTACAAAAACACAGATACCTCAGTCACTTCCAATTGTACACTCTTTTTCTAAAAACACTTTTTATTTTGTAACATTTCAAATCTGAAGAAAAGTTGTAAGAATAGTACAGAAACTCCTGTGTAAATTTTGCCCAGATTCACCAATTTATTTTTATTTTTATTTTTAAATTATACTTTAAGTTCTGGGATACATGTGCAGAACGTGCAGGTTTGTGACATAGGTATACACGTGACTTGGTGGTTTGCTGCACTCATCAACCTGTCATCTACATTAGGTACTTCTCCTAATGCTATCCCTTCCCTAACCCCCCACCCCCTGACAGGCACCCATGTGTGATGTTCCCCTCCCTATGTCCGTGTGTTCTCATTGTTCAACTCTCACTTATGAGTGAGAACACGCAGTGTTGGGTTTTCTGTTCCCGTGTTAGTTTGCTGAGAATGATGATTTCCAGCTTCATCCCTGTGCCTGCAAAGGACATGAACTCATCCTTTTTTATGACTGCATAGTATTTCATGGCAGATTCACCAATTTTTAACAGTTTGTCACATTTGCTATCTCAGTCTCTTTCTCTCTTCTGAGTTTTTTGTTTCAGTCTTTCTCATTGAAGATGTCAGAAGTTCACTGAAACAAAAATATTAAAATAAAAATTATTCCAAAGTCTAAAACTGAATTAAAAGAAACAGGTAAATTTCCAAATGATACTGTTTGTAAGCTGTAGCATTTATATTTTGAAAATTTTAGAAGTTAAAACTGCACGTAGATGTTTGAGACACTCTGTAATACAGCACGTGTCACTTAACAAAGGAGGTGTGTTCTGAGAATTGTGTCATTAGGCAATTTTGTTGTTGTTCGAACATCATAGAGTGTACTTCCACAAACCTGTGTGGTATAGTCTACTGTGCACCTAGGCTATATGGCATAGCACATTGCTGCTAGGCTACAAACCTGTACACCATGTGACTGCACCATCATACACATGGCAATTTTCACACAATGGTAAGTATTTGTGTATCTAAACATAGAAAAGGTACAGTAAAAATACCATATTATAGGCTGGGTGAGGTGGCGCACATGTGTAATCTCAGCACTTTGGGAGGCCTAGGCAGGTGGATTACCTGAGGTCAGGAGTTCAACACCAGCCTGACCAACGTGGCGAAACACTGTATCCACTAAAAACACAAAAATTAGCTAGGTGTAATGGCAGGTGCCTGTAATCCCAACTACTCGGGAGGTTGAGGCAGGAAGAATCACTTGAACCTGGGAAGCGGAGGTTGCAGTGAGTGGAGATTTTGCCATTGCACCACTCCAGCCTGGGTGACAGAGCAAGATGGAGTCCCCCCCCCCAAAAAAAAAAACAATTATAATTTTATGGGAACATCATCATGTTTGTGGCTGATTGTTGATTGAAACGTCATTCTACAGTGCATGACTGAATTATATAATAATGTATAATGTGTTTTTTGAACCATTTGAGAGT
Source organism: Ateles fusciceps (assembly GCA_036589455.1). Taxonomy (NCBI): domain Eukaryota; kingdom Metazoa; phylum Chordata; class Mammalia; order Primates; family Atelidae; genus Ateles; species Ateles fusciceps. The sequence continues at coordinate 15,930,984 of JAZHEH010002507.1, read as the reverse complement.
AGGTTGCCTATATCATGTTCCATATAGCATACCATTTAATACTTCAGTATATATTACCTAAGAACAAAGGTATCCTCTTATATAACCCCGGTGCAGTTTCAGGAAATTTAACATTAATAGAACACTTTTATATCTAGTTCATATTCCAGTTTTTAAAATTGTACCAATAGTGTCTTTTATGTAGCCGTTGTTCTTCTCCAGTATCTGATGTAATTATCTGGTATAATGGTTTCTGTTTGTATTCAATTTTATGTTTTTGCTTGTTGATTTAACTTTGTTTTTTGAAACGGTAGAATATTAACATTCTACCAAAGTCAAGCTATACAAAAAGGTGTACTCAGAGAAGTGCTCTCCATTTCTTATCCTTTCCACCCCATTCCATCAACCTTTGTAAGTAACCAATTTTATTGTTTCCTGATTTATCATTCCTGTGTTTCTTTTTTCAAAAGTAAGGAGATAGATACATTTGGGTTTTCTTATTTCTCCTTTTTTTTTTTCTCCACAAAAGGCAGCATCCTATGTGTATACTTTTGTGCTTTGCTTTTTTTCTGGCAGTCACTCCAGATGCACTCATGGAAATGTTCCTTATTATTTTTTTACACTTGCATATTCGTAGTAGGTTATTTGCTGCTCCTCTGAGCCACAAATTATCTGCTGCTCTTCCTATGGAGAGGTATAGTCTATTTCCTTTCCCTTGAACTTGGATGGCCCTGTGAATTGTTTGAGCAATAGCGTGTGGTATATGTGATGTTCTGGAACTTCTATGCTCATTGGCTTTTGTTTTCTAACTCTTGGAAGGCACCTACCATATTGTAAAGAAGCTCAGGATAGACCACTGGGTGATGAGAGGTCACATGCAACGTGGTCCTGGAGAACAAGAGACCATCTTGTGTGTTCTGGCAACAGCTGAGTGACCTCAGCCTTCTTCAGTGGCCAAGAAGAACCACCCAGCTGAGCCCAGTCAACTTACAGAATCATGAAGAACAATAAGTTGTAGTTTTAATCTAGTAAGTTTTGAGGTAGTTTGTTATCAAGCAATGGACAACTGAAACAATAGTATGCCACTGTAGGTATGCTCAATCTCCCACATTTGAGCATTTAGGTAGTTTTTGCAATTACAAATAATGCCTCAGTGAATGACCTTGTGTGAATGTATTTTTGTATTATTGGTGGTGTATCTTTAGGGTAAAACCCAGAAGTTGGATTACTAAATTTTGCTTTTGAATTTTTGCCAATCTGATGTGTGAGAAATGGTATCTCCATATAGTTTTAATTTGCATTTGTATTAGTTATCTATCATTACATAACAAATTGTCCCAAAATGTAGTGGCTTAAAACCTTAAAAGATTGCTATCTCATAGTCTTTGTGAGTCAGGAATCCAGGCATAGCTTAGCTGGTATTTCTAGCTCAGGGCCTCTCAACACAGCATATCAAGGCATCTGCTGAGGCTGCAGTCATCTCAAGGATAACTAGAGAAGGATCGATTTCCAAGCACATTTATGTGGTTGTTGGAAGGCCTCAGTTTTTGCTGGCTGTTGGCTGGAGACATTGTGGGCCTCCCCAGGGTGTGGATCACAACATGGCAGCTGGCTTCTCTCAGGGCAAATGAGCTAGAGAATGAGAGGAGGTACCCAAGACAGAAGCCCCAGACTTTTTGTAACCTAATCTGAGTAGTGACATCCCATCACTTTTGCAATATCCTATTCATTAGAAGAGAGTCACTAGGTCCAGCTCACAATCAAGCAAAGGCAATTATATGAGGGCGTGAACACTAAGAGGTGGAGATCATTGAGGCCATGTTAGAGGCTGCCTACCACAGCATTTCTTAGCAGGAGTCGGTTATTTATGCATATATCTCTGGCATCTACTCATGTTTTTTTACGTATAATCTGTTTTTCCCCTTGAGATTTGGAATGTCCTTATAGGTTAGAAATTTTCTGTGATTTGCATTGTAAGTACTTTTTCTCAATTTGTCTTTTGTCTTTTGGCTTTGCTTATGGTATTTTGCCATGCAAAAGTTTTTTCTTAATTTTTCAAGTAGTCAAATGTATCCATTTTCTTCTTTTATCACCTCTTGACTTTGAGTCATAGTTAGAAAGCCTTTCTCAACAGTCAGCTTATAGGAAATTTATCAATGTTTTCTTCTAATACCTTGTTATTTCATTATTTTATATTTAGATCTTTAATACATTTGGAATTTATTCTTATCTATCATATAAAGAATAGATCTAATTTTACATTTTTCAAATGTCTAATTCTTCCAATACCACTTACTTAAAAGTCCATTTTTTTCTGATCACTAAAAAAAAGTTTGAAAAAAAGCCCATTTTTGTCCTAATGATCTGAGTTATCACTTTTATTATATATATATATATATTTTAGATGGAGTCTTGCCCTGTCACCCAGGCTGGAGTGCAATGGTGCATCCTGGCTCATTGCAACCTCTGCCTCCCGGGTTCAAGTGATTCTCCTGCCTCAGCCTCCCAAGTACCTGGGATTACAGTTGTGCACCACCATGCCCAGCTAATTTTTTGTACCTTTAGCAGAGACAGGGTTTTATCATATTGGCCAAGCAGGTCTTGAACTCCTGACCTATGATCCACCTGCCTCAGCCTCCCAAAGTGCTGGGATTACGGGTATGAGCCACCACATCCAGCCTGGATTTCCTAATCTAGTCTATTGGTATGTCTATTCACATAGTAGTACTAGACTGTTTTAACCTATAGATGTTTAAGGGATGTTTTAATATTTGATAGGGCTAGTACCCTCTTCTAGCAATTTCCTTCAGTGTTTTCCTTGCCATTTTTTGCATTCTTATTTTATACTAATTTTTGTATCAGCTTGGTTTAGCTTCAGAAAAAAAGTTTTTTGTATTTTTATTAGAATTACAGTAGGTTAATAAATTAACTTAGGGTAAACTGACTGACTGGTAATGTTGAGATATCTGAACCAAGAACAGAGATATTTTTCTACATTTTCAAGTCTACTTTTATGTCTTTTAGGTATGTTTTAGTTTTCTTCATATAATTTCTGGACATTTCTAATTTAAAGTTATGTAATCTTAAATAAGTTACTTCATCCTTCTGAATCTCAGATTTCTCATCCATCAAAAAGTGGATTATAATATCTTTCTTTAAGAATTGTTATGAAAAGTAAATGAAGTAAATTGCAAAATAAGCACTGTATTAATCCTGGTTTCCTTATTCCTTCCCTTGAAGCTCATGCTTGCTCTTGGGCAGAGAGAGAAGAGAATAATTTGTCACACATATCTAGCAATAACATTGTCTACATCAGTCAATAAGTAAATTGATATTATGGAGTTCATCATGTACCAGAGGCTGCGCCAGTTGTTGGGGATATAATGATGAGAAAATCAAACATGATTCCTGCTCTCATAAAGCTTCTCGTTAATGAACATTTCCCATTTATCACATGGGGTTTTATAAAAGCAAAATGTAAACCCAATTAGCAAGCCAGGCCCTGGAATTTCAACAGATTCTGTAATTGCACAGCATAGAAAAGTGAAAGCTTTAAATACTTTTATGATCCAGGTCCCAGTTTGACTCATCATGCAAGCAGATATTACCTACAATGAGAGAGAATCAGAGCTGGAGAGGATACACGAAGGAGGTAACCGGGGAACAGTGGGTCATGATCTGACCAGGATCATATAATTAGTGAGTAAGTGAACTGGGACTGGAACCCTGGTATCCAGCCTCCCAGGCTGGGGTGCTTTCCAGCACACACCCACTGTCATTCTACTTTCCATCTGCATCTTTTGTCACTGCCATGGATATATCAGGGTTTCAGTATCTATGCCGATTGTCTAGGGAACATTAGCCAGAAATGAACAGCACATTTCTAAGAAGGACCTGATATCACTAGTCATTATGTCGTGAGTCTGCAACTCAATCCCCAAAGAAGGTAATTTAACAAAACTATACTGAGATGTAGACTCAGGATGTGGACTGAATGAGACAAAAATCAGAGTTAACTCTAGCATGGAGCTTTTTGGAATCAGACAGACACAATAATTTGCACTCCGCGTGACTTTTTCAGATTGTTTAATTTCACTAAGCTTTATTTATTTTTTTCACCTTTAAAATGAGCTTACTAGCATGTTTTTTGTGGGATCCAGGGGAAAAGACTGCTAATTGTTCCTAGTTTGCCTTTCTCTTTCCTCTGTGATAATAGAACTCTTAGTTCTTAGCTGAGCAAATGACTGAAATGAAGACAACATTTCCTCAGTTTTTATTGTAGTTAGGGATAGCCGTGTGAATCTGTTCTGTACTGCAGGAGGTTGGCAGAAATGGTATGTCCAAATTCTAGGAAATATCCTTAAAGTGCAAAAGTGTGGCCTTTTTGTCCTGTTTTTCTCCCCCTTAGTTGGAATACAGTGGTGAAAACTTGAGTTAGAGGAACTATCAGGGACCACGAATAACTTTGAGAATGAAGACCACATGCAAGGAAGCATAAGATAAGAGTCAGGGATGCTGTGAGCACTAAACCCCTATCCTTTTTAAACTACAGCTATTTGAGAACTAAAATGTCTCACACAGTGACGGGAAGACATCCCACTAATATTAACTCCTTGCTATAAGGACAGCTATAAGTTGCTTTTGTCTGCTTGGCTTCCATTTCTCCTGATTTTAATAATTACACCTCACGTTTTCTTCGAGGAATTACCTCTTCCTCCAGCCTTAGTAGATCTATGGTTTAAGTTGTATCACCTTTTCCTACACTGGACCAACTGGACTTTGACTTTGGATAGAATTTGAATCTTGAGCAGTGTAACCCAAGCACCAAGAGTGCAAGAATGGATATGTTCTGGAGGTGGGTGGCAAGGAAAGCTCTTTCTTAATAAAGAATATCAATATGGAAATGTAGCAGGACCTCTACAAATAGAAAATCAGCATTTTACAGTGGCCATCATACTGGAGTCAAACAAAAATCATCAATGGGTGCTAAAACCATTGCATGAAAAGACGCTGGGAAGCAGGATATTCATACAGTCTCCAAGTATAGCACTCTACAGATTACTCATCAACTATAAAGGCATAAAACTACATCCCCAGTGGAGTGACCTGTGATCATCACTTAGCCAGGTCATCAAAGTTTATATCACCAGTGATAGAGCATACTGTGGGGCCCTGAGAAGGAACATCACCTATGTAGTGTTCATGCCCAAATAGATTAATCCGAATTGAGTTAAGAAGAAATAAGCAGATGAATCCAAACTGAGGGACATATTTTATATCAGTTGGCCTAGACTCTTCAAACATCTTACTGCTATGAAACACAAAAGGCAAAAAATCGCAACAACCTGGGAATTCTAGTTGAAAGGAGACTAAAAATAATGATAGTTAAAATAAATGATCCTTGATTAAATTCTGGATAAACAAAACAACTTTCAAGGACAATTTGAGGACAATTGGGGAAATTTGCATCTGGACTGTGTATTAGATTATAGTATTGTTTTGAGTTTCCTGAGTGAAAACTGTGGTTATATAGGAGAATACGGGTTCCTTGTTCTTGGAAGATCCATGCTGAAGTATTTGGATCAAAGTATCATGATGACTGCAACTAATATTCAAATGGTTCAGCAAAAAAAAAAAAAAAATTAAAATAAACACACACACATACACACAGGAGAGAGAACCAGAGAGAGAGTGAGCGTGCAAATGTTGCCAAGTGTGAACCCTTGGTGGGGCTGCTTGGGGGCCTGAAGAACTTACGCTCATTGTACTATTCATGCAATTTTTCTGTAGCTTTGACATTTTTACAAATAAAAAGTTGAGGGAGAAATCTCTCTTTCTCTTTCCATTTATGGAGTAAAATACAAAGACCTTCAGTGCAATGCTTATCTCTTGTCACATGCCTTGGGTCCTTAAAGCCAAAACGCCGATGGAGGGGGAGTGAGTCTGCAGCTATCAGCAGGGAGCCGAGGAGACTGTCTGCTGCTAGCGGTGACACTTGATGTGACGTCTGTGAAGTCTGTTCAGTCCATGTATCAGTGGCCTTTGGGACATTCCCAGTGTGAAGAAATTGAGAGCCCATGACAGAGGCGATGAGGCCTGGTCTCTCTCCTTCAGGCTTGTCTCCTACCTCTCTCCTCCTGGTCTTCTACTCTCCGATTCCTTCTGCCCCCACAGATAGGCCCTGTTGATCCCCACCTCCAGACATTTGAGCTTGTTGATTTCAAAGTCTGTAATGTTCTGCCTCAGGAGGCTTGCATGGCTGCCTCTTTCAGCTAAAAGCCACCTCCTCACCAAGGCCTTTCCTGACCACAATAGCTAATGCTTTCCCTCCACCCCCCAGATCCTTCTCTACTCCATTTCACCCTTAGGTTTCCTTCCACAACCTTCATCACTAGCTGAAATTCTACCCTGGAATTCTCTTCTCATTGTCATCTGCACCCAGATGTTGTATTATTCAGGATTCTGCAGAGAAGCAGAACCACTATGAAAGGGGATTGATATGAGGAATTGGCTCAAGTGCTTATAGAGATGGTGAAGGCCCATAATCTGCTGTCTGCAAGGTGGAGACCCAGGACAGCTGGGGGTATAATTCGGTCTAAAAGTTCAGGGTCCAGAGAACCAGGAGAGCCAGTGGGGGTCATTCCCAGTCTGAGGGCAGGAGATGAGATCAGATATTCCAGCTCAAGCAGTGAGAGAGGTAAAAAGGGTGAATTCTCCCTTCCTCTGCCTTGTCTTCTGTTCAGGCCTTCAGTGGATTAGATGATGCCCACCCAGGTTGAGGAGAGCTGTTTGCTTTACTGAGTCCACTGACTCAAATCCTAGTCTCATTGGAAGTATTCTTGCAGACATATCCAGAAATAATGTGTAGTCTGGGCAACCCATGGCCCCATCAAGTTGATCCATAAAATTAACCATCACAGATGGGACAAAGCCTGCACAGCTGCTGCTCTTGTGGTTGCTTTGGACAAGTAGCAAGAAACGTGATGGGGTTAGATCATGGGGAGGAGCTATGGGAGGGGAGGGCAGGCATCTGGGCTAGAGGCTGGTATGATGATTTGCAGTCATCCAGGGCTGGAGTGATTCCCGTTATAATAAAGCTGCAATGAGGAACTAGGTCTCACTGAAGCTCCTTTACCTAGAAACCACTGTATCAGGCTTCTATGGGTGTGGTGCCACTGAAATTGTCCTCTCTCAAAATTACTAACCGGCCTTCCAACTGCCCAACCCACTGGGCATTTGTTTTTAACTTTACATTTTATTTATTTTTTTATTTCATAAGAATATTTAATCATGCAAGAAAAAGCTCACAAAATTAGGTTAAGTGGAAAAGGTAGTATACAAAACCAAATAAAGTATGTTCTCCCTTTCATTATATATAAATATATGCTGTTGTTTATTTGAGCATGTAAACCGATGTGCACATTGTCAAGGATATGCAGCAAAATCCTAACAGGGATCATCTGAGGAGATGGAATTACGGTGATTTTCATTTTCCCCTTCATACTTTTTCATGATAAGCATGTATTACTTTCAGAGTCAGGAGAGGAATATTGTTGTTTTAAAGTGTACTGAGTGTATTTCCCCATCTGCACTATGAACTGACTGCAGCAGCCATTTGTGGATGTGAGATGGCGGCTTAAAAATGTGGCCCCAGTTCTTCACTTTTCTCTGGACCACTGCAGCTTCTCCCACAGAAAGCAGAGTGAATCTCCTGGCTTCTGTTTTTTTTTGTTTTACTGTTTCAAATTGGGGGTATATGTGCAGGTTTGTTACAAAGGTATATTGCACGATGCTTAAGTTTGGGGTATAACAGAACCTGTCACCACTAGACTTTTAAAGCCTCCTCTCATTTAATTTTCTCTGTGACATCTCTAGTCCTGACGGTCACTTTTTCAAAACTCTTTCCCCTTAGCATTTCCGTGACACATTATCCTGATTCTTTAACATTTCCCATGTTCTTAGTGAGTGCAGGACACTTTTTTTTAAATCTTACTTGGAACATCTGACTTGATCCTCAAAACAATCTCATAAGCTAGATGCTATTGTTGTTTCCTTTATCAAGGAGGAAATAGAGGCTCAAATGTGAACAAGTTCACGGAGTTCACAGTGGCAGAGCCTGGAACAGTGACAAAAAACCAAAACAAAACAAAACAAAACAAAACAAAGGCCATGAGCTTCACTCTGCCTTCTGTGGGAGAAGCTGCAGTCACATGGTCCAGAGAAAAGTGAATAAGAACTGGGGCCACTTCTTTAGCCGCCATCTCACATCTGCAAGTGGCTGCTGCAGTCAGTTCATAGTGCAAGATGGTGAAACACACTCAGTACGCTTTAAAAATAACAATATTTTTAAAACTCACAAGTTGCACAAGTTCACAGAGTTCATAGTGGCAGAGCCTGGACTCAAGTCTACTTTTATCTAATGTCTAAGACCATGGCCTTCGGTGGGCTCCATGCTGTCATGCCATCTTTTCTCTCCACCCACTCTCAATTCTTCATCAGTCTCCTTTGTGGGCATTGCTTTCCAGACAGCTTAGCAAATATCAGGGTTTATAAGGTTTTATCTTCATGTCTCTTCTTCACTGCACATACCTCTCTTAAATAACCTCAGCTGCTTTCAGCTTCTAACTGCCTACATGCTGATGATAACCAAATCTTTGTCTATGACTTGCGATGCTCCTAAGATGCTACTGGGCGTCACTGCCTGGTGTTTGTCTCCTGGGCATTACTATTTTAATATTTCCAATTTGAACTCATCACTGTTAAATGAGACCTGCTTTTTTGCCTTCCTGTGTTCCCTGTAGACGGTGTGAATATCCATTTGGTTGCCCGAGTCTCATATCCTGCATTCCAGCAGTTGGCAAAGCCTGGGAAGTCTATTCCCTCCTCTCTTTCATTGCTCTGTTTTTCCCAGTGCTGGTCCTCACAATCTCTCGCACTCATTACTGTGTCAGGATTGTTCTCCCCCATCTGGACCCTTCCAACCCAGCCTCCACTCATTCTTTAGAGTGCGGAGACCATCACAGAGATTATCACCTCATGTCCCAGCTTAAATTTAGGCAAAGTCTCTCCACTTGGGATGGAACCCCAGTCCTTGTTGTGCATAGAGGGCCCTCCACCCTGGAATCTTTTGTTTCATTCAGCTCTTTTCTCATTTGACTCTTTTACTATGTTTTTGTACCTATGTACAAGTCAGTCTCGACATTCTGTAGTTTGCCAACTTCAACACTTGCTGCTTTACATTTCAAGGCTTCCCACCAGAAGTGGCCTTTCCCCTTGCCCTGTCTCCAGTGACCATCCACACTTTCTTCAACCTTAGCTCATTGCCTTCTTTAGTGGAGTTTTTCCTGGACTCTCTTCCTGATACAGAAATTACTATGTCTATCAATCTCCCTCCCTGACTGGCCCCAGTACACCCTTTCATTCTGTTGAGGCATATAAGACCTTCTCTCTTCATTGATCTGTCTCCTTCATGATTTTGTGAACTTCTTGATACCAGGAATGACAACTGACCCATTCCGATGTCAAGAGCAATGTCTTACACAGAGAAGGCACTTCAGGTTGTGAATGAATCAATGAATGAATGAACGAATCAAAGGTAAAAGACTTCAGGCTTAATGATAAGATCAACCACAACAGCAACACTGTTGATAACAAACACTTACTGAGTAGTTATTTTGTGACAAGCATTGTGCTGGTTGTTTTTACTCAATTTACTAAGTTCCCAGAGCAATCATGTGTTATTGGCTCCTAATAATAGACAATCAGTATCGAGCTATTATCATGTGTCTAAGCACTTACATGCACTTGCTCATAAAGCCTCACAATAGCTTAAGAATAACAATAATACTATTATTATTTTCTCTTGAAAATGAAGATACAGAGGCCTCATGAGATAAGGTTAATTTGTCTCAGGTGACACATGTTGTAAGTGAAGGAAGTGGGATTCATCTCCCTAATGTCAATGACTAGACTCCAGAATCCATCATGACATAACTCCAAGTGTCCTTTTCAAAGTTTAAAAAAACTGTAACTATAGTGTATAGTTTTGAACTTTCAATGTGGTCATTGCAAATAGTTCTGAACTTCAAAACAAGTTTTTGGGAGGTGAGAATGTGATTCACATGCCTATGCACACCACACCTCTGAGTTGCCTGCTACTTAAACTCAGACGTCATGAAAACAGACATTTTTACTTGCATCAAGTGAGATAAGTAACACTATACAATATCTCAGCATGGATAAGCAAAGAAGATGTGACCAAGAGTGCTTTGGAAAAGCCATTCGTTCTGGATTCCTAAGTCGTAATCCTCCAGTAAAAGGACTTGAAATTCAGACTTGCTGGAAACAAACAATAGACTAAACATTGCATGCTCACATTCATGCCAGAAGGCGGGTTGTTAGAGAAGCCGGACTTGCTGGCTTCAACCTCTGGCTCCTTGGAATATGGAGTGAAGCTGAATATAGAAGCTCACAATCTGTGCATTCATTTGGCATGAATGCTTGAATCACAAACAGACTTTAGAATTAGGGCCAGCCTGGGACTTGTGCTTTCCCAACCCCAGAAACGTTGGGAGCTACAGTCAGAGAGAAGCAGCTGAGGACAGCGGCTATAGTGACAATAAGTCTGCAATCCTTCAATTTGGGGCTAAATTCATGCTCTATAACCTACTTTCTGTGTGAACCTAGGCAAATTACTTAACCTCTCAGTTTTATTATCTGTAAGATGGGGATAATAGTTTCTACCTCATACGCTTGTGAGAATTAAATAAGAATATGTCTGTAAAGTTCATAGTAATAATGAATAACATTTATTGGGAATTTCCAATGTCAGACATTGTTTTAAGCATATTTTACATGTATTAACTTATTTAACTCTCCCAAGAAGCCATGAAGAAAGTACTTGGAAATCAATAGACTCTCCTGGGACACCAGAGACCAGGGGTCCAGGGATGGAAGTGGTCAAACACACTGACTGTCCCACATAGCAGATGCACCTTGGAAAAACTACTGCTTAATCTAGATGCCTGCCCCTCACCTCCACCTTTAAAGAGGAAGCATAGCAGTGAATGGGAGCACACAACTGGAGAGTTAGACAGACTCTGTCCTTGTTCTAGCTTTTCCACATACCACTGAATGTTCTCAAGCAAGTTGCCTAAGCATTCTGAGCTGTAGTTTCCTCATTTATATTATGAGGGATAATCCACTGAACTAAGAGGTGGCATTGAGGATTAACTGTGATAAGATCTACAATGTGCCTACCTTTAATGGGTGCTCAGCAATGAAGCTGCAATTGTTATCATTTTAATGATTATTTCCCAGATGCAGGCAGTGCACACCTGCAACCCCACCCTTGCCACAACTTTATGCAGGTCTCAGCGCTAATTTCCACTCTCCAGAAGAAATTTCTACTAAAGAAGTTTCTACTAAAGATGGATTTTGCTGGAGATCTCATCAGGGAGACAGAGGAGATAACTTGCATCACACATTCCGGAACAAGCACTTGGAATCCTCTGATACCTTTCTTCCTAGTCTTACTAAATCTGTTTTCTGTGCTGTCCCTAAACTAGCTCGTCTGTCTACCATGCAAAACTCCATTCTCCACCTTTCAAATTCTTCCAGGATCCTTTCAGTCTCTCACTGCTTCTTAGTTCTTGACCAAATTTTACATCTAAACTCACACATCCTACTCAACAAACCCAAAGTGCTTCTATGAACCAGCTGATCTTCCTAAGAAGCTGTTTAACTCTTTAGGGATCTCAGCCCTGCCTCCACTCTAAGCCACCTATCAAAGTCTCTTCTAAACTCACAGAGCCCGCCTGAAAGATGTTCCATTAAGTAAACTTTTCTCTATCTCATTCTATTACTATACCCTTCACTACTAATATTGGGTAGTGAAATCACCTTTGCAAAATTATAAGTGAGAGAATTCTGACATAGCTGACTCAGTCTTGCTTCTAATCTCGTAAGTTACCTTTTCTCATTCCTACTTGTATGCCAGGCTAACTATGAGAATAATTTAGTTCACAGTTGAATTTTAAAAATAAGGATGATGCCTGGGTGCAGTGGCTCACGCCTATAATCTCAGCACTCTGGGAGGCTGAGGCAGGTGGATCATGAGGTCAGGAGATGGGGATCATCCTGGCCAAAATTAGCCAGGCATGGTGGTGCACACTCATAGTCCCAGCTGCTTGGGAGGCTGAGGTAGGCATATTGCTTGAACTCGGGAGGTGGATGTTGCAGTGAGCCGAGATTGCTCCACTGTACTCCAGCCTGGCAACAGAGCAAGACTTCGTCTCAAAAATAAATAAATAAATAAATAAATAAATGAAGAATGATAATAATCTCTTCCAAAAACTAACCCCTTTCTTGTTCAGTGACTAAAACTGTATTTGTAAAACTAATGAAAGGCCACAAGGTTAGAATCATGGTGGGGGCCTCAATTATGCTAAGATGTAGGCATAAACTCTAATTGGTCATTGTTTCTTCTGCTAAGATGCAGGTATTGTTAAACTATAACCAGGCTATGCTTTATAATCTGCCTTTCAGAACTGCTTACTACTCAAGAGTCACATAGCCAGTGGTCATAAGATTTATAACATTCCCAATTGCCCCTTTAGATAATGTCACTGTTGTAAAATCTAAGGCTGGAATTTGAGATATTTTTCAGACCTTACATTCCAATGGACAAACTGGCACCACTGGACCGGTAACCCATAAGAAGAAACTGATTCAACTGGTCCTGTAACTCCCATCTAAGAACTGACACAGTGCAAGAAGACAGTTTGTTTTTGTTTTTTTGTTTGTTTGTTTGTTTGTTTTTTGAGACAGAGTCTCATTCTATTGCTTAGGCTGAGTGTAGTGGTATGATCTTGACTCACTGCAAACTCTGCTTTCTGGATTCAAGCCTCACCTCCCAAGTAGCTGGGATTACAGGTATGTGCCACTACACCCTGCCAATTTTTGTGTTTTTAGTAGAGAAGGGGTTTCACCATGTTGGCCAGGCTGGTCTCAAATTCCTAACCTCAGGTAACCAGCCCTCCTCAGCCTCCCAAAGTGCTGGGATTACAGGTGTGAGCCACAGTGCCTGGCCAAGAAGACAGATTTGACGCCTTATGATTCTATCTCTGATTTAACCAATTACATTTCCTATTCACTAGCCCCGCTGCTCACCAAACCATCTTTGAAACACCCTAGTTTCTGATTTATCAAGGAAGCAAATTTGAGAAATATCTTCTGTCCTTATTCAGTTACCCTGTGATTATTAAAATCTTTTTCTGCTGCAACATCTGCTGTTTTCAGTTTATTGGCTTTTTCTGGGCAGCAGACAAGAATAACTCAGTTGCACAATAACAGTAGCTTGGCACATAACAAGTATTCAGTAAATGACAATGATCAGATTATTTACAGATCATTCTTACTGTTCTTAGTAAAGCAGGTATCTTACTGACTTTTCTACCAAATACACTTAACTGAGAGTAATTCTGCATACTTGGGTGTCACAGACATATAACTTTTTTTTTATTGTTCGTTAGATTCTGGGGTACATGTGCAGATCATGCAGGATTGTTGCATAGGCACATACATGGCAAGGTGGTTTGCTGCCTCCATCCCCCTGTCATCTATATCTGGCATTTCTCCCCATGTTATCCCTCGCCAACCTCCCCTATAACATACAACTTTTAAAAAACATGATATTAGAGTGGCTGATATGATTTGGCTCTGTGTCCACACTCAAATCTCATCTTGAGTTTTGTACTACCATAATTCCCACATGTTGTGGGTGGGACCCAGTGGGAGATAATTTGAATCTGGGGGTGGTTTCCCCATACTGTTCTCATGGTAGAGAATAAGTCTCACGAGATCTGATGGTTTTATCAGGGGTTTCTGCTTTTGCATTTTCTCATTTTCTCTTGCCACTGCCATGTAAGAAGTACCTTTCACCTCCCTCCATGATTCTGAGGCCTCCCCAACCATGTGGAACTGTAAGTTCAATTAAACCTCTTTATCTTCCCAGTCTCAGGTATGTCTTTATCGGCAGCATGAAAACAGACTAATGTAGTGGTCTTCTCCAATATTTATTCAAATGATGAAGACTCTTTCCACAGTTTAACATGTAATAGCATTTTTTAAAACTAGGATTTTCTTGAATGCTACTGACTAATAAGTAAATAAAGAAAGTTGACCTGATACAGAAACACCCTTGCTTGATCCTTGAATAATAATATATCATTAGCTACTCATCTTCCTCTCTGTACTTTTGGTCATGTCATCAAAATTGACCTTATAGATTTGAGGTAGACACTGGCATGTATCTTCCAGATCCCTTTACTTTCTTTCTTCCTTTTTTTTTTTTTTTTTGAGACAGTGTCTCACTCTGTCACCCAGGCTGAAGTGCAGTGGTGCGATCTTGGCTCACTGCAACCTCCACCTCCCTGTTTCAAGTGATTCTCCTGCCTCAGCCTCTCAAGTAGCTAGGATTACAGGCACATGCCATCACATCTGGCTAATTTTTTGCAATTTTTGGTAGGACAGGGTTTCACCATGTTGGCAAGGCTGGTTTCGAACTCCTGGGCTCAAGTGATCTGCTCACCCCAGCCTCCCAAAGTGCTGGGATTACAGACATGAGCCACCGTGCCCGGTCCGGATCCCTTCTCAATCAAGAACTTGTTACTCCAGTTCCTGGAGTACTGTCAATTTAGGGAAGAGATGGCTAATCCCAAGTCACACTCCTTCCTGGAGCAACATAATCCAGTGACTGATTGACATAGGAGTAAAAAGACTTCTGGCTATCTTGGCTTCACTTTTGACAATGCTGAAAGGTCATTTTAGTTCCAGAACTCTTGGTGGGTCTGGCCAAGATAGTTTTAGAGCCTGCATCGTGCTTTGCCTTCTCACTCTGCCAATCCGGGCTCTAGCCTTTCCATCTTCACAAGTGTTCATCTCAAGGCATTCCCTGAGAACATCCTGAGCGCTAAGCACCTTCTGAGTCTGCTTCCTGGGGGGGATCCATCCTGTGACAATAGTTTGTTATAGCTGGTCCTTTGTAAGTCCGACTTCCCTACTGACCTGAAAACTTCTTGAGGGCAGGAAATGTATCATATTCATTTCTAAGTCACCAGTGCTTGGTGTGATATTAGGTCCAGGAAAAAAAATGTTCATTATATGTTTAATGAAGGATAAACATACCTGCGAACTTCTAGGATAATAATAATAAATAATAAACCCTTATATAGTATCCACGATTAGCCAAATTCTATATTAAAGGCTTTGAACATATTAACTCAACCCTACAATAATCCTAGAAAGTAATATTATTATTATGATTACTACCATTTTACAGATAAAGGCGAGCACCTAATGGTTGAAAGTTCTACCCAAGCTTACTATCTATCTAGTGGTGGATCTGGGCTTTGATTGCAGGAAGTGTGTCTCTGAAATTCACTTTCTTAGCCACTACTCCTTACTGCTTTGTGTATCTGTGTACCTGTTAATCCATCACTTTACTGAAGGGGGATAGGAAAGAGCTAGGTAAGAGGATAGGGAGGGATACTTTTTTTTTTTTTTTCATTTCAGAGCGACTGGAATTATCACAGAACATTTCTGGGGATGGAGCGTCTGCTTTTCTTGCCTGGAGTCCAGACGTGGCATATTAAGAGTGCAGGGCAACAAAGCTCCCCAGGTGACTTTGATGCACAGGCAGATGTGGGAATCCCTGATGCAGGGGACAGTCTCAAGTACACAGACGTCACTTACATAAATGCCGTAACAGAGGCCCTAAGATGTGAAGCGATCTGGCAGTAGCTACCCTGGTAGAGAGAGAGGAGCCAAGACTCTGCCTTGTTTCAGGGTCCTGGTCCAGGGCTCATTGAGCTGCACTTCCTGAAGTTGGGCCAGGAATCTGCCTTGGGCATCGGGGAACCACATACCTCACATGTGCATCTAATGATTACTCAGGAAGTGGAGGCTTTGGGGCTGAAAAACGCTGCACCGGAAAGGAGAGGGGAGAGCCTGCCAGGAGGGGGTCGGCAAAGCCAGCTCCCTCAAAGCATTGTCCTTTCCTTCCTCCAGCAGGATGCCAGGAGCCTCACAGAAAAGGGACTCATTTGTCTTCCTTCCCAGCACAATAACTTGCTGCTGGCCTTTCTCTTGGGCCTTGCTCAGAGCAACAGGATACAGTCTTTGCCAGGGGAGAAGGAAGGAAGGAAGGAGGGGGAGGGAAATGACAGGAGCTTGGGATCTCCAGTCCCCAGCCTGGACCCCGGAGAGGCCCAGCACTGTGAGGCCAGGACCCAGCCCAGGGCTGCCCAGTGGGCCTGGTATGAGGAGCAATTTTCAGTTTTACAGAAAACCTTAATCAGATGTAAGCTGAGTAACTGTTAGAAGCTGAGCTATCATTTCTGGGCATATCTGAGTGGCCTCTCTCCAACTTTTATCTTAATCTCATTTAGAGAAGAAAAATAAATTGGGTCAATTCAGAACTATACCTTCTTTCCTTTTTTTCTTCATTGTTAAAGAAGAAAAGAAGTTAGGCATTGGAGGGTGTTTTTTTTTTCCCATGGAAAAATCCCTTGTTTGATTGATTAAACAAAAATAACGTAAGCTACATAGGAAAAACTTCAGCTACAAAGACACCACCTTTGTTTTAAGGCTGTAGTAGCTGGCTTAGCATCTTCTTGCTACCTTCTCCAGTCTTCTCTGTGGACCACAGTGATACATTCAGAAGCTTGTTAGTTAATACAGGAGATTTTGAACACTTTTCTATTGGTTTTTCACCTGCTCATTGTCTGTCATGCCTGAGGCCTGCAATGGTAACCTTTACAATTTTAAGTTGAAAGCTCCTGGGCACAGTGGCTCACCCCTGTAATTCTAGCACTTTGGGAGCCCAAGGGAGGAGGATAGCTCGAGGTCAGGAGTTCGAGACTGGCCTAGGCAATGTAGTGAGACCCCATTTTTACAAAAAATACAAAAATTAGCCAGGCGTTATGGTGTGCTATTTGGGAGGCTGAGGTGGGAGGATTGCTTGATCCAGGATCGTCTGAGCCTGGGAGGTGGCGGTTACAGTATCTGAAATTATACCACTGCACTCCAGCCTGGGCAACAGAGTGAGACCTTGTCTTAACTTTTTTAAAGGGAAGATGCGGGGGGAAGCTAAAAGGGGAAAAAAATGGAGCATTTTTAAAGCTCTTTTTTACAATTGAGATTTTTCTGGTCTCACCTGAAACCTACAGCATCAGCAAGTACGTGTGTGTGGATGGTAGAAGCGTGCATGGGGCTTAGCTGTGGCAAAGATGGTGGTGAGGTGGGTTGTAGGATTGGAATCAATATTGCAATCCACCACACAGGTATAAACAAAACAGTGAACAAATCAATACATTTTAATAAATGTTTATTTGTTACATTTATGAACACGTATATATGCCAGACCTTATGCTGGGTGTGGGTTGCACAAAGCTAATCCTGAAGCCTGTAGTTCAATAGGTGGCTCAGATGAGTAATGAATCACTGAGAGTGTTAGAATTACTTACACAGGGAGAGTCAGCTGTCTGGCAGACTGAGAGACATTCCTGAGTAGACTCCCTTACCCTGGCTAAGCACATGGGGGAGAGGGACAGATGAAAGTGAGTCTGAGCTCACCTTCCTCCATGGGAATGGTTGTTGAAGAAATTTGCAGTCTTTTTAGATTAACATTCAAGTCTTGCCTCTGAGACTCTTCCAAGGTGAAAAAGAAAATCATTATATTCGGTTAAAACATGGGCCCTTGATATGAACTCTGCTGCCTGTCAAAGAGATCACATAATTAATTTTTAAAATTAAAGTTATTTGGATTTCAGCACCGACAATTTAGTGATGAGACTAGTACTTTTGGATACACACACACACACACACACACTCTCTCTTTCTTTTCTGTGTTTTCCACCTTGAGTTGAGATGCAGATGTGAGATGGTGAGGAGGACCTGAAGACATTTCTGTGGTGGGCCCTTAGGGAGGAAGGGGAAGAAAACAAAGTCCCTGGCCGATAATAGCTCTCAGCCCTGCTGGAGGTTATAGTAGAAAGCCGGAGACTGGGATAATCTCTAGAGTCAACTCGACTCCATTCTCTCTTCACCACTCAGAGTTGCCTTAGAGAAGATTTCCTGGGAGAGGTGAGGAAAAAAAAAAGAAGGGTGGGAGCCAGGTGCGGTAGCTCACACCTGTAATCCCAGCACTTTGGGAGGCTGAGGTGGGTAGATCATGAGGTCAGGAGTTCGAGATCAGCCTGGCCAACATAGTGAAACCCCCGTCTCTACTAAAAATACAAAAATATTACCCTAACATTGTGGCAGGCCCCTGTAATCCCAACTACTCAGGAGGCTGAGGCAGGAGAATCACTTGAACCTGGGAGCTGGAGGTTCCAGTGAGCTGAGAGTGTGCTATTGCATTCCAGCCCAGCTGACAGTGTGAGACTCCGTCACAAAAAAGAAAAAAAAAAAAGAAAGAAAGCAAAAAAAAGGAGGAGTGGGAAGGAGGGAGAGGGCCAGGGAGAAAGAGGGGCAGAGGAAACACTCTTGTGTTAAGTGTGTGCTCTGTCAAGTACTTTACACATAGGATTTCTCTTGTTCCTTACTACTAATACATGTCCATGAATTACAAATTATGGAGGGATGGATGATGGTGATTCATACACGGTCATATCACTGGTAAGGAGAAGAACTGGGATTCTTTCCCCAAACCAGCCTCATTCCAAAGCACATGTTCTTTAGACTACACCACTCTTCTGATTAAAAACCTTTTCCTGGCTGATTTTGCATCATCTGATGAAACTGAGCTGTGACTGGATGGCAGGTAAAACTCGCCTGGTGGAGAGCCACTCCACTGTCCAATGGGGAAGGTGCCCTCTTTCAGGTCAACAAGGGCACATTTTCTTTCTCAGAACTTTAATAATTATTTTATAACTTGTAATTTATCTTCCTTTCTGTAGGCATCTAGTGTTTCTTGATCATTAAGGAAAGGAGAAATTTTTGTTTTTTTAAGAGAGAGAATTTTTCTGGCTAATGTGTGGTCCATGAGCCACAGCTGTGGCATCACCTGGGAGCTTTTTATAAAGGAAGGATCACCAGTCACAGTCCTCCAGAATCAGAACTTCAACAAGATCTGCAGGTGTTTCATATGTACATTCAAGTTGGTAATGTATGGGGTAGAGGACATGATTTAGATTTAGACCCAGGTTCAAATTCCCATTCTAGTATTTACAAATAAGACCTTGGGCAGTTTACACTGCTGTGAGTTTCACTTTCCTCATCCATAAACTAGGAAAGATGATGCCCATTGCACAGGCTTGTTGGAAGAGTGAGGGAGCAAATGGTAACTTTAACGCTGCTACTCAGGATGTCAGTATGCCCTCCACGGATGGTTCCCTTTTTCTGCCCCCATATTCCCTTCCAAAAAAAAAAAAAATTCCTCTTCAAGAGTGTGCACACTGCAGGCTCTGTTTTCTGGAATAAAATGCTTCTGAAATATAATCATATCCATTTGACCAGTGCTTTCCAATGTGGTGGCCACTTGTCATGTGTAGCTATTTAAATTGAAATTAATTAAAATTAAATAAAACTAACAATTCAGTTATCTGTTACACTAGTCACATTTCAGGTACTCAGAAGCCGTATATGGCCAGTGACTAGTGTGTTGGATCATTGATATTGGACATTTTCAACATCATGGAAAGTTCTACTTGACAGCATCACCTTAGACACCTCCTATGTCTCCTGGGCTTTTGCTAACCCACAGCCCAGCTGCTCATGCAGTAGGAGCTCCATGGGTACACCTTGACTTGAACTCTGCAGCTTCCCTTTTGGAAAAGAGAAATGATTTGAGAATCCCATGATCTGTTTTCCAATTACTGTTCTGTCTATTAAGGAGATGTGTGACCTTGGGTAAGTCACTTTTCCTCTCAGAGCCTCAGTTTTCTCATCTGCTAATGTAGAGTGGAAAAGATAACAGGGATAACAAGAATATCTCATTAGTCTAGAAGCTTTCTCACTTTTTATCTCTTTTGACAGTTTCGCCAACCTTCCATCCTATAGGGTGACCAACTCATCCTAGTTTGACTGGGCCTGAAAACTGAAAGTCTCACATCACAGGAACCCCCTCATTCCCAGGCAAACCGGGTCGTTTGGTCACCTTACCTGCAGGTCCCTTCCAGTTATAAAATCCCTGGTCTTGTGCAAGCCTGAAAGTGGTGTGCCAGAATCCCCAAAGCTGCTGCAAATACCGGAGGAATCTGAGCTCAGGCTCTGGAATCAGACAAATCTGACTAAGATACTGATGCTCTCATTTTATTGCGATGCAAACTTAGGGAAATTCCTTAATTTCTCTGAGACTTAGTTTCCCCCTCCGCAAAACGAGAGTGCTAATGATAGTTCTTCCTCCTGGGTGTTGTTGTGAAGATTAATTTAATAAAGCTTTGTGGAATGCTGAGCTTGCCGAACAATGTGAGTTATTAATTCAGCCGACTCTGGAAAGGGGGTCGATCTACCTTTAGGGAGACTGTGATTTGGACATTCATGTGTAGCCCAAAGTATCTGCTAAAGGAGGGATGACTTGCTTTTGAGCCATTAAGTTCCTCTTTATCAAAAACTCCCACAACCAATGCCCCAGACCCACTTCGAATAAATAACAGTTCAAACTGGTTTAATAGAGCACATTTCAATTCTCTCTGCCCCTGCTGGGATAGCGACTCTGATGCAGCAAGTTTACTGAAACACAAACTAATCATTCCTGTTGCCAAAGTAGGTTTTTGGCAGAGCTCTGTTAAGAAACAGAGAGAGAGAGAGGGAGAGTGAGAAAAATGTCCTGGATTGCTGAGGCAGCACTGTATTTAGACAATAAAATTTGGAAAAGCAAGACAGTTCCTGTAACTACCTCCCACATCCCCTACTCTTAGAACAAAAGGTTTTGTTGAAAGTATTCATATGGATATTAATACTGAAACTTTAATGAGCCCCTCAGTAAACTCATCAGCTAAGTAATTACACCCAGCCACGGTGCTACCAGTGGGAAGGGTACAAAACCTCGCCTCCAAAAATTAGTCACTTGTAAGTTAACCCCACAGTCATGTCAAGCATCCCACACTTGATGGCTGATTCACAAAGATTCCTTGACATCTCTGTAGTTAAAGGGGCCAGATCACCATGGGAAGTCTGCAGAAAGGGAAAAGTTCACGTTTATAAAAGACCTTTATGTTGGAGAAGAGTTTTGAGGAAACCAGGGTTATAAGTTAGTCACTGGGTTAATGAGGGGCAGAAATACTAGTACTGCCAAACACTTGCTGGGTGCCAAGCAGGGTGCTGAGCACTGCACCTGCTAGTTTAATCCTCACCTAAATCCTGTGGGCAGGGACGTTTTTACGATGCCCAGGTGAGGAAACTGAGACTCGGGGAATGTGGAGGGCTTTGTCCAAAGTCTCTCATTGCTAAAGCAGCAGAGCCAGAGCTTTGAACTCAGGATCTAGGTAATGTTTGAGCCTCACCTGTGAAATTGGGATAGAATAAAAAGATGGGAGTTTTCTGTTTTACTTACAGGAGCTGCTTCAGGGGTTAGTTACCTTGGGTTTGACCTTGACCTTCGGAATGTAAATCCATAGAGGAGTCTCTTTGCTTTCCTAACCCACCCCATCTCTAATTGTCTCTCTCTCAGGCTCAGAGTCTACACAAAAGACCAGGGATCAGACCTCTCATCTACTACCAGGACGGCTGTATCTTTGTCCAATCTTTTATCTTTCCTTTGTTCTAGCTGGTTATGTAGAGAAATAAGAAAGACTAAGAACGAAAGAAAGGGAGCAAATAAGAGTGAATGAGAAAGAATGAAAGAGAATAAAGAACAAAATAATTGAATAAGGAACATTGAAGAAGAGCAAATGAGAGTGATAGGTTAGGCTTTGTTGTCACCAGACGTCGTTTGAATCATTGCTCCTACGTACACTTACTAGCTGTACAATTTTAAGTAGGTTTCCCTTCCTTTAAAATGATGA
Source organism: Ateles fusciceps (assembly GCA_036589455.1). Lineage (NCBI taxonomy): Eukaryota > Metazoa > Chordata > Mammalia > Primates > Atelidae > Ateles > Ateles fusciceps. Next base: position 15,908,998 of record JAZHEH010002507.1, on the reverse strand, counting down.
TAATACAACTTATTTCACAGAATTGTTGTGATAATCAAATAATATTGTCTATGCATTTTCTGTTCCCCATTAGGCACCCCAACCAAGCTCCTTCCCTCTTGCTAACTTCCTTCTGGTTTAGTTCTTGAAACAATTCATGAAGCAAATGGTATTTATATTCTCATTTTACAAATGAGGAATGGGGGGCCTAGGGAGAGGAAATAATAAGGATCACCCACAAAGCGAAAGTCCTAGCCAGAATTCAAATGCAGATCTGTCTTTCTCCACTACTTAGGAGAGAAAGAATGAGGTTGATGGTGGGGGGAGGGCATCTGAATGACCCAGGCTTTTACAGTTTCTCCTTTAGCTGCTCCACTGGAGGGCTGTTGAGAAAATTATCCAAATCATGTTAATGAGCAATTGAGTGCCGAGTTTCTCTGAGGGAAGATAACGAACAAAAGCTCTGGTTGGGGCTGGCAGCCAGAAGCTGCGATAGTTATCTCAGCTGATACCACCGAGGGACTCTCAGCTCAAATAATTAACTCAATTGCCTCCTCTCAGGAGTGAAGTGGGGCTAATAAAATGTAACCACCTAGCCTGTGGGAAAATGACTCTGGGCCCATAGCTGAAGTGCTTCCAAGACCATCTGGCGCCTAATGGTATCATCGCAGAAGCCATGGTGAGTACTGGCTGGGCCCAGGGAGAGCCTCGAGTCCTTGGAAGGAGTCTGCCAGTCTTGATGTTGGCTCAACAGAAGTGGATCTGAATCCAGGATCTATCACACCAGAGTTTAGGACATTGGATGTAGCTCCCAACCTCTCTGAGCCTTGGTTCCTCCTCTATAAAATGGAATTTACATCTGGTAAAGGTGTTGGATGGGTATAAAAGAAAGATCTTGATACAGGTCCTGACACACAGTAGTTATTCAGCATATTTGTGATTTCTCCTCCCATAGCAGATGTCTCTGGGGAAGGAGAAGAAGAAAGAAATGCAGTCCCCACAGGCAAATAAACTGATTTGCATCTTCTTGTTAGGGAAATGGCAGTTTCCCAACTCTAAGATTTGAGTAGGCAAATCACTTTTACTGATCCTGTGAGTTTTAGTGGCTTCAGCCAGTTGGTCTTTTCCTCCCAGTGCACCATTACTACAGAAATGTATTTCCTTTTTTCCTTCCGACCCGCAGTCCCTGTTGATTGAGAACTTACTCGATGCCAGGTACCGTGCTAAATGCTTTCCTGACATCTCTTATTTCACAATAGTAATAAATTGCACGTATCCTCCAACAACTTGGTGGAATAGGTGCAGTTGTTATCCCTATTTTACAGATGTGAAAGCCAAGGCACAGAGAGGTCAAGCAACAGGTCCAGGGTCATTTAGTAATAAAAGGGAAAGTTAAGACTCAAACACAAGTCTGTCTGAGTCCACTGCTCTTAGCATGGTTGGATCAGGAACTCTTCCCTAGATCACCCTGCAAACACCAGCTGACCAGGCTGGGCAGCTCGTCTGTTCAGTTCAGTCACTCCTTCGTGGAGTCCGATGTTCTGCCATCCTCACTTCCCGAAAGCAGGTTCAGAGCTTCATCTTCATTTGAAAGTCACTGACTACCTTTCCCAAAGCATCAGGAGGGCTGCCTGACAAAAGAAGATTGTACTAAAGTTGTCAAATTGAGTCGTGGCCCCTATCCCCTTGCCTAGCCTATCTCTGCTCCCTCATTCTGTAGACCCACGGCTTCCTCTACCCCTCTGTGCTGTGTGGCACACAGTAGGCACCTTCCCCTCAATTTTGCATGGCACACATTAGGTACCTGTCTGTGGCCTGAGCTCTCATCACATTTACAGTCTTGCTATATGACTCGACCACTGGAAAAATCATATTCTGTGAACCTCATTTTCTTTATCTGTAAAACCAGCAGGGGGGAGAGATGGGGATAATCCCAGAGAGAAGCAATGTAGCTAGAGATTAAGAGCATAGGCTTTAAAGCAGATTGCCAGAGTCCAAGTCTTGGTTCTACTAGCTTGATAACCTTGGCCAGTTCACGTAACCTCTATATGACTGTTTGCTGTAAAAGGCGGATGATAGCAATAGTACCTAGTTTGCAGGGGTGTTGTGAGAAGTAGTGAATACAGGTAAACACTTAGAACAACCTTCTAAAGGGCTGTATCCAGGATTTAACAACAGTAAAAAAAAACCCTATTATTTATATCCTATTACAGAATATAAACCTTTCACCGATCTCATTAATCTCTCATGGAAGCCTCTGAAAGTTTACCCTACCTCTTTACTGTGGATATAACAGAGATTCAGAAAGGCCAAATAATTTTTCCAAGATCACATAGCCTGTGAAAGACTGAAAAGGGTTTCAGACTCAGCATTTCTCTCCCCTGCAGAGGCAGATGTATGGTAGAGCCTGATATACATCTTAGTGAGTTTCTCTTTCTCTCCACGCCCTTTCCTCCTCCATCTCTGTGTGTACCTGAGAATGTTTACGTAATCTAAGCCTTCATTTCTTTCACTAGAAAATGGGGGGTAATACAGCCTATCTATCATCTGAGAATATCTAAACCATTGTTGCTCAAAGTGTGATCCACAGAACAGCAATATCAGCACCCCCTGGAGCTTGTAAGAGAGATGTGGACTGGACCCTTAGACCTGCTGAGCCCAAATCTGCATTTTTAACAAGATCCCCCAGGTGATTTGCATACATGGCAAAGTTTGATAAAAACTAGACTAAAAGATGTAAAAGTGTTTTGTAAACTGTGAAGTCAGGTATACCATAGTAATTTGATAGCAATGAATAGCAACATTCCCTATACACACTCAGTATTTCCATTCACGCAGTCATTGCTGGCCACTTGCTCCTGAGGAAGGGGAGGACAAGAAAGTAATCAAAGAGAGGCATTGCTTTGGTTAAGGGAATTGGTTCCTGGGGAATACATTTACATGGGACATATACTAAAAAATTATTGTTGCTTACCTGAAATTCAAATTTAACTGGATAACCTGTATCTTTTTTTTTTTTTTTGAGATGGAGCCTTGCTCTGTTGCCCAGGGTGGAATGCAGTGGTGTGATCTCAGCTCACTGCAACCTCTGCTCCTGGGTTCAAGCAATTCTTGTGCCTCAGCCTCCTTAGCAGCTAAGATTATAAGCACATGCCACCAAGCCTGGCTAATTTTTGTGTTTTTAGTAGAGATGGGGGTTTCATCATGTTGGTCAGGCTAGTCTTGAACTCCTGACCTCATGATTTGCCTACTTCGGCCTCCCAAAGTGCTGGGATTACAGGCATGAGCCACTGTGCAGGCCGTGACCTGAATCTTATCTGGCAAGTATTCCTAAATGGATCCAGTTGTCATTTGAGGGCAAAATCCCTGAGGTTTGGGGTATTCATTTAGCTAATAGCAGAGCCCAGCATTAGGCTGTCTTTTGATCCTAAGGTTACTGAACAATGGCAGGAAAGGGAATCGTATGAGCAAGTGTCCCACTTTGTGGAGTACCCATCATTTCCAGTCGCTTTACTTAGACAGTTATTGCTTCAGTCTCGAGCCTTGCTGCTCTAAGTGTGGTTGCGGATCAGCAGTGTTTCTTGTTAGAAACAATCTCAGGCCCCACTCTAGACCTACTGAGTCACCTGCAATACAGGTGATTAACATGTACATTAAACTTTGAAATGCACGGGGCTAGGCAATTTTGGGTAAGGCATATTCAAGTATCCCTTGAAATAAAAAACACTAGCAGACTTGATTTTCTTTTCTAGACTAGTTTAGGTGTACAGCAAAATTGAGCAGACAGAACAAAATGCCTACATACTCTTCTCTACCTTCACCTAGTTTTTCCTATTTTAAACATCTTGCATTAGTTTGTTACAATGGATGAATCAATATTACATTATTACTAACTCAAGTCCATAGTTTACACTAAGGATCACTCTTTGTGATGTACATCCTATAGGTTCTTTTTTTTTGCAGTGTAAATTTTATAATTTATTAAAATTTAATGTACATTATAAAACTTAACCCTTGTAATAACCCAGTGAAGGTAGATAATTGAGGGTGTTTTAAATTAAATTTTACAAATGAGAAAACTGAGGCTCAGGGGCGTTATTTAACTTGTCCAAAGTTACAAGCCTACCAACTGGCAAAGGCAAAATTTCAGGGTAGATCTCTTAATTGAAACGAATATATTTCCTTCTTCAACCACAATGACTTTGAGAGTCTATTCTCTCTTTTTTGAAAAATTATTTCAACTTTTATTTTAGATGCAGGCAGTACCTGAGCAGGTTTGTTGCATGAGTATATTGCATAATGCTGAGGTTTGGGATAGATATGATCCTGTCACCCAGGTGTGAGTATAGGACTCAATAGTCATTCAATCCTTCCCCGCTCCACGCCTCCCCCTCTTTAGTAGTCCCCGGTGTCCATTGTTGCCATCTTTATGTCTATGAGGACGCAATGTTTAGCTTCTGCTTATAAGTGAGAACATGCGATATTTTGTTTTCTGTTCCAGTGTTAATTCACTTAGGATAATGGCCTTCAGCTGCATCCATATTGCTGCAAATGACATGATTTTATTGTTTTTTTATGACTGTGTAGTATTCCATGGTATATATGTACCACATTTTCTTTATCCGATTCACCACTGGTGGGCATCTAGGTTGATTCCGTATCTTTGCTATTGCGAATAGTGCTGTGATCAACATACGTGTGTCTTTTTGGTAAAATGATTTACTTTCTTTTGGATACATTCTGTTGGTTTTGACAAATGTATGATGTTGTGTACTGGCCATTACGGTATCATATAGTTACTGTATGTTACTGCCTGAAAGATTCTGCGGGCTCTATCTGCTCATCTCTCCTTTCTTTTTTGAACAAACTGCTGATCTTTTCACTGTCAAATACCATTTTGATTTGTTTAAAAAAAAAATCAAGAAAAAAATCTGTCCATAAAGACAAAGAATATGCTTCTGATAAAGAAACTGATACTTGCCCAAGGTCACCAAACTAGGAAGTGTAGAAGCTGACTTTTCAACTCATATCTGCCTGACTCCAAATTCTTGGGTTTTTTTGCTTTTTTTTTTCCTCTCTAATATGACCATGTCCTCTCAGGAGAGGAGACATTTGTATTTTCGCACTATAGGGAAGGTGTAGAGGTCTCTGCGATTGTTCCTTCTAAAGATAGTGTTGGGACAGGGAGAGGGGGATCTGTCTAGTATTTGGACTACTGAGGTTCCCAAGGATTCGCAGTAGGCACTCAGCTGGACCTGTATGGAAATTTTAAAAATCTCCCACCAGCTGTCTTTTTTAATCACCTCGCTCAAGCCAGTTATCATTTACAAGTGGGAATGTAGAAATGCTGATGATCCTGACTGGGCTTGCTAATTACCCCTTCATCAACTGTGAATGGGCCTTCGCTACCAGCCCTGGGCAGCTGACAAGAGGGCTCCAGCTGGACAGAGTTAAAGGGAAGCAGGTTGCTGAAGTGCCCCTGGCCTTGAGAATAGGAAGCCATGGAGTGTGGTTGGAAGTGTCTTCTTTACATGTTTTCTGCTCTGCTCTTTTGTCCTGATGCTTTGGCCCAGTCATGAGGTATCCCACGGGAAGCCAAGGTATTCAGAGGATGTAAGAAGCCAGACAAAGCCATAGTGAACAGTTAGCAAGCAGAGGTTAGTCAACAGATGGTGATTGGATCTACACAAAATGTCAGGTTTTGTGTTGAGTGCTTTCTTCCTGATCCTGTGATGATTCTGGTTTTGGAGAGGAAACATGGAGGCAAGTGAATGTGTAGGGAGGAGACTTTGAGGAACATTTATGAGAGAGGAAGTCATGAGTCAGAGGCACCTGCAGGGGGGCAAGAGACAACAGGAAGAAAATTAACACAGAGCATGTTCTAAAATATTTGTTGATTATCTAAAATCAAACACTTTCTGTGAAAGACACTTTAATAATCATAGCTACCACAAATTGTGTACCTAATATGTGCTTGGCATGTGCCAGTCCATCACAATGACCATTTTAAGTAGAGGTTTACTGCACCTATTCTATAGATTTAGATACTAAGACTCACAAAGGTTAAGGGTGAGACCCATGGTCATACTTCTAGTAAGTAGCTCTGCTGTTATCCTGATTGCAAAGCTTATATTTATTCCATGGCTGGGTCTGTCATTTTATTTGCTTAGACTTTAGATGATACACTAAAAATAGATATTTCAAAGCTCAAAAGTTAGAGAAGGGGAAATCCTACATTGCATCAGTAAAGGTCCAGCCAAGATAGAGAAACCATACCAGTTATTTTAACAGGGAGAATTTAATGTAAAGAATTGCTGTCTGGTAACTGAATAACCAACATGGCAAAAAGAGAATGCTAAGGTATCATGGAGCCAACAACTACAGAGAGCAGCTGCCTCTGGAATTGGCACAACAAAAGAAAGAGGTTGACATTATTTAAACTTAGAAATACGGGAGAGGAGACCCTGCAGAGGTGAAACTCAGACTTTGAGAAGGGACACTGCCCAGATGATGATAGCGTTCCTGAGTTTGAAGGACAAGTCTCATTGGTCTGGGACCTAGATCTCTGAGGAGGGGGGCTCAGATTGGTTGGTGTCACTGAGGGGGCTCAATGAGGCTGTTTCTGTGAGTGTTAGAAAAACTGCAAATTGGATTTAACTGCTGCTTCTGAAACAACTACTACTGCCAGGGTAAAGAGACATTGCTCATGAACATAGACAGGAACGGGAAGTAAAAGAAAGCAGGAAGCAGACAGAAAGGAACAATCGCTTCTTTCCCTCCTCCGGGTGTGCAGGCTCCTGCTATGTCCCCCATGGGCTGAGCTCAGCAGGTAACTAGCTAGCCAAGCTGAAATGTGGTTTGCAGAGTTCTAGCTGCAGCATCTTGAAGTATACGTCGTGGTTTGTGAAAAGTATCTGAAATTTAACATCCAGAGACCTGGAGTACTGCAAAAGCTTTTAACTGGTTTTCCTTATTTCGCTCTTAGATCTATTAACCATGCCTACTGCAACTAGAGTGATTGTCTTAACCGTATATCACATGGTCATTTCTCTTTCTAAACCTACAATGAATTCCCAATATACCTACAACTACTTAAACTCCTTGATTGGTTTGCAAGACCTTGCTTGGTTTCCAATGTCTCCAGTCTTGCCTAAACCACTCTTTCCCTCAATTGCTATATCCTGGCTATAGCAGCTCTCATGGAGTTCTTTAAATTCACAGAGTTCTGTGCCACCTGAGAGAAACTTGCTTCTCCCTTGGTACAAAATCTTCTTCCCTGATTCTCAGTCCAATTCCTCTTCATTTTTCAAAACTGAGACTAAACACACCTTTTTCATTCTCTGACATCCAAATGAACACCCACATGCCATTTTTCTTACTGCACACTGTATATATTTACAATTTAATGCACTTGTGTGTTTTATTTGTAATTACTAAATATATATTTCACCCATTACATTTTGAGCCTTAGGAGGGCAGAAATCTTTTCAGCATTTTTGTCTCATGAAACCATGGGTCTGGCATAGAGTCATTACTCCTTAAATATTTGTTAAGGAATATGCAGGTTTTTATCTAGCCCCCAGATTAATGGTTGCGTACCTCATATTACTATTAGGAATATTTAAGCTCTTGAAGGGCAGGGACCACATCCTATAGGCCTTGTATAATAATGGGCAAAGAATAAGCACTGATGGGCTGGGTGGGGTGGCTCATGCCTGTAATTCCAGCACTTTGGGAGGCTGAGGCAAGCGGATCACCTGAGGTCAGGAATTCAAGACCAGCCTGGCCAACATGATAAAACCCTGTCTCAACTAAAAATACAAAAGAATTAGCTGGGTGTGGTGGTGGGCACCTATAATCCCAGCTACTTCGGGAGGCTGAGGCAGGAGAATCGCTTGAACCTGGGAGGCTGAGGTTGCAGTGAGTCAAGATTGCACAATTGCATTCTAGCCTGGGTGACAAGAGAAAAACTCAGTCAAAAAAAAAAAAAAAAAAGAATAAGCATTGATGAAGCCTTGTTGCTTTTTTACTCATAGGAGCTAGTAATATATGAGGTCACCTACAGACTATCCAGATTCTTTGGTGCATTTTCATGGAGCTGGTAGTGGCTGCCTTAGGGGACAAAACAGGGAAATTGTAATCACAGGTAATCATGGCAAACATATATAGAAGTGCTGAAGAGCATAGGCTACAGATAGCCTGGGTGTGTCTGAAACCCAGCCCTACACTTACATGACCACAGGACCCTGGGAAAGTTGCTTGTTCTCATTGTTTCAGCTTTCTTAACTATAACAGTAATAATAATGCCTTCTTTATAGGGTGCTGGGAGGTATATGGTGGTATTCATGTAAAAAAATGCTACTGGAGAAATACAAACTAGGCTGAATATGTAGGACAGTGGTCCCCCCTTATCCTTGGCAGATACGTTCCAAGATCCCCAGTGGCTGCCTGAAACCACAGATAATACTGAATTTTCTATATTAGAGCTTTTCCTGTATACATATATCTATGATAAAATTTAATTTATAAATTAGGTTCAGTAAGAAATCAACAGCAATAGCTAGTAATAAAACAGATAAATTAGAACACAATTCCAGCATCACTACTCTTGCACTTTGATGCCATTATTAAGGAAAATAAAGGTTACTTGAACCCAAGCACTGTGATATAATGCAACAGTTGATTTGATAACTGAGATGGCTACTAAGTGGCTAACAGGAAGCATATACAGTGTGGATACATTGGACAAAGGGATGGTTAACGACCCAGGTGGGACAATGTGAGATTTCATCATACTACACAGAATGGCACACAATTTAAAACTTATGGATTGTTTATTTATATAATTTTCCATGTAATATATTGAACTACAACTGAAACTGCCAAAAGCAAAACTGCAAGTAAGGGGGGACTACTCAACTGTGCTTGGAAATATAAGCACCTGACAAATATTAGCACCTGCCTCTCAGCTAAATGTTATTTGTAACTAGAAGCTGCCCATATCTTGTCACCCTCTTCCAAAATAGAATTGATTATGCAGTATCTCATGACCTGAAATCTTTATTTTCTATGAACGTTACTTACACATCAGACTAAGACTTCTCAGGTTTTTCTTTTCTTTTCTTTTCTTTTTTGACAAGGCCATTCTTGTGTGTTAACTTAGAATTTTCAACTGCGTTGTATCTGTCTCAAAAGCCACATTTTAATTCTATGTTACTTTTCATTTTGCTAATGGGACTTTTAGGACACAAAGTGGGCTCCACATCTACTGCTTAATTATATCCCAGCATAAGGTGGAAGCCCCCACCTGATATCAGTTTAAGTAGCTGTTACAGTCAGTTTTTAGTTGCAGAGAACATGTTTAGTTCTTGCAGCTAGTTTAAGCAGGACAGAAAATTTTTTTGATCAATTATGCAGGAGACTATTATTCCCCAATATCCATTTCCTTTCTTTCAAGACTAGAACTTTATCCCCCTTCCAAGTTTTAGCCAGGCATTATGTGGCTGCCTACATTGCAATTACATTTGCCAGGCCCCTGGCAGCTAGATGTGATCCTGTGGATAAGTTATAGCAAATGGGATGTGTGTGAAAGTAATGCATGAAGTATTAAGTCATTTCCTTAAAAAGAAGCTGCTTCCTTTCCATTTCTACTCTCCCATTTCCCACACACTGGATGATGGGTCCTGGTGGTGGGAAACAGCTTCAGCCATGCAATTAGGGCAACACTCTAGGGGGTAACAGTACACCAAGAAAAAAAAAAGAAAACTAAGTCATTGAATGACCTTGGGAGATAAAGCCACTGTATTTCCCTGGACTGCCTAACAGCGTATAATTTTATGTGTGAGAGAAAAAACCTTTTACCTTGTTTAAGTGTCCATTATTTATCTTGGTAAATCAGTCAACACAATGTCCTAATTAAAAAATATTAGTATTAAAATAGCTTGTAGAATTAAGGTTTTTATAAATCATTCCAAAGCCCTGGGCAATATAGGGATCTTCTATTTTTTTTTTTCTTGGACCTTCTGTGACATGGAAACTTTGGTTCCAAAACTACCTCAGCACTGCTCTAACCTGGAAGAGCCATGTTATGTATGCTACAGTCTGTACCAACAGGATGGTTGTCTGGTACCTTGCCTCCTGGTCCCTACAAAGCAGGCGACCCAGCATTGAGCCCTCCTCTCACGGCGCTGCAAAAAACCAAACACCCTCACAACTATGTCAACTCTCAACTTGACACAGTAAAGGCAGCAGAAGTGTGTCCCCTCATTCCTCCATTCCAGAATTCATGCTCCTGCATCTGACTGGCCAAACCTAGATCTCATCCAGTGCTTAGCTGCGAGACAGCCTAGAACATATCTTTTCTCTCTCTAGATTTCACATTGAAAGAAGATGAGATGGGGTGTTGAGTGCCAATCCACCGTATCTGCCATAGTAAACTGACCAAGTCCTGAAGGTAGATAGCTAATCAATAGATATTTTTGAGCCTTTGTTATGTGTCAGCCACAGCATTAAGTGCTATGGTTACAGCTCAGTTGACACAGTTGACCCTCGAAGGATCATCCATGCAATTTATAACTGAGTGTGCTAAGTTCTGTGAGGTGATGGGATTCAGGACACACTACCCCGAAAATACGGCACCTGGGCATACTGAAGAAAACAACAAAGGCAGGAAGAGGACTTTGACTTTCCTGTGCCCTTCTCCCCCTGAAGTGGGTCTTAAAACCTAAAAAAAGAATTTTTGGCCTTCCCATAATCAAATCATAAAATTGCCCTGTGAAATGTGCCTTCCCTATACCTGAAAGAAGGGAACATTCTGTTTTTGAAGACACAGGGATACAGAGAAGGATCTGAACAACAAGCCTTGATAAGTTTTTCCAGTTTATTCTCATTAGATCATACCTTTTCCTTTTTGCCTTATCATATTTCTCCCATGACTATCTACACTTCATCAAACCTAGCATAAACATATTCAGATACAACTCTTTCTTTGGGTCCTCATTTCCTTATGAAGGCTACCATGTCACATAAAACATTAAACATACATATATATATACACACATTAAATAAATGTGTATGTATTTCTTTCCTAATCTGTCTTTTGTTAGAGGAGTTTCAACCCTGAACCCAGGATGGTGAGGAAAAGGCATTTTTCCTCCCTTAAGGGGAAGCCCACAGCCCTAGGGAAGGCAGAGGAGGGATGCTCAAACGGGCCATACGTACATCTGGGGAAGAGGACGTGCTGCTCAGGGAAGGCCTAGGCAGGTGATGCTTAAACTTAGTCCTGATGCTGACATACACCACAGCTTTGTGCTTGAACTTGGACTCTGGTGTGAGATTGTGTTGAGTCCCACTCTACCACTTATTAACTAAAACCTTGAGTAAGTTCATCTGTATGTCTGAATAAATGGCAACATTTGTTTTTATTTCCTCCTTAAAAAAAAAAAAAAAAAAACCTCTTCAGAAAAGAGGGAGTTACTTTATATTCAACTCTATTTCATTAAACAAAAAGATATGACATTACCTTGAAATAATGTCTATTAATTGGATGTGTGATGCCTTTGGAAGAAGTCACTCACCCAAGGTCACACAGCCAGAGGCTGGTGAAGCCAGAATTGTGCTTTCCTCCATAGCCCAACTCTTAGGTATTAACCACATCATTCTTCTTGCCTACTGGCTGCTTCTCCCTGGTACACATTGCCTGCCCTGTTAGATAATTTTCAGGCAGAATTTCTGATGCTTAGTACTTTGCCTTTACTGCGTATTTTTTACTCAGCCTGCACCTTTGGCCTTGGTATCAAAGTCTCAGGCAAAGACCCAGCTCCAGTTCTGGGGCCCTGGGGGAGCCCTCTTATGTTCTGGCCCCTTTGCTGATTAATGCTGAACTCAGTCTTTTCTTGAATCAGACATACCCCAATCTGAGCATATTTTCAGATCAAGAGGAGGAGACAACACTATAGACCCCACACATGCCAGCAAGCTGGGATGATTCCATCTGCGTGAGGGAGCTGAGTTCAAACTCTGTAAACAGCTGGCCAACTTAACACTTGTACAAGCACTCACAACTCAATTATAGGAGATTTCCTTCTCCATGACACATCAGCCAGCATTTGACTCATCTGCCACCTGTATAAATGGGAAGCAATATGTAAGGGATTCTCAAACCTTTTCCCTGCCCTCCCTGAATTTCCAGAGATGCCCTGATATCACTAGCTTGACCTGTTTTTCCACCCTCACTTTTCCCCTTGAGCCTTCTCTCAAACACTATGAGAATTTGATGAGGGCCCAATCCAGGGCTGGTGGGCCTGGTTCCCAGCCTGCCAGTGCCTTAACTTATCTAGCAGTATTGAGCTGAATTAAAGGACTAAGGTTGACCTTCCATGTTACCCTGAGACTTAGAAGACATTTTCTTATAAAGCACAGAAAACATAAGCCTGGGTTCAAGGAAGACCACAAGCTGGAGAGGCAGCCTGAAAGCATGATTGTTGGGAGTCTAAAGATGGGAATTGGAGTTCTAGTTCTGGTGCTGATAAGCTGTGTGAACTTTTGGCAAATGATTCCCTCTACCCCTCTTGTTTCCTTCATGATAAAATCCAGAATTTGGCTAGATGACATGAGGGCTTTTCAACTGCTAATATGCATACAAGTCACCTGGGCATCAGTTAAAATGCAGATTCTGATTCAGTAGGTCCAGGGTTGGCCTGAGATTTTGCATTTCTAACAGAATCCCAGGAGAAACTAGTGCTGCTAGACACCGTTCGAGTAGTGGGGCCTATATATGTTTTCAAAAGTTCCTTCCAGCTCCTGGTCTCCATGTATTACATCTCTCTTAGTAACAACAATAACACCCCCCAAAGGGTTTAAATATATGCTTATACACACATTTGTTAAATTACACATATCATAGGTGGTTAAACCTTCAAACAATACAGAAATGTAAAAACACAGAATGTGGAAGTGCGCTGGTAATTCTATCCACCAAAAGAATTATTGTTAATGGTACAAAGTACTTAAGAATATGAGGACCCATACAAAAGTTTACTGCCATCAGCTGTCCCTGTTCAGTGTGCCTCCGGGATGTTTTCTGGAAGGAGTTAAAGTTTCTTCTCTAGCTCAAAGTCACTGCATCACCCCAGAAAGGTAGATGACAAGGTGGTAAGCTTGGGCATGTTAAGTGGAAGACCAGAGCTCTTTGTGTTGTATTCTTCTATGCGGATTTAGAAGTTATGATGACTTCAGGAAGGGATCTTCACAGAGCTGAGGTAGGGAGAATGAAAATACAGGCTCAGAAATCCGGTCACCTGGGGCTTTCCAAAAGGGGCTTTTTCCTCTTAGTCTTTCTGTGAAGGCATTGCCCACTTATTAGGGGGAAAGTTTGGTGCATATTTGCCCTGGAAAATGTCCTGTGACATCAAGGAGTGACCTAATGGAACCAAGAACGATGAGACTTTCTTTAGCAATGAGGGCTCAGGACCAATTGGGTCCTGGCTATTCAGAGCAGAATCCTTAGTCCAAGGTACACAGCAGAGATGGAGATTTTATCTTCTGCCACCTCAAGCATGCAGGTGAGAGGACCAGATGCAGACTCTGCTCTTGCTGCTGTCTCAGAAGAGATTTCTGAGACAAGCTTCCACAGGTGCCCTCAGAACTACATTCAAACTCTTCCAGGTGGCCATTCTTGGCTGGGCCCCTTCCCATTTACACTTTCTTCTCCAGTCTTCCTCCTCCTCTGCTCCTTAGGAGAAAGCTTTGACGTGTTTACAAAAGTAGTTTTCACAAATGATGCTGCTCTTTCTTGTCCTGGGCCTTTTGTAGGCTGTGCTTTCTTTCTGGAACACACTCCTGGTGTTGTCATTTTCCCCCAGCCTTCACTGTCTTCCCATTTTCCTCTTCTCCCCTACCCAAGTAAGGTAGAATGTCTCTTTTCTCTGCTATTGTCATCTTATGCCATTCCTATAACACTTTTTGTACATTGTAATGTTATTTTTAATCTTCCACATTAGACTTGGAGATCCCTTAGGGTAGAGGCCCTATCCTATTTAAAATGGTTGCTTGGGTCACTGGCAAGACGGCCAAATAGGAACAGCTCCAGTCTGCAACTTCCAGTGAAATCAACGCAGAAGATGGGTGATTTCTGCATTTCCAACTGATGTACCTGGCTCATCTCATTGGGACTGGTTAGACAGTGGGTGCAGCCCATGGAGGGTGAGCAGAAGCAGGGTGGGGCATCACCTCACACAGGAAGTGCAAGGGGTTGGGGAACTCCCTCCCCTATCCAAGGGAAGCTGTGAGGGACTGTGCAGTGAGGAACTGCACAGTGAGGAACAGTGTACTCTGGCCCAGATACTATGATTTTCCCATGCTCTTCACAACCTGCAGACCAGGAGATTTGCTCAAGTGCCTATGCCACCAGGGCCCTGGGTTTCAAGCACAAAACTGGGCGGTCATTTGGGTAGACATCAAGCTAGCTGCAGTAGTTTTCTTTTTCTTTTTATACCACAGTGTCACCTGGCATGCAAGTGAGTGAGAACCATTCACTTCCCTAGAAGGGGGCTGAAGCCAGGGAGTCAAGTGGTCTAGCTCAGCACATCCCATCCCCCACGGAACCCAGCAAGCTAAGAGCCACTGCTTGAAATTCTCGCAGCCACCACAGCAGTCAGAAATCTGGGACTCTTGAGCTTGGTATGGGGGGGTGGGAATCTGCCATTACTGAGGCTTGAGTAGGTGGTTTTCCCCTCACAGTGTAAAAAAAAAACCACCAGAAAGTTCAAACTGGGCAGAGCCCAAAACAGCTCAGCAAAGTCACTGTAGCCAGACTGCCCCTCTAGATTCCTCCTCTCTGGGAAGGGCATCGTGAAAGAAAGGCAGTAGCCCCAGTCAGGGGCTTGTAGATTAAACTCCCATCTCCCTGGGACAGAGTACCTGGGGGAAGGGCTGGCTGTAGGCACCAACTTCAGCAAACTTATATGATCCTGTCTGCCAGCTTTGAAGACAGAAGCAGATCTCTCAGCACATTACTTGAGCTCTGCTAAGGGACAGACTGCCTCCTCAAGTGAGTCTCTAACCCCCATGCCTCCTGACTGGGAGACGCCTCCCAACAGGGATTGACAGACACCTCATACAGGTGACCTCTGGCTGGCATCTGGCAGGTGCCCCTCTGGGATGAAGCTTCCAGAGGAAGGAACAGGCAGCAATCTTTGCTGTTCTGCAGCCTCTGCTGATGATACCCAGGCAAACAGAATCTGGAGTGGACCTCCAGCAAATTCCAGCAGATGTGCAGCAGAGGGGACTGTAAGAAGGAAAACTAACAAGCAGAAAGGAATAGCATCAACATCAGCAAAAAGAACGTCAACACAGAAACCCCATCTGAAGGTCACCAACATCAAAGACCAACGGTAGATCAATCCACAAAGATGAGGAAAAACCAGTATAAAAAGGCTGAAAATTCCAAAAACCAGAACACCTCTTCTCCTGCAAAGGATCACAACTCCTCACCAGCAAGGGAACAAAACTGGATGGAGAATGAGTTTGAAAAATTGACGGAAGTAGGCTTCAGAAGGTGGGTAATAACAGACTCCTCCAAGCTAGAGGAGCATGTTCTAACCCAATGCAAGGAAGCTAAGAAGCTTGAGCAAAGGTTAGAGGAATTGCTAACTAGAAGAACCAGTTTAGAGAAGAACATAAATGACCTGATGGAGCTGGAAAACACAGCACAAGAACTTCGTGAAGCATACACACAATAGCCAAATTGATCAAGCAGAAGAAAGGATATCAGAGATTGAAGATCAACTTAATGAAATAAAGCATGAAGACAAGACCCATTTCACATGCAAAGACATGTATAGGCTCAAAATAAAGGGATGGAGGAATATTTACCAAGCAAATGGAAAGAGAAAAAAAGCAGGGACTGTAATCCTAGTCTCTGATAAAACAGACTTTAAACCAACAAAGATCAAAAAAGACAAAGAGGACAGTATATCAATATATAATGGTAAAGCGATCAATGCAAGAAGAGCTAACTATCCTAAATATATATGCACCCAATACAGGAGCACCCAGATTCATAAAGCCAAGTTCTTAGAGAAGAAGAGTCTAAGTCTACAAAAAGACTTAGACTCCCACACAGTAATAGTGGGAGACTTTAACACCCCACTGTCAATATTGAACAAATCAACGAGATAGGAAATTAACAAGGATATTCAGGAGTTGAACTCAGCTGTGGACCAAGTTGACCTAATAGACATCTACAGAACTTTCCACCCCAAATCAACAGAATATACATTTTTCTTAGCACCGCATTGCACTTAGTCTAAAATTGACCACATAATTGGAAGTAAAACACTCTTCAAAAAATGCAAAAGAATGGAAATCATAACAAACAGTCTCTCAGACCACAGTGCAATCAATATGGAACACAGGACTAAGAAACTCACTCAAAACAGCAAAACTATGTGGAAACTGAACAACTTTTTCCTGAATGACTAGTGAACAAATAACAAAATTAAGGCCGGGCATGGTGACTCACTCCTGTAATCCCAGGATTTTGGGAGGCCAAGGCGGGCAGATCACAAGATCAGGAGTTCGAGACTAGCCTGACCAACTGATGAAATCCTGTCTCTACTAAAACTGCAAAAATTAGCTGGGCACAGTTATGCATGCCTATAATCTCAAATACTCACGAGGCTGAGGCAGGAGAATTGCTTGAACCTGGGAGGTAGAGGGTGCAGTAAGCTGAGACCGTGCAACTGCACTCTAGACCAAGCAATAGAGTGAGACTCCATCTCAAAACAAAAACAAAAACAAACAAAAAAATTAATGCAGAAATAAATAAGTTATTTGAAACCAATGAGAATAAAGACACAATGTACCAGAATCTCTGGGACACAGCTAAAGCAGTGTTTAGAGGGAAACTTATAGTGCTAAATGCCCACAGGAGAAAGTGGAAAAGATCTAAAATCAACACCCTAACATCACAATTAAAAGAACTAGAGAAGCAAGAGCAATAAATTCAAAATCTAGCAGAAGATAAAAAAATAAGTAAAATCAGAGCAGAACTGAAGGACATAGAGACACGAAAAACCCTAAAAAAAAATCAATGAATCCAGGAGTTGGTTTTTTGAAAAGATTAACAAAATAGTTGGACTGCTTGCCAAACTAATAACGAAAGAATCAAATAGACACAACAAAAAATGATAAAGGGGATATCACCACTGATCTCACAGAAATACAAACTACCACCAGAGACTGCTATTAACACCTCTACTCAAATAAACTAGAAAATCTAGAAGAAATGGATAAATTCCTGGACACATACACACTCCCAATACTAAACCAGGAAGAAGTCGAATCCCTGAATAGACTAATAACAAGTTCTGAAATTGAGACAGTAATTAATAGCCTACCAACAAAGAAAAAGCCCAGGACCAGATGGATTCACAGCCAAATTCTATCAGAGGTACAAAGAGGAGCTGGTACCATTCTGGTACCATTCCTTCTGAAACTATTCCAACAATAGAAAAAGAGAGACTCCTCCCTAACTCATTTTATGAGGCCAACATCATTCTGATACCAAAACCTGGCAGGGACATAACCAAAAAGAGAAAATTTCAGGCCAATATCCCTGATGAATATCAAAAAGAAGATCCTCAATAAAATAATGGCAAATGGAATCCAGCAGCACATCAAAAAGCTTAGCCACCACAATCAAGTAAGCTTCATCCCTGGGATGCAACTCAACATACCCAAATCAATAAACATAATCCATCACAGAAACAGAAACAATGACAAAAACCATATGATTATCTCCATAGATGCAGGAAAGGTCTTTGATAAAATTCAACACCCCCTTCATGCTAAAAACTCTAAATAAATTAAGTATTGAAAGAACGTATCTCAAAATAATGGGAGCTATTTATGACAAACTCACAGTCAATATCATACTGAATGGGCAAATGCTGGAAGTATTCCCTTTGAAAACTGCCACAAGACAAGGATGCCCTCTCTCACCACTCCTATTCAACATAGTATTGGAAGTTCTAGCCAGTGCAATCAGGCAAGAGAAAGAAATAAGGGTATTCAAATAGGAAGAGAGGAAGTCAAATTGTCTCTGTTGGCAGATGACATGATTGTATATTTAGAAAACCCCATCGTCTCAGCCCAAAATCTCCTTAAGCTGGTAAGCAACTTCAGCAAAGTCTCAGAATACAAAATCAATGTGCAAAAATCACATGCATTCCTGTACAACAATAATAGACAAACAGAGAGCCAAATCATGAGTGAACTCCCATTCACAATTGCTACAAAGAGAATAAAATACCTAGGAATGCAACTTACAAGGGATGTGAAGGACTTCTTCAAGGAGAACTACGAAACACTGCTCAAGGAAATAAGAGACAACACAAATGAACAGAAAAACATTCCATGCTCATGGACAGGAAGAATCAATATCATGAAAATGGCCATACTGCCCAAAGTAATTAATATATTCACTGCTATCCCCATTAAGCTACCACTGACTTTCTTTACAGAATTAGAAAAAACTACTTTAAAATTCATCTGGAACCAAAAAAGAGCCTATATAGCCAAGATAATCCAAAGCAAAAAGAACAAAGCAGGAGGTATCTTGCTACTTGACCTCAAACTATACTGCAAGGCTATAGTAACTTAAACAGCATAGTACTTGGGGAAAACTAGCTGCTAAATTATTAGGTGATCCTGTGGAGAGACCCACATAGTTTGGGGGCCAAGGCCTGCTAGGCCAAGCTCAGAAGCAGATCACCATCCCTGCCCCAGCATAGCCTTCAGATAAGACTGCAGCCTCAGCTGACTGTTTACAACTTTGTGAGAAGTTGTAAGCCAGAGACACTCAGCCAAACCACATTCAGATTCCTGACCCACAGAATTGAGATTAAAATTGTTATTTTAATCTGCTAAGTTTTGGGGTAAGTTGTTACTCAGTAATAGAAGACAATGAAGTTCCTTTTATTGAGAAATTATGGAAGGATGAAAAGAAAATATGTTTCCAACTTTATTTTCCTAACCAGTGAATATAGAAAACTTATTTAAGAATCAGTAGTTGTATATAATTGTACTCCATTGAATATTCTTTCAGTTTCTAAGATTTTGCTTTCTCAAAACCTTTATTTCTCTTTCTTTCTTCCTTTTTAGTGAAATATGTGCTGTTAGAGAGAGAAATAATGCATATTTCTAAAGAATCTTCTGCTCTAATTTACCCACAGGTATACTCTGAGCTAGGTATTAGGTAAAGAGAAACTGTATATTTCAAAGCCTAGCTCTCTTTTCTAAGGTGCTTACAAGTTAATTGAAATGACAAGACACTGACAAAATTAAGTAATCTAAGGAGACCAGGACTAATCAGGATTCGTTTGCAAACAGTGTATTTGTCATGGTAGGTTAACATCTTTAACAGGCAAACACAAACTATCAATGGTTCAACATTATGTACAACTTTATTTCTCGGCATGAAGGGACTGCGAGGCAGAATGGGCTGTGTTCTATGTACTTATATAAGAACCAGGAGCTCTTGGTCCTCCCATCTTGTGCCTCTGCCTTCTTCTAAGTGATTTCAGTAAGCAGCTGAAGAAAGAGATCAAATAGCAGATTATTTGGGAAGATTTTGTGTGCTAGCTCTGGAAGTACATCACATCTTTTCATACTCCATTGGTCAGAATTCAGTTATACAGAGCCAAAGAACTGCAAGGCAGGCTGGGAAATGTAGTCAGCTGTGTGCCCAGGAGGAAAAAGAAGTGAGGTTTGGTGAACACATAAATGCCAGTCACAAACAAATTCTTGTTGAATTCAATAGAAGAAATATATTGAAGTGATATTTCCATAGCTAGTGGTACCAAGTAGAGTTGTGCAGGTTGTGTCCTGCAGAAAGGCTCCTTGATGAGGGTGAGTGAAAGCTGTGTTGAGCTTGAAGAAAGGTTTGCTTCTTTCTAATGATCTATCAAGAGGGATGTGCCTTTAAGAAACCCATACAAAGGCACTGTGAATGTTAGGACACCCTGTATCTAGCTTATAGAATCAACAAGAAGGCACAAGGATGAGGCTTGAAGATCAGGCAGAGCCCAATGCTGGTCAAGAACAATCTATTACAATATTGCTGGTGACCCTGCCACCACTGGGCATTCACTGCCATGTGACAGGACCCCGTTACCCTGGAAGCTATGTCCTTACATGGTAGAAATGGATTTAGCTGGCTCTCTGGGGTTTCTTTTATAAGGGCACTTGTGAGGTTGGCAGACACATGACCTAATCATCTTTCCATAGGCCCCATCTTCCAATACCATCACCTTGATAATCAAGTTTTAACACACAAATTTTGGGGGACACAAATATACAGACTATTGCACCATCTTACTGTTTTCTCAGATCACTCCAGGGACCACTCATCTTGGTTCTCTGAGAAACAGACACCAGATAGGCTTCAATGTGTGAGAAATTTATCAGAGAAAGTGCCTACGAGAGACAAGGGGAAGGAAGTTGGGAGTGTGGAGAGCAGGCAAGTGATGCAAGTTTGACCCCAAGTGCAGGAGAGAGGGGGAATTAATGAAGGGAAATTGGGCATTAGGTGTCTAGATTGCAGTGCACCTCTAAGAGAAGTGTGGCAAAGTTGTTGGGGAGGCCTGAGCTAATGTTGCTCATCAGAGGAGCCCCCAGTTTCCCCAGGACCTAACCTATTTTAGTACTCCTGAAGTGCTCAGTCATTGGCTTGGGAGCAGCAGTGGGAGATGGCCCAAATGCAGGTGCAGAGATGGATTCCAGTACCCAGCAATGAGGGAACTTATGCTCCATACAGTTGGAGAACTGAGGAGCCCATTGTCACGGCTCGCATAGCAGCAATCAGAATGCTCTAAATCAGCGGCTGGACTCAACTGTTTAAAGATTAAGCTTCAGTCATCATTCCAAAGAGTGAAGAGTAAAAAGCTCCCTGGAGGTGAAACCCCATCTCCACCAAAAATACAAAAATTAGCTGGGTGTGGTGGCATGTGCCTGTAGTCCCAGCTACTCAAAAGACTGGGGCAGAAGAATCGCTTGAACCTGGGAGGCGGAGGTTGCAGTGAGCTGAGATCACGCCACTGCACTCCTGCCTGGGAGACAGAGCAAGACTCCGCCTCAAAAAAAAAAAAAAAAAGCTCCCTGGATTCCTTATTAGTGAATATAAAAATGGGGAGGATGGCCTCTACAATCTTTTAGCCAACCCACGTATCTTTAAAGTCATTAATTTCATTAATAAAACCCTATTTCTGATCTCTATTATGCTAACTAGCAAAACTTCTGGTGTTGAATAGAGATAAAAGTAACTGAAACGTCTGTGGAGTGTGGCCTTTGACAAAATGCTGGCTAAATACTCCAGCAGCATGTTTTCCTGCTTAGGGTCACTAGACATCCATGGTATAGAATAAAATAAACTGATATGATTTGGGTCTGTTTCCCTGCCCAAATCTCGTGTTGAATTGTAATCCCCAACTTTGGAGGAGGGGCCTGGTGGGGAGGTGATTGGATCATGGGGTTGAATGTCTCCCTTGCTTTTTTTTGTAATAGTGAGTGAGTCTCATGAGATCTGGTTGTTTAAAAGTGATCATACGTCCCCCCCCTCACTTTCTTTTCCTTCTCTGGCCATGCAGAACATGCCTGCTTCTCTTTTGCCTTCTGCCATGATTGTAAGTTTCCTGAACTCTTCCCAGCCATACTTCCTATACAGACTGCAAAACCATGAGCCATTTCAACCTCTTTTTTTAAAATAAATTACCCAGTCCCAGGTATGTCTTTATACACACACCCAGTCTCAGGTCTGTCTTTATACACGTACCTGAAACTGGGTATGTGTATAAAGACAATGTGAGAATAGACTAATTCACTGACACAGACTTGCAGAGGTCACTGAATCTACATCAAATGATGTTAAAGCACATTGGAGACAATATAACATGGTGATGCCCATATATGGCAAAAATAACAAAGGTGGAGCAAAAATGACTAATATCTTGGAATCATGGAGCTAATCCACATGCAATGCTTTATTATTATAATATCTTACCATATCACAATTTAGTAGAGTTTTATAATATGATGGAAAGAAGCCTTGGATGTTATGGGATGACCAGAATTTTCTCATTTCTCTTTGCCAGGATATGAACAGAAGCAAGCAGAGGATGAAGCTGATGGTGTTCATGGTAAGAAAGGAGGGCTAGCCCTGGATGTGCTTAACATATGCAGGATGTGTATAGACAGGTAGCTGGATTAGGTGTATGCTGGAAGGAAGGGCTACACCCCTGACTCTGTGCACAGGTGTGCCACAGGTGGGGGAGCCAGGAAAATACCAATCCATTCAGGTGCAACTTTTGATTGATCAGAATCTGTCAATGTCACAATGAATATTTATACAGAGCTTCGCAATTTTCAAAGCCTTTTCCTATACTATATTGTCTTATTTAATCCTCATAATCTTCCAAAGCAAGTAGTATTTTTGTCCCCACTTTAAAAAGTTCCTAAGGCATGCCTAGTCATTGTGAAGCCTGAATCAAAACCTAGTTCCCGGACTCATGTCCATCTGTCACCTGTCACCACTAGTTCATGCTGAGGTTACAAAAGCAACTGGGATGTATTCTGTGCTTGCAAAGAGTTCTTCTCTACAATAATTTCTTGAGAATATTTGACACTACTAAAAATCCTGAGAAGCTGGATAAAAAGTACTTTTTCAATTCAGGTTCTGGAAGAGTAGGAGGAGTAGAGTCACAATGAAGGGAGGGTATTTGTGTGTGTGTGTGTGTGTGTGTACGTGCGTGTATGCACATGCATGTGTGTATGAGAGAGAGAGAGTCAGAGAGAGAGAGTCAGAGAGAGAGACAGAATGGGGGAGCCAGCAAGGCATCGCTAGCTACTATCATAATGAGTTCCTTCCAGGCCAGTGCTTGCTTACCCCCAGCTCTGATGGAGACACACACTTCCTCCTTGAGAGAGGAGCTGGGGTGGCTTCCACAGCTCCCGCAAGTTAGTCTTGGGAGGCAGAAACCTGGAGACACTAGCTTGGTGGTTACCACACAAGTCCAGACTTGGATCCCAGCTTTGCCTGTGACTGTGGGCCAGTTTATGAACTTCTTTGCTTTTAGTTTGCTAATAATCCTAGCCTCCTAATCCCTCCTTCTTGTCCCCTCTCTCATTCCCTTTCAGAATTGCCATGTTGTACCCAGGAGTAATCTTTTAAAAATGTAAATCTGCTGGGTGTGGTGCCACATGCCTGCAGTCCCAGCTACTCGGGAGGCTGAGGCAGGAGAATCACTTGAGCCCAGGAGTTTGAGTCTGCAGTGAGCTATGACCAGACCACTCCAGACTCACAACAGAGACTCTTATCTCACAATTTTTTTTTTTTTAATTTAAAAAGTGAATCTAATCAACTCAGGACTCCTGCAGCTTCTTCAATATTGTCATCAGTAAATAAATAAACCCCAAATGTTTCTCACTGTACTTAGGACAGAATCTCACATCCTTCTCATGGAAGGGATTATGTGATCTGGCCCCTGCCTCAGCACCCCCTTCACTGACCGTTCTCCAGCCCCACTCTCTTTATTGTAATTTTCCCCTAAGCAGCCACCTCTTCCCCACCTCAAGGCCTTCTTGCCTGCCCACTTCTGGGCACTCCCTTTCCTTCTTTTTACTTGGCTAATGCCTGCTCATTCTTTAAGTTTCAACTTACCCTCCTAAGAGAGGCCTGCCTGGAATACTTTCTTTGAATCCAACTCCTCAACCCGTTTCTTTTCCTTTAAAGGAATTAGCATGATTTATAATCATGCATTTGATTGTGCAATTCCTTATTAATCTCTGTCTCCTCCCATATGTTGTAGATCCTTTGAGAGCAAAGAGTGCTTCTATTTTCTTCCTTTATGTCTATTCCTGGAGTCAGTCACAGTGCCTGGTACATAGGAGGTACCCAAGAAATACATGGTATATGAAGGAACGAATGATGAAGAGTCACCTGTACAGCACCTTATCAGGGAACTTTAGCAGATCATTGTAGTCCTGTCCCTTCCTGGTGGACACAGCCAAGCATCATTCTCAGGAATGGGTGCAGACAGCCCTCACCCCAATTACCCACCATTGAGGAGAAGGCCCTGACCATGACCCTGTGGGTTAGCCAGGTGCAAAGCCCCCGAGGCTGTGGAACCAGGCTGAGCAGGTCCAATGGTAGCCCTGCCGCCCCGGAGTGTAGGAATGGCCTGGAGGGAGTGCGGACAGGTTGCTGGGGAACAGGTCCCCTGGGTCCTCATCAGACTCAAGCCCTCTCTCTCTTTTTTCCCTACTGCAGAAAGCTGTTCTGCCCTGTCCAATGCCAATGGAGCAGCGGCTTGTTTTGTTGTATGTGCTGCTAGGCAACTGGACTGTTTTTGCTTATTTACCTCCCCTGGGCCATTTCACAACACTTTGTAATAGGCTTTGCTCTCTCTGGTGCACATCTGGTTTGGATTGAGCCTGTCAGAGCCCCCTCTTCGAGGAGAGCTAGTACTTTCCCCAGCAGCCACCAAGACGGCCCCCCAGGGCTCTGGCTGCTCCTTGGTGCTAGACCGCTCCAGGCCTCCAATGCCCAGCTCCCATTCACCCTCCACTCTGCACCTCCCAGTCTTTTCAACAGTTCACACATTTCAAAGCTTGAAGAGGGGGAAATTTTGAGATGGAAAAAACTGACAAGTGTTCAAGAAATATTAGAGGAGAAAGGAAATTTAACAAAAATAAAGTCTGAGTCCCAAACCCTCTCCTCCTCAACCAGAGAGGAGAACTGACTGACTTAATGGGACAGAGAGAGAAAGTGACATACTCAAGACACTGGTTTCCTTAATATCATGCTCCCCAAGCTGCAGCCTTCTCATCAGCAAAACCACCCTGCGGATAGAGAGGGTTCATTTGGATATTATTAGTTTTGAAGGAAACAATAGGTTTGCCCTTCTCCCCCAGCCTACCTGAAAATTTCAAGTGGGGTTTCTGTAAAGGAGCAAAGAGAATCAGAGGTTTGAAAGATGTCATCTTAGAGACACAGGGAGGAAAATGAAAGTTTCCAACTTCTTTACCCACCTGCATAGAACATGTTGGCCAAAGCAGGGCAGGGGTAGGTGCAGGTGAGTGAAGGAGGACTGGGAACAAACACAGGGCGTCTCTCTCTGCAACTCCCCCGTTGTTCTGGCAAACACATTCCATACACTGTAAGATCCAGAATTATGACAATGGCTTGCCTGGCCCTGTTACCTCTCTGACCTCATCCTCCCCTTCACCCACCTTGGTACATTCAGCTCCAGCAATTTGTGCCAAGGGAGCAGGAAAAAAAGGTTTTCCTCGTGTGAAAGCAACCAGCCGCTGGGCAGAGCTCAGTGAACAGAGCAAGGACTGGATCACACACCGCTCTGTTCTGTTCATTGTTAGTTCTTGTACCTAGAACGTTTGTGCACAAAGATTGGGCTCCATAAGGATTTGTTGAATGCATGTACGAATGAATGAACAAACGAACGAGTCTGTTTTTCTTCCCAGATTTTTCACAGGATGATATTTTCCTGTACTTACCTCTCACAACGTAACATGCTGATCTATCGTCTTACAGTGTAAATCTCTCATGAGCATCCCTTTATCTCTCCGTTCCAGGTCACTGTGATCCTGCCCATTATTGAGCTCTGGAATACAAGCTGCGCCTTTGCTTGGAATGTCCCTCCCAGTCTGACTACGCATCTTCTGGTAGGGTTTGACCTGGTTGCTTCTAACACTAGGACTGACCTCTTGGCAATTTCTGGATACCTTTCTGTGGCTTGTTACAATGGTAATTATTACTTGTCAGGCTGTTCCACATTGATTAATTAGTGACGGATAAGGAAACCAGATGGCCAGTTGTGTTGTAACCAAGAGCAGTCCATGATCTCTATCCCCTGAGGTTTTCTAGTGATTCTTTTTCAGGTTTATTTTGTTTGTTGTTGACCTTAAATATGGACCTCTTGAGGTACAAGGGTGTAGAGTGATATGCAAAGCAGAACTCTTGATTTATATTTTCTCCTCAAACTTTCATCTTCCCACAGTGTATGATAATACCATCCATTTAATTTATTAAGACAAAAAAGCCTGGGACTTAGCTATTTATCATAATTCTGTCTTCCTCTAGACCCAATCTATCAGCAAGTCCTATCCATTCTTCCTCCATGGCACCTCTCAAATTCATCTTCTTCTCTCTACCTCCATGGTCCAGGTTCCCAGCATTCCTGTCTGTACCACTAGCTCTTTATTTTTACTCTCCATTGTCCAGGAAGTGATTGGAATCATGTTTTAAAACAAATATGATCATGTTACTCCTTTGCTCAAAGATGCCCAAATGGCTTCCTGCTGCACGTAGGATAAAAAGTCAGTCCTTTACTTTGTCCTGAGAGCAACACTCCGGCTCCTGCTAACTTCTCCAACCTCGGTTGGTACCACCCACTTCCCCCTTCTCACTGTGCTTCAGCCACACCAGCGCCCACTGGGCAAATCATTCCATTGCCAGAGCCTTTTTATCGTATGTGTCCTCCCTTTGGAATACTCTTCCCTCCAGTCTTCACATGGCTGACTCATCTGGACATTCAGATCTTGACTTAAATGACACCTCTTCAGAAAAGCCTTCCCTGAGTGCTCCATTTAGAATAACATGACCTCCCTCCCCTCTGGACACACAGAGTCATACTTTCTCATACCGTCTTGTTTTAGGGTCTTCCCAACATGCACCACCAGTTTTTCTGCTTGTCATCTGTCTTCCCCCAGTCAGAATGAACTCTACTCGAGTAGGAACCACTGTGGCTCCAGCCCCTAGACATACAATAGGCTCTCAAAATGTTTGTTCAGTAAATGAATGGATGAGTCAATAGTAAACTGAAAATAAATTGAGAGTCAGGCATCCTAGGTTCAAATCTTACCTGGCTGCTCTCAAGCTATGTGACTTTGAATATGTCATGTATGGGCTCTGGGCCTCCCTCTCAATATCTCTAAAATGATATCTGATTTAATGTTCCCTAAAGTCCTTTGCAGATTCCAGATATACTCTAATCCTATCAGTCTTTCAGTATTGTTGACCATAAAAAGTGGACAAAGACACTGGTGACAGCAATGACCCCGACTATAGTTGAACTATTTTTAATCCCATGCAACATCCCAGGTTACATTAGTTATTTATGATTTATATTTAAGCATCATATCGAAAGATATTTGATGCCACTCAAGTTTCAGACCCACTTTCCCAAGGAAGTCCTTACTTGCACCATTTATACAGGGAGAAGAAGTGCTCCCATCTAGATTGCTGGATTAGAATGGGTTGTTATTATGATCGCAAGTGGCAAAACCTGACAATACAGCTATAACAATGAGGGAAATGTCTTGGCAGCTCTTGAAATCCAAGGAAGAACCAAACAATCCAGGCGCTGGAGGGATAGTGACAGAGTTGGACCTCAGGTGCTGCTGGAGCCAGAGGCTCAAGTCTCACTAGCCTTCCTTTCAACTTTATCTCTGTCTCTATCAGTGTATTGGCAGCATCCTTCTCTCTCAATACAGCCTGGTTCTTTCCACATAGTCCCAGCACAGCATTTATCACACTCTGTCATAACTTATTTATTTGTTTTCTTGCTTACTTTTGGTCTCTCTCAGTACAATAAAATTTGTTGAAGGCAAAAACCCTAAGCAGTTCCATATCCTTTGCACCCAATGCTGTGCCTGGAGACTATAAGGTGCTCAATAAATATTAATTACATAAATTTCATTTATTGAGCACCTTATAGGCTCCAGGCACTGAGCCTGGAGGTATAAACATAGCAGGTAGAAAACATAGCAACAAACTTCTTCAGTGTTTAATATTCAACAACTTTAGTTACCGGAAAAAAACTGACAAAACTCTCTAGGGTTCTGCTCAAAGAATAAAATGAATTAATGAAAAAACAATATCTCAGGGAAGGGACTCTTTTGTCCAGCTAGGCCGTATGCTTACCCTTGGACCAAACAGTAGTAACCATTGAATGTGATAATGTGTTTGCATCTGTGTGAATTAGGGGAGAAGCATCTTTTAGGAAAAGGTCGTAGGAGGAAATCCCAGAGGGGTCAATACACTCACAGAGTTGTTGTGAAGATCAAATAAGCCATTGCAGAAGAAGGTGCTTTGGAGAGCTATTATGAAGTTCCCGTTTTTGTAGGTCAAAATATATCAAATATTGGCAATTGTATGTATTTCCACTTAATGTGAAAGCATTAAAAGTGTTACATGGATGTAAAATATGACTAATCTAATTATAAGTCAGCAGAATAAGAAAAGAAAATCATGTTTTTAAGATGAAGGGTTAAGATGATTCCCTTTTATAATGATGGTAGTCAAATAGGGTTGGCATGTGCTAGCTTTATGGGGGAACAGTGCCACATGGGTTATTTCATTTTTTTCTTCCAGCACTTCCGTGAGGTAGGTACTATAATTATATCCCCATTCTACAGACAAGGAAACTAAAGTTCAATGAGCTTAAATTATTTGCTCCAAATGACACAGCGTAAAAAGTGACAGAGCCAGGATTTGAGCCTTGGTTTCTTGGCCATTTGTTATACTATGTTAGAGAAGGAGTCAGAGGTTCTGCTCCCCTTTGAAAGCTAATCCATTTCTACTAGAAAGAATGAATCTTTCCTTTTCCTGTGAACCTACAGACCTAGGTTTACTCTGCTTCTAAGTCACTTGCATGGGATTATAACTAGTAGAGTATGTGTGACCCATGGCCAGACACATCTCCTTGAGGGCCTATCTTAATCATCTTTACCCTCACAGTGAGCCTTACATTCTACTCAACCCGGAAAGGTACTCCCCAAAGCTTTATTGAGGTAGGCAGAAGACAAAAGGTAATTTGGCATCACAAAAGGAGGTATTCCTTGGTCTGCATGTTCCAGGATGGTGAGGGAGATGGAACAATGGGAATGGCAGGGACAATTGTAAAGACAAAGCTCTCATTTGTTGAGAGCCTATTAGTTTTCAAGAAGTTATGTCCAGTATCTCTAGTTTTTCTATTACCTTGCAAGGTACATGCTGGTATCGCCAGGTCTTACTGCTTGAGAGCTATAGATTTGTATTATTTCTAAAGACTGTAAACATCTCTGTGACACCAAAGCTGGACCATGAAGACACATATGCTCTAACTAGGATCACACAAATCACTGAACCTAAAAACTATCCACAACTAGAATTTCACAGAATTTCATACTGGGCAAGCCCCTAGCTTTCTCCTGAATTCAAACCTTACCCACACTTCAGAGCCCTACAACTGTGTTAAACAAATGCTTGACTTGATTTTATACATGAACTTGATCTTGAGCCATGGAATTTCAGTGCTGTGCCTGCAAGTCTGGAATTTAAATATTAGCCTTCCCGACCTGGATACCTTTGATCTCCCAAGTTTACACACATAAGTATTGATAATACGGCTCGAATTGCAAGCAAGAGCACCAGGGCTGTAGCCCATGGCTGCCAAAATGTGCGCATGTGTACATAGATCTCTACTGAGATCAAAATAGACTGTTACACAAGCGCTTATCTGATGGAGGTGGGAGCCCCGCACATGGGCAGAGAAACAGAGTTCACTTTCACACAGCTGCTCTTACTCGCTTTATCCTACAGGACAGACTTAAGACTGAACTATAGGTGAACTCTGGCATGACCAGGCCATTATAATATGGGCCAACTTTCCTTAATTTTCTGAGGTCTGATTTCTCATTGGGGAGTGGTTGCCATGGTTAGCTACTATTTGCCAAGTATCTATCTTATACCAGGTGCCTTATGTGTTTATACAATATTAATATCACTTATATTTAAACTAATATAATATTAATATTAGTAGATTATAACATATACAATGTATTATATGTTATAATCAATAATTACATAATTTATTTATAATTAATATATAATTAATAGTATAAAATGCATTGATTAATATATAAAACATTATAATCAATACATTATATAATTAATATTAACTATAATGTAATTAATAATATATAATGTATTAATTATAATATATAATACATTGTATATATTATAATGTATTGAAGTTCCCATTTTTGTAGGTCAAAATTGATCAAATATTGTCAATTTGATGAACTGGCCATGTTCCTCACTGCTCCTCCTAATAAATATATATATAAGTGCATATTTATTGGAACTGAAACTGGTCATGTTCCTCACTGCTCCTATAATAAATATATAAATATATGTTTATTATATTAGTATATATTTACTGTATATAAGCATGTTATCAATACTTATATATATTATACTTATATATATTTATATACATTATATATGTCATATAATAATGTTATATATTAATATATTAAATTAATATTAAGACTGTGGTAGTATTACTACATTAATATAATACATGTTTAATATATAAATATACAATATTTATATTATAGTAATAATGTTATATAAACATATGAGGTACCTGGTAAAAAAGGAATACTTATTACCATGTAAAACTTATACATGGCAGAAACCATTCTATGAGTTTTACACATTTGTCATTTCATCCCATAACAATCATATAAAGTTGGTACTACTATTATCTTCATTTTACATATGAAGAAACGGAGACACAGAGAGTTTAATTAGCGAGAGTTACACTGAAAACAAATGGCAAATAGGATTTGAGCCTAGACAGTATCTCTTTCTGTCTCCCTAGGAGCCTGCTGAGGTAGGTGTGGTCATTTAACAGAGAAGAAAAAGAAGTTTAATTAACTTGCCAAAAGTTACACAGCCTGTTCACGGCAGAACCAAAATTTAAACACAGGTCAAAATTCAGTATCATGTTTTCCTTTGGACAGCCTGTTTTGTATGGCCTGATTTTTGTATGGCTGGTAAGCTGTAAATGGCTTTTACATTTTTAAAGGATTGTTTGTTTAAAAAAGAATATGTAACACTGATCATATGTGACCCCCATCCCCCAACCAAAGCCCAGAATATTTGCTCTCTGTTTCTTTAGAGTAAAAGTTTGCTAACCCCTGCACTGTGCTGTCTCCTCTCCATATTGGCCTAAAGTATTAGGTTGATACAAAAGTAATTGCGGCTTTTGTCACTGAAAGGGATAGCAAAAATTGCAATTACCTTCACACCAACCAAATACTTTATGAGGATCAAATGGAGGTGAGAGTGTATGTGTATAATTTGGGGCACCTTATTTCCCCTTCACTGGACCTCAGTTTCCCCACAGTGAGACCTGCAAGCATTGCTCCGGTTCTCATTTGCCCCAGTGTAAGGTGGTGTTCTGTTGCTGTACTAAAGTATTGCTTTTTCTATTCCACCTCCTGTGTTATGACTTGTCACCTACCTTATTGCAAGGAATTCAGACATTATTATACTTTGATGTTGGAAAAAACCATAACCCACCAAATAATCCTTGGAAGCTAAAAAATACTCCATCTCTAAAACATCAGCCCTTCTGTGATGTGCCCTGAACACAGACACCCTCATCTTTGCTTATTCTCCCAGCCTCTCTGCATTTCAGGTTGTTTATCTCCTCAGAAATGTTTGCTTCTGATCTTCCCAATCTCCCCTACTCCCCTCCTTCTCTCCTAGTTCTTCATGATATTTAACACTAGCAAAAGAAAAAAAAAATCAAAGAAATCTACCAATTTTCCTCCAATTTGTTTCCTAGCGTCAGCACACACTTACCCTTTTCAGAATCCATTCTGTCTCTTGGGCATGGTCTCCCACATATTTTAAGAACAAAGGCAGCTCCTTCTAATCTTCTGATCTCATTTAACCTCTTCCTCTCTCAGTGGTCAAGGCAGCCTTGCCCATTTACAGATTTGCAATTTCTCCCAAAGACCCCTTCACAACCTCCCTCCACCCAAAAAGAAACCTAGTAAAGAGCTCCCCCCAAGACACTAAGACCTCACTCTGGTCTTCAGCACTAGCCCAACGCAAAGGCTGACCAGCAGCCATACCTGTTCCACACTTGCCCTTGAAGGGGACGAAGACACTATGGTGAAGTAGGTCCAGGCTCCGCGGAGCGCACAGGTCTGGTTTGTCTTCATCTTGCTCGAGAGAGGGTAGGCTTCTGCTTCTTCAGACTCTCACCCTCACCTCTGCAGTGTGGTTGCCATAGTTTCCAAGAAGACCTCTGCCTCTAGACCCCTTCCCTTTCCTCAAATCGTTCACCACTCTGCAGTCATAGGAAGTCCATACTTAACCACCCTTTGTGGTCCCCTGTGCTTGTAGAATAGTGCTCCCTGCCTTAGCTCTCCCTGAGCCAGCCCCTGCCACTCTTTGAACACATTTTTATTTCCTACCATGCTGTCTCTCATTCCTTATGCCTTTTCTATGCCAAAGTATGTAGAATATTCCAAGCATTCCACATAAAAAGATTGCACATTCTTTCCCTCCATGGCATGTCCTTCCTCAACTCTGCTTTCCAGAAAAAATCTGTATATCCTTCCAGTTCGGTTTAAGCCATTCTCACATTACTGTAAAGAAATACCTGTGGATATGTAATTTATACAGAAAAGAGTTTTAATTGATTCACAGTTCTATAGGTTGTAAAGACAGCATGATGCTGGCATCTGTTTGGCTTTTGGGGAGGCCTCATGAGACTTACAATGATGGTGGAAGGCGAAGGGGGGGCAGGCACATCACATGGCCAGAGCAGGAGCAGGAGAGAGAGGGGAAGTAGGCCACACACTTTTAAATGACATCTCTCACGAGATGTGAAAACTCGCTATCATGAGGACACTACCAAGGATATGGTACTAAATCATTTATGAGAAATCTGCCCCTGTGATCCAATCACCTCCCACCAGGCCCCAACTCCAACACAGGGGATACATTTTAATGTGTAGGGACATACATCCACACCATCTCATGGTCCATACAGAATACCTTTCATTTGTCCCTTTGGATCCATACATTACCTTTCCTCATCTGCTCTGTATCTAAGAGGTTGATCTATGGGGACTGAATTGATGGGTTCTTGAA
This sequence comes from Ateles fusciceps, assembly GCA_036589455.1. Classification (NCBI taxonomy): domain Eukaryota; kingdom Metazoa; phylum Chordata; class Mammalia; order Primates; family Atelidae; genus Ateles; species Ateles fusciceps. Next base: position 15,876,006 of record JAZHEH010002507.1, on the reverse strand, counting down.
CCTTCTGCTTCTGGTTGGGTTTGGCCAACAGGGAGCCACAGGAGACCAGAGGGAGGGAAAAGAGGGAGGCAGGGAGTATGATGTTCCTTTGAGACACTGTTTGCTATATCACTGAACTGGCCGTGGTTCCTCACTGCTCCTTGTAAGGCAAGCAACTCTGCAGGACAATTCAGCAGCTATTAAGAGTTGTGAGAACAGTTCAGCAGCTGTTAAGTGCCTACTCTCTCCTTTGTGATTCTTCTGTATCTGTACCTTTGCAGATAAGCCCTCCTCAAAATCTGCTACTTCCTGGGAGCTTCAGTGGACTGTTGGGACCCTGATTGGTACATAGTGTGACCCAGCACAAACCTCAGGGAGCTCTTCGTAGGCACCTCTGTTATAGATCCTGTTATATCACCTGCTGCAGGTTTGCTTCCCTGACTTCCCCACCAGACTGCTTCATCTCACCTTGTCTTGCAGATGTGCAAGAGGCCTACCCACATTTAGTGAGCAGCTACTATGTGATGGGCCACAGCCTAGGCGTTGCAGATTCAGAGGTTGATAAATGATAATTCCTGACCTGGCAGATCCCTGACTCTAGTGTAGGAGCTGAGACTTGACATTGTGGCTCTCAAATCCCAGATCCACCACTGACTAGCTGTGTGATCTGGACAAGTCATCTCTCTGAGCCTCAGTTTCCTCATCTGTAAATAGAAATCAGGGCAGCTACCTCAGAGGATGATTGTGAGGATTAAGGTAGTTAGCATAGTGCCTGTCATGCAATAGGTACTCAATGAGTGTCCATTATCATTTTTATTGGAGCAGGTGCTTAGTGTATATTAAATCAATAACTGAATGTATTATTTCATTTGATCTCCACCTCAACCCTTTCTCTACCCTTCCCCCACTTTATACAGTCCAAGTAGACATGGAAGGAATTTCTTTTCCCATTTCACAGATGAGGAAATTGGGAGTGAATAAATGAATATCTAACCCACCAGCCTGCTCTGTCTCCCACCTTCTCCCAGAGGCCATAGTGAGGCTGCTGTTTGCCCAGGAAACTGTGAGCCCTGGGCCCTAGAGAAATCATCCTGGCTTTCTGTCTGACTTTCTGGCTCCAGAGGACTTGTGCCAGTAGCTCACCACAGTTTGCTCTGTGCCTAACACAGCCTGGGGTTCAGGTGTTCCTGAAGTTTGTAAACACTGGGGTCTGCCAGGCTCTGCCCCCAAAGCTCCAGCTTCCCAGAACCGGTGGCCCCAGTTCCTGTTCAGCTGCTGCTCTTTTTGTAACTCCTTTGCAAGTACCACTGCCCCTTCTGGTAAGTGCAGGGGCCAGGAGGCAGGTTCTACTTTCACATTCACTACCACACTCACAGGAGGGAGATTTCTCAAAGTGGAGGGGAACTTTTCTTCTCTGTAGGCCTAACCTCAAGCCTTCTTAACACCTCAGTTTTCTCAGGGGATACTTAATTTTCCGCCGAAGCTCGGGAAGGGCAAGTCCCTTCCTGAAGGACTTGCATTCAAAACTTGAATCTGCCCCAGAAACACAGGAGTTTCTGATCCTTGCAGAGACCCTGCCCTGTGCTTGGTATGTTTGATGTATGCCCTTGTGTACTCCCCTCCAATGCCCCTGTGTGGTGGGCATAGCTTCTGAATGACAGCTGCGGACTGAGGCTCAGAGCAATGGAATGCCTAGTATTGAAATGTTCAGACAAGAAAAACTACACCTTCAAACTTTAGAAACAGAGTTGGAAATCACTGCAAAACAAAAGTTCCTAAACAGAGTGAATCTTCGCTGCTTCTGTACCATATGCACAGCCCTGCCACTTTGCTTTCTGTGAACAGCATGTCTATTTGTGTCCATATCTGTCTCCCCTACTTGACTGTACCTCCTCAAGGATGGAGAAGATGACTCACTCACGTCCCTCTCCCCATCCCAGCACACGGCCTGAGGCAGGAAGGGACCGGTAGGAGGTATTACACACTTTCAAACAATGAGATTTTGTGAGAACTCTGTCACAAGACGACGCTAGGAGATGGTGTTGAACCATTAGAAACCACCCCCATGATCCAATCACCTCCCACCAGGCCCACCTCCAACTCTGGGGATCACAATTCAACATGAGATTTGGGTGAGGCCCAGAACTAAACCATATTAGGAAGCGTCTGGAAGAAGAAACTCTTGAATGGAGTTATACTAGTTAACTGGGACTTAACCAAGGGAGGGAGGTTCCTGGAAAGGATGAGAAAAAGAGGAGGTTCCTGGAAAGGATGAGAAAAGAGGACCTTCAAGACAGAGGACACAGCTTGAGCAAAGGCAAGGAGATAAGAAATGGCAAGATGTGTTTGAGCAATTGGGACTGAGAGATCCAAAATGAAGACTGCGTATTTAGAAACTGTGTCACGAATGGCTTTGTATTTCCTTTAGACTGAGAAGTTTGGACTTTATCCTGTGGAGCTGAGGTTTGTAAACATTTTTAGCGCAGCGGGTTGGCCACAGCCCCCCTCTGAGAATCTGATCAGAGTTGATACACAAACAGAGCTATGTTCACATAGTACCTGAAATCTATCTGTGATCTTCAAATAAAGAATCCCTGCAGTTGGCCAGGTGTGGTGGCTCATCCCTATAATCCCAGCACTTTGGGAGGCCGAGGCCAGAGGATTACTTGAAGCCAGGAGTTTGAGACCAGCCTGGGCAACATAGCAAGACCGTGTCTCTACAAAAAAACAGAAATTCTTTTGTAGCATATGGCATGGTGGTGGGTGCCTGTGGTCTCAGCTATTTGGGAGGCTGAGGCAGGAGGAGGATTGCTTCACGAGCCCAGGATGTCAAAGCTGCAGAAAGTCATGATTATACCATTGCATTCAGCCTGGACAACACCATGAGACGCTGTCTCAAGGAAAAAAAAAAAGAATCTCTGCTGTGAATAATGGATTTTAAGCGGGGAGGCAGCCTAATTGGATTTTAATTTTAGACAGCTCTCTTGGTAACTATGCAAAGAATGGATTTGAGCCAGTGTAGTGGGCACAGAAATGCTGGGGTCTAATAGTCTGAGTGGTAATGCACATGGGGGCCAGTTTAACACCTGTAAACAAGGGTTAAGTTAGTGAGTGTCATGATCAGACTTACTTTTCAGCAAGGTCACTCTGCTCAATTCAGAAAGCTTCAGTTGAGAGCTGAGCTCAGAGTCCTTCTTTGCATGGCTTGAATCTAGGCTGATGGGCAATGCAGGCCAGCCAACCAAGAATGAACCTTCTCCACCATCACCCTACATACTGGAATCTGCTGGTCATCAGTCAGTTGGGGCCCAGATATCCCATGCCTGTGAGGGCTGGAAGCCAAGGACGTGAAGGAAGGGAGCACTCTGACAAGCTGGGGAGAGGCCACGAGGGCAGAGTAGGGTGGTGAGTTCCTGGGAGGCAGCCTAGGTGTCATTCTTTCCAAAGCTTTCGCAATAGCTGAAGGAAGCAGACAGAGCTCAGATGGTTATCTCCATTGTACAGGCAGGAAACTGAAGGCTAGGGAAGGTAAGGACTTGCCAAAAGATACGTAAGAAACACCAGGGCAAAACTGGGACTAGAACCCCAAGAACATTTGACTCTCATGTCTGTGTCTTGCTTTAGGCTGGCCCTGGGGCAAATTCTGCCTTGACCATTTCTAGTAGCTCTAAAATCCTGTAATTCTGTGATTCTAAATTACTTGAATCCTAGCAAAAGGCTCTCCACCATTCCTTTGGTGATTTTACCTGTAACTGCCTTTTCACCCCAAGATCTTACCCTCAACCACCTGTGAAATCTGGAGCAAGCCATTTGACCTTTCCGGTTTGAGTTTTCTTTTCATCTTTGAAACAAGAGGGTTCCTCTAAATGCTCCCAAAATATTTTTCTTCTCTCTGAATGGCAGTAGTTCGGCAATGGCTTTTGAGACCTTAAATTCTGCCCCAGCTCTGACATGATTACATGATTCTCAGTAGCCCAACTCCTTTTGTATATAGGTACCAGGGAATAGTAACAGTAATAATCAATATCTTTTCTTTCTTCCCCATGGGCCAAGCACTAATCTAAGCACTTCTGAAGCTTCAGAACAACTTTACAAGGCAATTGCTACTCTTGGCCCCATTTTACAGATGAGAAAACTAGAAAACACAGAGAGGTTATATTATCTGATGTAAGGCCGTTAGCTAACCAGGGGTCAAATCCAAGCAAACTGCCTCAGGGTCCATGTTCCTTATCCCTCGGAGCTGAGTAGTGAGGGGTTATAAGTACAGGGAAAGTATGAAAACAGCCAGGTAAGCAATCTGTGACAAGAGGCTCACTACCCCTCAGTGGCATGTTCCATCATTAACCCCATATTGCAGGTTGTGCTATGATATGGTACCTCCTATCACCTGCAGGGGTACATAATCATAAGATGTCGTCTAGTGACTTGTGGAAGGAGCTGTCAGATTTGGCAAATAAAAATACAGGACATCTGATCACATTGGCATTTCCGATCATGTGTGTGTGTGTGTGTGTGTGTGTGTGTGTGTGTGTGTGTGATGTCCCCATGCAACATCTGCAACTTACTTATTCCAAAAAAGTTTTATCATTTATCTGAAATTCAAATTTAATTGGGTATCCTATATTTTATCTGACAAATCTATTTCCAGTGCAACAGAATAAGGACAAGTGATGGTGATTTCTTTCCCTTTAGAAGACTTGAATGGGTGTGATTACTGCTTTGCTCAACTGCTGCAGAGGGTTGACATGAAAGGCTTAGCTGAATCAGTTTCAAGGGAATGGGGATGACCTCTCTTCCCTCATCTCCTCTGGGAAGTCCTTTGAGGCCTCCAAAATCACCACTGAGGGAACTTAGAACAGCCCTCTAAACTGGAGCAGAACTCCCCAGAATGATCTGGAACAGGCCTTGCTCACTGGCTGGCTGTGTCCTTGGCTTAGTTTCCAATGCCCGGCTCACAACTCGGAAGCTACCTTAAACAATAATCTCCTTCCTTGTCAACTGCACAAAGGATCTCCAGGGTCCTTCTAGGATGTTTGGATCTCCAAGTACTAAGTCCTGCTTCTTTCTAAAATTTAGTAACCTCTTCTGTGATAATTAAAGAAAAAAAAAAGAAAAATCCACAGTAAAATTTTCAATAGATATAACCCATTCACCCCCCTCCCCCACCTGCCATCTCACCATCAGGTGTCATAGTAGATCATTCCCTTGGGTTTTCATGCCAGTGAATATTACAGTCTTAGAAGAAGAATAACAAACCTCAAAGGATTGCCTGGTTTTAACAACATATTGTGAATTTCCAATAATTTTCCCTGGGAAATCTGTTTTGAAATACACGTGGGGTTACTCCACATCACAGACATCTGTGCTGAAGCTTGTTTTCGTCATTGCTGGCATCCCAGACAGACCCCTTGGGGTTGAACAAACCCTCATCTCCTCATCACAACCTGACCCCAACCCTTCCACCTCCCAGTCTTCCCCACAAAGTCACACACCCATGCCCTGTGTGGAGTGGTTTCTATCAGCAGAGCATGTTTGAGCTCACTGGGAAACGCCTCTCACATGCTTTGTCTTCCCTGATTACCAAGATGTCCGAGGCCAAACTACATTTAGACAAAATGCATTTGGGTGTCTGTAGTCTGCCTGCCTCAGCAGAAATATTGGAGCAGCCACCCAGTGCATAGCTGAGACACGCATAATACGCAGATCAGCATCTCAAAGCAAAGGGAACTTTATAAAATGTATTACATTAACATCCATAAATATGCACATTTATGAGCATTCTGATTAGGGCTCAGGCAAAGGCCACAATATTTTTTTTAAAATGAAAACTCAGTTAAAAAAGGACTGAGAACAGAGCAAAACCAAACCCTCCTGGGGTGTTTTAGCTTTGTGGTGTGGATAGTAAGTTTTTCTTCCTCCTCGCCCTTCCTAAAGTATGGTACATCTCTCTGTGGGATTGTAAAGGACAGGGTTCAGCCTTTTTCTGAATAACTTCCTAACAGAAGCTCCTAAATTGACTTTGTCAGCCAGACATGTCCTTGACCTTGTCAGCTGGAGCCAAAATATTCTCAGCACCATTATCTTCATCATCCCATGGCTGAGAGTCATTGATCATTTATTTTGTGCCTGAAATTTTGCTGAATATTCTGCATGATTTATCTAATTTAATTTCATAATGATCTTCTATTAGAGGTGTATTTTTTTTTTTTTTCTTGAGACAGGATCTCGCTCTGTTGCCCAGGCTAGAGTGTAGTGCTTCAATAATGTCTCACTGCAGACTTGAATTCCTGGGCTCAAGCAATCCTCCTGCCTTGGCCTCCCAAAGCATTCAAATTACAAATGTGAGCCACAGGGGCACCCCAGAGGTATAATTTTTAGTCCCCATTTTAAGAATGAGAAGACTGAGGTTTAACAAGATTAAATGGTATGCCCAGGGTCATATAGCTAATCAAGGGGAAAACTGATATTCAAATTCCAGACTGGCAACCCAAGGCTGGCACACTTAACAACGGTGCCCATTACTCCCTAGGGATTGATAACAAGGCAATTCTTGTAACTATAGGGCCAGGGAGATTAAAGAGACTCTTCCTGTAAGGCTCCCACTCAAAACCTTCCTGTATGAACAGAGTGGATCCATCCCTCCTTTTTTTACTTCTCTGGTCTGGGGAAGTCATTTCTAAGAATTTGAGCTGTTTTGAGGAGACAAGAGGACACAGTGGGGTGGGGAAAATCCTAAAAATTTTGATGTGAGACAGAGATAGATTTATAGCATGGCCCAGAATCTTAGCTATATGAAGTCAGGAAACTAAATCTTAGTTTCCTTACCTCTAAAACAGGCATAATTATATTTGCTTCAGAGGTTTCATATGATTATTAACTAGAAAAACCTAGCCTCCTGTTATAGTTTGAATGTTGATGTGTTCCCTACCCCAAAAATTCATAGGCTGAAACCTAACTCCCAAGGTGATAGTATTAAAATGCAGGACCTTTGGGAGGTGATTGGGTCATGACGGCTCTGCCCTCATAAATGGGATTAACAGCCTTAGAAAAAGAGGCTTGTGGGAAGAGAGCCTGTTTGCCCCTTCCACCATGTGATGACCCAGTAAGAGGGTGTAATCTATGAAGTAGGGAGCTCTATAAAGCTCTCTATGAATCTGTGAAGTAGAGACCTCTTATCAGACATTGAATTGCTGACACCTTTATAAAGTCTGTGACCTGGGACTTTCCATTTACTAGAACTGTGAGTAATGAATTTCTATTGTTTATAAATTATCTAGTCTAAGGTATTTTGTTATAGTAGCCCAAATGGACTCAGACACCTGCATTCAGACATCCATTTTTTTTTTTTAGTACCTATTATATACAGGGATCTTTAAGGCCTTGACAAATGTTCATTCTTTTCTTTCAATGACAGGATTTCTATATTACAGACTTTGTATCCCCCAGGATCTAGCACAGAGCCTGGCAGATAATATGTGCTAATTAAATGTAGAGCATATGATACTCTCATGAATTTATAAATGAATGCAATAAAAGTCTGTCCAGTTTATCTTTCTGACCTCATGGACCACCACTCCCCCTCCAACTGCATATGACTAATTTGGTATTTAACATACAAGCCACGTCTTTCCAAATCTCAGCCTCGACACAGTACTCATATGATTCTCTGTGTCTTGAATGCCTGCCACACCCCCTTTGTCAGCCTGGAAAACTACTTAGGAGTTTTAGTTATGAAAAATGTAGAGTGAGTCTGCTCCTTCTTTCTACTCCATATGTCAGCTCTTCAAGCAATTGAAGTCAGTCCTCATGACTCCCTTCCTTGTTCTACAATGAGTGCTGCTTTCTAAGTCGAAATTCCATCCCTCCAATAATTGTTATTGGAAATGGCCGCTCAATCCCATACTATTTTGGATACTCCCTGCTTTTCCAGTTGCGTCTTATTCATTCATTTATTGACTATTTATTGAGCACCTACTAGCTGTCAAACAAAACAGATTTTTTTCACTAGCATATAAGCTTATGAGGTTTACATTCTGATGGGGGAAGCTGAACAACAAACAAAAATATACTACATATGTCAGCTGTTGATGTAGTGAAAGACATGAAAGACAATTAAGTGGGGAGATAGAGGATGGAAGGAGAGGGGAGGATATGCAGAGTGTGGTCAGGAGAGACCTCTGTAATACCATCCCATTTGAGCAGGGGAATGAAATGAGGGAGCAAACCATGTGGCTATCCGAGGGAAGTGTGTTCCAGATGAAGAAGAGAAACAAGTACAGGTGCCCTCAGGCAAGAGTGCCTTGGAGAGTCTGCGGCAGTGCCAGGAGGTGGGAGAAGGAGCAGTGGGAGACGAACTCCAAGACAACTGGAGGTAGATCATGCAGGGCCATAAGGCCAGTAGAAAGGACAGTGGTTTAAATGAGATGGAAATACAATGCAGAGTTGATCCAAATTACATGAAAACTTCTCTCTAGGGCTGTGCAAATTTGAGCTTTTAGAGAAACCATGATGGGAGCAGACAGAGCGGTGGGGGTGGTGGTGATTGCAATGACTGCAGCAAAAGGTGATGGTACTGGAACCTAGGTGGCTATGCTGGAAACGTGGAAGAGCACACAAATTCTAGATGCACTTGGAAAGTAGAGCTCATTGGATTTGGTTTTCTGTTTGTATTTTTGCTCAGTTTTATTGAGGTATGTTTGACCAAAAAAAAAAATGTATAAATCTGAGGTGTACACAGTAATGATTTGGTGGATATATTAATATATATTATGAAATGATTATTACAATCAAGTTAATTAACATATCCCTCACTTCATGTAGTTACCGTTTGTGTGTGTATGTGAGGTGAGAATACTTAAGATCTATCCTCTTAGCAAATTTCAAGTGTGCAATGCAGTATCATCAACTGTAGTCACTACGGTGTATATGAGATCCCCAGAACTTAGTCATCTTATAACTAAAACTTTGCACCTTTTGACCAATGTCTCCCTATTTCCCCACCTGCTTCACCCCCTCGGCAACCATCATTCTCTCTACGTCTAAAAGGTCAATTTTTTAGATTCCGCATGTAAGTGAGAATATGTAATATTTGTCTTTACGTGTCTGATTCATTTCACTTAGAGTATTACCCTCAACACTCATCCATGTTGTCACAAATAGCAGGATTTCATTCCTTTTTATGGCTTAGTAACATCCCATTGTATAAATTTGTATACCACATCTTTTAAATTCATCATCTGTTGATAGACATTTAGGTTGTTTTCATATCTTGGCTCTTGTGAATAATGCTGGAATGAATGTGAGAGTGCAGATACCTCTTTGAGATGTTGATTTTATTTCCTTCAGACATATACCTAGAATGGGATATCAGGATCATATGCTAATTCTAGTTTTAATTTTTTGAGGAATCTCTGTACTGTTTTCCATAGTGGCTATACCAATTTGCATTCCCATCAACAATATACAAGGGTTCCCTTTTCTCCACACTCTTGCCAACAACACTTGTTAACTCTTGTCTTTTTTATAATAGCTATCCTAACAAATTTTAGGTGATGTGCCATTATGGTTTAGATTTGTATTTCCCTGATAATTAGTTATGTCAAGCACCTTCATACACCTATTGTACATCTGTAAGTCTTCCTTGAATATCTATTCAGGTTTTTGTTCGTTTTTGAATCAAATTATTTGTATTTTTGCAATTGAGTTGTATGAGTTCCCAATGCATTTGTTGGGGGAATTAGATGTGGGGCATGAGAGAATGTGCCTCTGTTTTCTTATCTGTAAACTAAGGATGATATTTTTACTGCAGCGTTGTTAAGCTTCATGGTAGATGCTCAAAGAATGTGAATTTTCTCCTTTAGCTGTCCAGTGATATGATCAGCAGTGACTGCAAGACCACTGATTGTGGTAAATAATTCAAGGACTGGTTGGGGGAGGGCAGATGTTGAGTTTCAGGTACCTGTGGGATACCCAAGGGAGAGATCCCATTGCATAGGGGTAGCTGACAATTTTGATACAGGCTTCAGAAGTAGGTTTAGAATAAAAGTTTAGGAGATGTCAAATAGATAGTTTGAGAGCTGAAACTATTGGGACAAGTTAATAACAGGTCTTTTTCTATTTCCATGGCACTATTGTATAATATTCATGGGACTAATACATGTCTTAAAGAGGGAATCATCAGACTGCTAAAGAAGTATGCAAAATCTGGTATCAAATGAGAGGAAGGAATAATTATTCCAGAACTTTAGGCTAAGGGAACTCAGGGTACAGTGTGTGTCTCCCGAAAGTGTAGTATAAAGAAAAGCTGAGCAGCTAACATATATATTAGTAATCAAGAAAAGGAAGACAGTTTAGGCAACGCAGGTGTAAATCAAAGAGGCATGAGTTCTCAGCCAGGCCTTTCCCCCTACATTACTACCTGCTTTTTTTTTTTTTTTTTTTTTTGACAGTCTTGCTCTTTTACCCAAGCTGGAGTGCAATGGGTGATCTCCGCTTACTGAAACCTCTGTCTCCTGGGTTCAAGCGATTCTCCTGCCTCAGCCTCCCAAGTAGCTAGGCTTATAGGCACCTGCCACCATGCCCAGCTAATTTTGGTATATTTAGTCGAGATGGGGTTTCACCATGTTGGCCAGGCTGGTCTTGAACTCCTGACCTCAGGTGATCTTCCTGCCTTGGCCTCCCAACATTTCTGGGATTACAGACATGAGCCATCACTACTTGCTTTTTAAAAGATTGGCCATGTAATTTTCGTTGGTTTGACTCAGGGAATAATACATCTATTTGGTCAGCACTTCTACATCTATGGATGTACTAGTGGTGTTCAGATGCATGGTCTGTGATCCCTGAATGATGATGCAAACATGGTAAATTCCACACACAGTGTTTGCATGTTGGGAAGGCTAGTCACTTCTGTTGGCTTATTGGTGTTTTCTCCATCATCCCCAGGTGCCTGGGGATCAGCAGACTGGGACTCTGTTCTGGCTCTGTCATAGCCCAGTGGCATCTACAAGCTGAGATGATTGCTCTGCTTTCCATGCTTGCATAGCCATATGCAGTTCTGGACCAACACTGTATGAAGGTCACTGATACACTGTGATTCAGAAGAAGGGGACCAGGTGAAACAGAGGGGATGGGGGTGCCTGGAAGACTTGTAATATAAGGTTGGGGCCAGGGGCGGTGTCTCACGCCTGTAATCCCAGCACTTTGGGAAGCCAAGGCAAGCAGCTCAGTTGAGGCCAGGAGTTCGAGACCAGCTTGGCCAACCTGGTGAAAACCTGTCTCTACTAAAAATACAAAAATTAGCTAGGCATAGTTGTATGCACCTGTAATCCCAGCTACTCGGGAGACTGAGGTATGAGAATTGCTTGAACTTGGAGGCAGATGTTGTAGTAAGCCAAGATCACACCACTGCACCCCAGCCCGGGTGACAGAGCATGAGACTGCCTCAAAAAAAAGAGAGAAGAAAAGAAAGAAAAGAATGGGCTGAAAGAACTGGGGATTTATTATTATTTTTCTGCATGGGGAAATAAGAAATTCAGGAGGAATATGATAATGTCTTCAAAGATTTTAAGGGCAACTATTTGGAGGAGTAATTGACCTGTTCCTCATTCACACTAAATATATAAATATATATATTTACATTATATATCACATCAATATTTATATAGATTTATATTTATATATATAATACATTAAAATAAAATATTTCTAATAATTTTTGTTACTCAGCAATGCAAAGAGCTGCCCTTGGAGAAGTCTTCACACTCAGGACGACTGACAGAAACCTTTGAGCTTGGGTTGGAGTATGGGATTTGAGACTGAACTGGATAAACAGCACCCTCTGGCCTTCTCACTCCTCCTCATTTTCTCCCCCCTCCCCATCTCTACACTCCTCTGTTTCTATCTTGGACGAACAAAACTACATGAACTTTTTCTAAGTGGGAGTCAGAGACGTAGGCCCCTTTCCTGTCAAGATGCAAACTGTCACTTTGACCCAAGATATTCATAACACTTCCAAATGATTAACAGGAGTCAAATACCTCTCATTCCTTGAGGCTACTGAGGACCATGTGGTGACTGACCTCATCTGGGCACCCAATGGCACCCAGCCCCCAACTATTCCTTCTGTCTGGTGCGGCCCCAGGTCAAGGCCGATCAGTTTTGCTTTGAGAGGAGGAATGTGAGCACGTCCTCCGCAAAGGCCCGGAACAGACGCTATGTTGTTCTTTCACGACAGCCTTTGCTAAGTGTCTTGTGAACTGAACCCTTGACAGTGAAGCGAGGCATGGCTGGGGAAGCTAACTACACAGATGAGCAGCCCCTCTAGGACAAAGGGAGAAAGTCCAGTGGGTAGGACGGAGAGGGTGAGCTGTGTCTCAGGAGCTATGGAACTATGCAGCAGTTTCAAAGCCAGAGAACCTAACAGGCCTTATCATCTGACCCCCTTCATTTGACAGGTAAAGAAACAGGTAAAGAGACGCTGACTGCCTTCAAGTCATGCACGAAATCAGCTGTTAGGGGTGAAATTAGGGTGAGGCAAATGAGGCACCTACGTGACCCTAAGGGTGACCCCTCCTTAAATTTTGCACCCCAGGCCCCTCACTCTGCTTACCTAATCTTGGCCCTAAGTCCTGTACCACCCAGGCTGCGTAACCCTTGCCAGTCAAAGACCTTCCGAGGGAATATGATGATCTAAATGTTTGTGTACTCTCCTGGCTAAAATTCATACGTTGAACTCCTAATCCCCAGTGTGATGGTATTAGCAGACGGGGCCTTTTAGAAGTGATAGGTCGCAAGGGCAAAGTCTTCATAAATGGGATTAGGACCTTTATAAAGAAAAGGACCAAGGGAGTATCTTTGCCTCTTCTGCCATGTGAGGATATATAGAAAGTGCCATCTATGAGGAACAGGCTCACCAGATACTGAATCTCCCAGCACCTTGATTTTAAGTTTCCAAGCTTCCAAAACTGAGAGAAATAAGTATTTGTTGTTTGTAAGCCACTCGGTTTATGATATTTTGTTATAGCAGCCCAAACTGACGAAGATAGAGTTTCTATCCACAGAAGGAGCCATGTTTTCTGGCAGATGAACCTGTCCTTATCAGAGCAGAGAAGGGCCTCTGCCTACAAGCAGCCAATGGAAGTCTGGCTGGCAGCTGGGGAGAGCTTGTGTGGGTCACTGCCCCATTAGGACCTGTGGTGATTTCTCTGGATGATCAGATTCTCTCCTGGAAATCAGAACCGTCAATAGGGGAGAGTTTGTAATAGCTGAGAGATGAAATCAAGGGCATTCTTGCTCCTCAGTTCTTGTTGCTTGTATTTTCTTCTACACATTCCTGTGATGGAAAAGGAGAAAGGGGTGACCAGTCTTTTTTTGTTTTTTGAGACGGAGTTTTGTTCTTGTTGCCTAAGCTGGAGTGAAATGGCATGATCTTGGCTCATTGCAAGCTCTGCCTCCTGGGTTCAAGCAATTATCCTGCCTCAGCCTCCCAAGTAGCTGGGATTACAGGCATGCACCACCATGTCTGGCTAATTTTGTATTTTTAGTAGAAATGGGGTTTCTCCATGTTGGTCAGGCTGGTCTCAAACTCCCGACCTCAGGTGATCCACCCCGCCTCAGTCTCCCAAATTGCTGGGATTACAGGCATGAGCCACCACGCCTGGCCAAGAGGTGACCAGTTTTATTCCTCTCCTAAGTGGCTCTTGTGTCACTCACTGTTCAGCTTGCTCCCTACCTCATGGGGGAGGGAGAAGCGGGGTAGGGGGACCTGCCTCTCCATTCATTCATTTAACAATTAGTAAACACTTAATTATTGCTAGACACAAAGGTCATTAACACTCGGTTCCTGATTTTAGGTGTTTACACCATAGCAGGGAAGACAAAGGCAAAAGAAGAAGATTATATTACCACCTGATAATTATAATGATGAAGAATGGCAACAGATATTGTTGGGACAGCAGGAAAAGATATATATCTATTATGGAAAAACTGGGAATGAGTGCAAAACAATGCTTCCTGGAGGAGGTGTTGCCTGAACTAAGTTTTAAAGGGATGAGCAGGACTTCTTCATTCACCAAGTGAAGAGCAAGGGAAGGGCCTTCCAGAGTTGATCAAAAGACATGGCTGAGGACCAGCATGGCAGGTGTGGACGTACTGCAGACAGTTTGATAGCTATATAAATTTTAAGTGAGGCAGGGCACAGCAAGAAGGAGGCTGAACCTGGTTAGCCTGGCTAAGGAGCTTGTACCTCATGCGCCAGGTCAGCTCTCACACAGTGGTAGTCAAGGCCAGGCACTGAATCTCAGGACAATTTTATTTGGTCCGTAGTAGGTTTTACAGAATTCTGAGTTTGGATGTCCTTAGACAGCTAAGCTCCATTTCACTGCAGTCCCCCACTATTTCCCATTGCCTACCTATGGACCTGCCACTCATTTCTGTTTCCTCCTGCCTTCTGTAGCCTCTAAGGATGTGGTCCCTGCTCTGGAGAGTGGAGAGTCTCTGAAGGGTTTCCACCAGGTGACAAGCATGATCACGTCTCTGCTTTACAAAGGTTCCCTTTGTGATGATGCAGGAGAGATGGAGGGGTGTCCTGGAGACAGATGAGTCCCTTGGAGGCTGTTGCAATAATTCAGGCAAAGAAACATCAAGGGCCTGTCATTGTGTCCTGGAAGAAGGCATAGTAAGCATGGCAGGATAACCCCACTATTACCCATTGTGGACCCTTGAGGCCTGGGGAAATATGAGAGAAGGTGATGGGCCTGGAGCTAGCAATTCTATGTCCAGGACCACTTTAAATGACAGACTATTGTAAGCATCCCTAACCTACCGAGCACCTACCATACCCAAAGGTATGACATGCATAGTCTCCTGTAGTTATCCCAACAACCCTGTGGAGCTATTGCTGCCCCCTCCCTGCACTATTCTAAGGCTCAGAGAGGTCAAGTAGCTCCCACAAAGGATCCTTGCTAAGTGGTGTCCTGGAATTCAGACTGAGAATTATGCAATTGCAGGGCTGGGGCTTCGTTCACTACAAGATACCTGTGTGGGTTTAACCTGATGTCATCAGAGTCCAGAGGTCATCAGAGTGGCATTTGAGGAGTGTGACCCAGTAGGAGGTCAGTATGGACTTTGGCAGCTCCCTGACTGGGAAAAAAATAACTGAGAAAAAACTACCCAAGAGGACAAGCTAAGAATGTGCATTTGGAACTTATTTGGCTTGGAGTCTTAGTCCGTCCAGGCTGCTGTAACAAACACCATAGACTAAATTTATTTCTTATGATTCTGGATGCTGGGAAGTCTAGAATCAAGGTGCCAGCGGATTTAATGTTTGGCAAAAGCCTATTTTCTTAGTCATACATAGAGCCTTATAGCTGTGTCTTCACATGGAAGAAGGGGCTAGCTAGCTCACTGGGCTCTTTTTCATAAGGCACTAATCCCAGTCATGAGGGCTCCACATTCTAACAGCATTACCATGGGGGTCAGGATTTCAACGTATGAATTTTGGGGGACACAAACATACAGACCATTGTACTTGGCAAAAGCCCCCTACTTCCTCAGAGAAGTGGGAAAAATATCAAGTTTGTTTACACATTAGAACACAAATGCTGAAGCAAGGCTAGATGTTGTCCTTTGAGGTCTGCTGGCTATAAAATCTCTGAAGGAGAAACCAGGCTGGAGAGGGCCTCAGGTGGACTGGCCTGGGAGCTCTGGTCCCTATCTCTATACCTTCTGTTGCCCTCCACCAGCGTTAAGGAGAATTAGAAAACCACCTCTATGTCCCAAATGCCAAGCACTCAGAATCAGTGGTTCTCAAAGTGTGGTTTCCCAACTCGCAGCATCTACACCACCTGGGAACTTGCTTGACCAAATTCTCAGACCCTATCCAGACCTCCTGATATGGTGTGCCTCTGTGTCCTCACCCAAATCTTAACCTTGAATTGTAATCCCCATAATCCTAACATGTCAAGGGCAGGACCAGGTGGAGGTAATTGAATTATGGGAGTGGTTTCCCCCATGCTGTTCTCATGATAGTGAGTCGATCTCACAAGATCTAATAGTTTTTTAAGTGTCTGGCATTTCCTCTCCTTGCATTCATCTTCTCTCCTGCCACCCTGGAAAGAGTTGCCTTCTGCCATGATTGTAAGTTTCCTGAGGCCTGCCCCATGCAGAACTATGAGTCAATTAAATTTCTTTTCTTTATAAATTACCCTGTCTTGGGTATCTCTTCATAGAAGCATGAAAATGGATTAATACACCTCCTGAATCAGAAACTCAGGGGATGAGATCCAGCAATCTATGTTTCAACAAGCCTTCCAGGGGACTGTGATGTGCACTCAAGTTTGAGAACTACTCCAGTAAGTGATAACAAACATGACAACACGTTTTTCTGAATGCATTAACGAACCTCATCTATTTTCCTTGCAATGCCCTGGACTTCCTCCAAATGAGTAAAGAATTTTTGCAAAGTCACTTAGGGTTCAGCAGAATCCCAGGTGTGGCCAGAGAATGTGCATGGGTAGGTAGACCATCCGTACTGATACCGGCCTTGAAAAAAATAATGCTGCTTGATCTGATCTCAGCTTCCATGGCAACTCTTCAGGGAAGCCTCCCCTGAGCTTCCTGGGCTAAGGTAGAAGTGGCTGTCACAGTTTCCCAGAAGCATTCCAAATTTCTGCTCATCATCGCAGCGCTCATCATACTGTAAAAGCTCTACCTGTTTAATCATCTGTTTCCTTCAGTTCACCCTGAGCTTAGTGAGGGCAGAGACTATGATATTCTTGTCCTTGAATCTCTGGAATCTAGCAGAAGGACACTTAGTAAATATGCATTTAGTTAGTTAAACACCAAGCTCACCTTTGCCTGTGGGGCCTTGTTATGCTATCCCTCGACCTGAATTCTTTATCCCCAGATTCTCTCTAGTTGTTTAGCTTCTCAGTCCAACCATAGCTGCTAGGTCACCATCTCTTGACCACCCAGCCCAACCTGGGCACTACATTGGTCTCTACCATCCCCAACACTTTGTGTTCAACATAGCACTTGATCACTATTTGATAGTCTACTGATTATTTTATGTTCTGACTCCTACTTCCTAGAGAACAAGTTCCCCTAGTCAGGGGCTGGTCTATCCTGCTCAACTCCACCCTGAGCACATGAAGTCCCTCAGTAAATGATTTTTGAATGATGCATGACTTTTTACTGACTCATTTATCAAAACACTCAGACATTATCTATGTATGATTATTTTAGAGATGAAGGAAAATAAACTCAAGAACTGTATACTTGCCCAGGTCACACTGCTAGTGGGTAGCAAAACAGCAGCTGGAATCTACAGCTTCTGGCTTTCCAGCCAGTCCTCTTTCCACTGCATTCATTACTTCTTTGCTGGACTGAAAGCTTAGTACCTTTCCTGTAAGTAATAGGGAGCCATTGAAGATCTGAGGTTTCAAGGAAGTGGTAGGATGGATTCTCTTTATGATAAGGTAAGTGCCTCCCTCTCCCATTTTGCCACATTGACTAGTCTTATTTCAAAGGCATCTGTTTTTCCACCTGGGGGTCACAAAGTCACTACCTCACACCATAAATCCACCATTGGCATTTCCTGGCAGCTGTGTTAGTTGACAGCTCTGAATCACCAGCTCTGTGAAGATGTGGGAGAGCTAGTGCTGTCAGACCCCATCAGCAGAAGATAACCTGTGATTGCTGATGGTTGCACTAATGTACCTGCACTGTTGGGGAGGCCCTCTGCCCTGTCTGGCATTTCCAGGGAAAGATACAGTGGAGATAAAGAGACGTCACTTCAGGAGGCAGCTGATTTATGTCAGAGGATTAATATGACTCCATATCAAGTTTTGGTCAATCAACTCAGAGCCTCATAAACTTTAGAGAAAGGTAACCACTTTGCTGTTACTTTGGCCCAAGATAAGAGCACCAATGTTCATTAAAGCATATTTGATAACTGCAAAAAAGGGAGAGGATTGATTAAACCAATTGTAGTAGTTTCATAGAATGGAATATTATGTGGCTATTAAGATTTGACTTAAAAATAGGTAGACATAACTGGATTCTTATAATAAGTGGGTTAGAAAATTAGGTTACAAGATGGAAAGTACCATACTAGCCTATTTTCGTTTTGGAAAAGTATAGATGGATAAATAAATGGATGGATGGATAGAAAGATCATAGACAGATATGTAAAAAGATGTAATGTTACATGGACAGACAGATGATTAAGATAGATACTAAATAAAGTCTGGAAAGGCCAACATCAATATGTTAATCGTGGTTATGTTCAGATGGAGAGATTAAGAGTAACTTTAAAAATCACTTATCTTTTTTTCTTGGTTATTTAATAATAAACTTATATTACTCTTGTTAATGTAAAAGCATAGCTATTAATACCAACAATTTTAATATTTGGAATCAAGAGCTTATCTTTTACCTATGTCTCCTCTTTATACCCTCTTTACTCTTGTTGCATGAATGGTCATAACATCCATCCATCCATCCATTCATCCATCCATCCACCCAGGAGGCAGAGTCTATTTGGATTTAGAATGGCATTTAAATAATCCCTCATGAAACTTTTATATTGATTTCATGTCCTTTCATGCCTCTGAGCTATTTTATTCTTGTTGTTCCTCTTTAGACCATGGTGCCCCTTTCTATATCTCACCATGCCACCCTTTGTCCTCCTGGTCAATTTCTACTCACGCTGTAAGACTTTCTTCAGATCTCACCTTTTCCCCTTTCCCCTTGTTGCTTTCACCCCCTCCTTCTACTCCCTCTTCCCCCGTGGCCTTTGTTCTCCAGTTGTACCTTGTAACTTGTACTCTATTTGAAACTTTCCAATATGTACAGTTATTATCTATGTACTTGCTGTCTCTTGATTAGACTTGGTGCTTACTGATGCAGAGACTTTGTGTTTCATCTCTACACTCAGGGCCTCATTGCCTAGTAAAAGCCAGTCTGCTTTTCTCACAAGTATGTTTCTGCCAGCCTAAATGGAAGATTGGCCAACAACCTTGATACCATTCACTTAATCAACAGGCATTTGAAAGCATCTACTATATACCAACCACAGAGATTAGCAAGACACAGTTTCTTTCTCCAGGAGCTCATAGCCAGGTTAAGGAGGCAGACATGGGCACATGAAAAAGAACCACAAAGAGGCCACCTTAGGATGTCAGTGTACTATTTCAGCCTAGAGAGTGGGCCTTCTAGGGGTTCAAGACCCCTGTGTCCAGACCCCTATAGGCTGTCTGCACACAGGAGAGACTTGATGACGGTCGGGGGTGGGAAGTGAAGGTTAGAGCAGAGACTTCAAAGAAGAGAAAGATTCAGACAAACACAGGGGATGAGGGATGGCATTTCAGGTAGGGAACACGTTGTAGCAAAGGTGCAGAGGTGATGGGCTCCTGGCTTGTTATGAGTGTCCAGGCTGTGGGAGCCGAAAAGGCATCAGACTTAGTGTGAGCCCTGGGGATTATGTCTATTAACTCTTAACGTCATTTAGAAGCAGTGCAATTTCTCAGAGCTTCAGCTTTTTCACCCATGCATTGAATATTAAATTATCTGCTTTATCTGTCTTATAAGGAAGTTGGGAGAATTCAGTGACAATTGGTGTGTGAAAGTTTTTTGTAAATTGTAAAACAATACACTTATGTAATTCAGAGAATAAGAATAATCAGCAATATGGCTAGAGGAAGGGATTTTTAAGGGGAGGAAAATGCTGAGGCATATTGGACTATTTAGAGCGGGGTTGGGGGAATGCCTTAAAGATTCTGAATCTGACTTTCCATTTGGCTCTCATGATCCCCATTACCGTTTCTCTTGTGAATTCATTAATCTAGCCCAGCCTGCGTTAGGTGCCCTGTGCCATGTTCCCAATATCCCACTTACTTAGTAAGATAGCCTTTTAATTTTTGTTAACACAACTGTCTTCCCAACCAGGCTGGGAGTTCATTGAAAGCAGACGTCTTACTTCATTCATATTGTAGCCTCAGTGTCTAGCAAATTATCTGGCACACAGTTGGGATTCAGTAAATGTGTGTCAGTGATAACAATGGCTACTCTTCACAAAGCGCTCACTATTTGGTAGTTATTTTGATAAGCACTAAACAAGAATTTGCTCATCAATCACAACAACACTTATTCCCATTTTACAGATAGAAAAAATGAGTCATAGGAGGCTTAAATAGTCAGTTTCACTCAACACATGAGCATTGGAGCTAGAATTTAAACTGAGGTAGTGAAATTTCAGAGTGCCATATGTTTCTTATGAATTTATTCACTCATTCATTCCACCAGTAATGACAGTGTGCGTATCACTCGCCAGGAACCATTTCAGGCTGAAAGAATGTGTCTGGAAGAAGTGATAAATGGGATATCAGACAATCTAATGCTCGTGAAAATGTGAAACTTATGTGTGACCAAAGTATAGAGCATCCCAGAGGTGTGGGCAACTCAGGTGTGGGTGGAGGTGGAGAGAAACCTCCAACAGAAGAGAAAGAATGAGGGCATTACATCCAGGTAGAGAAGAAAGGGCAAGTGGGAGGACATCAGGGTGGGATGCAGCAGGTTGAGCTAGATGCTGCAGTGAGTCTTCCTGACCAGACAGTGTACTTCTTAAAGGTAGAAACCGTGTCTTAACTCCACTTTTATAACCCTACATAACACTTGCGTCTGGTTGCTCAGTGAAAGCTTGGTGAACAACTGAGATGGGTTTCTACATTATGAAAACAGAGAGCAAACCTCAAATTTCAGAACACTAGAAGGCTGCATGAGGAAATGACTCCAATTTGCATGGGGCAGCCAAGCATGACCAGAAGGAAATGAGTATCTGTGTTTACTAAGAACCTCTATGCTTGGCTCAGAATATCCTCAGGTCCTCATCTCAAACCTGCTCTCCTGTTAAGAGAATGCAAGACAAATTCTGTCTAAGGTACTGTGGCTTTTGCAAGTTGCTAGGATATTAATATATTTATCCATAACCACAGACACTTGGCTCGAGAACAGCCCACTCAGCCCTCATACGAGGCTAGATCATGGGGATTCAATCAACATGAGGTCTTGAAGGGGCTTTTAAATCAGCCAGAGACTTGGTCATTGCTTGGAGGTGCCACAGCTGAAATATTTCTCCAGGTTTTGTGATCATAAGCTCTTTTTGTTGAGTTGATTTGCTTTGGCGTCTTTTGAAGTTTCAGATTCAGTTGTGATTTGCACCTGCCTTTTTAAACCTAAAAACACATATGAAGTAGAGAAAGGAGTCATGTTTTCCCACTCCACAGTCCCTGGGCTTCTAAAATGGGGATGTTCTGGGTCTAGATGCCCTCAAAGAAAATAGGACACTTGGGTTTGGGGCTCATTAGGTGGGTGTGAAGAAAATATGGCCTAGAACCTGTTGATACTGTAGCCCATGGGCCACATACTAGAAGACCACTATCTCTACAATGATTTCAGTGGTAGGCGTGGGGGAGGGGAAGGGAAGAGGCAGGGCTGTCATTTGTTAAACTGTAGGATATAGGGCTGACTCAAGACCTATACAGGGCCAGGCATTTAGCTTTCACATGCCTCAAACACAAATCAATCTGACTACATCAGCGGAAAGCAAAGTAAACTCACTTCCTGATTCTTTTTTCTTTGGATGGGGTCTTGCCCTGTTGCCCAGACTGGAGTACAGTGATGTGATGATGACTCACTGCAGCCTTGACCTCCCATGCTCAAGAGATCCTCACACCTCAGCCTTCTGAGGCAATTTTTTTCTTATTTGTAGAGACCAAGTCTTGCTATGTCGCCCAGGCTGGTCTCGAACTTTGGGCTCAAGCGATCCTCCCTCCTCAAACTCCCAAAGTGTTGGGATAATATGAGCCACCATACCCAGCCCTATTCGCTGTCTCTCTCTCTTTTTTTTTTGAAGAGCCTTCTCTTGGCATCACTAACAACCATCATTTTTTGAGGCTGTCTTGATGTAGACCCCAAGACTACAAAGGCCAGCACTGGTTCCAATCTATCACGGTTGGGTAATAAGTCACAAAGGTGTCCCACCCCCACATTCCCACAGAGATGATAAAAAAAAGAATCTTCTCTCTGGCTAAAGTTACTACTGAAATGGTTAAGTGATCTTCTATCAAATTATTGGCAGCAAGGGTGGCTTAATATCAACACTTCTGAAAATCTATTTTGAACTGGCAACTACAAATATGTAACTGTCTCATAGCCCATAAACCTTACAATAGCTCAATTTCTTTTCCTGGTAAGTTAAGTGACATAACTGGCAACGAATTTAACCTGGAAAATTTATTGACAAGTTATATTGATCAAAACTGCATGCTTTCTATTTAAAATTATAATTTAAAATAATTCTGTACAACGAAATGGGGAATGTATATGGGAATAAATTCTATTCCATTTATTTCAGTTTGAATTTCCAAATTGTAATGTTTCCCTTTGTGCTATAGGAATAGGACTAAATGGGGGAAGACTAGGATTTATAAGGCCTGTATTTGGGGGGAGGGCAGAGATGGAAGAGTGAGGGTTGTAATGATAGTGAATAGAAAAGAGTGAATTCTGTATGTTTCTGCTGGAGCACTGAAGTGAAGAGCTATTAGCTTTGACTGTTCACAAAATAGAGCATCATGATTTTCAGTGTTTGAGAGAAAATTGTTGGAAAAAGTTTGCAGTACTTGATACGTATTTGCATGCACAAAATAAAATTATTTGTCCACCTTAAAAAAAAACCCTGCATATTCCATGGCACATTACTGAAATATTTGCTAGTGGACAGACAGCTCCTACTTTAAAAAGTGTTCAGGTCTAAATCATTGACTATAATCAGTGGTTTATATGAGCTTTTCCCAAAGCTTCCTTTGCCAGACAGAGTCCCCCACAAGAAGAACATCTGTGCAGAGGTCTGTGAGCTGACTAACTCTGTGCTTGGTTTTGGCCGTGAGGCTGCACAGAGTCAAATGGATCATTCATTGATAAACATCATGAGGGTTCTTATAATTTTTTCTGAACATACTGATTTTTGTTTCATATATTGATTTAAAAATTTTAATATAAATACACAAAAATATGGCTTTTTTTTTTTTACCATCACCACTGATGCCTCCAGACCCCTTCCTTTATTAAAGCCTAAAATGAACTTTTTTATGTTTTTTACAAAAACAAAACAAGATTCTACCATCCCAGTTCTGTTATTGTTGAATTTAAGACACAATCTCTGACCTCAAAGTGGCCATGGAGAAAGGGTAGAAAACTATTTTCTGCACTGCACCTTTCCCAGGGGAAACTGGAGAAATAATATTTACTCATATGAACTCAGGTGTGTTGTAGCAGCTTTGTCAGGTCTGGTGTGTTATAGAAATGTCTGTTAATCATGTAAGTATAAATAGCATGATAGCCCACAGAGCAAATCCAAAATCCTCCATACCTGGCCTCTTGCTAGTTTCCAGACATGATTTCGTACAAGGACCCTCAGCTCCAGCCCAGCTGGAATTTTTCCAGTGGTGAACACCTCTTCTATATCACCACTTTTGCCCACCTCTGCCTCCTTCAGCCCCCTTCTCATCTACCCTGACCCAGGACCCTCTCCCCTCCTTATATGTATTCACTCATTCAGTCGCTTATTCACTTGTTCCTTTTATTGATTATATCTATCCACATCCAATATCCACATCCAACTGGCAAGCAAGTGGTTAATCTGTTTCCTCTTAACTGGAGTAGAAGTCTAAGCACTTGTGCCCACTGCATGTTCTTATTGGAGTCGCTAAGGAAAACACAACACAATCAAGCACTGGATGGAACAGGACTTTACTCACATAGAGAAGAGACAGAGTGAGATCTGCTTCAGTAATGGGTGTCAGTATCCCATGGACAGCCCTGACACCAGGCCTTTGGGTGACCCCTCTTATGCTGCAGCAGAAGGGCCTGCAAAGGACACAGAGAGTACTGAAGTTTCTAAGTGTGCACATGATGCATACACTTAAGCAAAGCGAAAGAGTGCAAACAGAAAACGACATTCCCACTAGAGGTGGTAAGTCCAGCACAGGCTGAGGATTCTTTATTTCTTGGTAAGGAAGTCTTCCAGGCCCAAAGCACATTCTTAGGTGGCCAAGCAGGTGTGGAAAGATGGCATGCAAGAGACTGCCTTTCCCAACACACATCCCCCTCCTTATCCACATTTGTGTCTGCATCCGCATCTATCCGTATCCGTATCCATGTCTGTGTCATCTCCCAGGTGCTATCACTTGTTTTCAGTTATATTCATCTGCCTGGTCTTGATTCATTAATTTTGATGGTAGTTTTTTTTCTCCTATATTAGACCGTGAGTTTCTTAGAGACAGTAGCATGATTTACTGATTTTTGCATCTTACACCAGCACACAGGAGATCCTTAAGGATTTGAAGATGTTGGGGAAAATGGCACCGTTGTCAGGCATTGTTCTGGGCAGTTAGGCTGCACCATCTTATTTTAACCCTAGTTACCCTATGACCTTGTCTCACCTCTGACCTCCGCACTGGCTGTCTCCAGATCTGCCCATGGTTGGCTTTTTCTTTCCATTTTTATTTAAATTCAAAAGTCATTTTTTCTGAGAATCCCACCCTGACCACCTTACCCAGGGACCCCCAACCTGATTCCCCCACAAATTTATTCTATATCCCAGAGTCCTCTTTCATTCTCTCCATAACACCTATCAATGCCTGAAATTAGCTTTTTAATTAATTAATTAATTTGTTTATTGTCTGCCTTCTCCAGCCCATTTCCCAACTAAAATATAAGCCCCATGGTGGCAGGGGTTAGCTTGTCTTTTTGAGGCTGTATCTACAGCTTAGAATAATGTCTGACACATAGGAGGTCCTCATTTATCATCCAGTGAAGAGTAATCTCAAGCAGAGGCTGTTACTATACCAATTTTTTTGGTTTTTTGAGACAGGGTATTTCTCTGTAATCCAGGCTGGAGTGCAGTGGCGTGATTTTGTCTCACTGCAGTCTCCACCTTCCGGTCTTAAGCAATCCTCTGACCTCTGCCTCCCGGTTAGCTGTGTCCACAGGTAGACCTGGCTAACTTTTTGTATTTTTGGTAGAGATGGGGTTTTACCATGTTGCCCAGGCTGGTCTCAAACTCCTGAGTTCAAGCAATCCACCTGCTTCAACCTCCCAAAGTGCTGAGGTTACAGGTGTGAGCCACCATACCTGGCCTATACCAGTTTTGGAGATAAGGAAGCTGAGGTTCATGGTAAGCCTCATGTCAACAGATCTGAGATCCAAAGCCCTTCTCAAAGTTTAAGCCTCTTATAGGACGAGAGACTGCCACTTACTAATCACAGTGATAGAAACATGACGTTGATAGAAACATGATGTTTCTACTTTGATCAGATTTTCTGATGTTTTTCTTGCTACTTTGTCTATTTTGAAATTGTAGACAAACAGGCATGTGAGTCTCTAATTCCAGAAAGTTGTATTTACTAGCATAATAATAAAAATAATAGCTTCAAAGTATGCTAAGAACTTTGTATACTATTTTACTTAATCCCACAACAACCCTATTAGGATAATTTAATATCCATTTTACACATAGAAAAATAAAATTCAAAATACTTTATCTAAGTATAGGCACAAGGATGTTTTGGTTGGTAGCAAAACAAGAATCAGAAGATACAAGCAGTAGCTGAATGTAGTGACTCATGCCTAGAATCCCAGAGCTTTGGAAGGCTGAGACAGGAGGATTGCTTGAGGCCAGGAGTTAGAAACCAGACTGGGCAACATAGCAAAACCTTGTTTTACAGAAATTTTTAAAAATTATCCAGATGCAGTGGCATGCACCTGTAGTCTTAGCTATTTGGGAGACTGAGGCAGGAGGATGGCTTGAACCCAGGAGTTTGGGGCTGCAGTGAGCTATGATTGTACCACTACACTCCAGCCTGGGTGACAGAGTGAGACTCTGTCTCTAAAGAGGAAAAAAAAAAAGATACAACGGTGTAATTTGAGAAGTGATTGATAAAAGACTAAGGGAACCAAGATTCAAACTCACATTTCTTTGCCTACCACCATGCTAGAGTAAGCACTCCCTAAAGGCAGGCTCTGAACTGGGTACCAAGGATATTAAGACTCATTTCCTGACCTCAGAAAGCTCACAGTCTAGAAAAGGAAGACCCGATTCAGACAAGAAAACTACCAGGCACAAGATAGGGGGGTTCCTACCAGGGGAACAGGAGGGTGGAGGAGGACTGTGGGGACATGCTGGGCTCCTGTAACCTTAAAGGGGGTAAATATAAAAGTGATTGACCTTCTAGTTTTTCAGTGTAACACCAGAGCTGTAGAGGGAGAAGGGCCACTAGGAGATTCCATTTCAGTGATGTGGCCAACAGGAAAGCCCACATAAGTGAGAGCCTGGAGAAGTATCCGGCTACCCTGGACCATGGCAGGAGGGAAAAGAGGAGTCACTGTAGGGTGACTAGGGTGGTCCTTAGATCCACTGATTTACTTTCCTTCCCAGTCTTGAGCCAGCTGCTGTGACTCATGGCTCTTTGGCTGCAGGAAACCCATTACAACCTAACTTTCTGCCTGGGTCAATTGGTTTTGGTTTCATTTTCTAGTCTGGAGTATAATTATGTTGTCTATTAAGCGTACAAATTTTCTTAAAATTTTCAGTTTCATGCAGAATGAAAAATAAGTGATCTTGTGACAATGTGATCACCTTGGTGAATGTTCTAGAGCTGACCAGAGGGACAAGGGACAAGGGCTTTCTTATCAGGATGAAGTCTCAGCCTGTGAAGCCAGCAGTCCCAATATTTGAAAAAAAAAGTTGGTTGGTCAGTGTTCTAGCAGAAAACAGATGGTACACTCAAACTGGGTAACTTGAAGGGAATTTAAGGGAAAGACTGTTTACTTAGGTGCAAAGTGAACTTTGGGGCTTACAACAGCAGGGGTCATTACGTTCCCTACCTCTTAAACAAGAATGGGGAACAGTTCCTGGATCAAAAAAGGGGAGTTGTAGGGAGAGGGCTGCCCAACAAGAGGCTGCCTTCATGAAAAGAAATTAGCCAAGCTCTAGCAAAATCCTGAAAGGAGGGAGCAGGGAGAATAAATCCTCCATCCTCACTCTCCGGCCACTCCCTGCATCTCCTGCTGGTAACTTGCAAAGTCTGGGCCCAGTTGGAAGCTAGAAGGCAAGGGAGACTATTGATGGGGCCCACGCAGATCAGCCTCCTAGGGTGCAGAGGTGGGTACAGAAGGGTGGGGAGATCTGGAAAGCCATGGAAACTCATCAGCACAATAGTTATGGCTGGTTGATAATAACTATACAAAGAGTGACGATTGTGGTAGACAACTGCCATTGACTACTCAGGATACACCTGGCCCTTTCAAAGCACTTTTATGAATTAGCTCTTCTCACAACAAGCCCTTAAAGTGGGCATTGTCCTGGACCCATTTTCCACGCTGGAAAACCAGGGATGAAAGAGGTTAAACATTAGCTGGGGAAATGAAGGAGTAGGAACTCAAACTCAGATGGCTGTGGTTACAGATCCAATGCTTCTTGTCCACTGGACCGCCCCATCTTACCCAAAATGATAACCGAGGAGGTAGGTCCTCAACCACTGCTGAAGGGGGAGGGACCTGAGTGTGGCCTGGGGGAACAAGAAGAAATAGTTCCATAAGCATTATTTGGCATAAAATGAGATCAAACAAACACACTCCGTTTAAAAGATGTTAAAATATCACCCAAGAGGCTGGGGATGAGGAGACGGAACCAGAGAGAACTAGAGAGTGAGCATGCGCCAACTGCACACAGGATATGGGCCAGTTGTCTAATTATAGCTGATAAGGCCCCCTCCTGATCTGTGCCCTGCTGACTCATCTCTTCCCCTGTTCCCCCACGGGGCACTGTGTCCCAGCCAAAGGAAACTCTACTTAGTTCTCTAAATAGCCTAGGTCTTCTGCCAGGGACGCTTCACCCCCACCTTGTACTCACCCATCTCAAATCCTATTTATCTATTGGGTCCTAGTTTTGGCCTTTCTCTTGCCTTTCTTCCTCTCTCCTTCCTTCCTCTAGCAAATACTTATCAGCATTGGGTGGGTGCAGACACAGTGGTCAGTGTTGCTGACCTGGATCCATACTGGTCCCTACCTTCACAAAGTTTCTACAAGGAAATCTTCCCCTCCATGCTCAAGTGTAGGTTGGGGGTTCCTCCTTTGTGTTTTTGCAGCCACTCTTACTCTGTCATCCAGCATCTGGTTTTGTGCCTGTCTCCTCTCTCAGACCATAGACTCATGAGGGTGGGACTCTGATTCTCTGGGTATTTATTTCCTATCAATGTTGTAATAAATTACCACAACTTTGTAGCCTAAAGCAACATAAATTAATAATCTTACAGTTCCAGAGATAAGAAGTTCGAAACAGGTCTCACTAGGCTAAAATCAAGGCACTGGGAGGGTTTACCACTTTCTGGAGGCTTGAGGGAGGAATCCATTTTCCTGCCTTTTCAACTAGAGGCTGCCTGCATTCCTTGGCTGATGGCCCCTTCCTTCATCTTCAAAGTCAGCCAAGGCTGGTGGACTCTTTCTCACATCACATCTGGACATTGCTTCTTTTGGACCCTGATTCTTTTGCCTCTTTCCTCCACCTTTTAAGGACTCTTCTGATTACATAGGCCTACGCAGATAAAGTCAGCTGATTAGCAACCTTAATTCCACCTGTGTCCTTAATTCCCTTTTGCCACATTCCAGGGATTGGGATATGATAGTAGGCTAGGGTAAAAATGGAATGTCTGAATATGCAGGGTATACATGTGTGTGACACACATAGAATCTCTATATATGTCAAAGGCATGTGTGCAGGTAACACATGTAAATTTGTTGCTTGTCCACATGAGTGCATGTGGACGTGTGTGGTTCAGAAGGTATACGCTGCTTTATCTCATTAGTTGTGGTCATATGCATGTATGTGTGTTGTGAGGTGGGAGGCACACTTGAAGGGGAAATATAAACATGAATAGGCAACCAAGTACTATTTTTCTGACAATTGTGAAATATTTGTGTTTTTCCCCCAGTATGGACACTTGTGCTTCAGAGATCTGGATTTCTATGCTCAAACTCACATGTACTGGTGATCACCCTCAGAGTAAAGGCAGGATCCTCTCTCTAGGCCAGTAGCTCATCTAGAAGGGTCTTTATGAGTCGGCCTGCAGTTCAGACATTTTCAGTGCTGCAGGCAATGAAATCAAACAGAGCATAGTTTCCCATTGTCCTGTAAGGGTAAGACCCCCTGACATGGAATCCTATTTAAACTCCCAGCTCAGTCCTTTCCTAATTTCACAAATCCAAGAGCAGCGGAGCCCTTGGGGGATCATCTGGCCTGCATCCCTCATTTAACAGATGAGATAGGACCTAAAGAGCAGGGTCTTGTGTAGGTGGATGTGACCATCCATGGCAGAATAGAAGGAGGGACCCCTATTGCAGTTAAGATCTTTATGAAGTGACTATTGCTTCTTGAAGTCAGGAATGTTGCATCACATGCTCCTAAAACATCGGGCTACTGTAGGGCCCTCTGCTCCCAGGTCTTCACGTCTCTAAGAGATAAAAGCCAGAGATGGTGCTTCCAGACACAGCCTCTTCATTCCCAAGAGAAGCTTCCACTCAGAATCTACTCAGAATATTTCACAATAGTCAGAGATTCTGTGTGAACACAAATATTTCACAATTGTCAGAGATTCTACTCAGAATCTCTGTCAGATTTCTCACACAGGGAGCTTGGCTGGACATTCTAAAAACCTCAAGGAAGTTTTTCAACCCTGTCTGTTAAAGTTGAGACCAATGCTAGAACAGAACTATTGCTCCTTGCTCAGTGTTCTTTGGTTCTGTCCTGGTCTGCTCAGCATTCCCAAGCGTATGTTCCTCACCCATGTGTTTATGCAACAATGTTTGGGGTCCCTACTGAATATGGCCTCTAATGCTAGGTGTCAGGCACACTGTGGTGAACAAACTGATGGATCCTAGCTCTCAAAGAGGCTTGTAATCATAGAACTTCCAGGTTACATCCAACGCCAGTCAGCCCCAAAGCTGTTTCACTTTTATTTATTTATTTATTTTTATTTTTTATTTTTTGAGATGGACTCTTGCTCTGTTGCCCAGGCTGGAGTGCAGTGGCATGATCTTCCTCACTGCCATCTCCACCTCCCAGATTCAAGTGATTTTCCTGCCTCAGCCTCTTAAGTAGCTGGGATTACAGCTACTTAAGGTGCGTGTGCCACCATACCCGGCTAATTTTTGTAGTTTTAGTAGAGTCAGGGTTTTGCCATGTTGGTCAGACTGGTCTCAAACTCCTGACCTCAGGTGATCTGCCCGCCTTGGCCTCCCAATGTGCTGGGATTACAGGCATGAGCCACTGCACCCAGCCTTGCTGTTTTACTTTTAAATACGAGGGCAGGGGAAGGAGGGAGAGGGAGAGAGAGGCAGACACCTGCATCGAAGAGAGAGTGAATGTGGGCAGGGAGAAAAGAGATCATGAGAGCAAGAAAAAGATATCAGAGGCACACAAAGACCTGGAGGGAGACAGTGTGGTGAAAGACGTAGCTGTAGTTGTGTGCGCCCTGCTGCAACATCAGTTCTGTAAATGGTCATGCCCTTCCCCAATAAGGCTGAGAGCAGAAACCATTCATTTATTCTCAAGCTCTCAACTGATATTTATTGAGCACCCGCAGTGTGCTAGACACTGTACCTGATGCATGTCGCATCCCTAACTTTGACCCAGGGGTCTACAGAGCAGGTCCTCACAACCCTGTACTGCAAATAGAGCGAGGATCCTAATCCCTATTGTACAGTCAGGGGCTGGCCAGGCCCCAGAAGAACACCTCCCACACTGAGTTAAGAGTTCTTGTACGACAAGGATGATGCAGCTTTAATCCCTGGCACAGAGTAGGCTCTCTGAAGAGTGAGTTGCATGAAGGAAGAAGACACTGGAGTTTAGGCTTCTAAGATCTGAGAATCCTTACTTTCTCATTCAAGTCTTAGCAGCAGGGACCCCTGTCCTCAACCCCAGAGCCTCTTTGCTATCCTATTCCTGAATGAAACGTGCCAACAGGCAAAAGTAAGATCATCTTGGAGGTACTCTGGGACTTCCTCCTATGCAACAGAAACTGAATCAAGGCAAGACCAGAGTTGGTGGAGGTGGGAACCTGAGTCAGGCTGGCCCCTACTTTAATTTCTCATATTTAAGGTACATGACAAATTTAGGCTTGGCCCCATATGGGTCCAAGAGGGTGGAGGTAACTGGTGGCGGGAGGATCTAGACAATGCATGGCGCCTGAAGTTAGGGGAGGTCTACGCTGATTTCCCTTTCATTCTGAAAGGGGATCTCTGAAGGTAACACAATTTGCTGCCTATAATAGCAGCCCCTGCCCTGTTCCAGTCTCCTCAGTCACCCCAGACCTAGACCAAAGCTCTGTCCGTGGTTTTCCAAGCAATGTTGGTAACCATGTGTTTACTCTCATCACCACAAGCACATCCCCCAAATGGGCCTTTCTTGAAACGGGCTCAGTAAGGCCTCCTTTGTCCATCTTAAGTCTCTCCCATCGGCCATAATCTACACTGGGTAAAAGGAGTGTAGTGTGAAGATGTGTACAAGCTGCTTCAGAAACACTTGGAGGGAGTAGCACTCTGCTTAGGGGGAATTCAGGAAGGCTTCATAGAGGAGCTGGGGTTTGAATCGGGCCTTTAAGCTTAAAGAGGGTTTTTTTCCCCCAGCTAGAGTAGAGGGAGAAGAGCACCCCAAGTTAAGGGACCAGCGTGAATCACAGAAGAGCACGGCGAGTGTTTCAGGGAGTGGCCAGCCATGAGGAAGGGCATGTGGACGTGGCCACTGAGTGGCACAGCAAGCCTGGGACTGGCTTAGGGAGGACTCTGAGTGCCATGTTCCAGGTCTTGGACCAACTGCATAGGGTGAGAGGATCATAGGTGATTTCTAAGCAGGGAAGTAATGATACCGGGGGTCAAAACACTCTTGTAGCTCTGGAGGAGATTCTTTTCATGGCGGGTAGGGAGAGTGAGATTCGGTGGAGACCAGCAAGGAGGCTGTAGCACTGGGGTAGGTGAGAGGCAGTAAGAGTCTAAATGAGGCAAATGGCTGTGGGAAGAGAGAAAGGTGGAGAAACTTGACAGATATTGAGCAGGTAGAATAAACAGAACTCAAGGCCTGATCAGACAAGAGAGTGAGGAGCTGGAAGGACTCCAGTCTTCCTTCAAGGGCTTTAGGGGATGATGGTGTCACCAGGTGGGGAATTTGGAGAGAGAACAGACTGGGGGGGGGAGAGCAAAAATTCCATTTTGGACAGGATGGATTTGAGGTTTCTGTCAGATATCAGGTGAAATGCTGTGGCAGTCCGCATACGTGAATCTGAGTTCCTGGAGCCATAGGCAGTAGCGCTATCCGGGGGTGGACAGAGGGACAGGTTGTACAGAAACAAGCAAGGCACTGAGAACCATATAACGTTGAGAGAACCAAACACACCATCCTTTTGAACCTCGGTGTCTCCCAGAACTCAGGATTGCTATTGGTAGAAAGATTCTTCAGTCTTCAAATGGAACATGCAAACATCAGGATTAGGTTTAGACCTTCCAACTAGAACAAACATTTACCTGTCCCAGAATCCCAAGATTTTGCTAAAATGAAATGCCTTTCATTTAAAAAATCTTTACTTCCTTAAAACACAACACATTTCAGTCTGTGGTCACAGACAGAAAGATCTCAACCTAGAATGAAAGCTCAGTGTTCAAGGCAGCCTTTTCTCAGCCTGGGTCTTACCTACATGATATTGTCCAAGTTTCCTTGTACAAGATTAGCAGATGTTCTCCATATTACCAATTTACATATCTTCGAGCCATCAACAAGAGTGTTTCAGGATTTTAAAATTTCCTTCTGGCATGGTACATAATAAGGAATAGCAACATTGTCCCCAGTGATCAAGGCTCCCATGTGCCAGGAGAAAATGTTTACGGTACAATTTAGCCTGAAGCAAATCCACCATCAGCATTTTCATAAACCTCACAGAAAGAAGAAACAAAAGCTGTCGAAATGTGAAAATAATTAGGGAAGAGACTTTCCCAGGGAACAAACATGGCCCACACTGTACAGAGGAAAGAACAAACAAACGCTGGGGAGGTTATGGAGCTGTAAAACTCTTGTTTATTTCTGAAAAAAGAAATAAAGGTGGAGAAAAGCCACCAGGTCTGCACAATAATAAATCGCGTTCCAGGGGGGGCAGGGAAGGAGGAGTGAGACTATAAATTCAGAGTCAAAAACAAAGCAACATTCCAGGAGTCCCTGGTGGCGTGTGAACTTGCGCCGTCTGATTTCTGGAGAGATCTGGCTCCCGCCAGTGTCGCTGTCCTTGCATGGCTCCTGCCAGTGTCACTGTCCTTGCAGAGTCAAAATGCCCTGCCTGGTTGCTCCTCCGGGTGGTCACCTATCAGAAAAGCATTTGGTTTGGGTTAAGATTTCTGCATCAAGTCTGAGGGTTGTTCGACTTTCAAAAAGAAAGAAAAAAGGCAAAACACCCTAGTTCCCTGTTCTCAAGCTGAACTTTCCACAGCAGTTTCAGGGCTGACAGAAAGTGCAAGGAGCTCAGTGAGGTGCGGCCAGGGCCGGCCCAGGAAGCCCTGGAGGGAGATTCCCACAGCCTGGTGCACTTGGAAGGGGAGCTCCCTCGGCCTCTCCCGCCCTAGGCTGTGAGTAAATTTGCCTGTGAAAGGTCACAGCGATCTCTTGGCTAAGGGATTTTTCTCCAGGCGAACACCTCAGGTTTCTGGGAGAGATAGGTACTGTTTTAGGAGAAATCAACCTAGAAACACCAAGAGTAACTGAAAACCCTGTGCCTTATAAAATGATTACGGAAGTCGGGCACCAAGCTGCAGTTTTCACATGCGGTGAAGAGCGCATTGACATTCTTTGCTTCAGGTCTTCAGACTTTTTTTTCTATATTTTTAAGTGGAAATTCAAGCGAAGGAATTTAATTCATTGAATACTGACTGAGTGCCTACTCCCTGGGTATGCCAGCTTTAAAGGCACTGTCTTATAAAATCCGCATGACAATTCTGTGAGAGAAATACCATTATCATTTCATATTACAGATGAGGAAGCGGAGGGTCAGAGTTTACGTGATTGGCTGAGTATCATACAGCCAGTAAACAGTGGGAACAGGATGCAAACTACGACTTCTTTATTTCTCTTAATCACTAAGCTCTGCTGTTGGAGTAACACAAGGTTCCTGCCTACAGAAGCTAACTGGTTCAAAAATATAGGAGGTGAAATTTTACTACAGTTAATTAGGTTCCTTGAGAGCTGAGTGACAATAATAACCATAATAGTGCTAAGAAGCTACTAATGAATGAACACTGACTCTGTATACCCAAGCTAAGTGCTTTCCCTGTGTTATTTTAACCTCTCCACAAAAGCATCCTTTGAGGAAGGTGGTATTCCCATTTTACAGGCGAAGTGACTGAGACAGAGAGCAGATGAGGATCTTTCTGAAACTCACACAGCTAGTAGGTGGCAGAACAATCTCAGAGTGTCAGCTAGGTTCTAGCAATGGCTCAAAGATGGATTCATGTGTAGAGTCTTGGGGTCTTGGTGGTCTCTGCAGAATATCACCTATAGGCATAATATTTTCTTTTTAAACTTGAAATGACTCAATGTATCATTTTGTGCTAAGTCACATGCCATCTTAACAAATTTTTGGGATGGGCAAAAAGCAAACACCTAAATGAAAGTATAAGGGTGAAAAAGTATGAGGGTAAAACATAAGATTAATACATCCCTATCTTTTGACTTCTTTCTCTCCTTGTGAAGTGAGTACAGAGGGTTCCTACTGAATTTCATCAGTGGGTCACATCATGTCGGCTACTGCGTTCCATGAAAGGAGAGTTATAGCCCATCTCCACTGCCTGGCCATAGTTTGTCATTCTTTAATATTAATGTCATAGCAGCTCCCTTTTATCAAGCATCTACATATGATAGGTAGGTTTTTATCTTATTTTACAGATGAGGAGATTCTTGGTCAAAGAGGTGAAGCGATCTGCTCAAGATGAAATAGCCACCGGGCGAAATTACTAGGCCAAGCACTCAGGTCCGTGGAGATTTTCTGCAGGGCTATTTCAAATCCCCCGCATTAGTTCCATGCCTCATTGTTATTTCTTTATTTCTGCTATTTTTTCCCCTTATTTGCTGTCATAGTTTCCTATTGACATTGTAACAAATTACCACAAACTTGGTGGCTTACCACAACACACATTTGTCCTCTTACAGTTCTGGAGATCAGAGGTCTGAAATCAGTGTCGGTGTGCTGAAATCAAGGTGTTGGCAGCACCACACTCTCTGCAGAGGCTCCCGAGGACACTCCATTTCCTTGCCCTTTCCAGTGTCTAGAGATGCATTCCTTGTATTCCTTGGGTCATGGCCCCTTCCTGCATCTTCACAATGTAGCATTTTTCTCTCTCTGATTCAGCGTCCATGGCTGCCTTCTCTTCTGAAGCAGTCTAATCTCCCTCTCTGCTTCTTCCCACACATTGCCTTCTTTTCTGTCTGTGTCAAATCTCCCTCTGCCTATCTCTTAAAAGGGCATTTGTGATTGCATTTAGGACCCATCTGGACTATCCAAAATAGTCTCCCTAAGTCAAATTCCTTAACTTAATCACATATTTTTTTCATTTAAGCAAATAGTTACAGCTTTCAGCGATGAGGACCTGATATCTTAGGGGGACATTTTTCAGTCGACCACACTTTCCCTGGGAAAACAGCACTTTGCATTATTGTTACAGAAGTGGAAGTGGGATGAAGTCTGATCATCTACACACTATCTTGCTTCGTCAGCTTGGTGACCGGGGAACACTATATGTTTACTGATTTCTCTCCAGTTATCAAATTTGGTGTGCCAGCTGCCTCATTAGAGGGTCCAGTTCATGGAGCTCTCTTCCTTACGTGGCTGTTATGAGAAAGCTTCACACAAGGCAGTTCCTACTCAACAGTAAAACATAAGGAATTAATCTCATGAGAAGAAGAAAAGTGCCTTTAGGGAGCTGATGACCAAATTGTGGCAATGTATCACACATACACATGAAAAGTTGCCCGGTAATGCCAAGGATTGTTTGCGAATTCACAAGCCATGAAGGGCAAATGAAATTCAGAAGAGAAAGTGTTCCATGAGCTGGAGAGGTCAGAGAAGGCTGGAGGGGCTGCAGCCTGCATCTGGTTTTGAACAGTAGGTAAGATCTGTAACAAGTAGAAGGAAGTTATCATTTTTGAACGTCTTCCA
This sequence comes from Ateles fusciceps, assembly GCA_036589455.1. Taxonomy (NCBI): domain Eukaryota; kingdom Metazoa; phylum Chordata; class Mammalia; order Primates; family Atelidae; genus Ateles; species Ateles fusciceps. The sequence goes on along the minus strand of JAZHEH010002507.1, from coordinate 15,839,725 downwards.
TGGGCTGAACCTTTCATACCTGTCATCTCATTTATTTCTTGCCATAACCTTGGGTGGTGGGTAGTATATGTTTATAAATGAGGAAACCGATAAATTGTATCCCTTGCTCAGCTAGTAGATGGCAGGCAGAGCTGAGATCCTACGTTAAGCCACTAGACGGGTGTGTGTTCTTTCTGCACTCTTAACATCTTTGGCCTGCCACCCTGGCCTCAGGGCTATGTCATGGTAACAAGGTCATGGTGTCAGTGGACAAACGGAAGAAGATGCCCATCATAATGTGGAGGAAAGAAACCACACGATATGAACATCTAGAATAGCAGAGGTGGCCCACAGGCTAGATCAGACTTGAAGATATATTTTTGGATGGGCTCACCCAAGGTTTCAAGAAAATATGAAGCCTATCTCTGCAGTTAAAAAGAAAAAGTAGCTGGCTGGGTGTGGTGGCTCACGCCTGTAAGCCCAGCAGTTTGGGAGGCCAAGGAGGGGCAGATCACCTGAGGTCAGGAGTTCGAGACCAGCCTGATTGATAGAGAAACCTCATCTCTACTGAAAATACAAAATTAGTCGTGTGTGGTGGTGCATCCCTGTAATCCCAGCTACTCGGGAGGCTGAGGCAGGAAAATCGCTTGAACCCAGGAGGCAGAGGTTGCAGTGAGTCAAGGTCACACCACTGCACTCCAGCCTGGTCAACAAGAGTGAAACTCCATCTCAAAAAAAAAAAAAAAAAAAGTTGCCATCAGCATAATGAAGGAGGTAGATTTTAATTCCTACCTGGCAAAAAAATCAGCTGGCATTAGAGAGGACAGGAACTCACCACTCACTTTCGGGCACTAGTCTCCAGGCTTCTATAGGCATGAAGGTTGGGGACTCTTGGTAAACCACATCTTTCAACATGCAGGCATTCATTTTGACAAACAAATCAGATATTCTCTACCTTCAATGTTAAACTTTCTAAATAAGTCCGTGTACTGACTAAAGACAAAGCACACACATATGTTGGAGCCATGCCTCCTGTAAGCCCTGCCACAGGTCTCTTCAGCATCACTGAAGAAGACTCACATGACTATTTGAAATTAATAATACCTCTTGTCAGATGCATACTGCATTTGTGTACAAAACATTTTCCTATCCCTTTGTTCCTACCCTCAAAAAAGTGCTATGAGTTAGAGGTTCCTTTTCCCATATGCAATTGAGAGAATTCTTTAGATTGGCAGGAGCCCTAATGGAAAGAGCACCGTGTCTCGGTTCAAGCCCTTGTGAGGTATCAAGCCAGGGCTTCCCTTCCCTGGCCTTAATCTCTGTACCACGTGGAGGTGGTCAGACAAGACAGCTCATACCAACCTATCTACTCTGAAATTCTGTGAAGGAAGAGCAGAATTTTACAACTGTAAATATATTCATCTTCCTTTCCAGTGACACAAAACAAACCCAGTTTAAAATATACTGTGAACCTTGGTGGGAGGGTTTAGAGCTTCAGTATCCATTTTGCTCTTCTGCACCAGTTCTGCCCATGCCTCTGTAGGCCCAGAACACCTTGCCATGTCTCCTTAGCACGGGTTTTTAGAAGGAATGAATTCCTGACTGTGAAAACTTCAATCGGTCCTCTGAAGAAAGTGAGGCTCAGAGAGGTTCAGTAGCTTGTCCAGGGACCCACAGCTGATGAATGACATTGCTCAATGCAGACAGCACACAGGACATCAAGAGTCTGTGGAGAGGTGTTCCAGGTAAGAGTATTTTGTCTGTGATTCCTCGTAGGCTGAATGTCAGGTGAATTCAGATCTTTCCTTGAGGTTAGGCCTGTTTAGGTCAGATTCGAGCACCACCCCTTGACCTCTTGGGGGTCTCAGGCCTCTGCTTTTAAAATCTACAGAGGGCCTGATGGCATCACAAGGCAAGGCTATGGATATATCTGAGCCAATGTGGGCACATGTTTGGGTCTGAAACCAAAGGTCCGCAATTGGCTGGAGTGGCCCAGTGGGTAGCTGTTTAGCTGATGAGACAGAGCCATATGCTTGGAGATGGCACTGCCTGGGCCATCCTGAGCCCTGGTCTGTAGCATCCTCTCTATCTCTCTTTACTTTGGTTTCTTCCTCTGTAAAATGAGAGGATACCGCGAATTCCCAGAACTCTGAAGTCTGAGACCACCGACTTCACATCTCAGCTTGTTTCCTTGCTGTGTGATTTGGGGCATGGTATTTAATCATCTGAGCCTGGGTTTTTTCATCTGTCAAATGAGCATAACAATGATGTCTCCAAAAGGCTGTGGTTCAGATGAGATAAAATCCTTAGAGTAAGGAGCCTGGCACTTAGGATAAAGACAGCCATTCTGTTAGACTATGAAAGGGTTTTATGAAACAGAAAGAGCCGCTGCAGTCTATGGTGGAGGTGAAGGCATCATCATTGCTGTGTTGTTATTACTACCCTTGACAGATGGGCCTGGACGAGAGGTCTGAGGTGAGTAGGGGAAGGCATGAGTCATGTGAGGGCAGCCCCCGGAGCGCCCAGTGCAACAGGCACTGCGTTTTGGGCAGTTGTAGAATTCGTTCCACTGCCTTTTTCAGCCCCAAAGACACCGAAAAAAAAAAAGGCAAACCACAGCATTTTAAAGCCTCCCACTGGTTTCGCCTTTCTTCCCACCAAGTATTGTTTTTGGGAAGGGCAGTTTCAGCCACAGCACTGTCAAGAAAACAAGGTGGTTTCCCTTGACCCTTGGCAACCAACGCATGCCTTTTCCTACGCCTTGGTACAGAAGCCCACAAGTGATTTTTAAAAATAATAAAATTCTTCTCTATAAATAAAGGCTTATGCTTTCTGCTGTGTGCCTTGGAGGGATGACTTTCTGCTTCTTTCTGAACTCAGTAAGGGCTAAGTTCCCCTTCATAGAGGAACTGCACATTGTGAAGCAAGGGATATTTTGGGGAATCACCTGCCATTGTGTTTCCATCAATGCAGGAATTGAAAAGTTCTGGAACTTTTTCTGAAAGATCCACCATTCCTCAATAAGACCTACAGCCTCCATGGAATACCCTTTCCTCTGTTCCCCTTAGAGACTTTACTACTGCTACCCTTATTGGCTTTCCAGAGTCTGACAAATTAAGCATTTATAAGAGTTGTCTCAGTGACCCCAGAGCAGTGGAAAGAGAATGAGTTTCAGAGTCCAGAGACCTGGGTTTGAATTTGAACTTTGTTCCTGACTAACTGTGTGATTCTGGACAAGAGGCTTATATAATTTTGGGCAAGTTACTTCACATTTATGTTAAATATACGCCTGCCTCAGTTTCAGGATTCCTGAAATGGATATAAATGGTCCATAACTCATGGAGCTGTGGTGATAATTAAATGGAAAAATGCATTTAAAGCCCCAAGTACACAGTAGGTATTCAATAAATGGTAATTCGTACCAGGTAAGTTCTCAGCATGATTGGTTATCATCAAGAAAAAGAAGGTTCATGCAGCTCGGACTTGGAAGTGGGATTTGATGAAGGCACAACAATGTATAGGGACAGGGACAGAGCTACGGAAACCAGTAAGAGATGTCAAAGCACGCAGAGACTTGCAACAGTGGGGAACCATTACTACCTTGAACCTGCAAGGACAAGGAGGGCGAGATGTTGCTGAAGCCATGGAGGAGAAGCTGCTGGCAGGAACTATGGTTGCAGAGGAACCCGGACACTGACAGACACTGGCACAGAAGCAGGGAAAGAGCTGGAGGAAATTCCCAACCTCTTTCTCTTCCCACCCTTTAATCTCTTGCTGATGCCTACCACTGGCTAAACCCAGCTGGAAGATAGGAGGCAAAGAAGTCCCCTGATGCAATCAGGGGTGTCAGTCTCTCTGTGGCACAGTGCAGACCAGAGAACAGATCTGGATGGGAAGGGAGTACAAATGGAGAGTCACTAGGTCAATCAGAGAGAAATTATTGTGATTCGTATATTGGCTAGTATTAGTCCACCCGAACCATAAATAAATCTCCTGCAAAAATCCTAAAGTGGTGACTGTGATCACATCACTTTACGTGTGAAAACAGCACATCGGGACTCCAGTCCCTCAAGAAATGAGCTCCCCCTCTCACCAGAGATCCTAGCCCAGGCCGTCTCCCCCAGCTCATCTCTGCCTCTCCCCTTCTTGCACTCTCTGGAATGCACATGCCCTGTCATGCTTCTCTGCTTTCCACTTGCAGTTCTGTTTGAAACTTTTGATGGGTGAAAATTTGATGGGTGAAAATCCTCACCAATCCTCTACCCTGATCTTCCTCTGATTGACCAACTTCTCATCCTGCAACAGTTAGGCCAGTCATCGCCTTCTCTGGGAAACAGACCTAACCCATCCTTCTCTATGTTCCCATGCCTCTAGAAGTAGCAGAGGGTTACAAGCAGGGCTATTCCTGGTTGCCCTTGTTCCTAGCTGCATGGTGCACTTGCCGCTTAATACTCTCGGTACCTCATTATCGTCATCTATAAAATGGGCTGACAGTAGTGCCCACCACATACGGTTTGTCTAGGGAAGAAATAAGTCCATGTATACAAATCAACTAAAGCAATAAATGGCGTGTAGTAAGTATGTAGTAATAATAAATATTGGCTAACTTAGTTTTATTTTTTTATTACCATTATGTCATAGTACTTAACTCGCTATAGTATAATTCAAGGTTTATTTTATTCCACCATTGATTCTGTGGGTAACTCAAGGATGCAGTCTATGTGTGTATTCCCAATGCCAGGCATAGTGTTTGACACATAGTACGTACTCAGTAAATGTTGGATGAGTGAATGAATGAGTGAATGAATACATGAATGATATGAGAATTCAAAATGAGATTTTGGAATCTGGTTTGAGTTCTCACGTGAAGCACACCATATGCCTTTTCTCAAGGATTTGAACAGCAAGGAAGTCAGGTCCTAAAACTTTAAGCCCCTCCAGAGTGAGATGGGGCCACCTAGCAGGACAACGCTCCTGTAGGCCTAGTTTGGGTGGATCCCTGACCTGAGCAGCCAGCCAGTTTCTAATCTAATTTTGTGATAAAAGAAACAGCTCCTCCACCCTTCACACTTCCTCCTCCCACATTAGAAACCAAGAGTAATGATCTGCATTTGTGCCAGAGCCCCAGCTGTCTCTGGGGAAGACACACATGTTGCCCTGTTCAGGCAAAATCAGCCTCAGGACACGCCAGGGTGGAGGGATCTGATCAGAGAATCCAGGGTCCTGGGATGTTCCGGGGGTCACCTCAGTCCTGGGAGCAGGTTTGTGCTTGGGGAGTGGGGGGACACAGAACCTCTGCTCCAGGCCTTCTGCATCTGGACAGAGTTCTGGACTTCTAGGACTCCTTCCTTACTTCCATTGACTAATTTACTGTCTTACCAGTTTCCTCTCATCATATGCTACCATATTCAGTTAAGATAAAAGGCAAAATGCCGTACATCCCTGCGTGATCTGTCCCCTGGCCACGCCTCAGCCTTCATTTCCTCCGCCATCCCCCTCTCTCACCTCCAGCAGGTGAGCAAGCCCTTAGCTGGTTTTTGGCTGAGCAAACACACCTGCTATTTCCTTGCTTGGAAGTTTCTTACCTTAGGCATCTTCTTGGCTCTATCCTTCTCCTCATTCATTTATTAGCTCTTTTATTTAACAGATAATTAAATATTTGTTAAATTTAAAATTTGTATTTTTAATGGTGGAAAATAGACATAAAACTTCCCATGTTCACCAAGTTTAGGTATGCAATTCAATGGCGTTAAGTACATTCACATTGTTGTGCGTCCATCATCACCATCCATCTACAGAATATTCTTCATCTTGCAAAACTGAAACTCCGTACCCATTAAACAATAACTCTCTCTCCTTTTCTCCAGCTCCTGACAACCACCAGTCTACTTTCTGCTTCTATGAATTTGACTACTCTAGGTCCCTCATAGGAGTGGAATTATACAGCATGTGCCCTTTTGTAACTGGCTTATTTTACTTCATATTATGTCCTCAAGGTTCATCCACGCTGTAATGTATCTCAGACTTTCCTTCATTTTTAAGGCTGAGTAATATTTCATTGTATGTGTAGACCACATTTTGTTTATCCATTCATCTGTTAATGGACGCTTGAGTAGCTTCCACCTTTTTTCTATTAAAAATAATGCTACTATGAATGTGGTTGTACAAATACCTGTTCAAGTCCCTGCTTTCATTTCTTTGGGGTATACACCCAGAAGTGGTTTGTTGCATTGTATGATAATTCTATATTTTTTGATAAACTTCCATACTGTTTTGATCAGCAACTACACCATGTCACATTTCCACCAGTAAGGCACAAGAGTTCCAATTTCTCCACATCCTCACATTTGTTATTTCTGCTGTTGTTCTTTTTTAATGACAGTTACTCTGTTCTAATGACTGTGACAGGGCATCTCATGGTGGTTTTTAACAGACTATTTTTGAGCATCTACTATGATCCAGGTCTAAACTGGATGATTGTCAGAGCATGGAAGTAAAATGTAGTTCCTACCTGCCAGGAAGGGAGAGGGCAGTAAAATAAACCGGAAGTGAACCGCGAGTGGAACTGAGCCTCTTACTGATATTCTCTCACTTGATCCTTACAGTCTCGCTAAGGTGGATATAATTTTCCCATTTTAGTGAAGAAACCAATATTCACCAAAGTTCAGTATCTTGCATTCTGGTCATAGAACTAAGATACGTGACCGAACTGAAAACACATGTTTTTGAGACTTAGAAGCTCTTTCTCTATGCCAGTTGTTCTCAAATATTTTTCTAATTTAACTGAGCAGAAAAATATAAAAATATCTTTGAGGCATCAGTAGAGTATTGCCAACATTTTATTTGGCAAAATGAGAACACTGGAAATCAACTAATTTATGATCTAATGTCACTATCCCTGCATAAAAAGAAAGTTTAATCACATACCCTTTGGAAAAACACACACACACATGATGAAAGAACGTTTATTCAACTGAGTAAACTGAGCTTTATGAAAACCTCACTCCATTGTCAGTATTTTCCTCATTTCCCTGCCCCAGTAGTGAGGATCATGTCTCAAACTATGGCCGGTCCTTGGCTTCTAGGTGTGGAGTAAACCAGCCTCCCAGGCCCTCAGGCGCTGTGTAGGTATCATGGGAAATGCCAAGCCAAACGTGAGTCTACCTTCAAAAACTACAGAAGACAAATTTAGTCATGCACAGGGAAGAGACAATGAAGTTTTCTTGCAGCTTAGCCAGCCTGCTTTGCAAACAAGGAGGTCGGAAACTTCACCAAATCTCACTGTTTCTGCTGCTTTTATAACCTCTCTTGAATTCTCCTCCTCTCTTTACCCTTGAATCAGGTTCCATTTTCCAGAGGGAAGTAAAAACTTCTGTACACAAAAGCCACCGTAAACAAAGAGAAAAGATGAGGCATGAATGAGGAAAGTAGTTGCTAAATATATAAAATACACAAAGGTTTGCATGAAGAATATATAAGAATTTAATAAGGAGGCTGGGCGCGGTGGCTCATATCTGTAATCCCAGCACTGTGGGAGGCTGAAGCAGGTAGATCACCTGAGGTCAGGCATTTGAGAACAGCCTGACAAAATGGCTAAACCCCTCCTCTACTAAAAGTACAAAAATTAGTGGGGCATGGTGGTGCAGGCCTGTAATGCCAGCTACTTGGGAGGCTGAGGCAGGAGAATCACTTGAACCTGAGAGGCAGAGTTTGCAGTGAGCCAAGATCCTGCCATTGCACTCCAGCCTGGGTGACAGACCAAGACTCCATCACAAGAAAAAAAAAAAAAGAATTCAGTAAGAAAATCAGTAAGCAAAAAGAGCCTACTATTTCCCTGCCATCAGCCTTGCCTGAGTCTACACTTGTCCACACAGCAAGAGTAAACCATTGCAATGGACTGTTCTCGTGGTGACCCGCTCAAAATTTGGAACTAGCCTGCCTGGTTTTCATCACAACTCCTCAATTTCTAGCTTTCTGACTTGGAGCAAGTTATTTAACCTCTCTGGGTTTCAATTTCTTTATCTATAACTGAGGGTCGGTGTGGAAGCTTCATATGGTTTTTGTATAAAATAAGTAAGCTACTGCTTTCGGAAGTTAGAGTATTACCTGGGATGTGGTGAGTGTTCAGGAATTACTAGCATCACCTGTGGGAAGCCCTCTAAGACATATTCTTCTTCCCCTCCTCCCCAAGGCTTTGTGGTTCCACAAGATCCTGAGGATGCTTTTATCCAAGTGTTCATATATTTTTAATATATAGCACTTATATGTTTTAAAAACTTGCTGGGTGCAGTGGCTCATGCCTATAATCCTAGCACTTTGGGAGGTTGAGGAGGGTGGATAAACTGAGGTCAGGAGTTTGAGACCAGCCTGGCCAACATGGTGAAACCCTGTCTCTACTAAAAATACAAAAATTAGCTGGGTGTGGTGGTGCATGTCCATAATCCCAGCTACTCGGGAGTCTGAGGCAGGAGAATCCCTTGAACCCAGGAGGCAGAGGGTTGCAGTGAGCCAAGATTGCGCCTCTGCACTCCAGCCTGGACAACAGAGTGAGACTCCTTCTCTAAATAAATAAAAATAAAAAACTAAAAAATATTCACTATGCAGGAAAATATAGACAATGTAATGAACGGTCATGTTTCTTTCATTTTGCTCTAACAATCTTATCATTTTGTCATACTTGATTCAGATTTTTTAAGAAGAGTTCAAACATTGTAGTAAAGCCGTGGCTTCCTGTGTGTAATCTCCAATCCTTTCCTTCTGTCACTCCCCAGATGTGGCCACTATTCTGATTTTAATGTTTGCTATTCCCTTGCAAACATTTATACTTTATCCATAAGCAATTGTAATAATTTTGCATATAGTAAAACTTTATATAAATGATATCATAGTATAAATATCTGGCACTTTCCTTTCTTGGTCAACATTTTATCTTTGAGCCTTATTCATGCAGGGGTATGTACTCTATATTTTTGTAGTTGCCATTTACCATGTTAAGGAAGATTCCTACTATTCCTAGTTTGCTGAGTCTGCCATAGATGGATATTGCTTTTTCTGCATCTATTATCATGTGGTTTTTCTTTAGTCTGTTAATATGGTGGATTACAGTCTTTGATTTTTTTTCAGCGATGAATCACCCTGCGTTCTTTGTATTAATCCCACTTGGTATGAGCTATTATCCTTTTCATATACTACTAGATGTGATTTGCTAATGTTTTGTTTAATTTTCTTTTGCTGTGCTGTGTCTGGCTTGGGTATCAGGATAATGCTGGCCACATAAAAGGAGTTGGGAATGTTCCTTTTTCTCTATTTTCTGAAAGATTATATACAATTAATATTTTTTTTCTGTACCGTTTGGTGCAATTCACCAGTGAAACCACTTGAGCCCAAACTTTTCTTCATCAAAAGGCCTTTAACTATAAACTCAATCTCTTCAGTAGATATAGAATTACATAGGTCATATATTTCTTCATGAGTGAGTTTTGGTAGTTTGTGTATTTTAAGAAAATGGACCATTTTATGTAAGCTGTCGAAGTTATGAGTCCTTATCGTATGCCAGTTATCCTTCAAAATCTGTGAGTTCTGTGGTGATAGCCTCTTTTTGTTCCAGATATTTGCAAATTGTATCTTTTCTCTTTTTATCTTGTGGCTTTCTTCATTCCTAAAATCCAAGTATTTTTTGTTGTTTTTATAATGTTCTCTCCACCTGAAGAACTTCCTTTAGCTTTTATTTTAGAGCAGGTCTACTAGTAACACATTTTGTTGGTTTCCCTTTACGTGGGAATAGCTTAATTTTGTCTTCGCTCTTGAAGGATATTTTCACTAGATATAGAATTCTGGGTTTGTAGCTCTTTTCTCTGAGGCCTTTAAAAATATTGTTCAACTGTTTTCTGGTCTCCATGGTTTCTGATGAGAAATATGCAGTCATTGTTCTCCAATGTTTTCTGGTTTCTTTCAAGATGTTTTTCATTGTATTCGGTTTCATTGTGTATCTTGGTGTATTTTACGTTGAATTTATCATGTTTGGCATTTCTTGAGCTTTTTGAAACTGTAAATCTATGACTTTCATCAAATCTGAGAAGTTTTAGTTATGATTTCTTCAAATATTTTTCTAATATGAATCTCTTTCTTCTCTTTTCTATCATTCTGTGATTTCACTCAAATGACATGAATGTTTGCATGTTCTGATATTAGTTCACTTGTTCCTGAAACTGTTTATTGTTTTTCAGTTACTTTTCTGTATTTTTCAGATTAGATAACTTCTATTGATCTATTTCCATGGTCAGAAAACCGTGGTTCACAGGACAAATCTAACTTGCCTGTTCATTAAATAAAGACTTATTGAAACAGCTATTTCCATTAATTTACATACCATCTATGGCTGTTATCGCTATAAGTGCAGAACTGAGGAGTTATAACATAGTTTATGGTCATTCAATTCTAAAATATTTACTATCTGTCCCTTTACATGAAAAGATTGCCAGTCTAATTCCTCATCTTCAAGTTCACTGACTCTGTCTCCATTAAGTTACTGATCTCCTTAGTGAATTATTTTATTTCTATCATTGTATTTTCCCATTATAAAATTTTCATTTTTTTTCAATAGCTTCTATTTTCTTTGCTGCAAATGCCCATCTTTTCATTTGTGTCACTATTCACTAATGTTTTCTCCCACTTCATGGAGCTTAATTATATTTGTGTGTGTGTGTGTGTGTGTGTGTGATGTGTGTGTGTAATAATTTCTTAAATTCTTTGTTTATTCCACCATCTGCATTTGGGTCAATTTGGTGTTGATGTCCGTTGATTGGTTGATTGTCCTTTTCTTTGAGAGTTGATGAGATTTTCTTGGTTCTTTGTTATTTGCAGTATCGATTAATTTTGAATTGTATCTTAGACATTTGAATTTTATTATAATTCTCTAGGTCCTATTAAGATTCTTTGAAGAGACTGGGTGTGGTGGCTCATGCCTGTAATCCCAGCACTTTGGGAGGCCAAGGTGGGTGGATTACTTGAGCCCAGGAGTTTGAGACTAGCCTGGGAAACATGGCAAAAGCCTGTCTTTACAAAAAATACAAAAAATTAGTCAGGCATGGTGGTGTGCACCTGTTGTCCCAGCTACTTGGGAGGCTGAGATGGGAGAAGCACCTGAGCCTAGGAAAGTTGAGGCTGGAGTGAGCTGTGATCATTCCATTGCACCCCAGTGTGGGTGTTGGAGTAAGACTGTCTCAAAAAAAAAAGTTATCTGAAGAATGTTGATTTTTTTTTAAGCAATGAAAAGAGTTAGGCTCATATCACAACTCCCAACTTACCTTTTGTGGGCTGAGGTTCTAATGCTAGCTTCATTTTCAAAGCCTTTGCAGTACCATTAGGGTCTGCCCTATGTGGATACTATCCAGGGGCTGGTCTGGGACCTAGGAAATAGTCCACATTGTAGTTCAGTCTCAAAGCCTTCATTATACTGTTTTGGGTCAGTTCCTTGTATGTGAATCCTGGGAGTAAGTCCAGGATTTCTTACCCAGATTTAAGCGATCCCTTTGGCCAGCTCCCTCTTCTCTATGATTTCCCCACTCTTCCATATGCAGGGTCACATTTTCCTGGTGTGCTGGATAGAAAGCCAGGGCTTTAGCCTCCTGTCCTGTCAGGCATTTTCCACAACTGTGTCCACTTTGAGAATGAAGCAGTTAAAAAAATAAAAAAAGGAGGAACAAAATAATGGAGATCTCTTCACAGTCTTTAGACCACAGGGATCGCTTTTCCCAGTTCTTTTGGTCAGAGGGAAGAATTTTCTCTTACACTTTTTTTTGCCTAAGAAACCACTGTTGTCACCACCACTGCAGGAATATAGTTCATGACTAAGACTGGCTTTGGCACCAAGCTAGGAGAATCAAAAGAGTAAAACAAAATGAAAGTACCCCTCCAGTCTTTGTCCTGCGGGCCCACACTTCCAGTCTTCCAGCCAGAAAGACAGAGTTCATCTTGATGTTTTTACTGTCCATATTTACTGCACAGTTCAGAGATTCAGGCTGCCCTAGGGTTTAAGCTAGGAGATACAGCAGGGGGAGGAAACCTCGGGAGACTTAATCCCCAAGTGATGATTGATTTTATGTGTCAATTTGACTGGGCATTGGGGTACTCAAACATTTGATCAAACATTATTTTGGGTGTGTCTGCAAGGTTTTTTGTGAATGAGATTAATATTTAGATTGATAGACTGAGTAAAGCAGATGGCTCTCCCCAGTGTGTATGGGTACCATCGAATCAGTTGAAAGCCTGAATAGAACAAAAAGGCTGATCTTCCCGTGCGTAAGAGGGGAGCTCTTCCTGCCTAACTTCGAGCTGGGACATTGTTTTTTTCCTTCCTTCAAACCTGAAGCATCATCTCTTCCTAGGTCTTGAGGCTGCCAGTTTGTGGACTGATTCTACACCAGTGGCTCTCCTGGTTCTCAGACCTTCAGATTCAAATGAAACTACACCCCCAGCTGTCCTAGGCCTCCAGCTCGCTGACTGAAGCTCTTGAGTCCTTTCAGCCTCTATAATCACATCATCCAATTTCTTACAATAAATCTCTCTCTCTCTCTGTGTCTCTCTCTCCATATATATATATGTGTATATATATATATGTGTGTGTGTGTGTGTGTATATATATATATATATATACACACACATATATATATTCCAAAGTTTACTGCCCATTTATATTTATTCTTCTGGATTTATTTATTTATATCAGTTCTCTCTGTTAGACTTTTAAAAATCTTCTTCTTATTGATATTCTTAGTTAATACTTATATATAGTCTATTATTGTTAATATACATAGCAAATACTTTTCCCTATCTGTCTCTTGTCTTTCTCACCTTGTTTATAGTAACTTTGGTTATATATATATATATATATATATATATATATAATGTAGTGAGAGAGATGTGATATGTATGTGTATCAAAGTGAGGATATAACATTTTAGACTCATAGCAGCAACGTCTGAGTCTTCTCACTGTTTCATATGCTCATCAACTTTTCGTATTATTAGATTTTTAAGTATTTGCCAATATGACATGTATGAAGTGATACCTCAGTGTTTTATTTTTCTGATTACTAGTGATATTGGGCTTGTTTTCCAAAGTTTACTGCCCATTTATATTTCTGCTCCCTGTGGCTCCTCCAGCCCCATGGACTCCTGCTCACACCTGTGCTCCCGAAACACTGTGTTGCTTCTTTCTTCAGAACACCAGGCATTTTCACACACTGACTTCCTAACTGGCACCTTTATATTTAAAATAACCAGTGATAACTCCTTCTCTCCCTTGACTCAAATATATATATATATATATATATATATATATGGAGAGAGAGAGAGAGATACATCTCTATGTGTGTATATATGTACATATATCTCTATGTATATGTGTGTATAGATATAGATCTATACATATATATACATATATATGCACATACCTTATTGGTTTTCTCTTGAGAACGCTGACTAATAACAACCCCTGTATCAGTTGTGCTTTTAGTTTTTATTTCCCTTTCCAACCCACCTGTTATTGTTTACTCGTCAGAGTCCTCAGACAGTTCCTTTCGTATTCTTTTCAGGGTTTTTAGTTGTCAGTAGAAAGAGAGACAGATTAGAGTATGCTCATTACATTTTCGCTAAAACCAGAGTGTCCCAGTTCACTTATTTTTAACTGTTGTAAGTATTACGTGAGGTGAATATACTACAATGTACTTCTCCATTGATAAGCATTTGGGTTTTGTCCTCATATTTTCTGTGAATATATGTGGAGCTTCTCCAGAATATATACTTACATGTGAAATTGCTGAGATGTGGGGTATACCTATCATCAAATTTACTGAATAATGCCCAAATGTTCTCCAAAGTGATGATATAAAAATTTAGACTTACAGCAGCAATGTCTGAGTCTTCTCACTGTTTCATATGCTCATCAGCTTTTGGTATTATTAGATTTTTAAGTATTTGCCAATATGATATGTATGAAGTGATACCTCAGTGTTTTATTTTTCTGATTACAGGTGATATTGGGCTTCTTTTCCAGTTTACTGCCCATTTATATTTCTTCTTCTGGATTTATTTGTTTATACCAGTTTTCTTCTGTTAGACTTTTAAAAATCTTTTTCTTATTGATATTCTTAGCTAAAATATGTATATATAGTCTATTATCGTTAATATGCATAGCAAATACTTTTCCCCATCTGTCTCTTGTCTTTCTCATTTTGTTTATAGTAACTTTGGTCTATAGAAGTTTTTATGTTTTAATGCCAGAGAGGGAATCATTGTAGATACCTTCTTCTTCCTTACCTTCTACATTAAGTTAGTTTCCAAACCCTATTGATCTAGATTTCCAAACCCTGTCTCTGCCATCTAGGCCACATTAACTGCTTCTGCTCTGGTTCAGGTTCTACCTGCCTCTCTCCTGGACAATTACAATAGTTTCTGAATAGTTCCCCATATCCGCTCTCACCTAGATACACAGTCTTTACAGGGCACTTTAAAACATGCAAGTCCAGCTATTCTTCTGGGTTAAAACCTTAAGTGGGTCTCCTTCACTTAGAGGACCAAGTGTAAGCTACTTCACATGGCAAACAACAAATCACTCCACCAGGCTCTGTCCCTTGTGGCTCCTCCAGCCCCATGGACTCCTGCTCACACCTGTGCTCCAGAAACACTGTATTGCTTCTTCAGAACACCAGTCATTTTCACACACTGACTTCCCAACTGGCACCTTTATATTTAAAATAACCAGTGACAACGCCCTCTCACCCTTGCTTCAAAGAAATATTTCCAAGGCTTCAGGATGGAGTGAGAGGCTCTGGCACAGAATGAATAGCTGCTATGTACCAGACACTTCCACCTATGTTATGGTCACATTTAATTTTCACAGCAACACTCTGAGTATAGACCACTGACCTCATTTTATAGACAAGGTGGCTGATGCTCAGAGACATTAAGCAACTTACTAAAGACACAAAGCTTGAAAGCAGCAGAACCAGAGACTGAACCCAAGTATTTGGTGCTCTAGTTATAAATGCAGAGCCTTTCCTGGCTCATAAGGACTGTATTTGAATCCTGGCTCTGCCACTCCCTAGCTTTATGACCATGTGAAAGTCATCTCACCTCTCTGAGCCTTGGTTTGCTCATTTGCAAAATAAGACAACTGTACTTAATGGTCTGTAAGCTTCTTTTCCTCCTGGAGACAGAATTCTCTGCAATGCCCCGCATGGTCCTATTCATTCATTCAGTACAGCACTTCATGCTGAGAATAGTCAACTTTCTGATAATCCCAAGTCAGCAGAAACTTGATGATCTTCTCTCACTCCTTTAAAGTTTTTATACCAGTTTCTGAACTAGCACAACAACTCCTGCCAAAAGTCTGCATGTCTAGGCTCATGCCTGGCTTATTGCATCTTTTCCTGGAGCCAAAAATCTACTAGAAAAAAGGAGACAATAAATCCAAACACAACATTCTCATGAAATTACATTAAATTCTGCTTACTCCCTGAGTGACTATGTGTAACCCCTGGCCCCACTTTGAGCCTTGATGTCCTCACATGTACAAAAATGAGGGTTGGTTTGCAGTAAACTGAAGTCCAACCTTCTATGATACTGAGACATTAAAAACCATCTGTGGTATGAATTTGCTAACAAAAGAGTCAACTATGAAATAAAGCCCCAGTCTCCTAGGGAAAACCAAACCTCAGCATGTTCAGGCTGTCTCTTTAGAATTCTCAGTTACTGTCTCAATTTTAAGGTAAGACTGCAGGAAAAATTTCCCAAAGAGCAATGATTTAAAACTGAGGAAAGGAAGGAAGGAGAGGAGTAAAATGAAGTTCCATCTTACCCAGGGTGGACATTTAAGATGGTGCATCTTAAGTATGCATAGACTTTGAGTCAGGTGATCTTAGGTTTAACTCCCCATGCCATCATTCACCAGCTGTGTAACCTTAGCCATGTCACTTAACCTCTCTGGGCCAGTTTCATTATCTGTTAAGAAATAGGCTAATTGTTCTTAACCACAATTACCTGTGAGGCTTACAGGAGCGAGCATGTGAAAGTAGCTGTTTATTACAATGTAGGTGTTCAAAATAGCTAATTTATTTTCTTGTGTATTTTCTATTTTAAGAAAATTAGGGGCTGCCAAGAAGACACAAAGAAACTCAAGGCCAGATGTTTTCAGACAACACGTCTATAAATAATGTGCTCTGGCAGCATCCTGAATCACAGAATCCTAAAATTAAAAGTGACTCTAGCAATGATCAATTACAGAATGATTATACCAGCTTTACTAAGCTGTATCCCCCTGCCATTTGCCACTGATTGAATACCAACACTGATGGGGAGGTCACTGCTTTCCAGAATTCATGAAGAGAGGTGGGTTGGGGCAAATCATTGGAACTTCAAATGTCAGGCCCAATGAGCCTTTCAATAATGAAGTCTCCCTATGTCCTCATTTATAATCTAACCGTTACTGAACGGTTTGCAGTTTCTAACACACTCCTGTGTCATGCTACCAAGCTTTTGTCCTTATTGTTCTCTCTCCTTGGATACCCTCTCCCTGCTTTGCCCTCTTCTTCATCCTTTAAGATGCATCTTAAGCATAACCACCTCTGAGAAGTCCTCAATGAACTTCCCACTCCACGCTGGGTTAGGAGCTTCTCTGTACCCCCCAGGTCCTTTTATAGAGCATTCAATTAATGTAAGTGATATTATCTCTTTACATATTGGTCTCGCTCATTAGACTGGGGTTTACAAAAGCAGGTACCTTTACTTCCACATGTCTATATTCTCAGCTTCTTGCATAGAGTCTAACTCAGGAATGTAACTATAAACTCTCTGAGGAGCTGAGCCACCCAAAGGAGCAGGGAGGTCTGTGTAGAGGAGGCAGTGGCTGTGTCGCACAGCGAGGATCCGCCCAGCAAGTGAACTCGGATCTGGTCTCCTGAATGGGATAAAATCGAAAAGAAAGGCTTTTATTTCAAAAATGCTCTGGGAATGGTTTTTGTTTTATGTCTGTCTGCCACCACCTGAATACAAGGAAAAGGGGTTGAAGAGCTCACAACAGACTTTTCTTTTCTTCCCTCATAAACCATACCCAGCAAATGAGTGGAAGGCTTGGACACATATCTCAGCCACACTATGTTCCAAGAACCAGACAGTAACTGTTCTTCAGGTTTAGTTGAACAGGACAATGTGGTGTAATGCCATTAAATTGTAACCAAGTTATTCGATAATGTGGGAGTAGGAGAGACAGACATTTTGCAATCCAAATACTTTACATTGTGCTAGGTGCTTTCCACACATTAGTGCAAAATACATCTGTGAGGGTAAGGATTGTTGTCCATTTCACACATGTAGAAACTAAAAGTCTAAAGGTTAAATAACTTTAAACTAGTCCTACATCTAGGAGGAGACCAATCCAGGTATAATTCCAAAATGTATGCTTTTTTGTAACTGTTTCATAACCAGTATGTTACAGGTTATAAATTACCTATCCAATACTTACTTTCCCCTTTGTGCTGCAATATGGAACTCCTATTCTTTGCCAGGCAAATTGCCATAAAAATAAAGCTACATTTCCTAGCTCTCCTTACAGTGGGAGAAGTCACAGGACAAAGTTCTGCTCAAGGGTGGTGTAGTCAGAAGGGGCTAGTGGGGCTTTAGAGAAGGCTCCTGGAAAGGATCGTGTAAGTGTCCTTTTGTTTCCCACGATTTCTCTTGCTGCTAAGATGAAACCAGATGTGATACATGGATCCCCCAAAGCCGTGTTGGACATTGAGGTGATTTTGAGGATGGAAGCCATGTGCTAGAATTGGGGTGTCCCTGATTACCATAGAGCCCTCAACTAACTCTGGGATTTCAGACTTCTTTTGTGTAATAGAGGAAATCCTCATGTGCTTAAACCTCTGTTACCGAGGCTGATAAAATATTATGAAGTCTAGGCTGAATCACAAACTTACTGTGGAGCTTTAGGCAAATTATTTAAACATTTTAGACCTTGATTTTTTTTTAATCTGGAAAATAAGTAAATTGAATTAGAGTAGCATTTTGAAAGATTCTAAGTTATTATAATAACTGGGCAACCAGTTATTGCTGGGTCTAAAAAGACCAGAGGATATCAAAGTCCTTTTCTCAAGGATTTCCAAGGTAGTTAGGAAGACAAGCAGAACATTCATTCATTCATTCATTCATCCATCTATTCATCCAGGGTAGTGAATGCTGTAGAGTACTGTCCAGGTGCCCAACTAAGATCATTTCTCTAATTGCCAATAGTGTTGTTTTACTGACAGCTCACAGCTGACTTCCTGTTCAGTATTTATCCTTGGTTGCAGGGTACTCCCCCAAGAAAAGCTATGTCTGGTTTCTATGGGCAGTCCATATCCATCAGTGGATTGATGTCAAAGGTACAAGAGCCTGGTCCTCTGGCCTCAATTTGTGACAATTCAGAAGTGCCATTGAAACTGCAGAGCCTCTGACTGCTGCATTTCAGTTCAACTTCTCCTTCCACCTAATCCTGCTTTGCTTACTCCCTCGTGGCTGGTGTTTCCTGAAGCACTCACCAGTAAACTTCCTGTATGCAAATATCTGCTTTAGAATCCGTTTCCCAAGGCACTAAACCTCAACCTAAGACAGTTGGTACCAAGAGTGGCTCTCCACTGGGATTTTGGAGGTGAATCACCTGCCGTTTGGCTGGCAATTAAGTTTCCATCTCTGGAGCAGGGAGAGTACTGATAGAACCTGGCATGCTATAGTCCACCAAATGGAAAAATTTTCACTCTCAGGGAGCTGAGATGGGGTTATAGTAAAAGGAAAGGCACCCACAGGTGTAATATATAAGATATTCAAGAGCTATGGAGGAAAGCACAATTATTAAGACTTAAGACTATGCAATGAGATGCTGCTGCTGAATGCTATCAATGTACTGGAGAAAGTCGTGAAGGCTTGAAGTGATTATTCACTAATTTAAGACAAAGTGTGAAAGTCAGAGGGCCTCCTTTACAGCATATTCTTATCTCCTGCAGCTGGAGGACAGAAAAAGCTGAGAATCAGGCCCATGACTTAATTTCAAGGTATCAGAGTTTCAGTGAAAGTTTAATTTACCACCCTGACAGAGGAAGGTCAGGGGCCCTGGTCAGGAGGAGTGGGACCCTTAGATGTGGGCTAAGGATATCTGGGTTGAAGCCCTTGAGAACCTGAGAACATTGATATTCCAGCTCTGCTTGTACCTCCCAGGATGCAGAAGTGGCTCAGTCTTCCCAATTATGGGCTAATTCTTCCTTCTTGCCTGAAAATGACAGAAAGGACTCCACCTATCAAGGTAGAACACTTCTGCTCCCCTTCCAGGCCAGCAGACCAAAAACAAGGATTGACTCACAACATAATTCTGCCAGGGACTTGCTGGACTTCCAGGAAAGGGACTAGATCCTGAAGAAGCTGTAGGGCCCAGCCAACTTGTGCCGGAAGGAGCCAGAAGTGTGTGTCTAGAATTGGATCCTGAGAATGCAAGATGGGTGGGGGGGGTATAGACAGTTGAATAATGGAGAGTTTATTGATATGGGAGCACTTAGTAGTGTTGCACAGGATTTAACACATGGTAAAGACCCCAAGAGACAGTCTTAATACGCCACTAGATTGGGTGCGGGGATCTTTCAGGAGGCCATTCTAGAGGCTCACACTAACTGAAGTAGACAAGCCAGGGCCGAGAAGAAAGGAATAAATCAGAAGACTCAGAGAAGTGAGCATGCCGGGGTGGATCAACTACATAAAGCCAGAGAATCTGACCTTCAGTAAATATGCCCTGAGCATTCCAATGGGAAAAGGCACTGTGATAGTCTCTTGGGATACTAGGATCAATTAGACACAGCCCTTATCCTCATGGTACCTGTAAACTGTGATTATGAAGCAATGAGACTGATTTCTAAAAACAAAATCACTCAGAATAGATGGATCCAAATGGATGTGACTCTTGTAAGAAGTCCCTTTGGGAGACTCCAGGCATCTCACTCATGTGGAGGAATCAGGGGAGGTAAAGTCACACAGACTTGGGTTTAAGGTTTTAAGTCTGGTTTTGATACAATTTCATTAGTTTAAACCTAAAAGACCTTGAGAAAACTGTTTAACTTCTCTGCACTCAAATTTTCTCATCTGTAGAACTCAGATGATCATATCTGCTCTGGTCGGGTGGTATCCCATTTAAATTAAAGTAAGATCACATAAGTAAAATGCCTGGTCCATTAAACACATTATAAACACCCAATAAAAGTTGGTTTCTTTCCTTCTCTTATGATTCTGTCTATTACTCTGCCAACTCCCTTTTGTAAAGTGACATTTAGGTTTAGTCAAACAAGAAAATTCATCATGCTTTTTCTTCCTTCTTTCCTTCCCTCTATGTCTTCTTTCTCTGGTTTATTTAACAAACACAGACAAGAGCACCCATTATGATCCAGTCCCTGTTTCTATCACTCACTTGTCCTCTTCACCTGGCTCTGAAAGACTTTTGACTAGTTTTACACAATGTATGGAGATTTACAAGATGAAGATTTGCCCCTCTAGGAGATACATCCCTTGGGTTCAGAAGCTGCAGGTAATGCTGCAGCCATAACAGCTTTCCTGGAATAAACCTTCGTCTTCACAGTGTGACATGCTTGAGAAATCTGCCCTCACGGTGATGTCTGACCTACATACCCCAAGTTCAACATGAAAAGAAAGAAGTGACGATACAGAACAAAAAATTCAAAGGTGCACTATCTCATGTGTCATCATCTGATATTTCATTTGTCATTAATATTAATAATGAAAAAATACTTAGTGTTTACAGTGGGTCAGACTGCCACCCCTGGACAAGAGATGAGGGAGACAGACTACAATGAGACTCAGCCTCTGAGGGCGCCGAGTCCAGTGGTGGCAGCTCACTGGCTCATAGGTACCTATGCCACATGCTAGGAGACCTAACAACATCTACTGGAAGCAGATGCCTCTGTCCAGGGGTCAGAAGGCTTCATATAGGAGGCAACCCTTAGCCTAAGACTTAAGGATGAGATGGATAGAGTGAGGAGGATGGCATTCAGGCCGAGGGAACAACATGTATGATGACCAGAACAAGCAAGGAACATTGGGTTAACTACTAGTTTTCCATTAGATGCTGGGAAACTGCAGGCTGGCTAGAATACAGGAGAGGTTAGCAGGTCACACAGGGACAATGTGCTCAAATTTTACTGTTATCCTAGCTTAGTCCTAGTTTATGCCTGTTATCCAAGTATTATAATAACAGCATTGCCTTTCACCCTCGAAAGTATCCCCATTTGGGCAATCAATTGTAGAGTCACCTGGTTTAAATAGAAGAGACATATGCTCCAGTCTATATTGGAGGATGCTTGCTCTAGTTGCCGTGTATCCTAGCTTGGAATAAGACTAGAGACTTGATAATGGCCTTTTAAGGTCCCATCCAGCTCCAGCATTCTCTGATCCAGATAGATAGTTTTTAGACCACTTTTGGAATAGCACATAACTGTCTTTTACTAATGGATAAATGCCTAAGGAGCCCACAAATGTAGCAGAGTTGAGAGGAGGGTGCTATCTCTCTTGACTGAGATGCTCTGGGCAAGAGAAGATGGGTTTGGACCTTGATCATGAAGGATGGATAGGATTTAAATAGACAGAGATATGAAGTGGACATAGCGTGAGCCAAGGTGCAAAGGTAGGGATGATGACAGAGTGCAATGAGAATGTCTAAAGGAAATAACCCCTACCAAAATGTCAGCAGCCATGTTTGCCACTCAATAATAGAAGCAGCTTACAAGCATTTCCTTTTTTGTTATTTCTCCAAACTCCCTTCACATCCCTGGTAAGTGTGGAGGAAGTGTGTTAACCTGTGTGTTCCCAGAGCACTTTGAGCCCAGCACCGGAAGCCATTCCATATGCACAGAGGGGCTCAGTAGAGAGTCTGCCTCCTCCTCCACTATAGGCTCCCAAGAGCAGCACCAAGCATCCCTATAGCTTGGAGGCTTGGAACAAAGAAGACACACAATACTGTTGGCTGATCAACTGACCAGAGAGAAAACAAAGGCTCAGAAACGTTGAGTGACTTGCTGAAGTCATACGTGGTGAACAGATGCTGGTACTGGACCTTGAGCTGAAGACTCTAGAATCCTGTTCTTGCCACTGAACTGTGTGGCCAACAGGTATAAATCAGTGGCCCAAACACGGACATCATAGCATTGTGAGGTGGTACAGTTAGGAAGCCATTTTAACTACATAGGGTTTACATCTCTCTCTCAGCCTCTTTCCAAAGCGATTCCTCACTTTACATATCCCTCAGTCTTTGCATGTCCTTCCACCCAGCATGACCTTCCCCCTCCATCTCTCCGTAAAATCTCACACATCTTCAAGGGGTAGCTGGAGTGTACCTCCTCTGTGGTCATCTTCCTGCCACCCTGACTAAGTGAGTAACCCCTCCTCTTTGCAATCATAGCATCATGCTCAAACAGCAATTACCAGCATGTAATCTACATTGTACAGTGGGGCACTTACATAGTAGGATGCATAGCAGAGTCTTCCTTCTGTGTCACGCTGTGACCATTGAAGACAAAGGAATCTATCTTATTTATCTTTATATTCACAGCATCCAGAATAGCTCCTGGTACATCGTACCAGGCATTTGATGAATATTTGTTTAATGAATGAATGAATCTGCTTAGCCCTTATCCAGAACTCTAGCTGTGATGCTATCCTAATTGTACCCTTATCTGGTTTTCAGCTGGGTTCAGCCCATGGGAAGCCTTAGCAGGAGATCACAGGCTGGGAGGAGAGGGGTGAGCTCTTCATTCCTCTCTCTGACTTTGAAGCTTGGAGGGGGGATGTATTCGTTTGTTAGGACTGCCATAACAAAATATCACAGGCTGGGTACATAAACAACAGAAATTTATTCTCTCACAGCCCTGGAGGCTGGAAATCTGAGATCAAGATGTTGACAGGATTGGTTTCTTCTGAGGTCTCTATCTTCTCTCTGTGTCCTCACACGGTCTTTCCTCTCTATGTGTCTGTCCAAATTTCTTCTTCCTATAAGGACACCAGTCATATTGGATTAGGACCCACACTAATGACCTCATTTTAATGTAATTATCTTATGGAGACCTTATCTCCAAATACAGTCACATTATCAGGTACTGGGGGTTAGGGCTTCAACCCGTGAATCTGGGAGGACCATGATTCAGCCCATAGCAGGTGCTAGCAGCTCCCTGCTATTGTGAGGTCCTGGGTGCTAGTCCCTAACTCTGCCTATACCTCTGTAATAGTGTCTTATAAATTCTATTTAGCTTGAACCCTTTACAGGTATATTGGCTGCTTCCTGGCAGGTTCTCACTGATACAGATATTGACAACTATGGTGATAATCATCTACAACTACTATTAAGTTTCTTGGGAAGAAGAGCTTAATGCCAGCTCTGTGAGAAATTCAAAGTCAAATAATAGACCCTTCTCCCTCTCTGTGCCTCATTCTTTCGTCTGCATAATAGGATATGAAGAGCCCCCATTACAGAGTCTTGTCAGAGTCCACTGTGAGGAAGAGTGGGACAGCTTTGGTGGTCTGAGTCCAAAGAGTAGATCCATTTTACAAGAAGCAAAGAACAGCTCTACAACTCTGGATTCCCAGGTTAGGAGCCTGCAGTTCAAAGCTGCAAGAATTGGGGGTCCTCTGAAGGGACTAAGCACTGCTGCCAGACAACAGAGAGGGGGTGCAATGTGGGCCATGGCATGTTTTTCTGGTCCTCAGTCAATAGGGCCTCTTGTCAGGATAAGTTCTAGGAACAAGGGAGGGTCTCTTTTTTCCTCCTTGGTAATAAGGACCTAGCTCATGGGTTTGCTGAGTATCTATGGAAAACAGTCCAGTCAGAGATCCTGGATATGTCTATTTATGATGATATTGACATAGAGAGGACCAGTATGTTCATGCAAATGCCATGTTTCATGTTTCTATAAACATCTTCAATGTGAGAAACAACTTTGATGGGTTCATAGGCACAATTTATGGTGATCTGTGCCAACATATATCAAGCACACATACCATCCCAATGAAATCATGCAGATCATTGATTTAGGGTAATGAGGACCTGCAAGCAGGGTGGATTTCAAGGCAACTTATTTTTGTTCTCCTGTGATCCATTAGCCTTCACCTCTGGGACCAGAAATGGCCTATTTGGCCATGAAGTGCCATGAAAAGGGTACAAGCTCTGGCTTAGACAGTGTGGCTCATTGCCAGCATGGGACCACATTGTTTAATGCTTTAAGCTTTAGTTTTCTCCTCTTTAAGACTGAGTTAACAGGGCTGCCTCAAGAGGCTGTTGGGGTGGGAGGTCAAATGGCGCTCCTTAGTGATAAATGTCACTAAATTGCACTTAGCAGGTACTACTTTAGTGCTAGTTGATACTCCCTGTCTCTAAGATCCTAGGATTGTTTTGTTAATGTCTTGGAATTTTTGAATTGATCTTCAAATTGGCAGAAGCTGAGCCAGTCACAGGAGTGACCTCCAAAGGCAACCTGAAGCACTTGCAGTGTACTCAGAGATAATGAACATGACCCTAAGGCCCCATCAGGATCTCTCTAACCAAATGTTGAAGACCACAAACGCTTTCATTTGCACTATTTTCTTTGGATGCTGATTCTCGTAACTACCTTTTGAGAGGAGTAGGTGGTTTACCTATATTTTTAATAATAATTATGAAATAATAAAAATGGAATAATAACATAGCATCATAGTAAGTCAAGTTGCAGTCTACAGCATTGTACTATCTCTCGGGGATTAAAATGGCTCATGGGTTACTGGGCTTCATTGGCAGTTTCTAAGAAAGAAGGTTACAACCAACCCTCTACAATGTGATTAGATTGAGTTACCTGCATCTTCCACAGGCCAGTTGTTTTCCAACCTATTCAGCATTTATTCTACTTTAGAGCAGCAGAACATATACATGGTGTATCTCCTGTCACTCATCCTTGGGGATTGTTAGTTTCATGGATTCAGAAGATCTGACTTTGGCACCTAACTCTGCTACTCACTCACCATGACACCATGTGCAATCATTTCCCCCACTCTTGGCCTAAGTTTCTTCATTAGTAAAAGAATCCTACCTGATTCAAAGGAAGGTAAGAGGAGACCCATTGAGAAGATAAGTGTATGGTAGTTTGTAACCTGACTTATCAGGCCAAAAAAAAAGGATGTTTGCTTTTTCTCCTCGAACTTCAGCCTTGCTCTACTTTAGTCAAAGGCACCAGCATCATCTATTTCCTCTTGATTTCTTCACCCACCACATGCCATTCACGAGCAAGCCTTGCCAACTCTGTTTCCTTAGATGTAGTGTGATCCTTTTTATTTGTAATATATTTATTTTGACATATTTTAACTTTTTATTTTAAAATTATTTTGACTTAGAGAAATGTTGCAACACTTATACAAAAACTTGTGTTGTACCTCTCATTCAGATTTCCCAAATGTTAAGATTTTGTTAGGTTTCCTTCCACACCACTCTGTGTGTGTGTGTGTGTGTGTGTGTGTGTGTGTATGTCTACTGCTGGTCATTCAAGTTTTAGCTCAAATGTCTCCCCTTAAAGGTTGTCTTCCTAAGCCCATGGTCCCACCCTATGGCACCATTCCAATTGCAATTCTCTACAGAACACTGAACTCCAGCTGATATTTTTCTTGGCTCTTTATTTACTGGTTACCTCCCTGCTTCCCCATGAGGATGGAAGTCTTATTGGAGAATTGACCTTGTGTCCCTTCCCTTCTTCACTGCTGAATTCTCAGAGCCTAGAACAGAGCCTGCACAGAACTGGCACTTAATCATTATTTTGCTGAATAAGTGAATTGGGGAATGGCTGTGTCTGTCCTGTGCAAGCTCTTAAGTGGCGTGCAGCATGTTCTCTGCAGTCCAGGTACAAATGTCCTTTGGAGCCTATACTGACTACAGTATTCACTTCCATCATGAAAACATTTGTCTGCTCTTGCCCTGGGAGGGGATTACCTAACACACAGCTACCATTTGGGTGTTAGGTCTCCAAGAAAGAGAAAGAAAACCAAACAAACGTACACACCCATAGGAAGAGCGTATGGCAACTTAGTTGTTTGCATTTGGGCTCTGGAGGTAGAATGATTTGTTCACATGCAGGTTTCCACTTACTACTGTGATCTTAGACAAATTACTTAAACACTCTCTATCTCAGTCTCCTGATGTGTAAAATAGAGATAATAAAAAATCTTCATAATCTTGTTGCATGATTAAATATATTAATATGTTTAAACTGCTTAGAGTCATGGCTGGCACATGGCAAGTGTTCAGCAAATGTCATCATGATAAATAGTTACATAACTGAGAGCAGATGGTGCATACTGTCCTATAACCTTTTTTTAACTTGGCAAGATATTCTAAATATTTCATATCAACAAATATTCTTTTACCACATGATTATTAAAGGCTAAAAATTTTCTGTCATATAGATGCAGTATAAGTTTCCTGCGATATTTAAATTGATTCCAATTTTTTTGATTATCAACAATACTACATTGAACATCCTTGTACATACATCTTTTCACACATCAGCAACTCTTTCTCCTTTTTGTATTCCTAGAAGTGGAATTGGTGGGCCAAAGGCTACGCATATTTTCTGACCTGAAATACAGATTTCAAGTGCCCAAGACAGATTGTCCCAACAGAGGCATTTCCTCAGAGACCCAAGTCCAGAGGCGAGGGCGGCTCCTAATCTCAGCCATTTCCCTGTCACTCTCTCTCCCCCGCGCCAGCCAGGCTGCAGCCAGTGTGTCCAGCTGAGGCCACGGCAGGTTCCAATAATCCTGTTTACTCGACTCTGGGCAGGAACACAACCTGGATGTTCTCTCTTCAGGGGATATCAGGGACTTTTGCTTTGAACTTCATCCAAGAGACTAAAAACAACCACATCCACCACGTCTGCTGTTTCACCACTGGCCTCACCCGGGTTGCTTGACCCTGTTGACTGGCTGTTTTTATAAAAGTATCTACACTTTTCAGATCCTTTTCAATCATAGCTTTCCCACCCCCCATTACCCAGGAGAAACCCTTCTGTTTTTTAAGACTTCAAGTGCCACCTCTTCTAGGAAGCCTGTTCCCCTTCGATTCATGCCTCTTAGTGTGGGGAAAGAAAAACTCCGGGTAGTAGAGTCAGATACATCTGGGCAGAACAGTAGCACAGCTCCTCTCAAGCTGTGTGTCCTTCTCCTTGGGTGTTTTCTTTCTAGCCTCAGCATCCTCTGCTAAATTCACAGGTAAAGTGACGATCCTAACACAAACCTCCCAGTGTCTTTGTAAAGTGGTGTCTTTAAGCTCCCAGTAAGATTGGTACCAAGGCCGGTGATTTTTTAAAAAGGAATGGTGTCTATGTGTCATGAGTGGGAGCTGAACAATGAAAACACATGGACACAGGGGAGGGGAACAACACACACTGGGGCCTGTTAGAGGATTGGGGGAAGAAGAGCATCAGGAGAAATAGCTAATGCATGTGGGGCTTAAAATCTAGATGATGGGTTGATAGGTGCAGAAAACCACCATGACACGTGTTTACCTATGTAACAAACCTGCACATGCTGCACATGTATCTCAGAACTTAAAATTTTTTTAAAAAAGGGGAATAGTGTTTTTGGGCTGTTTGCTTGTATGTGTAGTTTTTGGTCTGCTTACTTGTATGCTGGGGCAAGAATGTTCTTTTCACACTCCCCAAGAGAAGGAGGATGCTCTTGTCTTTCTGATGGTCTGAGCAATGCTTACACATCCCTCCCCCTACTACCCTACTTAAAGAGAGATCCATTATTCCAGAAGGGGAAGGGTAGGCCAAGACTGGTACCAAGGCTGACAAGGTGGAATGGCCTGTATCTGGCAGGGATTCTCCAAGATGGCAAAATAAACTATAGTGGCTACTGTTTCCAAAGACGGGGAGCTGTGTCCTACTCCCATATAGCATTCCCAACCCAGGAAGGGCAGAACCTCTGGAAGAGCAAAAGAAAAAGCCAAAAGACTATGTGCAGGAGAGCTGGCCCCTTTAAATGGGGCACAGCACAGCACTGCAGAAGCAGATCTAGACTCTCCATTCCCGTACAATCTCACCTTGGCTACAGACTTTTGAATATAGGACAGATATATTTTAACAAAGAGAATCTGTTATCCTAAAGAAAATTCTCTGTGTGAGCAATGTATAAGAACTCGGGGTCACTGTGTGTTATTATTGCTTTGGGAATTTGGATTTTTTTTTCTTTTCTTCTTTCTTTTTCTTTTTTTTGAGATGGAATCTCACATTGTAGTCCAGACTGAGTGGAGTGGCAAGATCTTGGCTCACTGCAACCTCTGCCACCCAGGTTCAAGCAATTCTCCTGCCTCAGCCTCCTGATTAGCTAAGCCTACAGGCGCACACCACCACGTCTGGCTAATATTTGTAGTAGAGATGAGGTTTCACTGTGTTGGCAGGCTGGTCTCGAACTCCTTACCTCAGGTGATCCCCCCGCTTCAGCCTCTCAAATTGCTGGGATTACAGGAATGAGCCATCACGCCCAGCCTGGATTTTTTTTCTTTTTATTGTTTAAAGTTGTAATGTCTATCTCAGGGGCCAGGATAGTGACGCATACACAATTTGGAGAGCTTTTCTTTCAGAAAACAAATACAAAATGCCTATGGCCTCTTCAAGTTACCCAGCAGGAGGGAAAGTATGAGGGAGGCGATGTGGGAGTGGAAGGAGATGGCAATCTTCACTGTTAGAGGCTAAAATATTATATTTTGGCAAATTTTATATCTGACAGCATGGATACATTACTGGGTCCCCCTCAGAAAAAGCCTGTGCAATGAAGGTTTCAGAAGTATAAGCTTGCTAATATCACCCTTGTTGTTGGGACATCTTTGTGCTGAAGATCAAAGACAGACCCTTGTCTTAAACTCCATTTCTTATAAGCCCCCAGGATTTGGGACAACCCCTATCCCATATAATGATGGAATTTCCTACCAAATTGGGGGTGGAGATGGCAAGCCAGATTTATTTGATTTAGAAAAACACATAAATATGACACATTTGCACAAAAGCCTCATAAAACATCTTAACTACATCATGCTCAGGAAATATATTTTTAAAAGGCAACCAAACAACATACTGAAGAAAATCAATCCATTCATGGGTCTCAGTTTCCCCATCTCAAACATGGAAATGATATCAGCTACCTCATTGATTTGGTGTAAGAGTAAGATGAGCTAATACTCAGAAAGACCCTGGCACAGGAGAAGGTATTATTTCCCAAGCATCTCTGTGATCCCTTCCCCCTTGCCTGAGTTGGTACCAAGAAGACAGAGACAAATGGAACAAGCTCCTTTCCTCAGGGCACTTATGGTCTCATCTCTCTGGGATACTAAAGGGGTTAGCTGTGCAAAACTGGGCTTTGTAAGAGGTGACAGGCCAGTAAGTGTTAGCTCACAGACAAGAGAAACTCACTTAGACTGAGGCCCGGACAGTTCTGAGAGCGTCGGCTGGTTTTGGGAGCAAACTTTGATACAGCAGTCTGGTGGAGTTCATCTGAGGGCTAGCTAGATCTGCCTGGCTGCGTGTTCTTTGTAAGGTGAATCACTTACCTTCTGAGGGCCTGAGTTTCTACTGGGATTTGGGGAGAATGTCAGAAGGACTAACTGAGATGAGTGTCCAGCACAGAACAGGTGCTCTATAGGTGGAAACATGTCCCATTATATCCATTCCTACTCTGGTTGAGGTCCTTTGGTAAAAATCATCCTCTAGTTCCCTGGGAAGCCATTTTTGGATCCTTCTTTTCTGTAAGAAGTCAATTTCAAGGTCCAAGCGGAGGGCTCAGGGTGCTTCCCGGTCGTACTTACTTCCACTGAATTGTATTTAAATGAAGCATCCTCCTTAAGGAGGAAATTCAAACCACTTCCTCTTACTAGAGAGTTTTTGCAAGGTCTACTTTTCTTAACGTCTGGCCAGATGGTCAGCTGTGAAGAGTCAGAATCCTTTGATTTGGGGGTGGTTTTATGGCACTTTCTCCTGATTCCTGTGCTGACTCAGGCCAACATGTTCAACCTCCAAAGCTCACATCTCCCATCCAAGACCTCTTCCCCATCATCTCTCTGTGGCTTTCTTGCTATTAGCAGCTTCCATTCTGCCAAGCAGGCCTCACTCCAGTGATTTCTGCTCAACCCTGGTTGTCTCTTGCCCCTGGATGGCTTTCCCCACTCCACCAGTCGTGTCTTTGTTGCAGCTCTCTCATGAGGGTGAGAGACACCCTGATATCATGTCTATGTATTAGACTGAGAGTCAGAAAACCGCAGCTCTGCCAGCAACGTTTGCAGCCTCAGGGATGTCCCTAAGCTCCCATTTCATCATGTTCAGAATAAAGGGGGGTGGATCAGATTAACCCATGGGTCCCCCCAGGGAACCATCAACACCCCCCAACCTCCCCGCCACCCACCGCGTAGTACTGCTTTCATTAAGGACTCTTCTCCCTATTCACTGGAGCATCAAGGTTAAATTTTTGTGTGTTTCTTTAAATCATTCATTGAGCACTTGCTATAAACCAGGCCTGTGTGAGGTCTAAAGATACTTAAATGAATGACACAGTGCCTACTCTGAAGGAACTCACAGAGAAAAGCATGAACTTTTGAAGATTATAAGAAAGGTGATATGCTAGGAAGGAACACCTCAGACTCCCCTGACAGGTGTTGTCCCAGATGAAGATCCACATTGAATCTTGAGGATCAAGTTGGTCTCTGTGCTCAGAGGAGGTAAGGGAAGGGTGTTCCAGGAGGAGCAAACAGCAAGTGCAAAGGTCGACAGTTGGTTCAGAGGTTTAGGATTAATTCACTGGGGCTGCCAAGCAATGTTCATGTGTGAGCTGCAGAAGGGCCCCAGAAAGAGGTCAGAGCGTATAGTAGGACCTGGGGCTTCCCCCTGCAGAAAGAGAAACCTCTGTCTGGTGGTCATTTGTGGAAGTTACCAATGAAATCAGGTCAAGGACCTTACCAAATCCAGAAAGCAGAAACAACTTGTTGAGCCTGGGACTCCTGGTTTCACAGCAGAATCTCTGACTAAGACCAGAGGATAACAGTCTTAAAAGTAAGACAAATATTTAGATTTTTAAGAGCTAAGCCTACAAATTAGGAAGAGTGGGCAACTTGAATATCAGATGTGTACCTTTGTTCTCCCTAATTTAAAGCAGACTCTGTTTTCTGGTGGAAGATCCCCCCGGGGGAAACATGTTATTGAGCATATCTGAACAGCCAGTGTTTTATGTTATAGACAACCAAATTTAATAAGGTAACAGAAAAGAAAAGAGTGACATCGACATGGCTTTATCTGGGAATGCAAAGAAATAAATTGTTCATTTAGGCTGAAGTTGTTCCAGTCTTAATTGTAGTAGAGGAGAAAAGTGAAATTTTTCCATCTCTTGGTCTTCTTTGCTTTCCCCTACCCTGACCCTGATACATTCATTCCAAAAAAAAAGAGCTTGCTCAGCAAAAAGAGATGAAGTTTCACTTCCCTTGTTTCCATCCCTTCCCAATGTAGGAGGGAGCTGATTTTTACTGATACCTGCTCTTCACTGGCCCTTTATCTACATTTACCTTTCACCGTAAGACATGATTCTACAAGGAAATCATGACTTTCTCCATTGTAAAGATGAGGTAACCAAGGCTTAAAGAGATTAGGTGAACTTGTTACAGTCACACAGCGAACTGTTTTGCTGGCGCGGGAGTTGCCCCCCCTCCTTGCCCCCCCCAAGGCCCGTGCCCTTCCCCCTCCCTCTGGATTCCTATAATCTGGATATTTGCTTAATGGAGAATGGCTGTCTATGTGTAGTATCTGTGGATGGAGGGCTTTAAAGAAGTGGAATATAATAAGCTCTGTTTAACCATTCCTTCATTTATTAATTTAACAAATACTTATTGGGCACCATGGTATGCCAGTCATTATTCTAGGAACTGGGAATACAGCAATGAATCAAACAGGTAAACCCCTGCCCTTGGGCAATTCACATTGTATGGGCAGAACAGCACAGTGGGTGTGAATAAGGACTCAGGAGGCAGACTCCTGGGATCACATCATAACTCTGCCACTTGTGAGCTATGTGACTTTGAACATATTATCTAACCTCTCTGTGCCGTAGTGTCCTCATCTATATAAAGGAGCAATAGTACTGTTCTTTTTATAGCTGTTTTGAGGATTGAATGAGCTGTTATTTGTCGAGCAATTAAAAAACATGACTATTGTTAAATGAATAGTGGAGTTTCACAGACAATAGCAAAGTAAGTAAAATATATAGCATATCCCGCAATATTAACTGTGAAGATAATAAATCGGAAAATGGGGGATAGGGTATATTTGTGAGTTTGCAATTTTAGATAGGGTGGCCGGGGAAGACCACACTGAAAAGACAACATTTGAGTGAAGACCTGAAGGTCAATGAACCAGCAGAAGCTGTGTTTAACACTTTCATTGACTGTTCAGAAGGTGCAGGATTCTGTGGCCCTGTCCCCGACTCCTGAATGTCAGTTACCCTCCAACTATCTATTTGGGAATACGATTAACAAATTTCATTCTTATATTGTGATGTGATATTGATTATCCACGAGTTTGTGAGAGAGTCATCCTCTAAAGTGGTCTCAGAGACCAACGAAAAGGCTGTGTACCTTGAAAAATAAGTCCGTTCTGGAACATTCCTTTGTAATAAGAACAAAATGACTGAAGTCACTGTTTACAAGGTGTACTCACAGTCCTTATCTCATAGATAAAGCTTGCCCCAGCTGGCTCCAGGGCCTGTACATGCTGTGCCTGTATTCTGCTCTTGACGTTCTCTCGGACCACATCTGGCTAAAATCCTTTGGTCTTGGGAGTGGAGGTGGGTACAAGGAAACTGTTAAGTTTAATTCTCTCTTGAGTGGAAAGAATCCAATCTAGCCACGCTCCTGTTGCCCTAATCATGCAGGAATACTACCCGAGTAAACTTTCTGGATGCCAGAATGCTTGAAGAACAATTTCGTTTTGGTATATTCACTTTATGCTCTCTGAAGGCCCACAGTTTAGGGATATGTTTAACAAATTGCAAACTTGTTACTATGATGTGAAATAAGAACACTGGCCTGGGAGGCTGGAGATAAGGCCTCAAGTCCTGGCTCTGCCGTTAACTCCCACATGTCTGTGTACGTCACAACTTGTCTCTGGCTCTGGTTTCTCTGTACATACAGTGGAGAGGTAAGGAGGAAGACACACACACACACACACACACACACACACACACACAATGCTCTTTATTGCTTGTCTTCTCTGGGCCAGGCATGTCACATATATTATCTCACGTTAAAATCACAACAATCCTAGAAGTCAGTATTATTATTATTACACTTACAGGTATAATTTAGTAAGTAGGAAGAGGCAGAAGAGTATGAGAACTCAGACCTGATTCTAGCTATTAAGCTGCGATTGCTTAGGCTTTCACTATGAATGTCTGTGTTCCTGAAAAATTCATGTGTTATAACCTAACTCCAAGGTAATGGTATTAGGAGTTGGGGCCTTTGGGAGGTAGTTAGGTCATGAGGGCATGACCCTCATGAGGGAATAATCCTCATGAATGGGATTAGTGCCCTGTTTATAAAAAGAAGAGCCCAGAGAGGTCCCTTATGCCTTCCACCATGTAAGGATATAGCAAGAAGGTGGCAGCCAGTGAACCAGAAAGTGGGCGCTCACCAGACACTGAGTCTGCTGGCAATTTGATCTTAGACTTCCCAGCCTCCAGAACTGTGAGAAATAACTTTCTGTTGTTTATAAGCCACCCAGCCTATGACATTTTTGTTATAGCAGCTGAACTAAGGCAGCTTGCTAAGCATCATTCTAAGACTTCAATTCCCTCATTTTAGAGACCTTAGGAACTATTCAGTCTGGCTTCCTAGGGAAGTTCCCCCATCCCCTCAATTATCTGGTGTGAATTGTAGATAATCTCTCTTTGCCTCCAGTGCCTATGTCATGGTTTTATTCTAGCTATGAAGACTCTCTGGCAAAGGGAAAACACAATGACAGATTGGCATCCGAGTGACAGAAACTGTCCAGGGCAATTATTCATTTCATCATCTTGCCCCTGGAGGCAGACCAGACTAAACACAGCAACAGTGCTTTAGAGCTTTAGAGGAGGGTGAAAGGCTTCCTAGCATGACTCCATTGGCCTTGCAAGAAGCCTGAGTCTTCAAGGATCAGCCTTGTCCTCTGGAGTCAGCCTTGAGACCGTTCTCTGGAAATGCTTTTCCATGTCAGTGCATAGGGCAGACAGGTGATGTAATCTCAGGAATAAACACTAAACCAGGAGTCAGGAGAGCTGGCCCTGTTCTGGAGCTCCCTCTGATTCTCCATGTGACTAGGAAAATCGAGTCCCACATTATTACAAAGAAAAGGTGGTATAGGGTTAACAGGCAGCTCAGAGTTTGGGAATGAAGCATCTGGGTTTAGATACTGGTTCTGCCACTTATCAGGGGGATAGGAGATGTGACCTTTCAGCCAAGCCACTTAGCATCTAAGCTGGAGTTCCTCAGCTCTAAACTTAAGTCTGGACTGGAAGACCAAGCATTAGGGTTTGCTGCTTACTAGCTGTGAGGCAGTGAATCAGTAACTTAGTTCCTCTGGGCCTCAGTTTCTTCATCTGTAAAATGCAGAGCATAATAAAGGCTGTTGTGAGAATTAAAGATCGTATACACAAAGTATCTCACAGACTGTGGGCCCTCAATACCTTCTAGGACCAACCGATTGTCCCTCTCCACTCAACATGGATCAAACCGTCCAAGAAATGCTTCAGAACTCCACATCATTTAGGAATTTGGTCTATTAGGAGCCAGACTACGTTCAGAGACTGGTTTGCAAATTCCATCTCTTTGGAGTAACTCATTCAAGACTAGAAATGGAGGTGTACAGCTGGGTTCCATGCCTTCTCAGTGGGGAGCACAGAGTTCTGTATCACTATGGAAATTTCACAGAAGAAGTAGGTGTGGATATAATGGGGCAATTCAACAATGCTGAGGCCTAAATGGACAATGGGCCTTCCTATTTATAAAAAGCAGAAATCAGGTCATTCAGAGTCCAGCAATTGGGGGCTTCCTCCAGGTCAAGATCTCAAGTCTGGGCTTTTGCATAATCAAATAGGAAGAAAAGATGGGTTCCCCTCCATTCTTTTCTGGTTTAATTTTATTTTCCTTCTTATACCTGACTCAAGCAGAGAAAACACAAAGGAACTCAGAAGTTATGTCTCTTATTGTTAACATTTTCAGTTGAGACCCAGAGAGGTCAGAGAAGGAACAAATCAGATGCTCCCTTCCAATGAGGTAGGCAGATGACATGTGCTGGCAGTAAGGAAAAGTAAGGAAAGCAGTAAGAAAAGCAGACACTGTGCCTCCCCTCAGAAAGCATAGACTCAAGGGCAAATTCAGGTGAATTGTATGGATTATTCTAACACATTCTTGTGTTGAGATATTTTTGTATCCAGTGGATTTATGTCAGGGCTTGCATTGGCCTCTCGTCTGCAGAAGAAGAGCAGACCCCTTGTCCAACTGTCTAATCATGCCTCAGGGTGTCACAGGGGCTCTGATTAGCTGTTCGGATGGGGTCCTATCAGGGTGCAAAGGATGAAAAGGATCACTTCTTCCTGGGGCTCAGGAATTGCATAGGTAATTGCATGCAACCTGATAGGACTCCACCCAAACAGGGATAGTGCAAACCAAAACCAGACAAGAACTCTACCTCAAAGAGCATCCACTCTGATAGAAGGAGAGAAAAAAAGACATCTGAATGAATGCCCATGGTAATTTAGGATAAATTAAGTGATATGGAAAAAAAAATAAATGGGAATGAGAGTGAATGTTTGTTGGAAGAGGACTATTTTCCCTAGAGTGTTTGGGGAAAGGCTCTCTGAAGAGGTGACACAAGAGTGAGACCTGAATGATGAGAAGCAGGCAAGCATGGCGAGATCTGGGGGACGCTGCAGGCAGGAGGAACTGCAAAGGTCCTGGGACAGGCATCAGCTGGTGTGTTCAAGAGACAGAAATCAGGCCATCATGGTGAGAATAGAGGGAGCCATAGGGTGTATTTAGTAGAAGATCCAGAAGGGCCTGTTCACATGCTTTAGAGAATGTAGCTTTTCCTGTGGGAAGAGAATTTAATGACAGAATGTGGACTAAGGCAGAGGTTTTACTGTGAGAGTTAGAAGGGTAGCTTCCCTGGAAGAGTCAGCTTGATGCAAAGGGGATATCCCCACTCTGCCTCTTCCCAACTGTGTGACCTTGGGCAAGTGATTTAATCTCTCTGAACCTCACCCTCTTCCTGTGTACAGTGGAGATGATAATACCTGCCTCACAGACCAGAAGTGAGATTAGACAACAAGCACTGGCTCATCCCCTTCTCCTGCTAGAGAGTTAATAAAAAAATCCCTCTGGGGACCATGGGGCATTCAGCATGCTCTTGAGGCTAGTTACTAGAAAGACTTTGACAATTTATTTCTCAACAAATAGATCATCATTTGTCCATCTCAATGAATGGTATACTTTTCAAACAGTACCTCCTCAGGATCTGCACAGTTAAAACTACTGTGCTACCCTCAGGTGATGTAGGTCCATCCAAGGACCATACTTTGAGTAGCAAGGATTTAGAGCCAAGGGGCTTCCATAGCACTGATAATATTGGATCTGCCACTGAAAGTTAGCAAACCAATAGCCTCCTTTTAGTAATTTATTACTGAATTTATTAAATAAATAAATGTTCCTACAGTGCCTACTGTGCACGAGGCATCATTCTGGGAAATAGGATTGCAGTGGCAAACATGGGTCAGGGCTTGTTCTCAAACATTTATCCTAGTAGCAGAGAGCCAATTAAGCAAGCAGTTAAGATCACCTAAGTGCAGGGCCTGGGGGTGTCCAGTGTGTTAGCTTGAGAGCATCAGGGAAGATCTCCTAGATGAAGTGGCATTGAGGTGGATAGCTGGCCCCGAGGAGGTGTGCAGGCAAAGAGAACAGCATTACCAGGGGCCAAGGCCACCCAGCCAGTCAGAGGCACAACCCTGATTCAAATCAGGTCTCTCTTATCCAAAGACTTGCTCTTGCTAGTATCTTCCATGGTGTATGAATCAAGTTTTGCAAAAAAGCAGCTGCCAGCTGTCCTTCCCCAGTGATGTCAGAGCAGCTGCTCTGGACTAGAAAGATGTCTGTTCTGAGCAGAGGTCTTGGCATCACCTGACGGGCATGGCCATTACGAAATTTGCCTCCACACCAGACATGTGGCACCACAAACACCATCCAGGCATTGCTTCAAACATCCTTCCTCCCAAAGACTCCTGACTGGGAAGTGTGATTGCCCTCTGATTGCTGCTAATAATAGCCTTATTTTTTTTAAGCAACAACGAACTTTGAAACTTGGGTGATGGTAGCTGATCACATCAGCTGGTTGTCCCTTGGGTGAAGTTCATCAGAAAGTTAAAGTCCAGTGACCTGGAAGTTTTCAGGACTCTTTAAAGGGGAGAAACACAGAAATTCACCTGAAACAAGGACTCT
The DNA here is from genome assembly GCA_036589455.1 of Ateles fusciceps. Classification (NCBI taxonomy): domain Eukaryota; kingdom Metazoa; phylum Chordata; class Mammalia; order Primates; family Atelidae; genus Ateles; species Ateles fusciceps. The sequence continues at coordinate 15,802,150 of JAZHEH010002507.1, read as the reverse complement.
CTATGATAGTCAGACAGTGTACATACCTTATTTACATTAAGTAAAGGTGACACAGATAGAGCTGGCATGAAACTTTGAATGCAGCCATGTGACTGGGCAAATCACTTAACATCCGTCAACCTCAGTTTCCTCATCTATTAAATGGGAGCTAGATTCCTACCTTACCTGTCTTATGTTTGATGATGTTCATAAAATCCTAAGGTCAGTGAGTGGGACATTGTCAGCACTCAGTAAATGAGGATGGGAAATAGTCTCATTACAACCTGGAGAGGTAAAAACAGATGAGGAGACACAGACAGGTTAAGCGATTTCTCTAGTCTTCAAAGCAGGTAAATGATAACTCAGATTTGAAGTTAACTCTACCTTCAAATCCTAGTATCTTTCTTCAATTCTTCATGTTCTTCTTCTTTTAGAATTATACCCTTTGCCATTTGACTTTGCTGGGTCTTCCACTAGAATGGGCAAATGTGTCTCCCTGTGCAATGATACTGGGCTTGACCATTGCCTTGCCCTGGGCAAAGTTATGGGGGTGGAAACGACAGCATGGCAGTTCCCAGCTGAGACCTGAAAAGGCATGATTTGTTTCTACTTATTTCTTGCTTCTGCTTGTGTCTCATGTCACATTTACCACCATGAAAAAAGCAAGTCAGAGGTTCTTTCAGCCTGGCCCCCAGAATGAGACACATGAAGCAGACTCAAACCTGACCCAAAGCCCTGGTGGCCTGCACCTTGAACCTGAGCCATCCAGCCACCTCTCACTAAGAAAAATAAATGCTTGTACTTGTAAACAACTGAGTTTGGTGTGGTTTGTTACCCAGCACGATTGTGGCAATATCTGACTAATACACTGTCGTAAAAGAGTACAGCCTAGCCAGGCCAGCACTGCAAGTATTTCTTGAGTACCTACTGTGTGTGATGGGAAGCAAATGGAATTTAAAATCATTTCTACCCTTGAAGTTAGTTTTATTGCTCTTTCTATCTCTTTTACCAAACATTGTCATGACACAGAGTAGAAAACCACAAATCTTTATTTTATTTTAATGTTTATAGGTATTCATATTGTTGAAGAGAAAAGCACAGCTTCATTAAAAGATAACCAGCAATATTGAGGCACATATTTTCTAAGAACTCAACGTGGGTATTAGATTAGCCTACTAAGAAGTCCTAAGAGTCAGCTAGTCCTTAAGGGATGGGAAGGATTTAAAGTGGTGGACACAGCTCTCCAGCCAAATCCCACAGCTTTCACATTCAGGTTTATTTGCTGAGTTGGAGAAGTATCTAACAGAACTGGAGTTCAAATCTTCAGGCTGCTACTTTCTAGCTGTGAGACCTTGGGCAAGTCACCTATCTCTGACCTTCAGAGGAGCTCCCCCAGGTTTCTTCCCTGTACCTGGAAGGGTCCCCTCCAGACCTTTAAGTGCCTGTAAAGACCTTCTTGATTCCTTCTCCCCCAAGAACTAAGGCCTCTCCTTCTTTGGTCCCAGCCACACCCAACTGAAATGATCTGGGCCCAAGGGTCCTCTGGGATTCTTATCTATGCATGTGTCTTTTTCTTTTGGAAGAGAAGCACAGCTTTGTTAATAATACTTTTAAAAAATGTATACACATGTAAAATTTTAAAATTAAAAAATTTTATATGTATAACACAAATATGGCAAATATTAAAATTAGTTAATTCTAAGTGATGGAACAAATGGATATTTGTCATGTTTTTGTGCTTTGTTTTCAATATTTTTGAAAATACATGTTTGCTGTAAAAGAAAGCCAACTATTATATGGAAAATGAGCTGCATCTCATGTTTAGAAAACAATATTCCTCTTCCTCATTCACCCACCCAAATATTGTTACTCTTTTTTCCTTGTTATTTGTTTTAATTTTTTATTTTTTAAGTTCTGGGTACATGTGCGCAGGATGGGCAGGTTTGTTATATAAATAAATGTGTGTCAAGGTGGTTTGCTGCACCTATCAACCCTTCACCTAGGTATTAAGCCCAGCATGCATTAGCTCTTTTCTCTAATGCTCTCCCCATCACCCCCTCCCCTGACAGGCCCCGGTGTGTGTTGTTTCTCTCCCTGCGTCCATGTGTTCTCATTGTTCAACTCCCACTTATGAGTGAGAACATGCAAAGTTTGGTTTTCTCTTCCTGTGTTAGTTTGCTGACGAAAATGACTTCCAGCTTCATCCATTTTCCTGCAAAGGACATAATCTCGTTCCTTTTTATGGCTGCATAGTGTTCCATGGTGTATATGTGCCACATTTTCTTTATCTAGTCTATCATTGATGGGCATTTGGGCTGACTTATGTTTTACAGCAGCCACTGAGCTAGCTCAGGATGGGGCAGCCCCTTCAGCAACCCAGGATGCCCAGTGCCTAGATCAGTGCCTGACATGGAATAGATTGTCAGTAAATAGTTGCTGACTTGAACTAAACTGAATGGAATTGCTCCAAACATTCTCCAGGAATAAATTACTTTAAAGTACAGTTTTGACATTGTTTTTAAAAATGACCTTAGAGCTAAATATACAAATTTAAAAAAAATGCATGCTGAAAAACACATCCACACAAACAAACATGTATGCAAACAAACATGTGCCAAACACAACTCTAGGAGGCTTTTGCAGACTTGTCTGCCATTTAAGGCCTGTAATTTCCCTCTTGGCTGACACTGGCTTTGGCCTGGACCATGTTTCACAGACTCCTGGCAGGCAACCTGTTTGGGCTTTGCTTAGCTTCTTTTTTTTTTTTTTCCTTTCATCACACTTGAAACTGAAGCGACAGGACTTTCCGAAACCTTCTGTCAGCTGTAGCTGCCATGCTTCATGTCACCTGCTTACCCCTCCCAGTTTCTGTGGATTTATAAATGTGTCTAGAGGTCCAGGAACACGGTAGTAAACAGTAGATTCCTTCTAGAAGAAGAAAAAGAGGGCTCAGAAGGCACCATCCAATCTGGGGACTGCCTGTGACCCAGGCCAGGCCTCTACTCCCCCAGAGCAGATTAGATCCGATGGTCTGGCCTGCAGGCCAACTTTCAGCATCAAAAAGACAGAGATACTGGAGGGGAAGTAAAGGCAAATAAAAACAAAACAAATGAACTCTGTTGTGCTGCTGACATGGGTAAAACTTGTATGAACCTAACTGCTGGAGGAAAATGGGGGCAACTGGTTTATTCTACGGAGCTCTAGTGTTAGACGCAGCTCATGTTTCCACGCCAGTTTCCACTGAGCAAGGTACCCCACTTCTCTGAGCCTCATTTCCTTATCCATGAACTAGATCGTATCTACCATGCAGGGCCAATGTAAGGATTGAACAAATTCATGTTTGTGAGGGGCTAAGCACTTTGTAGAAAGTTAATAAATGGTGATTTTGTTATGGTAACAGAGACCCCAATCACAGAACTAGGAGAGCCCATTAGAGGGATCCAGTTCCCACTCCTCCCCATCCCCGCTTCGAGTGTAGCCTCCCCCACAGCTGCCTCTCCCAGCCTGCGCTTATAGGCTCCCCCAGAGAGCTTGCTGCATCCTGGGGAAATTCTTACTACTAGAAAGTTTTTCCTAGGGCTGAATCAAAATCGATGTCTCTGGAGCTTTCACCTACTGGCCCTTCCCATGTAAGAACACTGAAAACAAGTCTACACCCTCCTCCCCTCTGCAATCTTCAGCATAGAGGACAGCTCTCAAGCACTCTTTGAGATGTCAACAGAATTCTTGAGGCTTTAGTTAGGTATACACACATACACATACAATATACATATATACCCATATATGTATAAATACACATATATATTGAATAGAATTGCTCCAAATATTCTCCAAGAATAAATTATTTTAAATTTAGTTTGACATTGTTTTTAAAAATGATCTTAGAGCTAAATACACAAATTTTAAAAAATGCTGAAAAACATACAAACAAATGTCTATGTATAATATACACATATATGTATATATACACATGTATATGTGTGTGTGTAGATGTATATATATGTGAGCAATTCCATTCAATATATACGTGTGTATATGTAATTGTATGTGTATATGTATACACCTAACTAAAGTCTCAAGACATCTGTTGATACCGCAAAGAGTGCTTGAGAGCTGTCCTCTATGCTGAAGACTACAGAGGGGTGGAGAGAATATATATACATATATGTGTACATTGTATGTGTATATGTGTATGTATATATGTATGTGTATATGTATCCCCTACATACATTAGAGGAAAGAGAGAGTATAAGGTATATTTATACACATTCATATGTAAATATGTAGATGCAACTACAAGGGCCTATGTAGGCACATATATGTGTATCTATCCAGGACTTGGAAGGTCCAGGAGAGCTTCTTAGAGGAGGTGATGTTTAACCCGAGCAGGCAGTGTAAAGTGTATGTGCAGTCTCACAGCTAATAGTGAGGAACCCGAGCCTCCGAGCCTCAGGCGCACGCCCCTTTGCTATAGCAGTGGGTGACAGTTGGCATCTACAAAGTGTGTGAAGCTAGATATCACTACTGTTCATTTTTAATTGTTTGTTACTGTTCGAATTTACCTTTCTAGGCCCAGTTTCCTCAGTAGCCTTGGCCCATTCTTCTGAAAGCCTGTTTCTTGATCTGCCTTTGTAATGGATAGGGAGACCTGGGTTTGAGTCAGGCTCTGTCACTCACAAACTGGGCAGCCACTCCTCTGGGCCTCAATTTCCACATTGTGAGATGAGGACAGTGGTGCCTACTGGCCAGGTTGCTAGTGGATTGAATGAAGCACCTTTGGAAGATGGTCCAGCATGTGGCAGATGTTTAGCAGAAGCTTACTTTCTTTTCTAGTTTGACGAGTTGATGTCGTCTGATCTGATATTAGACCTCCTTAATAGCTAATGATGGCATAATACGTTATACCTTCTGAGCCATTTGCATTTGCCTAGGGAGTCCCAGCCAGCTTAGTGATGTGTTGTTGCCTAGTAAGCTTAGAACCCAGGGTGTGAGTGAGGACTGAGGCCAAGGAACTCACCCTAGAGAGGAGGAGAGGGTCTTGGGGGCTGACTACGATAGATGCTGCAACAAAGTTTGGGGCACACAACGGCAAAGAAGAATTTCATTTAAAGTGGAGTGATTGGCAGAGGCTTCACGATGGAGGTGGCAGATGTCTCTAACGGTGGCCATGCCATAATCTCAAATAGAAACTGTTGCATCAGTCTTCTAAATATCTTCCCTGGGCTACACTCACTCTCTAGAATCTGCTCTGCTCTTGAAAGATAAAATGATCTTCCTAAAATTACAGATCAGATAATGGCATTTGCTGCTCCCAAATATGCCATGACTTGTCTTTGTTCTTGCAATAAAATCCCAACCTCCATGGCCCCTGAGGCCCTCTGTGAGGGAGTCCTGCTTCCTCTGCAGCTCTGCAGTCAGATAGGCAAAGCCTGTGGGAGAAGCACCCACGTGGGACCTCTGCCTGTCTTCTTGGAAGGCACCAAGGTACCAGGGGGTGAGGAGAGGGGGCAGACTTGTGTTCTGCTCTTAGCGAGGGTAGAGTGTCTCCGAGGTACTTTGCAGACCCTCCGTGGAAGTACTGATCAGAATCACGGCAGGAAACAAGTCTTACACAGAAGGGCTTAGTTGAAAAGCATTTAATGACAGGATTGTGTTTACAGGTGAGGGCAAGGTGAAGGAAACTAGCAAGAGAGGTTGATGTACTCTCAAGAGAGCAACAGTGGAAAGCCCGTACCTCTCTATGGGGGAAGGGGATATGTTCTGGGATGGTTGAGAGAGCTGGAGCTAAGAAAGAGAACCTACCCACACCTGCCCTTGCCCCCTGCCCCAGAAGTTACCACCATACTGGTCACAGTCAATGCAGGGACTGCAGCAAGAAGGGAGTTCAGGAAGGAGGGAGGCATAGACCCCTAGCCTCTCTCTCCTCCCAGCCTCCTGTCTCCCACCAAAGCTTCCCTTTGACCAAATCCAGCTAGAAGTTAGTGGATAAGGGAGTCTGAGTGATGTATTATAGTTCTTCAGCATTAGTCCTCTAGGGCTAAGGAAGGGCAGGCAAAGAAGGGCCGTAAAATGGATTGAATGGGAAGGACCACAAAAAAGAATTACAACATAGCAAGTGTCCAAGCATCCTACTGGGAGAATAGGAATCACTAACCCTGAGTGAGTAAACTCTTCCCCAAGAAAAAGAATACCGTTTAAGGGGAGGAGTGAGCTTGACTGACAGGCAGCTTTCCCAGACAGGCTGCAGTATTCACATAGCATCCAGGTCTTGTGTTCAGTGCATCCGCCAGAATATTCCACTCGGCCACAGATATCTCATAGTTTGGCCCACACAGAGCTGTGGAGGGCAAAGGGGTTGATCTCCAGTGCTGGACCTTGCTCATTTTCCCAGGACCAAGATGTGGGCAGGTGCTCTGGGTGCCACCACTAGAGAGGCAGAGATTAGCCAGATCCAACAATAAAAATAGTGAGAACAATAACAGTGGTAACAGTAATGCAGGGTATTATCATTACTGTAACAATCACATGAATTAAACTTTTCCTATGTGCCCAGGACAGTGTTCATCCTATTAAGTTATGCAATCTTCTCCCAAACCCTAGGAAGTGGTGGCTATTATTAATCCTATTTAAAAGAAGAGAGTAAGGCCCAGAGTGGGTAAGTAGCTTGCTGAGACCCCTCAGAGTGGATGGAGAAGTCAAGCGCAGGTCTGCTGCCTGCAAAGGTAGGCTGTTAGCCACCATGCCAGATTGTCCTCAAAGACACCTAGAGCGCATAGACATATGAGAGAGAGGCAGAATTCCTGCCTATGGCTTATGCAATCTGTCATGGTCAAATGACCAAAGCTTACCTCTGCAGAGTGGTCTTGCAACACTGGCCCTGCACACTTGATTTTCCAGCCATGCTAATCTCTGTGTTATCCAGAGCACGCTCAGCTTTCTCTCACCCCTTGGCCTTTGCACAGGCTGTTCCCTTTGCTGAGGACATTGCTTTCCCTCTTAATCCTCTCAGGGCTTGACTAGCTCCACTGAGATTTACTATCACTTGCTCCACAAAGCCCTGTTGGACATCCCAAGTCCTGGATAGGGGCTCCTCTTGGGAGCCCTCACAGCCCCTTACAATACTCTACCACAGGACTCAGCCTCTGCAAGCTCTGTAAAGGCCAAGACATGCCCGTTTTTCTTACCCCTGTGTTCCTAGAGCCCAGCCCAGGGTCTGGCACCTAAGAGGGGCCTGATAAACAGGTGGAGAAGGTAGTTGGATGCTGGCACAGACCCGGCCACCCAGAGCCTGGCACACACCATGGCCCACACACTGCAAACCACACCTGGTACTGCAGGAGGGAGGAGGAGGGAAGCAGACAGCAGCCAGGATCCAGAGCAGGAGCTCCCAGAGCAGAAGCTGCTGATCTGAGATCCATACATGGGAAGGCTTTTGATGGGCACAAAAGAAAGGAAAAGGTAGTTTAGGCAGAAGGAAGTGCATATGCAAAGGTCTGGAAGAATGAAGACGCATAGCAAGTCACAAGGAGGAGCCATGGGAGATGAGACTTGGAAAGGAGACAGGGCTGGGTGAGGGAAGTCAGGTTTGGGGAAGAGGGGGGCCAAATTTTGCGGTGAAGAACACATGCTTGGGTTTAGAAAGACCTGCATTAGGGTCCATGTTTTGCCATTTCCTGGCTCTGGGACTTTGGGTGAATTACCTAAGCTTTCTAAGCCTCAAGGTCCTAATTGTAAAATGGGACAATACTAGTATCTGCCCCATAAGAGAATTGAGTGAGGTAATACACTCAATGTATTATGTGCAAAGTGAGGCGTTGCATAGTAAATGGTACATGGCAAATGTCAATCAGTGCCAGCCCTTCATGACCTCATGATCCTTTATGGCAATACAGTGGGGTGGGTATTGAAGGTTTTGTTGACTAGGGAGACAGAAGTTGCTCAGGAATGTTTGTGGAAGGGTAGAAGGGAATGGGACAGTTTTTAGCAGGGTCTTAACAACAGGGCTTCAAATGGTGAAATGAGAGTTGGAATGGGGGACGGGCTGGGGGTGAGGAGACTGAAGTACAGGGGCTATCTGGGGCAGCACAGAGGCCAGTCAGCAGGTGGGGGAGGGGACAGGATGGGAAGGAAGCAGTGTGCTGCGTGGGCCAGGGCCTTGGAGTCATCTGGGCAGGGTGATTGGTAAACCATCATGGGCTTTGGCTTTCTTGCTGGTATAATAACCAATCATTCCTGCCTCAGTGGTCTGGCGGGGTCTCCAAGGAGAACCCTGTTAAATCTCTTGCATGTGGTGGCCATGGTCACTGTTGGTGGGTCATGGCACTTATGAGGAGTCTCGGTGCTGCTTGAGGAGTGTGAACCCACGGAGAACAGGGAGGAAGCTTGGCCCACATCTCCTGAAGGCTGGGCTTCCCTCGGCTCCCCTCCCCCAACACTGACTGCCCTGAACCCACACCCAACATCCGACCTCAGGTTCTGAGCATGCATGCCCCACTGAGCTGCCAGGCAGCCTTATCCCCATCCATCTTCCAGCCCCTGGAAAACCCTCTTCTTTGTGATTCTGAATTCCCATGTAACCTCTTAAGGGAGAAGCACAGAGAAGAAAAGAAAAGGAGAAGTGAAAATGGCTCAGCATCAGATTTGAGACAATCCAGTGGTCCTTGTTCTGGAAATGTTAGGTATTATCATTATTGTCTCTTTGCCCCTGGCCCCATCCACTTTGGCAGGAAAATATATCAGGGCCTTTCAAGGGCTGAGCATGCTGGGTTCCCAAGTCAAAGCCAGAAAGCTCAGTGTTCACACAGGGAAGGGTACTCAGGACAGGGCCCTGCTCAGGGCCACCCAGTCAGTCAAGTAGTGCCAGAACCAGACTGAACCCAGGCCTCCCATGCCAGGCTAATGATGCCCCTGCTGTACGAAACCACCTCCAGTGCACAACACTGTGCCTGGAAGTCCTGAGGAGGCAAGGACAGGACCAAGTACCAAACACTACCACCACCACCATTGCCAATAGCAACAGCTATCACATGCTGAGCACCAAAAATACACTGAGGACTTTGCACTGCCTCCCACCTAACCTTTGCTCGAACCCTTCAGCCTGCTATGGGAATTTTCCTTTTAAAAGATAAAGGGAAGTGATTCTGCTCCGGTTACACATATGAGAGTAGGGAATCCAGAAGCAGATCTCTCTGATCACGGCCTAGCCACTCTCTACTCCGACATGTCCTCCAGAGAAGCAGCCTAGTGATTAACCTGGTGGCTGCAAAATCTGCCTGGACATCTACCCAGTGCTCTGCCAAATCTTGTAAATACTCTACATATGTAATATCCATTTTCCAGATGAAGAAACTGAGGCAAGGAGGGGTTGGGTAACTTGCCTGAAGTCACTCATCCAGTTGTGTAAGTGAATTGGGAATTTTTATCATAATTTATGAATGAGGCAGACCAGAGAAGCTGCACCAGACACCATTGCAGAGCCTGATTATATAGTACCTGAGTATTTCTATCTCTTTTGCCATCTTTAATGTCTACACAATGACATTAGATAAAATGTCTGGGTGGGCCAAATTACCCTGTGCAGAAACCATTCTGGCAAGATAATTGACTTCTTTGGGTCTCAGTTTTCCCATCTGTAAAATGCTGTGATAGCTCGGGGCTAAGGCAAGGCCACAGAACCGCTAGGGGTCAAACCATTGTCCAGACACCTGGTTTCCTGATGTCTCATTGTGGACCATCTCCTTTCCATGACAAGCTCCAGCTGAAGAGAGATATATATATATATATATATACACATAGATATATATACATATACACATACATATATATACACATATATACATATACAGTTATGTGTTGCTTAACAGAAGGGATACATTCTGAGAAATGTGTCAGCTGATTTATTGTTGTGTGAACATCATAGAGCAGGGGTCCCCAACCCCCAGACCGCAGACCAGTACCCGTCTGTTAGGAACTGGGCCACACAGCAGGAGGTGAATGGCAGGTGAGCATTATCGCCTGAGCTCCACCTCCTGTCAGATCAGCAGAGGCATTAGATTCTCATAGGAGCACAAACCCTATTGTGAACTGCACATGCGAGGGATCTAGGTTGCGTGCTCCTTATGAGCATCTAATGCCTGATGATCCAAGGTGGGACAGTTTCATACCAAGACCATCTCCCCCTCCAACCCCCATCCGTGGGAAAATTGTCTTCCACAAAACTGGTCCCTGGTGCCAAAAATGTTGGAGACCACTCTCATAGGGTGTTCTTACACAAGCTTAGACGATGTAGCTTACTACACACGTAAGCTGTAAGACATAGCCTATGGCTCCTCAGCTACACATCTGTACAGCATGCTACTGTGCTGAATCCTACAGGCAATTGTCACACAATGCATATTTACGTATCTGAACATTTCCAAACATAGAAAACATACATTAAAATAAATACATATAAAAGGTTTGAAAAATGCTACACCTGTATAAGGCTCTTACCATGAATGGAGCCTGTCGGACTAGAAGTGTCTCTGGGTGAGTCAGTGAATGAGTGGTGAGTGAATTAGGACATTCTTTGTGCACATCTGTAGACTCGATAAACACTATACACTTAGGCCAGACTAAATTTATCAACAAACATTTTCTTCTTCAATAATAAATTAACTTTAGCTTACTGTAACTTTTTTACTTCATAAACTTTTTAGATTTTTTTAACTTGTTGACTTTTTTGTAATAACATTTCGCTTAAAACACAAACATACTGTATAGCTGTACAAAATATTTTCTCTTTATATCTTTATCCTACAAGCTTTTTTCCTATCTTTTTTTAATTTTCATTTTTTTATTTTTTAAACTTTTTTCTTAAAAATGAACACACACACACACACACACACACATTAGCCTAGGCCTACCCAGAGTCGGGATCATCAATATCGTTGTCTTCCGCCTCCACATCTTGCCCTACTGGAAGGTCTTCAGGGAGGAAACACACGGAGAGCTGTCATCTCCTGTGATAACAATGCCTTCTTCTGGAATACCTCCTGAAGGATCGGCCTGAAGCTGTTTACACTTAACTTTTTTTTTTATAAGTAGGAGGAGTACACTCTGAAGTAATAATGAAAAGTATACTATAGAAAATACATAAACCAGGCCGGGCATGGTGTTTTGGGAGGCAGAGGTGGGCGAATCACTTGAGTTCAGGAGTTTGAGACCAGCCTGACCAACATGCTGAAACCCAGTATCTACTAAAAATACAAAAATTAGCTGGGTATGGTGGTGGGTGCCTATAATCCCAGCTACTCAGGAGGTTGAGGCATGAGAATTGCTTGAACCTGGGAGACGGAGGTTGCAGTGAGCCGAGATCACACCATAGCACCCCAGCCTGGGTGACAAAGTGAGACTCTTGTGAGAGAGAAAGAACGAAAGAAAGAAAGAAAGAGAAAGAAAGAAAGGCCAGTAACATAGTAACTTATTATCCTTATCAAGTATTGTGTACTGTACATAATTGCATGTGCTACGCTTTTATGGGGCTGGCAGCACAGTAGGTCTGTTCACACCAGCATCACCACAAACACGTGAGTACTGTTTCGCATCTACTACAGTGTCACTAGGCAATAGGAACTTTTCAGCTCCTTTTTACCACTGTTTTCTATGTGGTCCATTGTTGACCAAAGTGTCACTATGCTGTGCATGACTGTATAACATGGTTATATGTATACGTGTGTGTGTGTGGAAACGAAGCGGACCTGCTATAGCCACACAGAGCACAGAGGAGGGGGAGTTTAATCTTGCCTGGAGGATAGGGTGACCTTTAACCTCAGCCTGAAAGCTTGGGGTATTAGTTCTATGATATAGATATAGAATTATATCAGATAACAGGCACTGCTTAAAAAACTATAGGCCAGGGAAAATTATTCTTTGATACTCGTATAGAGGCAGAACTTTGGGTAGCTGGTAGCATGGGTTCCCATACTTGTGAAAAGCCCAACAACCCACAGCCACACCTACTTGTTCCTCCTAGGAGATTGCGCAAGGCAAAGTGTGGCTCTGGCGTCAGACTGTGTAAGGCTCAGCTCTGCCACTTACTAGGTGTATGACCTCAGGCAAGTTATTTACAATCTCTATGCCTCAGTTTCCTCAGGGTTATGGAGAAAATTAAATGAGATACTACATAAGAGCACTTAGCACAAAGCTTAGCAGGGAGTAAGTGCCTTCTGCAAATCAGCTATTGCAATTCAGTATCTACCTGTGCACTAGTATGGTCATTTAAACACCTATTCTCCTCCTCCCCCCACTCTCTGTCAACAACATGACATGGGGCCTTCCTCAATGACCTCTCTCCACCCAATCCTGGCCCCAGAAAAGACATAAGGGAAGCAAGTGGAATGTCTATTTTAGTCTCTATGAGCTGCTATAACAAAATACCATAAACTAGGTAGCTTACAAACAACAGAAATTTATTTCTTATATATCTGGAGAGTGGCAGGTCTAAGATCAAGGCCAATTCATTGCCTGGTGAGGGCGCACTTTCTGGCTCCTAGATGGTGCCTTCTTGCTGTGTCCCCACAAGGTGAAAGGGGTGAGGAATGTCTCTTGGGCCTTTCATAAAGGCATCAGTCCCATTCATAGGGGCTCCATCTCCATGACTTAACCACCACCCAAAGGCCCCTGCCTCCTAATACTACCACACTGGGGGGTAGAATTTCAATGTACTAATTTTGAGGGAACACAAGCATTCAGACTATAGTATTATCCTCTTCCAGATTGTTGAAAGGAGCTCAAATCTGGCAGTGGGGGAATCAGTGGGAATTCCCCCACTGTATTGCTTCCTCTTGTTGCTGTAACAAATTACTGCAAACTCAGTGACTTAAAACACAGAGTGATTCTGTTACGGTGCTGGAGATCAGAAATCCAAAATCAGTTTCACTGGGTTAAAGTGTCAGCAGGGCTGGCTGCTTCTAGAAGCTCTAGAGGAGGCTCTTTTCTTTGCCTTTTCAGTTTCTAGAGGCTGCCTACCTTCCTCAGCCCTTTTCTCCATCCCCAAGGCTAACAGCGTTGCACCTTCCCTCCTCTCTGCCAGCTGCTTCTGTCTTTATATTTCTTCCTACTGGCCCTGATCTCTTGCTTTTCTCTTCCAAGGACTTTCCTAATTGCATCAGGCCACCTGGATGATCCAGGATAATCTCCCCTTCTCAAGAGCCTCATCTCAATCACCACCACACAGTCCCTTTTATCATGACAGGTAACATATTCACAGGCTCTGGAGATTAGAAGATGCACCTCTTTGGGGGCCTATTATCCAGGCCTATTATCCTACCTCACCAAGGCCCAGGGTCCTGACCCTCTGACACCTGGGGTCTTGGAGGGGGAGAGAGATTAAGTTCCCTAGCTGGGAAGTCTGTGGACATCATTCTCTTTCAAATCATGGACACTAAGATGAGGGCTAACATGTGCATTTTTTAGTTGATAGAAGAGGTCTGGAGTTTAATCTGGGGGAGTTTAATCCTGCCTGGAGGATAGGGTGACCTTGACCTCAGCCTAAAAGGCTTGTATAATAATAGTTTTTGATATAGATATATCATAGAACAGGCACTGCTTTAAAAACTATAGGTCAGGGGAAATTCTTCTTTGATACACCTTGTGGAGTCAGAAGTTTGAGTGATTGATAGCATGGGTTCCCACTTTTGTGGAAGGCCTAGCATATAATTTGCATTTGCTAATAGGATACAAGCTCGGGTCAAGCCCCAGGCAAGTTGCTGCCTCCCCTCTGGCAAGGCCAGTTGTGGTCTCACCATAGTCATCTTCCTAATGAATTTCCAGAATCCAGATCTTTCTCTTCAACCCAATCTCAACGCAGCCTCCAGTACGGTCCTGTCAAAACAGAGCTGGTCACCGCCCTTCCCCACTTGAAACCCTTCCAAGACTCCCCATTGCCTCCAAGATAAAATCTGAACTCCCTGGGGCCTTCTTGACCCAGATTCCAGGTGCCCCATTCTCATCCTCCTCTCTCTTTGCTCTCTCCCTTCCTGCTTTCCCCACCTCCACGTGCTGGAGTTGTTCTCAAGGATAGCATTATCTTTATTATCATCATCATCCATCATTGTGATACTAAAACCCACCACTTCCCATTAGCAAATGCAAATAACATGCTAGAGAGCGTGTTAACTCTCAGTATCATTGCAAACGCTGTTCTCCTAACCAGCACTTCTGCCCCTTTCTCCCGTCTGCCACATTAATACAACAGGCCTTCAGGCTGAGGTCAAAGGTCACCCTACCCTCCAGGCAGGATTAAACTCCCCCTCCTCTGTGTTCTATGAGGCCCTCACATGTCTTCCTTGCATGCACTGCGGCATTGCAACTGCTCTCTACCTCCTGTCTCCCCGATTTTCCACCTTGAGCTCTTTGGAGGGTGTTGATCTCTTAATCATTGTTTCATCCCCAGCACCTAAGCGTTAGCATGGTGCAAATTAAACACCCAGTAAAATTTGCAAGAAAGAATGAATCAATGCCTCTTCTCAGGCTATTCACCTCCTCTATCCAAACCTGCTCTTGGCAACTCTTTTCGTGGAGGTACTGATTTCTGAGAACAGCGTGGGGAATGAGTCCTTGGCAGATTACTGCTTGTTCAGGATCCAAACCTCAGAGTAAGGAGGGGGGTAACAGGCAGCGTTCTAAGTGCTTTGTATGTCATTTACTCTCTACTCATTTACTGTCTACAACTGCCCTATGTAGTAGATTCTGTTATTATACAAATTTTACACATGAGGAAACAAGGCACCAAGAAGTTAAGATCCGCCTAAATTTCATAGATAGTAAGCTGGGAGATGGAACTTAGGATTGAGCTGGGGTTTGAAGACAAGCAAACTGCCTTCAGAGAGCCTGTGTGCTTGACATCCCACTCCACTGCCTCATACATGTATTAAGTGCTTACTATGTACCAGGGACAATGCAGATGTTCTACATGCAATACTTATGTAATCCTCCTAACAAACATGAGATGTACTATTAGTCACCCCTGCTTTAGAGACTGCCACAGCCACATCTGGGTTAAGGCTTCACACTTACAAGAAGGAGCCTCCTGACTAAAGTGCAAGAGTTGGCTTTGACCTTCATTCAAGGCTCAACTGAGTGATTGTTTTGGGGGGGAATAAGTCCACCCTGAGAACAATGCAGGTTTTCAACAGCAAAGTGCCCCTATCCCATTGCCCCAGACCAGACCTAAAGAGCATGGAGGGTTGTCAAGAAACAGTATGGACAGCTCAGAATTAAAGCTGGTAGCCAGAGGCCAGTGCTTGAAGCTGCCCTCTTTGAGCTGGGTGGAGGGAGAAAGGAAAGGGTTTGGAGTCAGTAGTCCTATCATCAATAACATCGCCCCTTCCCTCAGCCCCTCATAAGCTCCATAATCTTGGATTATTTAAACTTCTGTGCCTTAGCTGAGGCATTGGTAAGTTGAGGGGAGACAATATCTCCTTCATAAGGCTGTCATAAAGATTACATGAAATGGGGTATGTAAAGCCCTTTATACGGAGGTCCCCAGCCTTTTTGGAACTGGGGGATCATTTTGTGGAAGACAATTTTTCCACAGATTGGAGTAAGAGAATGGTTTCAGGATCAAATCAGTTCATTACATTGACTGTGCACCTTATTTCTATTATTATTGCCTTGCAATATATAATAAAATAATTATATAATCTATACCATAGTATAGATTCAGTGGGGAGCCCTGAGCTTGTTTTCCTGCAACTAGATGGTCCCAATGAGAGACAGTGACAGATCATCAGGCATTAGATTCTCATAAGGAGCACCTGACCTAGGTCCCTCACATGCACAGTTCACAATAGGGTTCACTCTCTTTTGAGACTCTAATGCGGCTAACCTGGTTAGAAATCGGTCGGAGAGGTGGTCTTGCAGCTCTAGCAACCTCCCCCAAGAACCTTTTCTCAAACGCTCCTTCCATTCTCAGATAGCATCATCCACCTTTCTCCTGGTGCCCTCTCTGTACCTGGGACACCTGATTGTAACTAACTGTTTACATGTCTGTCTCTCAGTGATGGCCAAGACTGTGTTGTTTGTGTGTCTGAAGTTTGTTCATTGGAAAGAAGGAGGAAACAAGGGAAAAAAATAAAGGAGTGAGGGCTGGAGGAAGGAAAGCTTTTTCAACAAGTGGAACAGGAAAGTTTCAAAGAAAAGGAAGGACTAGAGAGGAGAGTGAAATTTCAGATTCCTCCTGTAGACAAATTGAAATTTATTCTCTCCACAAATGCTCACACCCTAACTTAGATTCTGCCTTAGGTGTTCAAATGGCTGAAATCAGCTCTAGAACTCTTCAACCCTATTGGACTGGATTGTCAGCGTTAGCATGCTTCTGTGGCTCTCGAGTCTGGATGGCTGTCAGCTGATCCTTCCTAGTCACTATGGGAAACAAGTTAATCTCACCAAAAAGTTGAGGCCACTGAGGAGAAGGGTATGGGAGAACAGAATGAGAATTAACCCTTGACCTTATACACAGAAAGGATGTAATTTAATGCTACTGCCTCCCCAGTGTGGTATTATTAACCCTTTTTATGGTGGAAAACACTGGAGGTCAGAAGTTAAGTAATTTGCCCACAGTTGCCAGATAGCGGTAGAGATCAGATCCAAATACATCATCTAGCCTGAGACATCATGCCCTTATCTCAGTCCAAGTTTGGGATCTACAGCAGTGTTTCTCAACTTGGCACTATTGACATTTTGACCTGAATAATTCTTTGTTGTGAGAGCCTGTTATATTAGTCTGTTTCCATGCTGCTGATAAAGACATACCAGAGACTGTGAAGTAAGAATAGGTATAATTGGACTTACAGTTCCACATAGCTAGAGAGGCCTCAGAATCATGTCGGGAGACAAAAGGCACTTCTTACATGACAGCAGGAAGAGAAAATGAAGAATAAGCATAAGCGGAAACCCCTGATAAACCCATCAGATCTTATGAGACTTATTCACTATTATGAGAATAACACAGGAAAGACTGGCCCCATGATTCAATTACCTCCCCCCGGGTCCCTCCCACAATACCTGGGAATTCTGGGAGATACAATTCAAGTTGAGATTTGGGTGGAGACACAGCCAAACCATTTAATCCTGCCCCTGGCCCCTCCAAATCTCAGATCCTCACATTTCAAAACCAGTCATGCCTTCCTAACAGTCCCCCAGAGTCTTAACACATTTCAACATTAACTCAAAAGCCCACAGTTCAAAGTCTCATCTGAGACAATGCAAGTTGCTTCCATACATGAGCCTGTAAAATCAAAAGCAAGCTCGTTAATTCCTAGATACAATGGGAGTACAGGTATTAGGTAAATACAGCCATTCCATATGGGAGAAATTGGCCAAAACAAAGGGGTTGTAATGCCCATGCAAGTCCAAAATCCAGTGGGGCAGTCAAATCTTAAAGCTCCAAAATGATCTCCTTTGACTCCATGTTTCAGATCCAGGTCATGCTGATGCAACAGGTAGGTTCCCATGGTCTTGGGCAGCTCTGCCCCCTGTGGCTTTGCAGGGTACAGCCTCCCTCCTGGCTGCTTTCACAGGTTGGCATTGAGTGTCTGTGGCTTTTCCAGGCACATGGTGCAAGCTCTCAGCAGATTTAACATTCTGGGGTCTGGAGGATGGTGGCCCTTTCTCACAGCTACACCAGGCAGTGCCCCAGTAGGGACTCTGCGTGGGAGCTCTGACTCCACATTACCCTTCCGCACTGCCCTAGCAGAGGTTATTCATGAGGGCCCCGCCCCTACAGCAAACTTTTGCTTGGGCATCAAAGCGTTTCAATACATCTTCTGAAATCTAGGCGGAGGTTCCCAAACCTCAGTTCTTAACTTCTGTGCACTCACAGGTTCAACACCACATGGAAGCTGCCAAGGCTTGGGGCTTGCACCCACTGAAGCCACAGTCCAAGCTCTACACTGGCCCCTTTCAGCCATGGCCAGTGGCTGGAACACAAGGCACCAAGTCCCTAGGCTGCACACAGCACGGGGGACCCTGGGCCCAGCCCACCACCTTTTCCTCCTGGGCCTCCAGGCCTGTGATAGGAGGGGGCTGCCATGAAGGTCTCTGACATGGCCTGGAGACATTGTCCCCATGGTCTTGGGGATTAACATTAGGCTCCTTGCTTCTTATGCAAATTTCTGCAGTCAGCTTGAATTTCTCCTCAAAAAATGGATTTTTCTTTCTGCTGTATCGTCAGGCTGCACATTTTCTGAACTTTTATGCTGTTTCTCTTTTAAAATGGAGTCCTTTTAACAGCACCCAAGTCACCTTTTGAATGCTTTGCTGCTTAGAAATTTCTTCTGCTAGATATCTTGTATCATCTCTCTCAAGTTCAAAATTCTACAAATCTCTAGGGCAGGAGCAAAATGCTGCCAGTTTGCTAAAACAGCAAGAGTCACCTTTATTGAAGTTCCCAACAACTTCCTCATCTCCATCTGAGACCACTTCAGTCTGAACCTTATTGTTCATATCACTATCAGTATTTTTGTCAAAACTGTTCAACAAGTCTCTAGGAGGTTCCAAGCTTTCCCACATTTTCATGTCTTCTTCTGAGCCCTCCAAACTATTTCAACCTCTGCCTGTTGCCCAGTTCTAAAGTTGCTTCCATATTTTCAGGTACCTTTTAAGCAGCACCCCACTCTACTGGTACCAATTGACTGTATTAGTCCATTTTCATGCTGCTGATAAAGACATAACCAAGACTAGGAAGGAAAAAGAGATTTAATTGGACTTACACTTCCACATGGCTAGGGAGGCCTCAGAGAATCATGGTGGGAGACAAAAGGCACATGGTGGCAGCAAGAGAAAATGAGGAAGAAGCAAAAGTGGAAACCACAGATAAACCCATCAGATCTCATGAGACTTACTTAATATCATGAGAATAGCATGGGAAAGACTGGCTCCCATGATTCAATTACCTCTCTCTGAGTCCCTCCCACAACATGTGGGAATTCTGGGAGATAAAATACAAGTTGGGATTTGGGTGGGGACACAGCCAAACCATATCACATGTCCTATGTATTATAAGATGTTTAGCAGCATCTCTGGCCTCTACTTAGTAGATGCCAGTAGCACTCTCACCTTAAATGTCTCCAAACATTGCCCTATGTTGTCTGGCAGACAAACCTCCCCACTGGACTACTCCCAGCTGAGCAACTTGAACAAGTTGCTTGGCCTCTCTAGGCTTCAGTGTCCTGCTCTATAAAACAATCTGGGTGAGTGATTTCCAAGTGCTCCATGACACATCAGGGGCCAGGTAGTAATTTTATTTATATTTATATTTTTAATCTTATCTATGTACATTTAATTCTATCCAAAATAAGAAATTAACCTTTGCTAGTATTTGCTATATAAATTTTGTTTTTTGAGACAGAGTCTAGCTTTGTCACCAAGACCAGAATGCAGTGGCACAATCTCAGCTAACTGCACCCTCAACCTCCTGGGACTCCAGTGATCCTCCCTCCTCAGCCTCCAGAGTATCTGAAACTACAGGCATGTACCACCATGCCTGGCTATTTTTTTTTATTTTTTGTAGAGACAGGATTTCACTATGTTGTCCAGGCTGGTCTTGAACTCCTGGACTCCAGCGATCCACCCACCTCTGCCTCCCGAAGTGCTGGGATTACAGGCATGAGCCACTGCACCCGGTCTGCTATATAAATTAATGGCAGAACACATATATGTTTCTAAACAGATATGATTGACAAGGACATGTTTCATATATTTACTGAGAGACATGAGCAGTCAGAAAAGTTTAGAGACCACTCTGTCCGATGGTTCTAAGGTTCCTGTCAGGCACCTATCCTCAGAGTTTTGAGAATGAAGGAGAGCCTTCTGCAGGATTGCAATGCCAGTGGCACTTGTCATTTCTGAGCTTCAGTTTCTGTGTCAGTTAAATGGAGAGAAGAACCTACCTCATGTGATTATTACATGGATAAAGGAGGTAATGCATGTGCAGTGCTTAGCACAGTGTGTAGAATGGCACTCAGAAATGTTCTCATGTTTTAGGCCAGGTGCAGTGGTGCACGCTTGTAATCCCAGCACTTTGGGAGGCCGAGGCGTGCAGATCACCTGAGGTCAGGAGTTCTAGACCAGTCTTGCCAACATGGCAAAACCCTGTCTCTACTAAAAATACAAAAAATTTAGCTGGGTGTGGTGGTGGGTGCCTGTGGTCCCAGCTACTCAGGAAGCTGAGGCAGGAGAATCACTTGAACCTGGGAGGCGGAGGTTGCAGTGAGCTGAAATCGTGCCATTGCATGCCAGCGTGGGTGACAGAGCAAGACCCTGTCTAAAAAAAAAACAAAAGAAAAGAAATGTTCTTATGTTTTGTATTACAGATGAGGAAACTGAGCCTACGTAATATCCCAAAACCCTTCTTAGGTCTCCTGCTTTTGCGTGGTAAGGCCCGTATTCAAACCTCAGTCTTGCCTAGGTCCAGGACACCTCCTTACCGCTTCAACCCTATGGGACTTCAGAGAATTTACCGAGGAAAGAGACCATTGTGTACTTGCCCTTAAACACCTGTGTCTATAATATCTGGCACACAGTAGTGTGTATCAAACAACTCTTGAGTTTGGTTGAATAAGTAAGCTGGTTACCAGCCCCATTTCATGATATATTTCTGTCAGCTTTGATATACGTTCCTTGGGGGAGCACAAAATACAAAGCTATTGCTTTAAAAGGTATACAATAGGCAAGTGTTCATTAAAAAAAAATTTTTTTTTTTTGCTTTTTTTTATTTGGCCTCCAGCTCTTCACCTTGTGATCCACCCACCTTGCATTAAAAAATTTTTTAAGTAAATAAACAAACAAATAAACAATCAACCAAGACTTTCTGTTTTGGAGTTACACCTTAGTCATAATCATATCTCACAAAAATTCCAAAAGTGTTCAGGAAAGGGTACTCTTCTAGCACCCTAGAATGTTCCTTCAAAGCTTGTATCATGGTGTATAATTGTATGGTTATCAGTTTTTCCTCCCCTCCCACTCCCATAGACTGCAGTCTCCACAAAGTCAGGGACTGTGTCCTTTGCGCTCACTACCATATCTTTAGTGCCCTATAGTATACCTGATATACAGTGGCACTTATTAAGTGTATGGTGACAGAACATTTGAGTTCATAAAATGAGATACCATTCTAGCCTCTCTTGCATTTTAGAGCTGAGGCCCAGAAGATGAGAATGTCTTGGCCAAGGTCTCTCAGCTTGCTGGCAACAGAACCAGGTCTATTGCCATCACAGTTTCTTTCCCCTCTCCCTTCCTTTACCCAGGAAAACTGGGGTAACCAGTTTGACCCTCAAAGACCCTCCAGGTGCTCAGAATCCCAGGAATGTTTCTAAAGAGAAAGGAACTATCTTGACAATCCCTTGGGGGAACCAGTGGAAGATTTATGACAGTGGGGGAAGAGCCCTCCAGACTTCATCAAGGCCCAAGCTGAGAACTCAGCACAGCCCCATCCTCTGCCTACCCTGGCTCCTGACTCAAAAAGAAGTGACTGAAAAGTGCTTTGCAAATGCACAAATGTCCCAGAGGGAGGCACCAATTAGTGCACATCAGCCCTGTGCTCTCCAAAACCATGTAGCTCCTCTTCCACCCATCCACTCACCAGTCTTCTCTCTGGTCATACCAATGCATGTGAGTGGTGGTCATAGGGCAGGCTATGCTCTTTACTGCTTGTGTGAAAATTTAGGCAAAATTCTTGATGTCACTCTGCCTCAGTGCTCACTATGTAAAATGGACATGGTAACAGTGTCTACCTCATAAGGTTGTTCTGAGAATTTGGAGTTAATATATGTAAATGACTAGGGGCAGTATCTTGCACATTGTGCTGTGGAAGTGAGGGTTTCTATGACCTTGTGCTGGGCACTGATGATATCTTCCCTATCTCTTAGGCCCCTCTGCTGTGATCTCTCTTTATTATGAATGCCTGTCTGTTCTCCCAGCAAATACCTACTTCCCCACTGGGTGCCAGGTCTCATGCCTGCTCATCTTCCCAGGGCCATTGCTCCAGAAATTTTCTCCTTTCTCACTGGTATCATCAATATTTGCCTCTAAGACTTGATAATTACTATCAGCACGATAAAAATACTGTTATTTCTCCTGTACAGACACACACATACACACATGCACACTCTTCCTTTGAGCCCACCTCCTCCTCCAACTCTGTCTCTTTGTTCTTTTATAGCAAAGCTCCTCACAAGAGTTGAATATAGACCCTACCTTCAAATTCTCTTCTCCCCTTTGCTCTTGGATATACCCCTGGTCAGGCTCTTGCCCCCACCCTACTTCCAAACTGCTCTAGTTAAAGTCAGCAGTGACAACTCACCATAAATCCAGTGGTCAAGTCTCAGTCTGGATCTTAACAAATGAGGCAGCAGCATTTGAAACAACTGTTCACTTCCTCCTCCATGACATTCTTTTTGCACTTGGCTTTCAAGAACAGTCTCTAGGTTTTCCTCCTATCTCATTGGCTTCCCCTTTGTCTCCTTGGGTTGTTCCTCCTCATTTTCCCAAACACGCTGGAGGCTCCAGGGCTTAGTCCTTTGTCCTCTTCTCTTCCGTATCTACTTTCATGCTCCTATGATCTCATCCAGGCTCCTGGCTTTAAATACCATCTGTACACTGTGAACATCCAAATGTCTAGCCTCTCCTCTAACTGCTCAACACCTCCATGTGGCTGTCTTTAGGCATTTTTCTCTTAATAAGTTAAAAGAAATCAATTTCATGGAAGTCCTAGCCAGAGCAATCAGGCAAGAGAAAGAAATAAAAGGCATCCAAATAGGAAAAGAATAAGTCAAATTATCTCTCTTCACTGATGGTTTGATTTTATATCTAGAAAACCCTAAAGACTCCACCAAAAGGCTCCTGAAACTGATAAACAACTTTAGCAAAGTTTCAGCATACAAAACCAATGTACAAAAATTAGTAGCATTTTTATACACCAATAATGTTTGAGCTGAGAGCCAGATTAAGAATGCAACCCCATTTACAACACACACACACACACACACACACACACACACTCACACATCTAAGAATACATCTAACTGAGGAAGAGCAAGATCACTACAAGGAGAATTATAAAACACTGCTGAAAAAAAATCATAGATGCCACAAACAAATGAAACAACATTCCATGCTCATGGATTGAAGAATCAATATGGTTAAAATGGCCATACTGCCCAAAGCAATCTACAGATTCAACATTATTCTTATCAATCAATATGGTTAAAATGGCCATACCGCCCAAAGCAATCTACAGATTCAACATTATTCTTATCAAACTACCAACATCATTTTTCACAGAACTACAGAAAACTGTTCTAAAATTATTTTAAAATTTGAATGCAAACAAAAAGCCTGAATAGCCAAAGCAATCTTAAGCAAAAGAACAAGGCCAGAGGCATCACATTATCCGACTTCAAACTATACTTTAAGGCTACAGTAACCAAATCAGCATGATACTGATACAAAAACAGACACATACACCAATGGAGCAGAATAGAGAACCCAGAAATAAAGCTGTATACCTATAACGATCTGATCTTCAACAAAGTTGACAAAAGTAAACAATGGGGGAAAGACTCCCTATTTGATAAATGGTGCTGGGATAGCTGACTAGCCATATGTGGAAGGATGAAACTGAATGCCTACCTTTCATCATATACAAAAATTAACTCAAGATGGATTAAAGATTAAATGTAAGACCTCAAACTATACAGATCCTAGAAGAAAACCTAGGAAAAATCATTCTGGATATTGGCCTTGGGAAAGACTATACATCTTCAAAATCAATTGCTACAAATACAAAAATTGACAAGTGGGACCTAATTAAATAAAGAGCTTCTACACAGAAAAAGAAACTATCAACAAAATAAACAGACAACCTATAGGTTTGCTTCCTGGGAGAAATTATTCACAGATTATATACATCTGAAAATGGTCTTATATCCAGAATCTATAAGGAACTTAAACAACTAAACAAGCAAAAACCAAATAATCTTATTTAAAAATGGGCAAAAGACATGAACAGGCATTTCTCAAAAGAGGACATATAAGCAGCCAGCAAACATATGAAATAGTTCTCAAAATCACTAATCAGAGGAATGCAAATCAAAACCACAATGAGACACCATCTCACACCAGCCAAAATGACTAATTATCAAAAAGTCAAAAACAACAAATGCTGGTGAGATAGTGGACAAAGGAAATGCTTATACACTGTTAGTGGGAATGTAACTTAGTGCAGCCACTGTGGAAAGCAGTTTGGAGATTTCTCAAAGAACTTAGAACTACCATGTGACCCAACAATCCTATTACTTGGTGTATATCCAAAAATGAATAAATCATTCTACCAAAAAGATGCCTGTACTTCTATGCTCATTAAAGAACTATTTACAATAGCAAAGACATGGAATCAACCTAGATGCCCATCAGTGGTGGATCATATAAAGAAAATGTGGTACACATATGCCATGGAATACTACATAGCCATGAAAAGAATAAAATTAGGTCCTTTGCAGAAACAAAGATGCAGCTGGAGGATATTATCTTAAGTGAATCAATGCAGAAAAAGACAACCAAATACTACTTGATGTGGTTTGGCTCTGTGTCCCCACCTAAATCTCATCTTGAATTATAATCTCCATAATGCCCACTTTTTGAGAGAAAGACTTGGTGGGGAGGTGATTGGATCATGGGGGCAGTTTCCCCACGCTGTTCTCATGATAGTGAGTGAGTTCACACAAGATCTGATGGTTTTATAAGGCAATTTTTTCCTGCTCTTTCTTGAACTCCTCTCTCTTGCTTCCATGTAAGATGTGCTTGTTTTCCCTTCCACCATGATTGCAAGTTTACTGAGTCCTTCCCAGCCATGCTAAACTGTGAGTCAATTAATGCTCCTTTTTTCATAAGTTACCCAGTCTCAGGTAGTATCTTTATAGCAGTGTGAAAATGGACTAATACACCACATTTTCTCACTTATAAGTGGGAGCTAAACATTGGGTACTCATGGACTTAAAGACGAAAACAATAGATACTGGGGACTGCTAGATGAGGGAGGGAGGAGGAGGGGGAAGAGTTAAAAACTAACTACTGGTACTAGGCTCAGTACCTAGGTGACAGGATCAGTCATACCACAAACCTCATCAACATGCAACATACCCAGGAAACAAACCTGCACAGGTACTACCTGAATCTAAAATAAAAGTTGAAATTATTTTTAAAAATAAAAAGTATAAAAAAATTTTTTAAGTATGTTAACAATTTCTAAATATTTGAGAATTTTCTATTATTGATTTCTTGTTTAATTTTGTTATAACCAGAGAACATGCTTGGTGTGGCTTTACTTGATTAAAAATTGTTAAAGTTATTTTTTCACTTTTTTAAATTATACTTTAAGTTCTGGGAGACATGTGCAGAACATGCAGGTTTGTTACATAGTTACACACTTGCCTCAGTGGTTTGCTGCACCCATCAACTTGTCATCTACATTAGGTATTTCTCCTAATGCTATCCCTCTCCTAGTCCCCACCCCTCAACAGGCCCCAGTGTGTGATGTTCCTTTCTCTGTGTCCATGTGTTCTCATTGTTCAACTCACACTTATGAGTGAGAACATGCGGTGTTTGGTTTTCTGTTCCTGTGTTAGTTTGCTGAGAATGATGGTTTCCAGCTTCATCCATGTCCCTGAAAAGGACATAAACTCATCCTTTTTTATGGCTGCATAGTATTCCATGGTGTATATGTGTCACATTTTCTTTATCCAGTCTATCTTTGATGGGCATTTGGGTTGGTTCCAAGTCTTTACTATTGTGAATAGAGCCACAATAAACATACGTGTGCATGTGTCTTCATTGTAGAATGATTTATAATCCTTTGGATATTTACCCAGTAATGGGATTGCTGGGTCAAATGGTATTTCTGGTTCTAGATCCTTGAGGAATTGCCACCCTGTCTTTCACAATGGTTGAACTAATTTACACTCCCATAAACAGTGTAAAAGCGTTCCTATTTCTCCACACCCTCTTTGGCATCTGTTGTCTCCTGACTTTTTAATGATCGCCATTCTAACTGACGTGAGATGGTATCTCATTGTGGTTTTCATTTGCATTTCTCTAATGACCAGTGATGATGAGCTTTTTTCCTATGTTTGTTGGCCGCATAAATGTCTTCTTTTGAGAAGTGTCTGTTCATATCCTTTGCCCACTTTTGATGGGGTTGTTTTTTTCTTGTGGATTTTTTTTCTTGTAAATCTATTTAAGTTCCTTGTAGATTCTGGATATTAGCCCTTTGTCAGATGGATGGATTGCAAAAGTTTTCTCCCATTCTGTAGTTTGCCTTTCACTCTGATGATAGTTTATTTTGCTGTTGTTTGTTTTTTTCTTGTAAATCGATTTAAGTTCCTTGTAGATTCTGGATATTAGCCCTTTGTCAGATAGATGGATTGCAAAAGTTTTCTCCCATTCTGTAATTTGCCTTTCACTCTGATGATAGTTTATTTTGCTGTGCAGAAGCTCTTTAGTTTAATTAGATCCGATTTGTCAATTTTGGCTTTCATTGCCATTACTTTTGGTGTTTTGAAGTCATGAAGTCTTTGCCTACGCCCATGTCCTAAATGGTATTGCCTAGGTTTTCTTCTAGGGTTTTTATGGTTTTAGGTCTTACATTTAAATCTTTATTTAATCCAACTGGAGTTAATTTTTGTATAAGATGCAAGGAAGGGGTACAGTTTCAGTTTTCTGCATATGGCTAGCCAGTTTTCCCAACATCATTTATTAAATAAAGAATTGTTTTTCCTGTGCTTGTTTTTGTTAGGTTTCTTGAAGATCAGTTGGTTGTAGATATATGGCATAATTTCTGAGGCCTCTATTCTGTTCCTCTTGTCTATATATCTGTTTTGGTACCAGTACCATGCTGTTTTGGTTACCATAGACTTGAAGTCAGGTAGCATGATGCCTCCAGCTTTGTTCTTTTTGCTTAGGATTGTCTTGGCTATACAGGCTCTTTTTTGGTTCCATATAAAATTTAAAGTAGTTTTTATTAATTCTGTGAAGAAATTCAATGGTAGCTTGATGTGGATAGCATTTAATCTATAAATTACTTTGGGTTGTATGGCCATTTTCATGATATTGATTCTTCCTATCCATGAGCATGGAATGTTTTTCCATTTGTGTTCTCTCTTATTTCCTTAAGCACTGGTTTGCAGTTCTCCTTAAAGAAGTCTTTCATATCACTTGTAAGTTGTATTCCTAGATATTTTATTCTCTTTGCAGTAACTGTGAATGGGAGTTCACTAGTGATTTGGCTCTCTATTGGTCTATTATTGGTGTATAGGAATGCTTGTGATTTTTGCACATTGATTTTGTATCCTGAGACTTTGCTGAAGTTTCTTATCAGCTTAAGGAGATACTGGTCTGAGATGATGGGGTTTTCTAAACATACAATCATGTCATCTGCAAACAGAGACAACTTGAATTCCTCTCTTCCTATTTGAATACCCTTCATATCTTTTTCTTGTCTGATTGCCGTGGCCAGAACTTCCAATACTATGTTGAATAGGAGTGGTGAGAGAGGGCGTCTTTGTCTTATGCTGGTTTTCAAAGGGAATGCTTCCAGATTTTGCCCATTCAATATGATATTGGCTGTGGGTTTGTCATAAATTGCTCTTATTATTTTGAGATATGTTTCATCAATACCTAGTTTGTTGAGCATTTTTAGTATGAAGGGGTGTTGAATTTTATTGAAGGCCTTTTCTACATCTATTGAGATAATTGTGTGGTTTTTGTCATTGGTTCTGTTTATGTGATGGATTATGTTTATTGATTTGTGTATGTTGCAATAGCCTTGCATCCCAGGGAAGAAGCAGAATTGATCATGGTGGATAACCTTTCTGATGTGCTGCTGGATTTGGTTTGCCAGTATTTTATTGAGGATTTTCACATCAATGTTCATCAGGGATACTGGCCTAAAACCTTTTGTTGTTGTGCCTCTGCCAGGTTTTGTTATCAGGATGATGATGGCCTCATAAAATGAGTTATGGAGGAGTCCTCTTTTCTATTGTTTGAAATAATTTCAGAAAAAAATTGTACCAGTTCCTCTTTGTACCTTTGGTACAATTTGGCTGTGAATCCATCTGGTCCTGGGTTTTTTTCAGTTCGTAGGCTATTAATTACTACCTCAATTTCAGAACTTGTTATTGGTCTAATCAGGGATTTGACTTCTTCTGGTTTAGTCTTGGGAGGGTGTATGTGTCCAGGAATGTTTCCATTTCTTCTAGATTTTCTAGTTTATTTGCATAGAGATGTTTATAGTACTCTCTGATAGTCGTTTGTATTTCTATGGGCTCAGTGGTGATATCCCCTTTATCATTTTTTTATTGTGTATATTTGATTCTTCTCTTTTCTTCTTTCTTAGTTTGGCTAGTGGTCTATCTATTTTGTTAATCTTTTCAAAAAAACAACTCCTGGATTCATTGATTTTTTGAAGGGTTTTTAATATGTCTCCATACCATACCCTTCAGTTCTCCTTGGATCTTAGTTATTTCTTGTCTTCTGCCAGCTTTTTAATTTGTTTGCTCTTACTTCTCTAGTTCTTTTAATTGTGACATTAGGGTGTCAATTTTAGATCTTTCCGGCTCTTTCTTGGGGAAATTTAGTGCTATAAATTTCCCTCTAAACACTGCTTAAGCTGTGTCCTGGAGATTCTGGTATACTGTGTCTTTTTTCTCATTGGCTTCAAATAACTTATTTATTTCTGCCTTAATTTTGTTACTTACCCACTTCACTTAATTTTGTTACTTACTCACTCCTGTTCAGGAGCAGGTTGTTCAGTATCCATGTAGTTGTGCAGGTTTGAGTAAGTGTCTTTATCCTAAGTTCTAATTTGATTATGATGTGGTCTGAGAGACTATTGGTTATGATTTTTATTCCTTTGCATTTGCTGAAGAGTGTTTTACTTCCAATTATGTGATCAGTTTTAGAATAAGTATGATGTGGTGCTGAGAAGAATGTATATTCTGTGGATTTGGGGTGAAGAGTTCTGTAGATGTCTATTAGGTCTGCTTGGTCCAGAGCTGTGTTTAAGTCCTGAAGATTCTTGTTAATTTTCTATCTTGTTGAACTGTCTAATAGTGACAGTGGGGTGTTAAAGTCTCTCACTATTATTGTGTGGAAGTCTAAGTCTCTTTCTAGGTCATTAAGAACTTGCTTTATGTAGCTGGGTGCCCCTGTATTGGGTGCATATATATTTAGGATAGTTAGCTCTTCTTGTTGCATTGATCCCTTTACCATTATGTAATGCTCTTCTTCATCTCTTTTGATCTTTGTTGGTTTAAAGTCCATTTTCTGGAGACTAGGATTGCAACCCCTGCTTTTTTTTTTCTCTCCATTTTCTTGGTAAATCTTCCTCCATCCCTTTATGTTGAGACTATGTGTGTCTTTACACATGATATGGGTCTCCTGAATACAGCATACCAATGTGTCTTGACTCTATCCAATTGGCCAATCTGTGTCTTTTAATTGGGGCATTTAGCCCATTTACATTTAAGGTTAATATTGTTATGTGTGAATTTGATCCTGTCATTATGATGCTAGCTGGTTATTTTGCCCATTTGTTGATGCAGTTTCTTCATAGTGTCAATGGTCTTTACAATTTGGTATGTTTTTGCAATGGCTGGTAAGGTTTTTCTTTTCCATATTTAGCACTTTTTTCAAGAGCTCTTGTAAGAAAGGCCTGGTGGTGATAAAATATCTCAGCATTTGCTTATCTGTAATGGATTTTATTTCTCCTTCACTTATGAAGCTTAGTTTGGCTGGATATAAAACTCTGGGTTGAAAATTCTTAAGAATGTTGAGTATTGGCCCCCACTCTCCTCTGGCTAGTAGGATTTCTGCAGAGAGCTCTGCTGTTAGTCTGATGAGCTTCCCTTTATGGGTAACCCAACTTTTCTCTCTGGCTGCCTTTACCATTTTTTTTCTTCATTTCAACCTTGGTGAATCTCATGATTATGTGTCTTGGGGTTTCTTTTCTTGAGGAGTATCTTTGTGGTGTTCTCTGTATTTCTTGAATTTGAATGTTGGCCTGTCTTGCTAGGTTGGGGAAGTTCTCCTGGATAATATTCTGAAGCGTGTTTTCCAATTTGGTTCCATTCTCCCCATCACTTTCAGGCACACCAATCAAATGTAGGTTTGGTCTTTTCACATAGTTTCATATTTCTTGGAGGCTTTGTTTGTTCCCTTTCATTCTTTTTTCTCTAATCTTGTCTTCATGCTTTATTTCATTAAGTTGATCTTCAAACGCTGATATCCTTTCTTCTGCTTTATCGATTTGGCTCTTGATACTTGTGTGTGCTTCACAAAGTTCTCGTTCTGTGTTTTTCAGCTCCATCAGGTCATTTATATTCTTCTCTAACGTGGTTATTCTAGTTACCAATTCCTCTAATCTTTTTCAACATTCTTAGCTTCCTTGTGTTGCATTAGAGCATGCTCCTTTAGCTCCAAAGAGTTTGTCATTACCCACATTCTGAAGTCTACTTTTGTCAATTCGTCAAACTCATTCTCTATACAGTTTTGTTCCCTTGCTGGCAAGGAGTTGTGATCCTTTGGAGGAGAAGAAGCATTCTGGTTTTTGGAATTTTAGCCTTTTTGTGCTAGTTTTTCCTGATCTTCATGGATTTATCTACTTTTGGTCTTGGATGCTGGTGACTTTCGAACAGGGTTTTTGTGTGGCTGTCCTTTTCTTTCCTTTTTAATGTTGATGCTATTCCTTTCTGTTTGTTAGTTTTCCTTCTAACAGTTAGGCCCCTCTGCTGCGGGTCTTCTGGAGTTTGCTGGAGGTCCACTCCAGACCCTGTTTGCCTGGGTATCACCAGCAGAGCCTGAAGAACAGCAAAGATTGCTGCTTGCTTCTTCTGCTGGAAGCTTTGTTCTAGAGGGGCACCTGCTAGATGCCAGACAGAACATTCCTGTATGAGGTGTCTGTTGACCCCTGCTGGGAGGTGTCTCCCAGTCAGGATGCACTGGGGTCAGGGACCCACTTGAGCAGGCAGTCTGTCCCTTAGCAGAGCTCAAGTGCTGTGGGTGGGAGATCCACTGCTCTCTTCAGAGCCAGCAGGCAGGAATGTTTAAGTCTGCTGAAGCTGCACCCACAGCCACACCTTCCCCCGGGTGCTCTGTCCCAGGGGGATGGGAGTTTCATCTATAAGCCTCTGACTGGGGCTGCTGCCTTTCTTTCAGAGATGCCTTGCCCAGAGAGGAGGAATCTAGAGATTCAGTCTGGCTATAGTGGCTTTGCTGAGCTGTGGTGCATTTTGAACTTCCCAGCAGCTTTGTTTACACTGCAAGGGAAAAACCACCTACCCAAGCTCAAAATCACCTACTCAAGCCACAGTAATGGCAGACACCCCTCTCCCCATCAAGCTCAAGCATCCCAGGTGGGCTTCAGACTGCTGTGTTGACAGCAAGAGTTTCAAGCCAGTGGATCTTAGCTTGCTGGACTCTGTGGGTGTGGAATCCACTGAGCTTGGCCACTGGTTTCCTGGCTTCAGCCTCCTTTCCAGGGGAGTGAATGGTTCTGCTCTGTCTTGCTGGTGTTTCAAGTGGCCACTAGGGTTTGAAAAAAACTCCTGCAGCTAGCTGAGTGTCCGCTCAAATGGCCACCCAATTTTGTGCTTGAAACCCAGGGCCCTGGTAGTGTGGGCACCCAAGGGAATCTCCTGGTCTGCAGGTTGTGAAGACTGTGGAAAAAGCATAGTATCTGGGCCAGAATGCACCATTCCTCACAGCACAGTCCCTCATGACTTCCCTTGGCTAGGGGAGGTAGTTCCCCCAACCCCTTGTGTTTCCTGGGTGAGGCAACACCCCCATCCCAGCTTTAGCTCACCCTCTGTGCACTGCACCCATTGTCTAACAATTCCCAATGAGATGAGCCATGTTCCCCAGTTGGAAATGCAGAAATCACCCACCTTCTGCACTGATCTCTCTGGGAGCTGCAGACCAGAGCTGTTCCTATTCTGCCATCTTGACAGACACCTAAAGTTTATTTTATGACCCAGAATAAGATCTATCTGGGTATATGCTCTGTGGGCACTTGAAAAGAATGTATATTCTGTTGTACGTGAGTGTAGTATCCATTAGAGTAATCTAATGTCCATTAGATTAAATCAGTTGATAGTGTTATTCAGGCTTTATATATCTTTGCCGATTTTCCATCTATTTATTTATCAATTATTGAGAAATAAAATTTTGAAGTTTCCTAATTATAACTGAATTTTTCTATATATCCTTTTAGTTCTATCAGTTTTTGATTCATTTATTTTAGATCTTTGTTAGTTGTGTAGTATATTTGAGTATTTATCTTCTTGGTAAATTGACCTTTTTATCATTATAGAATGTCCCCATAATCTGTCTATATCTTTGTATTTAAAATAGGTTTCCTTCAACCACAGAAAATTTCAGAAGTAATTTTTTTGAATCAATTTCCTGTCTTCTACCTCCCCAACACCTCCAAATTGCCTCTCTTGCTGTCTCCCGTCTCAGTTAATGGCCTGTCAAACTTTCCATTTGCTCAGGTACAAAACCCTTAGAGACATTCTTAACTCCTCTCTCTATTTTACACCCTCTTTCCAATGTCAGAAAATATAATCTGTTCTTCCTTCAAATGATGTTCAGTGTCTGCCCACTTCTTACCATCTCTGCCACCTGGTCTGAGCTCTATAGCCCTCCTCTGGCTTGTCCCTTCATCTTCAGAACAGATCTCCCTGCTTCCATCCTTGTTCCTCTGCACTCTGTTATGAACACAGTCCCCAGAAAAAATCCTGTTAAAGCAGGAGTCACACCAAGTCATTACTCCGTTAAACCCTCCAAAGGTTCTCATCACAAACACAATATAAGCCAGAGTCATCACAATGATCGATAAGGTCCTGGACGATCTACTTCCCTTTCTCTGCACCCCACAGACCTCTGTTTTCATACTGCCTCCACTTCTGTGCCCCCACGCTGCCTCCTTGCTGCTTCAGAAGAGGAGGCTGCTGCTGCCCCCTCAGAGGCCATGCACAGGTTCCCTAGCTCCTCTCCTGCTTTTGCTCTGGGCATCTTCCCCAGCAGGCCCTTCTAGATCCCCCACTTCAGTGTGCACGCCCTCACCCTCCAACCCTCTATCCCCTATTCCACTTTCATTTTCTCCTGGCTCTTCCCCCATCCTGACACCCTGGGTGTTTTCCTCACTTATCTCCCTGCCAGCCCTCTCTGGAATGTGAGTGCCATGCCAGTATGTGTGTGTTTATGTGTGTGTGTGTATTGGGGCAAGGGGGTTGACAGGTTTGTTTAAGGCCCCACCAGCTGCACATAGTCAGCACTCAGGCAACATATGGTAAGGGGATTAATTTTCCGTTGGCTTTGTCCTCCTCTATAGGTTATGAGGGGAAGAAGCTACCTCTTCTTATGGGTGCTTTCCCATTGGTGCCCAGTGGAGACCCTTCCACAGCCTCTCATGGTATTTGTCAGATGAATGAACAAATGAAAAGAGAAATGAACACACTGAAGAGTTCTGCTGCAGCTGAGGCTGGCCTGGGTTGTATATGTCATCTTCTTCCAGAAGCTATGGTCCTCCTCAGTGCCTTTTAAAGCAGGCCACATGTGGGGACTTTGGCTTCACAGGGTATGGCCTCTACTCATCCCCCAGGGGAACTACCCTGCCCACAAGCCCAGCCATGCTCGCCCACCATGTCCTTCTAAATGCTTTATCTTTCACCATGAGGCCCCTCCTGATAAGCACCTCGGCCCTCCAGGCCCCCTCTGACTCTCAGTCACTTTTCCATCTCCAGCCTCACCCTGCCATGTGCCTGGTGAGTCAACCTGGGAAGATGTCTCTGGAAGTCTCCCTTCAGCTTCTGCCCTTGGGCAGAGTGAGGGCCGGAAACACCTCTTCCAGAAAGTTCCCTTACCCACTCCTTTCCAGTGTGGGAACTCAGTCCCTTTTGTTTCCCCCTGAGCACCCCGTACTTACCTATATTGTGTTTCAGGGCCTGATTCACTTGTATATCTTCCTACTGGACTACGAGCCCTTGAAGGAAGGAACCAGGCCCCCTCTTTCTCTGTATCACAATGCCAAACCCAAGAGGAAGTTTAGGAAGCACTCACTGACTGATTGACTGGATAAATTTATTTAATAGAACCCAGACCATGTTCTGTGATAATAAATCTTCATATTTGCGTAGCAATTTGCAGTTTGCAAAGCAATTTCCTACTCATGATCTTATTTCAACCTCCAACAACTCTGCAAAAATAGCAACTCATTTATTCATTTGTTCATTAACTCATTCACTGATCCTGTGTCAGGCACTGTTCTAGGCACTGGAATGCAGGTGCAAACAGAACAGACAACTATGCCTGCCTTCATGAAGCTTACCTTCCTGCAGGAGGGATTGTCATGTCTATTTTACAGATGGGCAGGCAGAGGTTAGTCCTGGGAGGCTAAGCAACCAGGACAAGATCACAGGGCTTGCAGGTAAAAGACCCCCCAGTCAGGATCAGGGCTGTCTGATTCCAAGTAGAGGGAAGACATTTTTCACCACAGTTGCCTTAGGGATTATGGGCTTATCCATGAGGCATCTTTTATTTTTTTTCTAAGTTAACAACAAATAAAAGGAAACTTGGCAGAAATCCACACCCTGGGACTACCTTGGAACTCCCTCTCTTGTCTGATGTATGTGTTTAACAAAGATGTGAGAAATACCTGCCAGGTCTCTTCTTGCTGGAGCCAAGAAGACAGAAGCCACCCAGCATTGTGAGCACGTCTGCTTGTGTGCAAACCCGCAGGCATTTTTAGCAACTTTGGGGAACATAAAGAAAGCTGTTGGTTTTGTTTGCACATATTTTTCGCCTCTGCAGAAGGCTTCTCACCAAGCGGCAGCCTCAGAGTTGCCTTTTATTTGATCTTAAGACACACAGAGTCTTTATAGCTCACTAGCTGAGCTATAGTTGGCAAACTGCTTAACCTGCTCTTACTTCTGTTGTCGGAAAAATGGATCTGATAATAAAGGTCTCTGCCTCTCACAGTGGTTGTGGGAATTAAATTCAGAAGTGCCAGCCTGCCTGTGAGGGTTTGAGACTGGAAGGAGGCAGCTTGGGGGAGGAGAAGGCCTCGTTAGAATCTGAAGAAGCTGGGATTCCAGTCCACCAGCTGCAGAACATTCACTCCTCCAGCTTTAGTTTCCCTCATCAATGGGAATATTAGTACCTATCCCAAAGGCTTGTTATGCATGTCAGCAATAATGTATATATAGTGTCCAGCACTGAGCCTGCACATAACTGTTGTCTAGTAAATGTCACGAGGTGTGCATTACCATCATTATCATTACTGTCATTTGTATGTGGGTGGTAAGGTCAACAAGGATTTTAGAAATTTGAGACTAAATCTGTTGAGCCAAGTATCATGTCTTATGTATGCCTGTATACCTGATGCTCAAAACTCTACCCAGCAGTTGGCAACTGCTCAGTAAAGTTTGAAGAACTGGATTAGATGAAGCAAGAGGAGACTAAGTCCCTTAAAGTGCTCAGGCTTGAAAAAGAACATGTGTTGACTGCATAATTACCACACGGCACACCTTTGTCTTTACTTGTGTTTGTTCCTCGTAGAGACTCACAAGGCAGGTATCATTATTATCCACATTTTACAAATTAGGAAACTGATACTAAGTCATCAAATGACCTGCTCAAGGTCACACTCTTGGTGGGTAGCACAGTGAGGGCCGGAACCTGAGAGAGTCTGACTCCTGAGTCCACACTCTTAGTAACCTCTGCCCTGCACTGCCAGGAAGGGTTCTGGTTTGCGGTTTCCTCTTCTTCTAACCTAGTTGATTTCCTGGCCCTCTGGTTGTTTTTGATGTTCCAAACCAGCAGAAAGAGCAAATCTCTCTCCAAAGCAGCTAAGCAAGTGATCTGCCTGATCAGCCCATGTTACTGTTTTGGTGTGTCTGTGTTTTAGTTTTCCCCCATAACAGTAGGCACTAGAAGTGAAAAAGGAGGCAGCCATCAGCTATCTATCCCCCCAGGAGGGGATAACCTCCTGGGCAGTCCCATCCCCCTGGAAGCAGATGTTGCTCCTGCCACCACAGGGCACAGGGGTCCCTACCCATGCCCTTCTCCTGGGAAGCAGGCCCTGGAACCCAGAGCTGAAGGAGAGGACACACTGGGTAAACCTCCCCCAGGGACTCCCTACCAGAGGCTGGGAATGAGGAGATGTCAAATCCCACATCTGCTCCCAACCCTGCTTCCTTTAGGACATCCCAGTGGATGTTTCCAACAGCCTTCTGTGCCACCTCATATTTAGCTGTAGAATCATGGCTCCTCAGTGCAGAGAGAGGAAGAGGCCTGCCCCCAGTCACACAGCCATCAGTGGAGAAACCAGGACTGCCGTTTTCCTCATTCCCAGGCCCACGATCCTTCTACAGTGTGATACCAGGGCTGGAGATCAAACGCCAAAAGGGTTGTTTTAAGGGCTCTATCAGTTCTGTTTTGGAGTGGCACAATAGATAACATGGCAGCTCAGAGTTCCATTTCTAAAGTCAGAGCAGCCAGAGTCTGAATTTCAGCACTGCCCCTAGTTTAGGGACCCTGGGCAAGTCACATAATGTCAGTGAGCCTCCAAGTGGAGGAATTGGTACCCCTGCCTCACAGGCTGCTGTGAGGATTAAATAATTGAGTTCATATAAAGCCCTCAGCCCACTTCTTCGCAAACAGAGAGCGGTCCAAACATATTAGCTTTATTTGTTCCTTAATTCTTCAAACATATATTGGATACTAAAATGGCCATTTTATAATATTTCATTCAATATTCACAACAAAGCTCTAAGGAATTAAGATCTCCATTAAATAGATGGATAAACACAATATTAGAAAGGTTAAGTGACTCC
Organism: Ateles fusciceps; assembly: GCA_036589455.1. Lineage (NCBI taxonomy): Eukaryota > Metazoa > Chordata > Mammalia > Primates > Atelidae > Ateles > Ateles fusciceps. Next base: position 15,765,245 of record JAZHEH010002507.1, on the reverse strand, counting down.
TCCAAGGACTTTTAGTTAGTAAGTGGAGGCCTGGATTCTCTGACTCCAGAGCTTTATTTTCTATGCTAGTTCATGGAGGTATTTTGTATTGTTTCATTGTTTTGCTGTGTTCTAACACAAGGGTGAGGTAGATGAACTAATATTATCTCACAAACTGACATAAAATGCACATGTGAGATTCCTGTTATTAACTACCATAGTGCCTACCTTCTCTCCAAGTTTGGTCTACTTAGCATCTGCCTCATTAAAAATGTATATTCCAAGGCCCTGTCTCCAGATCCACTGAACCAGAGTTTCTGGGTGCAGAGCTGTTTATCAATATGCCTTTGGAAGTCAATAATCCAGTAAGCACTGCTTGACTAGAAGAGGGAAGACAGTATTCAAAAAGCAAAAGTTCACACAGATAGCAAGCTTGAAAAGCCAACTTATGTGTCAGTATCAGGTATGACCAGGAGGGACGGGGAGAAGAGAACCCAGGATGCCAAGAGCAGAGCGGGCAGAACTAGTGATCCCCAGTTGCCCAAGATGTAGTGCCAACAGGGAGTTCAGGCCGAGAGTAGTAAATATCAATCAAAGTATTTTGGCAATGCTGACAGGGGTATCCCCAGGGGCAAGGAAAACATCATGTTATCAGGTCTCATAGCAGTTGATAGGAATGGCCAGGAAAGAAGGTAGCAGGGACCAAATTCTAGGCTTCTGGGAAACTGACTGGAGGAAAAGGTTGGTAGTGGGGCTCCAACAGAGTCCTGGTTTGCATAATAGAGATTTAACAAGATCATCCTCATCAGGCAAAAGACCAGCTTGCAAGTCCAAGGCACAAGGTCAGAGGGGAGCTAAGAAGAGGGAGAACTTGATTCTAATAGCCCAGCAAAAGCCCATGGGATATGGACAGGGGAGTGTCCATGGTGGAAACTAAGTGGTCCTAGTAGGGTTGCAGAGGGAGTCAGGAATTTATAACACACCCAGTTAGCCACTCCTTCAAGCCTGCCACTTACCTGCTGCACACTGGGGTCTATTTTAGTACTGGTCCTGTCATGAGCCTTGTGACTTCAGTCAAGCCCCTTTATGACTCCAGGCCTCATTCTTCCTCTGATTCATGAAGGTCCATATGTAATGACTCTAATCGAGGTTCCTTGCAGCTCTTGCAGCTACCTCCAAGAGTTTCTGTGAGAATTAACTGTAGACATGCACCATATAATGATGTTTCAGTCAACAACGTATCACATATATGACAATGGTCCCATAAGATTATAACACTATTTTTACTGTACCTTTTCTATATTTAGATACACAAATACTTACCATTGTGTTACAGTGGGCTACAGTATTTAGTACAGTAACATGCTGCACAGGTTTGTAGCCTAGGAGCAATAGGCCATACCACACAGCCTAGGTGTACAGTAGGCTCTCCCATCTAGGTTTGTGTAAGTTAGTACGCTCTGTGATCTCACAACAATGAAATCTCCTAATGAGGTATTTCTCAGAACATATCCTTGTTATAAGTGAGGCATGACTGTACTATATCTATGAATAAGCCAGAACCTTTACATTATTTTTTTTTTTTACAATGGCTTCTTGCTCTGTCGCCAGGCTGGAGTGTAGTGGTGCGATCTTGGCTCACTGCAACCTCTACTTCCTGGGTTCAAGTGATTCTCCTGCCTCAGCCTCCCAAGTGGCTAGGAGTGGTGGCCACCACACCAGCTAATTTTTGTATTTTTAGTAGAGACAGGGTTTCACCATGTTGGCCAGGATGGTCTCAATCTCTTGACCTTGTGATCTACCCACCTTGGCCTCCCAAAGTGCTGGGATTACAGGTGTGAGCCACTGTGCCCGGCCTACACATTTTTTGAATTTGTTATCTTGCTAGTTTCTATCTGATCAGTATACACCCATCTTCCTTCCAAACCCAAGCACAAACAGAACACATGTCTCCAGTAGACTCAAGCTAATGTTTCACCTACTGGCCAGTCTGACTTGCCCGGGTTCTGTGACATGGATGACAGCAGAGAGCTCTGCTAGGGGCCTGAGAACCTCATCTTGTATTAATGCAACAACAGAGGGGAAAAACAGAAAAGGAAGAAGGGGAACAAGAAGGAGGCACCAAACACACAATACTTCTTGATGGGGTATCCAGATCTCTGTGGAACATAGGAGCACTCCATGCAAGTGACCGACTCCAGGAGACAGGCCACGTGGAAGTACTTGATTAATATGGAAATTTATGAAATTATGGGGGCAAACTAGTCTGCTCACCCAACAAATACTAGGAGGAGGAAGCAAAGCTAATATATATCCAGGCTGAATGGCAGCAAAAGGAGGGGGGCAGAGATTTGCCAGTGTGGCGAAAATGACTGAAATTTTAGGAAGATTTTTAAATCCTGGACGGATAAAGGGTATCCTGGAAGGATAAAAGGGTATCCTGGATGGGTGTGGTGGCTTATACCTGTAATCCCAGCACTTTGAGAGGCCAAGGCAGTGGGCTAGCTTGATCCCAGGAGTTTGAGACCAGCTTGGGCAACATGGTGAGACCTCATCTCTTAAAAAAAAAAAAAAGAAAAGAAAAATGGGATATCTTGAGTACTCACAAGTGGCAATGGGGGCCAGTGGTTGGGCAATAAATGGCCTTTACAGCACAGAACTCTGACAATTACCAGCTGCAATATTGAGGACAAGGTATAGAGCCTCACTTAACCTTAGTTTTTAATATGTACATGTAGTAACTACCTGTTTGTTGAAGAAACTAAAGATAACTGTACCATATCTCATAGATCTTGAATTATTGATTTCAGCATCTCTGAAATTAGGATATGTCTTATAATCTGTCACATTTTAGAGTCTATGAAACAACAATATACAAAACTCATTACACAAACTCAATACTTATGGACAATTATTATCTAGGAAGAGCCAGAAGTTGTGTCCTGTAAGCACCCCGCAACACATATAAGGCAGCTGACAGCAACACCAGGATGGCCAGATTTCTGGAGAACAGGAACCACATCTTCTGTTCATGGTACACTGTTCATGATCTGTTGCATGAGTGGATATACCTGAAGGGCCCTGAAGTTCATCATTTCAAATCTGAGATTTCAGATTCTGTGGACATTAATGTTACCATAATACTACCAACCACCAAAGAGTGTCATATTTTCTGAATCCAGAATCATGACACACAATTTATCGCTTACAAAATGAAATAAGACACTCGATGTCTGATCTAACTCAAATCATCTGCTGTGGCCAGAACCCTCTAGAACAACCCAAACTTCTTAGAACCGTATTACTTCCCACCTCTGAATGCTTGCATATGCTCTTCCTTCTGCCTGGAACTCCTTTTCCCCTCCCTTCCCTTCTGCTTTTCCTCCTATGCTAGAGGCATTGGATACAGGATGGGCAAATGAACAAGGCCCATACATCACTTCCAGCCTGGCAAAGAAGACAGTTAAACAAGGACTAACAAGTAAGGGCAAGAAGTACGGGGAGTGCTGAGATTAGGAAATGAGGTGAACCTCTCTCTACACTGGCTGCCTGACAAAACCTTGCTCTTCTTTCAAGATACAACTGTGTCCTCTTTTGTGAGGCTTTGTTCTGTAAGGCCATCCTGGGTTAGGCTGACCTCCCCATCAATGGGCTGCAACCCTGTGGTAGAACCTTTCACTCTGACTCCAATTCTAGATTGTGAGCCCCTTGAGTGCAGAAATGTGTCTCATTCATAGCTTGATTCCTAGGACAATGGCATGCACATAGTAGTGCTCAATAAGTGTTGCTGAATGAAGACGATCTGATAAAGGATTTATTTTGTGACTGGTGGATTTCTCCCTAGGAAGAACCTTATGAAAAATATAAATAGTCAATTGTGTTTAGCTCCGTTTTTTTTTAACTGGGTCTCATTATAGTCTCTGTAAATAGGAAATTCAAGAAATCAGCATATTTCCCCTCTTTTATTCTCCTATTTTGTCTTTCTTTTCTTTTGTTCTTTGAGTAGAACCCTTCCATCAACTGCAATTGTACCCAGAAGCCCAAAGTGTAATGTAAATAAAATCTGAACTTCTCTGAAGCTAGAGGTGGGACTCGAATCCTCAAAGCTCATCTCCACTTTCCCTTTGCCACGAAGAGTACATTTTGATACCCTCCATCCTCCCTGTCACCTCTAACACTAAATCAACCTGTAATTATATCTCGAGTAGCCAGAATCACTGGGACCAGATATTAAAGCCAGGAAGATAACGAATACTTATAGAGTGCCTAATACATGCCAGGGCAGCCAGGCCTTTTTAAAAAGGATCTCATTTCTTTCTTTCTTTTTTTTTTTTAAAGATCTGTTTAATTTTATTTTTTTTTAATTTTCAGTTTTTGTGAGTATATAGTTGGTGTTCCTTTTTCCTTACCACCCCTTTCTCTTAGTCCTAAATTATTTCTTTTCAAATTAAAACTAATCTTGTATTGTTAGCCACTTTAAATACTTCTGGAGAACAAGTTAGCTTTATAAACAGATATTAATACAAAACGCAGCATTCATTTAATCCTCACAACAAATCTGTGGAGTTAGTTTTAGTAATTCTGTTTCATACCTGAGATCAGCGGGGCTCAGAGAGAAAGAGAAGTTGCCAAACATCACTGCAGGAAGTTCGCAGGCACAATCCTAGCTCCCCTGCTGGCGGGGCTTGCTGTGCCTGGCATCACTCTCACTAACAGGTTGACATTTACTAATTTGTTTAATCCCAATAAAACCCAGTGAGGCAGATACCGCTGCTGTGGTCACTTTACAGATGAGAACACAGAGGATTGCGCAGGTGAAGTAGCTTGTCCAGGGCCACATGACCAATAAATACTGGGCCAGCCCTTGACCCAAATCATCCTGTTCCATGCCCAAACCTGTGTTGTCCCCAGTGTGGAGCCCATACTCTTGCCTCAGAAGCCTCCTGCCTCAGAAGCCCTTAACTTCCCTTCCTCCCTTTGAGGGCCTCCTCTTCCCTCCTGTGCCGAGCTGGGAGAAATGCAGAAAGGCTGGGGCCATCAGAGCAGACCCAAAGGCAGGTGCCAGGATCATTAAGCAAGCAAGTCAGAGTCTCCCTGCAGCCTGGCTATCTGACGTCTCCCAGCTTAGTCAGTCTAGGTCTCCATTTTCTCAGCCACAGGTTAGTTAATCGATGTCTCCATTTTCTCAGCCACAAAATGGGGATTATAATAGTAACAATCTCAGAGGTATTACAATGCCCTACTCAGAGGTAGGGCATGAAAAGTGCTTACAACAGTATCAGTTGGCCTCCTGGATCCGTGGGTCTTGCATTCATGAATCACACCAACCACAGATTTAAAATATTCAGGAAAAAATAATTGCAAAATTTCAAAAAAACAAAACTTGAATTTGCCGTATATCAAGTATTACGTTAAATCCACACAAGTGAAGTGATGTGTAGGCATTGTGCTAGGCATTATAAGTAATCTAGAGATGATTTAAAGGAAGGCAGGGCTGTCCTAGGGTAAAGCAAGCACACTTGTCCCAGGCAGCTGGAGGAAGGAGCTGGGAAGGCAGAGCCAGGAAAGGTGTTATGCAGAGGCAGGAGCACAGCCTAGGCAGGAGCATAGAGGTAAGAGGTATAGCGTCCGCAGGAGAAATGGCAGGAAGCCAGTCACTGAGGTGCCAAGGGCGTGTGTGCACGGGAGGGTGGGGCCAGGCCACAGAGGGCATTGCAAGGTAGACCAGCCCAGTCCAGTTCCTGGGCCTGAGAGGGCTCTGATGAACTGCCCAAGGTGGTATTTCAGGGAGATTAGTCAGGCTGACTGGACAGAGGTGCTTGCTTTGCAGCACTTTCCTGCCTTCTTCAAACCACAAGCAGTATTTGAAAAATTAAACTCGTCTCTTACCAACATTATGTACATAGTTCAGAAAGGCAGATAGTTATACAAAGCCCATTCCCCAGCCCCATTTCCCTCTACTCCCAAATCTTACCACCCAGAAACAGCCACTGTTCAATATTTCTTGCAGTATTTAAGTCCGTGTTTCTAAATACTATGTCTACACATCTCTTTCTTAATTTTTTCATTAGCAGTATGGCCTATTGACTTTCTCTTACAAAAGAGAAGGACTTAGCTCTCTTCTCTCATGTAGACACTTTACCTTTCCCAAATTTCCAATCTAGTTATAACATTCCTTTTGTTAGATTAGTGTTTATAGCACTGTGACCACGTCAATCACAGCTGAGCCATATTGTATCATGATTAAATTTTTGCTTTTGTATGACATTCTTTTCGCTGAAACTGATGCCTCATTTAAAAAACCTATTAGCTTCATTTTCTAGGTACACCCGTCCCCTCTCCCCTTGCTGAGAAATTTAAGTCTGCTCTCAGAATCTTCAAGCACATCAGGTAATCAAGCCATCCATCTTGCTTCCTTCTGGAGCTCTCAGTGGTCCTGCTCTCACCCGGATGTTGGGTCTCTGCCTGCTGCCGAGATGTAGCTGTCCCCAGGATGTGGCAGGGGCATTCTTACTGCCAGACAGGCGAACATCATTAATCTATAGATTTTACTTAGAAAATACCTACTGTGTGCTTCCAGATGCCAAAGAGGTCCCAGGCTAGAGGCTGGAGATCCAGAGATGACTTGGATACTGTTTTTACCTTCAAAGAGCTCTCAGCCCAGTTGGGGTAAATACAGTTAAGTGATGGGCCAGAGGTAAGCCTGGACATTATGGGAGCTCAGCCTTTGGAAGAGCTAGAAGTTATGAAAGGCTTCCTGTAAGAGGTGATGCCAAATGAGCCTCGGCTTGTTAGGTGGAGTTTTCCAAGTGCTCTGGAGCAGATTCCTGGTAAGAGAATATCATGTGCACAGTCACGGGAACATGACAAGACACAACTCTTTCTGGAAATTTTAAGTAATTAATTAGTGATGATCATGTGGGAAGGCTCCAGCCGAGTGGTGGGCAGGGTCCTTTGTGCCAGGTTAAGGGACCTGAGGGCAGTGGGGGAGCCACTGAAGGATTTTAACAAGGAGTGACATGGTCAGGCCTGCATTTAGAAGGGCTAGTGAAGGGGACAGTGAGGTCTAGCCAAGGATAAAGAGGCCTGACCTAACAGTGGCACTGGGAGTGAGGCATGTGGCTCAAGATACCTTAAAGAAACCAAATGGACTGGACCTGGGGACACAGGACATGTGGGGACGACAGATAATTCCCAAAGGAAAAAGTGTTTCAATTCCACACATATCTCCTGGGAAACCTGAAGCTACACTAAGTTGGGAAAGCCACTAGCCTCTTGGGGTATTTGGGGACCAGATGTGCTGAGAGGGTAGATGCCCAGAGACTAAAGGAATGGAACCAGGGCCTTCAGTCTCTATAAATTGGAGAGCAGAAGCAAGACTGAAAGGCCATGGGGGTGGATAGGGTTGGTGCAGCCTGGTAGGTAAGAGCAGCAGTTCTAAGCTCAGGCAGACTTCAGTTTAAATGCCAACTCTGCCACCTGCTTGTTGAGCCTCAGTTTACTCATCAGCAAAATGGGGACCATAATACTACCTACCTCGTGGAGTGGTTGTGAGGATTAAATGAGACCTTGGCTGTAAAGTGCTTGGCGTGATGCCTGGAACATAAGAAGTGCTTCGTTTTGTGACTTCCTATTGCTGGTCTTGGAGAGTAAAAACAGCTTCAAAAATCAGGTGACATTTGAGATGATCTCAGGAAAGGAGTAGGCAGAGATGGCTTCCTGGGCAGGTCCACAGGGCCATGAGCACAGAAGAGCCCCATACATGGTTGAATGTTCTCCTCTACCATCTTGAAATTCTCAACAAGTTTTCAGCAAGGAGCCCCACGTTTTGTTTTTCACTGGATGCTGCAACTTCACTAGCTGTGCTGTCATAGGACACCATCAGGCAGAGAAGGGGAAGGGAATGCTTTTGAAGCAAAAGGGCCCTGAGTGTGCAAAGGCATGCTGGAACTCAAGGTTCAGCCTGTTCCGGGAACAACAGTACAAGGTGTGATGTTCCTAGCTGGAGAGTTGTGTACAAGGGAACAATGGTAGAAGCCCAAAGTGGAAAACAGTGAAAGTCCTCAAATGCAACACTAAGGAATCTGGCTGTTACATATTAGATACGTGGGGGGGGCTTCCAAATGTTTCAAATCTGGAACTGTTAAGGTCAGTGATGTTTAGGCAGAATACTGATGAAACTGGAGGTGGAATGGTGTGGAAAGTATTATCATCTGTATTTTATAGAAGAGAAAACTGATTCCCAGAGAGGTCATATAAGCAGGGCTGAGATATGGTTTTCATGGGCCCTAGGCAATTTTGCTTGTGTGGACTCCTTTTTCCAGAAAACTGTGCGTGTGTGTGTGTGTGTGTGTGTGCGTGCGTAAAATTATACTTTACAACTACATCAACATAAAGGCAAAGATCTTACTATTCTATATGAAAACATTTTCTTACAGACCCAAGGTGCTGTGTCTGCTGTGCTGCATAAGTAAGTCACCTGGGATGTCAGTTGCTCTCTTTTCAGATGTTGTAGCCAGGACTCCTAGGCTTTCCTGGAATGGGTAGGCAATCCTGTTTCTCATCAAAGGAAATGCAAGCTAGTCCCAAAGGCCATTTCAGCTGGGGCCTTCTGTGCCTCCAGGGACACTGTGTTCCAGTCTCCTACAGAAGGAACTGATGGTTGTCTGGGTTCGGAACTGGAAGGTGGGGCTGACTGACAGATAAAGGAGAGAGAGCTGTGAATATCCCAGGGTTTGGGGAGAAATGAAAGGTCTCATAACTGCAGATGTTTGCAACTCTACCCTTATGTCACCTACGACTTCAACCCCAGGGACGGGGCTGCCTACCTACTCCACCCACGGGGGAGGGCGGGGAGGCTGAGTCAGTGGCGGCAGCTGAGGATGTTGTCTGGAGAGGAGAAAGATCACCGTCTGTCTGTCTGTTGGGGTTCCAGAGAAACCTGTCTGGAGAGGGGGAAGCATGTAGGCCTTTCACTGCACGTCAATTGCTCACGTAGCCTGGAGAGTTGATGGAGGTTCCAGAAGGGTAGTCGCTGCTTCACCTCCTTCCTGAGGCTTTCCTCCATGATCTCCACTGGCCTTCTCTTCCTTTCCTCCTGAAACCCAGGACAGTGACAGCATGGCCTAATTCATGAGCTTCAGTCCAGTCCTCCCCCTTCTCCCAGCTTTGGCTAGTCATGTACCTGGTGGGAAGGGAGAATGGCAAATGAAAGACAGCACAGGGAGAGGGGGGTCTATTTGAGAAAGAAAAATAGATGTGGCATAGCTGTCTCTTTAGTTCTCAATCTTCAAATCACCTTTCTCTAGGCCCCAGACCTCTTCTTACTAGGGATATATCAGTGAATGAATGAATGATATTCAACCTTTCCTGGTCTTAGAAGTCACCCCTCCTTCTGTCCTCCAGTTCACATGGTCAGGAGATACCCAACTGCTTCTAAAACAAAAAGGAAATGGATCAGAAAGGAAACTTGCAGATAAATTTGGATGAGAATTATTGAGAAAGTTTCCACCTGATTACCTCTATTTTCTATATAAAGGTTGAAGGTTTGGTGGGATAATGAATAATAGAAATCGCTATTGCATAGAGGAGAAGGGATCTGACTGGGGATTTGCAGACACATTACAGGGCAGTGTGTGGCCCCTGTGATTTTGGCGGATAAGATTAATAGCTAATGTTTCTTGAGCAGTTATTATTGTCCGGGCACTGGGCTTAGTGCTCTGTGTACATGACCTCTTTGTTCTTCACATGCACCTAGGAGGCAGGTGCCCCAGTCAAAAGGAGCCAGGTCATGATGCAGGAATTAAAAAAGAATTCTAGGTGGCTACAGACAGAAAGGTCTATTTCTTGCTCATGCTTCATGCATCCATCAATGTGGCAGAGGGAAGAGGTATGGTGAGCTGCAAATCTGAGAAGCCAGTAAGGTTTCAACGACTGGGAAGGAACAGAGGGAGGGGTTCAGAGTCTGGAATTCAGGAGGAGGTCAATGAGCCGGTCTGAGGAGAGCTCTGAAAAGACAAGAGGGAGGGGTCAGAGTGGGCCTTGCTGTTGGAGATTTCAAAGGTGGAGCAGTAGCCAGCCAAGATAAGAGCTGGGTGTGGCTCTGAGTGTAGGTGGCTGACGTGGAGTAAAGCAAAGGTCCCTGGAGCTGAGGAGGTCAAAGGTGGGAAAGACAGAGCCACGCCTCTAGTCTTGGGAAAAAGGGGGTCTCGAAGGATGTAACAAGCCCCTGGTGAATAGTGCAGCTGCTTGGGGTGTAAATTTTACCAGGATATGTGGTTTGTAAATAATGTTTTTTAATAGTCAAAGATGGTAATAAAATAAAAGATTTCAAAAAAATGTGTGTGGAGGCCCACATGCCTCTGCCGTGGAAATCTGGAGAAGCACATGTGGAGGAGCCACTTACATGTCGTAGATGACAGCAACCAGAAGGACTAGAGACACGAGCACCCAAGGACCAGGGTCTTTTTTGATTTCCATGTATTGATGATAATAATAAGAGCTAACAGTTCACAATAGCTTATTATATGATAGGCACTGTCCTAAACACTTTAGGTGTGTAGCTACTTCGGTCATCTCATGACGCCCTATAGGGACATCCATTTTATTCCCATCTTAAGGAGGAGGAAAAAGAAGCACAGAGGAATTATGTAACTTGGCCAAGGTTGCATCATTATCTTATGTCACAAGTGGGATTTGAACTCAGGTAAACTGGCTTTAGAACCCATACCCTTAAATGCTGCACTAGTGGTTTTCCAACATGGGTAACCACTAGAATTGCCTGGGGTGGGATGTGGTGGAGGATTTGTTAAAGCAGGATATTTGGCCCCTCCCTAGAGTTTCTGATTCAATGGGTCTGGAGTGGAGCCCAAAAATTTCCATTTCTAAGAAGTTCCCAGGTGATCATTGAGCAGTTGGTCCCAAGGCTGCACTTTGAGAACCTCTGTTCCACTTCATATCACCTCACAAAGACACGCACAGCATCTCTTCACTGCATGGCAGATCCAGCATCTCTTTCCAGATGTGACTACCAAATGCGTGGCAGCAGGTGTATGTGTGTCACAGGAAGGTAGAGGATTAAGGTGTAGGTGGCACTAGGGGACATAAAGAAGCTCAGTCCTGTTTCTTGGCTTTGATGTGCGTGGAATATGGAAAAGCAAACCATCTCCATAGAGACAGCAAGGTATACAGGTTCCACTTCAGATCCAGAGACAAAGGCACGCAGAGAGGTGAGGTTTTAAGTGGAGTATATTTGGCACAATACAGGGATACTACAGGGCACAGTAGGAAGAGAGGACAAAGAAGACAGCAGCAATGTGCAAAAATGAGCAAGAGTCGGGTGTGAGTGGGGTATTACTGAGGGAGACAGGAGTTGTCTAAACAGAGCACTGCTGCAGAAAAGAAATGCAGACAGGCGGTCCCAGGAGGTCTTCCTGAAGTTGATGCTCTCCAGTCCACTTTCAGAATCTTCCCAGCACAGCATCTTCAGTGATGACAAATAAGAGAGAAGCTGATGCCCGAATAGAAGTGAAAGAGCTGGAGGCTTCTCAGGGAAAAGGGAAAGGAAAGGAGTTCAGAGTGAGTCAAAACCAGGTGTCAGCCTCTGCAAAGCCAGCTTTTAAAAGCTGAAATTGACGTGTAACCAAAGTGGCCAACTTTTTACCTTCTTAAGAAAATCTTCTGCCTTTCCCATTCATTCCTTTGCGTGAGTGTGTGGGCCACTGCTGTTCCCCACCCACCATCTCTCCTGCAGTTTGTGGTCCAGCTTAATTAAGAGTTCTGCTGGTCGATTAGTCTCGTTCACCTCTCTAATTGGGCACCAGCTGTGTTTTCTCTTGACAACGACTCCTTTATGGAACCTTTAAAATGCATTACATGAAGAAACATAACTGTTTCAGGGTTATATGATTATAAAACCAGGAACACTTGTTTTCTATAGAAATGAAGAGTTCATCTTTCTATGTTCCAGAAACTATTTTTTGAAAACTGGGGAGGGAGAGTATTGAAGGGCGAATTCTCTGTTTGTTTGTGTTTGGAATATGAATGCTGATTGTGGTTTTGCATAATCACAGGTGTTGGTGCATAAAGACTTGGGAAGTTTCCTGGCAGAAGCGAGACTTGAGAAATTGAACCATGAATGGCTCCATTTACGAACAGCCACCAATGATTGACAGAATGACTATTAGTAGCTAATATTAGCTGAGCTCTTCCTATGGGCTTAACCCTATGCCAAGCACTTGACACGGATTACCTTGTTTAAACCTGGCTGTTGCCTTATGGCCTTATTAGATGGGTGCAGTTGCTTTCCCCATTTTCACAGATCAGAAAACCAAGCCTCAGAAAGATGCAATAATTCATGTTTAAGGTCACACAACTCACCATGAAGTGGCTGAAATGGAACTGAAGCTCAGGTCTGTCCCATGTCAAAATTCCTTTCTGCTTCTCTCCAGCTAAACAATGCAATTAACTGGTGAAGCTAAAGTGCTCCGCTTGCAACAATTGCAATATCAACAACAATGTCCCCTAACATTGGTACAGAGCTTCCAAATCACCAAGTTCATTTACATTTGCTGTCTTATGAGATATGACAGCCCTGTGGGAAAAACAAAGCAGTTACCATAATCTCATATTACAGATAAGAGAACTGAGATATTACAGGGCTAGATTACTTACCCAGGCACACAAAGAATGGAGTCAGACCTTTCAAATTCCTACTCCAAATCTAGTGTTCATATCACCGCTTCCTACTCTCTCCGAATGTGGGCTTCTTGTTGAAGAAAGGAAGACAGACAAACAGAAAGATAGGTAGGTAGGTAAGCAGATAGATAGATAATAGACGATAGATATTTCCAATTATTCATTTATCCATTTGTGCTTTTATTTATTTAATTGGCTATATTACATTTTTATTTTCCCTATCCTGATCACTTATAAGTTTATTTAGTTACTGCCTGTTTCCCCCTCCTTGGGATGTGAGCTCCATGAGAGTAGGCCATTGTCCCTCTTTGTTTTTTTTTCATCAACTTTTATTTTAAGTTCCGGGCTATATGTGCAGGATGTGCAGGTTTGTTACATAGGTAAATGTGTGCTGTGATGATTTGCCACACAGATCGACCCATCACCTAGGTATTAAGCCCAACATGCATTAGCTATTCTGCTTGATGCTCTCTCTCCCCCACACCTTCCCCAACAGGCCCCAGTGTATGTTGTTCCCTCCCATGTGTCCATTGCTCTCATCGTTCAGCTCCCACTTGTAAGAACATGTGGTGCTTGGTTTTCTGTTCCTGTGTTAGTTTGCAGAGGATAACGGCTTCCGGCTCCATCCATGTCCCTGCAAAGGACATGATCCTGTTTTTTTATGGCTGTATAGTATTCCATGGTGTATATGTGCCACATTTTCTTTCTAGTGTATCCTTGATAAGCATCCTTATCCTTCTTGATAATTATATTTCCAGGCCCCCAATAATGCCTAGAACTCAGGAGATTCTTAATTAACATTTATTGTTGAATCCATTCAAACTATTAATTAATTTGCTCAATAAACATTTATTGATATCTACTATGTACCAGGCACAGTTAGGTCTGAGAGATACTGCCCTGAAAGAGACAGATATGGTTCTTACCTCCAGGGAGCTTTCATTCTAATAGGGAGGGGAGATTTGTACACAAGTAAATCAGATCATTGCTCCTGATCAGGATTTGCATCATGTGGGGCTTACCAGAGTGATGTGATAGAAAGTTTTTGTTCTAGAGTTGTTCACATACTATTGAGGCAGACCTGGCAGCCCTGAGGCAGTTTCCATCTCACGTGATTAGTAGGGGCTTTACAAACTCAGAGCCAATGTGCTTAACTCAGAGTGGGAGGATTGAGTGGGGCGGAAATCAGGAAAGGCTTCCTGAAGAAGAAGCATCTGAGTTGTTTTAAAGACAAATAGAAGTTATCTAGGAAAGGGGTGGGGAAGATTCTAGTCCTGTGCAAGGACAGGTGTCAGAAGGCCAGCTGGCACACTGCAAGGGGTGACTGAGCCTCAGTGTGGAGTGGGAAGAAAAGAGGTGAGGGAGACAGGTATCAATCAGGTCCAAAAGCACCTCATTGGGATGGTTAGTTTTATGTGTCAACTTGGCTAGCCTGAAGTACCCAGGTATTCAATCAAACGCTCATCCAGGTGTTGCTGAGAAGGTATTTTGTGAATACAGTTAATATCCACAATCAGTTGACTTTACTATTAGCTGTATTAGATATTATAAAGAAGATTATCCTCAATCATCTGGGTGGGCCTCATTCCATCCATTGATAGGCCTTAAGAGCAAGACTGAGATTTCCCTGAGAGGAAAAGGGTTCTGCTTGTGAACTGCAGCTTCAGCTCTGCCCAAGAGTTTCCAACTGCTTGACCTGCCCTGCATATTTCAGACATGTCCACAGAAGCCTATTCCTCGAAGTAAATCTTTAGATAGATACATTAGATGGACAGATAAGATAGATGATACATAGATTCAATAGATAGGTAGGTAGGTAGATAAGACAAATAGATAAATTAGATAGATAGATAAGACAGATGGTAGGTAGATAGACAGGGAGATAGATGATAGATAGAATCCTAATCTCTTACTGATTTGGTTTCCCTAATAGAACTCCTTCCTGACTGATACACATCTACCTAGCTAAGAGACTTAGACTTCATCATTAAGGTGATGAGAAGGACTCATGGAGGGTTTAAGCAAAGGAGAAGCATAACCAGATCTGTGTTTTAAAAAATAGCTCTGGCTGCAGTGTACATGAACTGGAAGGGGCAAGGCTGGAGGCTGAGAGACCAGGTTGGAAGCAGTTGCCTGAACTAAGTCATGGCAGTGAGAACACCCTGAAAAGAGGGAACCAACTTAAGTGATACTACGGAGGCAGAACTGGCAAGACTTGGTGGCCAAATGCACAGAGAGGGTGAGGAAGAAGGGAGCTGGAGTTGCAATAAGCCCCACGGCCTTGGACATCCTGGTAGGAAGGAGTGTAAGCGCTGTAAGAGCCGCGACTGTGTCCTGTCCTTTGCTGTAGTCTACTCCTTGAACAGTACCTGCACCTGGAAGGTGTTCATTACACATTTATTGAAAGAATTGTGGTGCACTTCTCTGAGGTCTGGATCACGGGTTGGATGATTGGGTGGTGAGGATGAGGAATACACAGTGCAGGAGAACCTCCTTGCTCCTAATTCCATATGCTCTCAGAGTGACTTCAGCCCAGGCTTATGGTATTTAGCACCCTGGGAGTATATGGAGTGAGGAGAAGGAGGTTGGGGACTGAATCTTGGAGAAATTTCAGCATTTAAGGACTGAAGGAAGGAAAGGGTCCCTTAAAGGTGAATGAGAAAGTGGCCAGAGAGGGAGGAAGAGAATCAGAGGCCACAGTGGCAGAGAACATGCAGGGACAGGGTGCTCCCGCTGCTGCTGAGGGGTGTCAGTTAGATTTACAACAGTGACTTTGCCAGGGCGGTTTTGTTTGGCGTTGAGGGGACAGAAGTCAGGCTGCAGACATTTGCAGAGGGCATGGGAAAGAGGTAGAAGAGGCAGGGTCTCCAGTGGTCTCTCCCAACCTTCCTACCAAAGAGTTGACAGACAGCTCATTTCCACCTCATTTTAAAGGGCCTGAAACTGAGGCACACAGAGACAAAGCTGGTTCAAAGTCATCAGCAAAGGGGAGTTCTGCTAGAAGACCACAGGTGTCCAGACCACACACTACCTTTTATGACTCGGCAGGATACAGACTTTGAAAGAATGGCTGTGCAGGGTGGGGCCTAGGCCCTGTCCTGGCTGAGCGCTGCCGACGTGCAGGGCAAGAGCCTCCAGGGCGTGCGAGAACATTTTCTCAAGGGGAACCACCTTCCCTTGAAACAGCTTGTTCTGCTGAGTTGACAGGAGAGAGGAATGAGGACTTCTCCGTCCCGGGCCTTGTGCCAAAACACGGAGCAAAGGCGCTGGGAGGCTGGGCCTGGCTGCAGCTTCCCTGGGTCCTGTGTGGGCCATCCCGGCACCTATACCCTCTCAGGGCACTGGAGGGAGGCTGTGTGTGTTGGGTTTGTTTGTTTTGAACTAATATTAAAAGAGTACTTACTATGGGACAGGCCTTGTATTCATCATTTTATGTGCTTGAATTTACTTAATCCTCATTACATTCTATAAAGAATGTATGCTGATTGTCCTTACTTAAGGATGAAAAAACTATCCTAGAGAAGTCAAGTCACTTGCCCAAGGCTTCATTCACAGCTAGTTCTGTAAGTGGGAGAGCAGGGATGCTCAACTTTTGAACCTGTGGGGGTGGACAACTATTTAGCCTTGGAGTGTGGGTTCAAATCCAGAGATTAGGGATAAGGATCCAGGTCAGGTCAGGCTTCCCTCTCTGGCTCTGGGACCTTGGGTAAATTACATCGCTTCTCTGAGACTCGGCTTCCTCATCTATAAAATGGAAGAAATGTTGCCCACCTCACAGGATAAAAGAAAATGCTTTTAAAGTGTCTCGTGGGGAGTCTCCAAGTTTAGGATGGGTGCTCCATAAAGGTTAATTCTCCTCCCCCCTTTTTTTGTTTTTTGCGTAAGCTTTGGTTTAAACCAGTAGGTTGGAAGATTAGGGCAAGAGCACCGGACTGTGAATCAGAAAAAAGCAGGAGTCTAATGCTGCTTCTGAAACCTAATTATTTATTTTGAACAAGTCATTTTCCCTTGATAGAGCCTCAGTCAGTTTCCTCAGCTCTAAAATATGGGAAGAGCAGCTTAGTCCAGGATGGCATTTAAGCCCCAAGCACCTCTCTCCACACCTCTGCAGGCATCACCAATTGAACATGACCTTTTCCACTGAGCCAGAGTAACACCTAAGAACCCTTCTTAGTAATGACTTCCTATAGGTTGACTGTAATTCTGCCAGTAAGCAATTATGCCATGGGTTAAATCACCATGTTTCAAGAATGTACTTGCTGAGATGCAAAGCCCTCTGATACAGGTAACATATTAATCTTGTCATATATTTGTACTAGTAAGGATAAGTTCTTATGGGAGCTCCAGAAAGCACAGGTAAGTTTGTTGTTGCAGTTTTCTGTTTGGGGTTTTGTTCCATTTTAAATTGGGTCAGGGTATAGATGAATAAGCCTGGGATAGAGGATTGATCTATGCATCCAGAAGAAAACTGGGAAAGGGACAGCTCTCGAGAGGAAGTTACCAGTAATCACAGTATACGGATGAGAAGACTGTGCTGGAAAATGAACCAACTAACTGAATTAGCTATTTTCTCAGCTAGTAAATGGCAGAGTTGAGATTCAAAACCAAGCAGTTCCACCTCCAGAACTGACAACTATGTCATAAATACAGAATCCATTTATTTAGTCCAAAAATTGTTATTGAATGCCTACTCTGCACCAGGCTCTATTTTTAGACCTGAAAATGAAGTCGTGAACAAAATCGTCTAAATGCCTTGCCTCACGGAGCTTACAGTCTAGAATCACATTTACTTGGCACCTGTTAGGTGGCTAGTGCGTCACCAGCACTGGAGACAGTGAGGCCCAATGTCAGTGGCTCTTTTGGCAGGAACATAGGTGTGAATCTTAGCTCCACGGCTTCTTATTAGATGAGGGAAGCCGTTCCATGTTCAAAGAGAAAACTGAGCCGCTCCTCAGTTTTCTCTTTGAAACATGAAAAGAGTAATAGCTACTTCCAAGGGTTTCTGTGAGGTTTAAACAAAGCAGTATTTGTAAAGCACACAGTAGTGCAAATTTTGGATACTCAGTAAGTTGTAACTACCATTATTAATTCTGTATCCTCTTAACAGCTATATGAAGTATGTACTATTTTCTCCATTTTGCACAGAAGGAAATTGAGTCTTGAGAGTTTAAGTCCCAAAGAGGTTAGGTAATTTGCCCAGGGTCACATAGCTAACCAGTGGTGGAACTGATATTCAAGTCCAGGACTACCTGACTCCATTGCCCAAATATAACACTGTGGCCACATTTTTAAAATTCACAATTGGAGCAGCTGCAAGGCAACGGCAAACCATGTTCCTCCTTGGCGTCTTATGCAACAAACCATATGGACCCTCAGGCTCTTACATAACTGGCCCAATGCTAACAAGAGGAAGTTTAACAACAACACAAAAAACAGATCACATTCACAACAGACCACCATATGTTCTCCCATCCCCTCACAGCAGCCGTCCCCAACTCCTACTCGGGCGCCCACAGAAATCTTCTCCACAAAAACAGTTTTATTCCCAAGTGACTCAAACGATTGATGCCTTTATAAAAAGAAGGGGCAGCAGAAAAGAGTTTGCACTCCTTCAAAAGAAATCAATCTTATTAACTCCTCAGGAAAGCCCAGGAACCTTCAGCCTCTACTTGTTGGCCTTTTCTTGGAACCTGGATGCTTCTCTGGGGGACAGCATGGACTCTGAGACATGGCAGCCTCCTCACTCAGAGTGAGGGAAACCATGATGGTTTCTGGTTTCTGTGTTTACAAGCCAGATAGCCTGGGTTGTTTGAGTCCCCCCCCCTTCACTTGGTCTTAAACTCTTACATACTTTGGTGTTCTGGTGCTCAGCTAAAGAGTCTCAAGTTTGCTGTAGACTTTCTGGAAGTGCCACTTCTGGAGCTGAACCCAATTCTGGAAGGCAGGTTTGACTGTGAACATTAGGCAAGGGTTTCCTATTGATGTCTCCAGGCCAGGCACCATCTTCCTCCTCTACATATAATCTCATGTCTAGTCATCTCTCTCCTTCACTGCCTCCCATCCATTTCCCTGCCCTGCAGCCAAAGCAATCCTGCTAACATGTGACTCCACTCCTGTAGCACCACTGCATAGATCACGTCCACGTGTCCCCATGCAGGCAGCATAGCCTACAAGCTCCTTATGGCCCCTGTGGTTCTGCATGTTCCACTCCTTCACCTCCCTTTGCCCTATTTCCCTGGTCCTCTAAGCTCCAGACACATTAGCATTTTTTCCATTTTTTATGGCTTTGCACTTTCTTTTCCTTTGCCTCAGCTCATCCATTCTCCATCTGCTCATTCCTCATCTTTCGAATCTCAGCTTGACTGTCACTCTTCCTTCTTTTCCAACAGTTTATTTGGTTATTCCTTTTTCTTCTTTCTTTCTTTCTTTTCTTTCTCTTCTCTTCTCCTTTCTTTCTTTTTCTTTCTTTCTTTCTTTCTTTCCCCTCCTTCCTTCCCTCCCTCCCTCCCTGCCTCCCTTCCTTCCTTCTTTCTTTTCTTTTCCTTCTTATTTTTTGAGACAGACTCTTGCTCTGTTGTCCAGGCTGGAGTGAAGTGGTGTGATCTCCGCTCACTGCAACCTCTGCCTCCCGGGTTCAAGCGATTCTTGTGCCTCAGCCTCCCGAGTAGCTGGGATTACAGGCGCCTGCCACCACACCTGGCTAATTTTTTGTGTTTTTAATAGAGATGGGATTTCACCAGGTTGCCCAGGCTGATCTCGAACTCCTGAGCTCAGGCTATCTGCCTCAGCCTCCCAAAGTGTTAGGATTACAGGCGTGAGCCACTGCGCCCAGTCTCTTTTTCTAAATTTTTAACATGTTTGGTCTATTTGTTTCTGTACTTTTTAATTCCTATAAGTATTGAGGTATGAATTTTCCTCTGAGACTGCTTTATGGTGTCTCATGATTTTGATATATAATATTTTCATTAATGTTGTTTTTAAACTTCTCTGTCTAAATTAGAAGTTATTTAACTGAAGTATGTGCATCACTAAATTAATTTTTAAATGTTATTATAACTTTCTTATTTGGTTGCTTTGTAAGAAAGAATATTACCATGAGTATTTCTGCATTTTGGAATGTTTGAGGTTTCGGCAGCTAATATAGATAAATTTTCATGAGTATGTAATGAACATTTGAAAACAACATAAAACGTGGTCTCTATTTTCAGAGTTTATAGTTTGAAATATATCAACTAAATTGGCTTTATATTTGTTATTTAGATCTTTGTTACATTTATTTATGTATTTTACTTACTTATGCATGTATTTATTTATTTATCCATCCACTTGATCTATCAGGGATTGAGAAAATGGGTTACATTTTTTGTATCATGATTATTTTGTTGTTAATGTCTTTTTACAGCTGTTTTAATTTTTGCTTTATCAATACTTCTGATGTGTTATTTTGGGCATAGATTTTCAAAATTCTTGTAGACTCGTTGTGAATTACACATTTCATCATTGTAGCATACCCCCTCCTTGTTTGGTTTAGGTTGTTTTTTTTTTTAACCTGAATTCCGCAGTTTCTCATATGAAATGGCAATCTTAGTATTCTTTATGTTTGAATTTGTCTATTATACAGCATTTTCTCACCACCTTATTTTCTTAATCTTTTTGGACAATTTGGGGTTTTGCTTTATGATCCAGTCTGATAGTCTTTTTCTCTTAGTAGGCAAATTAAAGATCCTTCATACTTATTGACATAAGAGCTATGTTTGGCTTTTGTTTTTGTCATTTAATTTTATGTTATAGTCTCAGCTATATGTACATTTTAGTTTTAAAGAAATATATCTTTGCAATAACTATTGAAATATAATTTATAAATGATTAAGTGAACCTATTTTAAAGTATACACTTGTAATAAGTCTTGACATACATATATTTCCATGCAGTCGTCATCATACTCTATATAGGAAACATACCCATCACACCCTAAATTTCCTTTTGCAGCCTCTCCCACCCATCCTAGTTCACTTCCCACCATCCTGCTCCACCCACCTCACCCTCAGGAATCAAGGATCTGCCTTCTATCACTGTAATTTTAGTTGCATTTTCTAGATTTTTCTATCAATGGAATCATACATTATGTACCCTTGTTTTTCTGACTTTCTTTTCACTCAGTATAGTTTTGCTTTCCATCCATAATACTGCATGTATTTCTTTTTATTGCTAAATAGTATTCTGTTGTATGGATATACCACAACTTGTTTATCCATTTTCCTCTTGATAAACATTTGTGTTGTTTTCTATTTTTAGCGATTACAAATATAGCTGTGATAAACATTCATATACAAGTATTTGTATGAACATATACTTGTTTTTCTCTTGGGTAGTACCTAGCAGTGGAATGACTCATAAGGTAGGTGCGTGTTGAACATTTTAAGAAACTGCCAAACTATTTTCCAAAGGCGTTGCGATATTTTACATTCCCACCGTCAGTATATGAGCATTCTGTTTGTTCTACACCCTTACCTATACTTGAGATGGTCGGTCTTTCTAACCTCAGTGATTCTAATAAGTGTGTGGTGGTATTTCATTGTGGTTTGAATTTGCTTTTCTCTGATGATGTTGAGTATCTTTTCATATGCTTATTTGCCATCCATATATTTCCCTTGGTGAGTGCCTGTTCAAATCTCTTGGACTCTTTGTTTTCTTACTATTACATTTTGAGAGTTATTTATATAGTCTCTATATGTCTTTTTATCAGATAAATGCTTCACACATATTTTCTTCCAGTTTGCAGCTTGTCTTTTCATTCTCTTAGTAGTATCTTTCAAAAATAACTTATTAATTTTTTATGAAGTCTAATTTATCAATTTGTTCCTTTATAGACCATGCTTATGTTTTCTTCTAGAAGTTTTATAAATTTTGGTTTCACACTTGGGTCTATGAGCCATTTTTAGTTAATGTTTTTATATGATCCAAGGTATAGATCAAACATCAATATTTTTTCATATGGATTATCCAGTTGTTCTAAAACCATTTGTTGAAAACACTAAATTGCCTTTGCACCTTTGTCAAAAATCAGCTGCCCATATATCTATGGATCTATTTCTTGACTTTATATTCTGTTCCTCTGATCTATTTGTCTGCCTTTATACCAATACTACATTGTTCTGATCACTGCAATTTTATAATGTACTTTGAAATCAGGTACTGCTAGCTCTCCAATTTTGTTCTTTTTCAAAGTCGTTTTGGGTGTTCAAGGTCCTTTACATTTCTGTATAAGTTTTAGAATGTATCTAGATCAATTTGGGGAGAACTTACCTCTTAGCAATATTGAGTCCTTGGACCCATGAATAAGGTACATCTCTCCATTTTATTGTCTTCAGTAATTTCTCTCAGCAATGTTTTGTTGTTTTCAGTGTACAGTGTCAGACATCTTTTGTCAGACTTACATTTGCTATTGTACAGGTTATTTTCTACAAATTAAATGTTCATTTTTCATTGCTATGATATAAAAATATAATTTTAATATAATAGTAATCCTGTATCCTGAAATCTTGCTGAACTCACTTATTAATTCTAGTACTACTTTTCTCTGTTCCATCAGATTTTTCACGAGGCAATCATGGGTTTTTTTGTTTGTTTGTTTTTGAGACAGGGTCTCACTCTGTCACCCAGGCTGGAGTGAAGTGTCATGATCCCTGCTCACTGCAACCTCCGCCTCCCAGGTTCAAGTGAGGATTATCATGCCTTAGCCTCCCGAGTACCTGGGACTACAGGTGCGCGCCACCATGCCTGGCTAATTTTTATAATCTCAAGCTTCTGATCTTAAATGATCTGCCCTCCTTGGCCTCCCAAAGTGCTGGGATTACAGGCATGAGCCACTGCACTGGGCCCAATCATGTTTTTGAGAATAAAGAGTTTTCTTTTTCCCAATCTGTATTTTGTCTCTTTCTTGCCTTATTGCATTGGACAGAAACTCCATTACAATGTTGAAAAGAAGTAATGAGAGTAGATATCATCGCTTTTCCCCAATACATTCAGTCTTTCATTATTAAGTATGATATTAGCTGTACATTTTTCTTATATGCTGTCTATCAAGTTGAGGAAGTTCCCTTCTAGTCTTAATTTACTTAGAGATTTTGTCAAGAATGGATGTCTCATCTATTGAGATAAGCATGATTTTTCTTTTTTGCCTTGTTAATAAAATAAATGTCATTAATTTATTTTTAATATTAATCCAAATTTTTATTCCTGGAATAAACTCCATCTGGGTATATGTATTATTGTTTTCATATATTGTTGGATTCAGTTTGCTAGAATTTTATTTAGAATTTTTAGATTTATGTTCATTATGGATATTGGTCTGTAGTTGTTTTTTTCTTTTTTCATTTTAATATATTTGGCTTTGGTATAAGGGTAGTTATAGCATCTTAAAATGAGTTGGAAAGTATTCTCTCCTTTTCAGTTTTCAGGATGTTTGTGTCAAATTTCTGTTTCTTCCTTAAGTGTCCGGTAGAATTCATCAGTGAAACCAACTGGAATTGTAATTACATTTGTGGAGAGATTTTCAACTACAAACTCAGTTTTCTTAATAGATTTAGGACAATTCAGGTTACCTATTTCTTCTCGAGTGAGGTTTGGTAGTTCATGTCTTTCCAGGAATTTTTACATTTTATCCAAGTTTCCAGAGGTTTCTTGATTTTCTCAAAGAACCAGTTTTCAGTTTCACTGATTTTCTTCATTATCTTTCTGTTTTCTGTTATATTGATTGTCATTCTGATTTTTATCCCTTTCTTTTTCCACTCACTCTTCTGTTTGATTTGCTCTTCTGTTCCTAGTTTCTAAGGTGGAAGCTGAAGTCATTCATTTGCTAATATAGGTGGTTTTCCCTAAGTACTGTTTAGTAGCATTCCACAAATTTTAATGTGTGGTATTCTGATTTTCATTCAGTTTGAAATACTTCATAATTTCCTTCTGATTTCTTCTTTGACCCATGACTTATTCACAAGTACGGAGCGATGGGTATTTTTCCTTCTAATCCTTTTGTTGGGTTCTTCCCCCAGCTTTGGATAACTTCCTCACAAGCGTGTGCTGACCAGAATCTTCTGTGGATCTTCGAAGTCTTCTCTCCCTGTGGCTTTATCCTTTCCAGTACTCTGCCCTGTGAATTCTGTCTACCATGGTCTCTCTGAACCCTCAGTTTCATCTCATCTACTCCAGAAGTCTGACGGACTCTCTCTGGGTTCCTTCCTTATGTCACAGCCTGGACACTCCCTCCAGGCAGTAAACTGAAGCACTTGTAGTGCTCATCTCATTTGTTTCCTTTCTTTCAGGGATTGCTGTCCTTTATTGCCTGATGTGCAGTGTCTTAATAACCAATATTACATATACTTTGGAATTTTTGGTTGTTTCCAGTGTGAAAATAAATCCAGTCCCTCTTATTCATGTTGGCCAGAATCAGAAGTCAGGCTAGCTTGCATTTATGTATATATGTACGTATGTATGTATGTATGTATGTATGTCATTTACCATAAAAACAGTTCTATTTTGTTTTTTTTGTTTGTGTTTTTTCTGCTATCTAGGATGGGTTACATTTCTATTTTAGTGGTTATCAATTTGTAGCTTTATAAAACATCCTCAGTTCTCTCTATTTTTGGGACAGTATCTGTTAGTTCATTATAAGTGACGACCCAATTAATGTGCTTCTTCCTCCTTCTTCTTAGCAAACCCATTTCAGTCAACAACATTTTCCTTAGTGTGCCTGTTTATATGGATACTTATGTAATTAAGCTTATACTCTATTACTTGAGTCTTCTATTTTCCCTCCTATTTTTCTTGTCTCTTTAATATAATTTCCTGGTAATAAGGGGAAAAATGCTGACTTAAACAGATATATTTGCATTGGAAGTTCCAAAAGCATTGGTTTAGGATATAGAGACATGTATCTAAGCCCTGGTTCCTCTAATTACCAGCTCTGTTCTGACCTTGGGGTAGCAGCTTAACCTGTCAAAGTGTCAGATTTCTAGTCTGTAATAAAGAATAACAATACAGTTGACTGATGAATAACATGGGGATTAGGGGCACCAACCCCCTACACAATTGAAAATCCACTTTTAACTACTGACTCAAAAATTTAAATTCTAGTAGCCTACTGTTGACTGGAAATCTTGCCAATAATATAAACAGTCAATTAACAAGTATTTTGTATGTTATATGCACTATTAGTATATAGTGTATTCTTACAACAAGGTAAGCTAGAGAAAAGAATATGTTGTTAAGGAAATCATAAAGAAAATAAAATATATTTGCTATTCATTAAGTGGAAGTGGAATGTCTTCATCCTCTGTCTTCATGTTGAGTAGGCTCACGGGAAGGAAGAAGGGAGGCGTTGATTTTGCTGTCTGAGAGGTGCAGAGATGGGAGAAAATCTGCATGTAAATGGACCCCTGTAGTTGTTCAAAGATCAACTGTATCTCTTTTTTAAGGTTGTCATGAGACTTACTCATATACACATATAACACATGTGAAATGCTTAGCCTGATATAAAGCCTGATGCATAGAAAGTTCATACAAAATGTTAGTTATAATTATTATTAATAGAAATAGAAATCAACAACCAAATATATATGTAGTATGTACCATACACCAGGTATTGTGCTAGCTACCTTACCTTCCTTATGTAATCTTTACAGTGAATCTATGGCAAATGCATTGCCTCATTTTAGAGATGAGGGAGAGAGGCCATAAGAGGTTAAGAAAATATAACCAAAGTCACTCAGCATGTGCAGGAATGACAATGGTGAAATTAAGGCCCAAACGATGCCAAGTTCAGAGCTCTCGCCACTACTCCACAGCTGCCTCTATTGTGCTGAACCTTGTGCTGCTAACGAAAGCACACATATACATACACACACGTGTGTGTGCTCACTTTATTCAGAGAACAAACTTGGCCTCACAGCTCAGTATGTAGACAGGATACACCTGGATGAATATAACCTGCCTGTTTTTCCAAATCCTAGGTTCAGAGTCTGGCTTGCAGACAAGGTACAGATGGAAATCTTCCTGGACTCAGGCCAAGAAGAGAAAGGGTGGGAAAGTCTTGCCCCATGGCCTGCAGTAGCACCGAGTATACCATTTAGATTGATCCTTGGAGATTAGCTGAAGGAATGAAACCAGTGATATCTCTAGACTGCCCAGTGCTTTTCAGTTTACAAAGCTGTTCAGCACTCATGCCCTTTAGACTTTCCATGGCAGTATCATAGCTGAGGAAATGGAGTATTAATGTCTTGCCCAAGGTCACGTGTTAGTTGGTGACAGGGCCTGAACAACAATCCCAGATCTTTAGAAAAGTATTTATCCTTTTCTAGTTCTGTTGGGGCATTATTGTATCTCTTAGATGTCTAAAAGGAAAATCAATATTTAACTGGATACTGAATGTCCTCAGCATTATGCTGTGAGCTACAACAGATAAAAAGGCTAAAAGTCATCCTGGTTCTTAATACTCATTCATTAACCATTCATTCATTCATTCATTCTAAGGGTTCATAGTGCCAGGCGCTGTTAGGATCAGGGAAATACCCTTCAAGGTGCTCACTGTAAAATAAAGTAGACAGATTCAAAAGTCAATTGTTCCAACTCAGAAGGAGAAGAGCTAAAATGCACGCAATGGGTGTACTATTGAGAGTCGTTATCTTTGCCTGTGGGATCGAAGAAGGCATCCTAGAAAGATGAGTGTAGAAGGCCTCGTAGGAGCTGAGGCATAGAATCTGACACAGATGGAGGCAGAAGTGAGCCTTCCAGTAGGTGAGTGAGGCTGAAGGCAGGGAGGGTAGGGCAAGGCTGGGAGTTAGGCGGGACACACTGTGGAGGCCTCATTGTCATGCTGAAGGGTTTAGACTTTATCCTGTGGATGACAGAAAGACATTCCAAAACATTAAAGCTAGTCAGGGTGGCTCACCTGATAATTCCAGCACTTTGGGAGGCTGAAGTGGGAGGATCATTTGAGTCCAAGAGGTCAAGACCAGCCTGGGCAACATAAGGAGATCCCTATCTTTACAATAAATTATTTTAAAAATTAGTGGGGTGTGGTGGCACATGCCTGTAGTCCCAGCCACCCAACCACTCAAGAGACTGAGACAGGAGGATCAGTTGAGACAGGAGGATCGACTCAACCAACAGGTTGAGTCTGCAGTGAGCTATGATTGCACCACTGCACTCCAGCGTGGGCAACAGAGCAAGATATTTTTTCTAAAGAAGCTAAAAAAAAAAAAAGAGTAATAAAATGATCAGATTGGTTAGAAAGCTCATGGTGGCATACGTGGGAAGAATGGACCAACAAGAGTGGGACCAGTGAAGAAACTGGTCAAGGTGAGGCCCACACAGAAGGGTGTAGGGGGATGCGGAGGATTGTTCTGGCTAAACCCTACTCACATTATAAGGCTCAGCATAGACAATAGCTCAAAGAAGGATCTTTAATATGGTTGGAAGCTCCTCCCCGGGAATCCCTTTCCCATGCCCTCGAAACAGAACCTGAGTTCAGTAGTGGTTACAGCCACGGCTTTTAACCCAGCTTTTCAAGCCGTTGCAGCTTCCTCCACTGCTAATGAGTTGTGTGACTTTGGACAAGTTGCTTATTCACTCTTTTGTCTTGGTTTCCTTATCTATGAAATAAAGATAATAATATTACCTATCTCTTAGGGTTATTGTGGTGATTAAGTGGTTTAATGTGTTTAACACTCTTAGAACAGTGTCTAGCAGTGATTAAGCATGCAATAAAAGTGGGCTTTTATTATCACTACACCCACTTGCTACTGAGAAAGTATGTATTTATGGATGCACCTGACCAGTCAGGGAGTTCCTTCGGGACATCTATCCCTGTGCCAGCTGAGGGCCTGGAACAGAGCAGGCTCTCAGTGAATATTTGTTAAATAAATTGGAGATGTAGGGGAAGATACATTCAATGAATATTTAGGAATTAAATCGTGCATCGCTGGGTGATGGACAGAACATTAAGTAGAGGGTTAAGGAGGAGAATAAAATCATTCTGAGCTTTCTGAACTGGGACAAGAAGACGATGACGATGCCATGGCTGAGATAGGGAATCTGAGAGCGGGAGTTGGTTCAGAGACATAAGTAGCTAACCTGCCTGAGTTCCCATCTATAGGAATGGAAGAGATTTGAACCTAGGCCTGTAAGAGTCCACGTTCCATAAACAGTTTATGTAACTTGCATGTCTGTATGTCATTGCCTAGCACGGGCATAAGGCAGAAAGTATTTAATAATACATGTCAAATGAGTAGGTAGATGCTTAAGTAAATGGCTCTCCTTTGTAGATGCCAGAATATTATGGTTGCTTTTCTTTTCAATGGTAAATAGAGGTCTGTGAAGACAAGAGAAAAAGAAAAGAAAATCCCCATTCAAGATTAAAGAAACAGGAACTAGTAACCAATATTTCAAATGAATGAACATGAGGAGCCATCTCTCTTCTTTTTCCCTTTTTCTGGCACATCAGGACATTTTTAAAATGATTTCCAGCTTCATAACATACTCTTGCAAACTGCTAGGAAGGATGACTAAAACTACCCACCACGAAGTTTTGCAAAGCCCAAGCCAAAAAAAAAAGAGTGATATCAAGGAATCTAGGAAACAGGAAAATGCCTGGTGACAGGGAGACCAGTCATGCAGGCTCCTCTATCTATGATCCCAATTTCAATCACCACCTCCTCAGTAAACAGATTTCTTAAGTCAAACTGCTTATGGAATTGGCACCTAAGTATTAAGAGCAGAAAGAACTGTCTGCATAGTGCCTATTTGAAATTAGTAAGTCCTCCTTCAGTACAAGCCCGGGTAGCAGAACAGTAATAATAATAATAATTATTATGCCTATAATTTATTGAATGTTTCCCACTTCTAAAAACTGGTGTGTATTTTATGCACACTATTTCATTGAAACCTCGCCAAATCCTACAAGAAACATACTGTTAGCCCCATATGAAAGACAGGAAAACTAAGCCTCGGAGAAGTTAAGTAACCTGACCGAGGTCACTCAGCAAGTAAGGAGATATAAACCCTTATTCATAGAAAATTTTTCTGCTTGACTCCTTTGAATTTGGAGCTGTGCACAGTTTAACTTCATCCAAATCATCCTAGTTGAGGCATGGAGCTCACACTCTAACTCCAGGGATGACAGGAGTATCTCTGCTCAAATGCCTTTTGCCGGTCCAGAGAAATTAAAGGAGTGTGGCACAAAGATCAAGAGACATGGATTCAGAGAACTGGGTTCCAATATTGACTCTGCCACTGATTGCCTGTGAGGCTTCTGCTAAATTCCTTAAATTCTTTGGGCCCCTGTTAGTTTCTTAGTTTTTTCTCCTTCCCTTTCAACTCCTTATGCCCAGCACATACTCTTTGGAATATAAAATAAAAGGATTTATCTCAATGATCTCTCAGAGCTCTTAGGAAACTGATTTTTTGTTTCAATAATTATATCTTTTCTAATAAAAATTTTCTAGTTAAAAAGGAATACAACTTATTAATAAAAAACATACATGTTAAAGAAAAAGCAACACATGCTTGTTAAAAGAGGATACGAAAGAGTAGAAAGTTAAAGTTTCTTTTTAGTAAAAGTAGAGTTGCTGCTAGAATTTTAAATTTAAAAAACTATTAGAGGCTGGGCACGGTGGCTCATGCCTATAATCCCAGCACTTTGGGAGGCCGAGGCAGGTGGATCACCTAAGGTCAGGAGTTCAAGACCAGCCTGACCAATATGGTGAAACCCCGTCTCTAGTAAAAATACAAAAATTAGCTGGGTGTGGAAGCACATGCCTGTAGTTCCAGCTACTTGGGAGGCTGAAACAGGAGAATTGCTTGAACCCGGGAGGCAGAGGTTGCAGTGAGCTGAGATTGCACCACTGCACTCCAGCCTGGGCAACAGAGTGAGACTCCATTTCAAAAACAAAAACAAACAAACAAACAAAAATATTAAAGAAGCTTGATAAAGCTTTAACGTTTAACAACAACAAGAAGCATATTTGAGCGCTTCTTGTCACTTTCCTAAATATTTACTGACTTTCCTTTTGAAGGCATTTGTAGTTCATATCCCTTTTTCAATGTTCAGTGTTAAAGCCTAACAAGGTTCTAGAAACATTTTTACTCTTTTGATGACTGAAAATAAAATAAAGCAAAACCGAATCCTCTTGGGGAAATTTCTGTCTAAAATAATTCACTCCACAACCTCTTGCTAAGAGTCTACTGTACCCAGGACTTGTGCAGGGAAACACACAGAACACACTGTGGTTCTGGGTGAGGGGACCCAGTGTTAGTGGAGACAAAGCCAAAGAGGATCTGTGAGTGAATGAAGGTGACTGCCCAGTGCTGTGTGAGTGCAGATTAATCCTGTCACAGAGGAGGTGACAGAGGCTGGGTCTTGAAACGTGAACTAAAGTCCAACAGATGGCAAAACCTTAGCAAAGCAACCACTTACACAAGCTCTTGTTTGGTTACCCAGTGCTAGAGGGATCGTATAATTTATTTTCCAATTTAAGGTACCTGATAAAGGGGAACTACCGGTAATTATGTCAGGACAAGGAGCATAAACCGGAACCTCCTAGGTAAGCCAGATGATATGGTGACTTCACTGCATGCAAAGGTTTTGATATCATGAAAAACGGTCCTGAATCGCATTTCATCCTTTTTGAAACCTGTGAAAATATGGTATGTTAAAAATGCTCCCAAGAAGGTTTCCCCAGCCTGGGTAACTTTCTGAAAAAATTGTAGAGGTTTCCCTAACAATGCTTTTTAGTCCTGTTGCTGGGTTTTAGCGTAACATCCGTATGGCAAATTGTTCACACTTAGGAACACATTATCCTTAAATTAGTTTGGTAGCAACTTAAGACTTCCAAACCACACTGATACTCAGCTTTATAGGTTTTGGTCTTCCAGCAATGCTTTGGGGACCCACTCGATGCCTTCACCTTCCGTGTTTCTAGCTAGTGTTTTAAAATTTGTTTTGCTGTGTTCTCAGTTGTAATTCCAAAGAGGCAGCAAAGGTTCTCTCTTAGCAGGGACTATCCAGCAGTGGGAGAGGAAAACCAACACATTTTATAACAGGACTGGTGTTTTCATCTAGATGTGACATCTGTGGTGGTGTGCCGTGGGGCAGGAGGAATAGCATGTGCAAAGGCATGGAAGCATGAACAGGCTTGGAGTATTCAAGGGACCATGCGGGATTCTTTGGATGGGAGTGGAGCTGGGAATACGATGGGAGAAGAGGTGAAAAAGGTGAGTGGGGGACTAGATTGTGGAAGGCCTTGAATGCCACCCCCAAGGAGTACAGACTTCATCCTGTTTGGAAAGGTGAGCCTCTGGAGCTATTCGAGCAGGGTATTTGTGTGTGCGTGTGTGTTTCTGAAAAACAGCAAATGGAATAAAACCTGGAGCAATTTCTCCTTCCAGTTTTGCAGGCCTGATTTAGCCTAACTTTTTGCTAATTGTTCACTACCTCCACCACACTCCAAACCCCACCTCCAAGGAACTGTGTCTCAATTGACTGGGAATTATAGATGCAAATTTCTGATGCTTTGAATTCAGCCCACTCCCAATCAAGGCTGTAGTGAAATTCCTTAGCATCCCACAGTGGTGTCCCCAGGCAGGACCCTGTCAGTGGGGGGCTCAGGAGTGAGGCCCAAAAAGTAGGAGCAGAGGCTATGTCCTCTGGCCACCCCGACTGTAAACTGCTCCTGAAACCCTACCTTGGGGGAATTTATATTCTCCCTTTCTTAACCCTTAACACAAATCATGTCTACCTGGAGCCCAAGTGCAAAGTCATGAATGAAGCTCATGTAAAAATGGGAGCTTACTCTTTTTGGCTATTTAGGATGCTTAATGATGAGCAGGCTTGAAAGACGATAGGTTCTTTGCCCCCAGAGGTATTGGCACAGGCATGTGTTAAAGAGGGTTTTTATAGGTCTTGGGGCCTGAAGCCTGACAAGTGATGATCCTACATCCCGCCCAACTAGTTACAAGCTTATTAACCTCTAGCCTCTGTTTCCTCAGCTGTAGAATGGGGATCATAGTAGTGCCTTCTTTATAGGGTTCTTGAGAATATTAAACGGGACGATGATGGCACTTGGCCCAATGCCAGGCGCTAAAAACTGCCCAGAAAAAGCTTGTAGTTATCACACCTGGCACAATCCTCTACCTCTGAGTTCATGGGAGCCAGTGGTTGACCTTCATGCTTACAGGGGCAAACCAGTCATTTATTTTTAAGTGTGACCCCTGACTGGGAACATTACACAAGCAAAGTCCTAGAGGCACAGAACTGATCATTAATACCACTTAATATTACCCTTTGAAGTCATCTAGCAGTGGGAGCCAAACTTATCATTTTGCAGAAGGGGAAAAGATTCAAACAGAGGGAGGAACAGGCCCAAATCCAAACAAAGTTAAAGGCAGAGCCAGGATGAGAACCTAGGTCTCTGATACCCACCCCCTGCTCTTAACTCTGCAACATGCTTTCTGTCTCACTGTTAGTAAGTAACATTCAAGACCTTCACCATTCTGCCTTCATTCAGTGAACATGTGACAATTAGAGCTTCAAAGTGCTTTCCACATCTTAGCTCATTCAATCCTTATAGCAACCCCACAAGGCTGATCTTATTGTTAATCTCCATGTTGTAGATAAGGACAGTGAGGCAGAAAGGGTTAAGCCACTTGGTTAAGCCTTACAACCAGTAGGTAGTAAAGCTAAGAACTGAAACTGAACAGTTGGGCTCCCAAGCCTGTGCCTGTAACCACAACACCATATCGACCCTCAAAGGGTGGAAAAGTGTGTGGCGTCTGCCTTAGATAGACACAACCTGCAATAAGTGTGTGCAGCCTTGTACTATGGGCACCAAGAGAAGAAAGAAAGGAAGGGTTAATTTTATAGGGGAGGAGGGAGAGAATCAGGAAAGCTGCCTGGAGGAGGTGAGCTTTATCCAGTTTCCAGAGGTGACTCACTTTCCTCTACGTTGATGAGAGCTGGGGAAGGGAAGACGGCATTCTCTGCAAATGAAGGAGTCTTTGCTGAAGCAGGCAGGTATAAAGGGACTGGAGCTTAAGGGGTGCGGTCAAGGAAGTCATTGAGAGAGGCGGGCAGGACACCAAGCATAAAGCGTGTGAGGTGGGCAAGTTAATGAACTTCCAGGAGCCTCAACTTCCTCATCTGTAGAATGGGGATGATAACACCCACCCTCTGAAGCTGTTTGCATATTAAATGAGATAATGTGTATATACTTCCTGACCCAGCGTTATTCCTCTTTATTTACCCTTCATAAAACTATTTCCTTCTCTAAAAAAAAATTAATTGAGCATATTTTTGACACAGTAGCATTAATAATCGAGGGTCATTATTACTCATTCGTAATAACAATATAATGAAGAATAATGTTAATTGCCATTGAGAACACTAAGGGCTTAATGTGTATGATCTATATTTATCCAATCTAATCGTCACAACGTATCTTAAAGAGAGGTAAGATATCGTTATCCCCCATTTGACAGATGAGGACAATGAGGCTGAGAGAGATGGAGAAAGGTACACAAAGATCACCCAGCGAGGAAGCGGCAGGGCGGGTATTCGGACCCAGGACTGTCGGTCCCGGAAAATGTCACCTCACACAGAGGATGCCCCGTGTTTGCAGTTCGTGTGGGTCTTGGCCACGTCCCTCCGCTCTTCCTCGGACGGAAAACATTTTAAGAGGTCTGCTAGGCCTAGGGAACGCGAACGTCCAAGCGAGGGAGGGAAGGGGCTAGCCGAGGCCTGAGGATGGGCCCGGGCTGGGAGGGTGGAGCCGGCTCTCCACGCCCTGAGCCCTAAGGCCGCACAGAGACTGCTGCCTTCGCCCGCCCCGGGGCGCCCTGTGGGGTCGGGACCCGTGGGGACCCCCGGCCTGGGAGGCTAGGAGGCCGCGGTGCTGCGCTGGGTCGGCGCGCTCCCGCGTGACGCTCAGGCGGGGCGCGTTCATTTCATCTACAATCTGTCGGGAAGGCTTCCTGATCCCTCCTCTCTGCCTGCGTTTGCTCAGGGCCGGGCTCTTCGGAAACTGAAACCACCGGCTGCCCGGCCCCACCAGCCCTCGTGGGATCCGGCCCGGGTTTACCTTCTATGGGGAGGCCCGGGAGGGCCGGGCGGAGCGCCGAGGCGGGCGGGCGCTGACGTGGCGGGCGGCTCCCTCCACCCGCTCCTCCCGCGGGCACCGCCGCCGCCCCCGCGCCGCCCAGTGCCGCAGCCCCAGGCCCGTGGGCGGGAAGCCGGGCGGCGAGCGGGACGTGGCCTGAGTCCAAGCCCTGCCCCGCCGCCACTGAGACTCCCAACGCCACCGAACGTCGGAGCTGCGGTTTCTTTAGCTGTCAAATGCAGACAGATACTACCCACCTCGCCTTTGCAGTGAGCAGCAGGTACGTACAGTACCGGGCACCTAAGACGTGCTCAATGTATGGTCCCTACATGGTGCCGTTGAGATTGTTGTCGTTGTTGTTACTTTGGGCAGCCCGCCTTGTGAAATAATGAGCTCCCATTGCTGAGCGTGTTCAAGCACAAGTTTAAAGAGTTTGGAGGACAAAAAGAAATAAGTTAGAAGAGGAAGGGACTGAAACTTGCCATGCCTCAGGTACTGATCTGGTGACTTCCAAAACAGATCCCTCAGTACTGATCTGGTGACTTCAGAATCACCTGGAAAGCTCAAACAGCTCCTCAGACCAGG
Organism: Ateles fusciceps; assembly: GCA_036589455.1. Taxonomy (NCBI): domain Eukaryota; kingdom Metazoa; phylum Chordata; class Mammalia; order Primates; family Atelidae; genus Ateles; species Ateles fusciceps. The sequence goes on along the minus strand of JAZHEH010002507.1, from coordinate 15,730,839 downwards.
GATGGAAATCCCGGAAGGCACACTCTTTGAAAAGCATAGCTTCATGTGTACACCACGGATCTAGGCCCTAGTCCCTGCACTTTTCATCTTTGAAGACCCTTCCGTGATTCCCTCCTGCTCCACTGAACGCACAGTGGGAAGCATGTTGTTGACCAAACTAGAGTTGTTAACTCACGATTAATTTGCTTTCTAAATAAATTATTAATCAAAGACCCAGAGTTCATTCAACAATTATTGAGTACCTACTATGTGCCAGGAACTGTGCTGGACACTGGTGGTCTGTTGGGGAAGATGGACAAGGTCTCTGTCCTAATGGACTTGCCAGTCTGGGGGAGGGAAAACAGAAAATGAACAAGAATTCAGATACTGACATTGAAGCCAAGAGAATCCAGCTGAGCCGAAGACACCCAATATTCCTAAAATGAGCAGATATGGCTGTGTCGAAAGCAAAAGCAAATAGAGGCCGGGCATGGTGGTTTACGCCTGTAATCCCAACACTTTGGGAGGCTGAGGCAGACGGATCGCTTAAGTCCATGAGTTCAAGACCAGCCAGACCAACATGGTGAAATTCCATCTAAACTCTACTAAAAATACAATAATTAGCCAAGCATGGTGGCACACACTTATAATCTCAGCTATTCAGGTGGCTGAGGCACAAGAATCACTTGGACCCGAGAGCAGAGGTTGTAGTGAGCCGAGATCATGCCACTGCACTCCAGCCTAGGTGACAGAGTGAGACTGTCTCAAAAAAAAAAAAAAAGGAGGGGGGAGAATTATATCATTCCCCTGAGAAAGGTGGGTGTACCCCCTCAACACACAAGCACACATGCATATACCACAGTATTACCATTTTCATGGATCCCAAAAGGTCCAGGTCCTTAGATGGAGAACATCTAAGGCCTCATGAAGAAAGTGGCCTAAAGCCAGCATACAGGAAGACCCTGTAGACCGGATTCTAGTCTCACTGCCTGCCTCACCTGTGAGGAACTAGTAGCAGTTGCCCCCAAACACTCGGAGTAGAGTGGCTGACGGTATGGGCCCTGAAGCCAGGCTGCCCAGGGCTGAATTCCTGCTCTATTCCTTACTAGCTGTGTGAGCAAAGGCAAGGTGCCCTGTTCTCTATGTGCCTGTGTTTCCTCTTCTATAAAGTTGTCTGAATAATACCTACTTCACAGAATTGACATGAGAATTAGAGAGATGGCACTTAAAACAGGTGGTAGGCACTCAATAGGTGACCTGTTATATATCATTTTATTTATTTATTGCCTTTGATACTCTCTCTCCCTGGAGTAACCCCTTTCCCCTTTCTCTGCCTGGAGAGCATATTAGCCCAATGTCCCCTCCTTTCCGGAGGCCTCCTTGCTTTACTTCATCAAGTAATTCGATGCTTTTCCTCTATGTTCTTGTGGCTGTTTTAGACACCTCTTACAGCACCTGTCATATTGCAGCCATTTGTCTTATTGTTGTTTAGGTGTTTGCCCTCTTCATTGGATTATGAGTTCTTAAAAAGCAAGGGCCAGATTTTATGTATCTTTTCATCTCTAGGGATAAGACAGTCCCTGGAGTAAGCGGTTGACACTATCTGTTGAATTAATGAATGGATGGATGGATGATGGATAGATGAGTGAAGTGACTTGCCTGGGATCACAGAATTTAAATCCAGGGTCTTCATTTAATTTATGTTGGGAACATTACTCTTCTGAGCCTCTGGTTTCCCATCTGGAAAACAGATTTGATAATAATGGCACCTATATCTTGGTGTTGGGAAGGTTTAACAAAGTATACATAGGGAAGTATTAAAGAATATAAGCTCTGGAGTCAGATTGTATGGGTTCAAGTCCCCAGCTCCACCATATATGAGCTGTGTGATCTTACAAATTCTTAACCTTGCCATGCCTAGAGGAGGCAGAACACGTTAATGAGCTGTTGAGAAAATTAAAAGAGATACACTCTGTGAAGTCCCCAGTGCCTGGCTTGGAGTAAGTATTCAGTAAGTAAATATTGGTTTCCTTCCCCCAACCCCCACCTTCTCCAGACTTGTAGGGCTTGGACTCTGAATACTCAAAACAGCTGTTCAAATGCTATGTTTTGTTCCCAGTGACTAATGTCCCTTAAGCCAATGTTGGAAAGGCGACTCCAGAATTGAGCTTATACTTGGGTACTGAGTTAGATGAGGGGGAATGTGGCTGAGTGGTTTATTTAATTAATAAGGAAATTTCTGAAAAGAGGCAGTTTAAAATCAACAAATGTGTCAAAAAAATTGAAAGCAAGAGCTAACCCACAATTTCATATGTGGGTTTCATATGTCACTGGAATAGTCCTTTATGTAAAGCCATGAATAATAGGATCATCCAAACCCAAATTAATGTTTTACAAACTGTAAGAGCAGTGATCAGAATTGGCTTTGGAGCAAATTAGCCAGTTAATCAGTGTACAACATTGTAATAATTCTTGAATTTCCTTCTTCTCTATCACAATATATTTTGATAAACTATTCAAAATTCTCCAATGGTCACATGTCAATTACTAAGCCAAAAGGTATGGAAGAAAAGAGAAAGATCTTTTTATGTTGTACCTAGTCTCCCATCATGTGCCCACATGGATCTCCCCAAACCTCCTTCCTACGGTGGAGTTTGGAAGAGGCTGAAAATACGGGTACCCAGGGCCCTGGAAGCTAGGATTGTTCGTGGCTCAGCCAGCAAATATTTGGCAGTTCAGTTCAAAGAGGAAATCTGAGAGGGCAGGGGCCTCAGCGGGACCAAAGGGATGAGCTACACAGAGAGGGAGGGAGAAGGGCAGGAATCTTATTAGCAAAACCAGCTCCGTGCCAAGTAGAGCGTGTGTCTGAATTTCCGAAGAAAAGAGAGGATCGTAGCTGTTAGTTTTAACCTCAGCCCTTCAAAAATTGGGGAGTTGTGCGTGTGTGTGATACCCCACTCTCTATTTCCCCAATAAACTCTATCTGCATCTTCCATCTGAATCTTTAACCTCTTACTTACCCAAAGCTTGAGCCTTGTTGAACACCCTGTTGTAAGAACTCCTTCCTGACCTCTCCTGTTTGGGAATGAATCTCTACCTTCTTCTCTTACATGCCCATGGTACTTTGTGTCCCCCATTTTAAGACTGCGCACAGACTTATTTAATTACATGCCAGCCAACTTCCTTCATTCTTTTCCCCCACTTATCTTCCTCTTTTTAAATAGCTTTATGGAGATATAATTGACATACAATAAACTGTGTGTATTTAAAGTGTACAATTAGATATGTACAGACATGAGAAACTCTCAGCACCAAATCGTAAGCATGTCTACCACCCTAAAAGGTTCCTTGTGCTTCTTTGAATCCTTTCCTTCTGCCTCCCTTCCCTAAACAACCATGGATCTGCTTTCTGTCACTGCAGATCAGCTTGCATTTCTAGAGTTTTCTATAAATGGAATTATACAATATGTATTCTTCTTGATTGGCTTCTGTCACTGTGCACAATTCTGTTGAGATTCATCCCTTCAACCTTCCCTCCTCATTGGATTGTGGACTTCCCTAGGCAGGAACGATGGCTTGCCCAGGGCATGGAGCTCAGTGATGGGAACAAAGCAAGACCCATGAAGGAGGAGGTAGTGGTGTGACGGGCAGCTCTGGATTTGCTGCAAGAATATATGTGGCTTTCAGGCTGCACTCGGTCACTTGTAGGTGGGTAGCCAGCAGTCAGTCAGTTACTGTCACAGCCTCAGTTTCCTCATCTGTAAATGGAGGGTGATGATAAACTCCCTTCTCTCTGGAGGGTTCTGTGAGACTCCAGTGAGCCAGGAGATAAAGTGCTCTGTAAACTGTGAAAGGTCAGTTCTGGGCAAAGGATTAGGCCTGGATCAAGCCAGCAGGACACTGGGAATGCCCCAGCTCCCAGGGCTAGTCAAAGACAGCCTTGTCATCCAGGAAAGCCATGTGGATTTGCGATTCCTCGCAGAAATGGCCAATAAGAACTATGCCTGGTGGCCTTTAATCCTGGCCCAGTCACCAAAATGTCAAGGATTCTTTCCCCTTGACCCTCCCCCTCTCCCCCTTCCTCTGAGTGGGCTGTGTTTATTTACGAGGTCTCTCTCTCCTTCCAGAGGATTCCTCCTCTGGCCTGGAGCCGGCTGATAAGGGCAGTCCATCTGCTAGGGGCTCCCAGGACCAGCAGGAACAGGAACCAAGCCGGTGGAGGGGAGCAGGAGAGACTGCCAGGCTTGGCTGCAGCTTCCTCTGGCTAGAACTGAGGAGAAAGGGGAGTAGGAGAGAAGGAAATATTTGTCTCACATTTCAAGTCAACTTGACCTATGAAATCACACCAAACTTGGGGAGGCGGCCTATCTTCTCTGATGGACTACATTTCTTATGTGGTATTGCTTAATAAAGAGAAGTGAGGTGAACTGGAAGAGCCCAGAGACGGAGATTCAAGGCCTAGCACAGTCACTAATTTCCAGTGTGAGCTTGCCAAAACTGTGTTCCCTCTCTGGGCTTTAGTTAATTAGAACTATTCACGAAATACCTACTACGTGTCAGCCACCATGCTGCATTTTCCATATAACCTTCAAAGCTATCCTGAGAAGTGAATATTCTTCCTCTCATTTTACAGTTGATGAAGTTGAAGTAATATGTCCAAGGTCACCTAGGAAATAACCAAATTATGAATTTAGTGCTGTCTGGCAACAGAATCCACTTTTTTTTTTTTTTTCCTGAGAGATTAAAGACAACAATTCTCAAGGAATTAGCTTAATAACAAATTATTTGGCTGGGTGCAGGGGCTCACATCTGTAATCCCAGCACTTTGGGAGGATTAGGCGGGTGGATCACCTGAGGTCAAGAGTTCGAGACCAGCCTGGCCAACATGGTGAAACCCCGTCTCTACTAAAACTACAAAAATTAGCCAGGCATGGTGGTGCTGGCCTGTAATTTCAGTTACTTGGGAGGCTGAGACACGAGAATCGCCTGGAACCCGGGAGGTGGAGGTTGCAGTGAGTCTAGATGGCACCACTGCACTCCAGCCTGGGTGACAGGAGACTCTGTCTCAAAAATAATAATAATAATAAATAATAGTAAATTATTTCTTGATCATACTCTGTGGAAAAAAAGGGTCTGTGACCAACTAAATATGGGGAATGCTGCATACAGTGTCCCTGTCATGACGACCCACAATTTCATTTTCATGTCTTAGAAGGTTCTGAAAAATCTTGGAGTGAAGGAATTTAACTCCTTCATTTAACCAAAAATTTCTCATATTAAATTCATCATCAACCTTTTTTTCCTCTGTAAACCTATTCATATGCCAAAGAACAGGTGCTCCTCAGAGCACTGTCTGAGAATCGTGGTTGAATCAGAGTTGGAGGGATTGCAGAGTTTATCCATCTACTTATAAGAGTTTCACTAACAATGCTTTTCTAAACACAGCCAGTGGTGAGAGGCTCCTTACCTAGTGAGAGAGCTTATTCCATTGTTGCACAAATGTACTGGTTAGAATAGTGCTGCCCAGGAGAAAGATACTGAAAGCCACATGTGTGATTCTAAATTTTCTAGGACCCACAGAATAAAAGAAAAAATAAACAAAATTAATTTTAATCATGTATATTAATTAACCCAATAGACCTAAAATTATCATTTCAACCAGTAATCAAAATAATATTAATTTGATATTGTACCTTCTTTTTTAATGAAGTCTCTGAAATCCAGACAACCATATTTCCAGTGCTCAGTAGCCACATTTGGCTAGTGTTTAGCAAAACAAATAGTACAAGGTGTTAGAAGATTCTTTTTCAGGTGGTGCCTGAGATGGAGTCTGGCTCTGTCGCCAGCCTGGAGTACAGTGGTGCGATCTTGGATCACTGTAACCTCTGCCTTCGGGGTTCAAGCGATTCTCCTGCCTCAGCCTCCCAAGTAGCTGGGACTACAGGCGCGCACCACCTCACCCAGCTAATTTTTGTATTTTTAGTAGAGACGGGTTTTCATGATGTTGGCCAGGATGGTCTCAATCTCTTGATCTCGTGACCGACCCGCTTCAGCCTCCTAAAGTGCTGGGATTACAGGCATGAGCCACTGCCCCCGGCCGGTACTAAGCTCTTCTTACCTGTGCCTCTCCTCCAAGGTCTTTGGGGTCAAGGCATGTCTACATGGCCTCACGGGCAGCCGCCAGTCCCGAGGATGAGTTCTCCTTGGCCGTGTCCTCATACATCTTCCCTCAAGAGTTCCTCATCACAGCGCTCAGCCCTCTGGCAGTGATCTGCTAAGATCTGGCTTTCTCTGGAAAAGGGTTTTCCAAACTTTAAAGTGCTGCATGAATGAAAGGCCTCATTCTCCTAACTCCTAGTGAAGCACGCTTAGAGTCCCACAGGACTTCCCATGCTCTCATCACACTGGTGTTTTATAGTGAACCTATTGGCAGTGGCCAACACATTGTCTAGTTTGGGCCAACTCCTTTCTGCCCCATGGGCCTCAGTGTCAGTGACCCCATCTGTCAAATAACAGATTGGAGCTTTCTAGGATTCACACAGTGTAAGCCTTTTCTTATCCACACTTCTCTTTTTGCCTACCTACCAAATTTCTTATTAAACCAAGTCTTCTGTTAGAATTCAGAAATCGTTTTATCTTCCCTTATACCATATAATAAGCATTTCTTGAACGTTTGTCATGTGTCAGGCACTGTGCTGAGAGCTTTATAGATAGCATCTCATTTAAGCCTCTCCATACCCAAGTGAATTAAACACTATTATTATCCCCTTTTATAATTGTGGAAACTCAGGCATCAAGCAGTTGCATCATAGATCACATGCCTGATGAGAACAGCTGGAGATCGCAGTGCAGGGTCTTCTCTTGGCTCCCTGATCCTAGGCCGTGAATCAGGACCACGCCTTGGACCTGAGCTCAGCCCAGGCCTCAGATTACAGAAGAGAGAACAGGGGTCTAGGGAAGTTTTTTTCTTTTTTCCTTTTGTTGTTGTTGCTGAAACCCATAGAGCATCCTCCTTTCTGTTTTGCAGAGGAAGGAAATATGGTTATACTTTCCTTGCTAAGGAAATCCAACCCTCCACAAGTTGACTTTCTTCCCATCCCCTTGACCTTTTAGGAGAAAGGTGAGGCCCCTGGGAAGACTCTGGGAGAGACCAGAGGAGCTCAATGTGCCCTGTCTAGGGCAGGGGTATTTTTAGAGCTGGCTGCACACTGTTTACAAGGAAGCCAGTCCCTTGAGCCTGCCCTCGCCCTACAGGGAAACACCGGCCGCCGGCCCCACCCGCTGGCCCAGGCTCCTGCTGGCCCTCCCTTCCTCCCTCCCTCCCAGCTGTTCCTTTCTTATCGTCTCTATCAACACGTGGGCTCTATCAGCATGTGAGTGTGCTATCATTACCACCCCGAGAGCACAACTGAACAAAACTATAGCCCGGGGCACTGAAAACCTCTTAGAGAGGGCCAGGTGTGACCAGGTACTGGGGAAAAAACAAGAACCTGCCGTCAGTGGAGAAGATGGCCCTGGCAACTGGCGATCAACTGGAAATCCTGCAAGTGGGTATTTCCCCCTGTGAAGGAGCTGTGGAACCTCATTGTCCTGGACCTCCTGAAAGTGAAGGCCTGATAACTGGAGAGGGTGACTTGGGGGAATGAAGAGGCCACAGGCCTGGGCCAGGAGCCAGTTCTGCCTCCAACTCTTACCATAGGCCGGATGCTCTCAATTGTAGCAAGTCACTAACCCTCCAGAGCCTCTCTTTCTGCTGCTGTAAGCCGAGGAGGGCTTGAATGGTTAGGCACATCCAATCAATGACTTAACGTCTCAGGCTCCTCAATGATGAAATGAGAGTGCTTAGGCCTGCCTCACGGGGCTGGTGGTGGATATTAAATAGGGTGGTGTTGTTAAGCCCTGGCACTTGATGGGCATGCAGTACATGCGGCCATGAAGGGTACTTTCCTTATCTTTAGCACTTCACAGTGTCTAGCACAAAGTAAGCACTCAGCAAAAGATGCTTTTCTTTATTCTAGCTTGGAGTTCTTCCACCTCTAAGACTATACAAAAGCTCTCTCCAACTATGCACTTTCTATAATTAAGTACTTATTCCTTCTCCCCCAGCCCTGTGCCCATCCCGCTATGCTTCAGGAGTCTTGTAGAAGATATCAGAATGCCATTTCCTGAGTCCCAGTCTGTATCTTCTAGAAAAGACCGTCCCTCTTCACCCAAGCCCACTGGCTCCTGAGACACATTATCCAGACCCAGTGCAGCTGGACCTGGCCCAGGTCAGCCAGGCTTCCTAGGGTCCCACCCCAAGCTTGCAGGGCTGGGTGGGAAGCTGGACTCAGGCAGCCCCACCCCATCCAAGCTTCCCCGGATGTGGGTATAGAGATTACAAGGCCTTCAGCCTCCTCAGAGGAAGTGCCCTCTTCCTCTGCCCTGTGGGCAGACTGGACTTCTCTAGCAGCTGCATGAGATTGCAAGATTGTTATTTGAGGTGGGTAAATTCTCACTAAATGTTCTCCCTCCTCACTGCCTCCTCCACCTACCCCTTCGATTTCTCTCTCTCCCTTCCCATCCCTTTTTCCTTCCTCCTCCTCCACTTCCTTCTTCTCTTCTTCCTCATACTCATTCTCTCTTCCTCTTCTTCCCTACAGCTGTGCTTTTGATCCAAGTGACAGCCTGCTTATATTCCGAAGAGGGGGACTCACCGAGGAGAGAAGAATTAGCTCTTCTCTGTGGCTTCATGCCTCACCTCTCAGTCCTTCCACAAAGTTGTCCACAGAGGTATTCTGGTTGTCTCTGGTTTATGTGCCAGGCACTGGGCCAGCGCCTAAGGGGCATAGCAAGGGGCTTGCACAGAGCTAGTTAGCCTGCTGGCCTGGGCCAGACAAGCACACTTGGTTGGTTGGGTTGCTTATTAAAAAGGTGTCACTTCTGGCCACCTTCTGTATTGTCTCAAGGTCTTGCATACACGCTCTGTTTCTAGAGTCATTTTACTGTGTCTTCAACAACTCTCCTAACAACATATTACCTTAACTTTAACTAGCAGGCGCCACTTTGGGAGAATGTGTTTCTTCTCCCTGTCCCTTGCCCACCAGGAAAAAGAAGCAGCACTTTTTTGTTGTGTTGTTGCTGTTGTTGTTCTTTTTTGAGACTGTGTCTCACTCTGTCCCCTGAGCTGGAGTGCGGTGGCATGATCTCGGCTCACTGCAACCTTTACCTCCCCAGTTGAAGTGATTCTCCTGCCTCAGCCTCACGAATAGCTGGGATTACAGGCACCTGCCACCATGCCCAGTTAATTTTTGTAGTTTTAGTAGAAACAGGGTTTCGCCACATAGGCCAGGTTGGTCTCGTACTCCCGACCTCAGCTGATGCACCCACCTCAGCCTCCCAAAGTGCTGGGATTACAGGTACGAGCCACTGCCCCTGGCCAAAAAGCAGCACATTTAATAGCGCAAATGGCCAAATGAGTAACAGGGCCACTCATAGGTGGCTTGAGTGCGGAGTACTGGCAAGGAAGGACGTCAGGAGAGGAGGCTGGAGACCCAGCATGGGCCAAATCATGCCAGTAGCTACCACTGGAAGCCATTGTCCCACTCATTCTGTAGCAGGGACTGCCTCTAGCAAGACATGGAGGCTGGGCTAGAGAATGGAGGGAAAAGGAGCAGGTAGACCTGATGGAAAAGAGTGACAATTCTTCTGGCCTCATCAAGCCTTTTTATCCCAGATCTTTTCTTCTAAGCCACCCCTGCCTTTACAAATCTCAAGGGTTCTAAGAGGCATGTGTTCATTCCCAAGCCACTTCTATTCTCTCCCACACACACACACACACACACATACACACACACACACAACACTGACAAGGGTGGTTACAAAGCTTTAATAAATAAGACAATGTTAGAAGGAAAGCCCTTTGGAAAGCACAAGCAGTTCTCTTTCTGCTCGCCTTCAGCTGCTATTCCTATTCTACAAGGGGAAATCCTCACCCGGAAAACCTTGTTCACACTGGCACAGGTCCCAGGGCGTGAGCCCCTGTGGAGGCTGGGTCTCTCTGTTTCCATTTCCCTTGTTGACTTCCAGTGCGACTGTTGTTAGCTCACAGACAGACAGGCAGTTCTCCATGACTTGCCAGCTGCCAGGCTGATTCCGCTTTGGTTCCCTAGAGAACAAGCCTGATATCAAGGATTCAGAGGGGGCCAAGGGGCCTCTGGTCAAGGAGGGAATCTCAGGTGTCCAGACGGAGTCAGACAAGGCCTTTTGTTTAGGCTGCAGCTTCGAGATAACCTGCCACTTCTATAAAGCTTCCCAGCAAGATAGAAGTTGCTGAGGTGACCTGGGAGTTAGGAAAGAGGAAGCAACAGGGGAGGAGAGGGAATCCCAGGAAGAGAGACGGAGCTTCGCAAAGGCACAGAGGTGTGAACAAGCAGGACAGGTTTGCAGTTTGTGACCGCTGCTCCCCTGAACACAGCTTCCCTGTTAATTAGTCGCATTTTTGCTTTGATCACTTCTCCCCAGCTGCGCCATCCCCATCAAGTACCAAGTTCCGTGCAGATTCTACCATCTTGTAGGTCTCTGCTATCCATCTCCTCTTCTCTACCCCCTCTGGCCATTGTCTGGGACACATAGTCTTCTGGCCTAGACTAATTAGAACAGTTTTCTCACCGATCTCCTTGCCTCTAGTTTCTCCCACCTTCCAATCCATCCACCTCATAGCTGCCAAAATAATCTTTCTGACATACAAATCCGATTGTGCTGTGTTCCTTTTCTGCTTAAATCCTTCAAGGACACCCCATGACCTCTGGGACCAATTCTGTAGCTTAGGACTCAGAACCTCCATTATCTGATCCCATTGTCTTCCTCTCCTGCCTAATTTCCCAACAAAACCTACACAAACCCTGAGTTATTGCCACACTAACTATCAGTTCCCCCAAATGAGGCATACAGTTTAATGCTGTCTGTCGCTCTTCCTTTTACCTGGAATTTCCTCCACCCCTATCTTTCTGGCTAACTCCTACTCCTTCTTCAGAACCCAGCTAAGGAGTCACCCCCTCTAGAAAGGTTTCTCTGATCCCCTCCTGTGTGCTCTCAGAGCCCACTGTACGCGTATCTCTAGCATCGAGGTTCTTAGGGCTAGAATTCAGGAGCTTTGTGAATTTGTATGGAGAAAGAAATGCTCACTAACCTGTACCTAAAATTAATCTAACATTTCCTTCAATTATGAATGTAGGCTTAAATCACAGTGACATCAATGTTTCCTGTAATTTATCACTAATAGAAATCATAGTTATTTTCATATCACTTTACAGTTATTACAGATTATCTAAAAATTTTACCTATGATTATCAATATTTTGAAAATAAAATAGTTAATAGACCTATAGATCTGGTGACTCAGTGTATAAATATGAAACCACATACATTATTTCCAGTTTTTTTTTGTTAACTTTGGAAAAATCATTGCTTTCTTTGCTATTGTATGTATTTAATTTTACGCATTTTAAAATGTTATTCTGAGAAGAGGCCCGGGGCACCACCAGAGTGTCCAAGGGCTTCCCAGCATGAGTGGTGGCACCTTCTCTGGCATAATCCTCTTACACCCCCCACTGTAACCGTTGATTTATCTTGTCTACCTCTGTCAATAGAGTGTGTGCATCTTGAAAGAAGGGGGCCCTCCTTTTACCTGCAAGACAATGCAATGCATGGCACTTAGCATATTCCTAGAAATATTTTTTGAAATAAATACATGCAGACAAAAAGGAAGAAAAGAAAGGAAGGAAGAAGGGAAAGAGGGGGGAAAATTTGATCTTCAAAGGCCATCTGCTCTTCCCCTCTGCCTTGGACACTCTACTCCCAGCTGTCTCTGTGACTAGCTATCCTGCCTCCTCTGTGCCTCTGCTCTAATGTGATCTTCTCAGGGGGACCATCCATAGCACTGTATTTGAAATTACAGTTCCACCCCACAGGCATGCTCAGTCCCCCTTCCCTGCTGTGTCTTCTTAACACTTAGCACCATCAGACATACGATGTGTTTCTGACTTTTTATTTATTAACTCCTTGCCTCTCCTCACTAGAATGTAACCTTCATGAGTTACATTTTACCACATCATTCATGTCTGTATCCCTAGCACCTAAAATAGCACTCAACGGATAATAAGCATTAAGTAACTTGAATGGGTCAATGGAAGCAAGCAAGTGGTGAAGACCCATCAGTGGGCATGAGCCCATTCTGTTGGGAGAGGTTGAGGGCTGCCAGGGTCAGTGGCAGAGCCAATTGGCTATGGGTGAGTGGTGGGAAGAAGCTTGGGTTGTTTGGATTGGCCATGGACAGAAGGACCTGGCACCATGGCTGTGGAGTTGGGCCCTGTGGCACAGTGCCTATATTCAGTGGAGAAATGACAGAGTCCCAGGAAGGCTGACTGACCCAGGAGCAGGACTGGGGGAACAGTATGGAGGCTCACAGGGAACACATCCTATCTCAAGACCATTGCTGTTGGATCAACAGCCTAGATTTGGGAAACTCCTGCCACCCTATTTTCCTCAGTGTCTGGGAAAGCCAAAGCCTGTTCTCCTGTGAGGCCTGACAGCTCCAAGAACTCAGAAAGATTCAGGAATCACAATAAGTATGGCCCCCTGGATTTCTCCTCTGCCACAGTGCTTAGTCATTGAGGTGGTGGTGGTCCTTCCTCCACTAGGCAGCGAGCTCTCTGATGACAGCACTACCTCACAGTCTTCACTCGTTAGCAGTACAAGGCCAGGACTGACAGACCATTTATTGATGGAAAAGTCGTGATTAGAAAATCACAAATGTGATATTGATCATTCGATTAAATCATGGGGAGAGTAATGAACTTCAAGCTCCTATGGTAACCAGGTACTGTGCTGGCTATCTGGGCCACAGAGCTGAATCAATTGGGGCCCCCTCATCTCCAGGAACTTGTGGCAGAGGGGGAGCTCAACATAAAAATGGGCAATAACAACACAGTGTGCCAAGGTTGAGGGGCCATACTTAGGAAACTGCCTCCCCCAAATCTTCTGGTACTTACCAACCTAAGTTACATTATTATTTAATTACTTGTACTCTGTCCTCCCATGAGATATAAGCAATAAGAAAAGCTTTGTCTTGTTCATTGCTCTCCTCGTAGCACATAGTAGATGCTCACTTAGCTTGTGAAAGCACAGAAAGTTGTGGGTGCCTAGCTCCGTCCAGGGATGGGAGCCTCAGAAAACTTCCAGCAAGAAGAGGCCTTGGCCAAGAACACAACATTCCAAAGCTCACGCCCTTCAGCATTCCTCATTTCATGACTTCTTCGCAATTCAGCGAAGTCACACCCTTTTATGAATGAAGAAACAAATCTCAGAGACAGGAAAAAGCTTGGTAAAGGCCACTCAGCTGGCAGAGCAGGGCCCACATCTCCCCGCTGAAAGTCTGTGCCTTCTCCACACTGTTCTACCTCCTGCCGACACATGAAGAGGACTCCTTGTGGCAAAGGATGACCTGCTGTCCATGCAGCTTCTGAGAGGTTGAGAGACCATTCCCAGGGAATGGAGGGGGCTGAGTCCAGAGAGAGAGAGATCATCTCCAACATCAGCAGCTAAAGGAATGTACTTTCCCAGGAGCTCTACACATGTTCACTCATTCTCCATAATCACCTTGTACTGGAGGTTTGATTATTGTTCCCAATTTATAAATCAGCAAACTGAGGTACTATTAGGCAACTTTCTTAGATCACACTGGTGGTAAGGGAAATGTCTTGGGTTCAAACCCACACAGTTGATCTTAGAGCCTTTACTTTTAACCATGTTGTCTCCTGCCTCAATAGAGCGTGCCCACCTTGCCCAACTCTGGGAGGCTGCTAGAAACTTCGCAGTTAAGCACTGTTCATGTTTTAGACATGATACTGGGTACTCCCAGGAAAAGCTACAAAGAATAAATGTCTAAACTTCCTGCCTTCAAGAAGTTGCCAACTCAGAAAAGAAGACATAAGAAATCAATGAAACTAAAATAAAAGGTACAATGCACAGAGGATAGGACATTTGAGCTGGGCCTTGTAAATTAAATAGAGAATGGTGCTCCAGGAACAGGTCTCAGCATATACCACCTTATCCAGGCATGGCAGTAAGCTCCAGGTTAGGAGAACATCAAATCAATTTGTGTGTCTGGGGAACAGAGGGTATGGGGTGAAGATAGGGGCATGTCAAAGGAGAATTGAGCCCCAGATCCTGGAGAGTTTGAATTAATACAGTAACTGAATTTGCTCACTGTTTAGGAGACGCTGACCAATCAGACGTGGGGGAAAGAGGAAGTAATATAATCTGACCTGCGTTTTAGGAAGATCATGGGGTGTCTTGGAAGCAGTGGAGAAGGAAAAGGCTGAAGAAAGGCAGACCGGTGAGTCACTTAGCTCTGTCTGCAAAATCAACCACCCTATAACCTAGAAGTCTAAAATAAACACTGTCTTATTATTGTTCACAAGTCTAGGAGTCAGTGGGCAGCTCTGCAGCGAGCTACCTGCTCACGTGTTTGCTGGGTACTGGATGGGGCAATGGAGGTGACTGGGGCACGTGTCTCTTATTACTTTAGGCTTCTTCTCATGGTAGATGGTTGCCAGGTTACCAAGGAAAGCAAGAAGAGCAAGCCCTGATGCACAAGCTCTTTTTGAGCCTTGGGTTATGTCATCTTTCTTAGTGTCTCATTGGCCAAGCACAGATTCAAAGCGTGGCACGATAGACAGCATTTCTTGACGGCAAGAACAGCAAAGTCATATAACAAAGCGGTGTGCATAGGGATGGATGAATTTGGAGTCATTTTTGTTAGGAGGCCATTTCTGTAATGGGCCAAGCAAGAATTAATAGTTGTTTAACTTAGGAGATGGCAGAAGAAACAGAGAGACGATCAGAATATATTTGAGACATATTCAGGAGATGATTATGAGGGAGAGGAAAGAATTCAGGATACCTTCTGGGTTTTTGGAGAAAGTAACTGGACAGTTGGTTCTTTGTATCAATGAAGGGACCAAAAGGAGAGGCAGGTTTATGAGTTGTAAACACATTCCAGCTCATACGATTCCACTGAGGTCTATGAAGGTGCTACCTTCCTTTCTTAGAGAAATGTTTTTTCCCCCCAAGCCTCCCCCGACTCTGACCATGTATCCACATGGAAAGTGAGATCACTGGCATGACCCTGCCTTCCTAACAATAGTAATTGGCCAGATGTAGACATCTGATTCAAACTGGAAGTGCCTAGTCCCACATCCACTGCCAGCCAGGTCCGCCATGTACAGTTGTACAGGTTATGCCCTGTACAAGCTTGTCAGGCAGCAGGGATAATAAGTGGGGACTGGAATACAGCCTGTGCTCTGCGTGGCAAGCTTGCACCTGTGAAGCTGCAGACACTCAGAAGATAGCACCCTCTTCTAACTCCCACAGAAGTGCTCTGTGCTGCCAGCCCCAGTGGCTGGTCTAGGGGCAGGCCCATATGCCACACTAGGTAAATTGGACTCCCCCTAGCAATTATGCCATTGGAGCACATGGGAAAGAGGTTTTTTCTACTCTGGCCCTAAAACTGTATAGATGGGAGTGTGTAGCATCCACATCGCTGTGATGTTGAGGAAACTGGTGAGAGAGAATGAGGGCAGTACATCAATGAACTCAGAAAACGTAGGCGTAGGAGAAAGAGAGCTGTCAGAATCAGAGCACCCTGTTCCAGTCAACTCTGCCCTTCCTGGGGGGGCTTGGGAGTTTGGTTTCTCCATCAGTTCTTTGATTGTCCCTATATTCTGCTGATTTAAATTCTCCTTTTTGGCTTATGCAAGTTCAAGTTGGGTGTTTGCTCCTTGTAACCAATACAATCTTACACAATAAAGTAAAGAAGTTCATGTGTTTAGATTTGGAGAGGAGGAGACTGGCATGAAAGACAGGTCAGAGGGCGAATTGAAAGAATGGGTGACCAGTTTGATGAGAGTCATGTGAAAGAAGGGATGTCCTAGGGAAGTTCTGGGCTTTTGGCTTGAGAGACTGTAGAGGGATGGGGATCTCAGCAGAAGTAGACAACCCAAAAAATAAACTGTGTTGGAGTGGAGGGAGGGAATATGCATTCTTCCATTTATTCATTGAACAATTGTCTCCCAAGCCTTGTCTAGGCACTGGGGACTCAGCAGTGGATAAGGTGACCTTAGATACAGATAGTATCTGTAGGACATCATTGACTATTTATTCAACAGTAAGCACCCACTCTAGGCCAAGCATTGTATCTAGAACTGAGCATAAATCCAGGCAGTGATGTCCAGCAGGCAGCTGGAAAGAGGGTGGAGCTGGCATTTCTGTTGTAAGCATCATCCCCCATGGGGATAATTTTGGAAGTTGTGGGAGAGAGCACTTGGAGAAGAAAAGTCTAATTCCACAAGCCTTGTCCATCATGCCTCGGCTTCATTTGTGGGTTGGGAACACAGTGTTTCTTTGGCTTGTATGGCTGAGAGGCAGACGCAGACAGAGTGTGAGTGGAAGAGCCCAATCTGGGGCCAGCCTGGAGTCAACAGCAGGCCTACCAGGTAACCGATCGTGTATGACCCTGACTGAGTTGGCTAATCTCTCAGAGCCTAAGTTTTCTCAGTTCCAGAAGAAAAAACAGGAATTCGTATCCCCATGTTAAGAAAGAATGTTTGTAAAAGTATATTCATTCAACCACAAACAGGTATTGAACACCAATACGTGCCATGTTCCAGGGTAAAAACCTCAAATGGGAGTATCAGAGCCATCATCTGGGAGGGATACCTGAATCTTTGTGGCTGCCATAGCTGGATTCTGCTGCCCCTAAAGCTGCCAATCTCCCCCTGCCCACCACCAATCAACACCAATCTGCCCCTTCCCCAGCCCATCTGAAAGGCAATATTTTTGTGATTAGCAAAGAAAGAAAAAAACTCATGTTATGCTGTCCTCTGGAGAGCTGGTTTCCAGAGCGGCAGAAAAAGGGCCCACGTGAACCATGCTGTTCTTGGCAGCCCCCTGTGCTGTTCCTCACAGCCAGAGGCTTAAAGCTTTATTTGTGGTTTGAGTTACAGGCAGGGGTGAAAACCCCAGGAAAGTGGGGGAAGGGAGAAAACATTTTAAAAGTTGAGAAAATTGCCCTGTGTTCTCAAGTGCAGGCAATTTGTCCAAACACCTGAGCTCTGTAGAATCCTAGTGGTCTGACTGTGGTTTTATACTCTGGGGCTCTGGGCCCAGCATCAAGGGCGGAGGACATTTTTTCATACATTAAGAAAATCACAAAATCACTTTTTACAAGATATTAATGAATAACTTTGCTGCTTCAATGGTGACATTGTTGGAGGTTTTGAAAAAAAATCCAGGTTAGTGTTTGGGGGTGATTTTTGCTTTGAAGGCTGCTACATAAGGTATTTCACAGTCATTAAACAGGAGCTTTGGATGTTGCCCCCAGGATCCCTTGCAGAGGACACTAAACATATTAGAGATAGAAGAGCCCTTTAAGATCTTTAAATCCAACCCTCTCCTTACACTGATGATAAAAACAAGGCCCAGAGGAAGTAAGAAATATGTCCAAGGTAACACAGCAAGTCTGTGGTAGAAGCAAGTCCTGATGCCAGGACCCGGAGGTCTTTGCAGCAGCCTTTGAGGCAGCCTGGAGGTGACATTGCACCTCAGAAACCATGACTGGCCTCCCGCTCATGTTGACATTTCTGCGGCAGTGACTTTGAAAGCTGCCTTTTATGGCTCTGGCTTTGGAAGGGCAAACACTGTTATCAGTAAAACAACACAGGTGCCTTCCAAAGTTGGAGCCAGGTGGAGCCAAGCAGGAAGGGAGACCCCTCTGCACGGGCAGACATGACCCAATCACCTGTCTGGGTTCAGAAGGGTGCAAAGACCCTCCTTGGGGACTGGAACAAGAGGCTTCTGTGGTGATGAAGGGCATGGCTTGGGGGCCAGACACCATGGCTTCAAGTCCCAGCAACATGCCTGGCTAACTGCAACCTCAACCAGCTCCCCTGACTGAGTGTCAGTTTCCTCAGCTAGAAAACAGGGACACTGATAGCTCAGTCCCATGACTGAGCATACTTTAGGTGCTCAGTAGCCACATGTGGCTAGTGGCTACTGTATTGTACAGCACAGATACAGAATTATCACAGAAAATACTATCATGCAATGCTGGTAGGGGCTCTCGGCTCTTGACATTAGTTCTGGATCTCACCCACTTCAGCTACTGAAAACAGAAGACTGGTCCAGGTGAGGTCTCCAGCTCTGAGGTCTGGGGCTCACGGTAGGGACATCTACAGTTCCTGGCTCCTCTCTCTAGCTTTGAGTCTTCTCTATTACTGCAAGGATTTGGCTTCAAGGTTGGACCCTGGCTGAGTGCCTTTCTTCTGCTTCCCTGAGCAGAACCCCAGGGTGAGAGGATGTGTGGGGTGAGGGGAAGAGGCTGGGCAATACCTCCTGTAATGGCAGGTGTCCAGAGTCTGAAAGCCTTGGGTTCAATTCCTGGCTCACTCACTTGGGTGTTAATGGCTCCAGGTAAGTCACCAAACCTCTCAGAGCCTCAGTTCTCCCACCTGTGCTCACTCTGGTAAGGGGTAACGAGGTAATGGAGGGAGAAACACTTTGGAATCTGTGAAGTACACTGTTCAGAATGAGAAACTTCTGCAAGTAGGGGATTGACATTCTCCTTGCTCTGCTCCTTCTTCACTAAAAGAGTATTTAGATAGAGGCAGATAGCTGCTGTCTTAGAATATATGCAAAAAGATGTTTTATTTAGAAACATTTTCCAGACGTCTGGAGATGAGAAGAACCTGCTATCCCAGAGACACCCTGAAAGAGTCCCCTAGAGGAGAACAGGAAAAGGAAATCACTCTCTGAACACCTATTATAGTCTAGATACTGTGACAGTCCCTTTCATATATGAAGAGTGGCGACAATGATGATGCTGGCTAAGAAGAAAGTTGAGTGCCCACTGTGTGATAGGTACCATTTTGAGTGCTTTACGTATATTATTCCCATTTTACAGATGAGGAAGCTGAGGCACTGCAAAGTAAAGCTAAGATTCCAAGGTCACCCTAAGCTAAGATGTAAATGGCAGCAGCCAGAGTCCCAGGGCCGTGTGCATAGTCATCTCCACACTGCATTTAGTCTGCACATTGTGAGAGTCTCACGTAACACCACCTGCCACTTTCAGATAAGGAACTGAGCCTCAGGAAGATTAGGTTACTTGCTTAGGGTCACATAGAGGGGAGAGAGGAGGTTCATTGAGTGTTTTGCTTTTTTTCTTCTTTCTTCAAAAATATTTCCTTCTTTGGCCATCTTTTTGACAAAAAAGGCATTGTTGATTCATTTGCGTCTGATTCTTTCTTCCTATTATTTCCTCACTTGAGTCCTGTTTTCCCCTTAGGATCAGACAGAAGAAGTCTACTGCCTTGTTCACAGGGAAATCGCTGAAATACCCAAAGCCCATCCTCCCAACACTTTTGCTTCTTTTCTTCTCCAGGAAAAGAAATACAACTTTGGCAAAGATAACAGTACCGTTCCCTGCAGTGTTCCCATTCTGCTCTATTGAATAAGTTCCAGTTAGACTATGACTACGTGAAAATGTGGAACCAGACCTTCACCCCACATTCCATCTCCAGCTCTACCACAGAGGAAGTGCAATATCACCTTAGTTATTCCACACATTATGCTCCTCGTGATACAACCAGAGTTTGTTCACATCAGCAATCTTGGCAGCTCTCACCACGCTGCTGACTCACAACTCTCTCATGTCCCAATTTCCTGTCCATTGTTCTTTCCTCTACTTGGCCTGATTTCTAAAGGCCTCTCTTGGTTGCATTAGGAGGGATTCCTGAGGAATTCCCTCGGCAGTTACCTTGGGGCAGCCCTCAGGTTTGGGGCTGATCCATGTCCTCTAAATGTAGGACTTCAAAGCTCTCAAAGATAGGCAGACCCAGTGGGAAGCTGCGAAATGGTCTCTGACCCCTCTGGGAGAGCTGGCAGTCAGAAGGCCTTTTGGAAAGAGTCAGATCTGACCCATAAGTGCCTGGAAAACACCCTGTCTGGGGGAATAAATGCCACTGTGCCCTTGACTGAGGCTTCAGAAGAATTTAGGAGCTGCAGTTCATACACACATGCATTCATTTTCAAGTAACGGTTTTCAGTTCAGGCTTTGGAGCCACATAAGCCTGGCTTCAAAGTCACTTTCCAGCTTTGTGACTTTAGGAAATCTCCACATTTTTAAACCTCCATTTTTTTCCTATAAAACTGGGGCCTTCATGGTTCTTACTTCATCATGATATTGAGGGAATGAAAGAGAAAGCATAAATAAACGGCTTAGCCTCGTGCCTTGGCACATAGAAAGTACTCGGCGCTTTTGATTATTTCTTCATGTCTTTGTTCTCCTGGTGAAGCATTTATTCACTAAGTGTTCACCAAGAGGCTGCCGGGGCAGCTGGGTGCCGCGGCGGAAAGAACACAGATGCTAATAAAAGCCTGAGCACAGAATCAGGCTCTTTGGGTAAAGATGCTCCAGGGGACCAGCTGAACACTTTACAGGGACCTTGCTCTGGCTCTGCATTTGGACTGCTGAGCTCCCACTCACTTCATCCCCTCACCCACAGCACACACACCAGCTTCTGGGCCATTTTGAGTTTGGATCGTCTCAGATTACGCTCAGTGTGACCTTGGGCAAATCCCATCACTCATCTCAGCCTCTGGCACATTTTCTATAAAACAGAGATAATAATACCCACCATGCCAAGTTTCTGTAGTAGATTAACCAACAGCAAATGTGAAGTGCCCAGCCAAGCCCAGCATGTGGTTGACGCTCCACAACTTCTAGCTCCATTCCCCCCCATCACGCCTTCCATAACCATGTGCCCAGCTTGGGCTAGATGCTGGTGGTCAAAAGATTAAAAGAAGCTAGACCTGCCTGCAGGGAATTTAAGCTTTGGTGGAGGAAATAAATAGTTGAACCTCTACCCCAGAGAAAGAGTGCTAAGGGCTGTGATGGAATTATGTCTGAGGGGTTATGGAACACGAGGAAGGGCAAATCACTTTGCCAGGTTGGCCCTCAGTTTCCTCATGTGTCAAATGAATGAAGTTGGTTAACACCCCACGCAAGATGACTTCAGTGAGTTAGTGAAACTACATGTTGGAAAGTTTCACTCTGTGCTAATGCTTCTACTTATTTATCTGTTTCTCTATTAGAACTTCACCTACTTGAAGGGGTTCTCTTCTAAGTGTATGTCTTATTCATTCCTCTGTCCCCAGCACACTGGCATAGAACTGGTGCCCAGTCAACATCTGTTGAGTAAACTGATAGAAGGATTTATTATCCAAGCTTATCCTCCCAGAGCCCAGAGAGATACACCATCCTATAGATGGAGGAAAAACTGAATACAGAGTTCAGTGAGTGGCCTGGCAGTCGGTGGCCGAGCCAGGCATCTTGGAACCTGCGGTGATGACCTTTTTGCTAGATTTCACAACACAGACCACTCTGGCTCGGGTGGGGTGACACTGCTCTCCTGGAGGTGACTCAGCTTTCCCTGGGGGGTCACTGAACCAATCCATCAGCCTTCACAGTGAGTCATGGGCTGAGGTGAACTTCAGACCTGAGGAGAGAGCAGGGCTGCCCTACGACATGGGTGTGCCTAGGGTTCCCCTCAGTCCAGCTGAGCACACCACCTGGGAAATCCCTCATAGGCTGAAGATGGGGTGGGGACAAGGGCTTCACACCAGATCCACACCCATCTCCCTCAAGAGTGTCTAAAGAGCAAGACCTGTCCTGTCACTGTGATTGGTGGGCTCTGACTCAGAGGCGCCCCTTCTCCACCACCAGTGTCCCGTCCTCAGCATTGGCCCCAGTGATCTTTTGTCCTGCCTGGACTCCCAGCCTCGACTCTACCAACCTTCCTTTCAAAGAAGTTAAGTGATTTGCCATAACCACACATTATAAGTGTCATGTGCTTATGTTCAGAAATTCTTGACTGGCTCCCTGGGACCTGGGAAATAAAAATCTAAACCCCCAGCTCAGCACTCAAGGTCATCTTGCTGAAGCCTCAGCCTACTTTTCCCATTTTTTCCTCTATACACCCTTGAATCCTTCACTTTACATGGGTCCGTGTGTTGCGATTCTTCAGAGTTGCGCTTTACTTTCCCTTCTCCTTGCCCTTGCTAATATACTAACTCACTTTCATCTGGAATGCGCTTCCCATGTCTTACCCATTCTTCAGATGTAAGCTTAAAACCACCTCATTCAGGAAGTCTTCCCAGATCTCCTCAGCCCAAACACTAGGATAATGCCAGTTATGTTTATTGATAATTTCTGTTGTGCAAATACTGTGCATACTGTGCAAAATGTTGTGCATACTCTGCAAAGTATGATCAATACTTTATATACTCCATTTAATGTGATACTTCCAACAGTCTTACAGGTAAGTGAATATTTATTACCCCCATTTTATAGATGTAGAAACTGAGACTCAGAAAGGAGAGCTAACTCGTCCACATTTACATACCTCTCAAACGCCAGTCTGCCCCGACTCCAAGTTGCTCCATGACTTTGGTTTGCGCTGCGCATGCTCTTTGCACCTCTTTGGGGTACTCATCTTGTTGGGTGTTGTATTTTCCTATGAGACTCGTCCACTGAGTTCTACTGTGATCTTCCTGAAGACAGGAGACCAGCTCTGTATGTAGCGTCTGACATAGACCGGGCCATGACGCAGATAGCAAGAGCAAAAGAGCGAGAGTTATGGAGCACCGCCATGTGCTAGTCCATGCTAGTTACCATACACACACGTACATAGCATTTAAGTGTTGTCAGTCTCATTTTATAGACGAGGAAACAGAGGCACAGCAAGGCTAAATAACGTGAAAAAATCTATGAGAACAAAAAAAAAAATTGGGGTAGACTTACGTGGAATCATCTAAAAAATATACCATTAAGTGAAAAAAAACGGAGTGCCTGTTTGCATCATGTGTTCTCACTAGGGAAAATAAAAACATAATAAAACACACATATGTGGCCAGGTGCAGTGGCTCAGCCTGTAATCTCAGCACTTTGGGAGGCCGAGGTGGGTGGATCACAAGGTCAGGAGTTCAAGACCAGCCTGACCAACATGGTGAAACCCTGTTGGTTTTTGTATTTCTACTAAAAACACAAAAATTGGCCGGGCGTGGTGGTGGCACCTGTAATTCCAGCTACTCAGGAAGCTGAGGCAAGGGAATCATTGGAACCTGGGAGGTGGAGGTTGCAGTGAGCCAAGATACTCCAGCCCGGGTGACAGAGCAAGACTCTGTCTCAAGAAAAAAAAAAAAAAAAAAAAAAAAAAAAAAAATATATATATATATATATATGTATATTTGTTTATGTGTTTATGCTGAGACTGCTTTAGGGACACACAAGAAACTGCTTTTGGGGAGGTGACAAAGGAGGGGCTTAGAGGAATAGAGACTAAAAAAGGATTGAAGGGGACTTATTTTTTAAATCATCTAATAGTTTGTGTTATATAGGGTTTTTAAATTATTTGCATGCATTTCTCAAAAATAAAATTTGCTTATTTAAAATATGGATCCATGAAAACTTTTGAAGATCAAACATTCCAAAAAGAATTTAGCCTCTGGCTTTTCTGACTCCAGGAATCTTTCTATTATATAACCATCTCATTTCTGACATACAGGCATACCTCAGACATACCGTGGGTTCAGTTGCCGAACACAGCCATAAAGCAAACATCACAATAAAGTAAGTCACACAGATTTTTTAGCTTCTCAATGCATATGAAAGTTATGTTTATACTGTACTATAGTCTGTTAGGTGCGCAATAGCATTATGTCTTTAAAAACACTGTATATACCTTAATTAAAAACAATTTTATTGCTAAAAAATGGCAACCATCATCTGAGTCTTCAGTGTGTTGTAATCTTGCTGGCAGAGAATCTTGCCTTGATGTTGATGGCTATTGACTGATCATAGCAGTGTTATGATTGAAAGTTGTTGAAAATTGGGGTGACTGCAGCAATTTCTTAAAATAAGGCAACAGTAAAGTTTACTTCATCGACTGATGTTTCCTTTCATTCCATCTTTCGTGACAGATTTCTCTGTAGCATGCAATGCTATTCGACAGAATTTTATCCACAGTAGAACTCTTTCCAAAATTGGAGTTAATCCTCTCAGGTCCTTCTGCTGCTTTATCAACTAAATTTAGGTAATATTCTAAATCCTTTGTTGTCATTTCAACAATAGTAACAGCGTCTTTACCAGGAGTAGTTTCTATCTCAAGAAAGTACTTTCTTTGCTCATCCATAAAAAGCAACTTCTCCTTCATTCAAGTTTCATTATGAGATTGCAGCAATTCAGTCCCATCTTCAGGCTCCACTTCTAATTCTAGTTCTCTTGCTATTTTTGCCACATTGCAGTGATTTCCTCCACTGAAGCTTGGATCTCTCAAAGTCATCCATCAGGGTTAGGTTCTACTTCTACCAAACTCATATTAATGCTGGTATTTTGACCTACCATGAATTACAATCGTTCTTAATGGCACCTAGAATGGCTAATCCTTTCCAGGATGTTTCAAATGTATGTTGCCAAGAACCATCAGAGGAATCACTATCTATGACGGCTATAGCCTTATGAAATGTATTTCTTAAATAATAAGACTTAAAAGTTGAAATTACTCCTTGATCCATGGCCTGCAGAATGGATGTTGTGTTAGCAGGTATGAAAACATCTATCTTCTTGTACATCTCCATTAGAGATCTTGGGTGACCAGGCGCATTGCCAATGAGCAGTAACACCTTGAAAGGAATCTTTTTCTGAGCAGTAGGTCTCAACACTGGGCTTAAAATATTTAGTAAACCATGTGGTAAACAAATGTGTTGTCATCCAGCTTTGATGTTTCATTTGTAGAGCACAGGCAGAGTAGATTTAGCCTAATTCTTAAGGGCCCCAGGGTTTTGGGATTGGTACATGAGCATCAGCTTCAACTTAAAGTTACCAGCTGCATTATTAACAAAAGTCAATCTATCCTTTGAAGCTCTGAAGCCAGGCATCGACTTCTCTTTTGCTATGAAAGTCCTAGATGGCATCTTCTTCCAGTAGAAAGCTGTTTCAGTTACATTGAAAAATCTATTGTTTAGTGTAGCCACCTTCATCAGTGATCTTAGCTAGATCTTCTGGATAACTTGCTGCAGCTTCTACATCAGCATTTGTTACTTCATCTTCCATTTTTATGAGATTGAGACTTCTTTCCTTAAACCTCATGAACCAACCTCTGCCAGCTTCAGACTTTTCTTCTGCAGCTTCCTCACTCTCAACCTCCTTAGAATGAAAGAGACTTAGAGCCTTGCTCTGGATTAGGCTTTAACTTAAGGGACTGTTGTGGCTGGTTTGATCTATCTAGGCCACTAAAACTTTCTCCATCTCAGCAATAAGGCTGTTTAACTTTCTTGTCATTTGTGTGTTCACTGGAATAGTGCTTTCAATTTTCCTAAGGAACTTTTCTTTCACATTCACAACTTGGCAAACTGGTGCAAGAGACCTAGATTTCAGCCAATCTCATCTTTCAAGATGCCTTCCTTATTAAGCTTTATTATTTCTAGCTTTTGATTTAAAATGAGAGATATCACTCTTACCTTCACTTGAACATTTAGAGGCCACTGTAGGGTTATTAATTGACTTAATTTCAGCATTGTTGTGTCTTAGGGAATAGGGAGACCTGAGGAGAGGGAGAAATATGGGGAATAGCCAGTTTGTGAATTATGTTTACCATCTTATATGGGAGCAGCTTGTGACACCTTAAAACAATGACAATAGTAACATCAAAGATCACTGATAGCAGATCACCATAACAGATATAATAATACTGAACGCATTTGAAATATTGAGAGCATTACCAAAACGTGACAGAGAGGCATGCCTGAAGTGAGCACCTGCTGTAGAACAAATGTCACCGAGAGACTGCTCGACACAGGGTTGCCACAAACCTTCAATTTGTTTAAAAAAAAAGAAAAACAATATCTGCAAAGCACAATAAAATGAAGCTCCATAAAATTAGGCATGCCTGTAGTTGGAGAAAATTTTCATACATGGTATTATGAAAATTATAGTTAGCTGTATATGACAGAAAACTCACAATCACTTAAATGTCAATAAGAATAGCATCACTTAAATGGCAATAAGAATAATATCAACCTCACAGGGTTGCTGAGTGACTTATATAGCATTCATGAGACATGAAAAATTAATTTTGATAACATATATAATATATAACCATGATGTTTAATTCTCTCACGTAATAACAAAAGTCAAAAGGGAAATAATCCTGGGCTGAAATAGCCTCTCTGGTGGCAGAGGCCCAGATTCCTTCTAACTTGTTGTTCTGCCATCCTCAACATCCTAACTGGTCCAAAGTGGCTGCTCCATTCAGCAAGAAGGATGAAGAGCAGGACAAGGGGGTAGCCCTTGCATTTAAGAACACTTCTCAGAAGTTGCAAACCCTACTTCTGCTTACATCTCATGAACCAGCACTTAGTTACCTGGAAATACCTAGCTATAATGGAGCCCCGACATTGCAAGATTTCATTTTCAGCATCCACATGCTCAGCTAAAAATCAGGGGTTCTGGATGGGTATAGTGGCTCATGCCTGCAATCACAACACTTTGGGAGGCCAAGGCAGGAGGATTACTTGAGGCCCGGAGTTTGAGGCTGCAGTGAGCCATGATCATGCCACTGCACTCCAGCCTGGGAAACAGAGTGAGACCCTGTCTGTAAAATAAAATTTTAAAAAATTAAAAAAAAATCAGGGATTGTATTTTCAAGGAGGAAGGAGAGAGCAGCTATTTGGGAACAATGAGCCTGACTCCACCACAGACATGAATGCTTCGCTTTCAGAATTTATCTGCCCTGCTCTCTAAAACTGATGTATGATATGTTTTATGTTTCTGACATACTCCTGGGTCCTCTACAGAGAATATTAATACACATTGAGAGAAAACAACTAACTTCTCATTAAAGGCCCAATTCCTAAACCAAATTATCAATGGGCTTTCTCTGAAGGAAGGTCCAATTTATGATTTTAGACATCTTAATTACCCCTCCTAAGTCATGTGACCTTGGGTAAGTCATTTATCACTCTAAGCCCATTGTGTATCACTTAAATGTCAATAAGAACAATATCTACCTTACAGAGTTGTTGGATGGCTTACACAGCATCATGAGACACATGAAAAATTAATTTTGATAATATATGTTATTTAACCCAAAATTTCCTAAATCTTATCATTTCAACATATAACCAATTTAAATTACTAATGAGATAAATACATTCTATTTTTCATGCTAAGACTTTGAAATTCAGTGTGTGTTTTATCCTGACAACACAGACTAGTCACATTCATGTGTTCTCTACCCACGGGGTGCCTGCCAAGTTGGACAAGGCAGGTTAAGACTAATTTAAGTGTCCTTGCTGGGTGCTCCTTTAGCACCCTATACTTACAAGTGAAGAAGTCATCCTTTCTGTGGCAAGTGGCCATTTGCTTGGTTTATCCACAAGTAAATCCCTTGAGGAGATGGAATAAGCGGTATCCCCCAGGGCCTACGTAGTACCTAGCAGAGAGCAGACACTTAATAAATACTTGTTAAACAAATATTATTCATTTCTCTGTCCCCCAGTGATCAACCCAGTGCTTGACCCTCAGTAGGCATTTAATAAAGACTTACTAAATTAAGGATGTCATGAACCAACATTTTAATGGTAAGTGAATTTGCAACTTGACAACAGGTGAAAACCTGGCAGTTTATTGCAGAGGAGACAATGGTACCTTTCTAACCCTCAAAGTAACACCTGCCATTATGTCAAATTTCCTTCACCGCCTCCTTTCTCCCCAAGCAGAACTGGAGCCAGATGGGAAGCCATGGACCTTCCCATTCCGGCAAAATCGCACAATGCCTGGTCTGCAATGATAAGCAAGCATATCAAGTTCCCACGAACAAACAAAATTAACTTTCAGCTAAGGCCAAATTTCTCCATTTCACTGTATCTCTTTTTCTTGTGAGAGTGTGCAAGGTGAGAGGCTCTGAAAGGTTGCCAGTCACTGTCTGATTGAAATCTAGGGAGCTTTACAATAATGCCAGTGGTAATTATAACAATCAGACATTTCGACCTCAGCACTGCACCACCATTTACTAGTTAAATAAACTGAAGCAACTTATGTGTCTCCCATGAACATTCATTTTCTCATCTGTAAGATGGCCAGACTTATCTGGTCATGCTGCTGTGAGGACCCTATAAGAACAGAGCTCCCCACACATGTTGGTGCTCAGTGAGTGGCAATTTGCATCATTCCCAAAGCAACCTGGCATGGCTCTCTGAATGATATTTGCAAAGTGAGACTTAGCATTATTTTTGTCTTGACAATGAGCCATAGGCCGGACGATTTTCTTAAAGTTGTGTCGAGCTGCCCCCGCCCCCTTTGTGGACAACTAAAACACAAACACTATTTAGAAAGATCTGGGCCGAGTCATTTCTTTGGAGCCTGGTGGCAGGCCAGGAGGCTGATCACAAAGGCAGCATTCAGCTGCAACAACAGCAGCCTGGTGGGCAGGGGCCTTGTCCCAAACATTCTTGACTAGGCTTCTGGGGGGAAGGTGTTACCAGCCTGCAAATATTTGTTGCTCTATTTCCATAGCAACCACAGAGGCCATTCTGAAACCCTGAAACTGCACATCAAAACTTGGGAGGTGCTGCAAAGCCAAGCCTGTTTGGAAGGAGGCTTTCTCCTGGACTCTTCCCTCCCCTAAAACTGAAGACTTTTCCAGGATTCTTTCAAAGGGCATCAAAGAGAAGCTACTGTGCCGGCTGCACACAGCCTACTGCCTCCTCTGAGGAAGATGTATGGGCAAAGACGGTTGCCAATTGCCCGTGATAGGCTTTAAGAGACTTTAAGCCAAAATGAGTGTCTGGCTGTTTTCTGCAGAGCTTTTGCAGCATGGAGTGCTGAATCTGGCTCTGGCATGGAACAGTAACACCACCTACTACCTGTGCATCCTCAGGGAAGTTGCTCACTGTCCCTGAGTCTTTTCTTCAGCAAAAAATGCAACTAAGCCCAATTCAGTAAACTCATATTGATATCTACTCAGAGCCAGATGCTGAGATTACAAAGCTGAAAACACAAGGCTATTTCCCTCAGGAAACTCAGATAGCCTATCAGGCAGAACTGTATTAAATATTAAGTTGGATCATACCAGGAATCCACTGCCTGGCACCCAGTGGGACCTGTTGTACTATAAAAATTTATTTCCCTTCTTCTTCAAACCAGGCTACTCCAAAGAAAGCCCTGAAAGATGATCAAGGGCCCATGTATTTTTATAACATTCTTCTTGTACCCAAGATAAATTTACCAGTTTTGGACATGATCTTTTACTGGTTGCCTACATTATATTTTTATTATAACATGCTTTCATGATCTATACCTCACTGGACTTTCTTATCCATCTGCTGAATTTGGAAGGACAAGAATGGTTTTTTTTCACTTCAGATTGAAGATGCTGAGGCACAAAGGTGAAGGGATTTGTCCAGGTCGCAGTGGGAATTAGAGGCAGAGCTGGGATTTGAACACACATTTTACAACTTACTCTTCCAATAAATATTTCTTGAGGAGCTGCTAGGTGCCAGCATTGTTCTAGACACTGGGGTCAAAGACAGTGGATAAAACAAATTCGCATCAGTGACCTCAAGCTCTAGGGGAAAAAGCAGACTGCTAACATATAAATACAGACTACATTAAGAAATAATAAGCACAGTGGAGAAAAAATTCAGCAAAGTAGAGATGATAGTGTGGCTGGATAGTATTAATCGTTCACATAGATTGCCTGGGAAGCACTTTCTGAGGAGGCAGGGCAGAAGTGAGGAGCTGGCCTGTGGACGCCATGGAGGAAAAGTGTCCAGGTAGGAGGAAGAGCAAGGCGTGAGGCCCTGAGCTGGGAACATGTTGGCACATTGTAGAGCAGCCAGAAAGCCGGCGTGGCTGGAGCAGCAGAGGGATAGGGAGGTTGGCAGGAGAGGAAGCCAAGGAGAAGTGAGTGGTCCAATTCATGGGGACCTTGTAGGGAATGGAATTAATGTTGGGTTGTACCCCAGGTGAGATGGGAGCCATTGGAGGGCTTTGGGCAAAGCAGTGCCCACAATGTGATTTAGCATGTTAAAAGATCCCTTCGACTCCCACATGAACAACAGTGTGAAGGGCAGCAAGGATGGGAACAGGGAGACCAATTGTTAAGAGGCTACTGCAACCAACCAGGCCAGAAGGAGCTTGGCTCCCTGAGGAGCCATGCAGCCTGAGGTGATAAGAAGTGTCAGATTTTGGATCTATGTTTCAGCAGAAGGCTTCAGGATCTGCCAATGATTTGAAGGTGGGGTGTGGGCAGGAAGAGCCCCTCATGACTCCAGGGCTAAGTAACTGGAAGAAGAGATGAAAAAATATGGGAGAGGAGCGGGTTAATGGTTAATGAGAATCAGGATGTTTCTTTTCTTTTCTTTTTTTTTTTTTTTTGAGATGGAGTCTCACTCTGTCACCCAGGCTGGAGTGCAGTGGCGTGATCTCAGCCACTGAGATCAAGCAATTCTTCTGCCTCAGCCTCCCAAGTAGCTGGGATTACAGGTGCCCATCATCACATCCGGCTAATTTTTATTTTTATGTTTTGCATTTTTAGTAGAGACAGGGTTTTGCTATGTCGGCCAGGCTGTTCTCGAACTCCTGACCTCAGGTGATCCTCCTTGCCTCAGCCTCCCAAAGTGCTGAGATTACAGGCATGAGCCATTGTGCCTGGCCAGGATGTTTCTTTTAAATACATTACATTTGAGGTGCATATTGGAAATCCCATGGAGACGGCAGGGAAGGTGGAAAAAGGCAAGCTGGAGAGATTCTTTGCCATTCTTCAGAACATATGCTATTTAAAGCCATAGGCCTCAGTCAAAATCCCCAAGGGATTAGATGGAGGTAGAGAAAACAGAGAAGAGGACCAGTCCTTGGAGCACTCCAGTGCACGGAGTTAGTAAGAGGAAGAGGACCTGGCAAGAAAGCTGTGAAGGAGGGGCTTGTTAAGGCAGGAAGAAAACCCAGAGACTCCCATCCGGGAAGACAAAGGAAGTGTTTTAAGAAAAGAGTGCCCCAAAGGGTCAAATCAGTCCTTGGTTAGGGTGACAAGTGAGTTCCAGATTTGGTAAAGAATAGTCCTTAGTGACCTTGACAATATCTGTTTGGGTGAAGTGACGATAAAAGCCTGATCGAGTAGGTTCAAGAGCATAGGAGGAGAGAAAGCAGAGACTGCAAGCGGGTTCACCTCTTCGGGGAGTTTGTCTGGAAAGGGGGAACAGAGAAACGAGGAAGGGATGGAGATCAATGGAAAGTTTCTTTTTAACACGTGGCTGGTTTCATAGCATGTTTGTGCACTGATGGGAATGGTCTACTAGAGAGGGAGACATTAATGAGGCAGAGGGGCCCTGGTATAGGGTCAATGCCTGGGAGTAGATAAGAATGGTATCAATTTCAATCCCTAGAATGTCTTCTAAAATGACATGGCCCCTAATTCATAAAAGCATACATCTGGTGATAATTTTAAACTGTTTTCAAATGCAAACATTTCTTTTAATTACATAGCCTAAGTTTACCAGGAGGTGTCAAGAATATTGCCCAGTGGATCACAGAGAACCTACTTAGTGGACACAGTGAGTTAGCCACTCCTCCTGCTGGGTTCCCCTCAGCATTGTTACACACCTAATTGCAGGTTATTTATGTGGCAGGTTCCCTGGTAGACATGAACTCTCCACAGGGAGGAACTATGTTCTGTTCTTGTCTGCAGCCCATGGCTAGCAAATGTCCAGCAAATGCATCTTCACAAACCATTTGGAAAAGGAAGGAGAAGAAGGAATAAAAAGAAAGAAAGCAGGAATTGGATCATCCGGCCCTATTGAACTTCTCTCCTTTCAAATGAGGCATGAGCCTGATATTATTTTGGAAAGTTACTTTCCCAACAGTAGAATGAGGAAACAATTTATTTTCTTTTTAATTTGTGAATGACAAAAAGAGAAGGAAGGGAATGAACATTTATTGAGTGCCCACAGTATACTAGGTACTCTGCTAACCAGTCACTCGAGTGATCTCTTTTACAGAAAACCAACATGATTAAGGAAAATACTCCATTTGCACACTAAGTCACCGGCACTACCATTAAGGTTAAATTGTCATGTGATGAAATGGGATGCCTCATATAGCAGTGAGCTTCCCATCAATGTAGTTACATAAGCAAAAGCTGGATAATGTCTGTGGGGAAATCTCAGCGTATAATGGTCATTAGGCTTTATTATCTTATGGACCAATCCAATCCTGGGATTCAACAAGTCCAAATTATATAATTCCATAGGTGTTTAATTGATGCTTCAGGGTTTCTCATCATCTAAATATGAGCACATACAAGTGTCATGTCAGGAGGCAATGCTGGCATAATACTTCAACATGCAGATGCCAAGGTCAGACTGCTGAAGACAATATTTGGCTCTGCTGCTCATGAACCAGACTATGTGCCTCAGTTCCCTCTTCTGCAAAATAAGAATAATAATAGACCATAATCTAAAATTTATTTAAAGTGTTTAGAACAGCATCTGGCATACAGTAAGTGCTCAGTAAATGGTAGCTATTATTTATTCAAATCAACCAACTCATAGACTGCACCACGCTGGGACCCGTGGATATCTGTTTTGGTCCACTCTTACACATTAAACCAAAGCCAACTCCAATTATAAAGGTAGGGCTCAGCAGACAGAAGCCCTTGGGAACTGAGTTACTTTGATGGGGGTAGCAGCAGCCCCAGCCAAATGGCCCCTTTCCTGCTCCACAATCATACCCATCTGCCCTGGCTGGGCAACGTGCAGAAATGTTTATGGCGACCTCATTTGTTTTCCTTTCTGTGACTGCTGCCTTCCAAAGGCCAGGAACTGCTGAAATTAAACCAAGGTAGGGGCCAGGGAGCAGACAGGGCCTGGGCCAGGGCCAGGAGTAATGAAGTGGAAAATGTTCACACCACAGGCAGCATTACAATGCACCTGTACAAATAGAATGAAACCTGCCCACCCCCTTCCTCCTGGGGGCCCAACTGCCTTGCTGACTTCTCTTTATGGCTTCACTCTCTGCCTTGCCTGGTCAGTGCTTAGGCCTACAATGAAGATAAGAAACAAAGACACTCAGAGTGGAGCGAGAAGGGACAAAATCAGAGGCAAGTGAAAACAGAGATACCCTTAGCTCACACATTTCCTGAAAATTGCAGCAAGTTCTCTGAAGGCCCAGTCATCTAAAACATGGGAGAAATACAGCACAGTTAATGAGTGCCAACTATGCGCCAGGATTTTGGTGGGGCACTTTCATATACCTTTGCTCATTCCATTCATCCAGTACAGTTTAGCTCCATGTCACAGACAAGGAAACTGAAGGCTAAGACAAAGCTGGCAGGTGACCAAATCAAGATTTGAACCCAGGTTATTTTCATTCCTCTTTTATAAAGAAGTTACTCAGAACCAGGGTGGTAAGTGACTTTCTCAAAGCCATGTAGAGTGAAAACCCACAGGTCCTGGGCTTTTGGGGTGGTGGTCACCATGGCACTTGTCAACAGGAAGGAGGCTTAGAGAGACATGTAGGCCAGACCATCCTTGAGCAGTTGGGGCAGTGAAGATGTGGGCTTGGCTTCCCCAAGAAAGAGAGGCATGAGGGCCATATGCTGCCATGATGGAAGACAGAGAGAGGACAAAGGCAAACCTTTGACCCATGTTGTATAGTTTTTGAAGCAGTGTGAATCTGGGTGAGTCTCTCAGTCTCGCTGTGGTTCAGCTTCTCCAGCTCTGAAATGGGAATTCTGTGAGCCTTAAGTGACATGATATCTCTAAGGCCTGAAGATCCGTTGTTTTTCACCTCTCCCAGACTCAGTCACTTCACTCCCAACACCAACTGTAGGTGAGCACAATGTCTGACCCAGAGTCCATGCCTCCTAAGTGTTTGTTATATAAAAAAATGACTGAAAGATGAATAATGCCATCTGTAAGTTTATCAGCACATCATGGTTTTATCTTTCTCAGAACTATTACAACCCAGTTGCTCCCAAGGCAAATTTTCCCAATCATATTTTGTGAAATGCTAGCAATCCTTGAGGTAACTTTTGTCCTGAATAATTAAAAATAGAGTAAAAAATAATTTTGAGATACTTTTCTGAAATGTAATTTAACACATATATAGTTAACCCTTGAACAACATGGATTCGAACTGCACGGGTCCACTTGTACGCTCATTTCTTCTGCCTCTGCCACCCCTGAGACAACAGGACCAAGACCAGACCTTCTTCTTTCTCCTCCTCCTCAGGCTGCTCAATGTGAAGATGACAGGGATAGCTCTTTACAATGATCTACTTCCACTTAATTCATAGCAAATATATTTTCCTTATAATTTTCTTAAGGAAATTCTTTTCTTTTACTTTATTGTATGAATATAGCATATAATACATATAAAAAATATGTGTTGACTGCTTATGACAACATTTTTTATGTTATATGTATTATATACTACAGTTACATTTTGGGGAGTTAAAAGTTATACATGAATTTTTGACTGTGCAGGGGGAGTCAGTGTTCTTCACTTCCGTGTTGTTCAAAGGTCAACTGTACATGAGAAGTATGTGCATGTGTGTATTCCTTATTATTACAGCATAGGATACATACTGCTGTGTTTTTTGTTTAAAAAAAAAAGACGAAAAATGGCACACCTTAAATTAGAATGCCTGGTGGTCTTATGAGAGATTCCCTGATTTACAAACCTGGAACATTCTACTATAAAATGACAACATAGGCAGCTCTAATCAACTCATTTATATTGTCTTTTGGATGACTGTCAGTCTATGTTATATATATTTCTTATAAGAGCACGATGCATTTCTGATATTAGTCAGTGTTTGTTGTGCATTAAACACATGTATCGATGTGATCATTTCTTGTAACAATTGAATCAGAGAAACTTTTGATTCCTCTTTAATCCAAATGTACATTATGTTTATAAGTTCCTTTTGGTATTTCATCAATATCTTAATACTGTTTTTCCCAGGTTTCCTAGATAAATAAGTTTGAAAAGTACTATCCTTATAGAGGCCTATCATTGAATTGCTCCTGCCTCAACTTGTTGCTTTCCTTGGGGAAACAGCGATTTAGAAATGGAGGAAAAGTGTATGGGGAGTTTTAGGTAATAAAATGAGGTTCCACAAAAGTTAAAATTTTTAAAGAAATAAACCTCTTATAAATCGACCATTAACTAGGATTTCAAGGGAGCTGTAAAACACAGATAGATAAACAGAAATTAGCTTGTAAAGGATAGAACTTCCTGGGCTAGGTTTTAAAACAGAACCAGTGGTTTGTCCATATAAAAGACAGGCACATGAAATGTCACAGAAAGTTTAAAATAATGAGGATGCAACTTTATTAGTTAGATAATTTTGAAGAGAAATCAGAATGAGTTAAATATTAGACAAAGCAGATTTCAAAAAGAAAAATATAACAATAATCACATTATAATAATGAAATTTATGATCCCAAGTGAGGACATGTCAGTAATGAACTCACTAAAATTAAAACACTGCAAATAATTTTGAAAAATAGAAATAAAAATGAAGATTCTATATTTGATTTATCCTTTACTTAATTTATTCATTTTAAAGAAGAAAATGGAATGAATAATATTTTAACTAAAAAGCTTTTTTAAATAAACTGTCCACACCAAAGAAAGACTGATGGGAAGCAGAAAAGAAACTGTAAAGATTAGAATTAATTATTTTGAAAAATAGAATGTATAGTGACTTCACATATATTAATAAATCTAAAGACTGTTTCTCTGGGGTAACCTGTGACAAAGGTATTCAAGAAAAGGGAAACAAATTAAAAATGCAGAAGGAATATAATACATATAGAAGATACAAATATCCAAAGTATGTTATACATAGCTATGTGCTTATGCTTCTGAAAATTTTTTATTAATTTGAATAATTTGTGGGAAAAACATAAATTAATTGGTTCAACAAGAAATACACACACACACACACACACACATACACACTCAAACAAATATCAATAACCACAGCACAATTTAAGAAAATTATCTTCAGGATTACCCTTTCCTTCAGCCTTGCAACCTTCAGGCCTTATATGGTGAATTCTTTAATACTTTAAGGGAAGAGATTTCTATGCTGCCTAAAGTGTTCAACAACATAGAGAAATATGAAAAGTCATCTCATTTCTTTTATAAAGCTGTCATAAGTCCTTATACTAAAATCTGGCAGATAATACCAAAAAGTATTTATAATTCAGCCTCACATATTAATATATTGGTGAAAATTATAAATAAAATGATAGTTATTTGAATTCCATAGTATATTAAAAAGAATAATCCATCATGACTAAGTAGGGTTTATCCCAGAAATGCAGTGGTTCTTAATATCATCTTCATGACTATAGACAGGAGAAATACAAACTTGAACACATGATAATGAAGAACTACTGTTGACAAATTTTGGACATATCAAAAGACCACAATTGTTAAAATAGTGTAATGCCAAATAGAAGAAAACACAGGCAGACGAATGAAATATAGCACATCTGCAAAATGGGCCCCATTTTACATTCAAATGGAATGTAATAATACATGATAATATATAATAATATATGTAATTATATATGTAATAATGTATAATAATGATGACATCACAAATTAATAGAGAAAAGAGAAGAGAGGAGATAGGGGTTGGGAGGAGAGAAAAACTGCTGTGTTTAAATGTCTTAGGCTCATTGGCAGAAGAGGGATCCTTCTCTCAGTTTAGACCTCAAAAGCAGCATCCTTCAGAATGGGCAACAGGGGAGGGAGATGTCTGCTCAATTAGTAGAAAAGCAGAGTAGTCTCCAGAGAATGCAAGCAGGGCCCAGTGTATAATTTGCAGAAACCAGTGCAAAATAACTGTGGGACTCCTGGTTTAAATGGTGAAGCATTTCAAGATGGTGGCAGGAGGGCATTATACCAAATGCGGGTGTATGACTGCATGGTGGCCTTGGCCTGGGCATGAGTTTCCCATCACAGGAGACAGGAACTGAAGGAAACACTGCTGTGGACATTGTCAAGTGGCATCAAGCACAAGACAGACAAACAGACTAAATACTTTATTCTAAGATAATCAGTGATGACCATTCTTCTTGCTCTCACATTTTCATCAAAATCAAGAGGCAGGACATGGACACACCCTGGGCTGCCATTTTGAGCCTTGCCTCCTTTGCCATTGAATCATCTAGAACTGTGCCAGTTATTAATTTATAGCGCCTGCTCATATATGTCCTGGAAATACAAAACTGTGCTTTGTGTTATGTCACTTTACTGTTTCACATCATTTCCACACATATGACCACATTTGACCATGATAGAAAAGCATTATTTTCATCATTTTACCTGAAAGGGAAGTTTGACCCAGGGAAGTTCTGCTGTGCCTGAGTCACACACACAGCTGGTGAGTTGGCCAAGTGGGGCTCAAACCCAAGTCTTCCAATCCTAAATCATGCCATTATATCCATCCTTCCATCCCTCCTAACTCCTGCTCTCTACAGTCTCCTTGGTAGGCCCTGGGGACTTCATAGCTCTTGGCCTTAGGAGCTCATAATTTAGTGGGAAAGACTGATGTGTACCCAAGTTCCACTATGCCATAAGATGAGTAAAACAATAGAAGTTAAATACAAAGAAAAGTAGTTGCACAGAATGCTGAACTCTATCTAAAGGAGCTAACAGAGGCTTCACAAAGAAAGCAGCCACTTAGTGGGCTTTGAAGAGTGAAGCTGAGTGCTTCCCATTACACAGCTAAATTGAACTGTCATAAAAAAAAGACATAAGCTCCCCTGGGTTCTCAAGGGAATTGTGCTGGCAAAACAGGTCCACACCCGGTTGATTTAGTCCCACTAACGGGAACTTTGTGCCATACAGAACCCTTTGTAGAGACCAATTTCCCTAGCAAGTGATAAAGACCTGGGAACCCAGGTGAGGAAGTAGTCAAGAGTTGAGAACAGCCAGGAGCCCAGAGATAGTCCACACCCCAAAAGTACGTTTTATGTGTTGGAAAAATATAACACATTTAATTTGGGCTCGTGGTCACCAGCAAGGTCAGTGGCCAGGATCTGACACATGGTTCAGAGATAGCATTCCCATGGAGCATGTTCAGGGTCTGTGCTGTGCTGTACCTTTAGCAGGTATTAAGACCAGGATCAGAACATATGACTTATCTCCTATCCCAGGCTACATTCACTTGCTCCATGAGGAAATAAGATATCTTCCTAACAGTCAGAGAAACAGTCCCCATCATTCTTGGGTAATTCCCTTCATCTTTGTGGTTCGGTTTAACTGCAGGGCAAACATGACTGATAGTGTCTGCTGCCTGCCTATTAATCCTAATAACCTACCTGAGATGTCACCTGGAAAGCTGCAGCTCCACAACAGATTTTATCAAATGCTTGGCCACCAAGGAGTTCATAGCTGTAATGAGTTTACATCAGATGGAGCAGTGTAGGAAAATAACAAAAGTGGCCATGATAACATTTATTGTATTGTTAAATGTGGCATGGATATGAAGATGGATGATTGCATGCTAGCTTTGACTCTGCCATTTTCTGATCATAAGTGGGAGCCATGGGTGACTCAGCCTCAGTATCCTTTTATAGCTAATGAGCATGAGGTTACCTACCTTATAGAGTTGTTATGAGAATGAAACAACATAATAGATAAGAAAATAGTTTTTGTGTTATATGATGCTATAGAAATGTTGGTTGTTATTACTGTTAGCAATAACATTCCATTGTACTCAGAAAAACTTCGTATCCCATTGTAATTACGACCCCAAATCCTCATTACTTGTGTGAGGCCCACATTATTTCTTTTTTTTTTTTTGAGACAGAGTCTTGCTCTGTCGCCAGGCGCCAGGCTGGAGTGCAGTGGCGCAATCTCAGCTCACTGCAATCTCCGCCTCTTGGGTTCAAGCAATTCTCCTGCCTCAGCCTCCTGAGTAACTGGGACTACAGGCGCACGCCACCACGCCTAGCTAATTTTTGTATTTTTTAGTAGAGACGGGGTTTCACCATGTTGGCCAGGATGGCCTCGATCTCTTGACCTCGTGATCTGCCCGCCTCAGCCTCCTAAAGTGCTGGGATTACAGGCATGAGCCACCGCGCCCGGCCCACATTACTTCTTTACATAAGAAACAATCACATTAAAGTAGGATGAATTTAAAAGTAAGTTGCTTCAGAACATATAGACTGATAGGACCTTGGTTGGGACCAGAACCACTCCCTTACTATCACAAATGAACTGCAAATACACATAGTCAAAGCCTAAATTAGGGGAAATATCTTAAGATCTGGGGCAAGTTGTCAACATCTCCTAGTAGAAGCTGGTTCCTTAGTTACCTCCCAAGAAACTGGCATCTAGTGGTGGGAACAAAGACATACATAAAATACCATAATTTAAGACATAAAGTATTAAGGCCATTAGCTTGACACAGGTAGAGGGTGAGGGAGGCATAGAAAAGACAAAGATCACCACTTCTCGATAGAAGAATAAAAGACTTCCTGAAACAGTAACTTTTAAACTGGGCTTTGCAATGAGCACAGATTACCAGTTTGTTATGGTAGAAAGACCATGGACTCTTGGGTCAGCAACTAACCAGTTGTTGACCCTGGTCAAAAACAGCCTCTACCTCTGAGCCTGTTTTCTCAACTGTAAGGTAGGATACAGCTACCAACTGGGAAATATTACTGTTAGGGATAAATTAGTAAACAAACATTTGTTTCAACTGCAGACAAAAAGCTTTCATTTCCACTTAATACTTCTGCCCCTCAGTAGCTTCAACTTATGTTTATAAAAACTAAAGGCGACACTTCAATCGGGGGTATTTATGGAACCTGTCATATGAGCCCAATAGAATGCTGAAAGCAATTTGAGTATCACGGACTTGTAGTATTTGTTAAATTCTAAGATGCCTTTAAGCATAGAAAGTACTGCTGATTTGATCACTTTTAGGCTTGGGGGATATAACATCATATGAACATATCACGTAAGATCGTTATTGATTTCAGAAAAACTAAATTTGAAAAAGTAGGTTTTTGAATGTGAAGACAGGTGGTCTATGATATGACCTTTCCTCAAAAAGTAAGCAGTCCAGTTGGCAAAATAAGACTACGTGGATGAAAAAGTTAAAAAAACAAAAAAGCCAAGCAAATACATAGCTAAATAATGCAGACAAATTCCCAAGATCTCAGTCCATCTTTCCTGTTGTTAGAGCACTTGGAGATGTGCACAAGGGTCTTACTCTTACATGCTTACAACCCAAAACCATAGACCGTGTGTTCAGACATTCTTGACCAGGCCTAAAGATGCCTGGAGACAACTACCATTAGGTAGGCTTCAGAATTGCAAGCGCACGTTCAACTCAAACCAATCCAATTTTAACATTTCCTAAGCATCTACTCTGGGCACACTGTTGTGCTGAGTGCCGTGGGAAGATCCAATCCCTTGCTCATCCCCTCCTGCCCCCTCACAGCCCCTGGTAGAGCACACAGCACACAGTCAAAGTGACTATTGTTTTCCAAACCTAGTTGAATGGATCCTGTTATCCAAGTGAAGTCCAAATTCTTATGCAAATGAAACAGAACCAGTCAATCATTAGAGAATGGTCTGCATCAGTGCTTCTCAAAATGCCTATGGTAAAGAACCAGGTTTTTATTTTCAATCTGTGGCCAACTGATGCTTTTGTAAAACACAAAATTACATGCTTGAATGCCATGGTGATGTCAAATTGCTATAAAATGTCTCAACGTTCATTCTCAACTTCTGTACTTATCTCAGCAAGGACCCATGATGGTTTGTAAACTGATACTGGTATGCAGACCACACTGGGAGGAGCACCAGTCTATACGATTCCCAAAACCTCACTATCTGAAAATCTCAGAATGACTGGGAAAAGCAATTACTAAGTTTCATAAAGCACTAAATAATCATGATGCTCAGAATGTTGGCTGGGCGCAGTGGCTCACACTTTTAATCCCAGCAATTTGAGAGGCTGAGGTGGGTGGATCACATAAGGTCAGGAGTTCGAGATCAGCCTGACCAACATGGAGAAACCCTGTCTCTACTAAAAATACAAAATCAGCTGGGCGTTGTGGTGGGTGCCTGTAGTCTCAGCTACTTGTGAGGCTGAGGCAGGAGAATTGCTTGAACCTGGATGGTAGAGGTTGTGAGCCAAGATTGCGCCATTGCATTCCAGTCTGGGCAACAAGAGCGAAACTCGGTCTCAAAAAAAAAAGAATATATATCATTTTTCAAGTGCTTCTTATGTGAAAGGCACCACTGATTATTAGAAACTCGTCTAATCCTGTACTTTCATTGAGGAGACTGGTTTGAGTTGAGGAAAGCAACCAGAGCACCTCTCAGTTCTCTTTGTCCATGGCTTAAATGAAGCAAGCGCAGGTATCACTGGCGATAGAACACACGGGACTCTAGAAGTCAGGCAGCTCTGGGTTAGTCCCTGTGCTTCTGCATACCATCGATATGAATTAGGGCAAGCAACCCCCATCTCACAGAGCCTTGATTTTCTCATCTGGACATATGGACCTCTGTTACTT
Organism: Ateles fusciceps; assembly: GCA_036589455.1. Classification (NCBI taxonomy): domain Eukaryota; kingdom Metazoa; phylum Chordata; class Mammalia; order Primates; family Atelidae; genus Ateles; species Ateles fusciceps. The sequence continues at coordinate 15,689,152 of JAZHEH010002507.1, read as the reverse complement.
GTGATTACTATTTGAGATGTATGATGGATTGCTATGGTGTCAATGGGGTCATGAGGCAGTCGAGTGGCTTGTCATAGACTCCAAGGAGAAATAGCAGCAGAGAGAAAAGTTCTGATGAGGCTCTCAGAGTAGAAAAAGGCCTCAAAGTCTCTCTCATAAAGAACAGCTGAGGGACAAGAGAAGCATGGCCTGGAAGAGAAGCAATTCAGAAGGCCAGCAGAGCTGCCTTCATTTAAAAGAGCTGTTACATGGGAATGAGCATGGCCTTTTCTGGTCCCAAAGCCAAGGAAACAAAGCCAATATGAAAAAATTATAGGGAGAAAGATTTCTGTTCAAAGGAAGAAGTTTCTGGCATCCAGAGTGTTCCAAATATGGAAGGGACAAGCTGGATGGGACTGAGCTGCTGCTGGTGTGTGAAGCCTGTGTTCTCTTGTCAGGAAGCCGGTAGTGGGTGACAGTAGCAGGAGATTAAAGATTGGGCTCACTTATCTCCAGGTATTTTCTGGACCTACCTTGACAACTCTAAAAATTCAAGAGGCAACTTTCCCACTGTGGGAAGAGCCTATTCAGCCTTTTGTTGGCTTGGGCATATAAGGTAGTAGAGCTAGGCAGATGTCAATAAGTCAATCAGAACTACTAAAAATGGCAGAGTGAGTGCCGAAAAGTGGCCCTAAATCCCTTTTATTTGTCTAGCCTTGTATAGTATGTGAACCATCTTCACACATTGCCTCACCCACCACTCTGGGAGGTTTTACAGATATGAAGCAAAGGCTCAGAGAAGTTCCTAGTTCAGCAAAGAACTCACACCCAGAAAATTAGAGACCCGGGGCTCAAACCAAATAGTCTGATTCTCAATCCCAGTCTCTTCTCACTGCCCTCTCCCCTGAGCTTCCATTCATCCCTTCCTGAGACTCGTGTCCTTATCCCAGGTAATCATACCCGCCACAACACTTAGGCTGCTTGTGAAGGTCAGAGGTGCAAAAGTATTTGGAAATGCTTTGAACAATTAGAATAATTTCTTTCCTTCCTTCCCTGCCTCCCTCTTTCTCTATTCCTTCCTTTCTTCCTTCCCTCCTTCCCTCCTTCCTTCCCCCTTCCCTCTTTCCCTTCTTCCTTCCATTCCTTCATTCTCTCTTCCCTCCTTCCTCACCTCCCTTCCTTTCTTCTTCCTTCCTTTCTCCTTTCCTCCATCCCTCTCTTCCTCCCTCTCTCCCACCTTCTTTTTCCTTTATTTCTTAAATGTTTACTGAACAGATATTATGTTCCAGGAACTATGACAATTAGGTAGTATGCTAAGATGCATAATACGTAGCCTTCACCTTCAGGGATCTACCGGTCTGGCTGGGGGATACAGACATGATCAAGAGAAAATCATGAAGTGTGACAACAGTGAAAATATAAATGTGTGTAAAGAAGATTGTTCAGAGGTAGGGGTGATTAATTCAGGTCGAGGAGTGGAATGGCTAGAGGAGGCTTCCCAGAGAAGGTGACATCTGAACTAGTCTTGAAAGGAAGACTTGCAGCTCACCAGGCAGGTGGTATTGGAAAGGTTTGGGTCGGGAGAGAGAGGCTACTTCAGGAAAAGAAAGGAACATTCAATAAACCATGAAGATTTAGAACAGCATGGTGTATTCAGGGGCCTGGAAGTAGTGCAGTGGAACTGGGGGTCAGGTAAGCACCAGGAGTGGTGAGAGGCAGGACTAGAGAGGTCAGTGGCAGTGGGGGAGACAATGCCAGCTTACAGAGCTGTGATTTTATCTTGAGTGAAATGAGGAGTTCTAAAGTGATTCAGTCAGAGGAGAGACATAGTTGGGGTTTCAGAAGTAGTACTTGGGTATGAGAGCGTAGAATAGGTAAGAGGGGGAGAGATGTGATTCTCTTTCCTCCTTTTCCATGCCCCAGATATGTTCTCGGCACTTTTCTGCCCTGTTGTTGCAAACTGCTGCTTCTGGGCTCCCCTGGGCTAGGCTCTGGGTCCACCCAATGGGAAGTACCAACAGGGGGAAGGCAGGTAGAGAGTGCATTGTGTGATTTCTTTCTGCTCTGTCCCTGTTGCCACATGGCGTCTCTGGCTATGCCCCACTGGACAGCCCTCCTCCACAGTTCCAGTTCTCACTGGGCTTCAATATCTGTTTCTTCCCCCGTCCCTTTGATTGTAGAGGTGATTATAGCTTCCAACTGTTACTAGTCTCTAGGTGCCTCAACATCCCTTGTTTATTTCATTAACCCTGCCCCGTCCCTCTAAGCAGTTCCTTCATTAATGTTTCTTCATTTGAACCATGTGAGGTGAATTCTGCTTCCTGCCATTTCCCTATAGGTCTTGGTCAAGGTTGGATAGAGACCTGGCGAGAGGCAGAATCACTGCAGTAACCTGAGAGTGGGACACAGAAGTAGTGGGGGTGAAGAAGAGGCAGAGGAGTGCAGAGTCTTTCCAATGAAGAGACAACAGATCTTGATTTCAGCTTCTGCGAGGTTTGCAGGAGAGAGAAGGTCCTGAGAGGTTTCTGACTTGGCGGGACATTCCCCAAAATGGAGAATTCAGGAGATGAAGCAGGTTCTGGTGGACTGGTGACATTAATTTTCGGCAGCTGAGTTTGAGGCACCTTTGGGCCATCAGGAGAAGATCTCCAGGAGGCAAACGGATCAAAGGATCTGGTGTAAAGATTTAGCCAAACCACCAACATACAGAGCTAATAGCGAAGGTTCATGGACAACAGAGAAGTGCACTAAACTTGCCACAAACTCATCCCACTGGTTCTGTATAAATAATTATCAATATGAAAATAAGTAGAGTTATAATGACCCAAGATTTCACAGAGGACTCTGTTCAGAAGTGCCTGTTTTGTGCCATGATTAGTTGCCCCCCCTCTTAAAGACGTAGGGGTTTGTTTTTCAAATCCATGATTTTCCCTGGTGTTCCATTTAGTCATTCCTATTTTTCATCACCAGATTGTTTGCTGGGGAAAAGAACAAAAACAGCAACAGATGTCTTTGTTTTGGGGTTTTGCAAAACTCCCTGGTTAAGATAACACTTTCAATTAAAGCAATTATATCATCCAAATACCATATGCCTATAAGCCTGCAATTGCAAAAATCACCTGCTTTCTGAAATTGTTTGAAGAGTCTCTTTAACCACCACTCAATAGCTTAGTTGGGCATCTAAATAGGTTCCTCTCTTCTTTCCTGTGGATTTAGAAAGCTTCAGTTCAGAAAGCTGGTGAAGAGGGGCATCTTCTGATTTGTTCTCAGAGCTCTGCAGACACTGATCACCAAGTTCTGAGTCTTCATGTGCACCTCCCCTGACACATACACACACATATGTGTATGCCAGGTACTAATGAACGACGAATAAAACACAGGCTACACACATACAGATGTGTATGTGTGTAGCCTGTGTTTATTCGTCGTTCATTAGTACCTGGCATATTTTAGACACTTAACAAACAACTATGAAATAAATTAACTAATTTCTTCTTTCCTTTCTTCCTCTCCCTTTCTTTCTTCTATAGCTTCACATTTCCTGAAAGACTTCTGTGCCACATGGTTGCTAAGCACTGAGAGCACAAAGATAATTAAGCAGATTCCCTGTCCTCAGCACACCCATAGTCTAGTAGAGAGATTATTAAGTAGAAGAAGAATGCTAATTCCAGGAAGAATAAAAACTTCTTAAGAGAGAGAACCAGTCTTCATTCCCTTTGTGGTCCCTTTTTGCCCAGTGTCAGGAACTCAACAGACATTCGGTAAATGTTTGCTGAATGAAATGTTTTTTGAATGAAGTATGCCTTACCCAGATAAGCAAGCCCTATGCTGCAGAAGCACAGGAAAATCATGCTAAAAATCTGAGTGGGAATGAACAGAGGAGGATTCATTGAGCAGGTGGTATGTGCCCTGAGAGCTGAAAAGGGCTGGGGGAAGGTAGGCGAGCAGGGCCTGCTGGGCTGGAGGAAGCACTTCCATCAAAGCACAGAGGTATGACTGTGCGTAGGAAGACACCATGAACCGTGAGTGATCCAATTTTGCCACTACATCAGGTGGGAGAAGGACATGTGAGCTGAGCCCCAATGTAGAGGGTTTTTAAGGTCTACTTTGAAGAGTGGGCTTTGTGAGACATTGGGGAAACACTGCAGGCTGTGACAAACATGAGGTGGCATCTAGTCCAACTCCAGCCTGCTGTGATAGACTCACACACCCTGTCCTGTGCTGTGAACATTAGGTAAGAGTCTGATCTTTCTTATTTGACTACAATCAATTTCAGAGTGGGAATCTGAATTTGATATTTATGGAATATGCAGCTGGATATTTTTTCTGCCCATCCAGATCCATTCTCTGCACTTTTCTATACAGTTCTGTGCCCCTGGAGGCTGACCATGCTGAGGACATCAAGGGGCTCCCTTGTCCCCAGTCTCCAGTTGGTTTTGGCCAATGGGTGCCACCAGCAGGAGATCAGAACTGAAAGGAGAGTGAGGTTAGGGTATTTCCTCTCCTGGCTCCCTTTCTGTCAGGTTGCAGTGGGTTAGCTGCATTTCTTTACCAAAGGCCACAGCTCTTGAAAGGCTACAACCCTATCTATGTGGCTACTTCCTCCTGGTTCCATGACCATGCTTTCCCCCTCGCCCTTTCAGGCCCAGGGGAAGACAACAGTGCCCTTCTGTTGCTAGCCGTCAGATCTAGCATGATCCTTCATTTCTTTCTCTATGCCTGTAACTCTTTTAATAACTATTCACCTCAAACTACCTGGTTTGAGTGTTCTAAGACTTATACGAGCACCTTATATATACCAAGTACACTCTAAAGTGCTTTTCATGCATTTATTAATGTAATCCTCTCAAAGTATCAAAAATTTGAAGTTCAAAAATTTTAGGTAATTGGTAAAGACCATCTTCTACAAGCTGGAATCCCCCCCATTTTAGAATAGTTTCTAGCACATGACAGCTCCTTGACTGAACGTATGAGTGAACACAAGATTGTACATACTAAATACTAATATGAGCGTTAGAAATCACAAGAGCTTTTGGAATTCAGTGGTAGTAGGAGTAGCTTTGGAGTCAGAAAAGCAAAAGCAAAATCCTAACTCTGCTACTGACCACTTCTCTGAGCCTGAATTCCTTATGTGGAAATTTGCATGACAATTCCTACCACAGAAGGTGATTGTAAGGATTAAACAAGATAATATTCCTACAGTACCCAGGATAGAACAGGTGCTTTATAAATGGTAGGCTTAATTACACATGCTCTGATTAATAGTCACAGCAGTGTTGAAAACCCACATGGACAGACAGCCTCAGTGAAATATTCTTTTCTTCTCTACTCTAAATTATTCCTCCAAAACACAAATACATACAAACATACATACAATTCCTTGTTAGCGAAATTAAGTTGCCAGTGTTTGAGGCTTCCTGTTCATACTTTTCCTGTTTCTTTCACTTGGCCATCTCAAAAGCTTCATGGTTGGGCCAGGCGTGATGGATCATGCTTGTAAAGGCGGGCGGATCACTTGAGGTCAGGAGTTTGAGACCAGCCTGGCCAACATAGTGAGACCCAGCCTCTACTAAAGATACAAAAATTAGCTGGGTGTGGCGGCAGACACCTGTAATCCCAGCTACTCGAGAAGCTAAGGCAGAAGAATCACTTGAACCTTGGAGACAGAGTGTAATAGTCTGTTTCACACTGCTTATAAAGACATACCCAAGACTGGGAAGAAAAAGAGGTTTAATTGGACTTACAGTTCCACATGGCTGGGGAGGCCTCAGAATCATGGCAGGAGGTGAAAGGCACTTCTTACATGGTGGCAGAAAGAGAAAAGGAGGAAGAAGCAAAATCAGAAACCCCTGATAAACCCGTCAGATCCATGAGACTTAGTCACTATCATGAGAATAACACGGAAAGACCGGCCCCCATGATTGAGTTACCTCCCCCTGGGTCCCTCCCACAACATGTGGGAATTCTGAGAGATACAATTCAAGTTGAGATTTGAACGGGGGACACAACCAAATCATAGCGTGGAAGTTGCAGTGAGCCAAGATCATACCACTGCATTCCAGCCTGGGCGACAGAGTGACTCCAGCTAAAAAAAAAAAAAAAAAAAAAAGGGAAAAAGACATATTTGAAAGCTACCATGTACCAGTCAGCAGTCACTTTCATATTCTCTCATATATCATTTTCACAAGAACACACAACACATAGAATTCCTCCTGTCTATGTGATGAACTTGGTGAAGTTCAGAGACGGTAAGTACTTTGCTCAAGGTCATACAGCTTGTACAGAGTACAATCAGGATTTGAGCTCAGGTGTTCCAGTGCCCAAGTCATATTCAGCCTTCCCCATGCCTTGCTGTGGGGTCTAAGCCACCTCCTGCAGCCAGGTAGATTCCCCCCATCTTTCAGTTCACTGGATGCATAGTGCCTTCCTTTTTAAACTCAAACATCTTCAACTGGAAGCAGCCAACCATTCCAAGACACATGATAATTACTCACTTAGGAGTGAGCCACAGGTCTTTCCTGCTTGGCTTTGACAGCTCTTCTCTTCTAATTGTTTCCAGGGGGAGAGACTGCACATTAACAAAATTCCAATAATGAATACGATGGTGACAAAGCAGGGAGAAAGCACAAACAATAGGAGGAAATGTTGAAAGATTCCCTTTCATCTCCTAACGGCAGTCTGAGGCTGGACACGTCCACTCCTGGGAATAGAATCCAAGGGGCAAAAGTCCCTCGCGATGAGCCCACATTTTAGGAGTGCACGGTTACTTTTCCTTCCGTTTTTTAAAAATATTTTTCTAACCAGGTCTCCGGAATTGAATATAAACACTGCCAGTGTTGTTTCATCCTTTCCAAACAGCATTCCTCTCCCCAGCTGCTAACGCCCCTGTTGAGAACTTGAGTGTCTAGATAAATGGGCCCATGCCTTTGAAATCTTGGGAAAGAGAGGGTGAGACATAACAAAACACACAAGCTCTGTTCTGATTCTGTTTCCATCCTCAGAGTGTCTCTGTGAGAGCGAGCCTGAGGGGAAAATAGGACGGAAACTCGGATTTGATCTTCACTCACCCTGGAGCCTCAGCTGTGCTTAGAAAATGAGGCGATGAGAAGAAAGTGAAATTGGACGGAAAACCTTGCTTTTGAGTCCTGGCTCCCGCATGTATCAGCAAATGACTCAACACATCTGAGCCTCAGTGTCTTCAGCAGTGCAGTGGGGGACAACAACATCTACTCCTCACAGCTGTTGTGAGGATTCAAAAGATACTCTGTCCCCGTGGTATGGTGCCCAAGCTGGTCTCTTTGGGGCTCAGGCTGGCACTGGTTGATGGGTGGGGCCACCCCATCCCTACCCCTGCAGCCTTTTCTAAGAGGAGATGGAAGCTTCAGTGCAAGCACTTTGAAGCAGCTGCCTACTGATCTGAAGCCTCCTCAAGCAGAGCCCTTGGGATGCACAGCTGCACTCAGAGACAGAGGCTTCACAGTTCAGACTACAAAATCTTCGATGATTCAGTGTGCTCACCACTCTCTTCTTCATTCTTATTTATTATTTTAAAAAGGGATTACCACACAGAAGGCAGGGGCAGAGAGGAACGGGGAAGTGAGGAGCCAGTGTGAAGACAGGAGCTAGGGAGACCAGTCTGGCTAACGAGTTGGTTGAGCCTATCTTATCAGAAGATCCTTGTAGAAGGATTGTTGAACAACATGGGTTCAGACAAATAGCAGCATAGCAGCCAGGCAGACAGACAGAGAGGAGCCAGAGCCCCACATAGCCTAAAAAGAGCAAAAAGCAATTTATTTATTTATGTAATAAATTTTTTTTGTACTAACTACATACCAGATGCCAAGCTAGCTAGAGATGGCGTATGTATCTCTGAGTGAGACTAAAAGGACCCCAGTTTTCCTAGAGCTTTTATTTTTGTTAGTCTGGAATCAACTACTTAGTAGTTGTGTAGCCTCAAGCATGTCATTCTACCTCATGGAACCTCAGTTTTCTCACCTATAAAATGAGAATAATACCCACCACCAGGGCTGACACCATAGGTGTTCCTGAAGGGCTTATGATTCTTTGAAGATTGTTTAACGTTCATTAAGAAGAGAATGTATTGGATGAGGGAAGAGCTGAGAGGACAAGCACGGCAGGTCCAGGAGCTGGAGTTGTTCAGGGCGCAACCTCACAAGCACACGTGGTGCCCCAGGACGGCAGCATCCCACTATACACTCCATTGGCTCAGCAGAAACAAGTCCTGTGATCATCTCAATCCGCCCTCCATGGAAGACAGTTTAGCCACGTGCGGCTCATTCCTCCCCCCGAGGCAGCTTATCTAACTTTCTACCAGCCACATACATTGCTCTGTCTCAGAACTCTTAAAATATGTCTCTTATTTCCAGGGATACTTAATCCCCTTTGAATCCTGGTGGACTCAGTGCCTGTTCAACTGGCCAAACCATACCATAACCCAGCTCAGTTTACTTCCAGGATTTGAAGGGTTAAATGAAAAAGAATACGTAACACAGGACCTGACAGGCAGGACCCACTTAACAGAAGCTGGTCCTCATAATCTCCATCACCCTCACCACAAAGCTGTTGGAGAAATAAATGAGGTGATACAGAGAGCGGGTGGTATCCAGACAATGCTCTATAGATCCCAGTGAGTATTATTATTGTCCATTTTTTATCAGTGGCAGCAGCAACAAAGGCCGAACAATCAGCAAACTAGATAGCTAAGGGTCTGAAACTACAGAACAAACTAAGGACAACAGAGTAAAGGATGACCAGAAACACCCCATAGTTTGCAACCTTCTGGACAAAGACATGCCTGCCCCTCTGCTCCTGCACAGATTCAAAAGGAAACCCCTCCCTCTCCCCCATTCTCTCCTACCTCCCCAGTCCCCACCCCAGCTTCCGCCACCCAGCCAACATTATTTTCTGGGCCCCTTTAATTTGGAGGCTTTTAGGGCCATATCCTGCCATCAATTTGGGGGCTGACTTCAATGAACGTTCTGTGCAGGGCGGGAGAGGGGGCAGGATACAGCTTTCTCCTGGCGGGCCCTGATACAATAGGGTTTTCTACTGAGATCAATGGATTAATTGCAAACGCTCCATTTGGGGCCATAAGGAGGTACATTGTTTTCCCACAGTCGGCTGGCTGTCAGGGCTAGGCTTGCCAAACTTCATTTTTGAAAAGTCAGGGAAAACAATTTTGTGAAAAAGGGGTAGGGGTGGAGGGGTACAGCGCAGTAATTTTGATCATTTCACTAAAGGTCAATAACAATTATAGTGAAAATTCAGAAGGCACATTTGTTCTCTGACTGAGGCCCTGTCTGGAAAATTCCATCCCGAAACAATTTGCTGTCTCTCTTCCAGTCCTCCCCCTCCTCCACAAGGCTCTCTCTCCACCGACGCCCCAGCCCACTCCTAACTACCCCATCCTCTGGCTCCTCCCCCCACATCAGAAACTCTCTCCCCCTGGAAACAGCCTTCTAGGTTGAGAAGGAGAAGCGACCAGGGAATTCCCTTCCTTTCCCCTGGGAAGTTGAGATGGGTACAGTGGCATCATTCCTTTCTCCCTGGAGTTGTGGAAGTGTTTACCTGGTGATGGAAATGGCGTGGGCATAGGGGAATTAAAGTCCTACTTCTAACGACTAATAGTTGATACTTGGGAAAATTCAACTCTCTGAACACCCACAGTGTCATCTGTAAAATGGGAAGAGTAATCTGGACCTTGTGAGATTACTGTGAAGATGAAATGAGAAGATTGAGATGCCATCTGAACTGGCACACTGCTTGCACACCATCAAGACCACATCTGTTGGCCTGACATTCAAAGTCCTCCATTTTCTGCCCTCCTCCGACCTTTCCAGCCTATTTCCCACTCCTTCCTCCCTCCCTCCCTCCCTTTTCTGTGCTTAACCTGTCCTTTCTCTATCCTAGCCACTGTTCTAACTCTGAACTCCGAAATGCACATGTGACACCCTACCCATCCTAAGACTAAGTTTAACTGTCAGCTTCTCCAAAAAGTTGAATTCTTTCACGTTGATGAATTCTCTCCTCGAACACTTAGTACCTTGCTTCTTCCATGCCTTCAAAACTCCATATTCTACTTAGCTGTAGTTCTCCCAATCACACACTGATTCATCGAACACTTAGAATTGTAATTCAGAGCCCAGCCCTGGGGTCAAGAGTGCCTGAATTTGAAACTCAACTCTACTTCTTGCCTGCTGTGGGATCTGGGCCTTTATGTGCCTCAGTTTCCTCATTTGTAAAATGGGAATAATAATTGTAACTGTCTCAGAGGTAGTTAATATGAGATAATATATGTAAAATCCTTCAGAGAATGCTTGGTACATTGTGAGTGCTCAGTAATATTGGGTAGTATTATTATTAAATACCTAGTCTGTTTCAGGGCCTAAGAATACAATGATGGATAAGACAGGCTTTTCTTCAACAAATATTTCTTAAGTGGCTTCTATATGCCAGGGATTTCTACTACTTCTAGGGTGAAGAAAAAGGAGTGGAGATGGATAATAAACAAAAAAATAAACAAGAAAAATATCATCTTATAAAAAGTGCTACATTGCCAATTACAGTAAGATTTAAGTGATGGAGCATAGGGGAAGGGCTTTTTTAGACAGAAGGCTGAGAAAGCCTCTTTGAGGAGGTGGCTTTTAGGCTACATGGACTAACCCTTAGCTCCCACCTCCTGTAAAGATGAGCAAGAGCTCCTGCAAGGGAGTGGTATAAGTGCTGGCTAGGGATGTAGGGGTCTTAATGTGAATAGAATCAGGTACTATCTTCACTGGATAGCAAACACCCTTGTACTCTCTAGAAGGAGCTGAAAGGTATGAGCACCACAGCTTCGGGGCCAAGTGAAGTTGGATTTGTGTCCCAGCAATACAACTCCCCAGTCTTTGAGCCTCACTCTTCTCTTCTACACAGTGGAGCCAATGACACTTCTTTCCTGTGTGTTAGAAACACCACGTAAGAAGATGTAGGTAAAGCGACTCTACAAGGTAGGAATTCCGTGAATATTAACTCCCCTCCTCACCACATCAGAGAGCCCTGAGGCTGAGAACTGCATTTCTGTACTCATTACTATACTAAAAACCTAAAGGAAAAAATGGAATATTCTACTGACTACTTGTTCATCTCCCACTGAAATGCCATAAAATGTTTCTTCAAGGGAAATAAAATAGGAGGAAAAGGAAGGATCCTTTTCTTTAAAAAAAAATTATCTCTTCTCCCTTGTCCTAAAAAAAAAAAATGGTTTCTAGAACATCAAAAGCTCCTCAAAGAATCAACAATATTTTTTGATGATGGAAGTATGAATAATCAAACATATGGATTGCATTTCCTTAAATTATGCAGTACCTAAAAACCAGAAGGGAAAAGAGGGTGCTGGTAAAAGTGTTTTTCACATTTTATTAAAACCTCAAGTTCTGAGAAATACTTTTATGACTATTACATACACACACACACACAGTCACAGACACACACATACACGCACATTTTTCACTATCCAACTTTCAAGAAAAAAAAAAATGATCACAATGAGTATTTTCTTCCTGCTCAAAGTGTTGTCCTGGCCAGCTCTAATCCTCCAGCACCAGCCTCATTCATAGAAATTAGGGGACCATAAATTGGTTTGACTCCCAAGCTCTGCTAACATACCAGTTGTGTGGCCTTATGCAAGTCACTTAAATTCTCTAAGCTTGGGCTTTCTCTCTTGTAAATAGGAAGAATAATCCAGACTTCACAAATGGTGGTGAGAATCAAATAGAATGAGAGACCCTGTTTGAACAGACCTTGTAAATTGCAATGTCAAGTTCATGTGAGAGATGGAAATGGCTCCAGGAAGCTATCCCTGCCTGGACAGAGATACTGGCAGTGGTTAAGGAGCCAACTGCCCACCTTCAAACTCCCACTCTGCCTATTGTAAGTTGTGTGTTTCTGGGCAGATAACTAAGCTACTCTATGCCCATTTACTTATTTGCAAAATGGGTTATTGCTAACAATAATGGTACCTACATCACACAGTGGTAATGAGGATTAAATAAGTAAATATTTAAAAGTAGTTAGGATAATGTCAGTGTTTGTTCTGAAGGAGTGAACATGAGAAGAAGAAATGAAGGAAGGGAGGGAGGAAGGAAGAGGGAGGGGAAGAAGGGAGGGAGGAAAGAAACGTCCCACTAGAGATCTCTGTGCTGGAAATTCAGCCATTTAGCCCTTGGTATTAAGTGTTATCTTTTCCAAGACTCCTTTCTGAAAATGCAAATGCTCATAAAAGGCATGGCATGGCAATTCAAATTTAATGTGCATTTATTGAGCAAGTACTGTATGCAAGGCAGTGTGTTGTGTTATTTAATCCTCTGACCCCTTGGAGAGTGGGAGTGGGGAAGGTGACACATGGAACCGAGAGGAAAAGGGGAGACAGAGGGAGAGAAAGAGACAGAAGAGCCATTTCCCCTACAGTGGCTTTGGCATTGCACGGACTTGGGTTCCTATGTCGGTTCTGCCAGTTACCAACTCCGTGACCTTGGACAGGCATTCACCACCTCAAGTTTTACCTTTTAAAAAATCAGGGTAATGACAATTAGATTGTTGTGGGGGATAAAATGAGATAATGTGTGTACACATCTGATTTTTCTCCTCCCTACTCCACATTTTTGTGACATGCCTCCCTTGACTTCTATGCACTGGTTAGAAAGGAATTGCTAATGGCAGCAGCTAGGGGATTAAAGTCAGAACTCTCTGAAGAGGAAATGAGTTTGCCATTTTCTCTGTTCAGTAAAAGGCAATTTTGTGAAGAGCATGCTCCTCTAACTCATAGGAAAGCATTTCCTCCCTGTGACATCTCCAATCGATTTCAGCCGGCAATAACCAAGTGACTAACTCTTCCTCCAGGGGCAAAGAGCCAGACCTGGTGTTCAACTTCTCCCTTGCCTCCCAACTGCAGAGATGATTCTTGCTGGATACTGGTCCTTGGAGGAAATGGGAGAGAAATTCAGCTTCGGCTTTACCAGTTCAACTGATAAAGGAGGCAGGGGAAAAGGCTAAGCAAGACAGACAGACTATAAACCCCTCTTCCTGTATCCCGGCAGATGCCAAAGGAAGATTCCGTGAGTGAGTAATTCTGCAGCCTGGAGCTGAAAGGCTGTAGCCGGAGGTCGGTGCCAAGAAGGCAGTGGGTGCAGGAGAGGTGGGCGGCTCCTGGGCCGGCCTCAACCGGATGGAGGACAGCTCACTGTGAGTCAGGGGCTGGGCCTCTGCTCCAAGGGCCTCCTGCAGGCCACTTTCATTCAGATGGGCCTCCCACGAAGGGAGCTTTCCCCTGCAGAGACTCAGGTGGCCTTTGTTGGGATAGTGTGTCATCAGTAGGCATTGCGTGGGGATGATAGAAAAGTCATGTGGTCCAAGCACAAGTCTGCACAAAAACAGAATAGATAGTCAAGGCCGCAGGTATCAGGTCTGTGCCCAGGTTGTGGGCTGCCGAACTCCCACACTGAAAATGACAAGAGCTGCCATTTACTGAGAGCTCACCTGGTCCCATCACTGTGCAAAGTGCAAGCCAGCTCCAAAGCCCTTATGTGCAACTACTAAACATTTTGATCTCCAGAGTGTATAGCAAAGCTAGGAGAATATTAGGTAAGCCAGTTCTCCTCTCACTACCTCAGTTTCCCCATTACAAAATTGGGATGATATCTGCCTTCATTATGGGTTATTTTGAGAACTGCAGCACAGCAATTCAAAACCCAGACTGTTGAGTCAAAAAAGATCTGGGTTCGAGTTCTGGGCAGAGCTGGGGCTCTGCCTCTGATTTGCTGTGTGAGCTTGGGCAAATTTCTTAGCCTCTGTGAGCTTCAGTTTCCTCTAGTTATGTGGATCGTTAAGAGAACTAACCTCAAAGGGTTATGACAAAAATTAAATGAGATAACATATGAACCTGCTTCCTCATCTCTAAACCAGAGAAAATAATACACATTTTTCTCACTGTTGTGAAGAGTAAATAACATTTTAAGATGGCTTATTAATATATTTCATATTCAGTAGGTTCGTGGTTATTATTATTATTACTATTTGCATCAAATAAGCCATTATATGAAAAGTGATTAGTAAATTTTAAGGAGCTGTTTTTGATAAAAGTATATTGTTTACTATGCTTAAGGCTCTAAATGTGGTAATTAGTATTTTGATTATAACCGCCATTCTCCTTGTATACTAGAATCTCCATATGGGGCAAGAGAGCAAAAAACTCACTTGATCTCTGTGAGTTCCTTTTCAGAAACTTAGGTTACATTAGGATTTTCAACCTCAGACCTGTGGACTCAAAAAGTCTGGGAAGTAGTAAAGGCAATGAGAGAGGGGTACCTAGAGGTATTTTCCACGTTCCAAAATGTATGGAAAATCATAGACTTGTCAATAAGGTGACCTCCACAAACTTTCGGGAATACCAAGTTTCTTGATACTTCAGGTTGAAATTGTAGTGGCTTGGCATGGCACTACGAGTTAACTGCTGCTCCCTAGACCCTATATCCGGCTGAAGTGTGGGTGATAGACAAGCTCTGTTAGTACCATGAGACTCTCTGGAGCCAGAGTCCCTGGCTCCCCACTTATCAGCTGTGTAAACTGAGGCAGGATTTATAACCTCTCTGTGCCTCAATCTCTTTATCTGACAATACTGGATAACGGTATTGCTTCCCCATGGAACTACCATAAAGAGCCATATATGTAAAGCAATTAGGACAGTGCCTGGTCCACAGTAATCTCTCTGTATGAAGAACTCAGTTGTCATTGTCATTGCTATCAGATTTCAAGAATCTGATAGCAGACTATTCAAGAATCTTCCCAGACTCAAACATGAATCATCAATGGTAACAACCGGACGCATGTTCAGAGGGAGTTTCTGTGGTGGGGAAGAGAGGGAGCTCACACTTATCGGATGCATATGAGGCACTCAGCTACGTGGTACAGATGTTATCCTATTGGATTTGGCTCACCATGATGTAAAGTGATTGTCTTGCAAAGGAGGAACCAAGGCTCAGAGGGGTCCCCAAGTTACAAAACTAGCAAATTGAAGAACCAAGATTCCAATACAGCCCTTCTGTCCCCCCACAACACAAATTCTTTGAATTTTACCATGGGGATACTAGGAGAAAATTAAATTACAGAGGGTAATTTCTTTTTCTTTTTTTTTTTTTTTGAGACAGTTTCATTCTTGTTGCCCAGGCTGGAGTGCAGTGGCGCGATCTTAGCTCACCACAACCTCTGCCTCCCAGGTTCAAGCAATTCTCTTGCCTCAGCCTCCTGAGTAGCTGGGATTACAGGCACGTACCACCACGCCCGGCTAATTTTGTATTTTCAGTAGAGACGGGGTTTCTCCACATTGGTCAGGCTGGTCTCAAACTCCTGACCTCAGGTGATCCGCCCACCTCAGCCTTCCAAAGTGTTGGGATTACAGGCATGAGCCACCGCGCCGGGGCCCAGAGGGTAATTCTTAGGCAAGAGCATGAAAGTCCTTAGTCTAGGGTTGCAGATGCTTGGTGAAATGGGGCATTCTTCTCCTCTTCTGATATTGACAACACTGTGAAAACCTTCTGAGCCCTCTTTGGAGGAAAAGGAGTCGTAGAGTTCTCCCCTCTCGTGGTGGGCTCCAGCTTCTCTTGTTATCCATGGAATCCATACCCATATTTATGGTAGCAAGAGATTTAAACAGTTCTGAGGAGCCTTGGTTGAAAATCACATTTCTCATCCTGCCAGTGACAAAGAAGTAATTTTTGCTTCTCAATTCACTTTAATTGGTCATTTAATTAATGTATTCAACCCAAGACTTGAAAAGGTAGCAAGGAATAACTGACATTTATTCATACGCTTGCTCATTCACTCCACAAACACACACTGAGCCCTTCTGTGTCCCAGGTTCCGTGTTGAGTGTTAGGGACACAAAGTCCCAGCATAAAGAACTCTCCATCTATCAGGGGTGCAGACAAAGATACAAAACGTGGCAGTTGCCACTTTAATGGAGGCAGCCACAGGTCCCTGAGCTCACAGGTGTCCTAGAGGAGTAGTGAGAGGGCCCTGGGAGGAGGTGTTGTCTAACAAGACCACCAGGGTTTGCCAAGGAGAGAAGAAAAGAAGAAACTGCCTCCTCAATAGAGGAAACAGCATGGAGAAGGGCCTGATGGCATGAGGAGGCAGCAGTCAGATGAAGAAGGACCTTGAAAATGCCCTGCGCAGAAGCTGGGATTTATCCTTGGAGCTATTGATGAACCTTAAGCAGGGGAATGGCATGATCATATTCTGCAAGTTTCACTTGTGTCATCTCCTGGTTTGACCTTTGGCATGTTTTATCAGTCATATTCAGGAAGGTATCTGCCATCCAAGAACTTTTGTCTATACCAAGAAATTAGATGACAATAATTATTAAAATAACAATCTCATATTACAGTCATATTGAAATTTCTTTCCTACTTAACAGTGACGTTCTAGAAGACAGACAAGGTTTTGTTTACTAATGCCTTCCCAGCAGCAACCACACACAATGCCAATACACTGCAGCTTTTCTCAATAAACACGTAGCGAATGAATGAATGAATGAGTGAGTGAATGAAAGTTTGTTTCCACGGCTCAGTTTGCCAAGCACCTTCATACTCATTTAAATCTCTCAAAACTTCTGTGAGGTAGATAACTCCCCTCCTTGCCCCGTCCCATTTTGCACATAGGAAAACTTGGGCCAGAGAAGAAAGACATTTCATAGTGGTGCAGGGAGAATGTAAGACAACATGTACGGCGGGTGCCATGAGAAAGCACTCACCCTAGCTGGAGTGGCCAGGGAAGGCAGCCTTGAACCTATCCTTGAAACCTAGAGTGTGCTCTTGACACTCTCGACCCCCACTCAACATCCCTCAATGCTGAAATTTCGCCTTATTAATTAATAGCCCTCCGTATCCATGGGTTCCACATCCTCAGATTTCACCAACCACAGATCAAAAATATTTAAAACAAAAATAATAATAAATAACAAAACAACAATAAAAATAATACTTCTTTTTAAAATGCAGTATAACAACTATTTACATAGCATTACATTGTATTAGATATAATAGGTAATCCAGAGATGCTTTAAGTATACAAGAGGATGTGTGTAGGTTATATGCAAATATCACACCATTTTATATTAGATTAATTTCAGGGACTTGAGCATATTCAGATCTTGGTATCTGTGGGGATCTTGGAACCAATCTCCTGTGGATACAGAGGGACAATTGTAATTAGTATTGTTTATCGAGTATTTACTATGTCAGGCCCTGTGCTGACAGGTTCACATGCATTATCTCATAGTTTCATATGAAAATTAGAGTAGCAAATACAGTCACCAGGTCTATTTAATGAATGAGGAATCTGAGGTTTGAGATACTACATAATTTGACCAGTTTTCCGCAATAAGCAAGCAAGGAGCTGGATTGAAACCCATATCTGTTTGACTCCAAAATATTTTTCTCACAAATGCAGGGCCAAGAGTGATAACCTGCATTTCAAAGGATCATCTGTGGGCCCAGAAATATGGCAAAAATGAGTATAAATACCTTTTCTACCACCATTCCATTCCCACTCCATGGGGTTAGCATAAAATACACAGAGAGCTGGGAGAAGGAAGGACAGTCTGCATCCACTACATAAGCAATAGATAATGAATAGGGTAATGGATTGGAAGTCAAGGTATCTTTTAAATAACGTCAATATATTACTTTTAAGCTGTGGACCTTGGTAAGCCAATTAACTTCTCTGTTATATAAGAAAGGGACCAGAATTGATACCATTCTAAAATCAGTTTAAACCTGAGTCTCCATGTCTTATCTAGACTTTTTTTTTTAGTTTAGTTGAGGCATTTCTATAATATCTTGTTTATATATTATGTCACAAGACTTGCTTAGACCACATCTTAGCAGTCTCATATTCCTTTCTGAGGAATTCTTAAGAGGTTTCTAATTGATGACCAATGCTATATTAAAAAAATCAAAGAGGAGAGTAATTGTTTTCCCACCCTGGCCACAAGAAAAAAAAAAGATAATAATAATCAAAATACTGCTCCTTTGTTAAAGAGGGTTAGAAAACTGACTTTAGACCAGGCACAGTGGCTCATGCCTATAATCCCAGCACTTTAGGAGGCTGAGGTGGGTGGATCACCTGAGGTCAGGAGTTTGAGACCAGCCTGGTTAACATGGTGAAACCCTGTCTCCACTAAAAAAAAATGCAAAAATCAGCCAGAAATGGCAGCACATGCCTCTAATCCCAGCTACTTGGGAGGCTGAGGCAGGAGAATTGCTTAAACCTGGGAGATGGAGGTTGCAGTGAGCCGAGGTCATGCCACTGCACTCCAGCCTGGGCCACAGAGTGAGACTACGTTTCAGAAAAAAATAATAAAAGAAAGAAATCTGACTTGAGCACAACCTTTTTACCCAGCTACCTGTGTGGCCTCTGGCCACAGGGTCATTATATTTCTCCCATGGGGAGATGAGCACCATGGCACAGCAATTAAAGGGAACCCTCCCCTAGGCCTCAGTTTCCTCCTCTATAAAATGGGCATTTTCAAAGTGTTTATTCTGCCTACTTCACAACACAGTTTTGTGGATAAAAAGAGATAATGGATGAAGAAGGCACTGGACAAAAACAAAGGGGATGAAGATGATTAAGATAATTGTCTACGCTAGGGTTCTTGAGAGAAACAGAACCAATAGAATGTGTATACTTGTACACAAAGAGAGAGACAGAGATTTATCATAAGGAATTGGCTCATACAATTATGGGGCAGGAAAGTCTCAAGGTAAGCAAGATGAGTCCACAAGCTGAAGACCTCAAAGAGCCATGGTTTAGTTCTCGTTTAAGTCCAAAGGCCTGAAAACCAGGAGAGCTGATAGTTGAGTTCCAGAGCAAAGGCCTTCAGACTTGAGACCCAGGAAGAGCCATTCTTCCTGTTTGAATCCAAAGGCAAGGAAAAAGCCAATGTCCCACTTCAAAGACCATCAGCAAGAAGAATTCTCTGTTACTCAGGGGCGGGATCAGGGTTTTTGTTCTACTCAGGCCTTCAACTGATTTGATGAGGCTCACCCACATTTGGGAGGATAGTTTGCTTTACTCAGTCTGCCAGTTTAATTTCATCCAAAAGCTCCTTCCAGAAACACTCAGAATGTCTGACCAAATACCTAGGTACCCCACAGCTCAGTCAAGTTGATACATAAAATTAACCATCACAATGATGAAAATGTAAGCCAATGAGAGAACCAAAATTTATCTGTTTGGTTCCCTACAGCATCCTCAGTGTCTAGGAAAATGTCTAGTAGGGAGAAAGAGCTCAAAATATCGAATGAATGAATGGGAATAAAATTGGAAGCCAGTTGAGAAAAAAATCCTATAAACAATTATTTGCTGGTGACATTTTCATGTATTTAATCAACAGTTTAACTCCTAAGCAATAGAATCCTTCCATCCTTACTTCTTTATGAGTTTGGCATTATTATTTTCATTTTTCCATTCATTTTCAAGAATCTGAGGTTCGGAGAAATTAAGTATTCAACAGCTATGTTATCTTTATTCTGCAGCATTGTGGGCTTACTCTCGTATCTCACTGCTCACCACAATGTGCAATCATATAACTGTTTGTTTATTTAACTTTATCGTTGCCTCCTCCTGTGGGTTGAATGGGGTCACCCCAAAAATAATGTCCACCTGGAAGCTGTGCATGTAATCCTACTTGGAAAAGGGTCTTTGTAGACATACTTAAAGATCTGAAAGTGAGATCATCCTGGATCAGAGTGGGCCCTAACTCCAGTGACAAATGTCCTTATAAGAATAGAGAAGGGGAGAGATACACAGAGAAGATGGTGTGAAGACAGAGATAAAGATTGGAGGGATACATCTACAAGTCAAGGAATGCCAACGACTGCTGAGAGTCACCAGGACCTGGGAGAAAAGCATGGAACAGATCCTCCCTCAGAACCTTCCCAAGAAACCAACCCTGCCAAGACCTTGATCTTGGACTCTGGCCCCCAGAACTGTGCGACAATATATTTCTGTCATTTTAAGCCACCCAGTTTGTGGCAGTCTGTTATGATGGTCACAGGAAACTGACATGCAGCCTTCTATCCCATCCCCCAATTAGATAGGACTATAAGGGCAGTCATAAATTCTTTTTCTCGTTGTCGTATTTCTTTTTTTTTTAATTGCATTTTAGGTTTTGGGGTACATGTGAAGAATGTGCAAGATTGTTGCCTAGGTACACACATGGCAATGTGATTTGCTGCCTTCCTCCCCATCACCTATATCTGGCATTTCCCCCCCCGCATGCTATCTCTCCCCATCTCCCCCACTCCCTGCTGTCCCTCCCCTATTTCCGTCCCAACAGACCCCAGTGTGTGATGCTCCCCTCCCTATGTCCATGTGTTCTCATTGTTCAACACCCGCCTATGAGTTATGTTGTTCACTATTTTACACCTAGTGTCTAGACGTGCCAGGATCAAAGTAGGAGCTTGGCAAATATTTGCTGAATAAATGAAATCATGACTAACCAGATTGCAGATGTTTGCAGCCAGAAAAGGCTGCTGAGCAAGGACCCCTGGGTTCTCTTTTCTCTAACTATTACCAGGATATATTCCCTGAGACTAGCATCACAATTTTTATAAAGTTCATTGTGTTTCTGGAGGCTTAATCCAGTGGAAAGAAAAGGCTGAGGAAGTGATTGTTTGTGAGTGTTCATCTCCCCTTTATGAAATGGACATGGGACCTTCTCCCCGGGAACCTTTGGAGGCTGGCACCATCTTTACTCACCAGCAGAGGTCAATGGTATGTGAAGAGGGGTTGGTAGGGTTCCTTGGCCTGCCCTGGGGGAAATGGCTCTTCCTAGCACGTGGCTGGGCCCTTGGCCTCCAGGCTTCTACACCCTGTTCCTCCTCCTCTTCTCCCTTTCTACCACCTTCCTTCCACTTGTCCTTTTTTCTCTAAAAGTTACACCAAGGCCTGTTTTGCTGTCCTGCTCACTGGGTCCCTCTACTGAAGAAAAAGGGGTCAAGGATAACCCAGACACACTCATGGGGTGGGCTGCTAGGGGTGCCAGGTAGATGCGGGTGCCCCAAGGTGAGGGACTCAGGAACTTGGGCTCTATCGCATCCCACCCCTTCTTCACATCCATTGTACCCTGGCAGAGTCCTGGCTCTCTCCAAGCTGGTCACCAAGACTTTCCTCATACATTTAGCCAACCTTTATGCAGGACCTCTGCTGACCTGAGCACTTCCTGCATGTCAGCCACACTTAGGAAGGGGCTCGATACCGAGAAAGAAAACAGTTACATATACACTTCCTAAGTAGCAAAACTGGGTTCAAATCCACAGCTACATCACTTATGTGGTGAGTTACTTACCCCGTTAAGCATCAGTTTCCTCCTCTACAAATTGTGGTAATAAGACTTTACCAGTTTGAAAAGAGGACAAAAAAGGATGCATATTAAGGTGTCGAGGACAGTGCCAAATACATAACAAGTGTTCCACTTGTCACTTTACCTCCCTTTCTACTCTCTTTTCCAAAAGAGATAACAGATGTTTGCATTCATTCATTCAGTTCATTGAATTATCTATTAAAATGCCTAACAGTGCCAGGACCTGTAAGTGCTTAATTCATGGCGTTGCTGTTTTTCATTCTTTGAGCAATTATAGCTTTAGTGATCACTTGTGATCAGAAAATCAAAGAGCTATAAGGGAGTTTCAAAAACATACAGCCCACCCCCCATCATTCTTCAGGTGAGGAAACTGAAGTTCAGAGAAGGCAAGGAATTTGCCTGAGGCCATACGGCAAGTAAGCCCAGAGTCAGGAAACAGGCTGCTCCTTCACCTGCTGACTCAAGCCTCAGCTAGTGCTGATAACAGACATTCATTCAACCAATATCTCCTGGTACCTACAGCACCCAGGGGAGCTCTGGCCACTCTGGAGGCCCTAAAGACCCTCACAGGCTCACCAGAAATATGGGCAGATGGAAGAAATTATAAGGCAGGCATTTAGGAAGCACTTCCTTTCCAAACTAAATGCATTCTTGCTGCTGCACTATAACATTCATACCCTAAAAATTGTTATTCAATGTGCTTTCCACATCGAATGTGACTCACTCTTTGAAATGAAACTCTGGGCGTTTGGGGTGGCATTTCCCAGTGGCCAATGGCAGGATAGTGCTTGTTGGCAGTGCCACAGGCAGCCTTGACCTAAGGCTGAACGCTCAGCCTCCAAGGCCACCCGGCAGGCTGCAGAGACTCCGGAACTGGGGTCTCAGCCTGGAGAGCCTTGACCTCGTTGGCAGATGGGTCTGTTTCTGATATGGTGCGGCAAATTTCTAAATCTTAGCTGTGGGATGGCATTTGCTTCTTGCAGAATAAGAGCAAGGAGCCCAGGAGGTTCCAATTGATTCCAAAGTAGAACCAGCTGTTGGAATCCTGCAGCACTGACTAGGGAAGTTCACTTCCAGGTTGCGGTTTCCAGTTGACAGAGCCCTCTCTTGCCCCTCACCCCGACTCAGTGCTGTCAAAGAAAGCCCTGAAATTGAAATTACCGCATCCATTCATCCAGACCTGGAAGCCAGGCATAGGCAGGAGGAGGGTCTAGAAACAATAGCTTCATCTCTTGGGTATCTACTTACTATGTGTCCGACATTATACTTGATACTTTATTATTTCCAATCCTTACAATCATATAGCAACACTGGCATTTCCAGATTTACAAATGAGGAAAAAGGAGATGCAGAGAAAAATTATTATGACCTTTATTTTTCTACACAAGTTACTGAGTGCTTGCCATGTGCTATGCATTCCTTAAGAGCATTGCACATATCTTCCAATTTTATTATGACATCAACCCTATGATCTAGTGTCCCCATTTTATAAGTGAGGAAACTAAAGCTTAAAGAAGTTAAGAAACTTCTCAGTGTCCCTCAGCTTGAGAGGCCCAGCAAACAGCTGTCAGCACCTGAGCTGGGATACAAATCTAGGTGTTCCTGACTACAAATTAGTAATAATAATAGTAACTACTAGCATTTGTTGAGAGCTTACTATGTGTCACATACTGTGCTAAGCTTTTTTTTTAAAACACGTGTTACCTCATTGAATCCTCATGTCAAGCCTATGCTGTGTGTCACATTTTCCCACTTATATAAATGAAGAAACTTAGGCTCAGTAACTAAGAGAAGCAGAATTCAAATGCAGGTTCATCTGGTCTTGAAAGGCTAGTTTTAGCCTCCCCAAGTGTCATGAGGGCTCATATCACTTGGTTTGAGTTTCCAGAATTTTCCATTCTTTGGTATAACTGTATATGGAAAACTGGGAGCTAGCCTCAAATTCCGCTACAGGTTTCATGGTGACTCTTCTGTCATTCTTTCCAATATCAACCTTCAAAAGCCAGTATAAAAATGCATTTGCAATTTGAAACTTACCATGTAAGCTATAAACAGACCATTAGTTGAAACTGGTGTTGATTTTGTAGACTATTAAGGATGAAATGGGTTTGATATTTACTAAGTTAAGGGAACATGAAGTTTATGGTTTTTAAATTGCTTTGAGAAGGCTTACTAGAATTTTCCCTTATATAAAACCAGAATGAATGGTACCTTTGACAATGTATGCATTCTTAAATAGAGGCCTACTTAGCCTCACAGATATCCTTTAAATCAAGATAAAATTGATGCATCTAACAGGGAATATACAGACTAATTGCATTTATATATTTTATTTTTAGAGATGAAGTCCCACTATGTTGGCAAGGCTGGAATTGAATCCCTAGGCTCAAGTGATGCTCCCACCTCACCCTCCCAAGTAACTGGGACTACAGGGGCACACCACTGTACCAGCATAATTGCATATCTTATCAATCAATCCACAAATATTAAACACCTACTGATGTATGTGTGTCCCCTGGGCATTTTCCAAGAGTTTTCAATATAGTTAGATTTGTTTATTAAATTTGAATAAATATGTGATGTGAGTAGTTATATATCCATGTGATCATTCGTTCATTTGTAAACATTAATTAAATGCCTTTATGTGCCAGGCACTATGGAAGATACTGGGGATACAAGGATCCTCTAGAAACTCTAAGTCTAGAAGGGAAGGCAGGAAAATAATGCCACATAGAGGTCACCACTGATGCCACAGGAGAAAATGGAGGCCTCTAATCCAGGCTGGGTACAGGAGAGATCAGGAAAGCATTCTGGGGGAAGTGTCACCTACACTGATGAACTAAGGGTGAGGTGGAGTTAATCTGAAGAGAGAGAGGCAGGAGTTCCAGGCGGAGGGAAGAGCCTGGCAAAGGTCTTAAGGGGAGGGAAACAGTATTTGCTAAATGCTGAGAGAATGGGACAGATTGCACTGTCAGAAGTTAGAGGAGAGGTCCATTTGAATTGGGGTGGTCAGGAGAGATTTATTGGAGAACTAAAGCTAGAATGCAGAGATTTTAGGCAGAGGGGGAAGGATGGGGAGGTCTGAGGGAACTGTATAAGTAAAGGTACAAAAAGCAGAAGTCACATTCAAGGATAATACTGAAGAGAAGACCCACCATACTGAAAAAAGCAAAGCACACCACCACCACCACCACCACCCTCACCCTCATCATGGCTAATACGTACAAAGCTCTCACAACGCACCTGGCCCTCTTCGATAGACAATTTTCCAAGGTGTCTCAAATTTCTGCATGTTTCGTGATTAAAGGACTGACTGCCTTTGTTCTAGACATTGTTTTCAAGGATGTTTATACAGGAACAAAGGGAGATAGTGTCTCCCTTTAGAGCAGAGGGTAGGCTCGCTTACTGCCCCATTAAAACAAATTCAGGTTCCTAAAACTTGGGATGCCTCTCCTAATGCAACTCTGAAATGTCAGATGTCATCTGGTCCTCTTCACATTGCTCCATGAAAATTGAGGCTCAGGGGCATAGCATAAGGAAACACTGATACTGTTGGGCATGGTGGCACATGCCAGTAATCTCAGTGACTTAAGAGGCCAAGACTGGAGAATCACTTGAGGCCAGGAGTCTGAGACCAGCCTGGGCAACACAGCAAGGCTCTATCTCTTTTAAAAAAATACACCCACCCACTCACCCACACACACACACACACACACACACACACACAAATAGCCAGGGGTAATGACACACTCCTGTAATCCCAGCAACTTGAGAAGCTGAGGTTGCAGGATTGCTTGAGCCCAGAAGCTCAAGGGGTGCAGTGAGCTATGATAGCGCCACTGCACTCTAGCCTGGGGAACAGAGTAAGATGCCATCTGTAAAATAAATAAGTAAATAAACAAAACCTATTACTCTGGGTACTGTTAGTGCTATGAGTGACAAAATCCTTTGTCTCCCACCTAGCAGTCATGAAGTGGTACCAGGCTAACCTATTAGTTTGCAAGTGGTGGAGATCTCAGACCCCTTGCAACTCTTAAAAGTCATGTTTAAGTACTTTTCCCGTATGAACTCATTTAATCCCTTCAAAACTCCTTGAATATAGAAATCATTACACCCCCTGTTTGGGCAGGAACAAACAAAACAGTCCGAAGAGAATGTTGATGTTGGATCATAAAAAGTCTCATGTGCCAGGCTAGAGAGTATAAACTTTATCCATTGAACAGACATGGAAGGATTTTGAACAGGAGAGGAATATGAGGAAAACAGCATTTTTTAAAAGCTTGTCTGGCCATAGCCTGTTAGATGGATTGGGCTGGGAGGAAATCCTGTTAGGAAACAGGCTAGCAAATACTAGGAGGCAGAACCAAGATTCAAGATAGGCTTGAAGGATGGGCTGAACGTACCCACAGTGGAATTTCACAAGCCGAAATGTCAGGCCCTGGACAAGGCTCCACCACACCAAGGGCTCCAGGAAATGGTTGGGGAGACGTGACTTAGCAGTACAGCCCTTGAGAAGGAAGCCAAAGGGACCAGGCAACCTGGAGTGAGTCAGCAGAGGGTGCGTCTGCCAAAAGGGCCATGGTGATCTTTGGATGCATGAGAAGGCCAGTGTCAGGGCCATAAGGCAACAGTCCAGCTCTGGCCAGCCTCCCCCAAGCTGACTTGCTTTCAGTTCTGGCCCCACACTTTGAATAGGGCCTCAGAGGATGTTTATTGACCACTTGTTGTGTGCCAGGATGTGTGTCAATCTTTCACATTCTTGATCTAATTTAAACCCCCCAAAGGCCAGTGGGGCATTATGGCCTTTCCATTTTACATATAAAAAAACAGAGGCTCAGAGAAACTTGTCTAACCTCCCCTAGCTAATAAGTGGCAAAGCCAGAATTCAAAGTGAGGTCTAGCGTAAACCTGAAGACCATTCTCTTAAGCACCATGCTAACTGCTACTTTCTGAAAGATGCTGACAAAATGGAACAAGTTCAGGAAAAATGCTCAAAAATGAGAAGGTAGGTAGGAACCATGATATATCAAGGGGGACAGAGATGATCATGAATGAGGAACCAAGCCACACAAACAGCATGTGGGCTCTTCCCACTTCTAGAGGCTGTCCAGCACAATCCATGCAAACACCCGTGTGGTTCCTGAGTCACAAGGACTGATGAGGGATAAAAATCCCTCTAGGTGGAATGCCCTCCATCGATCTCTTTGCCTGTAAAATCCCTGTGCGTCCTTTAAAACCAAACCCACGTACTACACCTTCTGAAGTCTTTCCTAACTGCCCATGTGCCCCTCCCCTATGCTTCCACAGCCCGTGGACTTCCTTCCATCCACCCTTTCTGCCCTGGTTCAATGCCCCCATCATGGGAATGCCTCAGGAAAGAGGCTGTGTTCAACTCTACACCCCAGAGATCCACAGGTGCCTGGCCCCCGGAGATGAGTGTTGAATGAGGACAACCAGAGGATCCACTGGTAAATAAGAAAGCAAACTATGACCTCTGAGAGACACAGAGATCATGAAATAGATCTAAGAGTTCTGATGTGCAAGGAGGCTGGGGGAAACAGGGGCCCAAGAGAAAGACCTGAACAGCACGTCCCTAGTCCTGTCCAAGGGAGAGAATATTCCTGAAGGCAGAGCTATTCCGGATTTGTTGGGCAGCTGCCTCCAATGACATTCAGGCCTTCACAGGTTGGAGACAGGAAGGAACTATCCTTCTTATACAGTCAATATTTCAACATCTTACAATCCCCGCTTCTTACTGGAGACATTCCAGGTGACAAAAAGAACAGGTGCCCATTCTGGCCAAAGATGGAGAGAGAGCACTGGCAGGCATTCACTGTGGGCCTGGCATTTGAACATTCCAGTGTTTAAACAGACCAGTGTTTCTTTAGTGCCTATGGGGCCACTATGCCAGAACAAAACTCCCTCTCTTCACCTCTGCATGCCTACTTCAAGAACAAAAAGGTAGGCAGAAAGATAAGAAGACAAATAAATAAATGAGACCTCCACACCTCTACTAAGCTCTACTATATACCTGGCATTGAGAGATAAATGCCAAGTAGCATTGTGTAGCCAAGAGTGAACAGGCTGAGAGTTAAGCCCATGTTAGGACAAATCCCAGCTCCATCTCCTATGAACTGTGGGACATTGGACAAACAACTTGACCCCTTGGAGCTTCAGCTTCCTGTCTATAAGACAGGGATTGTATGATGCACCCTCGGTGGCTTGGAGTGAAGATTAAATGAGATGATCCACATGAAGCATTTAGTAGGTAAATAGCAGGCATGCCCTACATGTTAATTCTTTTTCCCCTTGCCTGCTTGCAGCAGGAATACGAGAGAAAGCACAGGACTGATAGGCAGACAGGTGCGTACAACGAACAGGCTTACCTGATCGACCCCTTAAACTCTCTGAGCTCTCTGAGGTGATGGATGTGAATGTACTTTGTAAATTGCAAAGCACTATACAAATGCCAAGAATTGTCGTTACTGATATTAATTCTGTCATTCAGAATATTAAACTCCATGCCTAAAGAGATGTCTGAAAACACAAGAGTTAATTGGAAATGCTGTAGGACTGGGCCAGGCATGTGGGATTCAATGAGAAGAGTCTATGGTGCACAGTGGCTAGAAGGTGGGCATGTGTAATAAAAAGTCTTTCCTGGAAGAGAATTGGGCTTAATGGGAAGAGCTTGGATAGGCTGACTCAGCCCTTTAGGAGCTTTTCCCTGTCTCCCTGAACCTGCGTAGATGCCGTTCCTCTGGGTTCCCACAATCCCTGTGCTTCCCTCTTTCAAAGCATACCACCCTGAACTGTAATTGTTGATTTGTGTTTTCATTTCCCCCACAAATCATGAGGTTGGGGACCACCTTGCTCCATCCTTGTATCCCTACGGCCTGGCACAGGGTCCATCACACAGTGAATGCAGAATAAATGCATTTGAGGAAGGAACAGAGGGCGAGGGCATAAAACGAAACCAGAAGTCCTGTTTGAACCAAAGCAAAACCCTGGGAAGGTTTTCTAAGCCACCAAAGACCTAACAGCTTCTGGTTCTTATAAAGCGTTTCATCACATGAGGAGATAAGACCTAACGGCATCAGGGCTTGGTCCTCCATGTCTCAGCAGCATCACCCCCGAGAGATCCAGGCAGTTTGGCCTGGTTCAGCCTTCTGTAAGCCAGACAAGTGCCATCTTATTGGGAGGTGTTTGTGGTCCCCATCCCCTCCTTCATCTCAGCACTGGCTGTCTTGCCCCGATGCTGTCTGCCAAAAGGGGCACTTGAAGTCTGGAGAAGAGGCACTCAGCAGCCCTTTTCCTCATGAAAGTGCACCTTGAACCTTCTAATTAGGCTTCTCAGCACACCTGTGAGGTCGTAATTTCCTCCCTACCCTGCCTGCCCCCATTTTACAGTCAGGAGCAGGATGGGGGAGGGGGACTTTGTAGTGTGTCTTTCTTTTTCTGCTCCAGGCCAAAGAGAAAATTCTGATTTTGAAGACTTTGTGGCTCCCCCCTTTATCCTGTACTCAGACCCCTACTTACCTGTTTCATAGGGGATCAGGGAGGGGTAATTATTGCTCCTGGAAGCTTTGAAGGTTGACATGCTCTGTGGCAAGAGAGGTATCAAATGTGATGATTAGCATTAATAATAATAATTATTAGCAGCAGGACTTAGCTCTTTTGAAAGCGGGAAATATTCTTGCAATTATTTCCCAACTGCTGAAGCTGCTTCCATTGCTAAGTTTTGCTATTAAAGAGGATGACGACATCATGACAGGATACGGTGGGGTTGGGGGCTGGGCCACAGGACTCCTGTAATGGTCACAGGCCCATTCTGGCCAAAGATGGAAAGAGAGCACTGGTAAACATTCACTGTGGGCCTGGCATTTGAATATTCCTCGAGATGCCTAATCTGGGACCCTGCCTCCCTTCTCCCTATGTTCTCTATATGAGGACACACTGGCCCTCTTTTACTTCCCCCAGCATGCTCTTTCCAACCCCAGACTGTTGCACATGCTAATCCCGCTACCTAAAAGGGCTTCCCCCAACCATTACACTTCACTGAGATGATATCAGTGCATTCTTGGACCTCTGTTATGTGCTTCTGGGTGCTCATACTTCTCTTTTGTAGCACAAATGTTTACTCAGTTTCTGCTTCCCCTGTTGCAGTAAGAAGCATTGGGCCTGGATCAGAGATCATCCATAAGCCAGTTCATTTTACTGCATTCCCTGTACTAAGTCTGACAAAGTTAGTAGGTGCCTAGTCTAGATATCACGACCCAAGTGTAAACAGTGCAAAGGTCCCCCATTACACACCCAAGCAGGCCTGCATCTCCAGAGCTGGAGCATCCTTGAAGAACCGGAAGCCTACAGAAGCATCCCCATCACATATAACTTATAGTTTGAATTCCATTGTTTGTTGTGAATAAAAATGGGCATGGTCTTGTCTGTGCTTTCTCCACCCCTTGACCACAGTAGGTGGACCTGCGACCCAAGGTGGGTCAATGGTAATACCCACTCTTAGCCAGGGAGATCTGTTTAAGGCATGCACATGTCCCAAGCCAGGCCAATCAAAGGGTTTCCATGGGATTTTTCTTACCCCGAGCTGTAGGAAGAAAGTTTAAATGGAAGCCTAAACTTTACATATATCATTATATGCTATTCTATGTATTCCATATATAAGTTATATTTTACAAATTAAAAAGGACTCTACAAAAGCTGGAAGGCAAGCTTGGAGCTTTGGCAATCACATGCTCATCCCGTGTAAGGAACTCATGAAGATAAGAGAACAATTCCAATATGCAGGAAGGCAGAGGTAACAGACAGGGATGGTGCCCCGTAAGTGCTGGAGACTTGGCCATTTCCAATCCACCCCTGCCCTTCTCACAATTTATCTGAGCAAATAAAGTCTCCTTTTGGGCTTAACCTAGGTTGAGTTTAGGTTTCTACTTGAACTGACTAACTACCAAGAAACAAAAATAATATTCCATATTTTATTTATGCGTTTATGCCCACTTTTTTCCACAAAGGACTGACTTAAAGTTAACATCCTTCATTTGTCTTATCCTTTCTGATTTATGGTTTATTACTTCACTCAAGGTGATCGCTCAATATAGTTTTCTGAGGTGAGCAAAGCAAGTGTAATCATTTGTTTTACAGATAATCTAACTGAGGCCCAAAGAAGTAAAGGAACTTAGGCCACAGAGCTAGCAAATGTCAGAGCCTTGACTAGATCTAGGTTTTCTCTATTTTACTCTCTATAGCGAAAACCTAGAATTTATGTTCTTTTATTTTTCTGCTAATAGATCATGGCTATAAGCACTAAGAGAGAGGCTGCTAGGCTACTTGGGCTCATAAGATTCCTGTAACTTCCTCCTGTAGGTGACTATGCCCTTTTAAGAAGTATATCTTCATAGTACAGTAACAGTTGCTAGAAATATTCCTGAGAAGTAATGAAAGATAGAGGCTATCACAAAGTTTGGGCTTTGTTCAGGTCTAAATTATATGTATATTTAATGTCAAAGAGATGTTAAAATCTTGACTTGTTTTAGCAAGGATAGGGTGTTCTGGAAGGAAATGTTGGTTGCATTTGGTGCAGAAAAACTCCAATGGTGTTGAGAAGAGGTAGGAAGTGAGAAGGAGGGAGCTAGGAAAGTTTTCTCTTCCATCAGCTGAGCTGTAAAAAAAAAAATAGATGGGAAGTTGGAAACCATCGCTGTAATCCCAGACAGACCTGAGTTCAAACCTGGCTTGGACCAGCTACTAGTTAACATCTTAGGCAATCACTGCATCTCCTTATTTCTCTGCTTCTTCATTTGTAAAATGAGGATAATAATATCATCTTTCAAATCTTTGTATGTGGATTGTGCATATAATAAAGGTGCCCAACAGTACCTGGGACATGCTAGTTGGTCGATAAAGTCTTCTTCCCCTTTGTTTATCTTTCCCTTATAAGAGCAATGCTCACATTTTGTCCCCTACAAGGAGAATCAGCAAGAACATCCATGTGTCCCAGGGCAGGTTAGTACAGAGTGCACTGGGATTTGGCAACTGGACCCTTCACCATACAGGCCCAGGTGCCTTCCCAAGCCTTAACACCTTTTCTCATATTCCTTCTCCCATGCTGTTTTACACATTCCTGACTACTCGTCCTGTCCTTCTTTGGCCAAATCTCTGTCTCCCAACTCCTGTCTCCCATTTCAAAACAGAATGGTTCCTGGACAGTTGATTTGCTACTTAGGCTTGTCCTGAAGAGATTCTAATGGCATCCTTTCTACAAAAAGTAAAATTCCAGCAGAAAAAAGGGAGGGAAGCAAAAAAGAGGGTGGAGGAATAGACTTACTGTTTCAAGGATTTTCCCAAGAAAAATATTTAAAGACATAGAAGTCTAGATTCCATTAAACATTGTATTTATCAATTACTATACCCAAGGTCTCTATCTTTGCAATCTTTCCCCCACATACTCCTTTCTCCTAGGGTCAAAGTGCTATGTAGCCTGCAAGGCCCAGCTCAAATGCTTTTTGGCTTATGTAGTTCATATAGAATTATGCATCACTTAACAATGGGGATAAGTTCTAATAAATGCATCCTTAGGCAGCTTCATTGTTATGTGATCATAGATTGTTCCTAACACAAACCTAGATGGTATAGCCCATTACACATGTAGGCTATATGGTATAGTCTATTGCTCCTAGGCTACAAACCTATAAAGTACATTATTGTACTGACTATTGTAGGCGACTGTAACACAATGGTAAGTATTTGTGTATTTAAACATATCTAAACATTGTGTATTTAAACATATCTAAACATACAGTCATATTAAACATATCTAAACACAAAAGGAACAGTGAAAATGCAGTATTAAAATATTATGGGACTAGCATCATATATGTGGTTAGTAGTTCACCAAAACATCATTATGCAGCCCATGACTGCATTTGACTGATACAGATTGAATTCCAACTATGTGCCAAACACTGTGCTGGGTGCTGGGGATACGGTGGTGAACATGACATGTCATCCCTTCTCTAATGAAGTTTAGAGGTTTGCCCTTGTTCCCCTTTAAAGACAATACTCTTGTCTCCTGTGTCTGCTCTCATAACTGCTGCTGCTGCTGTTACAATAATTGCTTTTATGTCTTCCTTTCTTCTTAAAAGCCTGTAAATCAGCATGATCAACTCATTTCAGTTTGCTCGGGAAGTACCATATCCCAAGAAACCTCTCAGTCCCAGGCCAATTGGGACAGTTGCTCACCCTACTAAGTCAATGTTTAAAAACAACAAAAATATTCTTTGAAGAAAATCACTCAATCATTCATTCTTCAAATACTTATTGCATACCTAACTCTTATATTGTTATAGGTGGTTGCCTGTATTTAATGTTATATCTCTTTTACTATACTTTTACTATTCTTCAAACCAAGCCCCTTGGCTTGAAGCCCATGTTTTTTTGAATCTTGCATTACCGTTAGGCCCCAGCACAGTGTCTTCTCATAAAAGTCACTTAATTTATAGAAACCACTGTGTTTTTATTGATAAACGTTGCAAGTTTGTGCAAAACGATTTTATAATATGTGTTCCTGTAAGTTTTAAACAGCAAATTCTGTCTAGTGACTAGTTTGGAGTGTTCAGCAAGTAATAAAATCTATTAACAATCCTACTTCTCTTCTGGGCTCTCTCTAGCCCTTCCAGCATATAAGGCATCTCTAGCAGCTGTGGCAGCTTAAAGGCTGAAAATTGCACACATAAACATACCAGGGTCATCTAACCCTAGTTAGGTCTTTAGAAAACTCTTAGTTTTTAAAGTTCTTCTGTTAACAGAGTTAAAATATAAATCTCTGTGGCTTTTACCCACTGGGTTGTGATTCTTCTTAAGTGGAGACACTGGAGACACACACACACATACACACACACACGCACACACACACACACACACACCAAACCCAGACTCCTATGGCTGGAAGCCCTTCAAGTACTAGAAGAGTGTTCTCGTGCTCTATCTCTCACCTAATTCATGACCTATATGCACACCTGAGATTTTCTTAGCCATCCTAACAGTTCCCTCAGCTGTGGCCAGAGTGATACAATTTTATAATTCTGGTTTCTTTCCTCTGTATTTCTCCCACTTTACCTCCCTCTTAAAGTGCCTGAATCCGAATAGTTCTCAAGATCCTCCTGACAAGTAGATTAGGACTATCACTCTCACCCTGTACCTATTTTAAGAACTAGGTTAAATGATTGCTGGCTTGCTGGATGGATGCATGTACAAATTCACTATGTGGGTGGAGCAAGATAAAGATAGTTAAAACCACAATCATAAGAAATACGAACATTGTATTGGGTGAATAGTGTCCCTTAAAAATTTATGTCCACCTGGAACATGAGATATGACCTTATTTGGAAATAGAATCACTGCAGGTATAATTAAATGAGTTAAGATGAGGTCCCCAGTAGATTAGGGTGGGCCCTAATCCCATGACTGATGTCCTTATAAGTGGAAAAATGGAGAAGACATATGTGTGCAGAGGGAAGACAACGTGAAGACACACAGGGATAACACCACGTGATGATGCAGGAGACATTGGAGCACTGCAGCTGCAGCCAAGGGATGCCAAGAAGTGCCAGCAACCACCGGAAGCCAGGAAGGGGCAAGGACGGATTCTCCCTTACAGCCTTCAGAGAGAATACAGCTCTGCTGATTCCTTGATTTCAGACTTGTAGCCTCCAGAAATATGAGAGAATCAATTACTGTTGTTTGTCATGGCAGCCCCAGGAAACCAGCGGTCTCCAACCTTTTTGACATCAGGGATCAACTTTGTGGAAGACAATTTTTCCATGGACAGGGCAGGGGATGGAGGGGTGGTTTCAGGATAAAATTGTTCCACATCAGATCTTCAGGCATTAGTTAGATTGCGCAAGGAGTACACAATCTAGATCCCTGGCATGCATAGTTCACAACAGGGTTTGTGCTCCCACGTGAATCTAATGCCACCACTGATCTGACAGTAGCCAGAGCTCAGGTGGTAATGCTCGACCACTGCTCACCTCCTGGTGTACAGCCCAGTTCCTAATGGGCCACAGATGGGTACTGGTCTGCCTCCTGGGGGTTGGGAACCCTTGTATTAACGTTTCACTCTTTCTTTTTGTACTTACCCTGATAGGATGTCTTGAGATTATTGGAAGAATATTTAACAAAGTTAGAAGACCTGGGGTTCAAATCATGATTTTACTGACTCACGAGTTGTGTGACTCTAAAAGAGACCTCATTTACTTGATCCCCAGTCTGACTGAGATACAAACATATAACAAAGAGGATTAATTTAGGGACCAAGAGTGATAAGAAATGAGATAATGTTTTACAAACTATATAAGCTTTTCAGATGTTATTTGATGTTTTTTCCTCTTTTCTTCTTTAGTAGGCTTTCTAGAGGTTTGTTTATTTTACTCTTCCCCCCCCAAAGAATTGGCTCATGATTTATGAATTCTACTACTTTAATTTTATTGATTTTTCTAATTCACTTATTATCCTTTTTTTATTGCTCTTTTTTTGTTTTGTTTTGCTGCTCACTTTTTAAATTCTTAGGTTAGACATATAGTTACTTTCTTTTTACTTATTCTTAAGTACAAATATAAAAGCTACAGATTTACCTCTAACTATGACTTTGGCTGCATTATATACATTTTCACATCTTGTGTTCTCATTTTCTTCTTTTCTAAATAGTGTACAATTAGGTATTTAAAAAAATATTCTTATTTGAGTTATTAGCATCATCCTCTACCCTAAGCACTTACTAATTGCCCTTACTGATCCAGGAGCTTTCATTGTTGTTATTATTATTCAGAAGCTGAATCACAATCTCCTACAAACAACTTCCTCTCTGACATTTTTTAAAACAAATACATCATGGCTGTAAAGAAAGTAGAGATTTTTATTTTTCTCATCATAAAAGCATCAACCATAGAATATTATCAGCTTTCTGAATTCAGACACTTTTCAATGGATAAATTACTAGAATGTTCTTATCTCTTCCTCCTGTTCCACAAAGAACTAAAGAAATCAACACCCTTGCTGAAAAGGGAAATGTTACCAGCGCTACTCAATGGCCCTGACCATGACTTACGAATTAAATTCCCAGGGTCATAGTCTAAACATCAGTCTTTCTTTAAGGCTTAAAACAAGATCCAATTTTTCTCTGAGACCTTCACAAACCACCTTAACACAGAGGAGTCTTTCCTTTCCCAAATAATATATTTTGCCCACAAGTCTAGGACTTAGCCCTGACTCCCCAAACTAGATGGTAAGTTCCTTGAGAGTGAGACTATGTCTTATACTATTTTTTCATCCCTTCTTATACCCTCTAGCATCTCACTTCTTGAATTACATAATATCAAACAGTAAATGCTATGATTAGTTACAATTCTTACAGGACCTCTCCTGGGAGAAATGTAACTTTGAAATTTTGGGTCAGAGATTTTAAAACAGGCAAGTGAAATCAAGAGCCATTCAAAGCCCTTCAAAATGCTTGAGGCGAACACCTTGGATGCATGCTTTGAGGAGAAAGATATCCCAAACATTAACGAGCTACAGTTTTGTACACTGTGAAGGAACAAAAATAGCATTTGATATTTATGTTCTTCCAAGTATGGTGGTGATGGCAATAAAGGACAAATGATACAAACAATAATGTCGCACGTGTGTAGAATACTTTATAATTCACAAAACTCTCCCCTGTCTCAGGTCATTTGACACTCAAGGAAAACCTGAAAGGAAAGCAAGTTAGGAACTATTATTCTCATTTTGGAAAACAGGTATTTGGGGTTCAGAAAAGATTGGCTAATCTGCCCAAGATCATAAAGCTAGTAGTTAGTTGGAATAAAACTAAGCCTAGATCTGATTCCCCAGTCCTATATTCTTAGGCTACCCCTACTCCAAATTAATTTGGGAACTCTTGAGATAAACATTAGTCACCGACTTCAACACCTAGATACTCACTCATGAAATACCCTTGGGATAGTCACGTGCTCTGAGATACCAGAGGTAAAGACATAGTCCGTGCCCTCAAGGAACTCACAGACAAGTAACCTCATCATTATAATGTACAGAACGAAGCATAATTGCTGCAAGTGCTGTGAGAGAATTAAAATAACTCATAAGACTAGTAATAAGTAACACTTAACTGAGCACTCACTATGTGCCTGTTTCTGTCCTAAACAGCTTGCATATAGAGTGGGTAACATTATGTACCACAATGCCTGGCTCATAACAAGAGCTTCAGCAAGAGCTTAAGAATTGCCAACCAACCATTTTTATTATTATATTTTTAAATATAAAATCAATAATTATTATCTGAAAAAAATGAATATTTAAAATTGAAATTATCCAGGACAACATAGTAGGGGAGCAAATAATAGACCAACAGGGAGAAGTTGGAGCTGGGTCCTAAAGAATAACAAAGGGCTCACAGACAAGAAGGGAAGCACATTCCAGGTAGAGCAAGAACACTTGCAAAGACTTAGTGCCTGAACGGGTCTAGGAGAGGGTGAGGCAAGGAGGGGGAGGCATTGCCCTTTGGGCAGCCTGGACAATATACAGGAGAGGAAAAGGAGGTGGCCTCCAGCCAGAGAGCAGCAGAGGAGGGGCTCTCCCTGTGCCTGACCCAGGCACTGAGGGTGAGGCAGTGATTTTCCAAGGCTATTTGTTTGCAGGTTACATTTTTCCTGAAAAGAATCCAAATGCTTTTGTTTTCACAGACAGCACCACAGTTTCCAAAGAAAAGAAAAAATAGACTTCTTGGTCCAAGGGCTTTCCCTGAGAAATATCCTAATGGCTATGGGCCAAGACAGGGTTCCACTAAGCACTTGACTCACAGCACAACAGTGTGGCAGGCTGGAATCTTCTTCAGAACCTGTAAGGAAGTGGGAATTCAGCCACTCCTGAGGAGATTTGTAAATATAAGCAATATGTCCCGTTGGTTCTGCCCCAACCAAACCCTCCTATTCTGAACCCTCAATTCAGAATTGAGGTTCTCTGAATATGGCCTGCAGTGTGGAACCTCTGTGCCTGACAGGTCCCTCCTCCTCTTCCCTGATTGGCATGGTCCTGAACTGCCTGCAAGACCAGCCTCAAGATTCTTCCTTTTAAGCCTTTCCTGGCGGTGGTGGCCCCAAATCCTGGCCCCAACACCAGGGTGGATGGGTAGCTTTGACTTCAGTGCTCCTATCAGAGCCATGGACGCACTTCTACTTACAGTCATCTCACTGTCCTGGAATGAAGCACCCCATGTCCCCTACCCCTACCACCCCCTGGCCTCCACCTGTAAACCAGTGTCAACCAAGGTTGGGGATGTAGTGAGCAGTCCACCTGGGTACAGGTTATATATAAGGGGATGCATTATCTGTAGTAAACTAAAAAAAAAAAAAGAGATTTAAATTTAATAAAAGTCAGTCTTTTTGTTCATTGTCACATGTGCAGGTAATTCTGAATAATGTCAGGGATAAAATAGTCTCTCTCACCAGGGCAAATGTCTCCTTCTCACACCACTTGGTATCTCACTCCCGTGGATACTTCCCAGTTTATTCTGTTCAGGAAAAGACTATGCTATTAGCGATAGAACGGAACACTGGACGGAGTCTTTAGTCAGTCAAATTACTCACTAAGACTTAATATGTACCAGGTACCATGCTAGCCGTCTTACAAGCATTATCTTTGCTCTCTCAACAATCCCTAACCGTATGCATCTATGCATGCTTCTCTATTGGGTTATTTGTCAGATGAAGAAACTGAGTCTCAATGTCATTAGATGATTTGTCTAGGATCCTACCATAAGGAAATTCAAACTCTGATCTGGGTAGCCCAGAGTTTGTGTTCATTCTCCTGTGCTTCACTTCCTCCTCTCTGTGAGTCCCTAGTGCTGTGTCTAGAACAGTATGTCTACTCAGTACCAGGAGCTAGAATTGCAAGCCACACATCCTTTCTTTAAGGAGTCCACAGCTTAAAGCAGAAAGGAACTCATGCAACTCACCATGATTCAGTTTAGCATGTGACAAGTCGTTTCAGGAATAAAACTGGCCAACCCCCCAACTATTGCAGCCTTAAAGATACAAGGGAAGAGGAGAGCTGTCAATAGAAGTAATTAGCACTGACTGAACTTATAGCAGATGCTGTTTTGGATACCTCAAACATGCTCTCCTACTTGAGTCTTACTACAAACACCTCTGAGGTGGCTCTTATTATTCTGAGTTCTCAGATAGTGCTCAGACAGGTTAAGTGACTCAGCTGGGGTCACACAGCAACTAGTAGCTGGTAAAGCAGGGATTTGAGCAGAGGCCTCTTTGACTCAGAAGCCCATGCTCTGGCCATAGCAGCACCCTAATGAGAAGGGAGTGAACATGTCCACCCACGAGTTCTCTCCAGGCACTAGGGCATATACTAGTGACCAATAGGATAAGGAAGATTTAAAAAATAATAATTTTTTGATGCTTTACAATTTACAAGATGCTTTCTTATCCATTATTGCATCCATATGAATGTGGCAAGGCAAGGACTGTCTCCATCTACAGAGAAAAAAAAAAACAGAGGCTTTAGCAAAATTATACAATTTTCCTGAGATCCTATGAATCAGATGCAGAGTCTGGAATGACTTTACCACACTTACCCCATGGATTACCACATGTAATATACAGGTACATTTGATTAGCATCTGAGTCTTAAGGCAACCTAAGAGGTAGGCTAAACAAGTCTAGCCCTCCCACCTTACAGACAAAGACGTGGAATTCAGAGATGGTAATGAACATATTCAAGTGGTGGAACTGGAAATAGAACCCAGGCCCTAAGATGAGTACACACTTTTCATCTTTATCACATGATATGGAAAAAAATTATTCACTTATTTATTCAGCACCAAACTTGGGCAGGGTTGCCAACCACCTGAGAGTGGGCTTGTCCCTAAGAGCCCTTCCTTACTCTAATAGCTCTCAGATCCACCATTAATACCACCACCAAATTTTAATATTAAAACACAACTAACTCTCTTAGACACTCAAGTCTGTTTTACCAATAAAAGGCAAAGAATGATCAAATGGTCAACTCTACCCCCAACATAACTGCATCTTAAATAAATCTGGGTTTATTCTCC
Organism: Ateles fusciceps; assembly: GCA_036589455.1. Classification (NCBI taxonomy): domain Eukaryota; kingdom Metazoa; phylum Chordata; class Mammalia; order Primates; family Atelidae; genus Ateles; species Ateles fusciceps. Next base: position 15,649,622 of record JAZHEH010002507.1, on the reverse strand, counting down.
CTTCCCCTAACCTTTTATAAAGTTCTCCTCCAGTTCTAAAGAAAGATATAAAATTGCTCCTCTGCAAATGAATTTCAGGCTTTCCACATCAAAACCCTATAATTACAAGCAATAAAACAACCAAAGTAAAGGCTAGAATGATTACAAAGCGAGAATATCAATTATGCACTGTCCCACCAAATTGGTTCCTGAAAAACAGAAGCTGTCATCTCTGTTGTTTCAGACACACTGGAGAAAGACAAGGCAGTATGGTGGGAAATGTCTGGGCCTGGGAACTACTGAGTGTTCCAGGAGACCTGAGGCCCAGAGAGGTTAAGTCACATGCTGAAGATCACACAGCTTCCCACGGAGCTGAAAATGAAGACAGAATCTGAACTCAAGTCATTCTGCCTTCACATTGTTTCCCTGCCCTTTGGGAGTAAGCTGCATAATGCTCTACCTTCAAAGCTGACTAAGAGCAAAGCCGCGCGGTGGCTCACGCCTGTAATCCTAGCACTTTGGGAGGCCAAGGTGGGTGGATCACCTGATGTCAGGAGTTCAAGACCAGCCTGGCCATCATGGTGAAACCCGATCTTTAAAAAAAAAGAGCAAAGCCAAGAGGAGGTAACTATGTGCTTAGGGGTCTAGAGCCTGGCTATCCCTAACTGTCCTGGGTCCTATAATCATTATGGTATAATGAACGAGAAAATCGTGAGGCAAAAAGAACTTCCAGATCATCCTCTTCGACTCTGCTTTGTTGTATAAGACAATGTCACTGTCCCACTCAGATTTCAGTGGGATTCTTTTTACCATTTAGGGGGTAAGGCGCTACAATGTGCTTTCAGTGGCCAGTACCAGCAGCTCTTCTTGGGAGGACTGTCAGGTGCTGTGGCTCTCCAGCCTTGGGCAGGGACGATTCTGAGGTTTAACTCAAACTCCAGAGTCCCCAGGCAGGATCAAGCTGAAGCCAACCTCTGCAAGTGGCATCTTAATGCCATTCCCCAAATTAGAGTCGAAGTAACTTTTACATTGCAGTGAAAACAACCTTGGGATGGAGGTGACACATTCCTTTTTAAGGACTAAACACCAACATACCACCTGTTTTACACTAAAAAAATCACTCTTTGTTTTGATTATTTAAGCTCATTTAAAAGATCACATTGTTCTGACATTTTGCTCCGTAAGCCTTCATTTTGTTGCTGACTAAAAGCAATAAAAATCTGATCAAGGTACTCAGTCTAATTTTCTGGCTGATAGTCCATGATCCATTCATTCATTCACAGCTGGGTCAAGCTTAGAACCAGCTGCACTGACTGATCTTATCACATCTACCAAATTATGATCTGACCTTAGCAGCCACGCTGGGAAACAACCTAAGACCTACCTCAGCCACTGTCTGTGCTGTCACTCCAGCCATCTTGCTGTTCCTCTAACATGCCCAGCTTGTTCCCCACCTCAGGGCCTTTGCATCTGCTGTTTCACTTGCTTGGAACACACTTGCTTCAGACCTCCTGGCTCCCCCTCCTCACTGCATCAGGGCTCTGCCAAATGCCACTTCCTCAAAGATCCTTTCTTGACTTTGCCATGTAAAATGATCCATCCCCTACTCTGTCTTTTTACAGTCTTGATCTTCCTTCATAATATTTATTACTATCTGAACTGATCTAGTGATTATTTACTTATGTATTGCCTTTCTCCTCCAGGAGAATTCAAACTCCATGAGAGGAGATATTTTACCTGCCCAGTTCACTGTTACCTATATGGTGCCCCAAAGAGCACCTGGGGGGATGGCAGGCACTTGATATATTTTTTGAATAAACAAAAAATGAAAGAATAACACTTCTCTTCTTCAGCCTTTTATTTGTGAAATAAAACTTTTCCAGGGAAAGACTGCAAAAGCTTGGAAACTGGGAGGTCTTCAGCTTTAATCCCATGGATAAGTCTCTTATGTTACCTATGGATCAAGGAACTCTCTACCTCAAAAACCTGCAGTGGCTCCCCTGTTGCTCCAACAGAGGACAGTTGTCTATGAGAGTCTGCAGCCTGAGTAAAGACTCAAGACCACTGAAATAAAATAATCTGACAATGACATTGTGTGTGTGTGTGTGTGTGTGTGTGTGTGTGTGTGTTTCATAAACATTTACTGAGTGCTTGCTAAATGCCAGGCACTCCTGAAAGACTGCAAAGATGTGATTCCACCACAACCACCATCATTTTGGTAGTAGGAGAGGTGAGATATCCAAGGAGGTCATAGATGATTAAGAAAGAGAGACTTAGGCTAGGCGTGGTGGCTTACACCTGTAATCCCAGCACTTTGGGAGGCTGAGGCAGGTGGATTATCTGAGGTCAGGAGTTCAAGACCAGCCTGGCCAACATGGTGAAAACGCCTTCTCTACAAAAAATACAAAATTTTACAAGATTAGCTGGACATGGTGGTGCATGCCTGTAATCTCAGCTACTTGGGAGGCTGAGGTAGGAGAATCACTTGAACCTGAGAGGCAGAGGTTATAGTGAGCTGAGATCATGCCACTGCACTGCAGCCTGGGTGATAAGAGTGAAACTTTGTCTCAAAATTTTTTTAAAAAGGAGACACTTGTAAACAACATTAAATTGTTAGCAAATGCCAAAATATAGTTCTACATGGACACATGGGCAAGTGTGCAAAAGGAATTCATCTCCTTCATTTGGATATAGGCAGGAGTTCAGAAAAGCTCCCTAGAGGAAGCTGCATTTCAGCTGAAGCTTGATGAACAGGGGGCTCCCCGGACAAGTGGAGAGGAGCAGTAGTGAGGATATTCCATGCAGAGGAACAGCCTGAGCAAAGGCCAGGAAGGAGGAGGACACATTCTGGGAACTATAGTTGATAAAGTCAGTCCGAAGTGTGGACCATGAGCTGGGGTTCAGTGAGAGACCAGGCTGAGAAGTAAGCAGGGTGTTTACAGAAAAGATCTCACACTGGAATCAGGCAGACCTGAGTTCAAGAGTTGACCATGTCACAAACTAGTCAGTCGGTCCCCCTCTGGGCTCAACTCGTCGGAAGCCAATGACTAGGAGGAGGGGGGGCAAAGGATCACCAGCTCTCCAGTGAGGTTGGTGGAGGCACGGAGGAGGAGGAACCAGAAGCCCTGGAAAGGCTTGTTTTGTTTCAGAACAAAATACTGAAAATGTTCCCTTGCTTTGATTTGTTTTGAATCATATTTCACTTATTTCGAATTTGAAACTCATTAAAAAAGGATGTAAGGTTTGTGTGTTTATCTGGGTTGACTTGGATTAATAAAAGAGGCAGAGAAACTCTAGGTGAGATGATCTTAAAGTCCCCTCTGATTCTCACCTCCAGCTCTAAAATGACTGACACCTGGGCATACGGGAAAAGCAGAGAGGTGCAGTGAATCAGATACTGAACTTGAAGTCAGACCCAACTTCTTCCAATTCAGACTCTGCCACTTACTTTCTGGGCAAGTTAACAAATGTCTTGGAATGTCAGCTTCCTCTTCTATAATATGATCTTTTCCTCAAAGGCTTATTGTGAGATTTGAAATAATGGATTTGCAAGCAACTGCCACATAGTAGGTGCTCAATAAATGGCAGTTGAGTATACTGTCTTTGACTGTTCTCTCCGTTTCCCTGTCTCTAATCATAATAGTTTCCTTGTGAATACCTACCATCTGCTGAATGTTGTCCACAGGCTATCTCTTTTACAAGCAGAAATTAACGATTTAATTCTTTGTTGTCAGTTGAGTTCATTGAATTGCCTCAAGGCGGTTTTGACCCTCAGAATAGAGACACATGTTTGATGGGAATTCAGGGTATGCTGCCTGGAACCAAACAAGGTTTAAAATCTTTTAAAAATGTAAAGTGGCTTTTTATTACTTTGGAAACCTACCTACTGCACGTTTTTATTTCTAACCATTATACATTTTCCCCCTTACTTTCCACATTTAACTCAAGGCTTCAAATACTAAAGCTAAGCTTGAAATAATCATAACATTTAAGCAATGAATGTAATGACAGCTTACATTTACATGGCAGGAAGATGTATACCCTATATTTAATAGCTTTAGCCATTTACAGCAAGAATTGTCACAGGGACCCCAAAGAGAGAGGGTAAGAAGTAAATTCTGGGACTTTGACTAAAGATGTCATAGTCATAAGCTGTTTTGGAAATGATTAAGTGATAAATACAGTAAATTCACTCTCAGTTCTGGGAACCCTACAGTGCAGACAGTAATTCTGCAAAGGCAGAAGTAATTATTATTATTGTTAAAAGGTCTAAACCTTAAGCCTGTGCCATTTTAGTCTATTTAGCTAGAAGGTCACTAAGTACATAGAGGAGGGAACTCAGGTATATGGAACATCTACTGGATACCAACTGCTTTATCACCAAAAACCTAACCTCCCTCCACATTCCATCTAAGCACATGTAACTGGACCCCCAAAAAATAGAGTGAGGGAAACCAACAATGTTGAATATCTACAGTGTGCAAGCCGCCTTATTATATAAAATATAGCAAAATGCATGCAATGCTTAATCATATATAAGGAATGCCAGTAAGCTCGGAAAGGAACCCTTTCGCCTCTGCTGAGGAGGCAGCTGTGTGTGGTGTCATCCCATTGCCTAGCATAGTGTCTGATGCATCCTGCAGGAGTTAAGAACACGGAATAAGGAGCCAAATTTTTGTAGATTCAAGTCCTACTTAGTAGCCGTGTGACCTTAGATAAGTCACTTAACTTCTTTGTTCCTCAATTTTCTGCTTGTGAAATAGGATGCTCTTAATACCTCTCTCATACTGTAATTGTAGAATTAAATGAGTTAATAAGTGTCAAATGCTTAAGACAGCGCTGGCAAATAGTAAGAGTTGCAAACATCATCACTTGTGGACTTGCTGGATGATGGGGACCTTGGCATCACCCTGTGATGTAAAGTGCAATAAACTCCCTTTTCCAGGTGGGGAAACTGAAGAAAGTACACCTGCCTGGTCATCCAGTTCTTAATTGGCCTAAACAGGATTCCCACCTAGGCCTAACACTAATAACAAAACAGAACATTTAATTAGTTTTTTTTAATGTCCTAGGCCTTTACAGATAGATACACATTTACTTCTCACAACAATTACATGAGGTAAGTGTCAGCAACTCACATTTTACAGATGCAGAAACTGAGACTGAGGTTAAGTAATTTTCCCAAGGTCATATAGTCAGCAAATGTCAAGTGTGGATTGTTTTGTTTGTTTTATATTTTTTTCAACTTTTATTTTATTTCGAAACAGGATCTCACTCTGTTGCCTAGGCTGGAGTGCAGTAGCAGGAACATGGCTCACTGCAGCCTTGACTTCCTGTGCTCAAGCAATCCTTCTGTCTCAGCCTCCTATGTAACTGGGCCCACGCAGGTGCAAGCCACCATGCCTAATTGTTAAATTTTCTGTAGAGATGAGGTCTCACTTTGTTGCCCAGGCAGGTCGCAGACTCCTGGCCTCAAGCAATCCTCCCCTTTCTGTGTCCCAAAGTGCTAGGATTACAAGAGTGAGCCACTACATCTGTCCCAACTTCTATTTTCGAACTGGGGGGCACATGTGCAAGTTTGTTATCTAAGGTATATTGCCTAATGCTGAGGTCTGGAGTATAATTGAGCTTGTCACTCAGATAGTGAGCATAGCACCCAAGACGTAGTTTTCCAGCCCTTGCTGTGCTCCCTCTCCCCCTAACTCTAGTAGTCCGCAGTGTCTATCCTTCCCATCTTTATGTCCATGCGTACCCACTGTTTAGCTCCCACTTATAAGTGAGGATACGTGGTATTTGGTTTTCTTTGCCTGCTTAGTTCACTTAGGATAATGGCCTCCAGTTGCAGGCATGTTGCTGCAAAGGACATGATCTCATTCTTTTTATGGCTGCATAGTATTCCATGGTATATACGTGCCATATTTTCTTTATCCAACCCACCTTTGACAAGCACCTGGGTTGATTCCAAGTTTTTGCTATTGTGAATAGCGCTTCGATGAACACAGGGATTCATGCGTCTTTCTGGAAGAACCATTTATTTTCCTTTGGGTATAGACCCAGTAATGGGATTGCTGAGTGGAAAGGTAGTTCAACCCTGGATTATTTGAGAAAACCCAGGCCAGAGAACCTGACTGTCCTCTACATGGAAGAAGAGGGCCACTGTCCCTGGAACCTGAAATGCAGCGAGTTGAGCTGCAGATCTGGCTGGCGTTCCTGTGGCCAGTACTAGGAACTGAGGCTCTACGAGCACTGGAGATTGAGGCTGGGGCTCTAAGGCCGCGTTGGATTAGTCGGCCTGGAATAGGGGTGTGGCCCGCAGCTCCAGTTTACAGCGCCCGGCTGGACCGCGGGGAGGAGCAAGGGCAGGAAGTGCCGCGAGCGCTCGCACCGAGGGAACCCCGGCGGCGCCCCGCCTTTGCCGGCGTCTGGGCTCCGCGTCCGCCGCCTTCCCCCAGCCGCTCGCCCGCGCGTCCCTTTCGCTTTTAACCCCAGCCGCGCTGATTGCCTGCGATTACTCAGAATCGCCCCACTGGGCTGGCTGAGTGACGAAAATCAGCAGTAGCTGTCCGAGGAAACCTATTCGCAAACAGGGGACCTCACCCCAGCGGAAACACCCTAAGCCGGAGCCCAGAAATCTCAGTTTCCCCCCATTCCCCGCTCCGACTCTGGCTCTCAGTGGGACTCGTCCGGGTCTCAGTTTGCCCATCTGCGCACACGGTGTGAAGAATTTCTGCGCAATCGAAAAAAAGGTGTGGAAACGGCCCAAAATAATTTTGATCCGAAGTAACTTTGAGAGTTTTATAGTCTAATCAATTACTGTTTGTTTTAATAAGGATCTGTACGTTTTCATGCAAAAAGGAGTAAAACGGTCACCCAGGAAAATTCGCCTGCCGTTCCTCTGTGGTTCTAGGTGCCCTATGTGACACCCCCCCAAGGAAGCGCTGCAGCGTCCTTTTCCGCTCATGTCGATCTGTTAACCTGTAACTCGTTGTGCGTGTATTTGATTCTTACCCGTTAGTAGTTTTACAATCTCGGTGACAACAGGTTGGATGGGGAAAGACTGGGTTTTGAAGCCAGACATTGGGTTACAATATCTTGCTGTACCATTGTTTTGCATTATTTATTTATTTATTTATTTTTTGCCTGTGGGACCTTCGTCAAGCCATTTAAACGTGCCGAGCCTCAGCCTCCCTTCTATGATATAGGAAGAGGAATCTCCCTGCAGGGTTTCTGGGAAGATTCGGGCTGCTGTCCGTCTAGGGCCTACCACGTGCAGAGTGATCAGTGAAGAGGGTGCTCATGAGTGGGCACTCCAACGGTCTGAGTCTGGATTTCTTCCTCCTGCTCCTCCCGGGCTCCCGGGCCCTGCGCGGGGGCTGGGGCGTGACCGGCTCCGAGCCTCTGGAGGACTGCGCAGCGGCTGTGGCACCGGTTCCCCACCTCCCCCGCGGCCCGGCGCTGCGGGCGGGACCTGCGGCGACCTGTAGGCGGAAGGTTGTGGTTTTATTTACACAGAGGGCAGATCGTGGCTGGCCTTGTAAGGACGAATCGCTGACGGGTCTGTGGGGGAGGCCAGGAAGGAGGCCTTCGCCTGATAGGAATCTGTGAATAAATACGTGAACGGAAGAATGCATTGAAATTCCCTCCTAGGATCACAGAAACGCGTCTCCAAAGGCAGCCTTCGGAATCTGCCCACTCGTCCCCATCCCAATTTGAGACTCAAATGATTTAGATGAGTTATTACCAGGCCAGGCCTCCTGCCTCCCAGACCCCACAGTCCTGGGGCTGCCTTTGAGGCACGACTTCAGGGCTGAGAGTGAGATCGGGGGCTAAACAAAGGGAAAGGGAACCCCCGCTTTGCTGAGCACCTGCTATGTGCTAGGCACCTTTCCTATGTCATTTCATTGATTCTCACAACGCTTTGGGGTAGGCACTGTCTTCCCACTTTCGTCTGGGAAAACTCTGGGTCAGATAGAAGTCACTCGCCCAAGAAAAAAGCATGTAGGTGGAAAAGCCTGGATTCAAACACAAATCTGTCCTGGGCGCCTTTCATGCCACCGCGGAGCCCGGAGGAGGTGCAGAGGCCAGAAAGAGAAAAGCATGCTGGCAAGGGCAGGGGAGCGGCGCGACTGCCCTGCTGTGTTTCCAGGCACCACCCCTTCCCGCGGTGTCCTTCGCCTGCCCGCTGGATCGCCAAAGCCTCTTCCAGCTCCATCCGTCAGGTCATTCGCCGCCGCCCGGCCCGCTCACTCGCCTGATTTAGCAGCGGAAGCCCCACACCCAGCGATCACCAACCCAGAGCCCCTAGTCAGACCCAGAGCCCCTAGTCATGTTGTAGCCAAAACCAATGTAGTCCTGGCGGACTTACAGGTGCACCCAGGGTGCGTATTTCTCCTGCCTCCGCCGGAGTCCCGGCTCTGCATCCGGTCCTGGAGCAAAGGAAACTGGTCCAGTTACCTCTTTTTCCGGCAGGGAACCACCCACGCCCACCCTCTGAGGCCCCAAACGGGTTTCTTCACTTTCCCTGGCCCAGCTCCTGCCCGGGGGTAAGGAAGGAAGCCGGTTGTCAATGTGCCGGAGGCTAGTTCTGGTTCTCAGGCCACTTATTGACCAGCCAATCAGTCAGATGGGCCCCAACTCAAGCCACCCTCAACAAATCCTTAGGGGTCCTCACGCAACACAACACGTGGGCTCTGTGTGAGGTCCCATGGGGAAAATGAGCCGGATGAAGGGGGGACACTCCAGTCCTCTGGGTTCATCTGCAGGCTTGCCCCAGGGCGACACACTGACCTCTTGCTGGGCATCCATCACATGCACCCAGTGACCTTGGAAGACTTTCAAGCTTCTTTGCTTTTAGGCCTCTTGGCCAAGAGGAGAGCGTGGGCAGAAATTCAGACCGTGACAGGAGGAATTCATTTACAAATATTTATTGAGTGGCAGCCATTGCACTAGACCCTTGGGATACAGGAACCAGACACAGTCCCTGCCCCCAGGTGTCCCCCATCTAGTGAGGAGTCAGACAGGTAATGGGTCATTTTAATAGGATGCCCTGAGCCATTTCCCAAAAGTGCATCTCGGAGAAGACCCTAAGATGGTGGGGTGAGAAGTAGGGAGGCAGCTGAAAAGACTTTCTCAGACTCCAAACACTGCCCCTTTCCTTCCTTCTTCCATCTTTCTACACTCATTTCTGGAGTACCTGCATCATACTAAGAGATCAGGGAGGAGCAGGTGGTTTTCAAGGGAGAAGAAGTCATGGTGTCACAGTGTTGTGATTAAAATGCCAGCACTCCAGCTATAGCCACTTATTCTGTGCCCATGGGTGACTCACATAATCTCTCTGACCCTTGGTTCCTCTATCAGTAAAACAGGAATAATTGATAATACCTACTTCACAGAACAAGACCTGGCCCAGGGTAGCCATTAATGAATGTAATCTTATATTATTTTGTGGTGGTTCACACTTTCTGTTTCTTACAACAACCTCATGTGGCTGGCAGCACTGGTAACCTTATACCTATTTTACAGATGAGGAAACAGACTCAGACAAATTAACCTGATGGCCCACGTCTGGTATATTTTCAAGATCAGGATTCTGGGGAAGGGTGGCCTCCTGAAATGGGGGGATATTATGACCTTCACCTGCCCTCCCTGAAACCCCAGATGACTGGTTGAGGCTGAATTGTCTGGGGAACTTCCTCTGACCTAAATCCAAACATCAGCCAGGGGGATACAAACATCCACACCCTCACCGTTTTTGCCCCAACTTGTCTTCATGCCAGGGGATTTCTCTTTCAGGAGCTACATTTAAAAATGGGGAAATTATATGATAATTAGACACCTACTGTGTGGCAGACATTACACAAGGCATGCTTGTGTGGGTTATTTTATCTTATGTGAGCCATTTTATGTGGACAGGGAAAAGAGGAGGATGATGGAGGAAGAGGAAAGAATTGACTTTTTCCAACCGCTCTCCATAATAAAACTTCACACCAGCACATATAACCCTGAGTGTTCTTTCTAAAATGAAAATGTGATCATACTCCAATTCCCTTGCTTAAAATCTCCCAGTAGTCTCCCCCCTGTGTTCACAACAAAGTTGACACTGCACAGACATGCTCAGCTAGCCATGTCATCACGTCTGCTGTGCCCTCTGACCTCCTGACCTTTGCACATGCAGTTTCTTCTTCCTGAAGTGCCCTTTCCAGGTCCCCCACTTCCTTTCTTACTTTTACTTGGTTAAATCCTATTCATCCTTCACCCCTCAGCTTTAAATGTTACTTCCCCTAGGAAGCCTCCTTGTCCACTCAGATAGAAATAGGCTCCTGCTACATACTATGCTCTATACATACTATTCTCTGTTATAAGTACCTGTTTAATAGTGTCCCACTAGGCAATGAGCTCCTTAGGGTCAGGAACTATGTCCTTTTCCTGTGTCCTCAGCACTAAGCATATTATGCCTCCTAATAGGCATTCAATAAATGTTTAGTAGATGGATGAGAAGAGGTTGAGCATAAAAATGATCCCCATTTAACAGAAGAGAAAACCAATCCCAAGGATGAGGGAGAATGCCTAGCCAAGGTCAGATACCTGGTTAATGAAGGAGTGAAGCCTCTCTAAATCCACTCAGCATTGTTTCACTATTTTATTTATAATGAAGATTACACAAACTTCTAAGTTCTGTCATCGAAATTGTTCTTATCACTATCTTTCAACATTGCAGAGAACAGGACCTGGGTCCTAATAATGTAATAATTATAAATACCAATTGTCAGGTCTATAGTTAGTCCTGGGTCCGGATTTTAGGTTCCCCGAGACACATTATACCTCAGGACATCTTCCAAATGCCACCACTGTGATATCTCTTCAACAGATGAGAAAGCTGATTCAGAGAGATTAAGTGATCTATGCAAGGATCCAGAGCCTTCAAACCTAAGTACTCTTCAACTCCTAAGCCCAGGTTTTTTCCACCTTTCTATGCAGCCTCCTGGCATGGCTTAGAGCCGACTTCTTTTGTGGCCACACATCCCATCTGGGCCTCAGTTCCCTCTCTTGACAGGATACAGATGAGACCCCACAATCTCCAAGGGTCCTCTGGGCTTGGCCCAAATGTCATACCAACACTGGCATTTTTCTCTGGCCACTTTTCCCTTCTTCCCTTGGGTTCCAGCAACTGCACAGGCTCCACCTCTGGAGAAAAGCTGGCAAGTGAAGCCATCGTTGTTCCCAGTAAGTGGCCACTTTGAGAACTGGGCAGGTAGGGACAGATCCCTCCCATCCACAGGTGTCTCAACAAACAAACTGTTTAGCAATTACACACACCCTTTGCCAGAGCTCCCACGGTCTTTCTGAACTCCAAAGAACTGCTCCCAACTCTAGGGTCACTCACTGCCAGATCTTCCTTAAGGTGCTTGTATTGATTTATTCATTTAACAAATATTTGAGCACCTTGATTACATGCCTGACATAGTTCTTTTCACTAACGATGTTCCCCTTGGAGCCCTGGAACTTCTTCAACTATCTGAGATGAGGAAGTTCTTCCAAACAGTCTTATACTAGACGAGAAGTTCCATGAGGGCAGGAGCTATGTCTGTTTTGTTTGTTATTCTATCCATTACCTAGCACTGTGGCTGACATGTGGTAGGTCTCATTGAATATTTGTTGGATGACTGAGCAGGTAACTATTAAATGATCCATTTATCTCCAAAATGTTGTATCTAATCCTCTACTTTGAGAAAAGAGTCATGGCATTTAGAATCAAAAGGGACCATTGGGTAAAGTTACCCTAATTCCCTCATTTTATAGAAAGGGAGCCCCAGAGAGAAGAGATACAGAGTTCAGGGCAGAGTCTGGAGTACACTCCAGTCCTCTTGACTTTGGCCTAAGCACCTTCTCTGAGTTGGGACCCAGCTCCAAAACCCTAAACATATTCTCATCTCATTCTCACAGCAGCCATCTGGGGTGGGGGGAAGGAGAAGGGAAGCACTACCTTTGCCAAATGACAGGAGAGAAAATTGAGGCTCAGAGATGTGGAGTGGCTTCCCAATCCCAGGTCATACAACCAAGCATCTCAGGATTTCTCCTCCTTAACAGATGCTCATTCCACCCATCTCCCTTCCCACTGCTTGCTGCTTTCAAAAGTCTTAAAAGAGATGTGAAAGGACAAGCCCTAGAGTTGCAAAGACCTTCCTCTTTGTTATTCATTCTGCTTCTGAAAGGCCTGGTCAATCCCTCTGCCCAGGACAAAAATTAAGTCCATTCAGACATTCATAATTGTTATCCATTCTTAAAGGGGGCTGGTGGCCCAAACACTTGCCTCAGAGGCCAAATGTTCTCCAGTGACACCGAGGACATCTTTTCCCTTCTATGATGGCACTAGGTGAGCAGGGACCAGGGGTCTTTGGGAGACTGTTAAACCCTATCTCAAATCTCAGAGGGCCCTCTAGACTCCATACACACCAGGTCTGTCTGACCACAGGCTCATCCAGGCCACAGGTCCCTGCCTCCATATCGTGGCTGGTGCTACCTCAGCAGCCTCATACTAGAGTGATGGGTATAGGGGAATGAGAGATATCTTGAAAGAGGCCAGATACCTTAGGAAAAGAGGAAGAAAAAGGGCAAAACGAGACCAAGAGTAGCAATTGTACCCTCCGGACAATGACACCCGAGTGACCTGGAGTGGAGATTTTTATCTCTGGGGCAAAGAATCTTAGTAACTCAGGAATGAAAAGATAATGCCTTTCTTTTTCTAACAGAGGAGAGGCAGGATCAGTATGCCGTCATCCTATTTCATGATTTAGAGATAATTTACAACTCTATTAAAAGACAGAATGTCCCACCAATAACTTTAAAATGTCAGTGTGGCCTGCTGTTGGACAGCACAGGTCAGGAACCCTCGCGCTGCTCCACACCAGTTAAACAATCTTGAGCAAATCACCTCACCTTCCTGAAGCTGTCTCCTGGGCTGAACAGCAGCACTAAGGGGTAAGGGTGTGTGAGAATTAAATGATGTCACAGATGTAAAGCACCAAGCACCATGCCTGGCACACACGATGCTAAACAAATATTGCTTTTTTTTTTTTTTTTTTTTTAAGAATGGGGAATGAATTATGCTTTGGAAATCAAATAGTCATGGAAAAACCCAGTCCCCCCTGCCCCGACTCTCCCTCAGCAAAGTAAAGTTTCACCGGGGCTTAATAGACCCATTTCCCAATAGTTTCTTCAAGGACCAGCCCTCACGCTGTATGACCAGCCTCCTACACAGTGGGTTTGTATGCTTCCTTTCCTATTCTCCTTGAGCCAGGCCTCGCCAGTAAAAATGCATCTAGCCACTCAAAACGCCCTCATTACAACTCACCCAGCAGGATTCCCACATGCCAATTTGCATGTGCACACATATACTAAAAATGCATGCAATGCGATGCAGCCCGATAAAGCGCGTGGCTCCTGTCCGTATACGTTCAACGAACGGTATAGCAGAGTGGAAAGAGCAGGAGCTGTGGGGCTGGATGGGTGTGGGTTCAAAGCTATTTCCTGCTTTTAACAATGGTGTGATCTTAAGCAAGTCTATAAATCTTGGTCCCCTTCCTCCAAAAGATGGTAATTATAATACTTAGCTTTTGGTCTTATTGTGAGGATCAAACAAAACAATGTGTATAAAATAATGGTCTGATATGCTACAGGTGCTTAAAGATATTTATTGCATAAAATGCCAAAAATTTGAAATGAGAGGAGAGAAGGGAGAGCCTAGCACTGAGCTCACCTTCTAATATGGTATTTTATCCAGTGAAGTGGTCTCTTCTGTTTCCACCCTCCTTTGGGGCTATTTGCTTCCGACACTAAGACTTTGATCTAAGCTGGCCTTGCTCTGTTATTAAGCTGTTTTCATTTTGCCTCAACAGACTTGACAGTACACTGAGAGTAAATGCCATGTTTCCCATCTACGTCCCCCCCACCTCCATCCCAAATGCCAGTGCACAGCTGGGGACAGCAGGGATCCTCAATAAGGCCCAGAGAAGACAAGGGGACTTCTTTTCACCTCAAAGCTCTTTTCATGCTCTCACTCCTGCCCTTCTTCCCCTGCCTCTTCAGGCCTGGTTGGGTGAGACAGCCAGCAGTGAGCAGAAAGAGTAGGGACAGAGAAGGGTATAGGAGAGCCACTTCAGATGTGGCTGGCATTTTGGAATGGAAAACAAAACAAATCAAAACAAAAAGCATTACAAAAAGAAACTCCACCGCCCCCGCTCCTGTTCCTTCCCTCCTCATTCATCTGTCAAAATGTCACATAAGGAAGAAGATAAAGTAAAGCAGTCCATACCTGAGACAGATTAGAATTTGAGAATTACATGGGCAACTATTTTCCATAATGCAGAGAGCTTTTGACCAGCTTTGTCCTATTTTACCTGCACACCATCTTAGTGAAGAAGACATAGCTAGTCCATTCTCAATAGTGAAACTGAGGATAAAGAAAGTATAGCCATTTGATGAGATCACACAAGAGTTAAATACCAGATATAGGGTATAGAGAAAAAGGAGAGGGAGATTTGAGACACAGACACACAATAGGGAAGACCACGTGAAGACAGAGGCAGGGAATGGAGCTGTGCTTCCACAAGCCAAGCAACACCAGGAGTCACCAGAAGCTGCAAAAGGCAGAGAATGGATTCTTCCTTAGGGCCCTCAGAGAGAGCGTGGCCCTGACAACACCTTGATTTCAAGTGCTTTGCCTTCTAGAACCATGAGAGAATGCATTTCTGTTGCTTTATGCTACAAAGCTCATGGTGATTTGTTACAGCAGCCACAGGATACCAACAGCAGTAGAAACTATGCCTCGTGCTGGCTTGATGCCCCATCCACCCCCTGAATCTTCCACCTTACTCTACGCATAGTAAGTCCTCTATAAAAGCCCTTATGAGGGACTGATTATGAAAGGCCTTGTCATGAGCCATCCTCTGTTTTCAGCTGGGTTACCTATCCTAATGGTTGACCAAAGCCAAATAAATTTCATGAAGACAGCACAGTCAGGTGCATAGTGAGCATGGCAGGTGACTAGCATCTATTGCGTGCTCATCCTGGGCTAGACATTCTACCCATGCTGTTTCACTTAGGCTTCTTTTGCTCAACACATATTATTGAGCACCTGTTTTCAAGTAGGTCAATTTTACCGAGGAGGAAACTGAAGCTCAGGAAGGGGCGGTAACATGCTTGAAATCTCACAGTGAACAAGTGGTAGTGTCAGGACTGGAACTTTGGACTCCCAATGTTATTTTTCACTTTATTAAGCTACCATGGTTTATGACGTGAACAGAATTAAGACAGAGAGCATGAAGGGAAGGGAGAAAAAGGGTGGAGAAGAGTGATTCAGTGCTGGCAGACGTTGTGCTTTTGTTTTCATAGTCTGGAAGCAATTAGGTAGCACACCTCTGACTTTCAGTTTGTTGTGGTAGCGCTAAATTTAAACCTTGAGTCATCTTTTTCTGTGATCGATATGTATCTATATGAGCAAAATTAATCATATTGTAAAGCTGCCATGGGAATTCTAGATAGCATTGCAACTATGGTACAAAGCGCAAGCACGAAAGCAGGCACGCCATTGCCACAGATGAAACAGCATTGGTCCCAAAGGCATGCGTGTGAATGGCCCCTAGGCAGCCACCTAATTCTCCTTATTGCCATGGTTTGGTTAAGATAAATGCTAATCAGTGAACCATCCAGGGCTCAAATCACCTGGAGCATCAGTGCAGGCTCTTCCTTGCCATTTCATAAAGGGGCCACACATTGATAAAAATCCAGCAAGTATTTATTGAGCACTTACTATGCTCCAGGTTCTGGGAACACAGCAGAAAACAAAACTAAGGCTGCTCTTATAGAGGTGACATTCTACTCAGGGGGAGAGAGAAAATTAAAAAACAAATGAATAAGTATCTAATATGTCATTGATAAGCGAAAAGAGGAAAAGTAAAATGGAGGACAGGGAGTGCTTGGGGGTGTTTTTCTACATTAAGTCATCAGGGAAGGCCTTTCTGATACAGTGCCATGTGGGCAGAAGCCTAAGAAAGTGAGAGGATGAAGCCTACAGATATCTGGAGGACGAGAGAACTATATACGTATGTATATATATGTATGTGTGTGTGTATGTGTGTGTGTGTGTGTGTGTGTGTGTATATGTATATATATATATGACCCAAAACAACAACATGCTTGGGAAGTTCCAGTAACAGCCAGAAGGCCTTTGAGATTGGAGCAGACTGAGCTAAGAGGGAGATCAGAGAGTGCCAGAAGACAGGTCAAACAGAGCCTTGCAGGCCATGGTGATGAGAAGCCACTGGAGGGAGTGGCACAGAGGAGCAGCAAGGTCTCGTTTGGTTTACAGAAGGACTGCCCTGCATGGAGAACCAAACAGCAGGGACTGGTAGAGGCAAGGAGGCAAGTTAGAAAGCTGCTGCCACAATCCAGGACACAATGGATGGTGACCTGGACAGAGGGCCTCAATCACAGTAGATAGACGTTGACCAAAAAGGGAGAAGGAAAAAAGTGGAAAGGAGAAGAAAAATGGAGTACGAGGGAAAAAAACTATTTCACATATCAAACAAGAATTTGGTCACCAATTTTTTTTTTTTTTTTTTTTTTTTTTGAGACAGAGTCTCACTCAGTCACCAGGCGCCAGGCTGGAGTGCAGTGGCGCGACCTCGGCTCACTGCAACCTCCGCTGCCCGGGTTCAAGCATTCTCCTGCCTCAGCCTCCCGAGTAGCTGGGACTACAGGCGCGCGCCACCACGCCCAGCTAATTTTTTTGTATTTTTAGTAGAGATGGGGTTTCACCATGTTGACCAGGACGGTCTCGATCTCTTGACCTCGTGATCCGCCCGCCTCGGCCTCCCAAAGTGCTGGGATTACAGGCGTGAGCCACCGCGCCCGGCCGGTCACCAATTTTTAAAGGCAAGACCCTAGGATGGGAATAAGGGGAAAAGAACCAGCCTTCACTGGATCCCTCCTGTGTGTTACTGCTGCACAGGTCTCATGTGTCCTACCTCATGGTATCACAATCATTTCAAGTCGGAATCAGGAGCCTTGATTGGGTAAATGACAAATCTGAGGCCCAAGAAAGGCATATAGTTACTCTAAGGTCACACAGCCAATATGGGAGTGCTGGAATCCGAATCAAGGCATTATCTAAGTCCAAAGCCTGCTCTTTCTAAACCTCATTCTGGCTGAGTGCAGAGAAGTCTATAGACATAGTTCCTGCCTCAAAAACCTCTGTGGCATAGAATAATCTCATGAGATGAAAACTGTTATCTTTATTTCTAGAAATGAAAAAACTGATGCTCAGAGAGGTTAAGTGACCTGCCCAAGTCACAGTAGCGGGTAAGTGACAGAACCAAGATATATTTAAAAAACAAAAAAAACAAAAAAAAAAACAGCTTCAAACCCTGGTCTAGCTTCATATATCTTAACTACTACTCTGTATCATCATATGATATAGTTGTTCTGAGATTTAGTATACAAAGTAAACTTTATTTAGACTTCATTTATAGATAAGTGGCAGGTATGAAAGGAACCAAGTCATCTAAGTCCACTACTACTCTAAGTCTTCCTGAAGAATACACATACATGAACGTACCACACATTTATTGACGTATATACCTCCACATATAGATATGCGCACACCCATAAAGTACACAAATACGCAACATTCCAAAGTCAATTACTTCCTAAATTATCTTCTGTTATCTGAGTCTCTGAAAATTAAGCCATTTACCCAATTATGATGAATTGCCAAAGCCATCTTGTCCATTCCCAACAAGCAGACAGAGGTGGTCTTCAAAACTTCTTTAAAAGTCAACTAGAAAACTCTGTTAATTTCCTTCAGCAACTAAGGGAAGGAGTGGAGGCTGGAAGGCTGACATCTCCAATATTCATCCTTTACCAATAGAGAACTCCACAAAACACCAACTCCTAATGCCTTGCTTGTTCTCTGGAAACACAGATTCAGCCTCACTATAATTCAGTTCTAAACATCAGAAAGACAATATCTCCTGTTGAGAGATGCTGTAGTGTAGATAAATTTGTGGAAACTAAATTTGTCCACTGACAGTCCTGAGTTCTAAGCCTGTTCCCACCTCCTCCTAGCTAGCTATGTGACCTCAACGTGGTGCTGTGTTCTCTCATAAACAAAATAAGAATAATATAATTCCTACGTCTTGAGCAATCATGAGGATTATAAAAGATTTCTTAAATAAAATGTCAAGCACAAGGTTGATGTTTAATAAATCTTCAGGTTCCCTCCTGATTCCAGTAAAGAGTCTGATGGAGGACAAAGTTCATAGCCTTGACCTTTTCCCTACAGGGGTAGAGAATGACTAACTTCCAACCAATAGAACCTGTAATTACTATCCTTGGATACCACAGGAAGGAGTTTAAAAAAAAAAAGTCAGATGTTTTCATGCATAAAGACAGGCCCAGGCATCATTACCACGTTGCTAGGTGTTGTTAAGCCACCCACCTAGCCACAGAGTGGGCAGCAATTAATGTAATTAGTGCAGTGATGAGTGTCCTCCATGATGATAAACAGCTCAGCCCTGCAGAACTTGACAGACCTGCTGCTGCCCAGGCTCCTGACCCTCAACTTCCACATGGGGAGTGATGTAGTATAGTTTAATGGGCAGAGGCCAGGCTCTGAGTCTGATGGAACCAGATGTAAATCCTGTCTCTGCTGATATCTATCTGTGTGACTGAGGGCAAGTCAATTCACTTCTCTGAGCCTTAGTTTCCTCATCTATCAATGGGTTTGTTAATATTCTCACGGGGTTGTTATAGTTACTTTCATCATCATCATCATCATCACAGAAATTGCAAAGGGTGGAGAGCTGGAGCAGCCCATTTCTTTTCTCTGGTTAAACTCAGAGGGCAAACCTCTGATTTGATGGCTTTGGAGAAACAACTAGAGTTTGAGATAGAAAGAATATTGACACCCAGAAAAAAAAGGGAGAGGAAATACTCCTTGATTTATTATTTAAGATATTGTTATAAATAATTAACACAAGTGTTATCAGAAAAACTACTGCTTACATAAAACAGACGCAACACAGCAATCTGGCTGTTGGTAATAAAAGCATGAAACCTGCTCCTAAACTTTGGATCTAGCCATTCCGTTCTGAAAATTAATACCCTCACAAAAGAAGTAAAATAAGCCAAAGGTTATGATTTCTCTCTCTCTCTCTCTCTCTCTCTCTCTCTCCTCTGTGTGTGTGTGTGTGTGTGTGTGTGGTGAAGTTATTGATAATCATTAAGAATTCACTAATTCATCCAATTGGTAGTTGCTGAGTGCCTGTAGGTACCAGATAAAGACCTTGAGTGTGGACAACACACACACACACACACACACACACACACACACACACACACACACCATTAGGATTCACTGAAATGAAGGCTCTGAAAAAGGTCTATAAAAGTAGAGGGAATCAAGGGAAGAGAGAAACCAATAGGACTACTGCTCAGCAAAACTCGAGCATTATTTCTGAGACTGACAAGGAAATGGGCCATATGGAGTCTTGGAAATGTGCATGTGAAACAGTGCTAAATGAAAACAAAGAAAAAAAGAAAAATTGTCTCAGCACTCTGAGAATGTCAGAGCTAGAAAGAATCTCAGAGAACATTCAGTTTGTCAGTTCTCAATCCTTTCCATGAAGACCTTGTGGCAAGTGAGGCTCACACAGGCTAACAATTCAGGCAGAGAACAATTAAGTTCTGGGTAATAATAACAAAAATTCCCAGCCTATAGCTGTCACTCCACCATTTTCTCTGTCACCTGAGAAAGCTTCAGTATCCCAGGGAGTGAAGCTATTAGAGGAGTAACTTTGAATCCACTCTAATTTGTTTAATAAAATAAGGGTTAGGAGTCCACACCACATTGAAAGCCAGTGATCTTGCACAAGTCTTCATTAGTGGAGAAGCTGAGGCCCCAGGTGACCTATCTACCTGTCATATTAGCACGTACATCTTGCTCAATTGGTATTTGTTGAATAAGTATCTGTGAATGAGCAGGCAAATGAGATGACGCGACCAAGGTTACCCAAATCGCACGTAGTTGGTACCATATACTGATTAAAACTTAGGGATTGGAACCCAAATGCCTATCAATGATAAACTGCGTAAAGAAAATGTGGCACATATACACCATGGAATACTATGCAGCCATAAAAAAGAAGGAGTTCATGTCCTTTGCAGGGACACGGATGAAGCTGGAAGCCATCATTCTCAGCAAACTAACACAAGAACAGAAAACCAAACACTGCATGTTCTCACTCATAAGTGGGAGTTGAACAATGAGAACAGATGGACACAGGGAGGGGAACATCACACACTGGGGCCTGTCAGGGGTTAGGGGGCAAGGGGAGGGATGGCATTAGGACAAATACCTAATGCATGCAGGGCTTAAAACCTCGATGATGGGTTGATAGCTGCAGCAAACCACCACAGCACATGTATACCAATGTAACAGACCTGCACATCCTGCACGTGTATCCCAGAACTTAAAAAAAAAACTCGTAGGGATTGGGAGTGAATTTAGACCAAAGTACCTAGAAATGCCTGTTCTTATATTTCCTTTCTTAAATTTGCTCAGGCCTAACATAAGAAATGAAACAATGGCCTAGCCGACATAGTGGTGTAGAGTTCAGTAGGCAGGACAGAGGGGCTCATGGTAATAACCTGACATGGAGTGCTAGAATCCGCAAGACTTGGGAGGTAACTGCCTGGTCTCCAGTATGCAAAACCCCCAATAGAGGACTGCACATATAGTGACACTTTAACTGGCAGTCAAGGATCAAAGATTCTTTTAACAAAACCGGCCAAGTGCAGACCCACAGGGCAAAGTTCTCAACACCTGATCATTGTTGGTGGCTCTTTCCTGCCTGGGACGGTTCCCATCTCTCCTCCAACTGGAATGTGTCCCTTACACTACCCTCCTTCTGCCTGTTTCAGTGTTTATACCATTTTTCTACGTCCTCTACTCAGGGAGGCCCTATCTGATCATTCTCTTTAAAAATATCCTCACTGTTATTCTTCTTCAAAAGCAGAGGATATTGGAGATCTTCATGATCCATAGGCTCTATCGTTTGCCAACTGTTTTGTCAGATAATGTTTACATATTCAACTAGTCCAAGAGTTACATCCCAGGGAAAACACAATTCTTGGTTATAGGCAATTCCCATCCAGTTCTTTTCACTCCTACACATATTGCTCCCTGTTATTTTATATTGATTTGTTGACTTATTGTCTCTATATAACAGCTATCATACTAGCAATTCCCATTAATATTTATTGGGCATTTACTATGTCAGGTACTAATCTAAGTACTTTACTTATCAATTCATTTAACATTGACAATAACTCTCTGAAATAGGTTGTCATGAGCCTCATTTGACAGCAGAGAAAACTGATATCCAGAAAGGAATTCGGTCAAGTTGATATAAAGGACAGAACCAAGTATCAGACTGAGGAGATCTGGCTTCAGAGGTTAAGCACTTAAACTGCAGGCAATATGGAAGCACCATGAAGGCAGATTTCGTGTCTTTTTTTGCTCACCACTTTATCCCTAGGACCTTGTCTAGTGCCTGGCATGGAACAGGGGCTTAATGAAGGAAGGAAGGAAGGAAGGAAGAGAGGGAGGAAGGGAGGGAAGGAGGGAGGGAGGAAGGGAAGGGGGAGGGAGGAAGGGAAGGAAGAAGGAAGGAGGAAGGGAAGGACGAAGGAAGAAAAAAGGGAAGGAAGGAACAAAGAAAATGAAAATGGGAGGGAGGAAGAAAGGAAAGGACAGAGTAAAGGAAGGAGGGACAGGAAGAAGGAAGGAAAAGAGGATGGGAGAGAGGATGGAGGAAAGGATAAGAAGAATGAAGGGAGGGAGGACAGGAATGAAGGAAACGAAGGAAGGAGGGAGGGAGGAAGAAGGGAGGAAGTGAGGGAGGGAGGAAGAAGGGAGGGAAGGAGGGAGGGAGGAAGGGAACGGGAAGGGAAGAAGGGAAGGAAGAAGGAAGGAAGGGAGGAAGAAGGGAAGGAGGAAGGAAGAAAAAATGGAAGGAAGGAACAAAGAAAAAGAAAATGGGAGGGAGGAAGAAAGGAAAGGACAGAGGACAGGAAGGATAGGAGAAAGGAAGGAAAAGAGGATGGGAGAGAGGAAGGAGGTAAGGATAAGAGGAATGAAGGAAGGGAGGGAGACAGGAATGAAGAAAGGAAGGGAGAACAGGAATGAAGGAAACAAAGGCAGGAGGGAGGAGAGGGGAGGGAGGGAGGAAGAAGGGAGGGAGGGAAAGAAAAAAGGAGGGAAGGAAGAAGGGAGGGAAGGAAGAAGGGAGAGAAGGAAAAAAGAAAGGAAGGAAAGAAGGAAGGAGAATGAAGGAGGGCTGAGGAGGTGGATGTGCTGTGAGCCCCATCATGTCCCTCTCCTGGGTAAAGTGAGGCTGGGACCCACTGAACAGTCCTTGTATCACTTGGGAGCAACAGAGATGAAGGAGATGGTGCTGAATGAAATACTGTCTCCATCCTGGCCTCATGGTGGTCCAGTGGATCCGATGCCCTCAGTGAGGTCTGAAACCTCTTCAGTGGGTCCAGGATTTTCTCAACCTACAAAAGGAAGTTCAACTGCAATGCAAACATTCTGCGCTGGGGCCTCTGTGCTGGGCCCTCAGAGCACATATAAGAATATGACAGAGCCCTCTCTCAAGGAGCTCACAAGCTAGTGAAGACAACGAAACCTAACCCCAAGAAGGGGAGTGGACAGTAGCCTGGTCAGGCTAGAAAGGGAGGGAGGGACAGAGGGAGAGACTCATGGCTCTTACTGAATTCTATTATATCTCTGAGAGTCATTGCTTATTCTGCCCATGAAGCCTGGGATTAGTTGAGAGCTGCAACCCCTCATCTGTATATGTGGACTGCTCTGTTACATATGTGACCCTGTAACACATGTTACTGTAAAACAAGGCAACACTGATAACTAGAAGAATAATAGCACAATAACATGCAAGCTGCTAGATTTTTCCCAGGCTGTCAAAGATTTGTTGCACCAAGGAGCAGCAGCTGAGCAGAAGGTACATTAGCATGGTTGAATGCATTGCCACAGAGAGACGGATAGTGGGAGTACTGGACATGATGCTTTTACCCACCCCAGCCCCATCATGCTGGGCTCTTTGTCTACATGCTTCTTCTTGGAAGAGCTTTCGGCATGGTGCTTTCCCCATCTTTGAACATTTGCCCTTGGTGCTACAACTAAGCAGCCTCATCCCTTCCTTAAGCCTTCCATCAAGCAACCTTCACTAGTTTTAAGGTACAATCCTAAATTTGCTGTAGCACATACACATTTGTGTATCTGTTTAGTTATTCAAAATTTAACAGGTCTTCTTAGCGCTATTATTTTCATTAGGATAAATATCCTAATCTTAGCATCATGGTCATAATATTGTACAGGTTTTTGTGGTCTTCCCAACTCTATTTTTGCAAAAGTCCTGGTTATTTTTAATGTGCAATTCTATAAAACACAAACTATTTCAGGAGCCTGTATATAAGGTTACAACAGAAATGCCTCTATCAGTTCACCAAAGGCTCTCCCATAAGCTATCATGGCATTCCTTACATAAGTTCTTTGAAGTAAATGTCAATCACCACATTCACTTTTCAGATGAGAAGACTCAGGCTCTGACATATTAAATGACTTATTCAATGGAGATGAACTAGGACTTGAATCCAAGTCTTCAACTCCAAGTCCATTTATTCAGCCTTTATTTTACCCATGACACTTAGCACAGTTCCTAGCACATGGTAGGCAATAAAACAGTAAGTAATTCTGGGAAAAATTACTACTGCCCCCATATCATTCATCTTTCTAATAATATCATTCATGAATGTCATTTTGAAAAATAAAGAAAGAAATATTGAAGAAAGGAAAAAGGTAACCAAACTTTTTTGAAGTTCCTACTATGAGCCAGGAATAACACTAGATGCTTTGTAAACACACACACACACACACACACACACACACACACACACACACACACACACAATGAGAGAGTTTTTTATTCCTTACAGGTGAGAAGCTGGTGGTCAGCCATTTAAGGAAATAACCAAAGATTACACTAGTGGGGAGGAAATTAGTTCTGATTCAAACCCAAGTCTTCCGGATTCCAAAGTCCACCCATACTTTTTACCAAATCTGTGAAAAAGGCCTGTTAGTTGTAGAATAAGAGATGACTTTCAGTGGTAGATAGACAACTTTATTTTATGGTTTTGTAATTATATTTATAGTTGCCTAAATATTTATGACAATTGATGCTTGTTATTTATTTATAATAGTACTCATCATCTCCTATAAAATTTTTCTTTGAGTTTTAAAAAAGTGAGTCCATTTATAGAAAAGTATTAGATAAATTGATCTTAGACATATAAGTAGATACAGCAATATGGAAACAATGATTAGTAAGTGACTGAAACTTTAGAAACACAAATCTTAATCCTAACAAATTTCTTAGTAAAACATTTTTTGTGTATGTGATTGATTCCCATAAGATGTACTGGAAGATATTTTCTAAATTATTTAGAGTAAAAAGGAAATTAAAACAAACCTGATTCCATGTGCAGTATTTTAAGACATTTAACATGCTACCCTTTATTTCAATATTCTATGTCATCTGGTGTTTCTGTGGTAGTTGCTGTAAGAAGTGCTTGGTTTCTCTTAGAATAAAGGAAGCAGTAGAAGAATTCATACATTTTTTTAAGAGGGTAGTGGAAGTTTTCAGAGCCTAGTGAATATTCTCCAATGATCCACATGCTTGATGTCTGTGTTTTACAGAGAAACAAAGTAAAAGGCCCTGAGATGACTCAAGACACCCGGTTTCCATCTCATCTTTGGTTGTTAACTTACTATGCCACTCAAGTAAGTTATGGCTGGAGTGCTCAGTGTCTTTATTATTTAAATGACAGAATTTTGATTTCCATAACCATTTTCCAGCAATGTGAGACACACCCAATAGAGAGACTGACTATAACTGCCAAAAGCAGTTATTCCTGTAACTTAGGAGGCACATGCCTGCCATGGACACTAGAACCTTCCAGGTCTGAAAGTCTGTCATTTCATAATTTCAGTTCCTCGGGTTTCAGATGGCCATACAAGTAGCAGTAACGTGTACACATTGCCATTAAACAGTCTCTGGATTATGCTTAGACTGTCACACCGCAGACAGCATAAGCCAAGCTGGTATAAATTCGTACCTGTCCTACTAGACAGTGAGTACTCTGGTTAATTAAATGTCCATGTTAATATCACTGTGCTTATTATAACCTTACGTATGGACTTCATATTTTTAAGAAATGTATTATGCAACTTTGCAATATATCAAACACAATTTAAACTATCACTAGTAAGTGTTCTCTTTTCTTCACTTTATTAGTTTTTCTTTTTGTTTTTGTTTCTGTTTCTTAACTAATAAATTAATTTATGCTTACTGTGATAGATTATAATATTCACTTCCTCCTCCGCACCCTCCATGACTTAGCAGCTCTACTGATACTGAACTTAGCCATGAGACTTGCTTCAGTCAATAGAATGTGGACAGAAATGACAACATAACAGTTCCAAGCCTTAAAAAGTTTCACATGCTTCCATTTACCCCAGTCTCTCCCCCTGAGAAGAATACGCCCGTGGTAGGTTCAACCTCTCCAGGATGAGTTCTAGAATGAGACACAGGGAGCACACCAGAATTCGACCCTCAGCCCCATTTCTCCGGGTTGTAAACCACACACACATGCACCACTGCACTAAAGTCAGCAGTCCAGGAAAAGCTGTCACTGCTACTTAGAAAACTGCAGGGGTGGCAGCTGCAACGGGGAGGAGAGAAGACCGAATGGGGCCTTAGAAAAGTGAAGCCACCTAGACTGACCTGCAGACCAAAGAGCAGAAAATAAACTGCTTAACACTGTATAGCACTCAGGTTTTGTGATGGTTTGTTTCACAAGAAGAGCTAATTAACCTGCCTATTGTGACAAGTTAAAATTTACAGAAATCTAATTTTTTAAGTGAATAAAATATTTTCTCTAATCCCACCCCCCAACTAAGGTTACTAATGATAACCATTTGGTATATAACTTTCTGCTCCTTTCTCTGTTTTTTTTTCAAGGATTAAAGAAACAAATCCACGTTAAAAAAAAGAAAAACACTTAGCATAGTGTTGGGCATATGAAGAAAGCACTCATTAAACATTAGCTATTTTTATTAATATCCTCACTTAAACGGATATACTCAGATATAGGTGTTTTAATTTGTGTAGAAATGAGACCATGCTATGCACATTACTCTGCAACTTGCTTTTCTTCACTTAATACTACATCATGGGCATTCCTCTAGGTCAACTCATCTTTATAAGGGTAATTAGCTCAGCTTTAAAATGGCTACATGATAGTCCATGGTTTGACTATTCCATAATATATTTGACTTATTTCCATTTTACAGATAAACTGAGACTCAGAGAACTGAAATTGTTTACAAAGTAGTTGCCGACCCCCTCCCTATCAAGCCTTCTTTTCTTCCCCATCTCAGGCTTGGTTTTGTGACACAATTTGGCCAATGAAAGGTGAGTGGAAGTGCCCATAGGTAAAACCTTAAGAGCCACCCCATGGTGACAGCTCTCACCCTTCTCTGTAACATATACCAGCAATCTCTCAGACAGAGACTGCTCTTTCCACCCTGGTTTCGAAGTAAAGAGCTAACGTTTAAATCAGGATGGAAATTTAACATGCATATGAAATAAATTTTGAGCCTCTGTGATGTTGGGGGTTGTTTGTTGCCACAACATGATTTAGAGAATGCAAACACAATGTTTCCAGACTTTCAAGTGTTTTGTCATTCATTACAAATATTCATCATTACTGGTTTGGTTAAGCACCAACATGCTAGTCAATAAAGATGTGGGTTGATAAAATAATCAGGAACAATCACCTCCATAACTGTATTTAGAAAATTATCAATAGTCTCCTCCTCAAGTTTCAAATAACTGGCAAAGGATAGGATGGTATCACAGAAAAGATAAGTCTACATAGCCCAGTAGACCATCCTTTGTGTGTGGGAAGCCTCCTAGGTAGGTCAGTATTATAAGAACTTTGACCCAGTTTCTCCAGGTTGCAAACTACATACATGCAAACAGGTAACACTGTGCTAAAAGGCAGTAGTTCCAAGAAAAGCCATCATTGCTACTTAGAAAACTGCAGGGAAGGCAGGTGAAATAGAGAGGAAAGTAGAACAAATGGGACCTTAGGCAGTCTAATTCCAGCTTCACCATGTATCAGCCCTGGACCTGTTTGCTCAGAAGACTGCTGTGAGGATCCAATGAGGGACAGCAGGTGCAGTCACGACTAATGAGAAAAAGAACATGTATTCTGATTTTTTTAAATTACAAGTATAATACATGTTTGTTGTAGAGAATTTTAAAACAAACAGGGAAGTTGGCCAGGCGCAGTGGCTCATGCCTGTAATCCCAACACTTTGGGAGGCCCAGGCGGGCGGATCACATGAGGTCAGGAGTTCGAGACCAGCCTGGCTAATATGGTAAAACCCCATCTGTACTAAAAAATACAAAAATTAGCTGGGCATGGGGCAGGCACCTGCAAACCTAGCTACTTGGGAGGCTGAGGCAGGAGAATCACTTGAATCTGGGAGGTGGAGGTTGCAGTGAGCTGACGTAGCGCCATTGCACTCCAGCCTGGGCGACAAGAGTGAAACTCGGTCTCAAAAAAAAAAGGGGGAAGGATAAGAAATAAAGTGGAGATTACCCATAAATCACAACTATTGACATCCTGATGGTTAATCAGCCATATTTCCTTCTAGGTAAATGCATGCCTATATTACATATTATACTTGCACATCACACAAAGCCTTCTGAATGCATTTATTAAGTATATACATACATATATTACAATGAGCCTCCTCTCAGGCTCATTGTCTCTATTCTTCATTTCCAGTTTACCTTTTTGTCCCTCCAAACATGCCCTATACTCAATAACATTCAGGCCTTTGTACCTGCACTCCTTCTTCCCAGAATATTCTTTCTCTCTGCACTGTCTCTTCTTCTGGCTACTCTTGCTCATCCTGGAGGGCTCAGTTCATCAGCTTCCTAGATCAGAGATCACATGCATGGGTAAAACATCAGTGCTATGGTTTGAATGTTTGTCCCCTCCAAACCTCATGTTGAAATTTGATCCATACCTGTTGGAGGTGGGGCCAAATGGAAGGTATGTGGGCCTTGGGAGCAGATCCTTCATAAATAGATTGATACCCTCCCTGGGGGTGAGGTAGGGAGTGAGTTCTAGCTCTATTAGTTCTCAGGACAGCTGGATGTTAAAAAGAACCTTGCACCTCCCCCTTTTCTCTCTTGCTTCCCTTTACCCATGTGATCTCTGCACACCCCAGGTTCCCTTCACCTTCTGCCATGAGTAGAATCAGCCTGAGGCCCTTACCAGATGCAGATGCCTAATCATGAACTTTCCAAGCAGTAAAATTATGAGCCAAATACCCTTTTTTTTTCTTTATAAATTATCCAGCCTCAGGAATTCCTTTATAGCAACACAAAACAGACTAAGACAATCAGGAAATCCACTGTGGCTTCATGTTTGCCATGACCTCCAAACTAGTCTGTATTAGCTGCCATATTGATATTTTGATCCTCACTCATCTGATTCCTGTGTCTAACTTTCAGCTGGTTCTTAACTCCAGAGGTAAGAAAGGGGTGTTATTCATAATCCTTCTCAAATCCCAATAACTATAAAGAAAAATTATAGGGACTTATGAGAGTATAAGAAGGAAATCTAATTTACATGGAGAGAGGGGCACATTGAGAAAAATCACAGAAAGCCTCTTTGTCATTTAAGCTAACATCCAAAGAAAGACAGAAATTGGCCAAAAAACAAGGAAGGGGTAAGAGGATTCTTATAAAGGTTCTTAGACAACAAATAGTTTGTCTTATTTGAGGAACAAATGAAAGTTAGTGTGGGAGCCATTAGGGCTGGTCACCATACGACTGTGCTTCCTCGTCCCCTTGTGGCTTGGCTGGGTTGGGACCTGAGACTAGTTTAAGTCAATGAATGTTTGAGAAGTGACATGTGCCATTTTCAGATGAAGATATTTAATTGCTAAGATGAGACCCTTTGAGGCTGTCTCTACCATGAGATCTGAAATGTTCCTGAAAGTGAGTGTTCCATCAGCCTGGGTTCTAGAGGAAGGTGATGTGATCAGAGCGCTTGCCAACCCTTGATGGACATATTGCAGGAGCAAGGAAAAAAAAACTTTATTTCTTAAGACACTGAGGTTTAGGAAAAAAGTCTTAATTATAGCATATGAGCATGTAGGAACAAGAAAAAAAACTTTATATCTTAAGTCACTGAGGTTTGGAAATATTGGAAATATTTTTAATCATGGCTTAACTTAGGCTATCCTGATTGATTCAGCCATAGGCAGTGTGGCTGGAGAAAAGTGAGATGAGAAGTCCTAGCTATTTCAGGCTAATAAAATGCCTTTAAGGAGGCTTCAGCAGAGGAATTTGACATTTTCCAGTATTATGTATTAAAACAAGATACTATTGCTACTCGATCATTAAAACACTCCCTTCATTCCACCACGGAAAAAGCTATTTAAAAAAAAAAAATCCATCAACAAGCATTTACTGAGCATCTTCTATGCTTCCATATGCCAGGCTCTATATTAAGCACTGGAGACACAAAATAAGAATAAGACACAGTTGCTGGATTTGGAGTCAGAGATTTAAGAAGACATTCACAAGATCATGTGAAAAACATTCTCTACTTCAGGTGTATACTCAGTATGGTGACAGCCAAAGAGGATAAAAACTATTTGAGGTGAAGCAGGAGATGGGGTGAGGGGAAAGCTTCAGAGGTAGTGAATTTGAGCTAGCTCCTGAAGGGTGACTAGGAGTTTGCCAGGTGGCCTTTTGATTAGAAATAAAAGTACATGCAAAGACAGGAAACTGTCAGAAGGATGGAAAATGTTTGGGGTGGCAGCAACTCAGAGGAATGGAGGGAATGTGGAGTGCAGGGTGTGGTAGGCTGCATTACTCTTCAAAAATACTTGCTGCCCCTCCTCACTGACACCAGACTTGGCCATGTGAATTGCTGTCAGCATAAGCTTTAAGAGCCATGCTCTTTTCTCTCTGCCATGACAATCAGTAATGTTTTAGAAACAGGATGCTTCATTAACAGGGTCTTTGAGCAAAGATAATGTGTGTAAATCAGAGACACAACCAACTTATGGTGGATGTATTAGTCTGTTCTCATGCTGCTAGTTAAGACATACCTCAGGCTGGGAAATTTATAAAGGAAAGAGGTTTAATGGACTCACAGTTTCACATGGCTGGGGAGGTCTCACAATCATGGCAGAAGGCAAAGGAGAAGCAAAGGCACATCTTACATGGTGGCAAGCAAGACAGCTTGTGCAGGGGAACTCCTGTTTATAAAACCATGAGATCTTATGAGACTTATTTACTACCATAAGAACAGTATGGGGAGAGTGCCCCCATGATTCAATTATCTCCACATGGCCCCACCCTTGACATGTGGGGATTATTACAATTCAAGGTGAGATTTGAGTGCAGACACAGCCAAACCACATCAGTGGACATGCAATATGAGTGAGAAACAATTCTGTGATTATAACCCAGTAAGATTTTTGGATTGCTACCACTGCATAACCTAGAGTATACCTAAGTGTGCATTTCCAGCTCTTTGACTTCCAGGTACCTAGTAGGATTGTACTTCCCTGCAACCTTTAAGTAAGATATGGTCATGTGACTATTTTTAGCCAATAATATGTAAATACAATAAATAGTGTCATTCCTAGGAGGGAGCTTTTAAAGCCAGTGTGAATTCACCATGCTTTCTTTCCCCTGACAAAGTGATAGGATGATTGTTGAAGCATGTATGAAGATGAAACCTTCTTCAGACTAGGTGTCTAAGTGGGCACATTAAGCAGAGTCCCACGAACTTGAACATATAGTATGAGCAAAATATAAAGTTTCTTTTTTAAGTCACTGAGATCTTAGGATTGTTTCTTGTGGCAGCCATAACCTAAACCATCCTGACTGATACAAAAATTGGCTCCTAGATATTGGGTAGTGTAATAACAACAATAAGCATAACAACAATAACATTAAACAATCATTTAGAGGGCGATAACTAAGAATGTTGCTATAAGAAGCTGAAGGGATGGTGCTCTATTTGGTGAACATATCACCTGTGACAATGTACAAGGCAGATCATGAACCTGATGAACTAAAACAAAGGACTGTAAAACAGAAAGTGAGCAATGTGTGTTGCTGGCTGTTGTATGCATTCTGAAAGTTACTATAACCTATTCAAAGATGAGCTCAGAAAAATTTGGGCTGTTTGTAATCAGGAATGAAACAGAATAGAGAAAATCTATAAATTCAGGGATTTAAATGGTTAGAAGAGGCAACTGTTTCCCAATCCCAACCAGTAAAACATAAAATCAAGAAATACTTTTAGTAAAAAAGGACCTTGAAGAAACTAAGCCTTGAAGTAAGGATCAAATCACAAGGTATGAACCTTGTGATAAATTATGATCTTACCCCACATATGCTTTCCTGGACAAAATGGCACTGGGAAAAACGAAAGGTATAACTCTCCTGTGTAACTCTCCCACTAACACCCAATAAGCCCAAAGTGCTCAAAATCAAGTGAAGAGCAAAAGAGTGAGAAAGCAAAAGAGAGAGAGAGGAGTCAACAGGCAGGAGAGCAGGAAAGCAAAGAGATATGGCAAATCAAAGAAGTGTATCTGGAAAAGAACTCTGTGGCTATTGGCACATGGAAATCTTATATCAGATAGATAAGAAGCCTACCTACACATATTCAAGACTTAATGTCATTCTGCATCTCCCCAACTTTTAAAAGCTTATTTAAAAGCATATTTTCCAATGCCTGCTTTAGCTGTGGAAAAGGAAGACTCTCCAAGGGCAAATCCAGGAGTTATGGAAAACAATGGACAGGACAGCTTGGTGCTGTGACTGGATGGGTCTTTAAGGTTGTCTACCTTGAAGAAAGAATGAGGGAATTCCACCAGGGGAAGGCAAGTAGACCAAACATTTGGTGAAAAGAAAGGGAGACAGAGTCTTTAATGTTATTCCCCCCAAATATTCCTGGACAGCCCTTTGAGACACCAGGTAGGATTACAGTGATTTAAAGTTAGGCATCGCCATGTTATTGCTTTTGCCAATGGCATATGAGCAGAAGTGATGTGTGCTATTTCCAGGTGGTTGCTCTGACAGCCATGATGTTTGGAGTTCCTTCCCCACAGTCAGGATAGCTGTGAAAAGGGTTATAAAGACGAAGCCTCCTTCAGCCTCAGCTATTGGGTAGCTACAATGAGCAGAGCTCCCCCTGCCAACCTACAATGGGCATGTAGCAGGAATGATACACTTTCACTGAAAAAGCCACTGATAATGTTAGGGTTGTTTGTTAGAGCAGCATAACATTACCTTTTCTGACAGAACTGGGAGTGACAGATGAGGCTGGAGAGAGAAGGAGTTAGATTGTGAAAAGCACCTTCTCCCAGGCATAGGAATCGGAATTCTCCAGGTTGTAAGGAAAAGCCAATGAAGGTTTCCAAGCAGGGGCGTTAACATGAACAGATTTGTTATTTTTTGGATGAAATATGCTATTTCTCAACATAAGGAGAAGATCAGCCTACTGAACCACATGAGGCAGAGAGGAACACACAGAACGCTTAGGCAAAAGATATATATTTACACAAAGCCCTAAGTCTTGAAATTTCTAAATACAGGAGCTCTGAACGGAGTTACAATCAGAGGATAAAGAAAGAAAATTTCTTCTGTGCCACAAGCATTATTTCCTCTGCAGATAACTAATATTTCATGAGAAAGTTTGCCAGAGTAGAGAAAATACAAGGGAATGTAACACAGACCTGAGGTCAATTTCCAGCTGCCTGTGTGACCTGAACAAGGATACTTAACCTCTCTGGGCCTATTTCCTCAGATGTCAAATCTGGATAATAATACATGTCTCTCAAGACGGCTGTGGCGAGAAAACTGCATATTTAAATTTTTTATTACTATTATGAAAAATTTTTTAGAACAACAGCTCCCTTATTACAACAGAAAATGATTCAGGGCAACAGACAGAGGGAGAATGTTCTGTCCTTGAGGGAAGTAACTGGATGTTGTTATCACTGTATACCTACCCCACCCCCTCCCCCAGTTCAGTGCCTGGCTCACAGTAAGCTTTCAGTTACCCTCTGCAGATCACTGAAAGCTAGGTGAGTGCCCGGAGTGAAGAAAAGTTGGCAGGTTTCCCACTGATACTAGCTGCTGTTGGTTTCTGAACACTCAAAGCCGCAAATACCTTAGGGCTAGGGGCAATGAACCCAAGGCTGAATTCCAAGTTCAGAAGCAGTGAAGTCCGAATTTAGAACCTAAGAACTTTAAACTGCTGCAGGTCCAACTTCAAGCCCCAGTTCTAGACAGAGGCTTGGGAAAGAGCTAACTTCTAACCCTGTTCCCCCCCTCCTCGTCCCCTTGATGCTTCTCACAGGAAAGTACACCTGGTCCTGCCAAGTCGCACTCTTATATCCTGGCATTCCATCCAGACTTCTGTGAGAATGGAAACTGCGAGGCAGGGGGAGGGGAAGCGGGCTGTTTGGCCACCATCTCCCCCAGTTCTGCAGGCGACCCTGTCACACTAACTCCTGGCAGCCCAGTGAGGGGGACGGCATCGGCCCCACCTGCAGATAAGGGAAATGAAGCTCGGAGAAGTTCCGTGATTTCCTCGCTCCGCACTGTGGCAGCCTGACCACGAAAGAACCAGGATTCCCGACTTCAAAGTCTTTCCACCACACACTTTCGTCCCTAAGGAGTGGGGGGGCGGGGGTAAGATAAAACAACGACCGCGGAAAAGGAACCACTTACATGTGTCTAGCGCTTCCTAGAGGCTACCCAGGATATGGGCCCACCACCCGGCCCGGAGTGCAGAGATTTGAAGTCCAGGTTCTACCCCGGGCTCCGAGTTCTACTGCGTGACTTTATGCGAGCGTCCGCCGCCTTCTGGGCTTGTTTTCCCGGAAGCAACACGGCGCAGATGGAGTGTGTGAGTGTGTGTATGTATGTGTGTGTGTGCGCGCGCTCCTGTGTTGAGCGTGCTGTGTTAAGCGTGTGCGTGTTGTCCGGGGGCGGGAGGGGAGTATACTAACACCGGGCTTCCCCCGAGTTTCGGATTGCCTACATGCTTGTTCCCATCTGGACCCTGTTATCCACTAATTGGGCTCACTATAAAAACTGCCCCTCCGAGGCAAAGCTGTGAACCCCCGCGCCCTTTCCCCCCACGGTCCCGAAGGATGGAGAGAGGTGCAACGGAGACTCAGCTGAGCGTTCAGTTTCGGGCAATACAAATCTCTCCGCTTCTAGGAGCAGCCAGACGACCCCGCGGACCATCGCTCCTGAACTTGACCGAGACAAAGTTCGGAGCGTTCTCAACTTGGGGGGGAGCTGACTCTCGCGAGACCGCCCCGAAACCTAAGCACCCTTAGGCTCGCCCCCAACTGGGACTTCACAGAGCCACCTTAAGGGCGGTGCTCCCGCCCCCCGGAAGTGAGCGGGGGGGGCCGCGGACTTGGACTCTCAGCCTCCCGCCCCGCGCGGTGGCGGACGCCGGCGGATGACTTCAGCCCCACAAGTGGAGAAACCCCAACCACCCCTCGCCCGCACTCTTGGCCCCAAACAACTGGCCGGGTTCCCTGGCCTCCCGGGTCCCTTCATCCCCTGCATCCCCTGCATCCCCCGTCCGGAGCCGTGAACTTGAGTCCCCCTCCAGAGAGGTTGCGAGCGTCCGCCCGCTCGCGGCAGCCACAGTCACTAGACAGTCAAACCCCAAGACGTCAGCCCACAATGCACCGGGCGGGCCGGGAAAAACGGCCCAGGGAGGGGACCGGGGGAAGAGAGGGGCCGAGAGGCGTGCGGCAGGGGGAGGGGGAGGAGAAAGAAGGGCCCGACTGTAGGAGGGCAGCGGAGCATTACCTCATCCCGTGAGCCTCCGCGGGCCTAGAGAAGAATCTTCTAGGGTGGAGTCTCCATGGCGACGGGCAGGCCCGCCCCCCTGAGAGCGACGCGAGCCAATGGGAAAGCCTTGGGGTGACATCATGGGCTATTTTTAGGGGTTGACTGGTAGCAGATAAGTGTTGAGCTCGGGCTGGATAAGGGCTCAGAGTTGCACTGAGTGTGGCTGAAGCAGCGAGGCGGGAGTGGAGGTGCGCGGACTCAGGCAGACAGACAGACAGATACAGCCAGCCAGGACGGCAGTAGAGTCCGAGCTGCAAATCTTTTTTTTCCACCTTCTCTCCAACTGCCCAGAGCCAGCGCCTGTGGCTCCCGGGCTGGTGTTTCGAGGAGTGCCGGGAGAGCCTGGTCTCCAGCCGCCCCCGGGAGGAGAACCCCGCTGCCCAGGCGCTGCTCGACAGCGGCGGAGAGCAGCGGTACCCACGCGCCCGCCGGGGAAGTCGGCGAGCGGCTGCAGCGGCAAAGAACTTTCCCGGCCGGGAGGACCGGGGCCAAGTGGCCCAGAGTCCCGGAGCGAACTTTTGCAAGCCTTTCCTGCGCCTTAGGCTGCTCGGCGGCGGTAAAGACCAAAAGGCGTTGGAGAGACGCGCGAGAGAAGAAGGACGTGCTCTCAGCTTCGCTCTCACTGGTTGCTGAACTTGGGCGAGAGCGAGCCGCGGCTGCCGGGCGCCCCCCTCCCCCTCGCAGCGGAGGAAGGGACAAGTCGTCGGAGTCCGGGCGGCCGAGACCCGCCGCCGGCTGGCCACTGCGGGGTCCGCACTGATCCGCGCCTCCGGGAGAGCCGCCGCTCCGGGAAGTGAGTTCGCCCGCGGGCTCCTAGGAACCGCTGCGACCGAAGAGCGCTCAGTGAGTGACCGCGACTTTTCAAAGCCGGGCAGCGCGCGCGAGCCGACAAGTAAGAGTGAGGGAGGCATCTTAATTAACCCTGCGCTCCCAGGAGCGAGTTGGTGAGGAGGGCGCAGCGGGGACGTCTGCCAGCGGGTGCGCGCGCTCTTAGAGAAACTTTCCCTGCCAAAGGCCCCGGGGGACGCGGGTGTCCCCCGCTTGCCAGAGCGCTGTTGCGGCCCCGAAACTTCTGCGCGCAGCCCAAACTAACCTCACGTGAAGTGACGGACTGTTCTATGACTGCAAAGATGGAAACGACCTTCTATGACGATGCCCTCAACGCCTCGTTCCTCCAGTCCGAGAGCGGAGCTTATGGCTACAGTAACCCCAAGATCCTGAAACAGAGCATGACCCTGAACCTGGCCGACCCAGTGGGGAGCCTGAAGCCGCACCTCCGCGCCAAGAACTCGGACCTCCTCACCTCGCCCGACGTGGGGCTGCTCAAGCTGGCGTCGCCCGAGCTGGAGCGCCTCATAATCCAGTCAAGCAACGGGCACATCACCACCACGCCGACCCCCACCCAGTTCCTGTGCCCCAAGAACGTGACAGACGAGCAGGAGGGCTTCGCCGAGGGCTTCGTGCGCGCCCTGGCCGAGCTGCACAGCCAGAACACGCATCCCAGCGTCACGTCGGCGGCGCAGCCGGTCAGCGGGGCGGGCATGGTGGCTCCCGCGGTGGCCTCGGTGGCGGGGGGCAGTGGCAGCGGCGGCTTCAGCGCCAGCCTGCACAGCGAGCCGCCGGTCTACGCCAACCTCAGCAACTTCAACCCCGGAGCGCTGACCAGCGGCGGCGGGGCGCCCTCCTACGGCGCGGCCGGCCTGGCCTTTCCCGCGCAACCCCAGCAGCAGCAGCAGCCGCCGCAGCCGCCCCACCACTTGCCCCAGCAGATGCCCGTGCAGCACCCGCGGCTGCAGGCCCTGAAGGAGGAGCCTCAGACAGTGCCGGAGATGCCCGGCGAGACGCCGCCCCTGTCCCCCATCGACATGGAGTCCCAGGAGCGGATCAAGGCGGAGAGGAAGCGCATGAGGAACCGCATCGCTGCCTCCAAGTGCCGAAAAGGAAGCTGGAGAGAATCGCCCGGC
Source organism: Ateles fusciceps (assembly GCA_036589455.1). Classification (NCBI taxonomy): domain Eukaryota; kingdom Metazoa; phylum Chordata; class Mammalia; order Primates; family Atelidae; genus Ateles; species Ateles fusciceps. The sequence goes on along the minus strand of JAZHEH010002507.1, from coordinate 15,612,550 downwards.
TGGAGGAAAAAGTGAAAACCTTGAAAGCTCAGAACTCGGAGCTGGCGTCCACGGCCAATATGCTCAGGGAACAGGTGGCACAGCTTAAACAGAAAGTCATGAACCACGTTAACAGTGGGTGCCAACTCATGCTAACGCAGCAGTTGCAAACGTTTTGAAGAGAGACTGTCGGGGCTGAGGGGCAACGGAGAAAAAAATAACAGAGACAGACTTGAGAACTTGACAAGTTGCGACGGAGAGAAAAAAGAAGTGTCCGAGAACTAAAGCCAAGGGTATCCAAGTTGGACTGGGTTGCGTCCTGACGGCGCCCCCAGTGTGCACGAGTGGGAAGGACTTGGCGCGCCCTCCCTTGGCGTGGAGCCAGGGAGCGGCTGCCTGCGGGCTGCCCGGCTTTGCGGATGGGCTGTCCCCGCGCGAACGGAACGTTAGACTTTTCGTTAACATTCACCAAGAACTGCATGGACCTAACATTCGATCTCATTCAGTATTAAAGGGGGAGGGGGAGGGGGTTACAAACTGCAATAGAGACTGTAGATTGCTTCTGTAGTACTCCTTAAGAACACAAAGCGTTGGGGGGGGAGGGCTGGGGAGGGGCGGCTGGAGGGAGGTTTGTGAGAAGGAGGCTGAGCCTGCAGATGAACTCTTTCTGGCCTGCCTTCGTTAACTGTGTATGTACATATATATATTTTTTAATTTGATGAAAGCTGATTACTGTCAATAAACAGCTTCATGCCTTTGTAAGTTATTTCTTGTTTGTTTGTTTGGGTGTCCTGCCCAGTGTTGTTTGTAAATAAGAGATTTGGAGCACTCTGAGTTTACCATTTGTAATAAAGTATATAATTTTTTTATGTTTTGTTTCTGAAAATTCCAGAAAGGATATTTAAGAAAATACAATAAACTATTGAAAAGTACTCCCCTAACCTCTTTTCTGCATCATCTATAGATACTAGCTATCTAGGTGGAGTTGAAAGTTAAGAATGTCAATTAAAATCTCTCTCAGTGCTTCTTACTATCAAGCAGTAAAAACTGTTCTCTATTAGACTTTAGAAATAAATGTACCTGATGCTATGGTCAGGTTATATACTCTTCTTCCCCCAGCTGTCTATATAGAATTGCTTACCAAAGGATGGTGCGATGTTTCAGGAGGCTGGAGGAAGACGGGGCGGGTTGCAGTGGGGAGGGACAGCCCACTGGGAAGTCAAACATTTCAAAGTTTGGGATTGTTTCAAGTGGCATGTGCTGTGACCATTTATAATGTTGGTAGAAATTTAACAATAGATGCTTATTCTCAAAGCAAGAATTGGTGGCAGATTTTACAAAAGATGTATCCTTCCAATTTGGAATCTTCTCTTTGACAATTCCTAGATAGAAAAGATGGCCTTTACTTATGAATATTTATAACAGCATTCTTGTCACAATAAATGTATTCAAATACCAATAACAGATCTTGAATTGCTTCCCTTTACTACTTTTTTCTTCTCAAGTTATATACTGAAGCTTTTCTTTTCAGTTGCTGAGGTTAACATTGCTGCAATCTGAAGTGACTCGAAAGTTAAGAAGCAAAGTATTTAGGAAGAGTCAAACTAGAAGTGGTGATCTGGATGAAACAGTCTCCCAATTTCATTAACCCCCCACCCTTTATCCATCTCTATCTCTCTACTACCACCCCTCATCCCCAAATAAACACCTAATGCCTAAGGAAACTAGCAGTTTAGCATTTTAGATCTGTCTATAGTTTATTTCTTGATTTGTTTCTAAAATAACCTTGTTTAAATAATTAGAGAATCAGCCTCAAAAGACAGTAATCCAATACTATGGAAAAGATTCGCAAGAGAAAACATGAACACCAACACAATGATTACATGTGTAAATCAAACCCCAGCTCTGGGAAATGAGAAACTTAAATTCTGTCTACAGATATAACTTAGGAGATCAACAAGGCAGTGCTCAACAAGGGAACAATTTCTTGCTTGGTTGCTTTTCATCCCAAGAGCCAGTGTGATTATCAGGCAGCAAAAGCAATTTGATATCCAGGAATATTTCACAAACCACTAATTGAGGCAGGGCTGTTTGCTCATTAGCAGTGTTCTAGTATCTAACAGGTCTGGGAGTGCTAATATCCTGCCTGTGGCTGTAAATCCAAGCACACAAAGAGTTTCTCCTTAGGAGTATATCTAGGAGTGGAAGAGATTGGATAGGCTTGTTAGCTTCGAATATACTCTCCCTTGTAATAATACTTCTTGAACAAAGCGTTACTGGGAGCAGAGCCTAGTTTGCCAAACTGAATTTGCCGATGTCAGCAACCAGGAAGGTGAGATGATTTTGACCATATGTAGAAATAGTCAGCAGAGGGACAATAAAGCACGTTGGGGGTGGGGCTCTGTGGAAGCTAAACAAGAGCCAACTAGAAAAAATAAGCAGGCTGGGAATTAATTACCTGCAAAGGTAGGCTAAGCCCAGACAACAGTACAGCACAGAAAGCCACACCACTCCCCCAGTTTGCTTTAGATTTCAGTATTTAAAAAAAAAAAAAAAAAGTCTGAAACTCAGGCCTATCCCCATGCTTGTTTCAATTAACATTCTAAATGTGTATTTTTGAAATTCTAACCACTCTAATCAAAAGGGGTGGAAAAAATAATTGTGATAGAGGAAATTAACCCATAATCTCTGGGAAATTTTGGAGGCAAAAGATTAACTATAAACACTCAATAGTTAAGTTTATTACAAGCCTTCAATGACTTAATCTTTAGGTAACACTAATAGTTGGAGCGGATGAAGCTAGTGACACATAGTCATTAATCCTATTAATTTGTTTTATACATATATATGTTATGTATATAAAATAATTCAATCAAGGACATTTAACCCTCTGTCTATTGGGACAGAGGGTTCATGAACTCAATGAAAATACTTACAAAGTTGTGTGTGTATGTGTCTGCACACAGTCTTCTGAGGAGAGAGTTATTAGCTTTTACCTGAACCTCCCAGAGTTCCACAACTCAAAAAAAAGGGGTTAATAAACCATGAACTGACCAGCTACATGCCCACTATCAGAAATACATCTTTGTATGAATCTAAATCCCATGCTCTTTTACCCTTTCATGTTTCTGCTTGCATGTCTTTGCCTGGAATACCTTTCCTTCTAGTTCAACTGATAAATCCTACCCATTCTTCAAGTCTTGGCATAAGTGGGACCTTCTCTGTAAAGCTTCCCTTGGTAACTCCATCTTCAAAGCGAATGAGCAATTGTCTAGTGAGCATAATAACATTTTATCAAAAATCCTATGATAGCACTTACCAAAATGTATCATGAACCTCTGTGTCTCCCTGGCCAGAACCTTATCCTCTTCATCTATGGACTCCCAAACTTTTAATGCAGTGGCTGGCATATAGTAGATGTTCATAAAATAAATGTTTGATGACTGAATGAACGAGCGAACTCAAATCCTCCTCCAACATAATTCCAAGTCTTAGTTTCTTCTAGTAAATATACTTCATTCATTTCCAGGTGCGTAACTCCAAATGCATCAACCCCCCACCTCCTCAAAGTCAAACCTGGCCAACCCCCAAGTTCTAAAGCCTAGTTCTTAGTGAGTGTTCTTAAAAGAATTAAGCTGTTAGCACATTCATACATCCAGCCACACAGAGTGTCCCTTCCTACCTCTACTAATGCAAGTGGGCATCTTCTTATATAAAATGGGTCTGTCTGAAACATTAGTTTTGAAGGTGGAAATGGAGCAGGATAGTATGTGTGTCCCTAGGCAGACACAAAAACAGTTCCAGATGTGTCTTCATTAAAAACAACCAACTTTATTGGTAATGACAAAGGGGACTTTCTGTAAAATTAGACATATTTCAGGAGTCCAGAAGTTACTACCCAGTGTTTGCTTGCTGAGACAAGAATCATGCTAATTCATCTATTCTCCCATGTCATTTCATTACTAGAGAAGTGCATTGGTTGAACCAAGGAAAGAGACCATGCCTTCTAGTTTGATTGCCCCTTGCCTCCTCCACCCACTTCTGTGGTGGTCAAGTAGGATCTCATAGATGAAGGGAAGAGGGTTAGAAGCTGGGATGGCCCCAGAGTGTAAAACTATTCCTTCCTAACTCTGGAATCTGATTTGAGTTGTTTGCTTTTGGACATCACAAAGCCAGGCATTCCTCTGGTCCTGGGTCTCTTTGAGGCCCTGTGCTTGGTTGTGGGGATTCAATGATGAGCAAGGACCTCACATTCTGGTAGAGTGGAATATGGAGATGAAGTAGAAACTATTCTATCACACAAAAATATGTGCTATAAGAAAAAGATGCCAGATGGGAACAAAAGGAGACATTCGTAGAAAATGCTTTATGGGAGAGGTGACATTTGAGCTGATCCAGTGGGCCTTCCCAGGCAGAAAAGATTGGGAAGAAACTTGTGTGCAAAGGCATAGAAGTATGAGAAAACACCTTGTGTTTAGGGACCTCAAAGCTGCTTAGAGAAGCTTGAAAGAAAGGTGTGAGAAAAAAACTGAAGGGAGAAGAGGCAGGGAAGTTGAAGGCTTGGGTTGAGAATTAATATTCATTCCATATTATTCTATAGGTGATGCAGAAAAGTAGGTGAATTCGAAACAGAGTGGGATATGATACCCTCAACTTGAGGAAGATTCATACTGGCAACAGTTTGGAGGATGGATTGGTGAGGAAGAGGCTAGGTAAGGGGTGAAATACCAAAGATAGGTTTTTAGTTTTATTTAGAATGCCTGTGGTATTTAAAGTAGTCCTAGAGTTGGGAAAGAAATTAGAAGAAGATGCCTTGGTCCAGGTTACATCATGCTCCCTTTCTTCTTATGCAATTTTCTGACAAGTTAGGCCTAAAGAAGAACACTAGGAGGTTGACTTTCTTCTTACGCTGCTTGCTCCGTACTTACATTTTCCTCTCTATTGGGTCCATTTGATACCTGAAAGAAAGTCATCTTACAAAATGGTCTAGAGCCCACCTGCTCAGAGTCAGGAAACTCAAATAAACAGATGTGAGTGAAACAGACCAGCAACCATGTAGGCCAGTCCTTCCAGGGTGACAACATAGAGTTGGTCCTTCCTGCTGCAAGACCAAACCTGACTTTATCTAGTCACCCCAGAATTGATTAGGCTCAGTGAGGCTAGTTGACCCAAACTTTATAAACTCTTTGGTTTATAAACAACTTATGTGGGGGAACTGATAATAACACTTTACATTCCCATAGCACTCTTTTTCTGCCACAAGTAATATTGAAATCCTATCTTGTGCCAGGAACTAGGAACACAGAAGAGTGAAAGCAGGATGCCTTCCTTCATGGAGTTTATCATCTAGCTAAGAGAAACAGTAAATAAAGAAACACACGAGGCCAGGCATGGTGGCTCACACCTGCGATCTCAGCACTTTGGGAGGCCAAGGTGGTCGTATTACTTAAGGTCAGGAGTTCGAAACCAGCCTGGCCAACATGGTGAAACCCCGCCTCTACTAAAAATACAAAAATTAGCCGATGAGGGGGTGCACACCTGTAATCTCTAGGTACTCAGAAGGCTGAGGCAGGAGAATCACTTGAACTCGGGAGGTGGAGATTGCAGTGAGCTGAGATGGTGCCTCTGCATTCCAGCCTGGGCAGCAGAAGAGATTCCATCTCCAAAAAAAAAAAAAAAAAGAAAAAAAGAAACACACAAATAAATATATGACTAAAGTGCAATGAAGAAAAATAACTGGGCACCAATAAAGAGAACATCTTAATTAGGTTGGCAACAAAGTATTTCTGGAGAACTACTTGAGCTGAGAATTCTTAGACTAAGAGTTCCCCAGGTGAAGAGTAGATGAATAGGGGTGGGGCATCCCAGGTGCAGAATCAGCAGGAGAGAGAGCCTGGGAAAGTCTCTGGTGCACCCTAGCAGTTATGAGAAGGTCTGAGTCCCTGGAGTACAGTGAACAAAAGAAAGAGTGACGAACAATGAGATTTGTACTCACCCGTCCATACTCTTGTGGTTTCCAAAGCTCTTTTGCCTCTTCTACCTCATGTTATTTTCACCACTGTTCTGAGGATGCTCATTGATAGGAGTTGTGTTTCGTGGGAGCAGAAGCTGAGGCTCCCAGTGAGTTCTAAGTGCTTTTGTTGAGGTTATGCCTTCAGTAACTGGTGGGGCACAATTTGGTCCTCAGGCATCAAGAACCATATTTTTCTCCTATATTGTTCCAGGAAACAGAAACCCTGGTGACCTTGAGTCTCTTACTCAGTGCAAGCCCCTACTTCTACATCAACAACCCTGAGGACTGAATTAGTCATCAGAAGGTTCTTTGATGTACACAGCATCTGAGCGAAGGTAATCAGATAGTCTCCTGGGATATTTCGTCCATGCTGCAGCAATGTCTAATGAACTCTCCTCGCCCTTCTGCAAACTCCCCTTCTCTGGAGAGAACAGAACACTTCTGTGCTGAGAAGCCCTGAAAGTTTCTTGCTATACAAAACTCCTTCATGTACATCCACTAAAATTATTGCTTGATGATTGCCTCATTATTTCTTCAAACAATTGTGTTACCAGATCACCAATACAGTTATTGCCTTCTTAGACTGTAGGTACTCACTGGCCCCCTGGGACAGAATTTGAATATTTCTGAAATATCCTCATGATTGTATATTCATCAGCTTGTTCTAATGACTAATCTCTTCCAGGATGTATTGATTCAGCTTAGGTTCATGCTGAAGGGGGAACTTTTCCTGATACTATCTTATCTTGGAGAAAGATGGGCAGGCACCTGAGTTGTTATATTATTGACCATTCTACCAGTTAGGATGCTTGCAGGGGCCAGAAAGAAGATGCAATGTAAATCAGAAGTCCAGATATGATACAAGTCCAAAAGTGGCTAATATAGTGGCTTAATGATATAATCATGGGTTCAGGTGACGCCTATCTTTTCATTTCACCATTCTCAATGTGTCAAGGAAGTTTCTTGTGTGCACTCAAGATACCTGCAGCAGTTCCAGCATCATAGGTCAACACAATAATCACCAGCAATTTAATGTTTACTACCATCTTTCTGTATTGATTAAAGAGAAATTTTCCTATCAGCTCCCTACCTCCACCCCAGTGGACTTGCCCTCTTATCCCATTGGACAGGAGCAGGTCATATTCCTAGACACCAAATCATTCATGACTAGGAAATAAGCCCACCATGATTGCTTGCAGTTTGCTGTCTCCTACCCCCTTGAAGTTAAGTGAGAGGCCTTCTGACTTGCATCAGCCAACAAAATGCAAGCAGTGGTGATATATCACATCCAGATAGGTGCCTTGGGAGCAAGTATAAGATTCGCCATATTCCCTTTTCCTTCCCTTGGCAACTGTTGACACACAGGAGTGCAATGTCCATCAGCCTGTGCCCCTAAATGACAGTGATGCAGACAGAGTCTGCCCTCCTCTCCCACAGCTTCCGACCACCAGCATACCTACAGTGACCATTTAGCATGAGTAAAATCCCCCCAAAATGTGTTGCTTTAAGGCACCAAATTTGAGGGTTGCTTGTTCTCATAGCATTACCCAGTATATTCTAACTCTAGTAGGAACCAATAGTAGGAACAATATCCTCTGGTAGAAACCAATAATGCCTGCCACAAGCATAATAAAAACTGACACTGATATAATATTTATAATAGATACCATTTACTAAATTTCTCCTACGTAGCAGGCATTGTGCTAGGACTTCCAAGGTAGAGGTTAAGGCTGTATTTTATATGTGGGAGAATGGAGCATCAAGTCTTGTTCAAGTTTATGAAATAAGTGACTGGTGGAAGCTCAAGTTGAATCCAACTCTTTCTGACTCCAAAGAACTTGCTTTGTCTACATAGGACCTTGCTCCTCAACAGTACTGCCATGTAAATTTCTACTTCATTGAACTCTACAACTTCTCTGCCACACAGGCACTGTTATTTCATTTTGCGTATGAGATTTAGAGAAAAAAACTATCTTGCCAAACTTCAGAGCCAGAAAGGAGCAGAGCCTCCGCCTTTCACACTGTTCTTCACTACACTTCTGAACAAACACATCAAGAACTGAGGTATTGGTCGGGCACGGTGGCTCATACCTATAATCCCAGCACTTTGGGAGGCTGAGGTGGGTGGATCACCTGAGATCAGGAGTTTGAGACCAGCCTGACCAACAGGGTGAAACCACGTCTCTACTAAAAACACAAAAAATTAGCAAGGAGTGATGGCTCATGCCTGTAATCCCAGCTACTTGGGAGGGTGAGGCAGGAGAATTGCTTGAACCTGGGAGGCGAAGGTTGCAGTGAGCCAAGATTGTGCCATTGCACTCCAGCCTGGGCAACAAGAGTGAAACAAAACCCTATCAAAAAAAAAAAAACACAGAATTCCAGTATTATGAGTTAGGGGAGAGAATTGAGTTTTATGACTTAGAGGCACGCAGAATTTGGAGTGAAGTGCCCCTGAGTTAGGTCTAGCCTCTGCCACTTATAGCTGGGGAGCATGGAGCCAGTCCCTTACTATTGATTGCTAATCCCCAATTTCTTTCTTTGCAAAAATGAGGCCAATGATGGCCACCACAGAAGGTTGTTGGGAGGAACATGTACGTAAAGCTCTTATATACAGCAGGCACAGAATAACTAGCTAGTTTTTACTGTCGACTTGTTAATTTAAGAAAAAAATCAGGAATACAATCAGAAACACACACACACACACACAGCACTAGCTGAAATAAAAACATTTCCCATTAAGATTCAACAAGGTCTCACAGGGCCTACTTCTTGGTCATATAAGGGCTGGCAGGTCCTCTCTGTGGGCTGGAGAAAAGTTTTGTTTCCCCAGCTGCACTCGCAGGGGAATACTCTGCAGGCACTGCATTGTGAACCTGTTTGGCTTGGCTCAGAGGTCTGTCAGCACATTCAGGAAGTGAAGTCAGAAAGAGGCAGGATTTCAAACAGAGCCAGCTGCACACAAATGCCCAGGCAGTGAAATGCCTTATTCGAGCAGGGTGCCTATCAGCCTGGGTTGCCGTGGGTGCTGTCAAAGAAGCCTCTGAGAGTGGCTCTGTGTCAGAAAAGGAAGAAGTAATTACCTGCACCCAGGCTAAGGCCATGGTTTCCACAGCAAGGTGCCCTGGGGGCTATGCAGGGGTCATCCAGCCAGTCCCCTGCCTTAGATCCTTTGAGCTTGCTCTAAACCTGAGCTCTCTGAGCTTGCTAGGTGGAGGGACTAATGTTTATCTCCTGGGAGTCTTGAAGTCAAGGTGTGAGATTGGGAGAAGAAATGAGAAAAAGGACAGCAAAATGAAGGAACAGGTTACCAGTGTCTGGGAGGGGAGGGAGAGAAATGGATGAAGTACCTGAGAGGATATGGAATCCTGAGAAGAACCATGCTGCCACTCTCCAGCCATATTCGCATGCCGAGGAAACAGCACAGTGGCTAAGACCTGAATTCAAATATCAAGTTCTATCTGTCAGTGGGAAAACATTTCACTTGTCTAAGCATCAGTTTCATTCACTGTGAAATGGGGATAATATAATATCTATTCCCATTGGGTTGTTGTAAGAATTAAATAGGCCAATATATGTAAAAGAGCTTAGCCTAATGCCAGCAAATCATAAATGTATCAGTTAGAATGTCATGGTTGCAAGAGGCAGGAAACTTAGTTTAAAAGGAAAGGAATTTTATTGAAATATATCAATGAAAAGCTATTGTAGATGTAGCTCCAGGCATGGCTATATACAGGGCTCAAATGGTATCATCAGGCTTTGATTTCTTTCTATCACTCAGCTTGCTATGGGAAGTATTAGCTTTATCTTCGGCTTCCATGTGGTAGTGTCCAGAAACTCCCAGCTCTCCATCCATAGGGGTCACAGGGCTACAGCACTTTCTCACAGCCTCCCAGAATTATGCTTCATTGATCAGATTGGGTCTCATATCCAACCCTGAACCAATCACTCTGGCCAAGGGGTGGAGTGGGATATACTGACTGGCTTACGTGTAGGTCAAGTGCCCACCTCTGAAACCAAGGTTGTGGAGTCATTCAAAGCACATGGCCAGACAGGGAGGAAAGAGGATATATTCAAAGGAAAATCAGGATCTAGGAGGGCATAGATAACGGGGGGGATCAGAAGAAAATGTCAACTATCAGAGCCCATCCATTTAGTGATTATTGTTGCTGTTATTATTATCAAACCCTTACAGACCAGGCTAGAGGCATCCACTACCTTCCTAAAATTAAGTCACAATGCATTACTCATTTTTTACTTTTTGGTCTCTTTTAATGAGTTATGCTCCAAACATGGATCATGAAGAACCCATTTCTCTGGATGCAAATGCCCAGGAGGGGGTTATTAAGTGATATAACATATGTTTAAAAGGCTCCGCAAAAAGTTATTTATTAATATTAGTTACTGTTATAATGGTTATTGTTAAAAAAAAAAAGACTCATCCAGGCCAATTAAAGCAGAGAATTAAAAATTCTCCAAAAAAGATTTTGAAAATGTAAAGAAATCCAAGTATACCCACTTACAGTCTGTATTTTCCTTCATTCACCTACTCATTTAACTGCATCAGCATCAACATCTGCATAAGCATTTCCACAATGCACTTGCTGAAGTAGTAAAAGTAGAAAAGAGAATGAGACTGTTACCGTGATTGAATTCTGAGAAGGAGAATCTAGTGTACAATGAAATGTTCTTTCCTTCTCCTCACAAGGAACCAAAGATCTTTATACCTGGGAACCAAGATATGAAAAAGATCTCTGAAAATTCCTAGTAATGAGAACAGGTTATAAACACCAAAAGTGAATGATAAATTTAGTGTTGCAAGTATGAAATACTAGGAAAGGTTGAAGAGTATCTACTGTGTGGCTTAAGACATTTCTAGCAGAAGCTATCATGATCAATACCTACCATCAGTAGTCTGAAAATCTTTCCATGTTAGGATACTAATATGGTATTAGGTGATTACCACTTTCTCATTTATCCCATGCTTATTGAATGACTCTTCTGTGCCAGACACCCACTACCCACTAGAGGTGAGAAGCTAATGCGAGACAGCAAAAGCTGGTGGCATTGCTGTGTTAGAGGGAAATACAATGTGCTTTGGAGCAAATACCCATATAAGGAACTCCAATGATGACTTCCCTGAGGACATGATTTGGAACTTTATATTTAAAGGGATGAGCAAGAGTTTGACAGTAAAATGGGGTGATGGTGTTCCAGCAAGAGAGGCCATCAGGGAGAGGATAAGCAGGATTCAGAGGGCGTATCCGTCAAGCATAGGCTATTCATGGACGAAACAGATGGGATTCCTGCTCACTTATTATCAAGTAAGAAAAAGAGACATTGAGCAGATTATTATAATGACTTCGTCAAGCCTAGCACCTTATAAACTGCTGCGAAGAAGATGTGCAAACAGTATCACTGCAGATATTCTGAAGACACCGCCAGAGCATTGGGAGGTTGGAGGGGGAGCAGATAAGGATGAGCTTCACTCAGCCTGGTTATTAGGGAAGGCTTCCCCAAGTAAGTGACCTTTAAGCTGAGACCTGAAGAAATTAGTCAGGCCTATGGAGGTGTGTGGAGAGAGCATTTCTGTCTTTAGGAAGAGCATGTGTTAGAAATAGCAAGAAGACCAATGCGGTTGGAAAGCATGGTTCCCTTGGGAGAGGGACAGGTAGGAAGGGAGCCCATAGGGTCACATGGTTCCAGATGGTATGTGGTTCAACTCGCCATGTCCATGTAGTACCCAAACCCTCAAGTCCTCAACAATCTGAGAGGCCAGATGACGGTGAGCAAAGAAAATCCAGACTTTTTCTGAAAATCGCACTACTTCATTCTTAAGGCAGAACCATTCTTGCGGTAGTTGCCTCTGCACTACCTTGTTTAAAACTCACTTGGGAGGCCGAGTCGGGCGGATCACGAGGTCAAGAGATCGAGACCATCCTGGCCAACATGGTGAAACCCCGTCTCTACTAAAAATACAAAAATTAGCCTGGCGTGGTTGGAGGCAGAGGTAAAAGTGAGCCAAGATTGTGCCACTGCACTCCAGCCTGGCGACAGAGCAAGACTCCGTCTCAAAAAAAAAAAAAAGAAAGAAAAAAAAACACAATAGCCCTTCAGGGTTATTATCACAGGCCTGTTCTTAGGCAAGGAAACCGAGACCCAGAGTCGTTACAGAAAGTAGCTAAGGCCCCATGACTGCAGGAGGCAGGAGCAGGGTTTCACTTTAAGTTCAAGCTCTTGATAATGACATCAAACCACCTCTGAAGAAGAAAACAAAAAACATTTAAAATGTTATAAAATTCCAGTGGCTCAGCAACATCACACTCCCTAGTTGTTTTTTGACACATAGTAGGTTTACAACAAATACTGGTATCTGTTCCTTAATGTAGAAGGTGAATGGGGAATTCCAGGGGCCTTTTTATTTTCTCTCCCATCCGTATCTGGGCCTTCTGCCCCTGCTGTTTTAAATTCCATTTGAAATGAAAAAAAAAATACATAACTAAAAACCATCCTCTGCCAAGCCATTTGGATTTAAAACAGATGGGCAGAAACCTGGAAGGAGTCAGGATTCTCCCTAATATATCAAACATTGCAGCCAGCGTCCATCTGAGAGGCTTTGCTGCATTTTGTAAAGAAAACAGGCCATATTTTGAAAATGGATGAGTAAGGTTCACTGTTTTGACTTGTTTCAAGGTCTGGAGGCCAGGCCTGGTTTTGATCTGACAGGTCTGAGTCTCCAAATATGGGTTATTTCTGTGCAAAGATTCGAAGAGGCAGCACACTCACCAGGCACAGACCCGAAACAGCGTCCCTTTGAAGATTTCCTCGGTGAGTCTTAAGTGGGATTTGGTGTCCATTGTGGAATCACAGTAATGAACTCAAAACTAATGTTTTTTATTACACCAGCAAGTCAGTCAGCCCCTCTGTTTGCTCAGGTGTGCAACTGTGTGCCCCATGCCCTGATCTCTATACAATAACAAAATAAATATTTTTCAAAGGAAGAAATTAAAGATGAAGGAATGCCACAACTGATGGCGTGGGGAAGCGAGAGAGAGGAGACTCTAGTCTCTTTAAAGTAAGATAATATATTTGCTATGTAATCTCTTTACTAATTGATCACCCTCTAGTCCGCGAAGAAAAAAAAAATCTGCTAACGAAGTGGCAGGATTCACCCTGTCAATTACTAAACACATCACAACTCCGCAGGGGGCCTCTTGGACTCGAAAAACAGTGCCGGTAGATGGCGCCAGAGGGCAGGCTCCCTGCTTCTCCCGGATTAAAGGATGAGAAAAAGACAAGCCAACAAATTGGGCTGGGACAAAAGCATGGGCGGCGTCCGCCTGCAGAGGGGACCAAGTATAAACACTTTGTTTTTTTAACAGAGTGGGGAATCATATGTGCTGGAAACGTTCATGCTCCACCAGCCGGAGACCAGGAAGCGAGCGCCAAACGCTGTTTACAGGACAGCTCTTATTTCAGGAATGAAGACTAAGGCACAGCAGGTAGGAGGCCTTGAGAACTAGCACCGAATTTCCAAGAAGCCCACGCTGCGATGGAGCTGCGGAGTGCTTGGCTCAGGGAACTCATTGGATAATGAGACAAGAGACGCTTGCGATGTTGTAATAAACCCATCCAAACTCATCTACATTAACAGGGGCACCAGCTTACTATGCTGAGGAAGATTTGAAGATCAAGAGTTGAAATCTTAGATAAATGACTTTGGGTAAGTCTCTTCCCTTCTCTGGGTCACAGTTTACTTACGCATCGTTGTAAAGGAGGGAAGTGTTGATTTTTGAAAAACGCTTAGCACAACACTCAATATTCAGCAACTCTTCCAATCATATCACTAAAACCCATTCATGTGGGAATCAAACCAGGTGGAAAAAACAACCTTATTTGTGTCATCCCTGTGCCTGTATGTGCTGATTCTCCATGGGCTTATCACAGTATTTTTCATTTTACAAATTCATACAGGCCATTAGGTTGGCTACTCCTTTAATGTAAGGGCGATTTTGTAAAGTCCTCTTTGCATCCCCAGCATCTATCACGGTCCCCGGAATGTGATAACATCTGTTAAATACACAAGTTTTTCTTAGGAACAAGTTGTTCCAACCCACCAAGCTGTATGATTCAGATACAGTATTATGGCCACATCTCACTTTTTTTTCTTCACTGTGCTCAGCAAAGAAAAAAATACTACAAATCCAGTGATGAAAATGAATTTTGAATTTTTAGCCAAAGACCAAATAGGAGCCAGATGCTGAGCAGCCATTTTCAGGAATGGCCAACTCAACCAGCCAAGGCTCAAAATAAATTCCAAGACAGAATTACAACATTAAAAGCAATTCTATGATTTTGGTGTCATAGCTGAAGACTTGGACATATGGCATTCTCGTCTATGCATGCCAAAGAGAGAAACGGAGAGAGAGAAAGGAGGGAAGGACCTGGACAGAAGCAAATGTCGGGGGAGCCAACAAGATCAGGGATGACAAGCTATGGCCAATATATAGGAAAAGGTGGAGGCCATGGGTTGACTATTGTGAGTCATATAGACTCGGTCACTTAGTAGCCCTTTGATTAGGGAAAGTTACTTGATTGCTGAGAGGCTTATCTCTTCATCTATGAAATGGGGTGTATTAGGCAGGATAGGTTAATCTGTGCCGTGGTAACAAATAAACTCTGAAATCTCAGTGACTTCACAGAACAAAAAGTAATTTTTTGCCCACCCAAAGTCAAGTCAGTGGGAATCCTTCTATATCCAGTGACTTAGGATCCCCATTTTCTTCTGTCTCTTGACACTGCTATCTCATCATATGGCTCCCAATGTTACTGTGGCAAGAAAGAGAGCTGGAGAAGTTATACTGGCTCTTAGGTGCCTCCACACACAAGCGATGCATGTCATTTCTGCTTGGAGCCCATTGGTCAGAATAAGACACATGGCCCAACTCAACTGCAAGGAAGACTGGGAAATGTGGAAGAGTGGTAGATATTTGGGGAACACTAAATATGTCTGCCCCACAGGGTAATAATTAACTCAATCAGAATTGGATTTCATTGCATAAAATAGAGCAGCTGAATAACTCTTTTAATGACTTCAAGGAGTTAGAGATTTATTTTTCCTGTTACAAAAAGTCTGGAGGAAGGCACTGTAGTAGCTCCACAGCCTTCAGGGGCATAGGCTCCTTCTCTGTTTCTGTTCCACCATTCTTTATATATGGCTTCCATCCTAAAGTCACTTCATGGTTACAAGGTACCCTCCAGCTATCATGTCCACATTGCAGCCAATATTTCACAGCAATAAAAGGCATCCTATCAGCATTAAAGGGCTTTCTCTGAAGCTTACCCAGCAACTTCTATTTATATTCTTTGGCTACTCCTAGTTGCAAGGAAAGCTGGGAAATGTAAAGAAATCTTTAACGGCTGTGAATGGGAGAACGAATACTGGTAGGCGATTAGCAGTTCATACCAAAATAATATTCAATTCATGGGGTTGTGGTGAGCACTGTACAAAAGTTAAAAGTACTGCCCAGGTCCTGATCTTTGTAAGTGCCCAATACATGTTAATTGTGGGGAATTTTGTCATTCTTGTTTTTATTAACCAGGTCATCATTTAGGAAACCAGACTTTGGTGGCAGCATCTCAGGGACATGTCAGGGAAATTGATAAGTCTCTGGCCTTAGTGAAGAGAACATGGAAGAGCACAGTGGGGTATGAGAGCACCAGGCCTTGGGTTAGGGATTAGGACAGGGAAATGGTCAGCACTCAAGAGGAAGGACCAAGACAGAATGTCATTCTGCTGGGCTGAGCCAAGCCATCAGGGAACAGGAAGGAGGGCAGCAAAGAGGCAGAAGATGGCAGCTCTAGGTTTTCCTGAGGTTAACTTTGTTTGAGAGATGTCATTGGCAGAGAAGAAAATTCAAGAAAATATTGTGAAAGACCAGAAATTATCCCAGTGGCTGCCTCAGTGGGCAGCTGGAAGAAGACAGCATCTCTTGTACTCTTAACTTTGCATCCTCCCCCTTTCTACGCACTGAACTGACTCCATCTCTGCAATGTCACCTCACCTCTTCACTTGATTTCTACCCCCAAAAATCTCAGCCCCTCTTGCGGCTACTGCTTTTTTCCTTCCTGAGTACTTACCATGAGCCAGACATAACTTTTTGTACTGGGGGATACAGTGGGGAATAAGATAAGTAAGCTCTCTTGTTTTATGAAGTCTACATGATGCTTTGGTCTCTTTCCTCCTTGGAATGGTGCCTTCTAGGTAATTCTTCTGGAACTTCTCCTGGAAGCCCCTGGGACCTCTCCTTTGGTATCCTGCATGCAGCTCATCCACCACCTCTTTAGTCCTATTCCTGAGGACGAAATCAAACATTTTAGTCACTACAACCCAGATATTAGAGAGACGACTTAATTCCAAGTCCCACCCAATAAAAAATCAAGACTCTTCATACCTCATTTTAGGGTTGGCTCAGAAACAGGGCAGGGTTAGGCCTATGGGTGGAGTCATCAATGGCCTCACCTGGGAAAAGCTGGAGAAGAAAACAGGTAGAGTTAACAAGGTAGGAGAGACCAACCTGTATAATTTCAAATATTTGGGTAGAAAAGTGAATAACTTATTTTATCAATTAGGGTTCTTGATTGCAAGCAACATAAATGGACTCTAGGTAACTTAAGTTGAAGAGGTGTACTGGAAGAACATGGGGCATCGCAAATAAGATTTGAAGGAGAAGCTGAAGGGTCAGGCCTCAGAAAGAACAGGATCCAGAGCAGCTCAGGGAATTTGAGTTCCATGTCTCTGCTAGAGAAAATGGTCCCCAATCATATGTCTATGCTTTTTCTCCATACCCAAGAGACAAATTCTTGGAGAGAGAATAGTATGGTCCTAGTTTGAGTTACATTTCTACTTCTTCCCATCTGTAGCCTAATTGACAATTTCTACCAAGTTTGTAAGCAAAGGAAGCTGGGAGTTTGTTCCTCAAAGCAAAATTGAGGTGTGCCTACCAGAATGGGAAGCGAGTGATGGGCCAGCAGATAACTCAGCTGTCTACCACTCAACTCTTGATAATTTTCTTATTTTCAAACCTCTGGCTTTAAGAATATTTTATGAGCATCCATAAGAATGATTCCTTCTGAAAACATTTTCAATTGTGGGAATCGAGACTGTGGCTCAATCCCTAAGAGTTGCAATAAAGTAGATGCTTACGCTGGGAATTTGGAGTGAGGCTGATAGAAATAACAATTATAGGTGATGTAACAATCCAAAAATACATTTTATTTTTTGTTTCGTTTGGGCTTTTACAATCTGTTCTGCATTATTTTAATTATAATTTTGTTATATTTAAAAAATCAGTAAAATATTCACATGGTTTAGTCACCTTCCTCCATCCTGCTGCCTAGAATGTGGATGTGTCATTTTGAATCATAAGGGCAAAACCCTAGGGATGGCAGAAGAGTGCACTGGAAGGAACCTAGGATCTGAAGACTTTATGCAACAGGGACATTATACCAGTCCTGTCCTGTACTGCTCTAGATTTTTATGTAATAGAGAAATAAGCCACTATTATTTGGCTTTTTTCTGTTACAGCCAAGCCTAATCCTGATTCCCTAAAGTTGTGTCACCAATAAATGATGCAGTCTTGATTCCAACTCAATTCCAGGGCCCAGATTTGAGTGAGAAAAGGGGGGTGACCCAGAGGCAAAATTTAAGGAGGCACTCACTTTCAGGATTGTGCAAGTGCTGACTCTGTGCTTATATGAGCCTGAGAGTAGGTGCCTCCTGAAATTTTGCACCTTAGGTACCTTGCTTACCCCAGAGGCTCAGCTTCCAGAGCCCAGGCTCTTTCAGTGTCAACACACTGACAGGACAAGGCCTAAGACTGAAGCTTGCTACATCATCACCGTGAGAAGGTAACTGGACCTAGCCAGAAATTTAAAATACCTTTTTTGATATTGACTGTGAAATGTAAGAGTCAAAAAGTCTCTGAAGCCTCCATTTCATAGCACCCCTGCCATTCTGACAGCTAGTTTTTATCATTAGCTGGCATGAGAGTGAAGAGCCCTTCTGAAATAACTCGCCCTCTCATCCAGTTCCCAAGCAGGAAATCTTGTTTATATATCATTTCTCCCAGATGAATCATTTGTAGCAAGAGTACAGCTTCCACTTGTCCATGAGAAACGTTCAAAACAATCTTTTCTACTCTACATAAAACCTCGGGGGTAACAATAGACCTTCACAATGAGGCTGATATTTGTCAGCCTCTCAAAGTCAGGGAACAAATGAAAGTAACTATGAGCCATCAAAAATCATGTTGAGAGAGAAAAAAAATTCCTTCTGTTGATCGCTTATTTTTTCAGAGCCCCCACTGCTCCCCGCCTTCTTCAAAACTGGCTTTTATATTATGCTTCCTGCAGAAACCTCTCTAGCTCCTTCTGCTTCTGGTTCCAAGGTGTTATTTTCACGTGGATCTTCCTGAGATCTGTGCAGAGTCATCATAAGGAAAAGTAGAGGGCTAGGGTGGGGTGCAGAATTAATTGCCATTTGCATCTTAGGGATCAGAACGCTAAGTGAAAGATTACGGGAAAAGATAGAGTCATTTCTTAATCTTGTGTTTATTTGATATGCTGAATTTTTGTTGAGTTGCACAGATAATTTCCAAAAAATAATTTTTCTGCAGAATCCCTGCAAAACCCTTGAGAACAGAGAAAGGGTAAGGAAGAGACAGGAGCTGGAGAAGGCAACATAAGTAGAGAATGTGATCTAGATGGTGGCTCGTGAATATCACACCCTATCCCAAAGGCTTTATGTTAATCCTCACAGCCCGCCTTCAAAGTGTTTTATCTGCATTTTTCAGGTGGGGAAAGTGAAGCTTGGAGAGATTAAGCAACTTGTCAACTTGTCGCACAACAAATAATGGCAAGCGGGGATCCAAACTCAGACGAATCTGACTCGGTGTCTTTGCTCTTTCAGGTGTTGCCTCGTTGTCTGCGAAAGCTCAGTCAATTTCTTGTTTGAGGAAAGATCAGCATGATTTGAGAAACGAGGCAGTTAAGGATCTCGTCCCAGCAGGGAGACAGAGCAAAGCTTTCCATTTCTCTGGACCTCAGTGTTCTCATCCATATAATGAAAGAGTAGGGCTAGAGGGTTCTTAAAGTACTTCTGCTCTCTGATGTATTAGTGTCCATGTCTACATTCATTAAAGGCCTCCAACAAAAGAATCAAAGTAACAGGAAGCGCGAGCCACAGGCAGGATCCCTCCTTGTGTGTCAGGAGTCCAGGAAAGGCCAGAGACAGCCACTGCAGGATGAAGAAACCGAGCTTGGCATTTGTAGCACTCTCTAATTTTCTCATCACCTTCTTCGGCTGTTGTCTGTACCATCCAGGTACCCTGGTCCTGGCCTTACCACCTCTAGTACTACCTCCCACTCAGAGCACCGTATCTGGGCTTTCTCCGATGCCTGCAATGCTAGTTAAAAGGTGTAACTTTTTATCCAGCCAAATGGATAGCTCCTTTTTGCAAATTATAAGAAGCTGCTCCTCCCATCTGGGTAGACATGATCCTACAAGGGGATGTGTGGCTTGGCAAGTGGAGAATGGGCTGACTTTTAGCTTGTGCCTTTGTTAATTAGCCAGATGCCCTGGTGTAGTGCACAACTCATGCAACTGTACATGGCAGTCTTAGTGACTGCCAAGTGGTGATTCATCTCAGTGAATGGTATTCCATCCATCCATCCATCCAATTATGCGTGGCACAGAGGAACCTAGAAGATATATTTGACTCTTTTCTTTTTTCCCCCTCCCTCATGTATTCTCTCTTGCCTTGTGTTCATTCCCATCCTTGTAGCCACAAGATATATGAACTCAACTATTTTAACACTGACAGCAGGTTGGAAGATCTTTCCAAAATATAAATATGATCATCACCCTTTCCTGCTTAAAAATTCTCAGCAGCTTCTCTTGACTCTTAGGATAAAGACAAGATTCTTTGACCGGGCCTCATATATCATCAGGCCCCTTCTTGCTTCTCCAGCTTCATCCTGCATTGCCTTCCTTTCATCTGTCTTCTCTCCAGCTCTTCTGGAAATGAGCCCGCACACATGCTATTCTATCCACTTAGAACCTGGTCTGTCCCTCTTCACCTGTTAACTCCTATTCATACCGGGAAGCCTTATGCCTCAGTAAGGCCTTCCCTGATCCTTCTGACATGGCCAACTCCTCCTGTAAGTCCTTTAGCAACAAGGGCCTTCTTCCCTTTGCAGCACTTATCAGAGCTACACTTCTGCACGTATTTGTGAGGTCTCTGAAACGGCCTCTCTTTCCAACAAGGCTGTAAATTACATGGGACAGGGCTGGCGCTCATCACTGTATTTCTGACTCCTGTTACAGTGAATGGTACGTAGTCCAGACTTGAAAATATATGCTGAGTGAATGCAGATTTGCCTGGCTTGGAGAAACCAATATCTAGCAGAAGCCACTCTTTGACAATTCCCAAAGTGATATACAATTCAAACTTTCCCAAATTGTGAGTGTAAAAGAAAAGGGAAGAAGAGCAAACCGTAGAAAATTAGCAGTTGCAAACAACTCCCTCATAACTAGCCAACTCTGAATGCATCTTCTATAAAGCATTGTGGCTATCTGGCTTCTAGCAAATATTTGTTAAATTGATGGATAAAATGTAGTCATTCACGGCCTGGGATTCGGTGCTACATCTGCTAGGAAGCCATTTCTAATGTATACCAGCCTCCAGAAATAATTTCCCTGTCCCCTAAATGTTCAAAGCATATTATCCTTCCCTTTCTGATGATACCTTTTATCTTACATTAGAGTTATTTAGGTATTTGTCTCTCTGTTAGATATTTAGCACTGATTCTTCTCTGACCTCTCAGCAAAGGGCATCCAATGGGTATCTCCTTGGAAAGGTTCTCCACGATGAGAATTCATGAGCTCAGATTCATGAATTCAGACGTCTATGGGTAAAGACAGGTAGGCAACACAAAGGAATGCTGTAATTATGTAGTTTTGGGGATGGGAGCTGTAGGAACTTGGGGATTCCTGCTTCACCTAGCAGGTCCCCAGTGACTCAGCACTAGCCATCATTATTGTGTGAGAATGTGGGTCCAGCCTTGTGAGATTTTCTGATTGTTTTGAAAGGAAATCTGGATTTCATTATATAATTTATCTTTATCCCTACTCAGACCCACCCCCCAACACCTGGCAAGTGTTTACCTTAAAGTAGGTGCTCAGTTAAGATTTGGGGAATGAATGAATGAATGAATGAACAAATAGATGATAAGTAATACTTGAATCAGCCACTGTCTGTCAGAGGTACACACTGTGAGTTTCAATGTATTTCTGACTTTCCTGAGTCCCCTTCAAAAAAAATTAGTTAGGACACTTTTAAACCAATTATTGATCACTAATTAAGACTCCACTGTGAGAAGTCATGTTTTTGTTTGCCATCCACCTATCAGGTATTTTCAGGTCCAGATGGTCTTGAAAGCTTTCTAATCCAATTCAGAGAACTTCCAATACCAAATATTTGCCCCGAATCCTCCAAATATTCAAAATTCAGCTCTCAGGACCTGTCATTTGTCACCTATTATATGCCCTTATTATATGGAAACTCAATTTAATAACTGTCAGCACTTTCCTTGAGTCACTTGTTTCTACCAAATTGAAAACATTCATTAGTACATAGAAAATCCATCCTTCTTTTCGCATTTCCTGATTGAGAAGTAATTTAGATAATTTGACAGGTGAATGAGAGTCTCAATGCTTTTGTAATCATGAGTTACCATTAGGATTTGAATATTTGTACTAAAATTTGCCTTTGCAATATCAAGTTTTAAAGGCAGGAGAGACTTCAGAAGTTATTTGGTCTGAACGTCAGTTTTACAGATGATGAAATTTGAGTCCAGGGAACAAAAGCAATCAGCCAAGTGAGTTACGGAGCTGAGATCCAAACTCAGGTCTTTGGAGTCAAACCACTTACTCATTGTACCCTTACGATATGCCAGATTTCCTAAACACTTTATCATTGGTTATTTCTAATAACAACTCAAGAAAGGTGTATCATCCACATTTTACAGGGAAGGAAACTGGGCTCAGAAAGTTGGCATGACTTGTCTCAGGTCCTCCCAGCTAATAATAAGTCCTCCAGGTAACAAAGCTGGAATCGAAGCCCAGATCTGTCTGACTTGGAAGATGGAGCTTCTCCTATCACACTATGGAGTGGTATGGTAAAAATCAAGGGAGCTTTGTGAAGACCGCATTGCTACTGATGATGGATTTGAGATAAAAAATAATGCAAATGCTATTGAGAATTCCAAACTAGAGATTTTATCGGTTCCTGGGCCCCTGTCCTCCACACACAATCAGTATTGTTTCCCAAATACCTAAACTAAAACTTCTGAAACTTTACTATGCATACTAATCATCTGGAGATCTTTTGAAAATGCAGTTTCTGATTGAATAGTGCTTGGGTGGGGCCTGAGATTCTGCAGATTCAGAGATTCTCAGGTGAGGCAAATGCCCTTAGTCCTGGGACAACACAGCTTCCTAAACTGGGACTTCCTAAATTCAACACAGCTTCCTAAATTTTCAGCAACCCCATCCCCAAGATTGTCAAGCAGCAAAGTCTGTAAGGTGAGGGAGAGCAGTGTGGTTGTAGTGGGAGAGGACACAATGTTTGTTTACTTATTGTTTATTGAACATCTTCACTAAGTGCTGGGCATAATGCTAAGGACTTTACAGGTAGAACCACATTTAATCCCCACCATAACCTTATGAGTAGCTATTTGTGTCTACATTTTACAGATGTGGAAGCAGACTCAGAGTTTAAGTCAAATTCACACAGCTGTATCCAATTCCAAAATTCATGCTCTTAACCACAATGACAACTTTCTCCTCAATGAGATTGTCCCCCTATACCCACAGCAAGTCTGAATGGCACTTTTGAGGGGGGAAGGAGTCTTTGAGCAGACATTGCTAAGCTGATGTGGACAGCACAAATCCAACATGGCGGTGCTGAAGGCTATCTTAGACCAGATGTTGATCAACTTGCTAGAGGAATGTGCAAAGGATTGATTCACACCCAGACAGAAATAAGCAGAAACAGCTTGAGTGAAAACTTAGAAATAACTTGCATGCTCTACAATTAAATAACGATTAAACAAAACATATTACATGAAGCAATGGACATAATCAATATGCAATGGATATACAGATTTCAGGTAGGATGTTTACTAGTACAGCATGATCTGGTTTTTGTTGGAGAAAAGGTGTGTGTGTTTGCACACAGGAAAAAGATTGGAATTAAGCACTCCCAAAACATATCAGTAACATTTGGATAAGATTATGATTGCTCATTTTTTTTTTCTTTTATTTTCTCTACATACTTATCTGTTATTTCTCTTTTTGCCACAGCAAGAGTGTATCATTTGTATAATATCTAATAGAAATTTTAAAAAATGCAAGAGAAGCCAGGGAAAAGCTTAAAAAGGACAGATATTAACTCAAATTAGAAAGGTATAAATATTGTAACAATTTGAAATTGGGAAATACTAGACAATTTAGTGGACGAGAATTGAAAGTAAAGTCAAAGACCCATAAGATGTGGATCTATAAATAACTTACCTTTTCTCTTGGAGTGGGAAGGCTTTCCTAAAAAATAATACAAAATGATTATACATAGGCCCCCCCAAAATACTATATATTCAGTCCATAGGCCATTGACCAAAAGGGAAATATTTCTAACCTATATGACAAATAAATAGGACTAATATTTTAAATATATAACATGTTCTTGTAACTCAGTAGAAAAATTGACAAAGAATATGAACAACTGCTCTTGAAGAAAAGGAGAAAAAGAGCAAGAGAATGGATCTTAGCTATGGAAACATTTAGGAGGGGGCAGTGTTTACCTGGTGTCCACCCCTAGTTATTAGTGTTTTTGTGTAATTATCAAGGTAGAAATTCAAACCAAAGCAGAACAGGAACAATCTCATTAGTCATATCTAACCATGAAGAGATACATCAGTTGCTTAGTGGGAGAAGGATAGGAAATTCACACCAGAATCCTATTTCACAATTCATAATTGGTGGTATATAATTAGACCTAAGCTAACTGCGTAACAAAACGTAGCAGGAAGGGAAATAAAATGGCATCAAGAACGAGAAGGATGCTGACAAAGGGACTAAACTCCATCTCTTCCTCTAGCTGTGTATCCTTGAACTACCTTACTAAACCTCCCTTCTTCATCTATAAAATGTACATCAGAAATCCTATTTATAGTGTTTTTCTGTGAAAAAAATAAGATGGCATATGTTAAGCAGTTAGTGCTCAACAAATAGTAACTATGTTACATCCCCAGAATGATTATTATAATACAACCTGTGTATATGGCAGGAACAGGGTTGACACTATGAGCCTCCTCCACAGGACTGAACAGAGAGCAGGTCCTCACTGGCTTCTGGGTTGGGGCAGGCACCACAGCATTGCTGTGACATGGGTGGAGCATGGCTTTGCAGTCTCACCAAGTTCAGAACCCTTCACCAATACTGACTCCCACTTAGGGAATCTCTCAGGATCGTTGTTTCTTCATCTGGGGACAATTTTGATGATGCAAGCTATAAGGATTAAATTAAATTAAATTACATTTGGGAGAATGCTCTTTGAACTGTAAAGATGTCAGTTCCAGCCCTGCCTTCCCCCAATTTGCAAAACCCATTTCTTGAGGCATACCTGTCTGGCAAAGTTCACATCAAAGTCACCTCTTTCATCACCTCAGCCCATCCACCTAAGCGCTTCGGAGATGTTCTCAGACCTGGAATCTTGACTGGGGCCAAACAGTACACAGCCTAGTGCATGATACCAAGATCAAGATGACTGGGACAACTATGGGAAACTCTAGGATATCCCCTAAACTGCCAGCATATCCCACACACATATTTTCCTTGCCTTCACTGCCAACCAGACCAGGACCCAACATCCCAGGACCAATCAATATCACCATTTGTGGAGTGTGTTCTGTGTTCTGAGCCTTATGCTGAGTATTGTACTTGTATTGTTTTAATTAATCCTCACACTAGATCTAAGATAAGTAATCTTATCTCCTTTTTACTGATGGGAAAACTGAAGCTTAACAAAGGTTAGGACAAAAGTTAAGGAACTAATGGTTTATATAATGGGCCAGAGTTTCTTATTCCAAGTTTATCTGACTATGATATTAGGTACAATGCTTCCTCTCTAAGAATTATTTTGCAGATGAGCCCCATGAAGGAAGCTGACCTACCTACAATCACATAGCTAGTAAGTACCAAAACTGGAATTAAAATCTATGTCTCTTCAAGTCCAAAGACACGCTCTCCCCATGATACCATGCTACCTTCCCCAATCCCATAAGACTAGTTTCTGCCTAAGTGTTCCTTCACTGAGCCCAGAGCCTGCTGTTGTCCCCAGCCAATCAGTGAGTGGCCTGGATCCATGCCTAGCTCTTGTTAGTTTCTTTCCCTGGAATCTGAGTTCCAGATTTTGTCCTTGCTGGTGGGACACCTGCTGAGGATGGACAGATCTTCCCAAAAGATGACAGATCCCTACTTGGTTCCAGAGAATGCAAACAGAAGTTCTCACATCTACCTTTGAGAATGAGCACCAGACTAACCCATTCCCTTGCTTGATGTGAAGCTACCATGCTCCAAAATGCTGAGTAGGGTCAAAAGGTTGGTCTCCAGCCTGCTTTCTTGCAATTTCAACCTCTTGCTTATTCAGGCATGTTACAGACCCATAATGCCCATACACGGGCCTGACCCATAACAAATATCAGCCGTTATTTCTTTTGTAGACTTGTTCATTTCCAATTGTAAAAGTTGTATGCTCATTGTGTTATTTCTCATTGCTCTGACAAACCCTTCCTCTCTATAGCAGTGCTACAGGAGCATAAAGACAACAGTTGCAGATGGAATACTGTAACTGGACTTAAGTACAAATTCAAAATCTCCCTAGGTGGTCAAGGGATGCTACAACTGGATCAATTTGCCAATAAAGGTGCTCATTTGAGCTGAAGGATTTAATAGAGAAAAAGCAGACTGAGAAATAGAATATTTAAACACTTCAAGTCATTTCCTTGGAAAAGCTTTCTGCATCTTGTTGGAGGAGCGAGTCATCTTCCTGTGTGAAATGTTCAAAGCTCATTTCCGGTGAGTAATGAGAGGGGCATTCAGGTCTGGATGCAGCCACTGCGCACGTGGTGAAGTCCACGGCACTACAGCTTCCTCTTCAGAAAGCAGAGGTGCTGCCTCTTGGGCCCCATTATTCTGGGCTCTTCTCCAGGCCACAGAACAACCAGAGTTTCTAAGGGGCATATGCTGATGGCATCTGCCAGCTCTCTATCCAGTGCAACTATGGTTGTCTGTGACTCACAGTAAGCTCACACCGGAAGCCTTTTCTGTGTGTTTCTGTGCAGGCTCTGTTGGCTGAAATTCGTGCCAGTCCCGAGAAAGGTCTGTGGTTCTGGCAGGCAGCAATCGTGTGTTGGAGAGCTGCAAGGATCCAGCCTTAGTTCAGGATGTAGCAGCAGAAAGGGCAAAAACACGCCAGCACACACTGATATGTACAATGAATGAGCCTGGACTACTTCAGTAGGCTGGAAAATACATACCAGTAGGTCTAGGGGAGAATGTATATCATACATAGCAGAAGGCTACTCATTGTCTAAGCCAACAATGGCATTTCAAAAAAGAGAAGACCCCACTGGTCTGAAGCAACGAATCAGGCAGGACAATAAGAGACTTGTTGTGTTAGAAACTCCCATCCTACCTCTCATTTGGGTTAACCATAAGCCTTCGAATGACCCCACAGAAGCAGCCTGCAAGCGAGGTGATGGAAATGTTATCACTTCTACTTTTGAGCTTCTGGGAGGTTAAGTTGCCAGAGATCACACTGATAGTCAGCAGCCCCAAGGGATTTGAACCTACATCTGTCAGACTCAAAGGCCAAGCTCCCAAATGCTTCAAAATTCATCTCGTTCTGAAAAATTGTTGTTCAAAGTCACCTGTGTTCAATACTCCAGCTTGGAACCAAACACCCTTTTGGAATACTGAATAAATGAAAGAAAAGGAGAGAGAAAAGGTGTCCTAGCTTTGTTGATTTTTAACAATGTGGCCTTAAGCAAGTCACTAATAACCTCTCTAGCCTCAGTGTTTAATTCTGGGATCACTTTGACGAGTTTATCAGGGGAGACTCCTTTGTGCTGTTTCCTTTATGGACCCTGAAAAGGTATAGTTTTCTCACTCAGTCATTATTTGTTGATTCCTTCACTCTTTAAACATCTACAGACTACTCAGTGGCAGGCACTAGGGCAGAAAGATAAATAAGACACAGTACCTGCCATCGAAGTAGTCACGGTTTGATGGGGAAGAAAGGCCTGCAAAAACAGTCACATGACAGTACACAGAACATCATGCTCAACCTCCGTAAGGACATACCTTTCTGCTGGTGCAGACCCCGAACCAGCTTCTCAGCAGGCACAGTGGAACCTGTGCTACAGCAGCACCCTGCCCTAGGACCATGAGAGCACAGGGGAAGGGGCAATTACCAATCAGATTTTCATCTTTGAACCACAGTCACTCTCTGAAATGACATCTTCGGGCCTTAGGGCCTTTTCCACTGCCTAGCACTGTTGGGTAACTCATCATAAATTTAGAGCTAGAGAAGAATGCTGAGATTATTGCAATGCAATCCCTCATGCTACAGGTGGGAAAACAGGCCTAGAGAGGTGAAGGTCACAGGAAGGAAAAGGTAGATACTGGTTCTGCACCCTGATCTCTAGACTTCCACACCTTGCTAATTCTCAGTAGTTACGAGACACCCAAATCTTTTCCCTGGTTTGATCCTCCCTACCTCCTTTCATATTCTACAGTTTCAGTCAACTAGGTGTAATAATGGGAGACAAGGACTCTGAATGAATATGAAACTTCTCCGTGGGACACTTGAAATTAAAGAAACATCTTTTTTTTTAACTCATTTCCAGAAATCTCCAGAGTAAGGACCTTGACCTAGCTGAGATACTTAAGTCCCAGCTAACATTAAAATCTGCTGCAGATGAATCTCTTTTGTAAAATGTATTATATGAAAAAAGTCTTGGATTTAGGAGGCCTGGATTCAAAGATCAGCTTTGCCAATAGGTTGCCTTGAGATCTTAGGCAAGTTCTTCCCCTCTGGGGACCTCAGTCCGTCCCCTCAATATCAAAGGAGAAGACCAATTCCAGTAGAAGCTCCATGAAGGCAGGGACTTTGTCCACTGCTGTCTCCCCAGTGCCTTGAGCCACACATGGCACACAGTAGGAACGCAACCCATGAAAATGTCTCCAAGGACACTAATGTTCAGAAAATGGGAGTCCATGAAATCATTCCCAAAACTTAGAGTTCGTGTCTGTTCATGTTTTTCCCCTCCCTTTTGTTCAAGGGATGAGTCCCTCCCCACCTCCCCCATCTCTTAGCAACAGCGTGGAAGAGTTGACTGTTCTGAAGCAGTTCTCAAGTTGCGTGACCTGGCAGCTGTGCATTACTCTGTGTACTCTAATATTATCATTTCTGCATCACTCCCCCTCTGCTGTCACTCCTTGGGCCGCTTGCTCAGAACCACCTGCTCAGCTCCTCTGCTCACTTGTTGCAGAAAACACACCCCGATGCCACCTACCTTCACCGAGCTCACCTGTGCTATTGTGCAAGACAATAGAAGACTGGACACCCCTCAAGCAGGGTCATGTGTTTTAACAGGAGCACAAGTGTGCAGTGAGGAGAGGTAGAAGCTTTGCAATACTTGGCAAACACCAAATTTGAAATCTGTAAACATTTCCTAAGGACTTTATTGTGCAGTGAATTAAGCAAAATTTTTTTAAAACAAAGAACAGTTACTACCATTTATTGAGCACTGGCTGTGTGTCAGGTAGTTTCACACACTCTCCCCTGCTTAATCTTCTCAACAACACTGTGAGCACCCACTTTTACAGAGGAGGGAATTGAGGCTTAGAAACGTTGATTAGCTTCTCCAGGTCACAAAACCAGCAAAAGCTGCCACTAATACTAGATCTGGCTCTTCTGACTGCAACATCCCAAGTTTTAAGATTTAGAAGAATCTAGGCCATGTGTGATGACTCATGACAGTAATCCCAGCACTTTGGGAGGCCAAGGCGGGTGAATCACATGAGGTCAGGAGTTTGAGACCAGCCTGATCAACATAGTGAAACCCCGTCTCTACTGAAAATGCAGAAGAATTAGCCTGGCATGGTGGCACACACCTGTAATCCCAGCTACTAGGAAGGCTGAGGCATGAGAATCGCTTGCACCCGGGAGGCAGAGGTTGCAGTGAGCTAAGATAGTGCCACTGCACTCTGGCCTGTGTGACTGAGTGAGACTCTGCTCAAAATAAAAATAAAAATTAGAAGACTCTGGAAAGTTGTAGGTCTGTTAAGAACAACCTAGTGAAAAGGGAACAGAATGGCAGTTATAGACCATCCAGTTCTTTCTCCACCCACTTTATTTCCTCTCCTAAAACTGAAAGAGCTTGTTTTCTGTGACTCCAGTGTATAGAGCTGACACTCACGTTTGCGTGTTATGAGGAGATACTTAGCAATTATTAGGTCAAAGAGAGTTCAGTCGAAATGGACCTTTCAGCTCTTTCAATCTAGCCCTGATATTTTACAGATGGTAAACTGAAGCTCAGAGAACTTAAGAACGTCACCCATCTAATCAGTAAGTAGCAGGGCCAGCCTTGTCTGGTACCAAATCCTATGCTCCTCATCTGCAAAGAAGGGGCAATACACTTGTCTATAAAGCTGTGGCTGTGAGGATTGTTTTCAAAGTATTCAGCTAGGTCAGTACCTGACATTAGGTAGACTCTGCAAAGTGTAGATCCTGCTGACCCTAAACCTCAGACTTTTATCTGTAAATGGAGTGCACAAGGGCCCTTACCTCATATATTTGTTTAAAAAGATCAAATGAGTTCTTGGATGTGCAGAGCTTTGTAGCATTTGCTTCGCAAACTCTACCTATCCTCTTGTGGAGCTGTTAGGTATGGCATTTCAGGTGTTCCTGGGTAACTTCCCATGTGGACAATATTAGAGTGAAGTTAATGGCATCTGACCCTCTTCCCATTATAAACGATTACAAAACAGGAGAAAAGAGAAACAGAGGAAAAAAATCAGAAACTTGCAACCGCATAGATGTTTTACCTTCATAACCTTCTTCTCTTCTTGGTATTGCTTGGGTCTTACTGAAGCCATGGGTTCCCTCCTTATTGCAGAGAAGGCTGTTGATTGGAAGGGCACAGAGAGACTGGCTCTGGCTGGACTAGGCTTGATTGGGAGTTGGGTGCTGCCAGGGAAAGGGCTCATAATTGAAGAGGAATCCGCATGCATGGGTGTCATGAGACTAGAGAACTGTGGGTTCTGCCCAGTGTGCTGTGAGGACAGACTGAACACCAGGCAGTGAAGACTAGCTCCAGTCAGGGAGATCCCATTCTTGGTTCATTAGAGTGTCTTTGTTGGGGGACTCTATCACTTCCCAGCTGTACTTCTCTAACGGGTCTCTCTTCAGGATGAAAATAACCTTTGCCCTCTTTACCTTGCTTCTTACAGACTCTAAGTACTCAGTGCTCTTTTTAAAGGTTGCACCATCAGGAGGATTGAGTCGGAGGTGAGGTTGCATAGACAAATACTGCAAGGAGTTTGGCTGTGAAAAGATTGAGAGAAAAAGAATAGGACGGTGGGGGAAGAGTTGATTTATTTTTGAAAGGTGGTGTTCTAAGTTAGAAAAGACCAGAGCCTATTTAAATGCTTTTGAGGAGAAACAAGGCAAGTGGAAAGGTCAAAGGGATAGGAGCTTAACTGATAGCACAAGGTCCCTGAGAAAGCAGTAGGGGAGGGGTCCAGACCTCAGGGCTGCCATTGGCCTTGAGCAGCAGAAAGAGAGGAGGGTAAACAAGGAGCAAAGGAAAGAGCACGGTTTGTCCAAGTCCCAAAGTCTGTCATGGTCTTTCTTCCCTTTTGCCCAGCTGCGGCCGCATGCCAGTGCGATTCTCGATGCCCCGCCCGCATGAATTAACAGCCTCACCACAATCCTGCTAGGTTGGCATTTCTAACCATCATTTTCTAGATGTGCAAACCAAATCTCAGAGAATGTATAAAATTATCCATGGTTATTCAATTTGTATTACTAATAACAATAGTGCTGACATCAATGTATCCCCAACTGCGTGTCAGACTTTATTCTAAGTACTTTATATCCATTATTCTGTTTAATCCTATGAGGTAGGTACAATTACTATTCTGATGTTACAGAAGAAGAAGCTAAAACACTGGAAGATTAGATTATTTGCCCAAGGTCTAACAACTTCAAATGGAGGCAACACTAAAGCCCAGGCGTCTGGCTCCCAGGACAGTATTCCTAACCATCATACCGTGTCATCTCTTGTTGTGGGAAACAAGATAATGGAGATTAAGTTCAAACTCTCATTTGTCTGACTCCAAATGATGCCATACTTTGCTAATTGCATCAAGGGATGAGGATGGATAAAGGTAAATCTGCCTTTAGAGTTGAATATTCTGTACCAAGATCCAGCTGGGATGTCTGAGGACAAGTAACAGAAATGCGAGTACCTCCTCAATAGACTTCCTCCAATGACTCATTGCCCCAAACTGGGTAGGCGGGCTCTCCAGCTCCCTAAGCAGCTGGGGTGCCTCTTTGGTGAGAATTTTCAAGGGAGAGATTTGACAGTGGTTTAACAATCAACAGTGCCAGCTGCATCCACATAGGGCAGTGGGTGCTTGACCCAAGTCTTCATTCATTTATTTATTCATTCAGTAAATCATTTCCTGACCACCAGTTCTGCCTGGTACAGTGTCAGCAGTAGACATGCAAGTCAGGTACATGGTTCTTTTTTCTTTTTTTTTTGTTTTTTGAGAGGAGTCTCGCTCTGTTGCCAGGTCGGAGTGCAGTGGCTCAATCTCTGCTCAGTGCAACCTCTGCCTCCCGGGTTCAAGCAATTCTCCTGCCTCAGCCTCCCGAGTAACTGGGACTACAGGCACTCGCCACCACACCCAGCTAATTTTTGTATTTTTAGTATGGACGGGGTTTTACCACGTTGGCCGGGATGGTCTCAATCTCTTGACCTCATGATCTGGCCGCCTCGGCCTCCCAAAGTGCGGGGATTATAGGTGGGAGCCACCGCACCCGGCAAGTTCTTACTTCTTAAGCAGCTTTCAGACTTATGCTTGGTATAGATATGTAAGTGGGCAAGTCCATAGCAATGCGCGGCCACTTCCTATAGCGAGATGTGTCCAAAGGGTGACAAAAACAGAAAGGTGATGCCAGTTCCTGTCTAGAGGAGGGACTGAGATAAAGACTTCTTTTAAGAAGAAAAGTTTGCCAGAGGAATGAGGGAAATGGGGAGGGCATGTGACTCAGGCAAAGGGAGCAACACGTACAAAGTCAGGGGAGCATGGCAAAGTATGGCAGGTTCAGCTGAAGCAGAAATGCCAGCTTTGAGGGGTGGCAGATGAAGCTGGAGAGGTAGGCAGAGGCAGATCGTATTACCACAGGTGCTGGATGTCACGTGTAGGAATTTAATCTGTAATCTTTGCTGTTCTATTACTAGTTCCAATTTACAAATAAGAAAACGGAGGCTCAGAAAAACCTAATGGGCTGCCTATTCACAGCTGATAAGAAACAAGACCAGAGTTTGAACCCGGGCTGGCCTGATGCCAGAGCTGACCCTCTTTCCACTACATTGTAATGACTGCCTTTGGTTCTGCCTCTAAAGTGATTGCACCCTATTACGTAACCAAAAAAATAAAAAGCCTTTTTCTCAGGTGACAGTGGCAATGTCATTCCAGGAACTAAGGTTTGTTCCTTTCACAAATGAAAGTTGGGCGCATTCTTTCCGTCTGCTCATTATAAAGGCCTGCTTCCTACCAGAATGAATAATGAGGTTGTAGCTGTCTGCATTCAGCCATAGGAAGACGCATAATTGTATTTCTTCCATGATGGAAGAACCAGCTGTGGCGCTAATAAAAATGACTGCTTTTCAATTCTTTCAGCAGAGTAAATAAAACTCCCTTGTGATTAACAGCAAATTGGTTTCCTACAGAGTTGTCAAATCTGAAGGGGTGGGATGAGGGGGGGTCAGGAAGAAAATGGGAGTGAGAGCATGGTTAGTGGTTCTACTCCGGCAGTGTTCTTTCTCCAAGTATGTGTTCCAGAGATGCTTGGGGTAGAAACCGTCTTTTCTTTTTCTTTTCTTTCTTTCTTTTTTTTTTTAAGAGACAAGGTCTTGCTCTGTTGCCCAGGCTGGAGTGCAGTTTCATGATCACAGCTCACTGTACCCTCCAGCTTTTCGGTTCAAGCAATACTCCTGCCTTAGCAGAAGTAACTGGGACTACAGGCACCCACCACCATGCCCAGCTAATTTGTTTGTGTAGAGACAGGGCTCACTCTATTTCCCAGGCTGTTCTCCAACTCTTGGCCTCAAGTGATCCTCCTGCCTCAGCCTCCCAAAGGGTTTGGATTATAGGGGTGAGCCACTTTGCCCAGCCTTGGAAAGATATTTTCAACATCTTTCAGAAAATTCCCAGTTCTACCAAAATAACACTTCGGTATCGCAGCATGGGGACAAAGGCAAACAGAGAGCTCACTTGTTAACAACCACAGTCCCTAAGACTTTCAGGTTTGGGATATCAACTATTTCTCCATCCATGTAGTCATTCATTTATTCTACAAGTATTTTTCAAGGCTTACTAGTGATCTCTTCATTAACTGACTTTTACTAAGTGTCTACTGTATTCCAGGGCTGGGCTTTGGGAATGAATGGTGAAAAAAAACTCAATTCCTGCCCTCATGGTACACACAGTCTAATGAAGAGATAGATCTGTTAGTAGTCCTTTATGATTCCCTAGAATGGAAGAGTATTGTTGAGAAGATCAGCATAAGAGGAAGAGTGACGGACAGCTGAGGGTCACAGCCAGACCGAAATAACCATACAATGAAGATGTCAGGGGAATCAAACCCTGCCTTCACTCTCCTGCCTCCCAATATTTTTCCATCTTGGAGGTCAGGGAAGACTTCCTATAGGAGATGGAACCTGAGCTGAATCTTGACAGATGAATGGGAGTTTGTTAGGTAACGAAGAAAGTGAAAAAAGTTCCAGGCAGGAAAATAAAAAGAGCAAAAGTAAGAAGGTGAGAGTTTCAGAGGTAGACTGCAAATAAATCCTAAGGGACTTTATATGTCATGGTTAAAAGTTTGGTCTTTGTACCCAGGGCTCTGGGGGAGCCATTGCATAGGTGACTGCCATGATCACATTTGCATTTATAGAAGATCCCTTTGTCTGTTGCATAAAGGGTGAATTACAGAGCGGTGGATAGCGGACAAGAAGAGAAAGACTGATTCAGTAAGCAGCAAAATAAAGAGTGAGAGCCTGGGCCAGGACCATTATGTGGACATGGAGAGAAGGGGATGGTTTTGAGGTACAGGTAGGAAGTATTAATCATGCTTGATTGAATGGGAAAGGAGTCCACTGGGGAGGGAGGCATCCAGGCTGATTCTCAGGATTCTGGCTAGGGTGCCAATGGATGACAGTATTTGCCAAGACTAAAACAAAACAACAGCAATAGGTTTGAAGGAGGAAAAGAGATGGCCTTGGTCTAAGGCATATTGAGTTTCATAGGCCTGCAGGAAATCTGGGTGGCGTTGTCTACTGTTACTTGCTTATGACTCTCAAGTTCAGCAGAGGGAGAAGAGGAGATGTATGTTAAAGAGCCTTGTGCATAACAGATACTAACAGGTATTTGCATAAGCAGAGAAAACATATAAAAGCCAAGGAATTTGATTTTATACTGTGTTCAAAGAACAAAACAGCAGCTGCTTTATACTTAATGAACGACACAGTATCATATTTGTGCTACTGTGTTTTTTCTAATAGATCTCTTTCCCTGCTCCTTGGACCATAAGGGGATAGGAGCTATAACCCACAGTTGTTTGTATTTTGCAAAACTTTAAGTACTCATAGCATGTATTAGGTAACCACTAAATATATAAACATGGTTGATTGATTGTCTAATGGCAAAAAAAATTTTTTTGAGAAAGACTCCAAGCTGAATATATAGTTGCAATTATTCTAGCACTTCTCTATAAACGACAAACCACTTGCTCTCTCTGGGTCCTGTTTCCCCCACTGGAGAACTGTGATTAATGTCCCTTCCGTGTTTGAAAGTGGTGGTCCAAAGATTAATGAAGTAAGAATCCCTTGGAGATAACTTGAATAAGAAATGGGCTGTATCGTTGTCCTGTTGTAATGAATTTGAAAATTATCCTATATTGTTCAAATGGCAACTGACTCATCAAAAGTGGGTGTTTGGAAGTGATAAATGGAAAGTCTGAGGATTTTCTCATTAATTAATTTGGCTGTGAAAATAAGCGCTGGCCCGTATTCCCAGTGAAATAAAAACAGACCAAAAGGTGACCAAAAAGCCAGGCTAGTATGGAGCGGCATAAATTCTGCCCTGGGCATAGACTCAGATTTTTGGCAGGCAAGTAATAATTTTATATAGGTAATATATCACTTTCTATTATATATTTTCCAAATTTTCTATAATGAGCACATGCTCTTTTATAATAAAACTTAATTTTTAAAAATATTATCATAAAAATATTAATCATACATTTATAACATATAAGATAAATATAGTAATAGAGATTAAGTAAATTCTATATTTATTTTTTAACATATGTTTTTGAGTCTGCTTTATTAATATTCCATCATGTTATTTGCCCTTTATTCTATTAGCAAATAAATCAGGGGTCTTTAGCTGTAAGCAACAGAAATTTCATCTGATGAATATATACCAGAAAGGAAACATGTTGGAAATATATGGAGGAATTCAAAAGTTCAAAAGGAAAGCTGAGAGCAAAGCTTAGGAAGCTGGGAGAAGGACAGAAGTGGCTCTAGGGGTTCCATAGGAACTATGAGCAGGCTAATCCAGCCCTTCTGACAACCTGTGAGCTCAAACCATCCACCCTAATTTATGTCCAATTAGGAAGGGAAAATCTGGCCAGCCTAGTGAGGACTATGTTTCTGCCCATGGCTAGGGGACAGTAGGGCACCTTGCTAACTGTCTCATCCAGACTATATCCAAAGGACCTTGGTTGTTCACCTAAGGGAGTTTTAATCCTAATCCCAAAAGAAATGAAATGGATGTTGGACAAACAAAAACAATAGATGCCCACCCCATTAGGTAACAGTTTTCCCCTACAACTTCTTAAAAGTATAATTTACATGTAAACAATAATGTTTCAAACTGACCTCTTAGTCTATTGGGGAACTCCTCTGATTGTTAGGAAGCCCTTCCATAAGTGTCCATTCCATTTCTGTCCATCTATAGCCAAAGAAGGGTCAGAATGGTGGTGGAATTGAAAACAGGATTGTTTGAGCATCAGTTGAGAAAGCTGCCTGAGGAAGTAGCTTGGAGGTGAGAAAGAGATTCAGGGTGAAGTGAGCTGTCATCACCATGCTTCCAAAGGGCTGCCTGCCATGTAGCAAAGGAGTGAGGGTTGTTCTCTCTTTCTTGGAGGCTACAATTAGAACCAATGGATGAAAGTTCAAGGGAGGCAAATGCTAATGTCATCTCAAGGAATGGTAGAACTTTTCAACAGAGTTGCCCCGCTCTGGAAAGTTGGAAGCCCCCACCTCAAGAGGTAGGCAAAGAGGAATTTCAGCATGGATGGGGTTGAGTTATACTTGTATGATCTCTAAGGGTTCTTTGGATCTTAAGAGTCTACTGTCCTATGAGCCTTTATTCTTTACAGGCCTAAAGTATGTCTTGCTGAAGAGGGTTCCTTACTTTTCTCAGCCACTGGATCACACCCATGTCTCAGACTCAGCTTCTCCTTTTCATTTCGTTTGCTTGAAAACTTGTGTTTGTGAAAGAAGTCTCTGTGGACTACTTACTGCAGAATACTGGGATTTCCTCAATTGAATATGGCAAGCAGGAGAAGAGAAAAAGCATGAGCAATGGATTAGTAGTAAGAATTCTTGAGTTTGAATCCCAGCTCTGCCTCTTACACACTGTGAAATCTTAGGCAAGTCCACTTGGGTCTTGTAATTCTTATTCTATTCAGATGTAAAAAGTACAATAACAATAATGAAAAAACTAATAACCTGCCTTACAGGTTGATTAAAAAAAATATGTAACACCTGGTTTTCATGGTGTCCTAATGATGTGCCAGAGTATTTATGTGCATTATTTCATTTAATTCTTCTAACAGCCACATGATTCGTAGATTCTATTATTTCTGTCTCATAGATGAGAAAACTGAGGTTTAGAGAGATGAAAACATTTGCCTAAGTGTTAGAGCTAAAGCAAAAATCAACAGAGTTGGCCGGGCACTGTGGCTCATGCCTGTAATCCCAACACTTTGGGAGGCCAAGGCAGGTGGATCACCTGAGGTCAGGAGTTCAAGACCAGCCTGGCCAACATGATGAAACCCCATCTCTACTAAATATACAAAAATTAGCCAGGCATGGTAGCAGACACCTGTAATCCCAGCTACCTGGGAGCCTGAGGCCAGAGAATCGCTTGAACCCAGGAGGTGGAGGTTGCAGTGAGCCAAGATTTCGCCATTGCATCCAGCCTGGGCAACAGAGTGAGACTCCATTAAAAAAAAAAAAAAAATCAACAGAGACTGCATAGGCTGATTACTTTCTAATGCCAGACCACAGTTGTCAGAATTATGTGAGCTGGCACATATGATACTGAATTTAATAGAGGATCTGACACATAATAGGGACTCAGTATTTTTAGTTCTCTTCTACTCATCATGTTTGCCACTTCAGTCTTCTAGTAAATAAAAACTCCAGTTAACCAACATTCATCTTTACATGTGCCCCAGCGTCGCCTTCATCCTCAGGCAGGTCACAAGGTGGCGGCAGGAGTTCCACATGTCAAATCAAAACACCAGCCTCTTGGGAGAAAGAAGGAAAGGACTGAAGCTTTCTGACAGAGGCACAGCCAGGAGTCAGGATCAATTCCTAATTCTGAGAAACCCCAGAGGTGGGGAAGGACTGTGACCCTGTGAATTGGGAGGCCTAGGAGTGAGACCTGGTCTCAGCACCTTACTTGTGGTGTGACCTTGAGCAAGGCCCTTCCTATTTCTGGCCTCCAGTGTCTTCATCTGTAACATGAAGAAGCTGTACCAGAATCTACACGTCATAAACTCAAGTGCTTTTAGGTCCAGGTAATTGATGTATGCTAATGGGGCAGGTTGGATGAGGAGTCGTTGTTGGGGAACTAGCATCCATGTATCCTGTCCACAAGGGTGTAAATTTATTGAATCTCAGCAGCTATCACCATGGAGGCCTGTTGGCTCTGCATTGTAAGAGGTTCTGATTCATTTTTTAAAGATATGCTAAGAAATCTATATGTTATGTGCCACCTCCTGGCTAATGTTAGTCTGATAACAGTAATAATAAACTTGCGCAAGGCAAACAAAATATGAATGTGGGCTGAATTTGGCCAGCAGGCAGCTTCTTTGTGATCTGTGGGCTAAGTGATCTGTAAGACCCTAACTCTCACATTCTGTGATTTCTAAATAAGGAGATACCTGATGACCTCATATGGCAGAAGGCAAAAATCAGCGTTTCTGCACTAACTGAAAATTCTTTTCAAGAAGTAAACCCAGCAGGGCACAGTGGCTCACGTCTGTAATCCCAGCACTTTGGGAGGCCGAGGCAGGTGGATCACCTGAGGTCAGGAGTTCGAGACCAGCCTGGCCAATATGATGAAACCCCATCTCTAAAAATTAATTAATTAATTAATTAATTTAATTAAAAGAAGTAAACCCAAATGGCATTGTCCAGAATTCTTAATTATTGAGTCTGAATTTATTTATGAGGCTTCTGCGAAAATTATCCCAAAATCTGAAGATCCCAGTTTGGAAAACTAAGGACCACCCTCTTTATAGAGAAATAGTGCCCTCTGCTGGAAGAGCGTTCAGGAAAACACCTTTGGCGTTGAGATAATTTAACACTTGGAAAGAGTGGATTTGTTTGTTTTCACTTGAAATAGATTTAATGAAGAATAATAAATAAAATAGAAATGCATATTTATGAATGGTTTGATGTATGTTAGGCAGAAATTGGGCTTTCATGTATCCATGTGGGAGTAATTACTCTTAATTTATTAAAAAAATGTCCAAGATTAGAGAAAGAAAGAAAACATTTGTTACATCAACTGACAGCAATCTGAAATGGACAGACACAGAGAGGAAATTGAAATTTATGTCTCCGGACTTTGTTCTGGAAAATCGGAGCTTTTCTAATCACGTATTGCAAGTTTATAGGCTTTAATAATTACTTTCACTGCATCCTTTTAATAAATCTTCCCGGTGACTCTCCAAGGCAGGTATTATCATTGTCTCCATTTGACAGATAAAATAAATAAAGCCCAGAGAGTTTGAGTGACCAGCTAGAGATTCCTGCACAATTAAATGCCAGAGATAAGCTTAGGTAAGTTGTGTAGCCTCTTCAAACTTCAATTTCTCTATTTGTAAAGCATGGATTAAAAACAGCACTCTATTTGCAACAAGGATTATCTGAGAACATACTTGTGAGACAGTTAGCACAGTGCTTAGCCCAGAGTGAGCCTAGAACTCCATAGTAGCTACCACTACCATCCCAATTCCCATATCCAGGTCTTTTGACTCCTTACCTGTGCCTTTTCCATAGCACTGGGCAGAGTCTTGAATGGTCAAGAAGGAACACCTTGCTGCTGGGATTGATAACGGTGGCCCCAACCCCTAAAAATATAGTCCAGATTTTTTAACCATTAGTGACTTTGACAATAGCTCTCAAGATCTTGAATTGGCTCATCAAAATAGGTTGTTCTAAATGGGGGAAGTTACGGTTCCTGCGAAGTGTGCGCCCCACACCACACAAGGACTATTATGTAGATTCCTGAAATCCACATTTAATAAGAACACGAATATGCTGGCCAATATCCAAAAACAAGTGCTGACGGGTCCAAGAGCCGCATGAGAACTGTTGAAGGAACTGGGGATATTCTGACCAAGAGAAGAGAAGACTCAGGAGCACATTTATTCACTCACTCTTTCACTTGTTTATTCATCCTGCAACATTTCCTAAGTGCTTACTCTGTGCGTGGCATCATATCGAGTGCTGAGGATACAGCAAAATAGACTTAAGGGCTGGTCTCATGAAACCTAATCTAGTGAGATCAGAGTAGTAGGGGACGTCATGTGGAAAATTAGCTTCATTCTGGGTGAGCCCATATAGCAGGACTCGGGCCACCTTAAAATTAGATTTGGGCAGAACTTTTAAACTGGCTGGAGGGGGATGGCTCAAGCGTGAGGGCTACTTATTGCTGAGAGCATGCAAGATGAGTCTAGGAACCTGTGGAAGGCTTTAGAAGGGATTCAACGTGGCGGGGGGGATTTGGCCATCTTAGTTTCCTTGGAGCCTAGACACTGTGGATGCGTCAGCTTTGCCCACCCGGCTCTGGAAAGGCCCTCTGAAGCTGCCACTTGTGCTTTCACTCTGAGATGGGAATCACAAGGACCTAGTTCTCCTTGGTCTTCGGCTTCCTTTCTTAAGCCTCCGCCTTCTTGGTGGTTCAGTGATACTGTGACCTTTTCTCTTCTGGACATAGACAATTCTGAACAGTGTCCCTTAACCACATAACATAAAGGAATTGGCAGCAAAAATCTTTAGGACAGGACATGGATTTTTCAAAAATACAAAAAAAATCATCTTCATTTTCAAGAAATTAGGTGTAAAATTTAAGCAACAGGAATGAGAGGGGAAAATCACCCAACGATAACAACTGTCCACAATATTTCCTTCCATTTTTTCCTTCTGTTTAGGATTTTATTTTTATTTATTTGTTTGTTTACTTACTTATTTTGAGACAGAGTCTTGCTCTGCCACCGAGGCTGAAGTGTAGTAGCACGATCTCCACTCACTGCAATCTCCACCTCCCAGATTCAAGCAATTCTCCTGCCTTAGCCTCCCGAGTAGCTGGAATTACAGGCGCACGCCATG
Organism: Ateles fusciceps; assembly: GCA_036589455.1. Lineage (NCBI taxonomy): Eukaryota > Metazoa > Chordata > Mammalia > Primates > Atelidae > Ateles > Ateles fusciceps. The sequence continues at coordinate 15,571,452 of JAZHEH010002507.1, read as the reverse complement.
GCACCTGGCTTATTTTTGTATTTTTAGTAGAGACGGGGTTTCACCATGTTGGCCAGGCTGGTCTCAAACTCCTGATTTCATGATCCGCCCACCTTGGCCTCCCAAAGTGCTGGGATTACAGGTGTGAGCCCCAGGCCCAGCCTATTTTATTTTTTAAGTGCATGTGATCACACCAGATCCTACTGTTTCACTTAGGATTATTCAAACAAAATCTTTCTGTAAAGTAATAAGTTCTTCATTACAATCTTATATAATTACGGTGGTACAAAAGCAATTGCGATTTTTGCCATTACTGTTAATATTTATTTATTTAATAGTCATTTATTTAGTATGCATTTTATTTAAAGTATTTGCCAATACTTTTAATAAATTGTGTAATTATGTTGTTATATAATATTGTTTTGAGTTAATGCACCATAGCTTGCTTATCCATTCTCTTGTCATTGGTCATTTCCAATTTTTGATGTTATAAACCAGGCCCAGATCTAAGATATTCTATGACTGTCTGAAATGTGAAGAAATATTTGTGTACAAAGATGTTCGCTGTGGCTTTTCATTTCCTACTGTTTCTCCTCTTCCCCACGCTCTGCACATAACAAATACACACACACACCCCTAACTACTTGCTCTTTGCTGAACAAGCCAAAGTCTCCAGACACAGCACATGCTGTTCTCTTTTCTGGAATACCCACAACGCACTACACTTCATAACACACTTACTCATTCTTTAAGATCAAGCTCAAATGTCATCTGCTTTGCAAAGCCTCCTTCAGAGCTTCCTGAGGTCCCTTTTCTCTGTCTCAGCATACCTCTCTCTTATCACTCTGGTGACTGAGTAAATGAGGTATTTGGTTAGCAACTTAGAAAGTTAATTAATTGTCACACTGCCGGCCAATTTCTATAAGGGAAGTGGTCTAGCATTAGGCTAGAAAAGTCTCTCACATGTGTATGCGTGTGTGTGTGCAAAAACATTCTTCCTTCCTGTTTGTTCTGGACTAATTGGGTGTGTTCTATGAGATGCTGACACTGCGGTGCAGTGGAAGGAGCCATGGTCTTTGCCCAGTTTAAATCCTTCCTCGCACTTTCTTCCAACACATTCTTAGTAAAAACCATGTGTCAGACACTACACTGGGCTCTGGAAGTACAAAAGCAAACAAGATATGATCTCCCCTCTTAAGAAACCTAGAGTTAGGGCCAGGCGTGGTGGCTCACACCTGTAATCCCAGCACTTTGGGAGGCTGAGGCGAGTAGATCTTGAGGTCAGGAGTTCAGGACCAGCCTGACCGACATGGAGAAACCCCATCTCTACTAAAAATACAAAAATTAGCTGTTAAATTAGCCAGCTGTGGTGGTACATGCCTGTAATTCCAGCTACTCGGGAAGCTGAGGCAGGAGAATTGCTTGAACCCAGGGGGCAGAGGTTACAGTGAGCCGAGATCATACCATTGCACTCCAGCCTGGATGACAGTGCGAGACTCCATCTCAAAAAAGAAAGAGAGAAAGAGAGAGAGAAAGAAAGAAAGAGAAAGAAAGAAGAAAGAAAGAAAGAGAAAGAAAGAAGAAAGAAAGAAAGAGAAAGAAAGAAAGAAAGAAGTGAGGGAGGGAGGGAAGGAGGGAACTAGAGTTTAGTGCAGGCAGAAAGCAAATGCAAAAATGTAAAACTGCATAGAATCTGCACAGGTACTGTGATAGAAATCCATATGGGCTATGATTTGGGGAAAATAAAGGAGGAAACGGCTCTGTGGGGGAGGGAGAAGATTGGCATTGGATAAAGAGTGAGAAGAACTGACATAGATTTGAAGATCAAGAGATGTTTCCTGAGCAGACCAAAGAAGAAAGTGCATGTGCAACCGGATAGAGCACGAAGAGATCTGCTTCAGGGGTCTGATCTAGGTTCCCACTACTGATGGATGATAGGAGGATTAAATTAAACAAAATAATGTGTATAAAGTGCTTTGTGCCATGACTGGGCCTCAGGATGAGCCTAGCACAGCACAGCCATGCCAGATTGTCTCTTGCAACTCAGTAGCATTTTTGCCCTTAGAAGCCTAGTGACTAAGTCTTGCCAAATCCCTATTCCCAGAATGTATTAGTTTGCTAGAGCTGCCGTAACAAAGGGCCACAAACTGGGTGGTTTTAACAACAGAAACTAATTGTCTCACAGTCTTGTAGGCTGAAAATCTAAGATGAAGGTGTTGGCATTGCTCGTTTCTGAAGGCTCTCTTCTTGACTTGTGGATGGCCATCTCATCTCTATGTCTTCATGTGGTCTTCTCTCTGTACTTACCTGTGTCCTAAGCGCCTCTTTTTATAAGGACATCAGTCAGATTAGGACCCACCCACATAACCTCATTTTACTTTAATCCCTTTTTAAAGGTACTCGGGGGGTATGAACTTCAACATGTGAACTTGAGGGGACAGCATTCAGCCCATATCACAAAGTTTCAGGCTTAGAACCATAATGCAATATTTGAAAGGCAGAAGAGACTCAGAAGCCAGTATTTTGGTTTTCAGCAGGTGGCAGATATAAGGTTTTTTTCTGGAGCTGCACCTTCTAGTCATGCTCTTGAACATAACCCACTTAGCTGCTGCAGGCAGCCCAGAGCATTAGCAGCAGCTTCCTGCCATGACTGCATTTCATCACTTCCTGAGTTGGCTCGCCTAACATTTGTTCTGCCGGTTCTGCTAATAGCTTTGCAAGCTTCTAGTTTCCTGTATAAAATTTATTCCTGTTTGAGATACCTACAGTGGTTTTTGTTTTTTACTCAGCCTTGAAGACTATAGTAGTTATTATTTTAAGTGTTGATATGGTTTGGATCTCTGTTCCCACCCAAATCTCATGTTGAATAGCAATCCCCAGTGTTGGAGGCGGGGCCTGGTGGGAGGTGATTGGATCATGGGGGCGAAGTTCTCGTAAATGGTTTAGCACCATCCTCCCTTAGTACTGTGTCGTGAGCCAATGAGTTATCCTGAGATCTGGTTGTTTAAAGTTGCAGCACCTCTCCCTTCTCTCTCTTGCTCCTGCTTTGATCATGTAAAACATCCCTGCTTCTGTTCCACCTTCTACCAGGATTGTAAGTTTCCTGAGGCCTCCCTAGAAACTGAGAAGATGCCAGCATCATGCTTCCTGTACAGCCTGTGGAACCATGAGCCAATTAAACCCTCTTTTCTTTATAAATTACCTGGTATTTCTTTATAGCAACGCAATAACAAGCTAATATAAATGGTATGGGATGGTTGATGAGTGGAGTCTCCAGGAATCTGTTAAAAAGAAGAGGGTGGCAAGGCAGGCCTGAACAGATCTTGGAGAAAATGGGATACGAACTAATGAGTTGGAATCTATTCTATGGGCCAAGACATCATAAACTTTCCCACTGAAATACCTCTGATGGCAGAAAGAGCAAACCTGTACTGCTAATGTGATATGTTTGGATCCGTGTTCCCCCTGCAAATCTCATGTTGAGTTGTGATCCCCAGTGTTAGAGGTGGAGCCTGGTGGGAGGTGATTGGATCATGGGACCAATTTCTCATGAATGTTTTAGTGCTATCCCCTTGGTACTGTCCTCGAGGTAGTGAGTGAATTCTCATGAGATCTGGTGGTTTCAAAGTGTGTGGCACCACTCGCTTACCTCTCGCTTGCTCCTGCTTTTGCCATGTGAAGTGCCTGCTCCCGCTTTGCCTTCTGCCATGACAAAAATCTCCCTGAGGCCTCCCCAGAAGCAGATGCCACTATGCCTCCAGTAGAGCCTGCAGAACTGTAAGCCAATTAAACCTCTTTTCTTATCAATTACCCAGTCTTGGTATTTCTTTATAGCAATACCAGTGTGGACTAATACACAAGGTTCTGATACTAACTGCTACAAGTAAAAATAATTCTTTGAAATATTGCAGCTCATCCAAATTTTTCATCTTGGCTGTAAAATATTCATTTGTTTTTATGTAAGATAACGTTTTTGGTTACTAACCAGCAAGTAAAATTAGCATTCTAAAGTGATGTTATGTTTAGCTTATGGCTTGGGTACTGTGTGGGACCTGGTCACATGCCACAGTTTGGGAAGCATAGCCTGAGACAACGTGAAGATACTGAACAGCTTTGAGGAACAAAGTAAAATAAAGAAGTTGCTTTTCTGAATGATCTCTGTGCTGCTGTGTTAAGGCAGGGAGATTTGTTTGAAGTATACTGCAACAATTCAAGTGAAACACGATGAGGCACTGAAGGCAGACCTTGGCAGGGAATATGAGGAGAAAGGAACCAACACAGGGAATGAAGAGAGCTTGGGCAGGCGCCTTCACTCTGGAACTCAGCTGAATAAACAGGTTGAACCATATGACAGACAAGATCCTCCCAGTCCAAAGATATTGTCATTTTGCTCTGCTTATCTTTACTTTCCCTTGGGCTTGCCTCTTAGTCCACTATAAATATTCATAGTTATTTCACTCAAAAGCCAGCTAAGAGGTCTTTAGCTACTAGTTTTGCCAATGAGACAAAATTGTGCAGGCTTGTTTGTTTTGTTCTTTTGTTTTGCTTTGTTTGCTGAGATGGAGTCTTGCTCTGTTCCAGGCTGGAATGCAGGGGCACAGTCTCAGCTCACTGCCACCTCTGCCTCCCGGGTTCAAGATATCCTCTTTGCCTCAGCCTCCCAAGTAGCCTGGACTACAGGTGTGCGCCACCACTCTCAGCTAATTTTTTGTATTTTTAGTAGAGACAGGTTTCAACATGTTGGCCAGGATGGTCTCGATCTCCTGACCTCGTGATCTGCCAGCCTCAGCCTCCCAAAGTGCTGGGATTACAGGTGTGAGCCACCATGCCCAGCCGACTTATTTAAAGGAGGAGAGGACGTTCTAAATATAAGCAGTAATTTTTTTTTTTTTTTTTTTTTTGAGATGGAGTCTCACTCTGTTACCCAGGCTGGAGTACAGTGGTGCCAACTTGGCTCACTACAACCTCCGCCTCCCATGTCCAAGCAATTCTCCTGCCTCAGCCTCCCAAGTAGCTAGAATTACAGGCACGTGCCACTGCACCTGGCTAATTTTTGTATTTTTAGGAGAGATGGGATTTCACTATGTCGGCCAGGCTGGTCTCAAACTCCTGACCTCAAGTGATCCACCTACCTTGGCCTCCCAAAGCACTGGGATAACAGGCCTGAGCCACTGAACCCAGCCTAAGCAATGATATTTGACAAGGGATTTGAGTAATTTCCAAACCCAGTTTTGTAACATGTTACTTGACATGTAAAGGCACTCAATAAATAACTGTTGAATTACCAAAGTAATGAATGATGAGTTACATATTTCAATGCATTCAAACACTTCGTATGGGAAGTCTTTCCTTACGTTATCCATGCAACTTGACCTCATCTTGGCCCTTCGGCCAGAATGCAGGGCCTTGTGCTTACGCTGTTATCTCTGCTTAAAAATACCCTTTGTCTTATAACCCATCTGGAAAATCTCTACTCACTTGTCATAACTCAGTCCTGACATACATTGTTAGAGAAGAGTGTAACTATGTAAAATGAACATAGGCATTAGGGTTGCAAAGACCTAGGTTCACACCCAGGCTCTCACACACACAATGGGAAGCTGTCCCAAGAGTTACTTCTGCTAACTTTTAGTTTATTAAGTGATAAGTAAAACAAGAAAAAAAAACTGTTTTAGCAAATCCAGTCATCATTTTCCATGGCTGTGAATCATGTTTCTACAGGCAGTCCAACCTAGTAATAGACCAAGCCTCATATTTGGCTTTGCTGAATGTCTTAAACGTCTGCCAAGTAGAAACATGGCCATGAGTTGAATAGCAAACATATCTGATGCCACAAAAATCTCAGCTATACCTGAATGCACCAGAACTTTCACTTCATTCAATTTCTGGATTTTGACCAGGTCAAATATGTTGACTAAGCTTGAGCATTGCTGTGCTGGAGGGGTCCATAATTTAAGTTTGGGGTTGACCAAAACTGAGCAAGTTCAATGAGGCATTCATGACAAGATTGTGGGAAACCAATTGGAAGGTGGAGCCCCTCATCCTTCCACCAAACCTGCATTTTCAGTTTGTGCCCTAATCCACCTGGTTGACGTACCAGGCACATGATGCATTTCATCCACTGTCAACACCTCAGCCTTGAATTCACAGATATGCTCAGCTGTCACCTTCTCTCTCAAGCCTGTTTTCCAGAAGTAACACAGAAATACTTGAATTCCACTTTTCTCATTATATATCAAGAGATCTAGACAAAATAAAATGTAGCTAAAGGGCATGAAATTATATGCATTTTGAAACAAACTTCAAGGTAATACCAAACCCATTTTTATACAATTCACCTATCACATTACACGTTCAACATCAACAAGATCATCCTCTAACTGAAAGGTAATTTTTGAGACATTAACTAGGTTTCATTCCTTAGATAAGTTTCCTAAACTCTCTGTTTCAGTTTCCTTGGTATCACATGTGAAGAATAATACTCATGGTGAGACTTCAAGAGAGTTTGTTAATATATATATATTATAGATTATATAATACATTATTGTAATAGATTATTAAATATGTAATAATATATGTAATATAGCTAAATAATATATAACAATATATATTATGTATAATCTATATGTGTATAATATATCATTATAGTCTATATATTATGCATATAAAATACATAATATATTATTACATATAGAATATATATTACATATATGTAACATAGCATATGTTATAATATATATTACATATATTTTATATGTTTTGATATATAATATATTGAGATATAAATATATGATAATATATAAATATATAATGTTATAACATATTAATATATGTCACATGTTATTACATATAATATTAATATATAATATATTGTACATATATACTACATGTATACTATGTATATATGGTATATATGGATTAATGTATAATATATACATTACATATATGACAGATACAATATTATTATATATTATGTATTAATAATACATAATATAATAACATATTATTGTATTATATATTACAGTACTATATAATATATAATTATATAATTTATATATGATTATATGATTATTGCTATTAAATGATTATATACGATTATATATTACATAATACTATTACAGATAATATATACTGTAATATATAATATAATATTACTATTATCTATGTAATATATATTATAACAATATATATTATATATGTAATTACATATTATGTGTAATATATTACATTAATACAATGATAATGTATGCAATATATATTATATATGATAATATATGTTATGTATGTGATTTTATATTACATAATACTGTAGATTTATGAATATATTATATGTGTAATATATAATATCTTAATATATGTAATTTATATTATTATTACATATAACATGTAATATATGATACAATCTTTTATTACATATTATATATTGTATTATGCAATGTATTATGTAAATATTATATATTATATATGATTACATATGCTATAGTATATATTGTGATGTATAATAATTGCATGACATTTATCACATGTAGCAATTATATATTGCATATATAATAATCTATTATATGTTATATATTAAATATATAATACATTATATATTTTATATACATATATCATTGTATATATTATACATTATATATTTTATTGTATATGAAATATTGTCTATATGACAATTAATACAAATATATAAAATAAATATTATATAATAAATATAATATATACTATTTATAATAATGTATGTTATTACATATATTACACATTATACTTATGCATATAATACACACACTGTATATACATATATATCTGGCACACAGTGGATGCTCACTGTTGATGTCTATAAGTATGCCTCAAAAAACTCTACTTTTCACATGAGTTTCCACCCTCTGTACTGTTCATATAGAATGTGTGTCTACCTCCTTTGTGCAACTACACACTCCTGTGTTTTTCATGAGTGTGTGGGAGAGGATGAATGAATAATGTGTGTTAAGTATTTGCCACAGACCAGGCTTAAGTGGGGTGCTTTTCATACAGTATTTCTTGGCTCCTTCTCCAAACTCTGTGAGGAGTCATTGAAACTCCATCACAGGATGATAAAAGTCAAGGACCTTGGACCATGTGTGGTGCCATATGCTTTGCATCACATTTGTGCATTGTAGTGTAAGGACCGAGGCCAAAGCAGTTGTTCAGTAAATATAGAAGAATTCTCCCTTGGATTCTTGAGACCCCCTTCCTGGAGCCTAATGTTCACTAAAGCTCAGCATTTGAGAGCAAGCACTTTGGAGTTAAATACTTTGGCTCTTCCAGCTCTCTGACTTTTGACAAATTCTCAACCACTATGTGCCTCAGTTTAAATGAATTGTAAAATGGAAATCATGATAACATCTACCTCATATTTGTTTTGAGAATAAAATGAAATAGTATATGTAAGTTATTTTATATAGTGCCTAGCATATAGTAAGTTCTCAATAAATGTCCCCTGAGTGGCACTGCTGGAAAGATTCAGGAAGCTGCCTATCCAGCATGGTAGGTGGAAGCCTCAGCAGCCTGCAGAAACTTGGGGGCTGTTGTTCATGGGAAGTGGAGCCCATTTTTGGCTACAACAGTCTCACAGTTGACAAAGGAATGGTGTTCATTTCCTTCAAAAGTTGTTTTGTTCTCTTTCCAAGGCTTTAGGGCAAATACTGGCTCAATAGGAAGCTCTTTGAAGCGGTGAGTCAACAGTCACTCATTCTAAAAGGTGATTCACATGCCAGAGTGTGCAGTCCACAAATGGTATGGGGGTGGTACCTCTTGGGGGAGAGACTGATGATGCCCCTAAGTGAGTTGTTTATGATCACAGGCTGCTCATAAACAGACATGAGAACAGATGTGCCAATTAATTTCTCACGCCCCCTCCACACTCTTTCACAAAGGGCAGAACTCTTTCTCAAAAAGATGCTAAACTTAGGAATGAAGAGCATCATTTCTCCCATCCCCCAGGCGTCTTCAAAACTTGGGCTCACTGAGAGTCAGAGGCAGAGCTGGAGATTTGGACATTTCAAAGATTTGTGTATTCATATTGAGGTAAAATGAGAGAATTCTTGAAAAGCTGGTTGGAGGGGGATTTTGGAGCCTTGGGGAATTTCAGTGGAGAGATGGCCTTGCTCCTGAATTTTTACTTGATGACAAACATTTTATCAAAATTCAAAATTATTAACCTATTATTTTTCTGTTTGTTTCTTCCAATAGACTGTGCACACCTCAGGGATACAACCTTGTTTTGCATCTATAACAGGTAGGTTTATGAAGTCCAGCATTAGCAATGTGTAAAAATGCCTGAGTTGGAATCTGAGCTTCAGGCAAGTTATTTAACCTCTCAGTGCCCCAATTGCCTCATCTATAATATGGAGACTCCAAATCTTACCTACCTGGTAAGGTTGCTGTGAACATTAATTGATCTAATGCATTGCTACTCAAAGTGGGATCCAAGACCAAAAGAGGTCTACAAACTATTACCTGTCCTCTGTCAGTTACCTACAGAAAGTAACAGTAACCTTTCAGGAGACTTTATAGCAGTTGCATTTTACCACAGCAGTTTCATTATATTTTACAAATATATTGGACTGTAGTAGATCAAAAAGCAATTTTTAACTAGTTATTCATCATTATTTGAGAACCACTAATAATGTATCTCTTCTAATATAGCTGTGTTCCAGCATCTGCTTATTAAAATGTGTATTGTTTTAAATACCCTCCCTCTTCTTCTTCATGATTTCTCCTTCATGGTTGTCTTTGAGCATGGTGTGTAAGTAGTATGATTTCTATTTCAGGACTTTTAAAGGAGACATTTACAATGTGTATTACTAAAAGTGGGTGTTGTAGAGTTGAGAAGAACTAATGAAGAGTTTTATTCAACCTAAGAACTTGGATTTGATTCTAGGATGGAGCAAGACTGCCACAGCATTCTACATGGAAAATCTGGGAGCATGAGTTGAGAGGGCTTCTAAGAAATCTCATCCTCCAGCAATGATAGGTAATAGGTTCTCCTTTTGGGTTCTGGGAAAGCTCCCTTGATGAGGTCCTGTTTGAAAGCATCTTTTCCCACCTAACAGAGAACTTCATATGGTAGAGTACAGATTTTGCTCAAAATTAACTTATGAAATATTGGACCAGAGCAAATATTCAACAAATGAAACTGTCATAAAAGTTATTTTTCAAAGTCTGCTAGTTCATAAGCATTTAAGGGAGTACAGTTTTCTCTTCCATAAGAGAAATTTATATATTTATATAAGAGGGATTTATAACTGATGAATAATAGTGTGATGTAGCAGAAATAACAAAGGCTTTGGAATCAGACATAACAATGTTTTTGTTTTTTGTTTTTCTCTACCACCTATTGACCAGCAAGTCACTTAATCTCTGGGCCTCGGATTCCTCACCTGTAAAATGGGGAAAGTGACGCTTCACCTTGTGGATGAACATGGTAATGCAATGTGTCCCTGACATACAGTATTTCAATAATTGCTAGTGGCTGTCCCCTGTCTTCATGCTTTCATAAAGGAACTTCCGTAAAGTAAAGTAAAGATGGCTGTAAATTTTTTGCTATTCCTGTTGCTGACAAGTGGAGTCTAATTCTCCCCCTCTTGAGTCTGAGCTAATGTTAGTGACGTGCTTGACAAACAGAATGTAGTAGAAATCATGTTCTGGGACTTACAAAGCCAGCTTATAAGAAACCTTCCAGCTTTCATCTGGGCATCTAAAAAAATTAGTTGTGGGGGAAGTCAGCTGCCACATTTTAAAAAAATCTGATTACTCTAAGTCCTTCATGCTGTGAGGAAGCCTACACTAGAAAAGCAGAGAGGCCAATGGGAGGAGAGATGCCATCCAGCCCACATGCCAGGAGCAAGTGAAGACGTCTTCAGAAGACTCCAGAGCCGGCCACCATCTCTGACTATAATTGTATGAAAGACCTTGAGTGAAAACCATCCAGCTAAACAGAACTGTGAGAGAAAATTGTACTCTGTCTAGATAGCCACTGGTTTGGAGATGGTTTGTTAAGCAGCAGTTGAAAGCCAGGGCCTTCTGCTAGAGTAGAATTTTTGGTCTTCCTGCCTCTTGCTAACTAATTAGTGATGGGTGGTTTGTCAGTAAATAGTTTAGCCTCCATTAGTCTACAATCCCGTATGGGCTAGAGTTAAGGTATTCAAGACTGCTGCTCCCATGTGGCCCACCCTTCCTTCCCATTTTGTGACCTGTGAGCTTTCTCCTCCTTCTGCTCTGTGAGGTAGGTGGTTGTTTCTTGGGGGGAGAGCTGCTTGCCCAGCTGATCCTAGCTGTGGGTAGGTGGCTAAGTATGAAGAAGCCAATTTTGCTTTGAGGTGAGGCTACTTTCGTCAGTCTAAATCTAGCATGTTTACCTACTCTTTGATCACCTGTTCAGAACCAGCAGGGAGTATTGAAACTGGCACTGCAGGGAGACCCCCAAGCTTCCTTCCAGCTTGACATACAGCAGAGTAAATGGTCAAGTATTAGGCAGTTCCTAACTCGCCCTGTGCCCTTGTATGCAATTCTTGCTCATGTTGCTAACAATGTGTTTAATTTCCCCAAATTTACGAATGACCTAAAACAATTATAATCATGGTTAGTAAGTTTGCTGGTTTTCTCTTGACACTTTTGATAGATTGTTTATATGATTGTTTATATTACTGACAGTACAAAGAGTAAGACAAAAACTTTCCACCAAAGCCAAGTTAGTAAACAAAGCCCCAGAGACTGCCATCATATCCTGTACGAAACTCAAACACAACTCTGATTTCCTTGGTCAGCCTGAAGCCAACAAGGTGCATCTGCTGTATTGAATTCTGTTGGGCCTTTATTATTTTTTTTCAGTTACTGCTGTGCTACTTCCAATCATTCTTGCTGTTCAGGACAAAAAAAAAAGAACGAAAATTCTGTTAAGGTTACAGGTATGGCATTTTCTGCCTCTTTTTTATGATAATTGTATTTCTTTCATTCATTCATCCACCCAGTAAATTTTAAATGCAGAATTTAAAATAATAGGAGCATTATTCATACTAGCCAAAAAATGAAAACAACCCAAATGTCCATCAGCTGAAGAATGGGTAAACAAAATATAATATAATTGAGTATTACTTGGCAATAAAGAGTACTCAACATGAATGAACCTTGAAAACATGATGCTAAGTGAAAGAAGTTACAAAGGACTACATATTATATGGTTCCATTTACATGAACTATCCAGAATAGGAAAATTTATAAAGACGGAAAGTTGATTAGCAGTTGCCAGAGGCTGAGAGGAAGGAAAGAATGGGGAGTGACAGCTGATGAGATTTCTTTTTGGGGTGAAATCCATGTTCTAAAATTAGATAATGATGATGGTTACACAAATCTATGAATATGATTTTTAAAAAATTGAATTATATGCCTTAAAGGTTGAAAGTTATGGTATATGAATAGTATATTAATAAAGTTGTGATAAAAAATAAGACCCTTATCTGGGACACAATTGAAAGAATAGGGAGAATGTTGATGGCCTAATAATATTAAAAGACAAAAAACAGGTGTACTGAACTGAATGTTTGCATCCCCCCCAACATTCATACGTTGAAGCCCTAACGCCCAGTGTGATGGTACTAGGAGGTGGGGTCTTTGGAAGGTGATTGGGTTTAAATTAAGTCATGAGACTGAGACCCTCATGATGGGATTAGTGCCCTTATAAGAGCAAGAAATCGACACCTCTCTCTCCATAGGAGCACACGGAGGAAAGGCCGTATGAGGACACAGCAAGCAGGCACCATCTATGAGCCAGGAGGCAGGCTCTCACCAGACTGTGAATCTGCCAGCACCTTGATCTTGGACATTCCAGCCTTCAGAACTGCGAGAAGTAAGTCTGTTGTTTAAGCCTCCCGATCTGTGGTATCTTGTCATAGCAGCCTGAGCTGACTCTAACAGCAGGATACAAAATTCAATATAGCCGTAACTATGTAATACAAATGTACAGGACAAAAAATTCATCTAAAAAAGGCTCAAAGTGTTAACACTGTTCTCTCTAAGTGATCAAAATACTTTTTTTAACTTCTGTTTTTAAAATGCTTGTAAAACACTGGATAGTAGCTCACGTTGACTGGCCTCTTTCTCCACACCAGGATCTCAGTTGGTCCTCACAACGATCCTATGAGGCAGGAACTCTCCATGCCAGGATTTTACATAAGGGAAAAGTGAGACCCAGAGAGGCTAAGCAATTTGTTAAAGATCGCGCAGCTACACATGACAGAGTATACATTCAGACTGCAGTCTGTCGGACTCCACAACTTGCACTTTTTAAGTGCCAACAGCAATAAACTTTATATTCTTCCTTTCCCTCTTCCCAAATTTATGCTCCAAACATGTTATGCTACTGCAAAATCTAACCGTCATTGTGTATTCACATTTTCATATTGAAGGGAGGACAATAAGCCTACTGGCGTGGCTCAGAAGCTTAGGCTGGCCTGAGAGAGTAAATTGTCAATTTGAGAACAAACTGAATTATTAAAGCCCACTTACTAACTTGTTTGATCCAAGGCCCTCCTTCATCCTTTCCAGTTTTTGTTTATTTTATTTTATTTTTATTTTAAAAGCCAACCCCAGCCAAATTTAGCAGTAGGGAGGCTGTATACCAACTTTAGTGATATTAATGTTAGTAAGTTCTGCTAACCCAGTATCATCAGCCTTTTGTTTACTTTAAAAACACCTTCTCAGCTGGGTGCAGTGGCTCACGCCTTTAATCCCAGTACTTTGGGAGGCCGAGGTGGGTGGACCACCTGAGGTCAGGAGTTTGAGATCAGCCTGGCCAACATGATGAAATCCTGTCTCTACTAAAAATACAAAAATTAGCTGGGCGTGGTGGCGGGCTCCTGTAATCCCAGCTACTCGGGAGACTGAGGCAGGAGAACTGCTTGAACCTGGGAGGCGGAGGTTGAATGAGCCGAGATGGTGCCATTGCACTCCAGCCTGGGCAACAGATTGAGACTCCATCTCAAAAAAATAAAATCACTTTCTCAGTGGCTAAACTGTTGAATCACAGAACCCCAAGGCTGGTAAGACCCCAAAAGCCATCAAGCCCAGTTCCCAATGTGATAGTACATTCTGGAACCACCCCCCCCACAAACAAGGAGCATCCTAACGATTCCTCAGATACAGCTTCATGAGCAAGAGCGGCCCTCAATGCTGTGATCCCAGCATGACCCAGCTCTTGGTTACATTTTTGCTTTCACTTTGAGAGAATTTACTACCACCAAATTATCTGCAGAAAAGTTGAGCAGATAGAGTGTTGTCCTTACTTTTTCCTCATGGAAAAGGAATTTTAATGTGCTGCAACAAGTTGCTTGTCCAACACATTCAAGATAAGTCGGTGTCTAACTATGGCAGGAAGTGTCACCGACGCTCTGCCAAGAAGCACCTTGTGCCAAGCCAGGCTGCCTCTGACCAGGGCCTTCTTCTCCAGGTCCCTCCTGCTCCAATCTTCCGTAGCTCAGCAGACGGCACCTGCATCCCTCGCACTGCTCAAGCTGAAAACCTAGGAGTTATTCCTGTTACCTCCCTCTTCCTCACCCCCCACAGCCAATCTGTCACCAAAGCCTGTTGATTATACCTCCAAAATATATCTCAATCTCATCTGCTTCTCTCCATTGCCATTACCCATGTCCAAACACTGTTGTTTCCTGTCTGGACCCCTGCTCTCCCCCACTTTCACAATAGTCTCCCCCACACACACACACACACACACACACACACACACACACACACACACATACCACAGTCCATTAGCCATCCAATACCCAAAGTGATCTTTGAGAAAAGTACACTAGATATGCCACTTTTCTGCTTAAAGCCCCATGAATAGCTTTCCATTGCACCCAGAATATCATTTAAAATCCTCCCCTGGTGATTCCTAGGGCCCCTGTGATCCAGCCTTAGCCTACCTCCTGGCTTTATCTCACACCGCTCTCCAGCTCATTCATTGTATTTTAGCCTTGGTGGCCAGCTTTCAATGTCTTCCTGCCTCGGGGCTCCCACGATACCATCCTGGAATATTCTCCCTGCACTGCCCTATCTTGCCACCTGCCCCCACAGTCTTGCTATGACTAGCTCCTATTCCTCCTCCAAGCATCAGCTTAAATTCTTCTTCAGGTGTTCTATGACTTTATATTAGCTCCCTGTGAAGGCCAGGTCTCTTCTCTTGCAGACATCAGAAACCCAAGTCTAATTGATTTAGTTAAATAATAGTTGTCCAATTAGATAAATAAACACAAGGAAATGTATTGACCCATGGAACTGAAAAGTGTAGAATTCTTGCTTTAGACACATGGACCCAGAGCTCAAATGATGTCATCAGAACCGGACTTGGCTCCATCTCTTCATGCAAGCTAATATTCAAGAAATATTTATTATCTATTATGTACCAGGCACTCTTTTAGGTACTGGGGATACATCAGGGAAGAAAAAAAAAAAACTTGCCTTCAGGGAGCTGTCATTCTAGCAAGGGAAGATGCGCACATACACACACACACACACACACACACACACGCACACACACACACAAAGATAGTAAATAAGTAAAGTATAAACCTATATTAGAAAATGTCTCTGCTGTGAAAACAAAATAGAACAAGATAAGGTAGCTTTGGGAGTGCCAAAAGTTGGGGGAGCAGGGCTTGCCATTTTGAGTAGAAAGTCATGATAGACCTCTATGAGAAGGTGACATTTGAGGAAAGATTTGAAGGAGGCAAGGGAATGAACCCAGTGAATATCTCAGATGGACGATCTTCAGACTGAAGGACTGCCAGTGAAAAGCGCTACCCAAAAGCATGTCTGCCATCCTGAGGCCAGGAAGGGAGCAGGTGTGGATAGAGTGGAGTGAGCAAGGTAGGAGGGAGGATGGAAGGAAGGGACAGGTAGCAAAGACTCAATCCCACAGGCCCAGCAAGCCATTGCGGGGTTTGAGCAGAGGAGTTGAACAATCTGGCTTACATCCTAAAAGAGTCATTATCCAAGCTGTGTTGAGCAAAGATTTCAGTGGAGGGCAAGAGAAGAAGCAGGGAAACCAGTTAGGTGGCTACTGCTGTTATCCAGTGAAGGTGGCTTGGACCACCACAAAAGAAGTAAAGGTGGTGAGAAGAAACTGGATTCTAAATGCATCTCTGACAGATTGGATGTGGGGTGTGCTAGAATGCTCAGGATAAGGACTTCAGTTCTCAAGCCTCCCTGAAGGTAGGTGGAGACACCTAATTCTATATTTTGGCTCACGGGACATAAACAGAAGAAGGTAGGCAACTTCTCAGAGGGAAGAGGCATGCCCTCCACCTCACCCCTCACCTCTCTATCTTGCTGGTTAACATTCAGATGTTGCACTGGCAGCCATCCTGGATCATGCCAAGGAGGGCGACATCTTAAGGAGCCACCCAGTGACCCATGGAGGAACTGTCACACTAGCCCTGGTGTGCTAATGCATGGCTTGTTACATGAGAAAGACACTTCTACCCTATTTAAGTCATTTTCTTTAGGTCTCTGTAAGATAAGTCAAATGTTTATCATACCTAACATAATGGCCATGCGATGTTCTTCATCTCATCAGTTACATCAGGGCTTTATCTTGCAATCTGATGGTCTAGATCAACACAAGGGGGATATTTTGATGGCAGAAATTAAGTCATTTAGAAATTGCTATAAGAAAGCAAGAATTGTTAATATCTTTTCATAATGTGCTATTCGGTTCACAAAATATTTTTAACTGCCTTATTTGATTTAATTCTTGAAGCAACATTGTAAATGAAGCATTATTCTCTACTCTCCTGTGACCATCCAGTGAGTCAGGACCATATCTTCAGTTGGCGGCCTGGCATTCAAGGTGTTACGTGATTAACAAATGAGTGAGCAAATGCTTGGATAAGTGGAAAGTATGGTTCCCCATTTTCAGGATGCTAAAAAAAGTTCAAGCATTAAGCAGCTTGGCCCAGGAAATACAGTCTGTAAATGATGAACACAAACACCTATGTCCTCTGAATTGACACTTTGCTTGGATTTTACCAAAAATGAAAGGAGGCAAGAGAAAGATGGAAGAAAGGAGAGAGAAAGCTAAAGGGAAATAAAGACAAAGAAAAGAGTAAGCAGAGAGCTTTCCATTTTTCTGGTATATATCATTTGAAGGGAAGGAAACAAGTGCACACAGGATTTCCTCACTTCCAAATCCTCAGGGTGTAGCATGGCTGATACAGCAAAGGTTCTCAAAGACTTGGCCTCTTTCCAGAGGCCAGCGCACACCAGAGCAGGCACTTGCGCTTGTGGCCATTTGAACTCCAGAGCTGCTTCAAATCACTTTCTCACTGGCAGATTCCTGACACTGATACTCTCTCTGGGTCATGGATACTGCTGTACATGCAGATCATTTAAGAAACCCAGACCCGCAAAGCTGGTTGCGTTTATCGGGAGCAGAAAGGAGTGTTTTTTTCCCCTCAAGTCATTCTTATTTGATTTTAAACTTCCCTGCGTGCACAAGCCGAAGGGAAATCATTAGACTCAAGTTGTTATTTGATTTTATTTATTTTTTAAATCATTCTGCAGCTTTAGAGTCATCTGTTCTACTCATTTAGCAGGGGAGGATGTGGGCGGGGCCAGATGATCTCAGATTTAAAGTGAGAGGCAAGAGTGTGATATTTATCTCAGGCTGAGGCTGACTGCAAAGGGCCATGATGACCAGAAACAACAGAGCCCTCCTCCCTGGACTACACAGCACGGCCTGGTCCCCTGCGACCTTCTTAGGCACAACTCACTGCAGAGCTGGACCCTTATTTGAGCAGGGACTGCTTTGAACACTGACCTACAATGGCTGTAAAGGTCAAAGCTAGAGGAGGTTTGTATGCAGCACTGCTGAAAAGACTGTTGTCTAAGGCAGTGACATTCGTTAAATGCCTACCACGCACCAGACCCCAGGCGAGCCCTTTCTGCTTAGGACACCATTATTTCATTTTGTCTCATACCGTTTTATCTTTCCAATGTCTGCCTTCTGAGGTAGACGTTCTTAACTGCCATTATAGATGGTAAAACTGAGGTTTGGGGAAGGTGAGTACCTTCTGAAGGCACACCACTAATAAATGGTACAGCCAGAACTCTAGTCTGTTCACTTTCTACTACGCCATCCACCGATCATGCTAGCAAACGTCACCTTTTTCCTTCTGAGAATCCACCTAAGTTCTTAAGTTAGAACAAGCCGTGATTAGATAAAATTGAAATAAAGGTGAAATCCCTGCTGTGGAGTGTAAGGGTGGGTGTGGGTCTACGGGCTCTGCTGGGAAGGCCTCAGATGACTCTCTGCTGCCTTCTCCAGGCCCAGGCAGTCTCAGCGCCAGGCCAGGATGGGAAGATGCAGAGGCCCAAGGGAAAAGGAGAAAGGGGGCCCTTGCTCTGGGGTTAATGAGGTGTAACCACTGCACCCCCAGCGAGGGAGCTTTCCAAAGTCTCTGGCTCCTTTTATGCCAGATTCAAGCTAATGCTGAAAAATCCTAGTGGTCATATTATATTTTCAAAGGCTTAGTCGGATCAGTAAGAAGAATGCCCTGGAATATTCACTGATGCGGTGAGGTCTGTTTCCAAGACATGAGGCTTAGAAGCCAAGAATCTTACTGAATATCATCTTAACAGGGGAAAATCATAGCAAGTTCAAGGTGTTGGTGATTGTGATGGAAATGGGCTTCAGTGAGCATGAAATTAAATCAAATAAAAGCATGGAAAACTTTGAAAAATCCCTTCCCGTCTTAAATGAAAACCACAGAAAATGTATATGAATAATTCCTTGATGTCTAATTTTTTTCTTCCAAAGTAAATCCCTTCAAAGGGTTAGAACAGTTAGGGATAGCATGTGGCCTTCAAACCACACCCTCATATGTAAATAATTAACACAATATCTGTACTTTCTTTTTTTTTTTGAGACAGTTTCACTCTTGTCGCCAAGGCTGGAGGGCAATGGTGAAATCTCGGCTCACTGCAACCTCTGCCTCCCAGGTTCAAGTGATTCTCCTGCCTCAGCCTCCCAAGTAGCTGGGATTACAGGCACCTGCCACCACGCCCGGTTAATTTTTGTGTGTTTTTCTTTTTTTAGCAGAGACAGGGTTTCATCATGTTGGCCAGACTGGTCTTTAACTCCTGATCTCAGGTAATCCATCCACCTCAGGCTCCCAAAGTGCTGGGATTACAGGCATTAGCCACCATACCCAGCTTAATATCTGTACTTTCAAAATTATTTTCACTACCGTATTTACCTAAACAATGTCTTTTTAAAAAAGATTCTTGGCTTTCTCATAAAAGTGATAGAAAACAATCTGTGGTGTGGAGTTTATATGTAAAACACATTGTGGAAGATCTTCTACAGTTTAAGTCCTCAAGTCCGAATAAACAAAAAGATGGCAATATGAGATTTTTGTTGATGCTCTTAGTCGGTCTGTTTTATTACATTATGTAGAATTCTAAAATAGATGTTGACATTATCATCCTATGAAATGTCCTGTGTCTGAGGTAGGATAATAGGAGCTTTGTCAAAATAGTTAAAGATAGAGACCTTGATGTGGTTTGGGTGGGGTTACAATTGAACACCCAAATCTCATGTTCAGTTGTAACCCTCAGTGTTGCAGGTGGGGCCTGGTGGAAGGTGATTGGATCATGGGGGCAGTTTCTAATGATTTAACACCATCCCCTGGGTGCTGTTCTCAGGCGGTTGACTGAATTCTCAAGAAGTCTGGTTGTTTAAAAGTATGTAGCATCAAAGGCCAGGAACAGTGGCTCACGCCTGTGATCCCAGCACTTTGGGAGGCCGAGGCGGGTGGATCATGAGATCAGGAGTTAGAAACCAGCCTGACCAATACAGTGAAACCCTGTCTCTACTAAAAATACAAAAATTAGCCGGGCATGGTGGTGCACACCTGTAGTCTGAGCTACTCAGGAGGCTGAGGCAGAAGAATTGCTTGAACGCAAGAGACGGAGGTTGCAGTGAGCTGAGATCACACCACTGCACTCCAGCCTGGATGACAGAGTGAGACTCAGTCTCAAAAAAAAAAAAAGGTATGCAGCATCTTCCCCACCCCCACCTTCCTCCTACTGCAGCCATCTAAGATGTGCCTGCCTCCCTTTCACTTTCCACCATGATTGTAAGTTTCCTGAGGCCTCCTCAAACATGCTTCCTGTACAGCCTGTGGAAATGTGAGCCAATTAAACCTCTTTTCTTTATAAATTATCCAGTCTCAGGTAGCTCTTTATAGCAATACAAGAACAGACTAATACAGATCTGTTCAGCTTAATTCAACAAATATTTATTGAACACATATGAATCATATATGTACCAAGAATTGTACCAAGTGTTAGAAAGAGCCAAAGTTGAGCAAGTCAGATCCCTGCCTTAGAACCCATAATCAGGTGGGAGAAATAACTTTAAGCTACGTATTTTCTCACATCTCTGAAATCACGATGCATCTTACAATTGACACCCTGTCAAAATGTAAGTGGCAGAGTTTTTTCTCTTTAGGGGCACGTAAAATAATGGAGTAACTTACTATCCATTACAATGAAATTTAGGTTTGATTAAATATGGCGGTCATTACATGAGACAGGAGATAGACAATGCTAAAATAAAAAGGTTTGAAATTCCCTTTCAAACCTAAAAGCACCACCCTCCTTGGGAGAGTATTCATAGTTGAAAAAATAAAGTCCTTATGAGTAAATAAGGTAGTGAGGTAATGAATGATCACACAAAAGCGCTTATAAAATTTTTTGTTGACAATAATGAAACAATGAAAATGCACTGCCATTTTATAACTTTAATCAATAATAATGAATATTACACAATCTATTTCCATTTACTTTATTTTCTTGAAATTTTCTAAGATCCCCCTCTTTTAGTCAAACTAAGATGGTGGTAGTAAATTTGTGTTATTCACCGGTAGATAATATGCAACTATGAGCAGTTTTATTTTCCAGAATCTCATCTTTCACTTAAATATGCCATTTGGTTTTGACTGCAGGGCTCAAAGTTATTGTCCAGTCCCTGGGTCACTGATTGCCCAGAGATAAACAATATAGAAGCTTGAGAAAAAAGCAAATAACAAACATAACTTTGGGTGAACATCTTTCCAGTATTCTTAGCTCAGTATATCTGATAGGTATTTCTCAACCAACAAACCTTCCCCACCATTAATCTCCACTTCAGGCTCTCCGTATACCCATGCTTCAGCCACAGTTGATTTCTGCCAATCCCTAAACACATTCTGTACCGTTCATGCCCACTGACCTTTGCTCTTGTTTCTCCCTTTGCCTGGAATGTTCTTTCTCTATCCCTATTTCTCTACTTAGAAAACTCATGCTCAACTTTCAAAGCCCAGGCCAAACATTACTGTCTCAGCTTGGGACTTCCCTAGGAAAGCCAAGCCTGAGACAGGGCTTGAAGATAATGATTTATTTAGGAATTGATCCCAAGGCTCATGGAGGAGTACTGGAAAAGAGTGAAACAGTGAAGGGGAGAGAGTCAATATAAAAGAAAATTACTGTGTTGTTCCTTTCTGTGGGCCACTGGAGGTCCACCCAATGGGGGACCACTTGAGGATCTGCAAAAGATGCACTTCATTCATACCTGCAGGATGGATGAAGGGAACATTCACTCACCAGCTCCTGCTCCCCCATTGGTCATCGGTTGCCTCATGGAACATTAACACCTTCGTTTTTCCAGGTTGTGTTAGGAGTTTGTGTTTCCAAGTTGCCTGAAGAGCCCTGGTGCAGAAAGGGGGAGATGCACAGTGCTGTCAGTTTGCACTTGTGTGACGCTTGTTGCCATGGCAATAGCTACCGTAAAAGGTGTGCTGAGATGATGAGAGGCAGTGTACAAGAGGTGACTTTCCTAACATGCACAGAGTTAACTGTGCCCCGTGAGACCTCCATGCTGCTCTCACACAGCATTTGTCTTGTTGCATTGATAATAAATAGTTTATATATTGAGTATGAACTCCTTAGCAGTGATGACAGGGTCTTGTTCACCTCAGTGGCTACTGTATCCAGCATAGTAACTAGCACACAGTTATGGTCTTAGGATCTCTCATTGGAATGAAAATTCAAGTTTAAAATTAATTGGTAATGTTATAGTAGTGAGTCTATTTCTCAAGCACTCGATTGTCTGTTCAAATGAAACCTTATAATGGAAAGGAATACAGTACAAATAAAAGCAAAATAAGTCAGGCAGCTAAAAGCCGTTGACATTGATAAAGATGTGATCATTCGTGATCATAGGGGAAAGGAATTATTTTAATAAAATTATCAGTTATAGTTGGTGGGATTATTTTTCTTAAAAAACCAGACCTTCCCCCAAAATCACATATATTACTGACCTCTCCATATATATAACAATCCTAAGTAAATTTCAGTGAACTCATATTGCTAAAATCTATCTTTAATCTCACTAGATCCCTACAATAACTCCCCCAATTCACTCAGAACAAAAGCTAATGTCCTTACAATGACAGTAAAGCCCTACCACATGTGACCCTGTTGCCTGTCTGTCTTCTCCTACTGCCCTCCCTGTTGCACACGTCTCTCCACCTCCCTGGCCTCCACTAGGCACATTCCAGCTTGGAGTCTTTGCACTGGCTGTTTTTTTTTTTTTTTTTTAACTTGGAACTCTTTCTTCCATTCATTATCAGCTTGGCAAACTCCTTCACCTTTTCTTTTCTTTTTTTTTTTTTTTAGATGGAGTCTCACACTGTCGCTCAGGCTGGAGTGCAGTGGCACAATCTTGGCTATTTTGAACCTATAGCCCTCAACCACCACAAACTCCTCCTCTCCTTAGCCTGTTCCTTTTCTTTTTATTTTTTTCCTGGCATTCAATCACCTCTAATAAATATATAATTAAATTATTATGTCTCTTTTTATTTTCTTTCCCCTCTGCTAGGAATGTGAGCTCCACCAGGGTAAGAAATTTTGTCATTTTTATTCATTGGTGTATCCCAAATATCCAGAGCAGTGTGTGGCACATAGTGGGTGCTCAAAAAACAGTTATGAAATCGAATTAGGCTAGACACAGTGGCTCATGCCTGTAATCCTAGCACTTTGGGAGGCCAAGGCAGGCAGATCACCTGAGGTCAGGTGTTTGACACCAGCCTGGCCAACATGGTGAAAACCCATCTTTAAAAAAAAAACGAAATTGAATTAAATATCTTGAAGCACTGGAGGTAACACTGTGCTTCCTAATGTAGATAGTGTCTCAGTCATTCATTCCCCAAACACTGATTGGGAACCTACTAAGGGCCAGCATGAATAACTTAGACATAGTCTTTGTTTCCAAGGAGCTTTCAGGCAAGTGTGGACACAGGCAGGGCCACAGACCATTGCAGTTCAGAGGGATGAGGACTCTGATACAAGCATGCACAGTGGCTGTAGGGTCACAGAGGAGGGAAGGGTATGGCTGGTTAGAAAGATATTAAGTGAGGAGACTAAAACTGACTTTTCTAGCAGAAAGGGAGCTACCTAGACAATAAAGAGAAGGGCTAGACTAG
The DNA here is from genome assembly GCA_036589455.1 of Ateles fusciceps. Classification (NCBI taxonomy): domain Eukaryota; kingdom Metazoa; phylum Chordata; class Mammalia; order Primates; family Atelidae; genus Ateles; species Ateles fusciceps. The sequence continues at coordinate 15,547,915 of JAZHEH010002507.1, read as the reverse complement.
GTTTTGTGCTCATGTATTCTTTTTTGTGTGTATGTATACATATCTTCTACCATGCATAAGCTATAGAAATGGGAGTCAGCACAGGTTTACGTTCTTCCAAAGTCCTTTGCAATCAATACAGAATGAGCTGTTTTCCTAAACTTAGTTATTTGCCTTCTGTCTCCCTTCATTTCCCCCAAAAGCATAGACTAAACAGGCACTAGAACTTCATAGATCTCAGCCGGGCATGGTGGCTCACTCCTGTAATCCCAGCACTTTGGGAGGCCAAGGCAGGTGGATCACCTGAGGTCGGGAGTTCAAGACCAGCCTGACCAACATGGAGAAACCCCCATCTCTACTAAAAATACAGAATTAGCTGAGCATGGTGGCGCACATCTGTAATCCCAGCTCCTGAGGAAGCTGAGGCAGGAGAATCACTTGAACTCAGGAGGCAGAGGTTGAGGTGAGCCGAGATTGCGCAATTGCACTCCAGCCTGGGCAACAAGAGCAAAACTACGTCTCAGAAAAAAAAAAAAAAAAAAAAAAAAAGAACTTCATAGATCTCTCCCTCATTAATGGGAAAAAGCTTTGGGACGCTATTTACATTTACAATTTTCCCATTCTCTATCAGGTTTTGTATTTTTTTAATCAAAATCATGCTCTAATTTTTGTCTTTATTTTTCGTTTTAATTTTTTAAATTATGGTAAAATACTCATAATAGAAAATGTATCAACTTTATCCATTTTAAGTATACAGTTCAGCGGCATGAAGCACGTCCACATTGTTGTGTTGCCATCACCACCACCCACAGGACTCTTTTCATCTTACAGAACTGAAGCTCTGTACCCATTAAAACTAACTCCCCCATTTCTCTCTACTCCAGCTCCTGAACCATAATTCTATTTTCTGTCTCTAGGAGTTTGACAACACTAGGTAACTTATATAAGTGGAAACACATGTTACTTGTCCTTTTATGACTGTGCTGTTTCACTTAGCACAATGTTCTTAGGACTTATGCACATTGACACATATGTCAGAATTCCCTTTTAAGACAAAATAATATTCCATTGTATGTATATGCCACATTTTGTTTATCCCTTCGTTAAGAGATAGTTGGATTGCTTCCACCTTTTGGCTATCGTGAATAATGCTGCTGTGAACACTGGTGCACAAATATATCTCTTTAACTTCTTGCTTTCAATTTTTTTGGACATATACCCAGAAGTGGAATTGCTGGATTATATGGTAATTCTATTTTTAATTTTTTTGAGGAACCACGATATTATTTTTCATAGCAGCTGCACTATTTTACATTGCCCCTAATGCACAAAAGTTGTAATCTCTTCACATTCTATCCAACACCTGGTATTTTTTGTTTTTTTGAGAGTAGCCGGCTGGGCGAGGTGGCTGACGCCTGTAATCCACCTTGGGATGTCAAGGCGAGCATATCACGAGGTCAAGAGATTGAGATCATCCTGGCCAACATGGTGAAACTCTGTCTCTTCTAAAAATACAAAAATTAGCTGGGCGTGGTGGTACACACCTGTAGTCCCAGCTACTCAGGAGGCTAAGGCAGGAGAATCTCTTGAGCCTGGGAGGTGGAGGTTGCAGTGAGCCAAGATCTTGCCACTGCACTCCAACCTGGGTGACAGAGTAAGACACCATCTCAAAAAAAAAAAAGAAGCTCCTAACTGGGCCAGACAGACCTGTCAGCAAATAACGCTGAAGCATTATCTGTGGAATGAAAGACGGACACAGACCAATCGCTACAAACTATAGATCAGATGTAGTTTGTGTAAGTGTGCGTTCGATTCAGCAGTGCCCTTTAAAAATCTGAATTGTTTTTTTTCACAAATTAATCTTTATTTCTGGCTTTCTCTTAAAAAAACTCAGAAGATCCAGCAACTCTGAGCCAGAGTTCCAGAATGGCAACAGTAGGCCAGAGCTGAGTCAGAACCAGCCCTTTTAGCAGGAGGGAGGAAGCCCTGTGAATGGGGATGGGCTGTGAGTGGGGATGTGGTAGGGATGTCAGGCAGAGGGTATATTTTAATGGTGGTTCATGTTGAACTAACTAGCCAACCATATATAAACCCATGTGCATTCCAATACTCCCATTCTTCTGTTTTGCTTATAACAATGTTCAAAAATGCCTGTGAAATGAATAAAAACATGATCAAATGAGTCAGGCGCAGTGGCTCATGCCTATAATCCCAGCACTTTGGGAGGCCAAGGTGGGTGGATCATGAGGTCAGGAGTTCAAGACCAGCCTGGCCAACATGGTGAAACCCCATTTCTACTAAAGATACAAAAAATTAACCAGGTGTGGTGGTACATGCCTGTAATCCCAGCTACCTGGGGGGCTGAGGCAGGAGAATCACTTGAATCTGGGAGGTGGAGGTTGCAGTGAGCTGAGATCGCGCCATTGCACTCCAGCGCCTGAGAGGCGAGATTCCGTCTCAAAACAAAACAAAACAAAAAGATCAAAGAATTTTACCTTTGAAAGAGATCATTTTATAGATCATTTAACCATCAGAAGTCTAAAGAGCTTGAGTAATTTGCCCAATGTAACACTAACATGAGTCTGCAGTGGTTAACAGATTGTACTAAAGGCTTGGGGGAACAGAGGGGAATTATACAACACAGAACAGTATAGTGGGCATCTGTCATTCTGCCTGCCTGGCATCCTTTCCTCCTCTCTGAAAATAGCACTCTTATTTTGCTTAGGGGAGCTACCATTCCTTCTTCTTTCATGTGGCCCTGGTGGAACTGAGTCCATCTGGCATCAGGAATGGCATGAGATCTAGGCCTGGTCAACCATACCCATCCACCTGGAGCTATTGGAAAAGAAGTATAATTCTTCCATGGGGGAGCTGCTGAGAAGAAAAGATGTAAATCTGAATGATGCTATTGGTACTCAAGATAGCATGATGTAAATGAAAAGACGATAAATTACATTTCCTTGGGTAAATTGCTAAACTATTCTGAGCCTCGGTTACCACATCTGTAAACAGAAATAACAATACCTACTTCAAAGGGCTGTTGTCTGGCTGGAAAGAAATAATGTCTGTAAAATGCCTGGCACATAGTAGGAGCTCATTAATGCTGGCATTCTTTCTTTCCCTTCCAGATAATGTCAGATGGATATAGCATTACTGTAATTAAAATGTAAGAAGTGCATTGGCAGACTTTCCTTACAACATATTGAGAACAGCTTTTTCAGTAGCTACCTTATGTGATTTCAGGGAATTGGGGAGGGAAAATAAAATAAAATGCAGCTTGCTTTCCTGGAACAATTCAAGCCATACCCAATGCCTGCCAAGTGTAACCCATAAGTCTACGTCTGCATCCATCTATTATCTCACCTCTGTATAGATAAAGTGGTTTTCCTCCCTGCCCACTAGCTATTGTATTTTTAAAATGGGAACTCTTTTGAATCCCTGGCAATCATTTAGCTGACAGTTTGAATCATAACATAATAATAACATTAGGAGCAGTTGTATGACACTTCCTGCTTTTAAAGCATGTTACAAATCTGAGCTAATTAGCATGAACGCCAACATGCCAGCTTTTTATGGATTAATATTGCGATTATACTTTGCTTTTTCAATAAAAATGAAGTGATCTTTTTTTTTTTACTCAAAATGGGAGAAAACAAGAAATAAATAAGAGGCCTTCCCAATGGATTCAAACACAATGTAGTAGAAATATGAGACAGACATTTTATTGACTGAATGCTCCTCTAACAACATGCATGAGGATTTACAGGTATGGCATCTCTTGCTAATTTTGTCTTAGGATCAACAAAGGAAATAGAATGTATTGATGGTAGCAGAAAAGGAACTTATAAAACTGAAGACAAAGTTCCAACCTTTAAAATATACTTTCTACTTATTTCTAGATGAAGCGCCTTGAACAAATCAGAAAATTGTCTACTTACAATTTATTCATAAACAAAATGAGAAAATACCAGCTCACATAATATTGCAAAATACCATATTCTTTCCATTGTAATGTGAAAATATAATAGAGTAAATATAGAGTCAGAAAGACCTGGGTAGGAATTCCAGCTCTGGTACTTACCAGCTATGTAACCAATGCTCGGAATCTTGTTAACCTCACCTCTAATATGGGGGGCAATACTACTTACTTGGCAGAATTCCTGGGAGGTCCAAGGGAGAGTCTGCCTTATACAATATCTGGGATATACAGGTGATCATATTAGCCCTGACCCACCCATTCTGTTTATAACTCTTCTTCCTCCTCTTCCAGTCTAAAATTATTCTGACATTAATTCAGTTTGCAGGAAAGCAGAGTGCCATAATGCATAAAAATGTTCTTTCCTATGTAAGCGTTATGTATTTTTAAATACGTAATTCTCTTTTTAAGGGGACTAGGAATAAAAAGTTCATTTTGATGAGAAAAATGTATGATCATCTGAAAACGTTCCTTTTAACATAAACTGTGGCGATACCTCACTTGGGTTTGGCATTTTGCCCTTGGTTCTGTGTACAAAATTAGTAAAAAGTGATGTGACTAGGTATAAAGGCGGAAGGTTGCCTGCAGCCTACTTACAAAGCCTACAGACAGGTGTGTGGTGCAGGGAGATGAAGAGAGGTTGGTCAATAGATACAAACATCCAGTTAGACAGAGGGAATACATTCTAATGTCCAATAGCAGAGTAGGAAGCTATAGTTAACAATAACAACAATGTATATTTCAAAATAGCTGGAAGAAACGACTTGAAATGTTTCCAGCACATAGAAATAGTAAATACTCAAGGTAATGGGTAGCCTAAACACCCTAACTTGATCATTACACATTATTATAATTCTTTTTTTTCTGAGACAGAGTCTTTCTGTATCACCCAGTCTAGAGTGCAGTAGTGCTATCTCAGCTCACTATAACCTCCGCCTCTTGAGTTCAAGCAATTCTCCTGCCTCAGCCTCCCGAGTAGCTAGGATTATAGGCACCCGCCACTGTGCCCAGCTAATTTTTGTATTTTTAGTAGAGACGGGGTTTCACCATGTTGGCCAGGCTGGTCTCGAACTCCTGATCTTGTGATCCGCCAGCCTCGGCCTCCCAGAGTGCTGGGATTACAGACGTGAGCCACCGCACCTGGCTGATCATTACACATTCTATGCAGGTAACAGAATATCACATGTACCCCACGAATATGTCCAAATATTATGTATCAATACTTTTTTAATTAAAAAAAAAAGCTTGTTCTCTCACTGTACAGAGTGGTCAGATGTCAGGAGGCTGACTCACACTACATAAAATGCTTGCAAGACTGATGTGGACACCAGCTTGTCAAAGTGTTCTTTGCTTTTAGAATCTTAACTGCCACGTGTCTATAAAGCTCACATCAGTATGAACAATCCATTCTCTTGTTTAGTGAGAAAATAAATCACAAAATCTAAAGGTTGCTTTCTGAGTGTGGAATCAGAACAAGGAGAGTTGGGATGCTTCTAGTGTAATGGATTCATGCCATTAGTCATGGCCTTTGGAACCATTTATTCAACAAATATTTATTGAGTGCCCACTATACAGCCAGCACTGCCGTGGGCAGTAGGAATAAAGTAATAAACAGAAACAAAGTCCATCCTTTCACAGAGCTTATCTTGCCGTAGTATAGGTGGTCTGGCTAATGGGATGAAGACTATCAGAATTTTCCTCCACACTAGAACCAGAAATTTATAACACAACATCTTCCTTCTCCTTGGACGTTGCTTGAAAGTGCATTGACAATATTTACCGCTGTGAACTTAGACGTGTTAATTCACTGGGGCCTGAATGTCTTTCCATTTGTTTACTTAGATAGCTCTGCTTTGATGAGGCGGTCTCACATTTTAACTCTGAACACAATCTGTTATGTTTCATTCTCAAGTTCTGAGGGTCAACTCTCTATAGACCCAAGAGCTGAAAAATTGTTGACACACACACACACACACACACACACACACACACACACACAAAGTCTGATGTGGGAAAAAAATAACATTAGCTTTGAAATTGGCTTAATTCCTAGCTCTATGTCATTTAGAAAATTAGCAACTCTTCCTAACTCCTTTTTATTGCTTTAAAAAATAATAATAGAAGTAACATATTAATGTTTTTGTGGTTAACATTCAAACTTTGTTTTTTTACTGACTATATTAGGGTTTGTGCTACATATTTTTAACATATCACAATAATAATACATTCAAGTGATGTTATATCACTACTTATATAGTATATGAACTTTACAATATGGCATTGTAATTTCTTCCTTCCTGGACCTTATGCTACAATTGTACATAGTCAAATTGTTCCTTGCTTTTAGAATCTTAACTGCCACAAAGCTCACATCAGTATGAACAGTCCATATATGTATATATATAACATATATATAATTTATAACATATATAATTTATAACATAAATATGTTATAAATCTCACACTATGTTATTTTTGTTTAAACAGTCAATTCTCTTTTAAAGAGATTTAAATATTAAGAAAAAAATCTTATATCTGTACTCATGTAGTTACCTACTTCCCTATTCTCCTCTTTCTTTTATGTAGATCCAGATTTCCATCTCATATCATTTCCTTCTGCCTGAAAGATGCCCTTTAACATTTCTCGTAGTATAGGTAGATTGAGAATGAATTCTTTTAGATGTTGGGTATCTTTAAAAAGCCCTTACTTTGTCTTCATTTTTGAAAGATATTTTTAATGAGGTGTAGTATTCTCAGTTAGCTGATTTTTTTTTCCTTTCAGTACTTTAAAGATGTTGCTTTACCCTGTTCTTGTTTCCATTCTTCTCAATATGAAATTTGCTGTCACTCTTATCTTTTTCCCTCTGTAGGTAACATGCCCCCTTTTTTTTTCTGGTAAAGTTTTCTCTTTGTTACTGGTTTTGAGAATTTTATTTTGATGGGCCATAGGACAGTTTTCTTCTCCATTTTTATTTTTTTCCTGCTTGGGGTTCCTTGAGTTTTCAGAATCTGTGAGTTTATAGAGTTTTCCTCATTCTTTCAGTCATTTCTTCAAACATTTTTCCTGACTTCCCACGCTCTGCTTTTCAGAGACTCCAATTGCACATATACTAGAAAGCCTGAATTTATCCTATAGCTCAGTGGTTCTCTATTTATTTTAAAAATTTTTAATTTCTGTGTGTGTTTCATTTTGGATTGTCAATTTTGTTATGTGTTCAAGTTCACTAATCCTTTCTTTCACAATGTCTAATCTGCCATTAATCCCATCCAGTGTATTTTCATCTCAGGCATTGTAGTTTTCATCTCTAGAAGAACAATGTCATTCTTTTTGTATTTTCATGTCTCTATTTAACACTTTGAACATACAGAATACAGTTAATAATAACTATTTTAGGCAGGGCGAGGATTACAGACTTATGCCTGTAATCCCAGCACTTGGGTAGGCTGAAGTAGGCGGATCACCTGAGATCAGGCGTTTGAGACCAGCCTGGCTAACATGGCAAAATCCCATCTCTATTAAAAAAAACAAAAAATAGCTGGGCATGGTAGCGGGTGCCTATAATCCCAGCTACTCGGGAGGCTGAGGTAGGAGAATTGCTTGAACCTGGGAAGTAGAGGTTGCAGTGAGCCAAGATCACGCCACTGCACCCTAGCCTGGGCAACAGAGCAAGCCTCTATCTCAAAAAAAAAAAAAAAAGAAAAAAAAAAAGAAAAAAAGAAAAAAGAAACTGTTTTAATGTCCCGGTATAGTAATTCTAACATCTGTGCAACTACCAGGTGGGTTTCAGTGGACTTCTTTCCTTCATTATAGGTCATATTTTCCTACTTCTTTACATGCCTGGTAAAGGGATGCCAGGCATTGTGAATTTTACCTTGTTTAGTGCTCGCTATTTTTCTATCCACCTTTTGTCATCATTTTCGGAGCGCAGCCTGAGAACAAAGGTGAGATGGGAATAGTGTGAGAAGTGAGCTCATTTAATTAATTCCTCTGTTCAATATTGAGCACCTGCTATGTGTCATACACTATGCTGAATATTGGTAGTGTAAGAACTAGCACACATGGTCTTTATCCTTAAGGAATTCACAGTCCAGTGCAGGAGGCAGACAACTGAATGAACACTCACAAGGTGTGAGTGATAGATGTTAAGGCAGAGGAATGCAGAAGGGCAGCATCTAATTTCTTTTTTTTTTTTTTTTTGAGATGGAGTCTCGTTCTGTCATCCAGGGTGGAGTGCAGTGGCACAATCTTGGCCTAACGCAACCTCTGCCTCCCAGGTTCAAGTGATTCTTCTGCCTCAGCCTCCTGAGTAGCTGGGATTACAGGCGCCTGCCACACACCCACCTAATTTTTTTTATTTTTAGTAGAAATAGGGTTTCGCCTGTTGATCAGGCTGCTCTCGAACTCCTGACCTCATCATCTGCCCACCTAGGCTTCCCAAAGTGCTGGGATTACAGGAGTAAGCCACCACACCTGGCCAGCAGTATCTAATTTCTTGAGAAACCATAAATTAGACAGAAATGGGGTTTATCCTTCGGTTTCTAACAACATGATTTGTACATGGTGAGCTCTCAGCAGAGAGTCAACAAAGCCTGGATTCTGTTCCTGTCTCTGTCTTTGAAGCTACTATCCTTGGGCAATCATTTCAGCTTTCCAAGCCTCAGTTACCTTATAGGAGTATAACTGATGATACCAGTTTTCCTGCTTTACCGGGATACTGCAAGGATTGATGGTCATGGGTGTGATTTTTAAATTGCAAAGATGTCTACAAATAAATTATACAATCATAAGTTATAGTCTTACATATTTGTTGAATTTTAAAATAAAAGTTGTTCAGCACTTAGGTGAAAATGCTGAACGACTTCACAGAAGTGCTACCCGACCCCTTTGTTTAGAAAACAAAGAGAGAGCTGGGCGCAGTGGCTCACACCTGTAAACCCAGCACTTTGGGTTTTGAGGCCGAGGTGGGCGGATCACCTGACATCAGGAGTTCGAGACCAGCCTGACCCAACATGGTGAAAACCCGTCTCTACTATAAATACAAAAATTAGCCAGGCGTGATGGCACATGCCTGTAATCCCAGCTACTTGGAAGGCTGAAGTAGTAGAATCACTTGAACCCGGAAGGTGGAGGTTGCAGTGAGCTGAGATCGCAGCATTCATTGCACGCCAGCCTGGGCAACAAGAGTGAAGCTCTGCTGCAAAAAAGAAAAAAAGCTCAGGCGTGAGCCACTTTCCAAGATCTCTCTCTGCATGTCAATAAATTCTAAAGGACTCAGCCCTAGGCCTCTGGGGGCGCCGCTCTGGAAGCCCCGCCTCCTGGCACGGGAGGAGCTGGATGACGCTTCAACCCCGCCCGAGACGCGTTAGGCCCCGCCCCGGGCCATGCTCGTCTCGCGGGATCTCTCGGGAGGACGTACGGGGTTAGGTCCCATCATGGCGGCTGAAGAGGCGGATGTGGATATCGAAGGGGACGTGGTAGCGGCGGCGGGGGCACAGCCAGGGTGAGGCTTATAGACCAGATCTTTCTGGGGCGGAGAGGGGATTGGATTCGACGAGAGGGCCCTGGGAAAGCTGCAGGTCCGGCAAAGGAAAAGGGAACAGAAGACTATTTCCTGGGCCAGAGTCTCCTGTCCGCTTGGGAGGCGCCGCGCCCGCCGGCTTGTTCCGAGCCCAGCGGGCGGGGCGGTTACCTGGGTCTCTAGTACTCCAGTGTCGCTTTCACCTTTTGTCAGATGCTATGAGGGGACCGATTTCGCGTAGCACATTGCGTTTGTCTCACATTTAGATTACTTCTTCCATTGCCTCCTTTTCAGGATCTTCTCGACAGTAACTAGAACAAGAGCAGCTACGGACGAGACCTGAGCTCAGGGACTCTTGTTCCCTTGCTTGCTAGCCATGTGACCTTGGGCGAGTCGTTTCATCTCTTCTTCCACATGCGGATAGTTGTAAAACTTACCGAGAGGCAGCTTGACTTAAAGGAAAGAGGCTAGATTTTAGATTTGTACAGTTCTAGGTTTTCCTTCTGCATTTGCTCACCCTGCTAGTTAATAGCAGTGTGACCTTGGGCAAGGCATTTAACTTGTCTGAGGTTCAGACTGCTCATATTTAAACTGACAGTCATGATATGTACCCATTGAAATTGTAAGGAGAAAGTGAAATAATTATGAGATGTGCTTTAGCATATGGTAGGGGCTCTCTGAATTTGTTCTTTACCATCCTGTTACCCCTCAGGGACAGTACTGTGAGAATCGAGTGAGGGATCCATTTTGTTTAATACCTATTCCAGCAGAACAAACAGCCCAGTGTGATTTGACACAGAACCTCCTTTGACTCCTTGCTTTCCGAATGAAAAATGAGTCTCCTTTAGTCATGGAGGAGGCCTAGACTATCCAGGAATCAGAAAACCTGAGGGTTTTTTTTTTTTTTTTTTTTTTTTTTTGAGATGGTGTCTTGCTCTGTCGCGCAAGCTGGAGTGCAGTAGTGCAATCTCGGCTCACTGCAACCTCCACCTCCTGGATTCAAGCGATTCTCCTGCCTCAGCCTCCCAAGTAGCTGGGATTACAGGCACCTGCCATCATGCCCGGCTAATTTTTTTTTTTTTTTTTTTTTTTTGTATTTTTGTAGAGACTGTGTTTCACCATGTTGGCCAGGCTGGTCTCAAACACCTGACCTCACGCGATCCACCTGCTTCGGCCTCCCAAAGTGCTGGTATTACAGGTGTGAGCTACCGTGCCAGACCAGAAAACCTGAGTTCTAGACTCAGCCAGTTATGTTTTTTTAAATTGTGAACAATTTCCTTAGAACTGTATTCACTTGAACCATATGAAATTACCAATATTTAGACCATTTTTTCTTCTATAAAGTGGCAGTTTCATGTAGTTCAGCCTAATATTAGGGCTTCTGTGGACTGGGGAGAAGGACCACCCCAGTGCCTGAGGCACTAAGATAGTGTGTTTAGAAGTGTATCATGAACTCTAAAGCCCTATAAAAACGTGAGGGGTAATTAGACTCATGTAGTCATTGTCCCTCAAAGCTGTAAGTAAAGCAGTCTAAAGTTATGCAGATGAGTAGGGAGCCCTTAATAATTGTTGACATTCATGTAGTTTAAAATCTTGACCAGTTGCTCTTGCATACTTGATATAATTTACTTTTCACAACAAGTTAATGAAATAGGTTGGTAGGGATACTTATTCGCAGTCTAGAAAGAAATGAGCTGGCCTTGGAAACACTAACGATTGATCACCTGAGGGCATCGGTTGTATTCTTCTTCCATAGAATTTATCTCAATTTTTCTGATTGTGTTTAGTTTTTCTCCCTTTTCTCTTCCTATTTTAGTTGAGCCCTAGGTCTACTGGCAACACTTGTGGTAATAAGCAGGATGACAAAGGTTATTGGTTCCGATGATGATTACAGCTTTGTCTTATACAACCCCAAGTATCATTAATATTATATTCTGGTGAATAGTGCCTAGTGGTGTTGGAGCTCCAGCCATATGGAATTTCGTGTAATGGTACCCCCTGAAGTATGTAGTTAAATTAATGATAGCATCTGTGAAACCCTTGAGGATTAATTTAATAGATGTCAAAGTTAGAAGATGGCAGTGAAACTTTTTGGTTTCTCTTCTTCTTCTACCATTCTTTCTCATCTTCCTTTTGTTATTTACATCCTGGTGTTGCAAGGAGTTTTCTCATCGGACTTTTATTCACTGACCCCACAGTCCCTCTCAAGACTTGAACTTCTCTTTGTTAGGTTGAACCATATGAAATTTTACCAGTGTTCAACCGTTTTTGACCTGCCAGCTGACGTTTCCCAAATCTGTTATCAACCCAGATCTGTCTCTTAAGCTACAAATCCATTTATCCAGTTTTCTGAATCTGTCTGTACTTAGATGTCCCATAAGCACCTCAGTTTCACCTTATAAATTTTCCCCACAAAATCTGCCTCTCCACTGTACCCTAGTTTAATAAATGGCACCTGCATTCACCCAGTCACCCAAAGCACAGACCTAAACTTTATCATTCCTTACCTCCCTCCTACTCCTCTACCTTATCAGTTATTTAGGGTCTGTTGATGCTGTCTAAATATCTTCTCAACTGTATTCACTTCTTCCTGTTCACAGTTTGTCCCCTAGCTATAAGTTATTGTTACTTTTCTCTAGTATTTTTTTTTCTTAAGACTGAATCCTACTCTGTTGCCCAGGCTGGAGTGCAGTGGTGCAGTCTTGGCTCACTTCAACCTCCACCTTCCGGGTTCAAGTGATTCTCCTGCCTCAGCCTCCTGAGTAGCTGGGATTACAGGTGCATGCCATTATACCTGGCTAATTATTGTATTTTTAGTAGAGATGGGGTTTCACCATGTTGGTCAGGCTGGTCTCGAACTCCTGACCTCATGATATGCCCACCTCAGCCTCCCAAAGTACTGGGATTACATGTGTGAGCCACCACGCCCGGCCTCTCTAGTATTTTTATAATCACTCCCTCTTAACTACTCCTTGTCTTTTTGGCCCTCTTCTGTTCTATTCTGAAGTTAGTCTTTCTTACATCCAAATCTGATCATGTTATTCCCTTCACTGCCCAACTGGTTTTATGATAAAATCCTTATTCTTTAACTACCAGAGATCTGTGTGATCCATGCCCCACCTACCTTGTTCATTCAGTCATTCAGAAGATACTGAGTCCTTCTACATGTCAGGCACTGTTATATAACAATGTATCAAAACCAAGTCTGTACTCTCATAGAACATTCTAGTTAAATGACATAGACAGAAAACCTATATATATGTCAGATGGAGATGGGTGGAGAAAGATAAAGGAGGAGGTGAATGGCTTGTCAGCTTTATCTTTTATATTTACCCAGAAAAATTATATAAGATTGGAAACTACAGGACCTCAGGGGTAGTATGAATAGACTAGAAGGACTGGATTTGGAAAATGGGAGAAACAACAGAATTGGGGCAGATTAAATGTGGGTTGTGAAGAAAAAAGGGCAGGCTTGGATTTCTGGCTTGGGTAACTAGGGAGATGGTGGTGCCATTGACTGAGACAGGAAACAACGAAAGAGTAGCAGATTTGGGAGGAAAGATGATTTCAATCTTTAAACATGCTAACATATGGTACCTTTGGAGATTCAGGTAGATATCCAGAAGTACATAGCAGAATATGAGTGTTGCTGATTCTTCCTATTGATGAATAAAAAGATTTCTATAGTGAACTTGAAATGATAGTGGTTCTACTTTCTGAACGCTTGGCAGACCTAGTTATTTGAACAAAGGTTTCCTTGAGCTGATAGAAGTCTCAAAATCCTTTATTTAGCCTTCCTGGTAGCTTCTTCCAGATCATAGTTGACGTTTTTTTTTTTTTGAGGGGACAGAGTCTTACTCTGTCGCCCAGGCTGGAGTGCAGTGATGCGATCTTGGCTTACTGCAACCTCCGCCTCCCGGGTTCAAGTGATTCTCCTGCCTCAGCCTCCCGAGTAGCTGGGCCTACAGGCACACGCAGCCACACCCAGCTAATTTTTGTAGTATTTTTTTTTTTTAGTAGAGATGGGGTTTCACTGTGTTAGCCAGAATAGTCTCGATCTCCTGACCTTGTGCTCCGTCCACCTTGGCCTCTCAAAGTTCTGGGATTACAGGCATGAACTACTGCGCCCGGCCCCTCATAGTTGACATTTGAGATTAAACCTGTTTGCCGTCAACAATTTCGAGACATGATTGCTTTTGGAGAATAGTTCATTAGCCCCACAGTTTATTATAACTACTACCTAATTAAAGATTCAAATTTATAAACCTATAATAGGTTTTTGCAGTCTTAGAAGATTCTTACCACTAGATTAGGTCTACAGAAAGTCAATAACTTAGCAAAATATTAAATTTATATCGTGGATTGAGCCCCTCAAAACTTAATTATTCTGCCATTTCAAATATGGGGTAAGCAATGTAACTTTAAATAATTCTTATTAGCTTAATGAAAAGAGTGAGATAATTAACAAAGTTTGATCCCACATGGACATTGAAAAGCCTCCAAATGACATTAATTTTTTTAATTATATGAGTTGTTACTAAAACATCACATTTTTCTTACCTATTCACTGTACTATCCTTTGAGTATTTTCTGTTTTGGTTCTCATCTAGTTTTGTTTTGTTTTGTTTTGTTTCATTTTATGGGTGGTATTGATGGTGGGGTTTTTTTGTTTGTTTTTTGAGACGGAGTTTCGTTCTTTTGCCCAGGCTGGAGTGCAATGGCATGATCTCAGCTCACTGCAACCTCCACCTCCCGGGTTCAAGTAATTCTCCTGCCTCAGCCTCCCGAGTAGTGTGGTGGCTGCCACCACACCCGGCTAATTTTTGTATTTTTAGTAGAGATGGGGTTTTGCCATATTGGCCAGGCTGGTCTCGAACTCCTGACCTCAGGTGATCTGCTTGCCACAGCCTCCCAAAATGCTGAGATTACAGGCATAAGCCACCGTGCCCAGCTGATGGTGGTTTTTGTAATTTAGATACAGCAAAAAGATTTAATCACAACGTTGAATTCCTGTATACACATGGGTACTGGTATTAATCAGCTGAAACTGCGTTGTTGGTTCATAATCACAGAGCATGTTGTGATTGCTGCTTTGGGGTATTGCTTTCCTCATGAGATTGTTTATTCTTGAGAACCAAAAGAAGTGAGCAGTCAGACTTGATGTTTCACAACTGAGTTGGGGTAGCTTAGCACTACCATGTATTTCACAGGCTAAAGAGGTAGAGCAGGCATTTCCACAATGTTAAATCTGTTTGTTACTCCTGCCGGTTTCTGTGCTGTGTAACTTACATTCATTAACTAGTATAATTTTCACTTATATACTCGTTTTCTTAATTATTACAGAAGCGATGAAAATACAGCTTCAGTTTTACAAAAAGATCACTATCTTGATTCATCTTGGAGAACACAGAATGGCCTTATGGTAAGTATTTTATAAAAATATCAGGTGCATTAAGCTGTTACTTATTGCCTGGAGTGCTTGTTTTTATTTGTTTGTTTATTTTTAAACTTAGTGCTAGTTCTCAACTATCACAGATGTAATATTTTTCTTCTTTAGAAAGTTAGAATTTTTATTCTCATTGATGTCTACACAAAGAATTAAATATTTAGAAAAAAGAAAACAATAAAAAAATTTAGGATTTTTCTTTAAAAATAGAAATCTCTTCTTTGTGTTGACATTGAAAAATGGACTGTTGAGAAACAGGTTTGGAGCCAGCTAGATTTAGGTACAGATCCTTGCTCTACCACTTCTCAAATTTGTGAACTTCAGTTTCTTTACCTAAAAAGGTGGTAGCTGGGCCAGTTGGCTCCTGCCTATAATACCAGTTAATTGGGAAGCCAAGGCAGGAGAATCCCTTGAGCCCAGGAGTTTGAGATTACAGTGAGCTCTTTTTTTCCTTTTTGAGGTGGAGTTTCACTCTTCTTGCCCAGGCTGGAGTGCAATGGTGCGATCTCTGCTCACCTCAACCTCCATCTCCCAGGTTCAAGTGATTCTCCTATCTCAGCCTCCCAAGTAGATGGGATTACAACCATGTGCCACCATACCTGGCTAATGTTGTTTTTGTTTTTTGTTTTTTTTTTGAGATGGAGTTTCGCACTGTCGCCCAGGCTGTAGTGCAGTGGCGCAATCTCAGCTCACTGCAATCTCTCCACCTCCTGGGTTCAAGCAATTCTTCTGCCTCAGCCTCCCAAGTAGCTGGGACTACAGGCTGCACCACCATGCCCAGCTAATTTTTTTGTATTTTTATTAGAGATGGGGTTTCACCATGTTGGCCAGGATGATCTTGAACTCCTGACCTCAGGTGATCCACCGTCTTGGCCTCCCAAAGTGCTGGGATTACAGGCGTGAACCACTGTGCCCGGCCTACAGTGTGCTCTGATTGTGCCACTGCTTCCATCCTGGGCGACAGAGTAAGACCCTGTCTCAGAGAATAAGAAAATGGGATTATCACAGGGCTTATTTCTTCATGTAGTAGTTACTTATTGAGTACTTACTGTGGGCCAGTCAGTAGCTCAGGCTTAGAGTATACGACTATAATGAAGACAGACATGATCCTGCTCTCAAGGAGCTTATATTCTAAAAGGGACTTAATAAACAGGTAGACAAACTAATAATAGATTTTGAAGGAAATAAGCAAGATGCTGACTGAGTACCAGAGTGGGAAGCTTAGTTTAGATTAAATTGTCAGTGAGAGAAACTCAGAGGAGGTGAGATTTAAGTTGAAAATGATGGGAAAAAGGGTAGATATGTGAAAAGTAAAAGAAGAAATTATAGACAGAAGGAACAGCAACCACAGAAGCTCTGGTTGAAGGCCAGTGTCTAGAATATGTTGGGAAAGGGAGGAGTGGCAGCATGTGACACGGTTGGAGAGACAGGCTAGAGTTCTGTCATGTAGGACTTATGAGTTGGATTATGCTAAAGGGTTTAAATTTTGTTTTAAAGGAAGCAGGACATCATTGAAACATTTCATATAGATTTTATAGAGATTAGCAAATTTATTTTTCTAAAATGAATTTTGGGCACTGTGGTAAAGATTGGAGGGAATTTAAGAAGGGAGTTGAAGGGACCGGTAAGGAAACATTCATAGCGGTTGAAGCAAGATCTGATGATTGGGACTTGGCCTGAGGTAGTAGCAGAAGAGGTAGAATAGATGGATTTGAATTACATTTTGGCAGTAGAACTAGTTGATGGATTGGATATGGGCATCGAGGGAAAAGGAAAGAATCCACAATGATTCCTGAATTTCTACATGGAATAACTTAGTGAGTAATAGTGCTTTTTGTAAAGTTGGGAATACGGAGGGAGAAGCAGGTGGAGATACGTGATGGTGAGTTCTGTTTTAGATATGTTAAGTTCTAGAAGTCAATTAGATATCCAAGTAAAAATCTTGGATGGGCTGTTGGATATTATCGTCTAGAGCTTGAAGAAGAGATATGAGCTGAAAATTTTTAACTTGAGAAGTTGAAAATAAGTGGGATCATGGAGATTGTAACTGAGGAAAAAGGAGAGTTAGTGGTGAGTTTTGGAAAGAGATTAAGTGTCTAGCAGAGTGTCTGATGCCTAGCAAATGGTTCCTTGTATAGGATGGCCATTATTACCTCATTGTAGGCAGGAGCATGAGCCTGGGAATCCAACAGACTTGGGATTAAAGTCTCTGCTCTTCCACTTAAATGCTAGTAGTGCTGTGGTGTACCTGTCAAGTATTAATGCCTATCTCAGTGTTACTGTGGTATTCAAAGATAAGTCTGTGTGCTCAGTAAATGGTGGCTGTTATAATTTGTAATCATTGTTTTTTGTATTTTTATTTAACAAAACATAGAAGATAATTTCAAAAAGCAATAAATAAGAAGAAAAATGTATTCTCTTTTTTAATAGCCTTGGACCTTGGATAACACCATCAGTGAAGAGAACAGAGCTGTTATTGAGAAAATGTTATTGGAAGAAGAGTATCCTTTAATGATTATGAGGAAAGTACAGGTCTTGGTGAAAAATCTGTAAATGCAAAAATTACAAGAGGCCACTGTTTACTAGATGGATTTTATTCAGCCCCAGACTGCTATTATATAATATCATGTTACCTATCTATGTAAAAAGCAACATTGTATTCCTCAGGGTTTTTTTTACTACTGTCTGCGATCTTATTGCCTATTTTGAGTTTCTGTCACAAGCTATTTATGATATCTGAATATTGAGTAGAAATGATAGAATATTTAAGTCATTTAGAACCTTAAGTCCAAGCTTGCATTTTTAAAGTTATATAAGCTGAAACCCAGAGATGTTAATTTGTTCCAAAGACACAGAGTTGGAACATGTAAAAGTTCTTCTCACTTCATAATTTACAGGTGTTATGTGGGAGGAATCTAAATAAAAAGCACAAAACAAATACTATCGAATGAAAATTTTTTTTTCCTACATTTGTGGATCCTTATTTATAGCTTAGTTTTCATACATGTGGAAGAAAAGAATTGAACAAAATGATTACTGATTTTACGATTTATACAAAATAGCTAGTCATCCTCTAATAAGTAGGAGTTTATTAACTTCTTTTTCATTTTACGGATTTCTCGTCGCTATTTAAGCCAGAATTACTCTGTTCCCACTATTTCCCCTTATTGCCATGTTGATTTTAGAGTGCCTCTGTACCTTCAGTTATCATAGGTTAACCCCATTTGGGCTTTCTTACTCTCTAATTCTCCCCAGACATTGCAATTAGAGCCTAGATTATTGCTCTTCGGAGACAGTCGCATATAATTTAAAATTTTCCGATCTTCTTATTTAACACAAAGGAAATTAATTTTAACAATATGTATTATATATATTTAAAATATTCTCATTTTAACATTTCATCAAGATAATACGTTAATGAGATATTTTACATTCTTTGTTTTGTACTAAGTCTTTGAAATCTGCTGTGTTTTGTACTTAGACTACATCCTAGTTCATGCAAATAGTGTTTCCACTGGTTAGAAGTCACACATGTGGTTGGCGGCCACTGTGCATGTCTAGATAAAACGCTTAAGTAGTCAGTGGTTCACTTCCAGATATGGAAACAAATAATGAGAATATCTTTGCTCAGCACCTAGTACCTAGCATAGTACCTGACGTATATAGTATACAGTCAATAAATACTTGTTAAGTGAAGAATATCTCAGGCTAAGCTTACAGTATTTCATCAGGCTAGTTTTAAGAACTTTGAGAGGGACATTCCTTGGTAGATTTGATCTAAATGTTTGCATATTTTTTTTTTTTTTTTTTTTTGGAGACAGAGTCGCTCTGTATTCCAGACTGGTGTGTAGTGGCGCAGTTGATCTCGGCTCACTGCAACCTTGGCCTCCCAGGTTCAAGCGATTCTCCTGCCTTAGCCTCCTGAGTGGCTGGGACTACAGCTGCATGCCACCACATCAGACTAATTTTTTGTGTTTTTAGTAGAGACGGGATTTCACTGTTAGCCAGGATGGTCTCGATCTCCTGACCTCATGATCCTCCCGCCTCAGCCTCCCAAAATGCTGGGATTACAGGCGTGAGCCTATTGTTTGCTATTTTTATTAAGGTAGAGAGATCCCTGGATTCTTCTCCATTGGCTTTAGAAATGTGGAAAATTATTCCCAAATTGCCTTGGACAACCAACCAAATACATCTATTACATTCTCCATATGTTTTGGAAGAAAAGATTCAAACCAGGGTGTCCACTCTTTTGGCTTCCCTGGACCACACTGGAGGAAGAATTGTCTTGTGCCCCACATAAAATGTACTAATGATAGCTGATGAGCTTAAAAAAAAATGCAAAATAATCTCATAAGTTTACGAATTCGTTGGGCCATATTTGAAGCTGCGCTGGCCACGTGTGGCTTGCAGGCAGCGGGTTGGACAAGCTTAATTTAAATACAGAGGCTGTTTCTTCTTGTAGTCACTTCTTTTTTTTTTCTTTTTGTTTTCTCCCCCCCCTCCCTTTCCTCCTCTTCTTGTAGTCATTTCTAATCGGGAAGACAAGGGAACTATTACCATTTATATAGCACACGTTTTGTATAAGTAATGTAAATATTACAGTCATATAAAAATTAGATGACTGTAATATTATTTAAAATGTTTCCTTAATAATTACACAGGTATTATTTATCTAAAAAATCACTACCGGAAAAAGTCTGGCTTGATCAAAAGGAAGATGATAAAAAATACACGAAGAGGTAAAATCAATTTATAATATTTCTAAAAGTCTGGATTATATTTTTAGAAACCTCACACACTTCCTTATTTTCTTTTTTTCATGTGATGCAGTCTGCAGAAAACAGCAAAAATCATGTATGTACTTATGTTTTACATTTCTAAATCCTTTTTGATTAGTTAAAAATTAGGGAAGAATTTTTTTTTTTTTAATTATAGTTGGCCTATGGAAAAGCCCTCTTGACCTTGGGTTATACAAAAACATTAAGTAGATATAAAAACAGTTTTTTTATAATGATGTTGGAATGGCACAAGTATAATTTTATGATGATATTTATTTGCCAGAATTTCTTTTATAGCCCTACATAGGAAATTCTATCAGATTGTGGAAAATATAGTTTTCTAGGGATTTATGGGGAAATTTTGAGAAGCTGTTATGTGAGAAGCTG
This sequence comes from Ateles fusciceps, assembly GCA_036589455.1. Classification (NCBI taxonomy): domain Eukaryota; kingdom Metazoa; phylum Chordata; class Mammalia; order Primates; family Atelidae; genus Ateles; species Ateles fusciceps. The sequence goes on along the minus strand of JAZHEH010002507.1, from coordinate 15,527,830 downwards.
TTACGTAATATATTGGAATTGACTTGATTTCTTTTGTTCTGTCAGTTAATTTTCAACAAAATTTTTATTTGGATTTGTGGCTTTCAAAAATTATCTGGAGAAATTAACTATTTAAAAAATACCCTTTCCCTATAATTGCAAAAACAGTATTTAGCATTTATGAATTTGGAAGTTTATGGTCCCTTAAAGGGCGGGTTTATATATTTGTAATTGCCCAATAGATTGAGCACTGAGCAGCCTTTTGCTTTTGTATTTCGCTAAATAAACAACAAAATGAAGTTAACAAAAGGATTAATGGTTTGCTTAAATTAAATTGGTGAGCTTCATCAGTTTTATTTTTAATTCCTTCAGATAATGAATTTTAAAAGCAATAAGTACAATGCTGTGGTTTTTGACTTCTTTTCTATCTTAATATTTACATGGATTTATATGAAAGAACTAAAGAGGTATTTCTGGACCCAGTTTAAACTCTTACATGCCTTTCAGGATTTGGGAATGTATTAACACCTACTGCTTTGTATCCAGTCTAAGGGAGCCTTTTTGTTTGTTATCACGTTGACTTCCTTTGATGTCTTTTAGTGTTACCCTCACTCAGACCCAAGGATTATGTCTTTTGGGGCTCCCATCATCCTGAGCTAGAGACACGTGACAGGGTAAATCTCTGCCCCCAGGTAGAGGCTGTAGCCTTCTTGTTTTGTTTGTTTGTTTTTAATTCTTAGACTCAAAGTATTGAATTTAGCCCATGGCTGTCTATAACCTTTAGTTACATAAATATGGAATGTTCCATTTCAGAAATTTTTTTTGCAATTCCTTTTTTTCCCCTCAGGGTACACTCTCCTACAAAACCAGCCAGTTACTCAGTAAAGTGGACGATAGAAGAAAAAGAGCTGTTTGAACAAGGGCTGGTAAATAGAGCAATTTTAAATTTTTAGTAAAATAATTCTAGAAGCAAATATTGGTAAAGTTAAAAGGTTAAATTAATTTATAGAGACCTGAATTTTCATTTTAATTACAGTTATAACACCTTTAGTTCTTCTGTAGTTAGAATAATGATGTTTATAGTATAGTGCAAGAGAATTTCTTTTAACTTATATCTAAGGTACTAAAATACTAAAATAGATTTAGATCTGTAGTTTTCACATTCTTTTGGTATTATCAAAATCCAAGAAATTGAGATGTATCTGTATATATAACACCAACTACCTGGATTAAAAGACAAAATTATTTAGTAGTCTCTTTTTCAAACAAAACAAAAACTTGTGTATTTGAAACTGGGTGATCAGCTGAGTTTTTATTCAGATAATTTAGCATTGTATGCACTGTCTAAATAAATATTTCAGTGGTTGTAAATGAAGACCAGAAACATTTATTTTGTGTCAATGTCTATTACACCGAGATCTATTTAAATGTCCACATGCTGCATAATGGAAAAGATACATATTCTGGTTTCTAATTCTGAAAATACCCCTTAATGTGAAGAAACTTAAAAAAAAAATACTTAGGATTTAAAAAAAATTTTTTTACTATCAAGATCAGTCTGTATCTTTTCCTTTAAGGTACATATTACCTAGTAGTGTTCTAAGTAATGTTGAAATTATGTATATATTATTTGTATATATAAAATTTTTGTATAGAATATTTGTATATATAAAATTCATGTATGCTAGTTGAAGTATTAACATTTCTACAGATGATGAGAAATAAAATGTGTTTGCATTTGTATTTTAGTCAACACCATGACATCTATATACTCTATGATATTCTTATATAAATATATAAACTATCTTGAAGTTTTTATCTGTTAAAGACTTTTTCTTATACTGGTGATTGTTTTTGTATTTATTTTTCAGTCTGTTGCATAATTATCATTTATAGAATCTAACTTTAATTAATCAGTTATTTATTTAAGATTCCTAACAACTTTGGTATTTTGTCCCTTATCAAAGACCAGATACATAATGTTAGGTTTTGAAGGGAAGGCAAGGGTTAAAGAAAGACACACAGAAGGAGGGCAGCTCAACAGCAAATGCAGGATTTAGGTCCAGCATAAAACCTACAGAAGTGGGGACCAGCCTATTGCCAGAGCCACTGCTGCTTACAGCCTGGGGAATTTTAGGTATGGGCACAAGGGGTCTGGGCAGTATGGCTTGCTGCCCAGCAGGATATTGATAAGATGCTCCCATGATGAGGCAGTTCTGGCCCTTGTTCTGGAGGGATGTCACTGTGGTGTTTCAGGTGTTCCTTGAACCTTTGTCCAGTAGGATACGATAGGGATGTTTCTTTAGTTGGGCCTTTGTCAGCCCTGTGGTGAGGTGGTTAGACGGGATATTTCTCATGGCCTGAACCCCTGTGAAATGCTTCACTTTGACCAAGGTCTGCAAAATAGCAGGGAGCTTACAACATGGTACAGTTTGTACTAACACATATATACATACATATGCAAATAGATTGAATTTAAGTCTCAGTTTTAGATTGTTCATTTTTATGTTGATGGTACTTATGGGGACTACATTTGCATGGTTTAAAATTCAAAAGGTTCCTAAAGTTACAGGATATTAAGGCTTCTCACTCTCATCTTAGCCTTCAGTTCTCTTTGCCTGGGGTAACCAGTGTTTAAAAGACTCTTTGAAAAAGGAGTCTTTCCTTCCAGAGATATTTGTCCATACATAAGCAAATATATATTTATTTATATAGAGATATGTAGACATTTGCCTGTCTACATTAAGGGAGATTTTAAACTTGGAACGTTTTCCTACACAAAAAGCATGGAATTATTGGTTGTATTCTCACCATTTCTTACCTATTAATAAAGTTTACTTATAGACTGAATTCTCTCAGGCTTGGGAGCAGGGAATTGGGTGGTACTGAATGATGAAGAAAGGTTTTTTCCTTCCCTTTCTTGGGCATGGGACTCTCCCTTTGCTCTATTTTGAAACTGGTGAATATTTTCTTTGCTCCTTTTTTTACTTTTTTTTTTTCTTTTTATAAACGAGGCTTTTAACTTCTGAGCTCAGGTAGTCCTCTTGCCTTAGTCTCCTCAGTAGCTAGGACCACAGACACATGCCACTGTGTCTGGCTTCTTTGCTCCTCTTGTTAGTGTTCTTTCCTCAATTTTTCTAGTGCTCAAGTCCCTGCTTTTCTACTAATCATCCCTTAATCGAGATGTGTCCTGTCTCCACAAATGCTCCATGCTACCTACCAGTGTTACCTATTTTCCTTCATCCCCACAATAAAGATAAGTGGTTCTTCAGTAAGTTGGTCTCAGCTAGGTGTTAAGAGCAATATTAAAGAATTAATTTATATTTGTTAATAATTTTCAGAAGTACTTGGAGTTTAAGAAATTGTCTATATGTCATGTTTTCTAATGAATATCAGAAATTTACTTAAATTAAGGTTTATCATTTTGGCCAGATCTTTGAAGATGATTTGCTACCATAAGGCATGACTGCCTGGCCTTTAAATCTAACACCAGGGTCAGCTTTCCTAAGTTGTTACTAGTTTTTTGTTTTTTGTAGTTTTAAGAGTTCTAAAAATTTAGAATTATTGAGCTACCTTAGGAAGTAGAGAATATTTTATGTTGGGGATATTTTAAAGAGGATTTATGTATTATAGTTAGACTTGATACCTAACAATCCCTTTTAGCTGTCAATTTATGTGTTTCTTTCTGTACTTGAGAACACACAGGAGCTCCCTCAAGTTCTCAGTTTTTTTCTCTCCACAGCTTCAGTATTAGGAGTTGCACAGCCTTTGATGGGGTACGGGAGGTGTCAGAAGGCATTAGTTGTAGACTAGGCAACATAGTGAGACCCTGTCTCTACAAAAAATAAAAAATTAGCCAGGCATGGTGGTACGTACCTGTAGTCCCAGCTACTGGGATACTGGGAAGGCGGAGCTGGGAGGATTGCTTGAGCCCAGGAGGTTGAGGCTGCAGTAAGCCGTGATACACCACTGCCCTCAGCCCGGGCAACAGAATGAGACTCTGTCTCAAAAATGAAATAAAAACCGACAAAGACATTAACAGGTGAAAATCAGAGTTTATTAATGTGTGTAGCATATACACATTCAAGACAAACTCAGTGACGAGTCATCAAATGGGTAGTTCGAACTTTTGCAGCTTATAGCATCTTAATAAAGAAGGCATTTCTTATAGGACTTCCTCATTTGTGATTTAGTCTTTTAGGTCAGTTCACTGTGATACCTGATAGAGTAAAAGTCTCTGCTGCGGGACACCTAATGGGTATTGCAAAATATGGAATCTGGTTTAAAAAAATGTTATGTTGAAATTAGCACAGAGCATGTTCAGTTGATCATATAAATGGAAAATGTAACCTGCACCCCTTTCAGGCACGCACTTACTTTAAAAAGTTATTTTAGATTTGGAACATCATAACTTAAAATATTAATTCATACACTTAGGTGATATCTTCATTTAAATAGTTATTCTCTTAAAAAAGTAGTTTCTAAATCATTTCCATCAGTTTTAAGTAGTTCAGTTTCCAAAAGAAGAATGTAGGGTTTGATTTTAAGAGCATAGTCTATATAGAAGACTTTACAGTGTGCTTCAGAAAATAAAGATTTTTTTTTGTTTGTTTTTTTTAAATGTGGCAGTTGCTTGGACTATTCATAAGTAAATTAATCAAAAGCAATTTTTTTCCATTTTGATAATACAGGCTAAATTTGGCCGAAGATGGACCAAAATTTCAAAGTTAATCGGAAGTCGCACCGTTTTACAAGTGAAGAGTTATGCAAGACAGTATTTTAAAAATAAGGTAAGCAGAATATCAGTATGCTAATTAATAATGATAATATTTAGAAAAAACTAAGCAGAAGTATTTCTTTAATGCAGGCATTAAAATCTTACTATTAAAAGTTTTTAAAGTAGTTTATGCCCACAGAGTACTATACAAAACCTCAGAGCATATCTTCAGTATTGAGTATTGCCATTAAATAGGTATCATGTTATTCTACTTAATCTTATAAAGTTAAATGAACAAAATAGTAATTGCTCAAAAATATCCTGTAAAGCAAATTATATTCCAAAAAGAAAACCTTAGCGATCTTGTCTTATTGTTTCCTCTGGAAAGTAACTTTTCTTTTTCAAATATTTGCATTGTAGAAACTTTTAAGAATTATTAGCACTTAGAGGAGGTAAATGCTATTATGATTCTGAAATCTGTTAAATAGCAATGAAATTTTTATAATTCCTGTGAAGAATTATCTGAAACTTTAATAAACTGCATTTTTAAGAAAGGTTTAATTGTGGTCTGGTTCCTTAATCTTTTAAGTAATTTGTGCTATATGCTTGATATTTAGAATTTTTTTAATGTATTCTCTTTGAGGTCTAGGAACATAATCATATAAATTTGGAAGTGTCTTGAGTGAAATTTGATATTTTCTTTTCATGTAGATAATGAGTTCTACCCTGTATGTAAGATTTGTTTCAGTGTTAGCTAGACATAGGTGGTAACTAATGGAATAGATTCATCATACATTGATCATATGCTCCATCTTTCATCCAAACAGAAGCATTTTCTTTTTTTTTTTTGAGACGGAGTTTCACTCTTGTTGCCCAGGCTGGAGTGCAATGGCGCGATCTTGACTCACTGCAGCCTTCCCCTCCCAGGTTCACGAGTTTCTCCTGCCTCACCCTCCCTAGTAGCTGGAATTACAGGTGCCCACCACCAGCCCAGCTAATTTTTTGTATTTTTAGTAGAGACGGGGTTTCACCATGTTGGTCAGGCTGGTCTGAATTTCCTGACCTCAGGTGATCCACCCACCTCAGCCTCCCAAAGTACTGGGATTACAGGCGTGAGCCACCAAGTCTGGCAACAGAAGCATTTTCAAGGCAGCTCACCCAGGTTTAGTTAATACCTCAGGACAGAATAAAGCTTAACTTTATTCTTACTCTTAGGCTTCTAAGATACATGCTGTGTATCTTGGGGTGCCAGTTATACTTAAAGACCTGGGGTAGAAGGGTACATTTTTCATATTGTAAAAGGGATTAGTATATTGTGAAATCAATACAAAATTTCATCTGAATTTTTTAAATTATAGACAGGATACTTCAAATAAATAGTAGCAATGTTAAAAGCTATTTCAGGCAATATGTCCAAATCTCTTTTTCCTTCCTGCTACCCTTTCATTCCCTATGTAGTAAGCCAGTTAATGTCAGATATTTAATCCTGGAATTTTCTTATGATTCAGGATCTATAAATAACCTTTTTCTGAGAGCTGTCATATCCCTTATGTATGTCAGTCATTTATAAGACTTTTCAAAAACTTTGTATGTAAGGATTTTATTTCATATTTGCTCATTCACTTTCATTATCTTTTTTTATTACATTACCAGATATTTATGTCTGTATTAATAGGTATGGGAGATAATTTTATGGCTTAAAATGTAATCTCTATAATATAAGCTTATTAAATAAGCCTGCAAAAAAGTTTGTTTCTGTTGTCCCTTATTTAAATGGAAGATAGTTTTAATGTACACAGTGAAGATGTCAGATAGATTTCTGTAAGGATTATTTTAGCATTATAAGAAATAATCAGCTGCAGTATCAGATGTTCTGAGAAATAAGCCTTTACAAATATTTCAATATATTGTACAGTACCTTAGTGTAGTAGTTATTGGTTCATTCCACATGGTTGATCTGAGCCAGGCTGCTGTTTTCAACTTAATATTGAAAGATAAGTAGTAGTTAAATATAGGTCATGATTATTTGACTAATAAAAATCACCAGACCCATGAATTAGTTATATATTTATAGAAATTTTAAATGGTGATCCTTTATATTTAAAATGCAGTTGTAGTCTATGGCCATACCACACTGAATGCGCCCAATCTTGTCTAAAATGCACTTATAAACCCTTTAAAGAAAAGGGCATTAAAGGTATAATATACCATTAACATGTACTCAGTTTAATAACACTGTATTTATCCTTTTTTTGTGTGCCAATGATTAAATTTTTAAATCTTAATATTATGGGGATTTTATTCTGATTTTTAATAAGGTCAAATGCAGCCTGGAGAAGGAAACACCAAATCAGAAGAACAGCCATAATCTTCAAGTTATAAATGAAAATAAAGGGACAAAGGCATGGACACCATCATGTTTAAGGGGACGTGCTGATCCCAACTTGAATGCTGTAAAAATTGAAAAGTTATCTGACGATGAAGAAGTAGACATCACAGATGAGGTGGACGACTTGTCTTCTCAAACACCCCAAAAGAATTCTAGCAGTGATATCTTGTTAGATTTTCCTTATAGTAAAATACATGAAACCAATCAAGGAGAATTCATTGCTTCTAACAGCCAGGAAGCTCTCTTTCTAAGTCTTCCAGGGACTATCTTCAAAATGAAAAGCAAGATGAAACACTTTCAAGCTCAGAAATCACATTGTGGACACAGAAACAGAGCAGCAGTGACAAAAATTCAGTCAAATTAAATGATCAGAAATTTAATGAATTGATTAAAAACAGCAACAAGCATGATGGAAGGGGAGTCATAGTTGATACCAGGCAGTTGCCTTCTCCGGAGCCTTGTGAAATTCAGAAAGATTTGAATGATAATGAAATGCTTTTTCGTTCTTCTTGCCAAATGGTAGAGGAAAGCCATGAGGAAGAAGAGCTTAAACCACCAGAACAGGAAATAGAAATAGATAGAAATATCATTCAAGAAGAAGAAAAACAAGCAATTCCTGAGTTTTTTGAGGGACGCCAAGCTAAAACACCCGAACGCTATTTGAAAATTAGAAATTACATTTTGGATCAATGGTAAGAAAGAGTTACATTTTAGATGTTGTTTTAAAAACCTGATATTCTGAAGTATTTTAATTAGGCCTATACAGAACTTAGAATTTTGCTAGTAAATCTAGAGATCAGTAGGGAAGATTTAAGGTTTCTTGTGATGAAACTTTGAAAGCTTTAGTAAACATTATCACCTATAACTATAATAACCCATCTTTTTGACTATTCGTTGGATTGTGGGCCTGGAATAAAAGGGACAGATGATTGTTTTATGAAGCAGTCTCCTAGGACAGTGTTAGGAAGATGTAAAGAGAACACTACTGTACGGGGAAAAGGAAAATAATTCTTTCAAGTTTATCATGTTCTTTGAATACAAAGAAAGAAAAATTTGATGAGAGGAATAGTATTAGATATAGCCAGATTGCAGAAACACTTCTTCTAAATAGTGTCTTAAATGCTTTTAACTTTGAACTTGTGGCAATAATGTGCTATTAATTTCTTCAGCTTTATCAGGGTACAGTTTTCTGATACATGAAGCTAATTCTCTAAATTGTCGGTACCACTTATTTTAATTATTTAATGAGGGCTAGGGAATAAACCAAAAAATTTCCCACCTAATTAGCCTAGTTTGAATTTTTAAAAATAGCTTAATTAAGCCATCATTAAACATTTGTAATTGCTGGCTTGGCTTGGTGGCTCATGCCTGTAATCCCACCACTTTGGGAAGCTGAGGCAGGCAGATCACTTGAGGACAGGAGTTTGAGACCAGCCTGGCCAACATGGTGAAACCCCATCTCTTCTAAAATAGAAAAAAATAAATAAATAAAGGTGTCTGTGATCCCAGTTACTGATGATGCTGGGGCAGGAGAATTGCTTGAACCTGGGAAACAGAGGTTACAGTGAGCCCAGATCATACCACTGCGCTCCAGCCTGGGAAGCAGAGCGAGACTTCATCTCAAAAAAATTTAACCAAAACAAATTCATAATTGCTAACACTGTTTCAGAAGATATCAAATTTTATAGGGCCATCTTTACAGAGAGCTTCCTAGTTCCTTGAGCAGGAGTTCTGCTTTGTCTCTTGATTGTTCTTTTGTATCAAAAGCCTTCCGGTCCTATTACAGTAACTTTCTGCTATAACCTAGAAGGGTTACCAAAGGAAAACAACTTGCTATAATAAACCAGTAACCTTTATTTTACCCACACAATGTAAGTCACTGGTTTTTAAAGATGGCTGTATTCTAATAGGAGGACTTTTGTCCTTTTTTTTTTTTTGACTCTTAGTTATTTTACAGACGGTTGAGGTGCTAAAAATACAACATGTGGGTCAGGGTGGCATCATAGTAAAGTATCTTTGTAAGGAACAACTCCTGACTTTACATAGTGCTTGATAGTTTTTAAATAACTTTCTTCTATCATCTTATTTGATTTTTTAAAACAATCCCGTAAAATATTCAGATGGTGTTACATCTATTTGATAGAGAATGATGCTGAGATCAGGGGAGGTTTAGAGACCTGCTTTTGATTTACAACCAGTCACTGACACATGAAGGACTTCAGTCCAAGTCTTGACTATAAATCACTCTTTTATTCCACATGGCCTAATTCACACTATTAAAAAAGACTAGTTGAATTAAATTTCTATTGGTATCTACTTTTGTTTTTGGGAATAAGAGGTTGAATGGCCAGAATTTAAGGACCTTGAAATAACTAACTCAAAAATGTCCATATTGGCCAGGAGCAGTGGCTCACGACTGTCATCCCAGCACTTTTCAAGGCTGAGACAGGAGGATTACTTGAGGCCAGGAGTTTGAGATTAGTTTGGGCAGCAGAGTGAGAACCTGTCTTTACAAAAAAAATTTTTTTAAATCTTAGGCACAATGTTGTGTGCCTGTAGTCCTACCTACTCAGGAGGCTGAAGCAGGAGAATCACTTGAGCCCAGGAGTTTGAGGCTGCAGTGAGCTGGGATCATGCCACTGTACACTAGCCTGGACAACAGAGCAAGATCCTGTCTCTTAAAAATGTCCATATGAAGGATCAGTGTATACTTAATTGTTACTTTAATCAAATTCTATATTTGTTACTTTGAATTTTGGATTCCAAATGAGTCAGAATAATTTATATAGGTACTGTAAATTATATGCCAGTAGTTTCCTAAGTCATTTGCCTTGGTTCATGAAACTGGTTAGGTATTGCTATTTTATTATGGTGATTTAGCAGAACAGTGTGAAAGCAAAAAATGTTTTGAACAGGAACTCACATCTGTTCAGAAATAGAAGAGAGCGAGTGGGTTAGGGACTGGAGGTGGTGTTAAAAAAATAGACGGAAGAGTTAAAGTTTTAAAATAAAAAGAAACCTGCCAGATTTGTTTATAGATAAAAGATCCTTATCATAAAAGCAGATGCAGTTGATTCCCTGGTTAGGGGAATATTTTTATTAAAATAGTAATCAGTACCATGACTGAATGCCTCCCAAATACCATGCACTGTATTTAAATCATCTCCAATCCTTTTGACAACCTCATTCTCATTTTATAGATAAGAAAAAATGAGGTTCACGGAGGATAAAAAACTTCTTCCAGGTCACACTAGGTAAAGGGGATATTGGAGTCTTTAGTCTTGACTCATTGTTTTCACACTTCCAACTCAGGGCCTTGACCCTGACTTTTTACTGGATGTTCTTCCCCCGTATTTTGGCAAGTGTTGCTTTCTTGTTGCATTGACGTCTGGTCAAGGGAAACTAGAGGCTTATCTAAAGTATCTCATATATCTCCTCCCTCTCATTCTCTTTTCCTGTATTTTAGTTTCTTCACAGAACTTATTACTACCAAAAATATTACATGTTTATTTGTGTATTGTCTCTTCTCCCCCTCAACCCCCTTGATTATGCAGGCAGCACGAGGGCAGATTTTTATCTGTTTTGTTTGTTGTTGAATCACTAGTTCTTAAACAATGCCTAGAATATAGAAGGCACTCTTACTTGTTAGGGGGAAGATTGAACATATGAATCATCATTATTCCATGAACAGGTATTTTTAGAGTCCTTACCATTTGTTCAGCACTGTGCTAGATTACTGAGTTCTGTTTAAAGCCTTTTAATTTGAGTAGTCTTCTGTTAGCTCAGTCTAGTTTTTTTCAGACTACTTTGGTTTCTTGGTAGCCATACTCTTGCCTGCTTTATTGCCTTCATTTATATAATTTTGTTTCCTTTTATCGCAAGGCACACTGAAGTCTCAACGTTTCTATGGAAGTTGTGATACCCTCCCACATCATAAATTATTTTTACCCTCTATTCTGCTTAGTGAGGCCAACACCCTATCTATCTAAAGTAGTCTGTGCCTGTTTGTCCCACTCTAGCCTCTTGACCTTCTTACTTAGCACTATTGCTACCTGAAAGTGTAATATATATTGTTCATTGATTATTGATAGTTCCTTCCATTAGAATGTAAGATCTGTAAGGTCAGAAATTTTACATTGTTTATCTCTGTGTCTCTAGTGCTTAGAACAATATATTTATGGAATAAAATAATAATTGAATGAGAAACACACATGTTATATGAGATATCTGAATACCTAAATTTGTATCTATACTTGAATTCTGATTCTCTCACTTCCTTATGTAAGTGTTTTACTCAGACCCCCCTTGTTTCCTCATTTCCAAAATAAGAATAATATTAATAAAATCTACCTTGTATAGCTGTGAAGATTAAGGATGTGTAACTCAGTACAATAATCTGGCATAAACACTCAGTAATTAGTTTCTACTAAGTTCTTTATTACTCGAATTTTATATTGTGCCATCTAGCAAGGTACATTAAGTATATTCAGTGAATACATGTTTTATTATATAAACCTCTTATTTCTTTCATAAACTTTGGGAGTTTCCTGATTCCACTTTGGAATCCCTTATTGTATCTGTTTCTATTTTCCACTGAGAGTACTTAATATTTGTTGTCATCATAATTAAAAACAAATATAAAATGTTTAAGCATTTATAAGATAGCTGATAATTGAAAGAAACTGTTCAGCAAAATAAGAGTAGATGAACCTAAGTAATGTATTAAAAATTGAAAATGTCTAATAATCTTTTCTATATATTATCAAAGTGTTCTTTGTATTTGAAGATTCAATTTGTATCTGTACATAAATAAATTTCTAACTTCAAGGTACTGGGATAACTGGAATCTATGAATTTAACATTGGGAAAGAATGCTTGTAAAAAATTACACTAATAAATTATTGTATCATTTAAAGATATTTTATTTCAGAAAAAAGTACTCCTGGTATTATGTATTAGTATTGTATTTATTACACATTTATACATCAAAAAGGGTAAAATTTTAAGATATTTCAGATATTTAAAGTTTTCCCCAGAAATCTTTTTTCACATTTTTATTTATCCAAAATAATTGTACTTCCATCTCTTAATTAGGGAGATATGCAAACCGAAATACTTAAATAAGACCTCAGTACGTCCTGGCCTGAAGAACTGTGGGGATGTTAATTGTATTGGACGGATTCATACATACCTCGAATTGATAGGAGCAATCAATTTTGGATGTGGTAAAAAATAAAAACCTAACAACATCTTTTACTTGACTTTTTTTTTTTATCCTTATAGCACCCATTCATTTCTATGATGGTTAGAATTCAAGTAGTTTTAGGTAGAATTTGGAGATGCTATAACATTATGAAATAAATGTTTTATTAAGATTTTACTGTTAAACTGTGTTTTCATTTGACCTACAATGAAAATTGAGAGTGTAATTTTAAAGGTAAAATATTCAAACTAAGTAACAGAAATAATTTAAGAATACAGTTCTTTAGCAGATAAAAGTAAAATTGTTTTATGAAAAGTCTAGTAATAGCCCATTTAATTTTCAAATACTGTATTCATGCTAGAAATGCTGCCTAGCACTGTTTAAATAAAGGAAATAATTTGTGAGCCTCTACATTTAAATGTAATAAAAGCGTCAAAATATTTTTCATGGAAGACTATTTCATACCGAGCTAGATAGAATTTAGTTTGCCCTGGAGTCTGTCCTTCATTTCAGTCTTCGTTTTCCCAAAGCTTTGAATATTGAAACTAGCTTTTCAGGAAAACTAAAGCATTTTTGCTTCCTCAGCCACCAAAAGAAAAATCATATTTTCTGTATTAGACTGCCAAAGTTAGCAAAAATTAAACAAATTACCCATTTTCTAAATATTCCATGTTATTGAGATTTCCTTGTAATAACAGCATTACTTTTATATGAGGACTGCCAAGTAACACATCAAATATATGACTGTGAAATAAGAGTCATAGAATCTCCACTATAGTCAGTGTACATATGTCTTCCTATTTAACAAATGAGTTTCACGAAATAATAGAAGGTTTTGTCTTTCCTGAATTCCAATAGAACAGGCTGTATATAATAGGCCACAAACGGTTGACAAAGTACGAATCAGAGACAGAAAAGATGCAGTGGAAGCATATCAACTTGCCCAGCGTCTGCAGTCTATGGTAAGCAGTCATCTCTCTCACTCAGTCCTGTCTCTCCACGTTGCTGCTTACCCTGTGTAGTGCGGTTACCTGCTTCTCTTTAGCTGCTTAATGGCCATTTAGTAGAAAAACGTTTCCTCTTATATTTCACTTTAGCCATTCACATTTCTGGCTTTCATTCAATTTCATCTTGCTTTCTAAGTCAAAAACAAACCTAAAAATCCTTGAAATGTACTAGCAGACTTGATGCAGAAGCATAATGTTTTGCTAAAATGGTCTTGGGATGTTTCATTTTGATTTATAAATCTAATTGTCTTTTAAAACTATATAGTTCCGTTTTCTCATTTATTTTTCTTTTAAAATTCTTAACCTTAAGAATCACATTTTTGGAATAACTACGCCTTATTTTTTAATTCTTGCAGTCAGTTTTATATTTTAACATTTGTAAATCATACTTTAAAGTTACCTACTAGAAAAAAAATACATCTTGGGGGAAAAAATAAGTAAATAAAATGTTATCCAACATTCCTTATAAGGCAGAGTCATAATATGATCTTGTTAGTTTTACTAATGCATTTAATTAGTAATAGGTAAGATAAATGACAAAGAAAGTATAGGTACAAGAATAGCTGTTTTTCTCAGAGTATTTAGGCTATAAACCATTTCTATCTAGATTTACTATCTTAAAGAATGCTTTCAAGTAGAGTTGTTGGATATGGTACTAGTCATACACTGTCCTTTAGGCAACTGGTCCGTTTTAAAGGCCTCACTATTGAGGTTTGCAAAACTGGATGTTAATAATGTGGTCAACCAACTTTGTAATTTTTCATTATTTGATCAACTAGGCCATCTCCTTTCTAAAGCTGAGAGAGAATTATTTTGCTTCTAGTTTTCAATATTACACCTCTTGCTGTGTGTTCTTGCAGATTTTCTATCACAAGTGGTTGAAAAGGAAGCCATTTTCTTGGTGGTTCTTTTTGATCTTAAACATATTTTTGTCCTGGTGTTTTAGCTCCTACATGATGAAAGGAAATAGGAAGCTAAGAAGAAATGCAAGCAAAATACAGAAAATAATTACTGATCTTATTTTTTAATACCTGCTGCCAGCACCCAGCCCACACCCTGCCCACCTGCTGCTGGTGCTCCTGCCCTTACCTAGCCATCACTGATTTATTATATTTGTAAGCAGAGTGCTAACTATTGAACATAAATTAATAAAATAAAATTTCGTCAGGCATTGCCAGAGACTATACTATTTAAATTGATAGATTAATTGACTTTTAGATAATTATTATTTTCATTTTGTGTATTAATGTGCTGTGATTTCTCTGTGTTAATCTTGCTACCTTTTGCTTTACTTTAATTTCATCACAGCGTACAAGGAGACGTAGGGTCCGAGACCCATGGGGAAACTGGTGTGATGCAAAGGACTTAGAAGGACAAACATTCGAGGTAACTTTGACCTTTCAAATGGCTCATCCATGAAAACTGCTTTTTAAATATGTATTTGTACATCTTAATGTCATATGTATTGTACTTGTTTCATACGTTAACATATATGTCTTCATTCCCATGTTAATTTGTTTGTCTAGAAGTAACCAGTAAACACCAAAGTAGAAGGCATTGGTGGTACAGTTAACTAGGACTTTAACTCATTTCAGAACTCTCTGTCTCTATAGTCTTATCTCTAGCTCAAGATAAGGGTGTCAAGAAATTGATATGCCCAATTCATTTAATTAAACATTTGTTGGATGAGGTTCTGATACACCAATTAAAATACTGTTCTAAGCATTAGATAACAATTGAGTTACAAATATTGAAGTGTTATTTCTAATAATAAAAACTACCATCATAAGAGGAAACATAGACAGTGAATTTTGTGTTTGTGTGTATATACACACACGTGTGTTCTAAATATATAATTTTTTTTGTAACAGCTAGTGCAGTAAAATGGATAGAATGTGTGAATGTGTACATAATGGCTTTGTTACTTTGAGCAACTACTTAGCCTCTCACAGAATCTCATGCTTTTTTAACTTATGAACT
The DNA here is from genome assembly GCA_036589455.1 of Ateles fusciceps. Classification (NCBI taxonomy): domain Eukaryota; kingdom Metazoa; phylum Chordata; class Mammalia; order Primates; family Atelidae; genus Ateles; species Ateles fusciceps. Next base: position 15,512,555 of record JAZHEH010002507.1, on the reverse strand, counting down.
GTGAATAATAGTAATGCCTCCCTCAAAGGATTGTTGTAAGAAAGAAATGAGATAGACTATATCAAGGTCCTAATTCTAGGTATTCAGTAAGCCCTGCGTGCACAAGGTACTCAACAAACTTGAGTTGTCTGTCTTTCCTCCTCCACCTTCCCTGCCCCCAACTTCTCACCTGAGGGCTATTCTAGGCCCAGTGATTAGTAATTCATCCTTCCCATAAGGGACTTGTATTTCTAATAGGAAAGACAAAATCTATGGTAAGTTCAATAATGTTGGTCCCAAGAATTTTAAGGTTTTCCCAAAGGGTGTGATCAGAGCAGGTTTCATAGAATATGTGGAGTATAATCTGATCTGAAGGATCTGAAAAAAATCTCAAAAAGGAGATGAAAACACTTCAGGCTGAGGGAACAAAGCTGGAGACATGTAAAAATACTGGATGTATTCTGGAAAAGGTGCATAGTTCATTTGGACTAGGGTGTAAGGTTAGTCATAGAAATGGAATAAGTAGAGATTTATTTTATTTTGTAAACACCCATAAAGGGTTTATTATGTATCACACACTGTTGTCAGTATTTTATAAACATGAACTCAGTCCACAATAATACCATGACGGTGGAATTATTGTTTAGTGACTTTTTATTATTACTTTTATTGTTCCCATTTTTAAGAATGGCATAACTGAAGCATGAAAGCTTTAGAACTTGCCTAGGGTCACCCAGCTAGTAAATAAACAGCCAGACATTCCAGATCCAGAATCTGTTCTTAATCGTTACTCTGCACTGTCCCAGTTGTGAAAGAAAACTCAACACAGTAGAATATGGTAAGTAGAAACGGGAAATAAAAGACTCAGGTGATTCTGAGGTTTTCGAACCTGGGTGACTGGTACCATTGAAATGGGCAAATCAAGGGAAGTAGATTTTCAGTTTGGGATGCCTATATCTTTGGAAACAGTTTTTTAAAAACTATGGTCCAGCCTTTGTACCATGTTGGTAGCAAAAAGAAAACCCATCTGTATCAATTTAGTCTCTCTTGTTCTCACATGCCCTTAAATTTGGTTTTAAAGGACTATTTTTTATTCTGCCTCTTAGTAGTTGATGGATTCCTTAATTAATTGGCATTTTGTTTTAGCATCTCTCTGCTGAGGAGTTGGCAAAAGAAGAGAAGAGGAAAAAGGCAGACCTGTTAAATCTTTAAAAGTGCCAAGACCAACAAAAAGGTGTAGTGTAATATAAATGTGATTTTTAAAAATTTATCACAAATGGCTAATGTATGAAAAAATATTCAGTAGCTGCATTATGTTGTTTACATTAAGTTAAAAATTCTACAATTTTTTAAGATTTTTTTGTTGTTTCACTCATTATGAATTTGGGAGACCTAGAACAAACGTTTTAAATTTGTTCAGATTCAGTGAACATAGGATCCAACATATGTTGTAAAGAGGCCTTGTTTAGGACAGGTTGGTCATTCAACTCTAGACGTTACGGACAGAAGACCTCATAAAATGACTGGGTTTTCTTTGGTGGTACTAATTGTTAGCAAGTTGTTGCATAGTTTGTTGTTGTTTTCTAATGCTTGGATAATCTAAAATTTGAACCTTTTAAAATTAAGGGTCACCAGATAAGTTAAATGCCCCAATTTTCTATTCTCTCTTCCTGCAGATGCTCCATTCAATAGACTGTAGTTTTGTCAGTGTCCCTTTTAAAACAGATATCCAGGAATGCCATTAGATCTTATTTTTACCTGATACATGTCCTTGGGTAAACCTTAGGTTCTCATTTATAAAACAGTGATTAAAATAGCTAACACTGTTAGCTGTGTTTTAAGCACCTTATATTTATTAGCTCATTTAATCTTCATGACAACTCTATGCTAGTTAATATTCTCACTCCCATTTTACAAATGAGAAAACTGAGAGGCATAGAGAGGTTTAGTAACTTGCTCACACTATTAAGTAGTGGAGCTGTTGATTTTAAACCCAGTGTTAAGCTTATGAATTCATACCCATAATCATTACGTATTACCTCTCTAAAATAAAAATGAAAACTTACACAATTGTTGTCAGACTAAATTAGATAAACTATGTAAAAAATATTCATAAGCTAGGACTCCTCATCCAATATACAGACAATTGATTTTCTGACTCTACATGTAAGACTTATATTTATTGTGATTTTCAAGTCATTGTTCCAGGTCATCAGGATCTTTTTGAATACAGATCCACATTTTTCATTTTAGCCTTGGTAGCACTGTATCGTTAACATTTCAATAAGCTTGCCTTTCCTGCCATTAATCACTGATTGAACTTAGAGAATGTAAACCTCATTGTTTATATCTTAACAACAAAGATATTCATTCTTCAATCAACTATATAGATTACCACATTTAACCCATATAGCTTCATCTTATGCAGAAGGATAATCATAACAGATGTCTTGTTTAATTTCAGATAAATATATTTGAGTCTTTAGTTTCTAACAGATCATTCCTGTCAATAGTGTCTATAATAAGGTCTACTTATGCCTTACATTTTCATGAACTCATTTTGCTTGGTCACCTCTTCACTTGGTTAAACATCGCAAATCAGCTTTTTCATATTTTTTTCTAGAATTTTACTAGTATTCAATATCTGATTCCTCCTTTTCTGTAGTCTGCTTTTTTGTGTTGTGAAACAAGCTCAATAATTGCCTATTTCTAGTCCTTTGGTAACTTTCCCATTCTCTGCAGTTCCACAACAAACATTAACAGCGGTTCCATATCCATGGTTCTTAAATGCTCTGGGATGTTCCTTCTGTGCTATTTTCTCATCTCTCTTGGCCTTCAGTTTCTTTTTGTATTGATTAAACATTTTCTAATTTAAAGGTCTTTCTTCTTTATTCAACAAGTGTCTTTGAATGTCTATTGTATATGCCAGGCATGGTTCTGGTCACTTGGGATACATTATTAAGCCAAACAAAATGTTCTCTTGAAGCTAACCATCTGTGGTTGAATGGGAATGGAGTTGCCCTGCTCTCTTCCAGTTGTGTTAATGCAAATGTATTCCTGTGTGTTTTTCTTTCCCTGAAGATAGCCTAAGAAACCTTTTTATTGTTTTTAATATAGTTCTCAAGCCTCAATTCTTTACTGGTCCAAGACTTTTTAACATTTCTTAGATTTATGTGTGCTTTTGACCTTGCTTAGGTTCTCCCCTTTTTACCTCTTTTTACTTTTTCACTTTTTTTGTTTGTTTTTTTGGAGACAGGGTCTCACTCTGTCACCCAGGCTGGAGTAGAGTGGTGAAATCATGTCTCACTGCAGCCTCCACCTCCTGTGCTTAAGTGATCCTTCTACCTCAGCCTCCTGAGTGGCTGGGATTACAGGCACACGCCACCATGCCCAGCTAATTTTTGTATTTTTTTTTTTTATAGAGATGGGGTTTCACCATGTTGCCCAGACTGGTCTCAAACTCCTAGGCTCAAGGGGTCCGCCCACCTCGGCCTCCCAAAGTGTTGGGATTACAGATGTGAGCCACAGCACCTAGCCACTTTTTTACTTTAAGAGTTTATCATAGGACTAATACATTAATTTCTTTAACAGAACTGTTTGTCATTCATTCATTCAAAAAAATGTTTTAAGTTCCTACTCTATAATGGGCACATTATTGAACTGACCAGTGTTTTTGATAAACTTCCATTGTTCTTGAACTTTTTTGGGGGGGTCTCATGACAGATAATTACATTTTCATTGAAATTTTTGAAATCTGCTTTTAGTGTGGGACATACATCTGATGGTGTATAGTGTCTACTTTGGGTGTCAAAGTAAATTAAGACAACAGAATGACTTTATCTCAAAGTCCCTGGGATTTTCTTGCTCTTGTTAAATCTAAAAGAATAGTGCTTCTTTGGAAAGGGTTGATGGAACGTCCTAAGAAACTCTCCTAGTTCAATATTTTTCTCATTTATACAGAATTTGGGTTTAGATTGTTGATACACACTTTCAAATTTGCAAATAAATGCTATTTTCCTAATCTTGTTGAGATTACATTAAAAATAATTTTTTTTTTCTTTTTCAGCTCATTTGATCCCTTCCAACTGATACCTTGTAATTTTTTCAGTGAAGAAAAGCAGGTACTATTTATGCATTCATGAATGACCATAGACAGTTCCCCTTCCTTCTGTCAAACAGGAAATACTTACTCTTTTTCTGTATGTGCAAGGCATATGTATGGGAAAAGACTGAAAATGAGAGAGAATTTCTCCCTGGTGGGGTTTTAAATCATAATGTTTTTTAAAAGTCTAGTTTGTATTGAGCTTTGGTTAGTGCTGAGAACTTGGTGGGGGTGGATAAAGAACAGGGTGGGGAGAACAAAATCTCTATTTTTATGCTCCCCCATTTTGTTTTGTTTTTTATATTTCAGGAGCCATTTCAGGTGAAAGTGGCTTCAGAAGCACTTTTAATAATGGATTTGGTAAGGATAATCTATTGCGTTTACTTAGTTATTCTGATTTCTACTCTTGTGTATTTTTATTGCAGGCTTAAGACAGTATGGAAGACGTGTATTTTGGATCTTAACTATCCTCTTTTACAAGGAATCTAAAAATAAGTCTTTTCTTTTGGAGAAAAGCCAAACAATTGCATGTTTCCATATTTTAGAGAAAATAAATTAATGTGAGTTTTTGCAGACTGTTTACCATCATTAACCCTGTTTTCATTTTCTAATATCTGTGTCTGCCACCTTTTAGATTACTGAAACAAAGCACAACTCTTATATTTTGGAGGTTTTTTTGTTTATACTAAACTACCAATACCTCCAACAGTTTTTGTGTTTGTGATGTCTTTGTGTAGAAGGATTTAGAGTGATTTTTACTTTGTATCCTTACATAATACCTTTCTTGAATAGGGAGAGTAAATGGTATCTTCATTTTGTAAGTGAAAAGGTAGAGTCAGAGAGTGTTTAAGTGTTTGGTTGAAAGCTTCTCAGCCAACAGTGAAGATAGACCTGAAATCTTAGTTTCTGTGCACTGAGTCTAGCATCTAGTTCCTCTTTTATGTTACTTTTATTTTATAAAAGCATGACGACTATACTTATACATGACTTTCTTATGATAAGTGAGTTTTGTTAGGATTTTTTGTCAAGTGATTTTGTGCATTTGGGCTAAGTCTGTCTTGTATTTCTTTTAGCATGCTCATGTTTCTATGGCAGAAGTGATTGGTCTGTTAGGAGGAAGATACTCAGAAGTTGATAAAGTAGTTGAAGTAAGTTCTGTTTTTTAAAAACACGTTTTAGTTATTATTTAGTCCTACCATACCAAATATTTTTATAGAATTCAGTGAATATAATTAAAATACAGACTTTACCTATGATACATATATCAGAATATACAAATATTGCATAACTTGCTACATTTGCAAGTTATATATTCTAGAAATGACTTAACATTCCATATTCTGAGCACCTGTTTCTTTTTACCACCAAGAGAGAACATTGCCAGGTCTTATCTCCTCATTGCCTTAGTAAAAGCTACAACTTCTAAGAGGCCAGAAATATGTACTAAGACTTGTAGTTGAAAGTTTGTATGCATGATTCTGTTGAAATTATTGTCATAAGTAACAGGTGTCATCGAAAGAATACCTTTGTACAGGTATTATATGGGCTGACATGGAAAACTAGCCATTATTATCACCTTGTTTGAGTAGAAAAATGCATGCCAAGTTTCTAGCATATAATCAGACTTTTGGAGTATAAGTCATTTGCAAGTTAAAGGCTGACTGTGATATTGTCAAATAAAAGTCTTGACCTTGAAAAGTTTCTGTATCTCTGAAAGAATTATAACATTAGAGTAATAGAATTAACAGGATTTTAGTATAATCATTTGAAGATCAATTGTTTTTTATAGGTCTGTGCAGCAGAACCATGTAACAGTCTGAGTACAGGACTACAGTGTGAGATGGATCCTGTATCACAAACACAGGCCTCAGAAACCTTGGCTGTTAGAGGCTACAGTGTTATTGGATGGTATCATTCTCATCCTGCCTTTGATCCCAATCCTTCCTTACGAGATATTGACACACAAGCTAAATACCAGGTATTATATGGATATATTCTGTAAGTGATTGCACACCCCCCTCAGTGCTTTGTTTTAAATAGATAAACTTTAAACATTTTTTGTTTTGCATTTCTAATATTCTTTATACTGGGAGTTCTAAAAGAACATGCATTTTTTTTCTGCGAGATTGATAAATGTTTATGTAAACATTTAGAAAGTCAGTTATTTATCAAGTACAGACAAGCCATGAATGTTACAGTGATAAATACTCCCAGAGCCTTTAAAAATTAATGGGAGCAACTAGGACTGGTACTAAATATAATTGAAATAATAAGAAACATCATGTATTTTTTATAGCTGAAGAAAAAGTTTCATTTTATTCTGGGATTTTACATTTGATATGTGACTGGGTTTGCTGTAGGGTATTTGTAAATTATTACCATACTGATAAGAATTACAGATATAACATGGTGAATATAATTAGTAAATATGTTCATGGCAAATACAGATTGTGTAGGCCAATTTTTTTAAAGGGCGATTTTGGATTTGGTTGAACACATTTTTGCCTGAAAAATTTACAGTGTGAAATGAATAAGGCATTTGATTTAGTTGCAGTTTGGATGTGAACTTTTTTTTTTTTTTTTTTAAGAGACAGAGTCTGACTCTGTCACCCAGGCTGGAGTGCAATGGCGCAATCTCGGCTCACTGCAACCTTGGCCTCCCAGGTTTAAGGGATTCTGCTGCCTCAGCCTCCCAAGTAGCTGGGGTTACAGGCACGTGCTACCACGCCCCAGCTAATTTTTGTATTTTTAGTACAAATGGGGTTTCACCATGTTGGCCAGGCTGGTCTCGACCTGACCTCAAGCGATCTGCCCGCCTCAGTCTCCCAAAGTGCTGGGGTAACAGGTGTGAGCCATCACGCCAGGCTGGATGTGAACTTTTTAATGTCCTTTTGTGTTCCTGCTTTTTTCCCCATTAGATGTTTAAAATGTTAGTATGGATAAACATTGGCTTTTGAATTTACATAGTTGAAACTAATTATATTTTTCTTGTAATTGTAGAGTTACTTCTCCAGAGGAGGTGCAAAGTTCATTGGAATGATTGTTAGTCCCTATAATCGAAATAATCCCTTACCATATTCTCAAATTACCTGCCTGGTTATAAGTGAGGAAATTAGCCCGGATGGCTCTTATCGTAAGTTTTCAACAAAAATAACTTTATCCTACTTCTGCTCTCATTTCTTTGACTTATACAAATCAAAAAATTTGCAACTGTGCAAAATTATTTAATGTCAGAGTTGGTGGCCTCAACTAGGGAATTACTATTTGGGTGCCACCTAGTGTAGCCCACCCTCTTCCCTTTCATAATCTCCTGCTCTAGTCAAGTCCCCAGTTTTGTTACTATGGCCGCTGGGCAAAAGGATTGAAATATGGAGAAAAGTTAGGCCAGGCAGTGTGTATTTTAGGCACTGGAGATGCTGCAGTAAACAAAACAGTCTCTGTTCTCATGGAAATTTTTTTTATAAATGCAGACCAGCTTTCTCTGTGGTGGCATGCAAATGAAAAAAAAAAAATGACCCTTCAGTTCTCTTGTCACCTCCCAGTTTAGGGTTAACAATGACTAACTCAATTTGTATATTTCTTTGTTCCCATTCTATCTCAGGAAAGAATTTGGTTGGCATAGGCTGTCATCTGACTTGATTCCTCTGAGGTTTATATCTACGTGTAGCCAATCATTTCTGGGTGGATAGGGAATTAGTATAGCAGACTAGGAAAAGGAAGGGAATGTGGACAGAAAGCAAACAATAAGGGGAAGCAGTAGGCTTAATAACTCTAGGATATTTATTCTATCATTACTACCACTGCTCTGGGTCAGGTCCTCTGGACACTGTCACTACAGTTATCCCCACATTGTACTCTTCCCCCATTAGATCTGAGCCCTTTGAGAATAAATACTGTATTGATCCCATTTTTCTATCCTGTTTCTAGCACAAGGCCTGGTATAAAGTATAAAGTAGATACCAAATGAATGTTTGTTTAATAATTAATTTCTCTTCATTCCTTTTTTTTTTGGAGACAGATTTTCGCTCTTGTTGCCCAGGCTGGAGTGCAATGGCACGATTTTGGCTCACCGCAATCTCTGCCTCTCAGGTTCAAGGGATTCTCCTGCCTCAGCCTCCTTAATAGCTGGGATTACAGGCATGTCCACTGTGCCTGGCTAATTATGTATTTTTAGTAGAGATGGGGTTTCACTATGTTGGTCAGGCTAGTCTCAAACTCCTGACCTCGTTATCCGCCTCCCAAAGTGCTGGAATTACAGGTGTGAGCCACGGAGCCCAGCCTAATTTCTCTTCATTCTTAATGAGCTCACTTGGATGCCCTATTTTTGATAATGACTTACCAGCACTGCCCCCCATGTTATTACTATTAGTTGCTCTATTCTTTATGTATCTGCAACACTTTATCCTGCCTTCATGGTCACTTTATCTTTTAATGCAGTTTATCTGTTTAGCAAGTCCTAATAAACTGTATGCCCAAAGAGCAGGGACTATGTCTTTCTTTTTCTCCAGTAGCACCTAATAAATTGCTTTGCATCTAGGAGGTGATCAACACTATGTGGGTTTTTACTGAATTAATAATACTGGTATTAAATTTAGTCTGGAATGTCCATTTTGAGCATAGCACATAATACACATTATTCTTTAAGCTAGTACAATTTTATAAAAAATTGAACCACAATTAACTTGTTCTCTCTTTAAATCATTTTGTAACCCCACAGACTGCTAGGTTTTGGAAATAAACCTCAATTCCGGTGCTGTCCAATACAATAGCAGGCACATGGCACATGTGACTTTAAATGTAAATTGATTAGAATTACATGAAATTTAAAATTTAGTTTGTGGAATTCTACTTTGGCAAGATGAAGTAACAAGAACCTGTCTGAAACTACCAGACAACTGGACAAAATATATAAAATCTTGGTATTTAAACACAACAGTGAGTAGCAAAGGAGTACAATTGCTAAGAGATGGGAAACAAATGAAAAGAGCTCAAAATTACCCTTGCTTGTTGCTTATGAGGGTTTTCAGATATGGCACAAGAAGGAGAAACCCACCCAGAGCCAGGCAGACTTGATTAAGTGTTGGAGATAGGGAGACCAAGACAGGTGAGTTTGCGAGACCGAGCCCCAAGAGAACAGAAAGCAGAAGGGAGAGTGAACTCGGGAGATTTGTAGAAGGGTATCCCTGGAGTATTTAGCAAAATGCAGATCCGCACATGCATGTGAAGAAAACTGCCCAGATAGGGGAAAAAACCACTTGAAAACATTAGAGGGAACTATCCATGATGCTCCCATGAGCTACCTTGGACAGAGCGGTCTTGTAAATGACTTGTCCATGGCTAACACTATTGGATCTTAATGCTTGGTCTTTTGCTTTGCCCTTAGAAATCCTCTGGTGCAAGAATTAAGGTTTTCTAGAAGCCATGGGTTACCTTATGCTACAGTACTTTTAACTCGGGTCATATCTTTACAATATCTCTAATGGTTAAGTGTTTTATTTACTTGTGACAGGCAGGAAATTTAGTGATTCGTTTTCTTCTGATACTTTAGTCGTTAAAAATATTCTCTATTAAGAAAACTTTTATTGGCTTTAAAAGTACCTTTTTTAACTTAAAAAATTCTTAAAATACCAAATAAAGCTGTATATAATTTTTTGTTTGTTTTCATGTTTTTCCATCAGCATAGATTGAAAATGCATTATTTACCTCTCTTTATTTTTATTTTCAACTTTCATTGAGAGTAGGAGTCACTCAACTAGATTCAGATCCCAGCTCTGACATTTATTGCTTCTTTTACCTTGGGCAGTTTACTCTCTCATTCTCCTTTGTTACATCTGTAAAATCAGAAAAAATTACTACCTTGCTTACAGTAGGTGTATATTTGTAAGGTTTGTCAGTAATATATGTAAAGTGTTTAGCAAATAATAGGTTTTCAGTGAGTAGTTATGATTATATAGCTGGTATCCCCTGTTTATTAAGTAATCAAAGCATGTCAAGTAAATGATTGTTATCACCAAGAGGAGTTTGCTTAATAGCTCATGTACTATAATGTGTCACTCTTCTTAAGTTTTTGGAAAAGAGGAAAATTGAGCAATTAAATAAAAAAGATCAGTCATCATCAGGCTTGCCTGTCCCCTTCCCTTCTTCCAAACACCTGAAAAAAAGTGGCTTTTTAGAGCATATTGACAGTTAAGCTATGCTTTATTTCATTTTGAGGAAACAATTCTACTTTTTACCCCCTTGGTTTTTTTTTTTTTTTTTCCATGCGTTCTCATTTGCTGGCATTTTATTGTTTTGAAAAGCCTTATCATGGTAGAAACCCAGTTGAGAGGCAGTGTTATGTAAAAGTTAAAACCAGAACTCTTGAGCCTGACTGCCTGGATTCAAATCCTGCCTCTGCCTTTTTGTATCTGACCATGAGCAGGCTAACCTTTCCAGGACGTAGCGTCCTCATCAAAAATAAAAAGGGGAAAATTAGTGGCAGCCACTTCACTTAAGTGATTTCACATAAAGTATTAGGTGGTACATAGTACGCATTCTAAGTGTTATTATGACAGTATCAACCTTTGATAATGAATCAGCTGAGCTTTTTAAAAGATGCTACAGATATATTTACATGGGGTCTTGAAGGATATGTGAGAAATAGCTAAGATAGCTCATCGTTGGGTATATTTTCCTTTCTAGCTGAATATATGATATCCATCTTTTGGGCTTCTTTCTTTCCTCCAGAGTTTAGTATGACAACTTTGACTCAAAGCAGTTGCTGCCTCCCCAGGTTCATCCTATCCTCTTGTCTAATCTTAGATTAGCTCCTCAAGGGAGGCAGAATGAGTTTGGGCTCAGAAGTGAGGCAAACCTGCTGGGTTTTAACATCTATGTCCTGCCACTTTGCTAGCCTAAATGTGTTTTTTAATGTGTCTCAGCTTTAGTCTTCTCACCTGTTAAAAAAAAAAAGCTACCTACCTTACAGCATTGTTGTAAACTTAATAACCTGTATTTTATTTTTTTTTGAATTGTCACTAGGATGGCAATATGTTTTAGTTTGTCTAGAATAGTCCCAATTTAAACCTGTGGTTCAGTCATAATTATTAATAGTACCTTCTTTCATTCAAAAAGTCTCTTGATTTGGGTGATAAATTATGTGATCATCCTATCATAGTGCCCGGCATAGAATTGTCACGTAAATGGCACTTTTACTCTTCTTTATTAGTATTAATAGCTTGGCATTAATATGCTTGGTGGACCAAGCACAGTCAGGGGATAAATATTTAATGAATGCCCACTATGTTTAAAGTGCTGTTCAGCTGATCTGCCAAGCTGTGGTTGTAAAAACACTGAAGGGAATTTTAAGTATAATTAAAAGGAGATTGGAGAGTTAAGAAATAGTTGATGAAAATGTGCTTCTTTATGCTTTTCTAGGCTTACCTTACAAATTTGAAGTACAACAGATGTTAGAAGAACCTCAGTGGGGATTTGTATTTGAAAAGACAAGATGGATAATAGAAAAATACAGGCTGTCCCATAGGTATGTGCTGTGGTTTGAGATGGTTGCACATCTGCAGTGTTGCTCATTAAATTATGTTTCATAGAAAACCCGAGTTAAATATAAAATTGTGATGTATGGCATCTGTGATAGTTTACTACGAAACTGATTATAATATTTGTGTCATCAGTTTGTTTTCATATTTCTTCCTACAGCAGCGTCCCCATGGATAAAATCTTTCACCGGGATTCTGACCTGACTTGTTTGCAGAAAGTAAGCTGCCTTCATTTTAATTGGTTCCATTGTTCACAAATTCTAAAGCTATTCATCTCAATGTGTTTTCCCATGATGCCTAATACTTTGTGGATAATTTTCTGTATATTTCTTTTATTGCTTTTTCCTTTGGAAAATTAATTTCTAGGAGATTATTAGTAATGTGTTTTGTTGCCCAATCTTGCACATAGAAAAATACTATTTTAGAATAAATCTGTCAGTGTCGGCTGATCAATTTCTTAGCAAATTATTATTATACACAGTGGAGAGCATTTTCCTCATTTTATTAAATTTGAAAGTGCCATGTTTCCATTTTAGCCTTAACGGTTGATCATTTTTAAGAATGATGGTATAAATCTGACAATTAAATAGTCATTTTACTTAACTTTCTAATAGGAAATAAGAGTTTTGAATTCTGTTAGTTCACTTCTAGGTTTTGCTTCTGTAATGATTGAAGGCTAGTAGATCAGCAACATTTGTCTTTTTTTAAATAGCAATTAGGGGGATAGAAAATTTAAACATAAAGTTGTTTTTTTTTTTAATATTTTTTACTCCTTTCTGTTATATTCACTTTTTTGTGTGTGGTTGAAAAGTATATGCACATTTCCAAAGAAATAGACTCCAGCTAGCATCCTCATTTTGAAATGGTAGAACTTGTGTTTTTATGTATAAAAATTGTGTGCATGTGTGCGTGTGTGTGTGTGTGTGCACCCAGGATTATCTTGCTTTATAAGTGTAACTACAAATGGAGAAAAGTCACAGATATGTATAAAGTAGAAAGCCTCACATAAACAATCTCAGGTTTGTCTCTTTATGTAAAATCGTGAAGGTACTAAGCTGAGTGTTCCTCAGCAGCAATTTTCTACATTCCAGCTCTGTGACTATTAAACACAAGTTAATCTTCAACCATTTGTAAGGAGAGTGTTTCTCATTTGAGCCTTAGAAAATGTGAAGTCTGGAAAGGAACAAAATAGTGATAGTAATGTAAACCCTCATATTTTTTATGTATTTAAACATAAAACTTTTATTTTCAACTAGCTTTTGGAGTGTATGAGGAAGACTCTGAGCAAAGTGACCAATTGCTTTATGGCTGAAGAATTCTTGACTGAAATAGAAAATTTGTTCCTTTCCAATTATAAAAGCAACCAAGAGAATGGAGTAACCGAAGAGAACTGTACAAAGGAATTGTTAATGTGATTATTTTACAGTTAAGATATTTGAATATTGACACAGTAGATCTTGCTTTCAACGTTATAACCTTAAAGTGATTGTAATTTAGTTAACATTGGCACGGCTTTGCTATTTTTTCTCTAGTTCATAGAATCCAAACTTTGCCACATAAATCATGTGGAAAGGAAGAGCTACAGACTTGCTTTCATACGGTGATTATCAGAGTGTTGCAAACCAGGGTCCAGCACAGTGTTCTAGTCCTTTACTAAGCAACGCTGTGTAACTTAGGCTGTGAAACTTAGGAGCCTGCTTAGCTTTACTGTTGTGTTCAGGTTGGGATTTGGACTATGTCTCTAAGTCATTTCTTCCCTCAACTAGCCATTTATGTTTCATTGTGGTATCTCATATTTCATTTAGAAGCATTTCCATTCTTTTCATATGTTCTGGTGACATTTGTTTATGGTTACAAATGAGATATGGATGGGTGGTCACTGAGATAATTAATATGGTTTAGAACTACTGATTAATCTAACAACATGCAGTATGCAGCCAGGAGAGGCATCACAAGAAAATCCTAAAAACAAGAGAAACCCAAAAGAGAGAACTGAATTACTAGTTTGTAATCTTGCTTCCATTTCATTCTGTAGCAACAGTATCATAAGATACGCCGTTTTCTCAACTATCTGAAAATTTTTGACTAATTTGACGTGCATAAAATAATTAGCTTCAATTGTGTGTGCACTACATTAGTATATGTGATAAAACCTCATTTAACTGGAACATAGGTAATCATAACCCTTAAACTTTTTTTTCTGCTATCTACTATTAGGAGAAAGAGGCAAATGATAATAAAGCTGGAAAAATCAGAGATTTAATTTTTAAAACAAAAACGCCTTTCAGGATATATTACATATTCAGCCCAGTTTTATATACTCTCTGAATCTGTAATGAGGTCAGTGAACTTTTTAATGTAAAGGGCCAGTTAGTAAATAATTTGGCTTTTTAGGCCACATATGATCTCTACGACACATTCTTGTGTGTGTGTGTATGTGTGTGTGTATGTGTTTTAAACAGTTCTTTAAAACTATAAAAACCATTGTTAGCTCACAGGTCTCACAAAACATAGGCTGCTGGCTATTATTCTCCAACCCCTGATCTAGAGAATTTTAAACATTAGAATTTTGTTTTACATTTGTTAAGCCTTACATCATCTTCAGATGACACCAAAACTCAGAATTATGATCTGCATTTAAGCCCATTTTAAAATAAAATAAGCAATCATGCTGCCTCATTTTGAAATTCAATAGATTTTAGTTTATTTCTTAGTAGCTAAAGGATTGATTTATACCTGTTCACTAAGGATTCTTACTGATGTTTTCTTATATCTAAACCAGATTGATTCTGTATTTTTGCTTTGTTTGTAATCAGTAGCCAATGAAGAATAAGGAGTATTGGAAGAAGCAGTGAGCCAGCTGTAGGTGACCTGGTTCTTGTCTCAACTTTGTGATTTGGGGGATGTAGTTTACTTTCCCTTAGCCTTAATTCTTGTGTAACAGAAGTCTAACTTAACTTCTTAGTGTCCTTCCAGGACTAAAATTGTATTGTTCATTCTAATCGTTGGACTACTCATGTGAAGTTTATATTTTGAGTTAATACAGTTTCCAAATTAACATACTTTTTTAAAAAACAGGTAGTATTTTTACATTTTTCTATGTGCACTTTGGATAAACAATGAAGTATAGCTTATAAAACAATTGCTTTGAGGGCTGAGAGACCAAAAGTCAGGAAACCTGAACTCTTATCCTAACTCTGTGACCAACTTTGCTGTGTGACCTTAATCAAAACGCGTAACCTGGACCCCACACTCCTCACCACTAATTCAAGGGCCTGAATTTTATGACTTAGTATTCTCTTCCAGCCTCAGAAGTTGTGTGATTCTGTGAAAGGCAGTGATTGATTTCTTTGTACTCATCTTCCTTTTGAACTGTTTCCTCATGATATATTGGGGGAACAAATACTGAAAAGTTGTTGTTTATTAGGTTTCTTGATTGACATTTCCCTATAATACTGATGAGTTTGGTTGATGGAAAGTAATGGAAATTGTTAAAAGTTATGCTCTGAAATCTGAGTCTCCCTGCTCTGTGTGCCAAGTTTAACCATATTTGCCAACCTAAGCCATATGGTGAGGATCTCAAGGATGATAATTGTCAAGAGTTTGGGGTCTTGAGAACACAATTTTCAAAATAATACTATTTTCTGATTATAGAGTACATTTATCTTATAAAATATGTTTGAAAAGACAGAGAACTATGAAGTATGAAAATCTCAGTGCTACTATTTAAAAAAAAAACAGTTAATAGTATAAATCCTTCCCCATTTTTTTGACAGTATAATTTGAGTATGTTAAAATTGGTTACTTTTTTCTCTCCTCCTCCATCATGTTCGCTGCTTCTTTTTTCTTTTGTCATATTCTTAAAACAGTTTTTCAACTACAGGTACCCATGTTGCTGGCACTGCCAGCCTTGGGCTACTACCAAGGATAATGGAGCCAGGGCCTTGGAGAAGCCCAGAGGAAGTCAGAACTGAGTGGGACTATGATACAGGAAGTTTAGGAGGCAGGGTCTCAAAGGAAAACCTGCCACTAATAATGTTTACAAAGTGGAGAAAGGACTAAAGGACTTAAAGACGTGAAGGTCTCTTCATCCTGATTCTGTCTTTGTTATTGCACAATGACTATAAAATAATGAGCTGAACTTTTTTTTCTGGCTTGGCTAATGGAAATTGACACTAGCATTTCCCGAATATTAGACTTAGCTTTCTTTAAAAATCTAATTCCAAAATAACATTCGAGAAAAGAAAAACCAGCGGAACAGGATGAGTAAGCTCAGAGTCTTCATCTCTGTTATTTTAGCCTTGAACCATTCTTCTCTAATCCTTTTAAATTGTCTTCAGTTTCCTGTTCACGTTATATTGCTTCAGTTTGTTTGACCCTGTATTCAGAGCTACATTATGACTTTTGTGGGCCCTAGGGAGTTTTGCCATCTTAGACTCCTTCTTCCATAGAAAATTAAAAGTGATATTTTGTAATTGCATTTGTATGAAATGAATGTATTAATATTTTAGATTAAAACATTTTGTTTAGAAGTTCAGTTTTTTCTTATGAGGCTAAAAAAACATTAAAACATTTTTGTGGGCCACTAAAAAACTGTGGGCCTTAGGTACTGTGCCTAATGGATCAGCTGGCACTGCCTGTATTCTGAAGAGTATCATTGGAAAAATAGCAGTCATGACTCTGTCCCCTTCTCCTAACACCACAATCCCTGAGGATGCCTTTGCCACCCCAACCAAGAGCACTGCAGTTTCCACAGTTACAGATCTATAGACTTGAACTTACTTCCTTCCCAGCCTAATCAAAACTCATGAGAATTACTTGGGACCATTCATCCTCAAAAAAGACAGGAGGCAGTGGTTTGTTTTAGTCTTCAGATATTTTTGTTCTGGTTGTTGTTAATCTATAGATTTGAAATTCGTGCCACCCTTGAAAGGGAAACATCCTACTACCTTTCTTTTCTCCCCCATTTCCCACAAACCCTTTCTTTCATCATCATTCCCTCCATTCTCTTTCTCAGCATATAGATATAAGACCATTCTTTCTATTATTTGTTAAAAGCTAGGCCTGTAGATAGAGATGGACAGACCATGCATGTTTCTCTGAAGCTGTTTACTGCTGCTCCCAGTCTTCTGTCCATACCATTCCTTCCCTGCCCACAGGAGTGGGGTTGAGGTCTGTGACCTGCAGACTGTAAGCACAGTCAGAGCCTCTGCAGCTCTCCACCCAGCAGAGGAGACTGTGGCCTCAACATGCCAACCTAAGCAGCAGTCTCCTCTTCTACATTACCTTCCTCCCATTTCTCTTGCTGGGTCCTGATGAAGTGAGCTGGAGGAACCAATACAGTCAGGATGCCCTGGAAATGATGGTGCATTGTTGTGCTTACAAAAGAGCTGTGTAACACATGACCACCTGAATTGAAGCCATCCAGTCACAAGTCAACAGATAGCAGTTGATAGAATTCTCAGTAGAAATTCAGTAAGCATGTCCAGTTTTTTTTTTTTCCTATGCGTTTCCAAAAGCTACAGACTAAACCTGGAGTCACTTATATGATACTTAGGAAAACTTTTATCCAAGCACAAAGAAAAGCACACACATTTTTATAATCATCTGCTTCGTCAGGGTAAATAATTCAACAAAGAAATTTGATCAGTATCTCTAGTTTACCAGTACTTTAATATTAGTTTTCTTACAAATTAATATATTTTGTAGTATTTCCAGAAAATCACTGTGGGAGAATATGTACTATAGCATGTATTTCCTGACCTTTTCTTAAATGGCTTTATGTGCTGTTTCCCCCAAATTCTGCTTTCTCTGATTCCTTTTTTATTTAAGCTATAATTATACTTTCTAGTATATTCTGAGTCTATCTTCTAAGCCATCTTAAATTTTTCCTGGAGCAAGGGAGGGAATAAATATATTGTCTCCACTAAATCAGGAGAAAATAAAAATATCCCAGGGGGTCATAATTATGCCAAGAACTCTAAATAGAAGTTTGAGAAGGTAAAATTAAGTTACAATATCTGGGTTGTTTTTATTTTCTTCCTTTGGTGTTTATGAATGTATTCATAACAACTTTAATTTCAGGGGGAAAAAATGCCTGATTTGCTATCGTTGAGGTTTCCTAGTCTCTTAAGAAGTCAGTTAAATATGTTTTCATAATTTATATTCCTGTTTCATAGATTACTGTAAGACATGTGTTTAAGCCTATGGATTATAAAATAGTATTCAGATTCTAGCATGAGTTAAGTAGATCAAATACCTTTAGATTTGTGGATCTGACATGCAAATTATGTGTTGTGTATAAGTTACTAAACATACTGCATGGTTATTGATAAACTTGTTGCTATTTTTTTCCAAATGTTATCAGTGGACTTTTTAAAATTAGTTTGAATTTTGGAATGTTCTGTAATATAATTTCAGCTATTTTGTACATTTAAATATGCCATGTTGTATATGTCTATTTTAAAAATATTGTAAATATCTGCATTTTTAGAATTATGAGAGATTTTCCCCCAAAATGACAGAACTCTCCTCCATACTTAATTGTGACACATTATAAAATACCTGATTTTAAGCTTTTGGATTTTATCTTGTTCTAAAAATTAAGTTGAAACATGCTGAAGATTCCATATAAATAAAATTTTGAAAATAAAATGATGATCATTTGGATTCTTTCTAAATTATTAGCAATATACACATTGAATTGCAAAAAAAAAAAATGCCACATTTTAATTTATCAAAGATTTATTGAGCATCTATTATGTAGAACACTGTAGGGGAAGCAAAGGTGAGTTAATCTTGGTTTCTTCCCACAAGAAGCTTTATTTAGTAAGTGGGAAAACAGATAAAGCCCAACATGAATAGCTAAGACACTAGGATGCAAAAAGACTTCCAGCATAATGGATGGTTATACAAACGAGAGAATATTGTCTGGAATATGAGCAGTGAGATCAGTTTCTGGGGAAAAGAAGCCACCTAGTCAGATTTTTTAAATGGCATTTGGGGGGACAATGCTCCAGAGAGAAATGACTAGCATAGGTATGGAGGTAAGGAATGAGAATGGTGAGAGTTTTGGTTAAAGGGTGGAGTATATGAAGATGTTCGTTAAGAAAGCAACACACACTCTGTCAACTAAAGGCTATCGAAGGTGTAAAGGAAGTGAAAATCTCACCTTAAAAGCAGTATTAACTCATTAATTGATCTCTAACTTTCCAGTCTTTCTAGCATATGCAAAACCTATAAATTTTTTTTAAAACCCAACAGAATCATACTGTATATCTTTAACTTCCATATTTCTCATTGAGGATATCTTTCCATGTTGGTGCATAAAGTCTATTCATCCTTTACAGTAAGCACTTAAGTATTCTGCAGTATATATTTGCCTTAATTTATTTGATCTGTTTTCATTTGAACTTCAGGCTGTTTCCATTTTTCTATTAAAAATAATTAGTTTTCTTCTTTTACACAGTTAATACTTCTCAGAAGAGTCCTAGAAGGTTAGTTGCTAGATCAACTAAGAAGTATGCATCCTTTAAATTTCGTTAGTATCTGCAGAAAAATTTTTTATTCCTATAAGCTAATTTTCCTTATAGTAGTACAGGCATATTCTATCTTGTTTATAGAACCAGTTTGAACTTAGGCACCTAAATGATAGTAATTTAGGTGGCAAAGTACAAGAAATAGTAAATTCAATGCAAGTATTTCTGATTGGGTGGCCCAACCGGGCAGCTCTTCAATAGGTAATTTAGGTACCCAGGTTCCTTTCACATAAGTGTTATCCGTTGGAGGACAAGGGGAACGAAGAAGAGTGGAGGGTCACACACCTAGTACTTAACTCCTTTGGAAATACTTTGGCTTGGAAATACACATTTGTTTGCTATTCCTTTGGCAAGAACTCAACATAACAGTCCCACCTGGATGCAAAGGGAGCTGCTAAATGGAGTCCTCACTGGACGGGTATTTCTGCAAAATTCTGCACTGTGGACAGGAAATATGAATCTTCGTTAGTGACTAGCTATCTCTGCTACAGATGGCTAGGGTGGATTTTGTAAAATATTATAAACTCATCTTTACATGGCCTTTAAACTGTATTTGAAACCCCAAGTTCGTAAAGTTGACATCAAATTTCTTTGAAGCCAGAGCCCTAATATTAAAATAGATAACTTATTCACCTTAATTCAGAGAATGTTAAAGCTGGAAAAAGGGTTGTTCAGGCTTACAGTTCAATATTTTAATAGGAAACAGGTTCCCAAATATGAAGCAAGTTGCCCAAAGTCACACAGCCACATTTGTAGTAAGATTGCCCCTGGAAAGACCCCAGCTCTGCCACCTAACTCAAGTGCTATGGCACATTTGTTTTCAGTGATTTCACATTATTTTTCAGTCTCATCAAGAACAATTCTATTTTTTGTGAGATTCAAATATTGATATAATTTATGTTTTAATTTAAAATGTAATTGTCTTAGAAATGCAAGCTCTTATAAATGCTCAGAACATGACTTTGTGGAACAGTCAACTAAGGAATTACTATTAGAAATGATATAATTAGTGAGACTTCATTATATTTAAGATTAGTTTTACTGGCATTATCTAAGAGTAACAAATCCTCAATGTTTGCATCCATGTCCACAGAGCCTTGTTCTTCAATGATCTTAATGAAAATGTTAATGTCTAAGGCCGCTAGAGGGTGCTGCGTCACAGTGTATCAGCACTACCATTTCAGCCCGGTATTGCTGGCTAGCCTAAGAGGCAGAAAAGACTGCACTTGTAGCTGAATTTGTAAACACTAATACGTTCACTTTTCTAGTTCCTTGACATTGAGTGATCTAGAGATGAGTTTCCTTGTTTTATAGTATCTCTAGGTTAACTATCTTCACTTTGGTTTATAATAGTAATAGCCATCCGTTGATACATGTAACAGCCATATATTTATACATAGATACAATGCTAAAAATGCTTTACATACAGTGTCACATTTAATTTCCACAACAACCTTGCAAGAAGAATCTTACGTACCCCCCCATTTTAAATTTAGCCTTAGTGTTTAAGTAACTTGTTCAATGTCTGTCATGCAGCCAGAAGTGGCGGAAAGAATTCAAATTCATATGTAATTCTAAAGGCAGCTCGCTAAGCTATAATGTTATTGACTTCAGAGCTGGCAGAAATTTAAGGAACAATTTAGTTCAGTCTCCTCACTTTGAGATGGGAGAGCTGATACCCAAGTCCAAGTCACAGATCCAGTCAAACCCAAATTGGGAAGTTAAGGTGTGTGCATTCCTTATCCTGTGACCCTGGGTCACACCTCATGGCAATCCTTGCCTTCTCTGAGCAACAAAAGAAATCCTGCGCTCACAGGTCCTGTGTCATGCTTTACCCAAACATCGTAGATGATGGCAAGGGATTATCTGTTACCTAGACAACAGAAGAAATGGACCCTATGGATAGAAATTTTGCTCTGACATGGTTCTCTAGTCTCTATAAGAACCTCCTGCATTGTCAAAAGTAATTAATCTTCCTGCTTCCAACAGGTCCCCCTCCATCCTCTACCCTGAAGCCAGAGGGATTTTTTTTTCTTTATCAAGCACAAATCTGAGCATATCACTTCTCTGCTTAAAGCTTTTTAATGGCTTGGGGGAGCTTTCTGCACCACGTCCAACACAGAAGCACAGAAGACCCTTACAATGTACCCTTCTCTAGTCTCACCTCCTGCTACTCCTCTTCTGCCCTCAAATACACACACACACACACATGCTCCTGCCTGTGCTTTTCATCCCAGCCACTCAACTCATTTCAACTGCCCATCTTGGATTAGACAAATCCAAAATGGGCAGCTTTACCCCTGCAGGCTCACTCACCCCTTTCCCCATGCGTGGACCACACCTTCCTGGTCCCAACCTTCTTCACAATTCAGCTCAAGCATCACTTCCACCTGAAAGACTGCCTTGAGTCTTTATTCACTTCAGATGGAGTTGACTGGGCCCCTCTCACACCCCTGTTCTTACCTCTCTCGGGGCCAGTCACACTGCCTTCTGCTGGTCTCTTTTCTTTCCTACTACTTCTTTGAGATGGAGCTTCTGAAGGGCTTTGACCCTGCCTTCTCACACTTTGTATCTCCAGTGCCTAGTATACTACCTAGCATAGATTAAGAAGGCACTTAATTGATGGCAGCTTGATGAATGGATAAATAATTGAGTAAGTGAAAGAATGCAAAAAGAAAGAATAGAAGGCAGATTCTTGGGGAAAATCAGTTCTATGACAATCAGATGCTGGATTTCCTGTGAGGAGCAGAAAATAACTGAGGCAGAGCTGTTTGTTCTGAAAAACGAGCCCCAGAGTCTAGGCGTGAGCTGAGAGCCCCAGAGAAGCAGCATCTCTTCATTAGCTTAAGTGCAATGAGCACTTGAGGAGACATGAATCAACTGATTAGCAAGAGCAGCGTACTCCAGGAGATACATTCTCTTGCAATTTTCTCAAAAACACAAAGGCAGGTGAGATTATAACACTATAAACATAATTGCATTTTCTAATCAAAAGTGCAACATAACTTGGGTAATTATGAGGCGTCAGTGGCATTACCACTTTATATCCTGAGTATTTTTATCACTACAAGCTGGTTGGGGGGCGGGTAGCAACTGCTCAAACATTTTCATCCATCACCTTGTGTTCTCTTCTGTGGGGTTGATACATGGAGAAAACAAAATGAAAAAAACAGAAAACAGGCAAAGCGGTAGAATCCATTTAAAGATGACTAAGGCGCTGTTGAAAACAAATCTTGCATTAAAACCAAGCATATAAAACAAGTAATAACCAAAAAATAGAAAAAACCCAATTGGATATCAACTGATAAATGGATAAATTAAATGTGGTCTATCCATACAATAGAATTATTATTATTCAGCCACAGAGAAATAAATAGATAGAAAAAGTGGATTAGAAGTTGCCAGAGTCTCAGGTTGGGGAGGAGAGATTGGGGGAGTGACTTCTAATGGATATAGGATGTCTTTTTGGGGTGATGACATATTCCGGAATTAGCGGTGATGGTGATGGTTGTACAACCTTGTGAATATACTAAAAACCACTGCAGATACTAAAAAACCACACTTTAAAATGGTGAATTTGATGGTCTATGAATTACGTCTAAGAGAGAGAGAGAGACGGAGGGAGAGAGGGAAGGAAGCAGAACCGATTTGACTGAAGGGAGGAGGCACTGGGAGGTCCAGTGGCCCTTATAGCTGGCTCTGTTTATTTCCAATGTCTGTCCAATCTCCCACCCAAGTTTTAAGCTTGACTTCCAGATCCCTGGGGAGCCAAGTAGGAGAAAAGATATAGACACCTCAAAATTGAGCATGTAAACTTTCACCTAATCCTCCCATTTCCCCCAATCCGGAAAGGTTCTGCTTCACCTTTCTCAGAGACTGACCAAGCAGTGACCTCCCTCTTGGAGGTGGGAGGGTCAGTAGCCTGCTGAGGAAGCAGGAAGTCACTAAGATATAACTACATCTTAAACCAACATCTGTGTGTGTGTGTGTGTGTGTGTGTGTGTGTGTGTGTGTGTGAGATGGCATCTCACTTTGCTCCCAGGAGTGCAGTGGTGGGATCTTGGCTCACTGCAACCTCCGCCTCCTGGGTTCAAGGGATTCTCTTGCCACAGCCTCCCGAGTAGCTGGGATTTCAGGCATGTGCCACCACACTCAGCTAATTTTTGTATTTTTAGTAGAGACAGGGGTTTCACCATGTTGGCCAGGCTCGTCTCGAACTCCTGACCTCAGGTGATCCGCCTGCCTCGGCCTCCCAAAGTGCTGGGATTACAGGCGTGAGCCACTGTGCCTTAAACCCACTTGCTACCAGCCAGCATCATCCTAGCCCCATTGGATCCCCCAATTCCAGATGTTCCTGGTGCTACAAATTCTTGAGCTTTGGGGGTTCCACAAAGTAAATCAGGTCACTTCTTGAGGGTCTGCTTCTCCCACTCTCCAGGCCTGCTAAGTCAGATCCCAGGCATTCATTTGTTACTGTCACGTCTCTCAAAACAAAGCCCCACTACCACCCTGCTGTGCTTGAGTGATGATGTTTCAGGGAGGCCGTGGAATTTCACTGTGCATAACCAATCCTTTATCTCTAACCCAAATCCACCATGCTTTTCTGTACTTTCTATATTCCCTTCGATTATTATTATTATTTTAAAGAGACAGTTTCTCTTTCTGTTGCCCAGGCTGCATGCAGTGGTGTGACCATAGTTCACCACAGCCTTGAACTCCTGGGCTCGAGCGGTCCTCCCACCTCAGCCTCCCGAGGAGCAGCGACTACAGGCATGCACCACCATTCCTGGCTAATCTTTAATTTTTTTGTAGGGCAGGGTGTCACTATGCGGCCCAGACCGGTCTTGAATTCCTGGTCTTAAGTGATCATCTTGCCTCAGCCTCTCAAAGTGTTGCGATGACAGGTGTCAGCCACTGTGCTTGCCACATTATTTTTAATAATCAGGAAAAAAAAGCAATGAGAGGGAGACAGATGGAGATATTGGAGGTCAATTGGAAAGACCCCCGGAGCCTGCCTGCAAGCAGGAGCCAGGGCCAGGCAGGAATTGACAAGACTGAGAGGGATGGGAGATGAGGTGCTGTTGGCGGAGATATGGAGTCGGATTCCAAAAACAGGCCAGAGGGTGATCAGCCAGAGTGGAAGTTGCTCTGCTCTTAGGGGAAGGGATTTGTCTTCAGGACATGACCACAGGGCACGTGGGGAAAGACCAACTTTCCAGAGTGTTCAAGTGGGCATGCAGTATAACTGAGGGCCTGACCCAATGGCCAGATGCCCACTGGCCTTGAAAACTGGAACTGCTGGGCACCTTTCACCCTCCTACTCAGACCCAGCTCTTCTGGATATTCTGGGATCTGTTTTGACCTTAGTAGGGAAGGAGTGAGACATAGAACACCTTAGGCTCTGGAGTCATCCCAGCCACAGATTCCTCTAGAACAGGGTTTCTCCCAAACCTCAGGCTGCGGACCAGTAGCAGTCTGTGGCCTGTTAGGTGCTGGGCCACACAGCAAGAAGTGAGCAGTGGTGAGCATTACCACCTGAGCTCCACCTCCTGTCACATCAGTGGTGGCATTAGATTCCCGTAGGAGCAGGAACCCTATTGTGAAGTGTGCATGCGAGGTTGTGTGCTCCTTATGGGAATCCAGTGCCTGATGCTCTGAGGTGGAACAGTTTCAACTCCAAGCCATCCCCTAATCCCTGATCCAGGGAAAAATTATCTTCCACGGATCCAGTCCCTAGTGCCAAAAAGGTTGGGGACCACTGCTCTAGAACTCCCACCCAAATCCTAATAACCATCTGGTGGATAAGGCCCCACCTTAAACCCCAATTCTAGCACCTGTCTACCAGACACACCTCTAAGTCCACATGTTGTTCCCCGCCCCTGGGGCCAACCAGCAGGACCTGAAATCTAAGCCAGCACCCAAACTCTTCCCTGTGACCTGATGCCAGCCCTCGCTAACAGGCCTTGTCAAGTTTCTCCATACCCCTAACGCATCCAGAGCCAAAGTCCTGCTTTATCCAGGCGCATTCATGATCAATAAAGGCAGTTAAAATAGCCGATATCAACTTCACTTCATCCCTGAAGACCTGGGCTGATGACTCAGGAGTAAGAGAAGGAAACATTTCTTACCTGAGACAACTGTTCCAGATTTACCCCCAAATGAATTTCAACCCCAAGGTTAAGCCCAGATCTGATATGTCTTTCTGGAGCACTTAAAAGCCTGATGATTTCTTCTTTATGTCCATAGATACAGTTTTCTGTCACCAATTGAGATCTGATTTACGGAAGGCCTTTTCTTGAGCTTGCTGAGCTGGTTTTGCAGTGTAGATTCTGAAAAGAGATTGGATATCGGCCACAATAAATAAGATCGTATTTTCTCTAATCAGATCTTTTGTTTGTTTTGTTTTGTTTTTTTTTGAGACAGGGTCTCCCTCTGTCACTCAGGCTGGAGTACAGTGGCACAATCCAGCTCACTGCAACCTCAACCTCCTGGGCTCAAGTGATCCTCCAGCCTTCGCCCCCCAAGTAGCTGGGACTACAGGCATATGCCACCATGCCTGGCTAATTTTTGTACTTTCTGTAGAGATGGGGTTTTGCCATGTTGTCCAGACTGTTCTCAAACTCCTGGGCTGAAGTGATCTTCCTGCCTTGGCATCTCAGAGTGCTGGGATTACAGGCATGAGCCATTGTGCCAGGCCTATATTGGTTCTGTATGAGTAACTAATAAAGTACTTTTAGAATGTTAAAGTGGTGATGGGCCAGGGAGTCCTGAGTCTAGTGGGAGAAACAGAGAAGACATGTAAGAAACACACCTTCCAGGCCATTTTTATTCTTTGGGTATTATATATATATATATTTTTTTTTTTTTTCTTTTCTTTTCTTTTTTTTTTGTGAGACAGAGTCTCACTCTGTCACCCAGGCTGGAGTGCAATGGTGCGATCTTGGCTACTGCAACTTCTGCCTCCTGGGTTCCAGCACTTACCCTGCCTTAGCCTCCTGAGTAGCTGGGATTACAGGCATGTGCCACCATGCCTGGCTAACTTTTGTATTTTTAGTACAGATGGGGTTTTACCATGTTGGTCAGGTTGGTCTTGAACTCATGACCTCATGATCCGCCCACCTCAGCTTCCCAAAGTGCTGGGATTACAGGCATGAGATACCACGCCCGGCCATTCTTATGGTATTTACATCAGGATGGCTCAGGTTTAATTCACCTCTGCCACTGCTAGGTGTGTGACCTTGGGAAATCTTTCTGTGTCTCAGTTTCTTCATGTGTATATGGGGTTACTAATAGTACTTAACTTGCAAGGTTGTTGCAAAGATTAAATGAGTTTATACGTGCAAATATATAGAACAGTGCCTGGAAGGGAGCAAGTACTCAATAAATGTTAGTTACTATTAGTGTTGTGTTTATTATTATTACTATTGGTGTTGTTAGTATTCGCCTTTATTATTATTATTATTTTTAGAGATAGAGTCTCACTCTGTCACCCAGCCTGGAGTGTAGTGGTGTGATCTTGGTTCATTGACACCTCTGCCTCCTGGGTTCAAGCAATTCTCATATCTCAGCCTCCCAAGTAGCAGGAATTACATGCCTGTACCACCAAGCCTGGCTAATTTTTGTATTTTTAGTGAATTTAAACTTTTGCCATGTTGGCCAGGTTGGTCTCAAACTCCTGACGTCAAGTGATCTGCCTGCCTCAGCCTCCCAAAGTGCTGGGATTACAGGTGTGAGCCACCACACGCAGCCACTATTCTTAGTTAAATATCATATCAGCAAAGTTTCAGTGTGGGAAATAGAAACCATGTAAATATTTTATGCAAGAAGGGATTTAATACAGGAAATTGGATGCTTATAAAACCAGTGGAAAGGAGGGCAGGTCTGGGTTCTACTCAAGGCCTCCAGAAATGACCACCAGATGCTTCTTACTGTCCAGCTGAGGGAACTGGAACCTCTAAGGCCATCACTAGGGCCTGCTGGAATTAAGAATTTACCACTGCTGCAGTGACCACTGCTGTTTCAGCTGCCTCTGAACGTGGGGAAGCTGTGGTTATGACCACCCAGGGATCAGGAAGCCAAGCAAGCAGCCCTTGTCACCAATGAATGAAGGGGTCCTACAAAGCAGTTATACAGAAAACTCACATCTCCACAGTCCCACTTGCCAGCTTCCCCCTTGCCCCCCTTTTAAATCTCCTGGACATCTAAATGGCAGAACCCAATCATCATGCAGAACGCTGATATTCTGGGACTTGGAATTGTTAGTTTCTAACCATTCCAGCTAGAGGAAGGGTCTGGAATAGAGGTAGAGAGTCAGTCCACACACCCCAAAGGAGGCAGCTGCGTGGGAAGGTCCTGCTAGGCAGAAGGTGTACCCTTCTCCTCAGAGGAGAGTAGAGCACCTGAAGGAGGACTCATTCCTGATTTAGGTTCTCTGGGGAAGGGAATGGTCTCTCAGATCAGATAAGAATAGAGAAGGTGTGAGCAGAGAGGGGACCCTAATAGCTGTCTTGGCCTTCACCATGAAGTTGGGCCTATGCTGTGAGTAGAAATATATCACTTAAGAACGTACTGGAGAATAATCTTATAATGCTTGCTTTTCAAGAAAAGCACAAAAATCAGAAGCCACAAGGAACAAAATGGACACATTTAACCATATATAAAGCTAAACTTGTATACGATAAAAATACAAACAACAGGTTGAAAAAATATATTTGTAATTAAGCAATTAAAATCCATAATATATGAAGAGCCACTTGAAGACAATAAGATTGAAATATCCAATGGCAGCAGGTCACCTACATGCTTTTTCATAGACTGGTATGTGGTACATGCTGTATCTTCTGTCAATGGAGCATTTCCCCTCCAGCCTACCTGGAAACCCTCTATTAATACCTTAACCCTCTTAGTAATGTCTCTTCTTGATGCATTGCCTGATTTTCTCTCTGTGGTGGATACTGAAGTGCATGGCCAGATTGCTTTTCCGGATGGAGGGGCCAGTCTCTCCAGCTGCCAAGACAGCTAAGTCTTGTACCTCTACAGAAAGAAACTGCTTTGCCCAAGGTTATGCCACTTCCCTGGAAGCAACCTGTATCCAATGACTGGTAACTATAGGAGTGCAAATACCTGGAACCCTTGCCTCAATAGGATAACTCAGTAGAGCAATGCCACTCCTAGAGATGCTCATGGGATTGACTATGGCCTCTGTTCAGCTTTTTCTGTGTCCAGACAATCCTGCCTCCCTCACCCCAGACAAGTGTTGTTGCCAAGAGTACTTCCCAATAAAACTCTTGCATGCAAATCTCAGAGTATCAGTCTGTCTCGGAACCTGAACTCTAAAACTCCCCTATTGATGGTTTATAGATTTTCCATAGTGGTATGTGTCAATTTGTTTCACTCATCTTAACAGCATGTCATTGTATAAACATACTACAGTTTAGTTATTCTTCCCTTTTGGTGAAAACGTAGGTTATTTCCACTATTTGTGATGTGACAAACAGTGCTGCTGTTAATACCTTTTGCATCTCTCCATGAGCATGTGTGAGAGTCTCTCTGAGATGTATACCTAGAGATGGAACTGCAGAGCCAAAGGTTTCTGCAATTCCAAGTTTATAGAGATTGCCAAATTTCTGTTTAAAGTTGTATCATCCATAGACACTCCTGTTACCCTTGCATCAGAGTGTCACTTAATATCGTCAGACTTTTAAATCCTTGACAGTCTGATGGGAGGGAAATGGTATTAGATTATTGCTTTAATTCTAACTTATTTGGTGACTGGAGAGCTTGGGTATCTTTTCATTTTTGTGGAGGGTAATGGCATATTCCTTTCCTGGTGGACTATGTAACTAACATCAATAAATGTTACTTACTATTAGTGTTGTGTGTATTATTATTACTAGTGGTGTTGTTCATATACTTGTTTATTTATTAGTGTCATTATTTTTTAGAGACAGAGTCTCACTCTGTCACCCAGGCTGGAGTGCAGTGGCATGATCTCAATTCATTGCAACCTCTGCCTCCTGGGTTCAAACAATTCCTGGGAATGACTTGTTTATTTCTCTTTCTCATTATACTAGGTTGTTTGACTTTTCTCATTGATTTGCAGGAATTTTTTTATATTTGAGTTAGAGATCTTTGGTTGTTCACATGCATTGCAAAATCATCTGCCTGTCTGCAGCTTATCTGTTAATTTTTTTAGACTTCATTTCACATATATAACTTTTTAATTTTGAGAGAGCTGAAAATATTTTTATTATTTACAATATGACATATGGGATTTTAGGTGGGAAGGTCTAATTTCCTATACTAAGGCCCATAATGTTATTTTTATGTATTATTTTTTTTCCCATGTGTGTACTAATTGTCTCATTTGTTGAATAGCCCGTCTTTTTCACTGATTTTTTAAAAAATTTATTTATTATACTTTAAGTTCTGGGGTGCATGTGCAGATTGTGCAGGTTTGTTACATAGGTATACATGTGCCATGGTGGTGGTTTGCTGCATCCATTGCCCCGTCATCTACATTAGGTATTTCTCCTAATGCTATCCCTCCCCAATCCCCCCCACCCCCTGCTATCCCTCCTCTGGCCCTCACCCCCCCCAGACCCCAGTGTGTGATGTTCCCCTCCCAGTGTCTGTGTGTTCTCATTGTTGAACACCTACTTACGAGTTTTTCACTGAGTTTTAATGCCACCTCTAGCATGTGTCAAATTTCAATAGATGCCTGGCTGTTTGGGCTCACTACTTTGTTCCCTTAGTCTGTCAATTTCTGTGAATAATTCCTCACCACTTTAGTTTCCAGAGCTTTATAATAAGTCCTGATCGGTGTTGTAGCAAGTCCTTCACCTTTTTTATTTCCCAAAATTGTTTTTGCTAACCTTGGTCCTCTAATAAATCATGTTAATTTTAGAATCAGTTTGACAAGTATCACCGAAACAATAACGGCCACCAGCTTTGGGGAATTTGACTGGAAATGATTTGAATCCACAGCAAATGTTGACATTTTTAGAGTATTGTCTTCTGATTCATGGAGATAGTATATGTCCCTATCTTTGTTTTTATTTTTCTTTTCAGACAGGGTCGTGCTCTGTTGCCCAGGCTGAAGCCCAGTGCTGCAATTGATAATGACAGGAGGCAGAGAAACTCCAGGCAGAGAGGGGCGGGTTCTTGACAGTACTCCACCTTTGAGCCAAAAAGCCTGAAACCTGCAGCCCAAAGTGAGAACTTCCATCACTGTGTGCCCACTGTCTCCTGATTGGTTCTTTCTGAATAATGTCTTTTTACCAATCAAATGTTACCTTTTCCAAAACTACCTACAGACCACCCTGCTCCCATCCTGTGTCTCTAAAGACCCCAGACTCAGCCAGTAGAGAGAAACAGCTAGACATCAGGAAGAAGCAGGTGAACATCAGGGGGAGGGGCCTTTGACTTCAGAGACAGTGGCTGGCTGGACTAAGCAACTTGACTTCAGAAGAGCGAGGCAGAGAGGTGGCTTGACTTCAGGGGAGAGTGAACTTTCCTTCCTGTCCCCTTTCCAGCTCCCTCCTCTCTGCTGAGAGCCACTTTCATTACTCAATAACATTCTCCACATTCACCATTCTTCAATTTGTCCGTGTGACCTCATTTGTCTTGGGCACTGGACAAGAATTTGGGATGTATCAGGTGTGGGTACCCAAAAAGGCTGTCACACTGGCCCTTTGTCCTCACTGGCAGAAGGCAGCTACCCCATGCAATGAGGCAAAGGGGCCACTAAGCTGGTAGCACACTGCTGTCTGTGGAGCCTACAGAGTTTGCTCCTGCTGGTGCCAAAGTAGCTGGTTCCTGCATCCACTCTCTCCGGTTCCTGCCCCCAGTTCACTTGCACACTCCCTCCCACAAACAGTTGAGCAGGGCAGGCTGAGTAAACAAGGCACCTCTGTGTGAGTCCTGTGAAACAGTCAAGAAAATATCCTGCATCATGATCATAGCTCACTGTAACTCCAAACACGTAGGCTCAAGCAATCTCCCACCCAGCCTCCTAAATGGCTAGGACAACAGGTATGTGCCACCGTGTTCAGCTAATTCTTAAAAATTTTTTGTAGAGATGGGAGTCTTGCTACATGTGGCCCAGACTGGTCTTGAACTCTTGACTTTTTTTTTTTTTTTAAGACGGGGTTTCACCATGTTGGTCAGGCTGGTCTTGAACTCCCGACCTCAGGTGATCCGCCCACCTTGGCCTCCAAAGTGCTTGGATTACAGGCGTGAGCCACCACGCCCGGCCTGAACTCTGGACTTCAAGTGATCCTCCCACATTGGCCTCCCAAAGCTCTGGGATTACAGGTCTGAGTTACAGCACCTGGCCATTTCTATATTTATTATTACAACTTTAATATCGATGTTGTTAATATATTGCAATTAAACTTTATACTTTTATTCATAAGGGTCTTACATATGTGTTGTTGGATTTATTCTTGCTTACCTCAATTTTTGACATTTTTGTAAGTTGTGTCAAAAAAGCTATAATCAACTGTTTGATGCTGGTGTATAGAAATTCAATTGACTTTCATGTATAGATTTTACACATATTAATCTTTATAAGTTCTCATTCATTCTAATAATTTATAGATTTTATGGAATTTTAGAAAATTATATCATCTTCAAATAGCGATGTTTTACTTTCTAATTCTCATCCGTCTTACGTTTTTTAGCTTACCATGTTTGTTGACATTTTATCAAATTAAGAAAGTTCCCTTTTATTCCTGGTTTTCTAAGACTTTTTAAAAGTCCTGAATGACTGTTGAATATTATTAAATACTTATTTTCTGTAATAAATCTCAATCTTCAGAGCAGCACAGATTTATTTATGAACTACGCTAGGATTCTGTCCCTAGTGCGGCTTCCCATGAGTTGCTAGAGATGGGAGCAAGGAAAGCTTTTGATGACTCTCTCACAACCTTCCTAAGATAGGTAACTAGGGAGAAATCTATTAATACACCAGCTCTGATAGATAAATTGGTGGGTGGGCAAGTCATATTCAGAGTCAGGAACTTTTCTGACTTTCATAGAAGAAAGCATCTGCTCTAAGGTTACCATAAGGAAATAATTCCTCCAATTACAGAGGGTAAAAACGATCACAAATGGAGATTATTGACATCCTTGGTACAGAGAACACTGGCCAAAAAGGCAAGACCCAAGAAATGCGAATGAGTTCCCCTTGGACCAAGTGTAGTTCATGGCAACTCTTCCTTAAGTCCTCTAACATAATTTAATCAGATAGAATCCCAACTCCTTTCCATTAGTAAATCTGGTTAAGAGATAGGAAGAGAAGAAAGCCAAGGCTTGCATCCATGAAAGGAAAGCACACAATATAAAACGGGGACCCACCAGGTAAGAGTGAAATAGCCGGATACACATTTTATGTAAGGGAGGATAGAGATCATACTGGTGTTCAGACTTCTGAAGGGGAATGGGACAAAGGGAATGGAGGTGCTTTCTAAAATGAGCCTAATGCCCATAGGAGGACATTCAAGTACATACTTGAATGTAGATGGGCCTTGTGAAGCAGAGGACAGGAATGTGCTCCTACGCATATGGTGAGAACCTCTCATTCTAATTTACGTGGAGCATGGAGCGAAGTAGATCAGGAAGGGAAAGTAGGGATGTGGAGGTAGCAATCTTAGGAGGCAAAACTCCCTGGTGTCATAGTCTCAATACCTGTGCAAAACACTATAAACCTTGTCTAGTGGGAAGCAGATAAGTGGGCAACACAGAGGGAGGCCTAAGGAAATAAGGATGAGGCTCATATTTAAAACGCAAGAAATACGTGTGTGTTTTGCTTCATCCAGACCTGTAGGGAATCTGGGAAAATATCACTACCCAGTTATACACTGCCTCACATGTGAGAGCTTCTCTCCAGGGAAAGAAATTGAGGAAGGGGACTTGGTTTATGTCTTGTGGAAGATAACAGATATAGGTAATTCTCATTATTCACAATACTTCCATTCTATTGAATCACTATGAACACTGAATTATGAAAATTTGCTCCTACAGGATATACAGAATTAGGCTCCTATGAGCCTCTAGTCACAGAATTTTCATCAATCTGTCAATACATAACCTAATCTTATGCACATTTTTGTTTAAGGACATCTTATTTAATATATATTGCTAATTCATTAACATTAAACTCATGGTCAACAGCAAAATAATTCATGCCTTCATGAAATATATTTACTACCCATAATTTTCCATAAGGCACATCATAGCCTTCTTGCATATAGGAACACTAGACAATACTTCAGCCTCTGTTTGGGGGTCACTTTAAATAGCAACATCAATAGAAAGCGTAAAATACAAAAAGCATGGCACTCAAGACTTCTCTATTTATGTGTTGTTTGCTCTGCCTGGAATTTTATCCCTGCTCTGTCTTCCTGACTTAGTTAGCATCAACTTCTCTCACGATATTCCACTGACTTCTCATTTCCCAACACAGGACTAAGCTCCGGCAACATTGGACTTGTCGCCACTGCTTACTTCTTAAAAGTGAAATTGCTGTTTTCTTTCTTTTCCACAAGAGGAGGTGCTCCTTGAGGGCTGAAATGGCTCATCTCTATCTCCAGGGTCTAGCACAGCATCTGTCATATAGTAAGTGCATAGTAAATGTTGGATGGATGGATGGATGGATTGATAGATAGATGGATGGATAGATGGATAGATACATGAAGGAATGGATACATGGATGGATGGATACAATTGTAATTTTTATAATTACCTTTTCCAAGGGGTCTGTTCAGAATTATAATCATCATCATCTAACAGTTTTGAGAGCTTACTATAGGTATGCTCTATTCCAAAGGCTTTGTATGCATTACCTCCTTTAGTTATCACAAAACCCCTATGAGGTAGGTCCTATTGTTTACCTTATTCTATAGGTGAGGATACTGAGGCTCAAATGGATTAAGAAACTTGCCCAAGATTATCCCTGGGATTGGGGCTGAACTAGAACTCTCTCTCAGGCCTGTCTGCTATCAAGGAGCATGATTTTATCCACTTTTCTATGCTGCCTCCACAATTTTCAAATGATTCATTTATTCAATCAATTTAACAATTTCCCTATTGTTAATTAGTATCAGGCATAATTTTAGGTGCTGGGAATACAATAGAGAATACAACAAAGTCCCTGTTTTCACAGATCACACATTCTGAAGACAGGAAAACAGATAATGAATAAACCAATAAATATATAGTGCATCAGGTACTAGAAAGTGCTATGAACAAAGATAGAGAGTATGATAGAAAGTGCTATTTAAAGAGTAGATACATAGCTATATAACTAACTATCTCAGACTAGGTTCCCTAGAGACATACTCTGAGTCTGAGATTGCATGCAGGTTTGTTGGGAGGTACTCTCAGGATATTTAACTACAAGGAAGTGAAAACAGCAGGACTGGGCAGAGGAAG
This sequence comes from Ateles fusciceps, assembly GCA_036589455.1. Classification (NCBI taxonomy): domain Eukaryota; kingdom Metazoa; phylum Chordata; class Mammalia; order Primates; family Atelidae; genus Ateles; species Ateles fusciceps. The sequence goes on along the minus strand of JAZHEH010002507.1, from coordinate 15,477,966 downwards.
AAGCTGAACTGCAATATAATTGCAACTGAGCCCTCAGCCCATCCTACAGTGGGCCCTGCAGTTGAGAGGATCCTTCAGAGTTGTCCAAATTGAGGCAAAAAGGGCAGGGACTTTATATCCGGGCATCAGCCTGGTGGTGATCCTTCGCCATTGCTTGGAGAGAGTGAGACAGCTCCCCTCTGGCCAAAGGCAGTGCCCAGTAAGGAGCGTGTTTTGAAGTCTTGAGTGTTGTTTCTGGATAGTTCCTGTCAAGCCTTTCTTGTAGAGTTGTTAGCTAATGCCAAAGAATTAACTGCCTAAGCCTCCACTCTCCATCTTTATATGCTAGAATAATAATACCTCTGTCAAAAGGGCTGCTAAGAGGATAAGAATAATAAAATGCTGACAAATGACCCTAAAGAAAAATAAAGGAGATTAAATGAAATAAGGAAATATTGACTGCGGAATAGTACAGATCACGTATGGAAAAAATTGATCTTGCACAGCCTGAACTGATGTGAAAAGAAAAGACATATGAGAAAAACAAGGGATACAACACTGTATCCTATGATGCCATTTATCTTTAAAAGGGATCTATTTGTATCTATATAAAAAGATAAATGGAAAGACATAAACCAGAGTGTTGACTATGGGTGCAGGAGTTAGCTGGGGGGCTGGGAGAGGCAGACAGAGCTGGAGTAGAGGTAGGGCTGGAACTAGGCTTGTTGGATGCGGGAAGATGGGTGAAGATGGGCATAGAAGGGGTTGCAGCAGATGTGAGCAGTGCATGGCAGCACAGAAAACAAGTTTGGGCAGGACTTTAGAGATAATTTGCAGATTTGCTTATGTTCTGGAGTCAGAATATCTGAGTTCGGATCCGTGCTCTACCACTAAATATGTAATAGCTCCATTTAGTGGAGCAACTTGGGCAAGTCAATGTCTCTGAATCTCAGTTTCTTTATCTTTTAAATGGGGCATGATAATACTCATTTTAAAGACCTGCTGTCAAGATTAGACATGATTGTTTCTGACACATATTCACAGGAGCCACTGTCATTAGGCCTAAGGGGCCACCTGGCATTTCTTCCCCTTCTCAACAAGGAGCAGGGAGTCAGAAGAGCTTCCCTGGCTCAACATAAACACTCCAGGATGAACCAGCTCTCCAAATGAGCAAGATTTCTGTATGCTTCCACACAGATAGAGGAGCAGTCAATTCACCTAGAACTCCTGGTAAAATAGTGATTCACTTAGTTTTTTAAAAATTTTCATTATAAAGGTCAAAAAATAACAGATGCTGGCAAGGTTGTAGGGAAAAAGAACACTTATACACTGTTGGTGAGAGTATAAATTAGTTCAGCCATTGTGGAAGACAGTGTGTCAATTACTTAAAGACCTAAAGACAGAACCATTCAACCAAGCAATCCTATTACTGGATATATATCCAAAGGACTATAAATAATTCTGTTTTAAAGACACGTGCACATATATGTTCATTGCAACACTATTCACAATAGCAAAGATATGGAATCAACCTAAATGCCCATCAGTGATAAACTGGATAAAGAAAATGTATATATACACAATAAAATACTATGCAGCCATAAAAAAGAATGAGATCATGTCCTTTGCAGGGACCTGGATGGAGCTGGAGGTCATTATCCTTAGCAAATTAACACAGGAACAAAAAACCAAATACCACATGTTCTTACTTATAAGTGGGACCTAAATGATGAGAGCCATGGACACGTAGAGAGGAACAACACACATTGGGGCCTTTCAGAGAGTGGGAGAAGGGCAAGGATCAGGAAAAATAACCTATAGGTACTAGGGTTAATACCTGGGTGATGAAATAATCTTTACAACAAACCTCCATGACCCAAGTTTACTTATGTAACAAACCTGCATTAGTACTCCTGAACTTAAAATTTAAAAAAAAATTTCATGAACTGATACATGTACATACTTAAAAAAAAAATCAGACTTATAAGGAAACCCAATTCCACACTCTAAAGGAAACCTCAGTTCACTCCTTAAGCTGTCTCACCAGTTATCTCATATTTCTAAACAAATGTGCTTCTTTTGATATTTTCTATTTTGTCAAAATTAGATGTCATCTATTATCTTTCTATGATGATCCTTGCCTTAGCATTCTTATATAATCTCCCATCCCCCACCTGTCCCATATCATTTTAAAAATTTAATTGGAAATGAGGGTTATACTACAATGACTATGTAAATATAGTTCTTTAATTTTGCTCAGACTGTTCATCAGATCTTCCATCTACCTATGCTTCAATTATTGTTTTCCAAAACTCTCATATCAGACTCTTTAATTTATCTCATTGCCTTCTCTTTTGTTTCAACTTGGAGACCTCTCTAGGAGCTCTGTCTTCCTACTGTAGACTAGACAGGCTGCCCTCTAATGCCTATTGCACAGCTGCCCTCTGGGGAATTCTCTTTCTTGCCCTCCTGGGCAGGATCCTCTATTGCCTGAATTTCATGTCTTTTTCTTTCCCTAGTTTTGCTGTAGTATACCATTTAAAAAGAAGATTGGAGTGTGTGAGTCCATATTCACGCTGCTGATAAATACATCCCTGAGACTGGGAAGATAAAGAGGTTTAATTGGACTTATAGTTCCACATGGCTGGAAAGGCCTCAAAATCATGGCAGGGGTGAAAGTACTTCTTACATGGTGGTGGCAAAAGAAAATGGTAAGATACGTTGCAAAATGCTTATTGCTGTTCTAATATAAAAAATCTTTTCAGGGCCAGCAACTGTGCCTAGATCCTCCTAGCCTTCTGAGTGTCAGTACTTTCTCCAGTGACTTGAACAGAGCCTGACATATAGTTGTGTCTCTAATACATAGTTACTGAATGAAGGTCAGATGTGGTATTATAAATCAGTGGGGGAAAAAACATTAATAAATGGTCCTAGGACAGTGCCTTATTCACACACATACAAGCAAATAAACAAAATTAATTCCCTAATTTACCTCAGTTATAAAAACAAATTCCAGATAAAGAAAATAACCTTTAAAACTTTTGAAGACAATATGTTTATGATATTAGAGTAGGAAAAGATTACTAAAATAGAACATAGTGCATAAATCATAAAGGTTGATAAATGAAACTATTAAATGCAAAATTTTGTGCAAGACACCAAAGATACTTGTCTTCATCCATTTGCTAGTACTATAACAGAATACTTGACACTGGGCAATTTTCAATGAGCAGAAATTTATTTAGCTCATGATTTGGGAGGCTGGGAAGTCCAAGAGCATAGTGCCAGCATCTGGCAAGGGTCATCCCATGGTGGAAGGGCAGAAGGTACAAGTGAGCACAAAGAGCAGAGAGAAAGGTACCAGGGGCCAGACTTGCTTTATAACAACCCAGTCTCATGATAACTAACCTGCTCCCATGATGACAACATTAATCCATTTGTGACCCAATCACCTCTTATAAGGTCCCCCCCTCCCAGCACTGTGGCATTACGGATTTTTTCCAGCGTATGAACTTTTTTTTTTTTTAATTGTCAAATGCTTAGCTGGTTTGAGGTTTCTTTTTTTTGTTTTTATTGCATTTTAGGTTTTGGGGTACATGTGAAGAACATGCAAGATTGTTGCATAGGTACACACATGGCAGTGTGATTTGCTGCCTTCCTCCCCATCACCTATATCTGGCATTTCTTCCCATGCTATCTCTCCCCTACTCCCCACCCCCCCCACTGCCCCTCCCCTATTTCCCCTCAACAGACCCCAGTGTGTGATGCTTCCCTCCCTGTGTCCATGTGAGCTCACTGTTCAACACTCGCCTATGAGTGAGAACATGCGGTGTTTGATTTTCTGTTCTTGTGTCAGTTTGCTGAGAATGATGGACTTTTAGAGGATACAATCAAACCATTACATTCCATCCCTCTCCCCCACAAACAAATTTATATTTTCAGAATGATGATCTCAAAAGCCTTAACTCATTCCAACATCAACTCAAAGGTCCAAAGCCTCATCTAAATCAGATATGGATGAAACTCAAGGCATGATTCACCTTGAGGTTAATTCCTTCCAGCTTTTTTGCCTATGAAATTAAACAAATAATCTATTTCCAAACTATAATGATGGGACAGGCATAGAACAGATACTCCCATTCTAAAAGGGTAAAATAGGCAAGAACGAAAAAGCAACAATCCCCAGGTAAGTCCAAAATCCAACTTGAAATAACATTAAGGCTTAAAGATGGAGAATTATCTTTGTTGACTTCATGTCCTACATCCTAGGCTTACTAGAGTAGGGGTTAAAACCCCAAGACCTATGGCAGCCCTAGCCCCATGGCATTTCTGGGCTTACACTGGTAACTCTACAGTTCTCGGGTAGTCCTGCACCCATGGTTCACTAGGCATTACCCTAGTGGTGACTCTGTGATGGCTTCGCTCCCATGGCTCCATTAAGCTTGTCCTAATGGAGGCTCTTCTATAGTGGCTCCTCCCTATGACAAGTCCCTGCCTGGGCCCCCAGCTCTCTGTGATATACTTTAAAATCTAGGTATAGGAAGCCATGTCCTACCACTCTTGCATTCTGTGTGCCTGCAGACCTAGCACTATGTGCACACTGCCAGGATTTGCCACTTGTACCTTCCAGAGCTGTGGGTCAAGCCACACCAGTGGTGGCTTGAGCCATAGCTGGGGCAGCCAAGAGCGCTGCCCAAGGAAAATGCAGGAAGCAGAGACCCAAGGCAGCCATGGGCAGTGAGCCCATGGAGGGAACCCTAAGCCCATTCCCCAGAACCATTCTGTCTTCCTAGAGCTCTTGGCTTGGGATGGGAGAGAAATCCTTGAAAATTTCTAAAATGCCTTCTGGGTCTTTCTGCCATTGTCTTGATGAACAGAGCTGTCTTCCTTCTATCCAGGCTAATCTCTTTAACAAATGGTTGTTTGATTTCATCCTTGCACACTTTTTTGTTCTTTACGTGACCAGGCTGCAAATTTTTCAAATCTTTCTGCTCTGCTTCCCTCTTAATGATAAATTCTGTCTTTAAACTATTCCTTTCTTATAATATCTTACTGTAAGTGGTTAAAGTAGCTGGGCAGGGTCGGGTGTGGTGGCTCATGCCCGTAATCCCAGCACTTTGGGAGGCCGAGGCGGGAGGGTCACCTGAGGTCAGGAGTTTGAGAGTAGCCTGGCCAACATGGTGAAACCCCGGTTTCTACCAAAAATACAAAAATTAGCTGGGCGTGGTGATGGGTGTCTATAATCCCAGCTACTCGGGAGGCTGAGGCAGGAGAATCACTTGAACCCAGGAGGTGGAGGTTGCAGTGAGTCAAGTTCATGCCACTGTACTCCAGCCTGGGTGACAAGAGCAAAACTCTGTCTCAAAAAAAATAAAAATAAAAATAAATAAATAAATAAATAAATAAAAGTAGCTGGGCAGTAGCTTGAATGCTTTACTGTTTAGATATTTCATCTGCCAAATAACCTAATTCATCATTCTTAAATGCCACCTTCCATAAAGCCCTTGGGCATGGACACAGTTCAGGCAAAGTCTTTGCTACTTTATAACAAGGATGGCCTTTGCTCTAGTTTCCAATACCTTATTCCTCGGTTCCATTGGAGACCTCATCAGAATGGCCTTTACTGTCCATAGTTCTATTAACATTTTGGTCACAACTACTTAAGTAATCTCTAAGAAGATTCAGACTTTCTTGATTCATCTCTTCTGAGCCCTCACCAGAATCATCCTTAATGCTCTGTTTATAGCAATACAAGCTTTTACTAACTTGCTCTTCCAAATTCTTCCCACCTCTACCAATTACCCAGTACCAAAGCTGCTTTCACAATTTCAGATATTTTTATAGCAACAACCCCCTTTCCTGGTACACATTTGCTCTCTTGGTTCATTGTATGTTGCTACAAAAGGATAACTGAGACTGAGTAATTTATAATGAACAGAAATTTATTTAGATCATAGTTCTGGAGGCTGGGAGGTCCAAGAGCATAGCACCTACATTTGGCAAGGGTCTTCCCATGGTGAGAAGAACAAAGGTGGAAGTGAGGACACAAGACAGAGGCACAAGGGTTAGGACTTGCTTTGTAACAACTTGCTCATGATAACTTAACCACGCCCACCATAACAACATTAATCCACTCGTGAAGGCTCTACGCTCATGACCCAATTACCTTTTAGTAGTCCCCCACCCCTGCCCCCTGTGCACACACACACACATACACACACACACACACACACACACACACACACACAACACTATTGCTTTGGGGATTAAGTTTCCAACATACGAACTTTGAGGAAACATATTCAAACCATAGCAACACTTATCATAGGATATTTTCAAAAACTTCTCATACACTGGAATTTGAAGATCATATTTGTCGATCTGATAGACTTTGATTCTAAATGTAACCTTGCCATTTACTAGATATGTGACCTTGGTCAAAGAATTTAACATCTCTGAATTTAACTTTCCTCTTCTGTAAAATGAGAATAATATCATTTTGGAGCATTACATTATGTGATAAATGTAAAGCTTTTAACAGTGTGCATGATTCATTTTAAATGCCCAATGTGTTAGGTGTGGTGGTTTTTGGGATAAATGTGCTACACTCTCATCCTTCACCTTTGAAGGACTTACAACCTATTGGGCAATTAAGACAAATAAGCAGACACCTAACTATAGGGGGACAAGTGCTGTCACAGTTCTCTTTACAGTGACCTCTTATAGATCAAGAAGTAATCCACCCCCAACTTGAGGAGGCACCCATTGACCTCCTGCATCAGTCCCATTCCTCAGGGCTCTCTCATAGCACTCCTGTTATCAACATGCACTCTCTTCTCAAAGGATCTCATCCACACCTATAGCTATGCTGAAAATTCCAAAAATTTTATCTCCAGCCAAGATATGACACATCTACTTGAATGTCTAATGGACATCTCGAAGTCAGTATGTCAGCAACTAACCTCTTAATCTTTTTATGTCCCTAAATAAACTCATTCTCCACATTGACTCAGCTCAACAAATGTCTCTTAATTCACTCAGATACTGTAATTACTTATGACAGAAACTCAGGGCCATTTTTGAGAACTCCTCCTTTATTTATTGCCCAAAACACATTCACTCTCCCATCAAAATACTTCTTAATTTCATCTATTTCCTTCTACCTCCACTTTAACCATTCTGGTCTAAACCATCATCTCTTTCCTCGATTTGTACCGTAACTGTAACCGGGTTTTTCTCAGATGCCGGTGATCATTGTGGGTTCTTGGCCTCCAGCCTCTTAAGGAATAAGCAATGGGGCCACTGCAGATGGACCGTATGCTCATAAAGTGAATATCGGACCCAAAACAGTGTTGCAGAAAGGTGATTTTATTTAGGTAGAGAAAAGAGAAGGAAAGGAGAAGAGAAAGGCTTCCACAAAGAGTGTGTAAGGAGATTCCAGAGGGGGAAAATCCTGGAGGGAGCTCCCACTGTGTGGGAGGGGATTCCAGAAAGCTGGAAAATCTGGTGCAGGTGAGGGAGCATGGACTTTTATTCTGGGAGGAACCCCCACCTTCTCCAAGACCCTGGGCCAATGAAAGAAGTTCCTTAGAACTTCCGCTGGAGTGATTGACTTTTAGTTTCTTCCCCGCATCCGCGAAATTCAAACATAAACCGTTGAATCTCCCGGATGGAGAGAGATGGGAGAGGGGCATGGCGCTGGGAAATTCTTGCCCTTAAGGCTACGCCCCCTTCATGGACCTGGAAAGAGGACACATTCCCTCATAACCACCAGACAAGCCTCCCTGAATCCCCTATTACCCCTCATCCCTTTCTGGTTCTTCATTCTAAATCTTTAAATAAGCAAATTTCATTGACTTTTTTTTTTTTAATGAAATCCTCTTTCATGAAAGAGGATTCCCATTGTACTTAAAATCTAAATCTCTTACTATGGTCCATAGGCCAAGGATCACTGGGCCTTCACCCATCATAATTGCCTTGTTTCATCCTCTTTGTTCATCAGCCTTCAGTGATATGGGTCTTCCCTAATTTCTGGAACACACTAAATTCTTCATACCTCAGGCCATGGGTGCATGCTATTCTCTCTGCCTTGAACAACCCCAGCCTCCTCCTTTGTCTAGCCAGCCCATCTCATTCTTTCAGGTCTCTGTAAAGTTTCCCTGTTGCCCCTATCTAAATCAGATATTTTAAATTTCAAATCATCCCTTCTTATTCCTTCTCCGTTTATCTATTTTAAAATATCTATTTATTTGTATGATCATTGTATATGTTTATCTCACCTAAGAGACTAAAATTCCTATAAGGATAGACACTATGTCAATTTTGTTGAATGATAAAATCAAAACTATTATTGTGTGCTTTGCTAGAGCTTTTTTTTTTTTTTTTTTTTTTTTTGAGACATAGTCTCACTCTATCGCCCAAGCTGGAGCACAGTGGCATGATCTCAGCTCACTGCAACCTTGGCCTCCTGGGTTCAAGCCATTCTCCTGCCTCAACCTCCTGAGTAGCTGGGACTACAGGCACGCACAACCACACCCGGATAATTTTTGTATTTTTAGTAGAAATGGGGTTTCACCATATTGGTCAGGCTGGTCTTGAACTCCTGACCTTGTGATCCACCCACCTTGGCTTCCCAAAGTGCTGGGATTACAGGCGTGAGCCACCATGCCCAGCCTGCTAGAGCTTTTATATTGAGCATATTTTATTTACTAAGCATAGCAGTGGCTTAGTTATTATCCCAGCTGCACAGAAGATTTTTATATTGCATTTTATAAATATATAGATTTGGGGACTTCAAAGCCTATTGAATTAGAACCTTTTGGGGGCGGAGCCCAGAAATCTGCATTTTTAACAAAGTGCACAAGTGATTCATTCCTATTTAGTTAGCCTATCTCTGATGCTTTAAACCAGCTAACCTTCAGAAAAGTTCCCAAGATTGGAAACAAAAAGACATGGGTTTGAATTTTACTTTGTAAATCACTAAGTAAGGAATTTTGGAAAGTCATTTAAGATCTCTGATATTCAGTTTCTATGTTTGGAAATTTGGAGTAATAAAAATATCTGCTTCAAAGTACACCTGTGAAGCTCCAATGCACAATATGTCTTAAAACACTTCATAAACTTCATATTAAAGAAATGTTAGAATTTTTATTCGTTAATGATCCCTTCTGTACAGGGCTTGCCTCATCATTTCTGACAATCTACCTGGTGCAGCCCACACTTCTCCAGTGAGATAGGATCCCTTTCCCCGTACTTCTGAAGAAGGACTGATAATAATTCACTGAGCGTTTTGCTTTTTTAAAGTTCCGGGCCATCATTACTTAGACCCACATCATACCATACCCACAGTCTCACTAGCCCATTGGCTGCTGGGGAGGAAGCAGCTCAGGCTTATTAGATAACCTAGTGCAAATATCAAGTAAGACGTTGGATAAGTAAGTCTTGAAGCTCAAGGAAGAAGCTGCAGGCTGAAGAAGTGAATTTGGAGTTATCAAATGTTATTTAAAGCCATGAGGCTGGAGAGGGTATGGTGAGAAGACATCAGAGGATTGAGACATGGGAAAGCAACGATCATCAGGAGAGGATGGGTCTTTTCCTCTTCTAATGACTGTACATTCTCCTCCAATGATTGTAGTTCTTCCTGGAAGAGGAGACACATCCAGAGAAGGAGATTGAGAAGGAGTGCCCAGTGAGGTGGGAGAAAACCAGGAGAGGGTAGGGAACTGAGAGCCAAGAAAAGAAAGCATTTTAAGTCACTGTGCGAAGTGTTACTCCTTTGAACAGAGTATTTAAATCTATTATATTTCTTGTTAATACTGAGGTTTTTGGACTTCTTTCTAACATCTTATATTCCTATTTACCAATCTTTTTCCTTTGCTTATTTATTTCTCATCTCATAGAAACTCAATGTGTAACTGTTTTAGGGGGAGTTTAATTAGTTGGGTATAAATATAATTTTTTTTTTCTAGAAGTTGCTTCCAAACTATGCTGTTTTGATACCCTTCTCCCACTGGGTAGTGGCTCCCTTAATGGCACCTTGGCCAGATTACTTAATTTTCAACAACTTTTAGTTAATAGTATAATCTATTTTTAAAACTTCAATTTTGCTTATTTAAAAGAATCTTTGTCCAAACGGCATACTTTTTGTTAAAAAATTTTAAGGAATTTTCAAACATGCACAAAACCAGAGGAATCCTATTCATGTTCAACTTTGATGTCATATCAAGTGCAAAGTTCTCCTCTTATAGTGGCTGGATAAGGATGAGCTGGAGGCCCATCATGCCCTACTGTCAAGGGGCTCATTCTCAGCTGCCTCCTCAACGATCTGTGCTCCCTCTGGAGATTCGATCATGTCATTCACCTTCTCACCACACTGATGTCATGAATCCCTCTGATGCCTGCAGCTAGAACTCTCTTCAACCTCTATTCTGTCCTGGGCTTGGAAAGATCACAGCACCCCTTTGCCATATATCTTTTAATCCACTTTCCATACCTCTCAGGAACTTGCAGCAGGGGTGGGAGCAACAATCCCAGACTCTGATCCCATGGCAGTGCCCACTCCCTCCAATTACTCTCCAGCTCTCTCTTCTTTCTCCTTTTACTCTATACCCTCTCTTATTTGTAATGTCTTTATTTAAGGGAGATTTATTAAGTGCCTACTATGGATCAGGCACTTGGATCAAAGCGGGGAACAGGTGGTCATGACACTAAACTGTGATGCTGCCTTATACATTTTATAAACTGGAATACTCAGTTTTTAAATTCAATTTAGATGTCATCTCCCTCCAGGAAGTCTCTCCAGATTCTCCAGGCTGGGCTAAGAACCCTCCCGTGTACTCCATTCACATCCTGGCATGTCTCTCCCAGAACACCCTGTATAATGCCTTACCACCTGTTTACATGCCTGTCTTCCCTGTAGTAAATGGTGGGCCCCTGAGGGGCAGGGATTGTCTCATTAATGTCTTAATCCCAAGCTCAGTTCCTAGTGCACAGCTGATTAAATAAAAGCTAAATAAAAGACTAATTGAATACATTTTCTTGATTAAGTCCTTCCGAGGAGAGTCCTCATGAATAACCCTTCTGAATGATTTGAGAAATAAGTCGATGAAGACGCAAGCCAAGTATCACCTCTACTACTGATAGATGCTATGTCGGAGGATGTAGCTTAGTTTGAAGGCCAAGTGGGTCAGCCAGGGAACCATGGCATTAGTCAGACATCCACCCAGGTGAGGGGGCACTGGAAGGGAGAATCAGCGGAGTGTACGCTCCCCGTGGGCAGGCTTACTCCTAAGAGCAAGATGGTTCCTTCTTGGAACAGAAACATCAGGCATCAGCAAGAAATGTTCCCTATTATTGACCGTATTGTGCCAAGCACTGTGCTAGACTCTGCATCAGTTAGCGTAATCTTTCCTAAAGCAGAGAGAGGTGGGTATCATTCCCATTCTACAGAAGAGGAAGCCAGGGTTCATAATGGGTAAGGCGCTTTTCTGAGATTACAAATCGAGGAAGTGGTAGAGCCTGGTTCAGTTGTGTTCTTAGTAATTATAGTTGATCCTAAGCCAAGGATTGTTGAGGGGAAATAATAATTATGGTTGAGATCTATTTAGGTGCTTACTGTGGGCTAGGCATGGGTTTAACATTACCACATTTAATCTTCACAACTACCCTATGAAGTAGGTCGTGGTTATTATTATTTCATTTTTGGAGATGGGGCAATCTGGGCCAAGCTCACACAGCTCAGGGCTGGGACTCACCCCAGGATCTATCCTCCGCAGCCTTGATTTTCAAACATTTCCCCCTTGCCTCCTGACTCTCTTACCATCCCTGCCTTGGGTAAAACGTCAGCAAATGAACAAACTACGCCCAACCACTGGACATCTTTGCAGCCTCTAAGACAAAAAGCTCATTTCTAGAACAGAGATAAAATTTCCAAGACTGGGCTGGAATCTTGTCAGCTGTGGGATTCAGAAGAGTGAGTTCTCCATTTACTTACCCTCTAAGGGGAAACAATAGTTCTCTCACAGAGATTGACTGACAGGAAGACAAGTGAATGTGCTTCTCCACTAGAAAACACGTGAGGAGGCTGGGTGTGGTAGCTCATGCCTGTAATCCCAACACTTTGGGAGGCTGAGGCAGGCAGATCACCTGAGGTCGGGAGTTTGAGACCAGCCTGGCCAACATGGTGAGACCCCGTCTCTACTAAAAATACAAAAATTAGTGGGCATGGTGACACACGCCTGTAATCCCAGCTACTCAGGAAACTGAGGTTGCAGTGAGCTGAGATCATGCCACTGCACTCCAGCCTGGGTGACAGAGTGAGACTCCGTCTCAAAAGAAAAAAAAAAAAAAAAGAAAAAACACTTGAAGGCGTTAAAGGATTTGGTGAGGTGACCTCTCAGATCTCGGGGTCTTAGGCAGGAAGCAAGAGAGATCCTCTTGTTCCCTTAGAGGGTGGGTCCTCTCTGGGTGTTAGTTTTGGCCCAGCAAGTCTGCTCCCAGGTGTCTTGCCCATGTCTAAAACTGGAAAGGATGCAGAGGGTTCCTGCCTTAGGGATTACACCAGGGTCCTGTGATAGAAAGTGAAGGACAAACCTTAGACTGGGGATGGGCTGGGCAGTGGGAGGGGCTGGGGGCGGGGCCCAACTGCTTCCAGAGAACACAAGAGCTCACCTCATTCTCCCAACAAACCTGAAAGGCCAGTATTATCTCTGTTTCTCAGAAGATAATAAAATCAAACAAAACAAAACAAAACAAACAGGCGGTGTGAGGAAGTGAGTGGGAGGGCTGGCGGAGGACTAGAAACGGAGTGAGGGAGTCACCCCCTCCCACTCTGCAGGTGGCCCCGTTCTATCCTAGACGTGTCCGCTCCTCTGTCCACACAGGGGAGAAGTGGATTCCAGATGTTGGCGGTTCAGGTGCAAAGTTGCTAATAGTGTGCTCACTTATAAGGTAAAAGGCTGAAGGCTGCCTGAGGTCTACAGCTGGTGGGTGGTAGAGGAGAGGCTGGAATTCAGGCTGGCCTGATCCCTACACCAGTGGAGTCTCTTCTTCTATGTTGTTACTTAAAGTGTTACCAGGAGCAGCGGCTTCAGTATCCTCAGAAAGTTTGCTAAAAATGAGTAACCTCAGGCCTCTCCGCAGTCCTCTTGGTCAGAATCTTCATTTTAACAAGATCCCCAGGTGGGAAGCCCTGTCCTACACCACCTCTGTGTTACCCCTCAGGTTCTCTTCTACCCAGCACTGGAGGGTGTGTCCCTGTCCTCACCACTTTAGCCCTGGTCCCTCCTGCAGCATGCACAATTCCCGCTGCTCCTCTGATTCTGTGCCAGGCACCTGAGACTCTTGGCTCCCCTTCTTGCCCTGTCCCCCACTCCAGCTGGTGAGCCCCTCAAGGGTATCAGAGTGTGGCATAGCGTGTGGCCCACACAGCAAAAACAATCCCTTACGTCTCTCTGTTGTTGCCTACAGACCTGATCTCCTTCTGATCTTCACAGCAACCCTTCCAAGCAGATATCGTTATCAAAGTAAATGAGAGACTTACCCAGGTTTTCAGAGCTGGTTTAGCTCAAGTGAAAGGCTCCTCCCAATGTTTCCTTCCTTCCCCTTCCACTCACAGAAGGAAACCCCATTGCCAGTTTAGAGGTACTGTAACATGAGTATGGTACTTTTTTTTTTCTTCTTTTTTAAGGACAGCATGAAGTTATTGCAGGAATCAGTCTGCTGGGATTCCCTCTGGTGGGCACATAGCTTGGTGCATCTGGGAGAGTGGCCAGTCAGTAGGCAGGCTTTCTTCCATGGCTGTGATCCTCTCTTGGGAAAGTTAGCTCAAGCATGTGAGGCACTGAACTCAGTAAGCTGCAACTCCAGTTGTTCCCTGGGTGTCAGTTTCCCCATCGGGAAAATGAAGATGTTCTGCTGGAATTAACTGTTTCAAACTGTGGTCCATAGACCTCTGGGAATGGCACTTTGAATCTGCACCAGCTTTGGGTTAAAGCAGAAAAGAAAAGGCAAATGAATAAGTGTTGCCCTTGATTTCAAAAACAGCAGTCAACTTTTCCTCCACTTTACATAGTAGGCTTCCTTATGAAACTTTCTCTAAATATATATACATATATAGCCTAAAATAATTTTGAAAACCATGCGCTAAATATCTGGGGTCTCTCCCAGCTAGTCTAGACTAGAATTGAGGCCTGATTCTTGTGACTTGGAATTTATTAAATGGGGCACTAGACAAATATTTGTTGAGTGCCATCCTGTCATTTACTGAGTGACATGTCCTAATCTCTATGCTGTTCTCTTGGCCACTGGAGGGAAAATAGACCAGGGGGAATGAAGGACAGAAACCTCAATATCTATTCAATACATTATCTGCAGCAACAAAGCTGTGATTCTTAGCTGGACTCCTAGATACCCAGAAATAGTCTACATTTTCCAGCCTTCAGGTAGCTAGATGTGGCTATTAGCCAAAATTCTGACCATTGGCAGACAAATGGAAGTGGTGGGCACAATTTGTGGGCCAGGCAGTTAAAGGAAGAGGGCATGTCCTCCTCTTCTCTAGGTTTTCCTCCCTACTGGACAGAAAGCAGACATGGAGGTGAGCAATACTGGATCATATGAGCAAGGGAAATAACCTAAGGAGGGTGGAACCATGAAAACAGGGTACCTGACACATAAGTCCTGGACTCCTTCCACACAGGTTGCTACAGGAGTAAGAAACAAACTCCTGTCTTGTTTAAGCCACTGTTTATTTGGGTCTCTGTTAGAGTGACTAAATTGTATGAGTGTGCACACAGGCACACAGAGACTAATTAATTCTGTGGGCAAAAGTGATAGCAGAGGAACCAGTCAGAAGCTTTTGAAATAGTGCAGGCAAAGATGATGGTGACTTGGAAAATGGTAGTAGCTTTGGAGGTGATGAGAAGCTCAGGTTCTGAAAATACTGCAGAGACAATGATAAAGTCTCTTCATCACTTGTCTGAGTGAATGTCAGGAATGAGAAAAAGAGGAGAGTTAATTCCAAGATTAGTAGAATGCGTTGCCAGATGGGGAAGACAGGGAAGGAACAGAGATAGGGTTGAAATCAGGAGTTCATTTTGGACACTAAATTCAAAATGCTGAGTAGACATCTAAGCATTGCTTCAGCATTTAGGATTCAGGCATCAAGATGTCAGGGGAGAGGGAATTAAATATAAAAACAAACCCTACTTTAATAGCCATGAGACTTAATTCTTCTCCCAGACATCTTGGGCAAAAGTGAGGGGAACAAAACAGAGTTCCACATGAAAATCTGATCAAGCTGCTGCCTTGTGATTTTCCATAATTGTGATATGGCCTTTAATTAGCCGGCTCTGCAGAGCACCGGGCACTGGGAAGCCCGCAATGCAAATTACTGCTCTGCGCACCTTGGGATGCATGTCCTCACATCTGAGCAGCTCAGGGTTCTCAAGCACATAATTACCCTCTGAGAAAGCTTTCCAGGATGAATGGCGTTTGGGAAAGTTGGGAAGTTGGAGAACTGGATTTTCAATCCAAAAGATACAACAGAAAGAGTGATCAGAAGATCTGGCTTGGAGTCCTGGACTCTTTACATAAGGACCGATGATATGGGACAAGTCATCTAATAACCATCCACCCATCCACCCACCCGCCTCTCATCTGAATAGACTATCTCCAGGGTAGTTTCCTTTTTCTTGAATCTCTGGTTTCTCTACACCACATGGTACTTAGTATCCAAGTATGATAACAGGGGAAACCACCTGGAACATAGAAATCTACAGAGCACAAAAGAAGGAAGGTAAAAAATAAAGTGGTGTCTATCAGACAGGAATGGGTAACAGAAAGCTCCTTTTGTACTGAGGTTTAGGGCAGTGGAGACAGAGCGAGAAGAAAGCCCAACCTGACGCCTGAGTTTTCTGAAACAGAAGGTTTTATGAGTGAGATGTTGGGATAATAGTGTAGAATCATCTGTTTCTTGTTTCTTAGGGTCTAGCTCTAAAAAAAATTGAACTCCCCACGTTCAGCATGGCACCATGTCCAATACAGCACAGACATAGTAAGGAGGTGCTTAGAGGCAATAGCGCAGAGGCTGCACACTAGTTTGGGCAGAGAAACAGAACATTTCTGAAAGCTCCAGGTCTGGGAGCAGGAGCCAGAAGCCACAGACAGCAGGAACCTCAAAATTAAAGGGTAAAGTAGGGTGAAGTCTTCAGCATTAGGGGCCATGGATAGATGGATGACACCCAGAAGACCACAGGAATTATGAATCTCTCAGTAGACATCACTCAGAGTGCCCAGAGATCATGTTAAGCCTGCCAACCCTCTGGAGTTCACTGAGAGCTAAGGGAACTCAGACCAGGGGTTCCACCTTCACCTGTACTCTCTTCTCTGCCACATTCTTGACCATGGAGATGCAGAAATACAGACTTGTACCCAGATACAATCTTGGGAAAGAAGAAAAGGAGGAGTCTTTTGAATGAGGAGAGACACGGTATTGATAGTTTTTCAATGATCAACTCCAACATGAATGAATTAGGTACAGACATGAATGCAAAGCAAACTGAATTACCTTTAATTGGGAAGTTTAAGGATTATTTTTCACCATTGGTAGGAATGGAGATACAAGAGCAAAGTAGATCAGTTAATGCCAAAGAGAATTTTGTTATTTTGCATATCAGAGTTTGCACATTTTAAAGTCTGCTGTAATTGTTTCACTTATTCATTCTTCTATTCATCTCACAAACATTTTCAGAGCACTTACTTCTTCCAGGCATGGAGAGGGGGAGATGCATAAGATGTTTCTGTCCTAGAGAAGCTTAGAGATTGGGTTGGGAGGCATAAGGTAAGAAGTATTGCAATGGAGGTACTAGTCCAGGTAGATGGCTGAGAGAGCCCAAAGGAACAACAAAGGACCCTCATCCCAGCCTGGATGGACAGTCAGGGAAGACTTGCTGGAGGAATTGGTGCCTACCCTGAGTCTTTAGGATAAGTAGGAATTAGCCAAGTGGAAAAACCAGTCAGAAGTGGTAGCATTTATGTCTGTGTTTATTCATTCATTAATTCATTTAACTAATATTTGTTGGGTACCTGCTATAAATACAGTAGAAATAAATAATCTATAAATAAATATAGAAACTGATCTAAGCAATGGGGGATACAGCAGTGAACAAAACAAAAATCTCTGCCTTTGGGCCTTTTTATATTCTAGAATGAGGAGAGAGATAGTAAACAAACAACAGAGGAATTATGTAATATAACATCAGATAGGGAAAAGTGCCGTGAAATTGATGAAGGAGATATAGGGAGACAATAGGGGAGGTAGGAAAGGGGCCAGAGTCGATTATGCATAGAGTGGAGAGGGGGAGGCCGCTGATGAGGTAAGATTTAAGTGGACATTCATTTGAAATGAGAGACTAACACATTTGACCATCTAGAGGAATAACATTCAAGACAGAGAGAACAGCAAGTGTAAAATCTCTGAGTCTGGGATTTTTGTGGCAAGTTCAAGAAACAGCTAGGATGTTGAATCACACAGAACATTTTAGGATTATTTTTACAATAATCTGTATGATACTGTAATGGTGGATACATGTCATTTTACATTTGTCTAAGCCTGTAGAAAATACAACACCAAGAGTAAACCCTAATGTAAATTATGGACCTTGGGTGATAATGATGTGTCAATATAGGTTCATCAATTCTAACAAATGTACCTCTCTGACAGGGGATATTGTTAATGGGGAAGGTTGTGCATGTGTTAGGGCAGGAAGTATATGAGCAAT
The DNA here is from genome assembly GCA_036589455.1 of Ateles fusciceps. Lineage (NCBI taxonomy): Eukaryota > Metazoa > Chordata > Mammalia > Primates > Atelidae > Ateles > Ateles fusciceps. The sequence goes on along the minus strand of JAZHEH010002507.1, from coordinate 15,460,210 downwards.
CTCAGCACCTTCCTCCCAATTTTACTGTGAACCTAAAACTGCCCTAACACAATTAAGTTAAATAAAAAGAGAAGGCCAGGTGCTGTGGCTCACGCCTATAATTCCAGGGAGAGGCCAAAGCAGGTGAATCACTTGAGGTCAGGGGTTTGGAACCAGCCTGGCCAATAAAGCGAAACCCTGTCTCTACTAAACATACAAAAATTTAGCCAAGTGTGGTGGTGCACACCTGTGGTCCCAGCTACTTGGGAGGCGGAGGCAGGAGAATAGCTTGAACCCAGGAGGCGGAGGTTGCAGTGAGCCTCGATCATGCCACTGCACTCCAGCCTGGACGACAGAGTGAGACTGCCAAAAAAAAAAAGAAAAAAAAAAAAGAGCGAGAGAAGGAATATCTAGGAGGTCAATGGCTACAGCAGGGAGGGAAGGAAAGAGAGGTAAGAAATAGGTTGAAGACGGAGCCTTGCAGGCCATGATTAGGAGTCTGAATTTTATTCTGAATCTGAGGATTCCTTGAAGCTATTGAGGTGGCAAGGCATGAGAGAATAAGAAACATCAAGAAACGTATAAATAGTCCAATATGATTTTCCTATGAAATACACACTGCAGATCATAGAAAAATCAGTAGAAAGGCAAGCTGGAGGCTGAACAGCGAAGGCCTAGCCAAGAAAGATCTCTAAGATGAGAAAGTTGGGATTTATTCTGAGTGCAATGGAAGCAACGGAAAGATTTTAAGGAAACAAGTATTCAATTGACATGATCAGATTGGGGTTTTGGAGAAATGATTTGTGGGCATTTTGGAAGATGGATTAGAAGGATAGGGAAGAAGGATATGAGAGAGGAAGCAAGATAAGGGCATGGGAAGCCAATCAGGCAGGATGATGTACTCATCCAGGTGACTGTTACAGGATGGACAGGTCCATATGCCCACTCTACAGTGATAGTCCAATGCACTGAGACAGCAGGGTTTGCAACAAAGAACTTAATGATCACAGGGTACCAACAATCAGTTGGGAAGAGACCCTCACATCCTCCCCAGGAAGCTCTGGGCCGGGGTTTTTAAGGGGATCATGGAGGGTGAGGGGCTAGGAAATTGGGGTCATTGGTTAGAGTGAGGGGTATAAAATCATAAGGATGTAGAAATTGCATTCTTTTGTGAGTCAGCTTTTCATGGGGTCCTTCAGACCAGCTGATGTACATAGTTTCACTGGCATGCAGGACTTGAAAGATGATCTTAAATAGAAAACGTAACTTGTATAATGTTCAAGTTGCTAAGGGGAGAAGGTAAGTTGCTAAGGAGAAGTTAAGGGGAATTATAACCTGTAACAGGGTCTATGTGATTCTGAGGCAAAAGGCACCAAACGGCTATGCGGAAGAAGGTCAGAGAGCAAGCTGACCTATCGTTATATGCTGATAATGCTGAATGGGCTGCAAGATTGGCTTAGTTTTATTTCACCTCCTCTCTTCTTCCCTGATTAATTTTATATAGTTTATAAGGATGGATTCTGTCCCTCTATGGGCTTGGTCATACCTCAATCCTGAAGTGAGAGCTAATATGGTGGGAATTTATGGAAGATGACTGTAGCTTCTTCCTTTTGGCAAGGGGCGCAGTTGAGGTAAGAGTTAGGATTAGAGGAATGAAACTGCCTTGCAGTAACCTATAAGTATTTACAAGTGCTCAGTTGGGGATCTCAGGGGTGCAGCACCAACACATCAGTGCTCCAATCCACTGTCTTAGCACAGTATTTAATTGCACACCAGACTATAAGGTAATAATTTATCTTACAGTCTCTGATAATATTTCATGAGGCACAGGACCAGAATTTGAAACTTCAATCCCACTGGGCCAATCTCTTTTCCATTGCCAACACACTGCTGCTAAAACTATGCAATATCAAGCATCCTCCCTCTAGGCCCAGGGACCATGACAGAAGATGTGGGCACATAAGATTGTAAGGGCCAGTTCCAAGGGATAAAATTAATTCAGACCTTTCAAATCAGGGACAGGTGTATAGATGCCTAAACAGCTGATAGTTCAATGCATGTAACTTATATAAAATTCAGTTATCTTGAATTAAATTTGTTTATCTCTAAATTATTATCTTATAACCTGTTGTGTAATTAAATTATTATCAGAGCTGTGAGCCCAAATTTCAAAAGGCTTTGCAAAGACTGAAAACCTTGGAGTATTCAAACGTTACTGACACAAAGAGTCTGTTCTGTCAGTGTTATGATCTCTATTTTAACATTAATGCTGGTCAGCTGCTGTGTCCAGATGCTGAAAGGGAGGCAGTATAATGAGACTATCTGATCACCCATCCCATCATGGCTAGGAACTCAGGTTTTAAGGTCTGTCTGGGTTTCTGTTGGTTACAAGCAGTCTGTCCAGCTGGTAGGGAGCTTAGAATTTTTTTTTTCTTTTAGTTTACACTCCCTTTTTTAGGCAAAGATATGCCAGAAGCTGCACTGATGGTCAAGCTTTTATTCTGTTCTATGTCATTGCCAAAGTGGTATGGTTACCTGCCTTGAGTCCATCTCATCCCTCAGTGGAACCCTGTGGTCAAGGGACTTAGAGCCAAAATACTTTCAGCCAATTACATGTGCCAGTTGCACAGAGAAAACTTACTAAAGATGTCTTTCAAAACTGTAAACTGTTTCTTTGGTGCAAGCAATTTATGTGCTGAAGGTTGGTACTGCTCTGTCAACATCCCCTAGTACAATGGAACCTAGTAGTTACTTGGGCTTGTCTCTGGGTCTGTCTCAATGGTGCAGGGGCATTGAGCCATGGACAAATTCCCACAAGGGGCTTCAGGCTAGGCTCACCAAAATTTGTTACTGGACCAACAGGTTTGTATTCCCATGGCACAGTAATACTACAACACACTGAGACAGCAAGGTTTGCAGCAGAGAAAGAGCTTAATGATCTCAGGAAGCTGAGCAAGATGAAAGGAGACTCTCGAATACATCTCCACAAGGAGTTCTGGGCTGGGGTTTTTAAAGGGATCATGGAGAGTGGGAGACTGGAAAATTGGGGTCATTGAGTGGTTGGAGTAAGGGGCATAAAATCATAAGGATGTGGAAATTGCACTGTGAGTGGGCTTCTTATGGGGTCCTTCAGACCAGCTGATGTCCATAGTTTCACTGGCATGCAGGACTTAAAAGATGATCTCAAACAGAAGATGTAACATTGTATAATATGTTCAAGTTGTTATCTATAGAGCAGTTAAGGGGAACTATAATCTGTAACGTGGTCTATGTGATTCTGAGGCAATAGGCACTAAACAACTATGAGGAAGCAGGTCAGAGAGCAAGTTGCCCTAGTGATTAACACTGAATGTGCTGTAAGATTGGCTTATTTTTGCTTCTCTTCCTCCCTCTTCCTGGATTAATTTTATATGGTTTAAAAGGACAGTGTCATGAGCAGTGATGATTGAGCAGGTGCAGCAAAATGGGATAAAAAGAGGGGTGGAACCAAAAGACAATTAGGTAGAGCCAAAGCTTGATTGGCTGTGGAGGGTGAGGGAGCAGGAAAAGACTGGTTTTCTTCACTCTCCCAGTGATCTTGTCCATTTCCATGGACTTAAACACCATCCTTATGGTAATTACTCCCAAACTTCTATTTCCAGCTCAGATTGCATCTCTTAGTTCTCAGGGCCACCTGCCTCGTTGGCTTCCACGGCCTCACAGATAACTCAGGCTTCATGGGGTCAAATGAAAGTCTTGACTGGCCCGCATCTGCCCTTTGTCCTGCAGTCTTTCTCACCTTATTGACAGCAGCATCCACACAGTTGATGGAGCCAAAAGCCTGAGAGTCAGGCTTGATTCTCCTTCACTCCCCATGACCACTTCACTGCAGATTCTAAAACTTTAAAATGCGTTTTGAATCTGTTTTCACATCTTACTAGACACACTGCCACCATCTTACCTGCAGTCACTGTCATTTCCTTCCCAAACCAGAAGTCCAAAAATAGAACAAAAACAACTGAGATCCAGAAGACAACAGAACTTTGATTTATATTTACTGTATCATATCATATGTACTTTAATTTTGTGTTTATTTCATAATGTACATTCTGTTGGCAATATTGATAATGATAGCCAACATGTTTTTTTTTTTTTTTTTTTTGAGACGGAGTCTTGCTCTGTTGCCAGGCTGGAGTGCAGTGGCATAATCTCGGCTAACATTTAATGAACACCTATAATTAAACAGACACTATTCTAAGCACTATTCATTCATTAGCTCATATAGTTGTCCCAATAACCAGATTGGGTTGCTATTTTTATTATTATATTTATTTTGCAAATGAAAAAACTGAAGTGCAGAAAGCTCAAATACCATAATATCACATAGCTATTAGCAGCTGTGGCAGACAGAGGTGGGCTGTACTTATTCCCCTGCAAGAAAGGATGCCTTGCCCAGCTGTGAGGAGGTGGTGAGCTGACAGCTTTCACTTGTTCTTCTTTCTGGTCTTTTTCAGTTCTTCCCAGTGCATCCCCAGCCAATGACTAAGCAAGTTTTAGGCATTTCCACCCAAAGTAGAATTCCTGTAACGGGCTCTTTCTTCCAGAGCTCCCCTTTAGGCAGAGAGGCTTTTTCTGCTTGATCTGCTTCACAGTTTAATGGCTTCCTCTGACCAGTTCTCCTTCCAGAAGTTTCCATTAAACTTCTTTTCTTCACAAGAAGAAAGCCATTGAACTCCTTTCAAAGTTTACCCAAATATGCCTCTTCGTCCTAACTGCGTCTCAGCATCTGCTTCTCAGTAGACCCAACTAGCAGTGTGATGTGGTTTGGCTAGCATGTCTCCACCCAAATCTCATCTTGAATTGTAATCCCCATAACCCCAGGCATTTCGCCCCATGCTGATAATGAGCGAGTTCTCAAGAGATCTGTTGGTTTTATGGGGCAGTTTCCCTGATCTTGCTCATTCTCTCTCATCTACTGCCACGTAAGATGTGCCTCTTCCCCTCCCACCATGATTGTAAGTTTGCTGAGGCCTTCCCAGCCACGCAGAACTGTGAGTCAGTAAAACTTCTTTTCTTCATAAATTACCCAGTCTTGAGTATGTCTTTAGAGCAGTGTGAAAACAAACTAATACACAGAAGCAGAGCAGGATCCAATGCCTAGATAATTTAAATGACTTTTCTATGTACCCCAACATCCATCCATCCTTTCTCTCTGCATTTTCACACCACATTGACATTTTTGGATTTGGAGTCCGATTTCCATATCTGTGATAAAATATATATATATAAAATACAGAATTTGCTATTGTGACCATTTTGAAGTGTACAATTCATTGGTGTTAATTACAGACATCCCTCAATATACAAGTGGGATTAATTCTAGAACTCCTCAGTCCCCTACATATACTCAAATCCTGTATACTCAAGTCCTGTAGTCAGCCCTGTGGAACCTACATACATAAAAAGTTGGCCCTCTTTACACTTGGCTTCACATCCTGCAAATACTGTGTTTTCAATCTGCATTTGGTTGGAAAAAAATCTTTCTGTAAATAGACTCATGCAGTTTAAACCCATGTTGCTCAAAGGTCAGTTGTACATTCACACTGTTGTGCCACCACCCTCACGATCTGCTTCTAAAACCTTTTTATCACCTCAAACAGAAGCTCTGTAATCTTTAAATAATAACTGGAGTCTGAGTTTTAGACACCAAAAATAAACTGAGCTCCATCAAGACAGCAACACTATTTTACTTATCTCCATCTATAGTATCTTAGTAGTGCCTGGCATTTACTAGGCAAACGAGATACTGTTTATTAAACTGAAGAATTAAAAGAAAATTCCTCCTGAGATAACCTGAAAAGATTTCCTGGAAGAGGCGACATTCTAATAAGATTTCACTAGGTGGAGAGGAGGAAAGGGCATCTTAGCCAAGGGAAGAGTAGGGAAAGGGCAAACTGTTGGTTGTCAACTGAAGTCAATGTTTCCTTACCAGAACTGCAGTTTTGTTTAGGGTAGCGAAGTGCACAGCTGAGACATACATACACATTTTCTAGCCTCTCATTCGGATTGAGGTAGCCATTTGACTGAGTTGTGACCAATGAGAAGTAAGCAAAGGACTAGTGGGGATTTCTCAAACTGGTTGATACACCTGATATAGGTAGAGACATTTCTTTTGTTCTTCCTTCTACTTCTTGTCTGGGATGTAGTTGTCATGGCTGGAGCAATATTAGCGGACTCACAGGCATTAGGATGGTGCCTGGAAAATTGTGGAGTCAGTGTCCCTGACACTTTTAAGCCATGGGACTAGCAATTCTAGAATTCTTTCTGTGTGTATACATACATGTGTACATATGTATAATGCCTAACTATGAAATATGGTTGAGTTTTTACTTGTTTGCAGTTAATACAAGCCCTAACTGAAACAATGGTTAAAGGCATAGGGACTTGTATCTGAGACTGAGATATCAGAGACAGTTTGATAAGAAAGAATATCCAAGGAAAGTAAACAAGATAAAGTACTTACTGAACACCTACTATGGCCTAGAATGCCAATTTCAATGTTTTTGATGTGCTCCAGCTCTTACAGAAGATAAAGGAAATCCCACTGAGGGTGACTGGGAAAAAGCCTCTATAGAGGCAAATAAAAGAATGAACAAAATAAATGAAGTCTTTAGGCCTGGTCAGATGCTTTATTTGCCCTCCATGGGAAAATAGAATGTACCAGTGCTGTAGCCAGGAAATTTAGGGCTGGAAATCAGATTCAAGATTGGAAGTCAGAGATGCAGAAAAGAATGAAGAGACACTGAAAAGAATGCAGAAAAGAAAATGATTAATTTGGCCAGGCACAGTGACTCATACCTGCAATCCCAGCACTTTGGGAGGCCTAAGTGGGAGTATCACTTGAGCCCAAGAGTTTGAGACCAGTCTGGGGAACACAGGGATACACCATCTCTGGAAAAAATAAAAAAATTAGTCGAACTTGGTAGTGTGCACCTGTGGTCCAAGCTACTTGTGGGGGACTGAGGGGAGAAGTGGGAAGATTGCTTGAGCCCAGGAGGTCAAGGCTGCATTGAGTCATGAGTGTGCCACTGCACTCCAGCCTGGATGCACTCCACCCAACTCAGGCCATGACAGCAACTCTTGACAGAATAACCCTGATCCCAGGAAGGAGAAGACAATGCCTAATTCCACTGCCTGCAACATCCTGACTAACCAGAGGTTTTGAGTGAGACCCTGTCTCAGAAAAATAAATCAGTAAATAAAATAAGAAAGAAAGACGTAAGAAAGAGATTAATTTATGGGTAATTTTTTTTTTACTGATTATATAAATGAACATTGGAATGAAACATCAAAATGAAAACAACAACAATAATATGTAGAATAAAAGTACTTGATGACAACAGTAGATATGTGAGGGAGCAACAGAGGAAAAGCATCCTGAAGTCCCTGCATCTAGTCATATCAGTCACATCTTAGTGAACCCATAGCAAACTAAAAAGAAAACTTTGAAAGAAGCTTTTTGGTTGATGAGGGAAAGTTCTTTATTGAAGAAACCCAGCTAATAGGTGCAGAAGGAAGGGTAGAATTAGAAAATCACCATTTTGCAAATCTTTAATGAAATAGTGGATGTAGTCAGCAATCATCAGTGACTGCAAAAAAATCATTAGGTGAAAAATGATGAGTAACATTATAATGCATCAATAAGGCTGAAACACCTGAGCCCATAGATCAACCTCAACATTACTCAAAACTGGATAATCAGGACAAGAAGTAGGGAAGATAGTGGATAGGAGACAGGGTTAATGTGCAGCTCCCACAAGGATGGACAGAATAGTGTGTGCAGACTCACACCATGATCTATTGCTCCAGGAACCACCACAGGAACATACCAGGAAAAACAAAATAATTCACAGATTTTTTGAAGGAAGTGGCACACTGCTACAAATTCCATGAAAGAGGCAAAAAAAACTGTGAGGTCCCAAAGTATGAGAGGAGGAAAACCTCCCTTTGAACACATATCCCCCACTGGGGAATCTGAAAATCCAGATCACAGGAGAAGGATAACCTTACCTAGAGATGAAACAGATTTAGGGGTTGCATAAAATATAAAAGTGGAAGTAGCAGCAGGAAGTGCCTTGCACATATTCCCAGTCTCCAGCTTGAGCCTAAGGAAGCCATCCCTGACTATAACTCACTGAGACCCTTGGGGGAGGCAGTCAGTGGAATTGGGAAAGTGTCATGGAATGAAGAAAGGTCCCAGCTGAAATTGGTAGTGGTTTCGACTGGGCACAAATTTTCTTGAGTGGAGTCTGGGGAAGGATCAGGAGCTGCTGTGGATGTGAGTAAGCACAGGAGCTGCCACCAATAGAGTAGGCAGAAGGGGAGGAGTGTGGTCTGGAAGCTGTGCTTATTCTCAGCTGGGTAGCTCATGGCCTGGGGCAAGGTCTGAGCAGGGCACTATAGTGGAAGACCAACCTCTCCAACTGTGTGGGAGCTGGATGAAGGCTGTCACTACCAACTATCCATCACTTCCCTGGACACAGCAGAGGCAGCCATAATGCCCTCTGGAACATAGTTCCATTGGCCTAAGAACCACCACCCACCCACCACAGTGGCCATGGCAAGCCCCACCCAAGGAGAATCTGAGCGCAGACCTGTCTAATCCTGTCCCTACCTGATGGTATTTCTCTACTCACTTTGGTAGCCAAATACAAAACATAGAAACTCTTGGGAGCTTTATAGCCCCACCCATTACCTGAGAAACCAAAATACTTACCCTGGTTATCTCAGGGCAAGTTTAGAGCTCCCTACCACTACCACAGCTGGTGTTCTCTTGGAAGTGCTATCTCTTGCATGGAGGCCACCCAACTCAGGCCATGACAGCAACTCTTGACAGAATAACCCTGATCCTAGGAAGGAGAAGACAATGCCTAATTCCACTGCCTGCAACATCCTGACTAACCAGAGGTTTTGAGTATGTCCATGTGACAACTTCACTACTAATAGAACCAGCATTCAAGAAAGCAATGATATAGGAGTTGAGAAGAAATTATTTAGGCAGATAATGAAGGTAAGGAAGTCCTTGGTAAGGTTTTCCTTTTAATGAAAAGCAGACTCAAAATCATTTTCTTTTCTAACAAAGAGCAGCCTGTAAAATTGAGCTGCAGACACAGACAAGCAAGCTAGAAGCTTGCATGGGTAAATACTGGCAGCTGTGCCATTAAGAAAAGGCTACCTGAGGGCTAGGCATGCTCCAACATGGCGGCTACACCTTCCCCTTTGCTTGTTAGCCATGTCCACCGTAAGGAACAGACAACATGGTGCCAGTCAAGTAAAGACCCCATTTGCTTAAGAATAGGGTGGGGGCAGCCGGCTTCCCCATGTGCTTTGTGAACGACCCCACATAGTCAAAGTAAGACTGAGCAAAAATAACAAATCTGGAGGCATCACATTACTGGAATTCAAACTACACTACAATACCATACTGTTACCAAAACAGTATGGTACTAGTATAAAAATAGGTACATAGACCATTGGAATGGAATAGAGAGTGCAGAAATAAAGCCAAATACTTACAGCCAACTGATCTTTGACAAAGCAAACAAAAACATACAGTGGGGAAAGGGCACCTTTTCAACAAATGGTGCTGGGATAATTGTCAAGCCACATGCAGAAGAATGAAACTGGATCTTCATATCTCACCTTATACAAAAATCAACTCAAGATGGATTGAAGAAAATCTAAGACCTGAAACCATAAAAATTATAGAAGGTAGCACTGGTAAAACTGGCCCCCCTTCTAGATGTTTGCTTAGCAAAGAGTTCATAGCCAAGAATGCAAAAGCAAATGAAACAAAAACAAAAGTAAATAAATGGGATCTAATTAAACTAAAAAGCTTCTGCACAGCAAAATAAATAACCAGCAGAGTAAACAGACAACCTACTGAATGGGGGAAAATATTTGCAAACTATGCGACCATCAAAGGACTAATATCCGGAATCTACAGGGAACTCAAATCAGCAGGAAAAAAACAACCCCATCAAAAAGTGGGCAAGTGACATGAATAGACAATTCTCAAAAGAAAATATACAAAGGGCCAACAAATGTGAAAAAATGTTCAGCATCCTTAAATTAACAGGGAAATGAAAATTAAAACCACAATGAGATACCACCTTACTCCTACAAGAATGGCCATAATTTAAAAATCAAAAGATAGATGTTGGCATGAATTTGGTGAAAAGGGAACACTTTTACACTGCTAGTGGTAATTTAAACTAGTATAACCACTATGGAAAACAGTGTGGAGATTCCTTAAAGAACTAAAAGTAGAACTACCATTTGATCCAGTAATCCCACTACTAATTATCTATTCAGAGGAAAAGAAGTCATTATATGAAAAAGACACTTGCACACACGTTTGTAGCAGTACAATTTGCAACTGCAAGAATGTGGAACCAGCCTAAATGCCCATTGACTAAAATGAGTGGATAAAGAAAATGTGATATATATATATATATATATACACTGTGGAATATTACGCGGTCATAAAAAGGAAGAAAATAATGGCATTTGCAGCAACCTGGATGAAGTTGGAGATCATTGTTCTAAGTGAAGTAAAACAGAAATGGAAAACCAAATATATGTTCTCACTTATAAATGGGAGCTAAGCTATGAGGACACAGAGCCATAAGAATGATGTAATCGACTTTGGGGATTCGGGAGGAAGTGCATGAGGGATAAAGACTACACATTGGGTACAGTGTACACTGCTTGGGGTGATTGGTGTACCAAAATCTCAGAAATTACCACTAAAGAACTTACCCGTATAGCAAAAAAACACCTGTCTCCCCCGAAAACTATTGAAATAAAAAAATTAAATTAAATTAAAATTAAAATAGAAAGCTGACAACAAGCTTTCTGCCAGAAAAAACAAAAAAGCAACAAAAAAAAATGGGCAATCAGATCTTATGTGGGTTCTAATGAGATATTGTAGAAGTCTAAAGAAGCCGCCTATGAAATATTGTTGCTCCCACACCACCTGCCAAAAACACCTTGAATCGAATCTCATCAAGCCCTCTAGGTCTAGCTACCAGTTCACAGGAAATCTAGAGGATAAAGAAATGTGTTAAATGATATGACAAAGAGACAATTAACCAAACCCAAAATGTAGGAAAATTCTACATGACAAATGACTCACTGTATCCGTCAAGGTCCCAGCAGGAAACAGATGGCACATTCAAATTAGGTAATTTGAGAAGGGCTTAGTAAAAGGACTACTTACAAAGATTTGGGTGAGATACAGGGAAACCACGAGGTAAAAAAAGATAGCACAGGATCCCAGAGCTAATTACAACTTAAGAGACATTGCCATTTTAGGGAGAAAGGAACAGAGGAGAGAGTAGTTACTGTAACAGAGGATACATAGGGAGAGAGAGAGAGGCAAGGAAAGAAGAGAGAGAACACAAGGAAGCCATGGAGAGGGCCTCCTTACAGTGGCTGTGACCTTGGGTTGAAAGACCCAACAAGGTTGCCAAGAAATATTGCACACTGATGGTTAAAATGGTGGTCACACTCTGCTGGGCACCGTGGCCCATGCCTGCAATCCCAGCACTTCGGGAGGCCAAGGCGGGTGGATCACCTGAGGAATTCAAGACTAGCCTGGCCAACATGGCGAAACCTTGTCTCTACTAAAAATACAAAAACAAAAAACAAAATTAGCCGGGCGTGGCGGTGGGCACCTGTAATCCCAGCTACTCGGGAGGCTGAGGCAGAAGAATCGCTCAAACCCGGTAGGTGGAGGTTGCAGTGAGCTGAGATCACACCATTGCACTCCAGCCTGGGTGACAGGAGCAAAACTCCATCTCCAAAAAAAAAAAAAAAAAAAAGAAAGAAAGAAAGAAAAAGAAAAAGAAATCAAGGAACGAATGGTGGTCACAATCTATTTGGTATAAGAGAGAAGAGGAAGTAAGAAAGATTTAATGTTTACACAAATAAAAAACTTAAGAATCTCTTAATTTTAACTACCTGTATTTCAACATGGAATTGAGTATTGATGTATGAGGTATGTTCTGAATCCAGGACTAACACGGTAGATTCCAACTGGTGTTCTTGTGTTCACTCCTGGCCTTTCATATCTTTTCCACTTAGTGGGCAGTGTGTTTGAAAAGTACAATTCTGGTTCTGGGGTCAAACTGCTTGAAAACAGTTGCCTTTTCAATAGATATTTTCAGCCTGCTTCATAAGACAGCACTTTCTTGTCCCTCCAGGCCTTCCTTCCCTTAAATGGCTCTACCCCAGACACATGTGGCATCCTTGGAATGCTACCAGCTTTCTTCCTAGTGGACATTCATTCACATATGTGGTTCCTATGGTCTGTAAGTTGTTTAGGGATCAGTTATAGGAATGAGAAGCCATTCTAGTTAGATTAAGTAGAAAAGGATTTATTTATTGCAGGATATTATATGGTTCCAGAAGCAATGGTAAATGGGAAAATGAGACTCTAAAACAACCCCAAGAGCTGCAGATAGCTCTGGCCACCTCGGGGGCTTTTGTCTCTTCTGTCATCAGGGAGCTGGCAGCCAAACTGGGAAGCTGCCTCTGTAGCAGCTCTCTGCCAGGATCAAAGCCCACCAAAATCAGCAAACAGCCACAGGCCAGAAACTGAAGTGACCAGGAAGCCACCAAAATCAAGAGGTGCCTTGCGACGGCCAGACCTCCATCCACAAGGAGCTTACCAACCAGCAGAAGCCACAGAAACACGGAGGCGAGCCACTGCAGCACTCCCATCTTCCAGATCCTGTAGGAATGCACTGACTGATGCAAAAAATTCACATTCAGAACGCATACTACAAAGAAACCTGGAAAACATGGCTTTTAGCTTTCCAGACTAACACACTAGATGGAGGTTGGAGTAGATATTGAATGCCAGTGGACCGCATCTGCATAGCCTGGAACGCTCTGCCCTACCTCTTCCCCCTGGCCCAGTACTGCTCATCCTTAGGTCTTGCGTTACGCTCCACCTGCTGATGAAGATGTTCCCTGCCCCACAGTCTGTCTAGATGTCCCACCTCATCTCCAGCCCCTGCTGAGAATACCCACCATATTGCCCTGTGATTTTCCATTGCAAATTATACTCCCCAGCCTCCAAGAACTGGTTAGCCCTCCCTGCTAAGCTCCATGATGGCAGGAAGTATATCTGTCTTGTACACCCTGATATCCTCAATAGCTTGCCCAGTGCCTGGAATGTGATAGTTTTTTTTCATGTGAAATAAATGCATGTGTTGAATGTATAAATAAACAAATGCACAAAGAAGAAGATCAGGACGAGTTTTGTGGGAAGAGCTTGAAATAAGGCGATAATGACATTAGTTAGAGAAAAGTTATTTCGACATGGGGAGGGTTGCAATCTCTATGATTTGTTGTTTGCAAGGAATGGATACACTAAGCATAAAATGTAGCAGGTCTCTTAAGTTGCTGGAAAAGCTGGATATAATCTGGAAAAATCCATCATGTTTTAAAAAACAAATTTTCTTCAGTATTCTTGAATGAAATCAAATTCTCGGAAGAGAACGGCGCTTCCCACTCACAGGCATCTGTTGTCAATAAGAAATGTTGTTCCCTGGAGTATTTGCCTCTGAGGAGGCTGGCACGTGCCTGGCTACTCCCTAAGATCAATGAGATGCTCAAGAGCCTCAAAGATGCAGGAATTGTCTTTGCCCATTGTCCAGTCCTTAGAACAGACTGAATCCCAGAGAAGGAACGTTACCCATGCAGCCCTTGGAGGGCTCTGATTTGAATACAGACTCACTTCTCCAAGGATTTGACCTGACAGCTTGTTTGTTTGTGAAGACTGGTCTGTATGGAAGCCTAGCCATCATATTAAAGAGTTTTACTTTTCAGAAGAAAGAGCCTGAAGAGCAGATACATGTGTGGCTCAGCAATGCTTAGGCTCTGGCAAAATTGGTGGTAAAATCAGCCTGTCAGGAGCTCCTTTCCTCTAAGCAGACATCCAGTGACATTGGAGGAACCAAGGTCTTGTCCTCAAACAGATGCAGAACTCATTTTGGGATATCCAGCCCCTCTGCATTTTGCCCCAGTGACCTGACTACAGTTGAAAGTGTTAGCATGGTGAGTTCAGAGGCAGCCAAAGGGAGCAACTGGGGCTGATCAAGGGAAAACCACTGCTATGGGGCTTGGTTTTGACATCTGTTGTGTAGGGTCACAGCTTTCTCCCAAAATATGTTACCATGATCAACAAAACTAAAGTTTGAAAGATCACATAGAAAAGAAGCATTAGCAGTAAATGGGCTGAGCACAGTGGCTCATGCCTGTAATCCCAGCACTTTGGGAGGCCGAGGTAGGTGGATCACTTGAGGTGGGGAGTATGAGACCAGCCTGGCCAACATGGTGAAACCCATATCTACTAAAAATTAGTGGAGCATGGTGCCATGCACCTGTAATCCCAGCTACTCCAGAGGCTGAGGCACGAGAATCACTTGAACCTGGGAGGTGGAGGTTGCAGTGAGCTGAGATTGCATCACTACACTCACTCCAGCCTGGGTGACAGAGCGAGACTCTGTCAAATAAATAAGTTAATTAATGAATAAATCCATTGTATGTATATATATGTGAATATGTAATTATGTAGCTATTTGTAAAACAACAATAAATAGTGTTCACGGGCATGTGTAAAATATTGAGGGTCCACTTATACCTCATAATTGATTCATTCACTCCCAAATCCACATCCCCCATGTGTCGTCCTTTCTTACTAAGCAAATCTATAAAACTTTTTATTTATTTATTTTATTGGTGCTACTACTTTCCTTGTTACTACTTCCTTGGTTTAGAATAATAGTTCAGAGACAGAGCTCGGGAGTCAGACTTTCTCAGTTCAAATTCCAATTCCACCACTTGCCGCTAGAAAAAAATTAACTTTTCCCCGTCTCAGTTTCTACTCTGTAAAATGGAGATTAAAATATTTCTAACCACATGGAAGTGTTGTGGGAATTAAATGAGGTCATCCATATGGTATTTAAAATAATGTTTGGCATATTGCAACTCCTCCAATGATATTTGTTATTCTTCTCATAATTATTGCTATTAATATTCGTTGGTAGCACTCTGTTTAGAGGCACTGCTTTCATGGATTTTGTATAATAAGTCAAATTTATGGTTTAAATGATAGCTGGCTCAAAAATATTTCTCTCTCATTCTCCATTCTAGGGCTTTAACTACAGCAAGTGAGTATAGGTTGAGTTCAGGACAATCTGGAAATTAAGAAATTGAATTTACCAATCAAACATCCATATTTCAGAGAAAGAAACCATACCATTAAATTAAGTAGGTTGCCTGGAGTAGCAAGCAAAAAAATCCTGCACAAATTAGCTTAAGTTGGAAACTTAAGAATTAGTTCACCTAGCACCTGTACAACTGGAGGGTGGGCTGCAGGGTTGATTGATTAAGTGATTTGATGATGTTATTGTGGTCTTAGGTTCTTTCCATCTCTTCCCTTTACCCTCAATAGCATTGACTTCTTACCAAATCTAGCTCCCCTTGTGATCAGATGGTGGCTGCTAATGGCAGTTGGGATGTGTGTCTTTCACATCCAGTGAAGGAGAGAAAGAGACCTGATACCCATGAAAAATCTTTTACTAGGTCTGTAGGAGCCTCCCCCTCAAGACACAGGGGCTCACATTGTCTCAAGCCTCCTCATATCCACCTGGCAAGGAGAATGGTGTTAGCAAGGTTGGCTTAGAACAATCAGCTGGGATGTAATGGACACCAGAGACTCGGCCGCAGTGGCCTCTGTGATGATCACATGACAAGGCTTCCAGATGGTGCAGGGGCTTATCAACTTTGATGCTGCTCAACTCTCAACAAATGGGGCTGTTCTGTTTGCCAATTGCTGAACAGCAAACAACAAAACTGGCTTGAACATACAAACATCTTACTCTATCTCACCACCTATGGATCATAAATTCAGGCAGGGCTTAGCCTGGAGATACTTAGGCTTCATAGGGCTTTGACTGGAGTTACTCAGTGGTATTTAGATGGCAGTTGGTCTGGTCTGAGGATCCTGAGTTGTCATCACTCACATGCCTGGCGCCCTGGTGGGGACAGCTGGAGACTGGGCTGGGCTCGGCTGGACCCCTCCCCCCTCTCCATGTGGTGTCTCCAGCAGGGTAGATGGACTCATCCCATGGTATCTCAGTTTGCTACCCTCCTATGAGTGATAGAGAAATTGTGAAATGAAAGACAATTCAAACGACTTGAAATATAACCTTCAGTATGCATAATGAACATAAAGAAACGTATATGCAATTTTTAATAACAGGTCATTTGTTTCTCTCTATGCCCACCAAATAGATGTGTACATGTTTTTTTAAATATCAGCTTGAAGAGGTGCTGCTTTGCCATCCTGTCCAAGGTGCTACCGTCACTACTGGCCCTGTGGGAGTGAGTCGTGGGGCTCTCTCTTTCTTTCTCAACAGCCCCCTTGGTCTAGGGCACCAACCCATCTCTCTCATGGTCTCCCAGCAACTTCCAATCTGATCTTACTGCTTCCAGTCTCACCTCCTGCCACTCATCCTCCATGTAGTTCCCTATTATTTTTCTGAAACACAAATCTGCTTAGACTATTTCCTCACCTAAATTCAATATTAGGTTCTCTTTCACCAACCAGATAAAGTTCAAACTCTGGCATGGTTCACAAGTTGAAGTTCCTTCTCAAGTTGTTCCTACCCCAGGTCAAATTCCCCAGTCATCACCAGGATGTAAGCTCCAAGGTGGCAGGCATCTCTGTTGTTCACTACTTTCTCCTCTGGCACCTGGACTGATACCAGCACATAGTAGGTTCTTAATAAGTATTTATGGAAGGAAGGAAAGAATAGAAAAAGGAAGGAATGAGGGGAGGGAAAGAAGAAAGGAATAATGTTAGTTCCTATAGAACCCTATACTTACCTATCAAAATGTTCATCTCCAGTTTAATATCTAGATTGTAGGGCAAGGGGGTAACTAATGTGTCATATTCACTACTGGCACAGTGCCTGACATGAAGTAGGTGCCCCCAAAATATCTTGAAAGTCAACGAATTCATTCATAATAACGTATTATGTGTTTCAGTCACATACAAAGAGGAGTGGAAGCCAGAAGAGAAGCCTTGGCATATTTCAACTCCTCTCACTTCCCAGCTGATCTTCTGGAGACTGGGGGATAAGTATGGGAAGGGGGAAGGACATGAACGAGTCCTTGGAGGGCTACGACCCATGGCTGAGCCACTGGTCCCCTTTAGGCCTATGGTCCTGGAAGGCTGAATACTATGCTCAGTCCTAATATCCATTTTGTATAGCCAGTTTTCTTATTTGGCATGAATATTCAACCCTGCCAGTATTTTTCCAAGAGAGTGAGTATTTGAAGTGATGCGTGAACTGCCTTGCCTCAGTCTCATGGAATGCAACCTCATTCCTTCCCCCAGGTCGGTCCCCTCATTAATCAGCCTGCCCAGTCCTGCTCCATCAGGCAGGCTGCCAGGCATGCAGCTGGCATGGGAGCTCCCCGGTTCAGGGGCTGAGGCAGGCTTTGCTATTTAAGAGCATGAACTTCAGAGACAACAACACCAGGGCTTCGATCTCGAGTCCATCTCCTACTTGCTGTATGATCTTGGGCGAGTTTCTTATCTGTCTGAGACTTGACTTCATCAGATGTAAAGTGGAACTAATAACAGCATATTTGTGAAAATAAGGTAATTCATGAGCTTACTCCACAGAGAGTTCAATAACTGTGTGAGTCTTATTTTTCTACTCAAGGACTTCTCTTGCCTTTTGGCAGGTTGTGAATTTCTTCTGGATGGAGCAGAAATAGAGAGAGGGAAGGGAAAGGGAATGTGTCATGCACTGAGAACCTGTGTGGTATCAGATGTTGTGTTGGCATGTCTTTGGAAGTTACTTTCCCCAAACCCCAGGACAAACCTGTATAACATTAGCCCCATCTTCCAGTGGAAGGAATGCAGATGGTAGAATAGACAAATCGGGCTTGGAATCCAGGCTCTGAAACTCATTTGCTGTGTGAGTCTGGGCAAAGCTCCTCCCCCTCTGAGCCTCAGTTTCCCACCAATTGTGGCATACCTACTTGGTATTCATGATGTATGGATTATATGAGCTAACATTGCATAAAAATGCTTAGCCAGATGATGCTCAGTAAATGTGAGTTTCTTCATTCCCAAGGGGATAGCTGGTTGACAGAGGGCTTGAATAGAGAGAGGAACCTGGGGATATGCCAGAAGGGAGTACGCCTTGGGCATCAGGATGCTGGAGGGGACACACTTCTCTTACCCACCCTGAGAACTGGGCTGCTATACATGGCAAGAGTGAACCTTTCCTTTGGGCTGGCAAAAAGATTCAGATGGCTGGCTCCCTCCCTCCCCAACCTTTCTGGGCCCAGGGCTTGGGAGAGGATGGTAATGATAGAGCAGAAAAGAGTTCAAACAGCAATTCTAAAGGTCAGTACACCTGGATTTTAGCTCTGGCTCTACCATTCATTAGTCATGTGACTTCTGACAAGCCCTCATGGTCTCCTTAAGCCTCAGGTCCCCATCTAAAATGGGGATAATATCAGGTGTCTTCTGATTGCCTATTGTGGAATCACAAACCACCCTAAACCTTAATGGCTTACAACAATTATTACCTCTCAGGGTTCCTGTTGACTGGGCTCACCTGGGTGGTTCTTGCTTGGGGTCTAGCGTAGCTGCAGTCAGATGGCCCTGGGGCTGGACTTATCCAAAGGGCTTGATGTCCAGGGTGGCTTTTTTAATCACCTGGGCTGGGAAGGCTTAAAGTCTGGAGGCTGGTTGGACACCTCTCTTGCCATGTGTCCTCTCTAGCTGGGACTTCTTAGAGTAGTCAGACTTCTCACAAGACAGCTGGCTTCCCACAGAGCAGGAATGCCAAGCCGCCAAGGCAGAAACAAATGGTTACCTCTGACCTAGCCTTGGAAGTCCCTCTGTGTCACTTCTGCTACATTCTGTTGGCTATCAGTGAGACATGGGGCCAGTCCAGATTCAACGGGAAGTGAGGGGAGGAGTCAAAGATTTGCCACCATCTTGAACCCATCACACCGCATATCCCATGAACCTCACGGGGCTGTTGTGAAGATGAGGAGCAATGGCACGCATGAAAGCCCTTAGTAGATATCATTACAGAGACGTGGGTGTATTGTTCCACATTCATCCCTTTCTCTTCCCTAAATCAGGCACTCATCCATCCTTTCTATCCTGCACCAGTAGCCTCTAGACTAGTCTCTTTGCCTTTTGTGTCTCCCTGTCACATTTATCCTCCACAAATGCCTGCTTATATGTCTGTCCCAGGTGAAAAGCTGTCACTAGCTTCACCATGTGGTTCTCACTTTCCTGTGCAGGCTTGACTCGCCATACACTCCCAACCCCCAGCCATATTACTCTGTTCCACCCTTTGGTGCCTTTGCTCACACTATTCTTTCTTGTCAGAGCTCTCTTGTCTTTCCACTTCTGCCCAAACTCCAACCCTTCTGGTTAAACCTGTCCTCATGTTTTAAGATTCCCTGCGAATATCATCCTATCATCCCCTCATCCAGGTAGCAACTCTTGCCTTCACTACTGCTGCACATGCCGATTGAATTCAAGTTCCCCCCTCTGTGTGCTCCCCTAAATCCCATGCTCACTGCAGGCTGGTCTTCTCGCCATCCCTCAAAGGGCCAAGCACAGTCATGACTCAGGGCATGTGTTGTCCCCCTCTGCCTGGGATGTTCATTTCCTAAATACTCACTAAATAGCTGGCTTCCTTACTTTATTTAGGTCTGTGTTCAAATCTTGCCTCTCACAAAGTTCTGCCTGACCAGCCAATCTAAAATAGCACAGCCTTCCTCACTCTCCTGCCCTGTAACCTGCTTCTTGTCCTTCAGAGTCCTTGTCATCTGTCTACAGTCCATGCAATACTGGACTGCAAGAGCCAACTGTGTGAATCACTCCCAAATTGGCACTCGGTGACACCGTGTTGGTAGCTTGAAATTGGCCACAAGGAGAGGCCATTAAGGGCCCTCCTGCCCTTAATGGCCTAATTCTAATCTAGAATCTCTGATGGAACTTATCACCTTCATCTCACTTGACAGGGACAGTGAAATGACTTGTTCAAGGTCACACAGCCAGTTAATGAAAACATTAGACCACTTTGTCTTAAGAAGGAACTCAGAAACCAGTTGCCTGAGTTCAAATCCTGACTTGACCATTTATCAGCTACTTGAAAATCACCAAAGGCTACAAATTAGGGTACTTTCTTTTTTTCCTGGAGAACTTGTTTTCAAACACCTACCTGCATACTATTCTGTGTTTATTTCGTTTATTGTGGATCTCTCTCACTAGATCATAATTTTCACAAAGGCAGAGATTTTACTAATGCTTATTCCCAGCATCTAGTGCCATGCCTGATGCAAAGTATGTGCTCAATAATGTTTGTTGAATGAATAAACAAATACGCAAACCAACCAATGAGAAACAATAATCACTCCCGGTTGTAAACTGAGCCCTTGAAAGAAGACATTGGCTCTCATTTCATCTTTTGTGTTCAGCACACAGCCTGGCACGTAGAAGGAGCTCAAGGAATGCTGATAAACAAGTGAATACATTGTGAAAAGGGCTATATCTAGGTCAAATCCAGCTACACTCTGATAAGCATAAAAAACTGCACCAGACAACTCCTCTGCTATTTCCATTATGTGCCAAAGAGAAATCTGCAGGAACTCAGGCAGGAAAAAGTACTGGCTTGGGAAGCAGGAACCTGGGTTTTTAATCCCAGCATGACTATGACTGCTGTGTGACTTCAGGCAAGTCACTTCTCTAACCCAGTCCTTAATTTTCCTATTGGTAAAATGGGGTGATTGGGAGTAGATGATGGGGTCCCTTCCAACTAAGAACTGTGGTTGCATTTATGTCTAGAGCTGCCCTGGGCAGGGCTTCTCTAATGTAGGGCAGGTGTGGGAAGGAGGTGGCTGATGGACAGAACTGGCCTTCTACAGGTACAAGAGGCAAGATGTGTCCAGGATGCCACAGTTGGAGGATAGTGTCCACAGTTGGAGGATAGTGTCCACAGTTGGGACACTTCAGAGCTGTGGGATGTGCCCCTCTCTCCCTCTCCGGTCTCTACCTCTGCCCAGAAACCATTCCAGCTACTCCCACCTGCCTCCATGGGGCACCTGACTTGAGGGTTCCCCTGAGAATAATTAGAGCATTGGCTGCTTTACCTACTGGGGCAGGACATGAATAGGAAGGCTCTGACACAGGGAGGTGCAGGGAGACACTATACATCCTGGTAAGTCTGGTTTATTTTTAGACAAACAGGTTGGCTAAGTTGGTCAGCTAGCACCTTGTTTCCTGTTATTTATGCTGCATGGAGCATAAGTAGTTCAGAGTAATCGAAAGAGCCCTGATGTGGACAATAGAAACTACCACTTATCGAGCACTTCTTGTGTGCCAGGTTGCTGCTCTCAGCTAAGGGTCAGCAAACTACACTGGCCAAATTCTGTTTTTGTGTGGTCCATGGGCTGAGACATTTTCAAATTTTGAGACAGGGTCTGACTGTGTCACCTGGGCTGGACTGTAGTGCCACAATCACAATCTCAGCTCACTGCAACCTCTGCCTTCTGGGCTCAAGCCAACCTGCCATCTCACCCTCCCAAGAAGCTGGGACTACAGGCACATGCCACCTGGCTGGGCTAATTTTTGGATTTTTTGTAAAGATGGGATTTTGTCATGTTGTCCATGCTAGTTTCAAACTCCTGAGCTCAGGTGATCCACCCTCCTTGGCCTCCCAAAGTGCTAGGATTACAGGTGTGAGCCATTGAGCCCGGCCGAGATGTTGTTTGCATTGTTAAATAGTTATATAAGTACTTCATAATTATCTTAATTTTTTTTAATTTTTATTTTTTTGTATTTTGTATTTATTATTTTTAGATAAGGTCTTGTCGCCCAGGCTGGAGTACAGTGGTGCCAACATGGCTCACTGCAGCCTTGACCTGTTGGGGTTAAGTGACCCTCCCACCTCAGCTTCCCAAGCAGCTGGGACTGCAGGCACGTAAAACCACACCTGACAAATTTTAAAGTTTTTGTAGAGATGGGGTTTTGCCATGTTGTCCCGGCTGGTCTCAAACTCCTGGGCTCAAGCTACCGTCCGACTCAGCCTCCCAAACTGCTGGGATTACAGACATGAGTCACTGCACCCAGTATCATCTTGAATTTTGATCCTTAGCACACAAAGGCTAAATTGTTTAGCCTTTAACTAAATAGTTTACTAACTAACCCCTGCTCCAACTTTTTTTTTAAAACATAGATTAACTCCTAATCCTCACAATAGCCCTGTGAAGTAGGTTAACTATTATTATCCCCATTTTACAGATGAGCAAATAGAGGCAGGGGGACGTTATATGATTTACTGAGGTCAAATTGCTAGTAAATGGCAAAGGCAGAATTTGAACTCAGGCAACTGGTTTCTGAGTTCTTTGGTGAGACCAAACTGCCTAATGTTTTCACTAACTGGCTGAATGATCTTGAACAAGTCATGTCTCTGTGCCTGTTAAGTGAGATGAAGGTGATGAGTTCCATCAGAGATTTTAAACTGAGGTCAGGAAGGTCCTTGATATGAATTTTGGGGAATCTGTGACACTGGAATCTGTACAAAATATAGTGTCTTTGTGCACAGTTGCATTTATTTGAAGAGAGGATCTATCACTGTCTTTACACACGGATTCTGTGACTCGAAACAGATTAGAACTACTGGACTAGCTTTCTTGGAAGGCTGTCTTCATCCTTAACATTCTTCGATGTTGTTTATTTGGATTTTTTTCCTCATGTGCTATCTCTTGAGGTTGTCTTTTCTGCCCAAATGTTATTTATTTCCGATGCCTTTCAATATGCAAATGGCGTCTATTGGATTGTATTTTCTTTCACCTCCAAATTGCTACATAGTCATTGCTTTTAAAAAATGAGAAAAACAGACAAGCTTAAGAGCCAGTGAGGTTTTTCTACTGATGTATCCTGCAGCTCTAGATAAATCACCTGTATTAGTGGGAAGGAACAGGAGGTGTGGTTTACAGACTTTTATTGTAGTAATTCATATGTTTCCATGATATTTATTCAACAAATATATACTAAGCCCCCACTAGGTGGTAGTTGCTGTGTGGACTATAAGCTCCTTGGAACCAGTGGTTAGATGTTATTTGCCGTTGTATCCCTCAGCCCAGTACAGGCCTATCACCTGGGAGGCACTCAGTGAGGATGCCTGCCTGCCTGCCTGGCTGAAGAGATGGATGAATAGAAGGTTGGAAGGTATATGAAAAACCAGTAGTGTGGGTGGAGAAAGAGGTTCACAGTGCTGAGCAATTTAGTTGTGTTGATTTCTGGTACCTTCCAATTGGCAGCCTCCCATGATCTTGGAGAAGACTTTCAGGGCAGTCCCCATTTTCCCATCAGTCATGCTTTGAAAGATGCTAGTTGAAGAACAGCTGACAGAGCCAGGACTTCTCACATGAATCTGAAGAAATAAATCCAATTTCTTACATCCCACTAAGGCCAGAGGAACAACAAGGACTTTCTTGCCTTTTGTCTTGGGCCCACACATCCCAGAATTAGAGAACAATGAAATCTCCTCTTTCCTGCCTGCCTCATTCTTCTAGACTTCTGAACTTTTCCTCTCTCCCACTCCTCCTCGCCTCTACTTCCATCCCCCAGTGTGAGTCTTATGACTCATAATCACTGAGGATAGGAGTGGAGTTGAGCCCCCTCAGCACACTCAGCCCCAGACTGATGCGACTGGAGATGTCTTGAGATGGACAGAAACAGGGCCAGGGAGGAGCAGAAGGGCAAGCCATGCCAGGGAGGGAGCTCAGTACTGATGCCTGTGAGAGGGGCACCACAAGAGCTAAGGAGAGCATCTTCTACCAGGGACACTGGAAAGTTCTTTCCTGCTTTCTTGCTTTGGACAAACAAAACAAAACAAAACAAAATTCACCTGCACTAGGCTGTACTGTATTCATCTGTACAGTGTCCATAATACTTGTCTGTCTTCCCAAAAAGGGAAGATAGCAAAATTTACTATCCTTACAATCTAAAGATAGTAAGTTGTTGGGATAAAATCAAAGACTTATCCTGACTTGGATTCTCTTAGGAGGCTATTTTTGATGTTCTGATTCAGCAGGAGTAAGAGAGGTTAGGGTATAATTTGAACTTGTACACCAGTGAACTTCTACACTATTGTGCTGGAGTTTTAAACATTTGGGTTCAGGAAATTTAGACGGTCTATAGCAGCATGATATCACAGAAAAAGTGTCATCTCAGAACCAGACAAAAAAGGTTGTGAGCTGGGTACAGTGGCACATACCTATAACCCCAGCTACTTAAGGCTGAAGTGGGAGGATCACTTGAGCTTAGGAGTTTGGGGCTGCAGTGAGCTATGATTGCACCACCTTACTCTAGCCTGGGAAACAGAGAGAGATCCTGTCTCTAAAATATGTTCAGAAGAGAATGTGAATTCCAGCTCTGCCATTTACTATTTGTATATTCTTAGACAAGTACCCTTCTGCCTGTCTCCTTATTATTCCTTCTGCCTGTTTCCTGTAAAGTGAGAATAACAAAACCCACCCCCATTAGATGCTATAAGGATAGAGGTAACACACGTTGAGTTGCTGGCTGGTAATAGGTCCCCTAATACATTGTATATATTTATTGTAAGTATTGCCCAGAAACCATCTGTTCCTAGGAAAGAGGAAATTGGTAGATAGGTAAGGGACTGTTGGGGTTACTCCTGCCTTCCTATACAAGGGATTAGAGAGGCAAGACAACAGGAGTAAAACCTCCTCAAAGCTTCCCCTAGAATCCTCTGATGGTATCTCTTGTACCGTTGTTGGCTGGGCTGGGCCACTGGCGGAGATGGTGCCTGCCACCACCCAGGGTATGAGGTTGGCACAGGAGGGATGATGGGATAGGGACATTCCACTAGAGAAAGGCAATGGAAGAGGCAGTGAGAGAGCAGGAAAGGGGAAAGCCTGGGAACAGGAGAACTTGTTTCAAATTCCTGAGGAACCAGGGAGTGAAAGGGGAAAATTACTTACCCTTTCTTGCTCCAAGAGTAGAAATTTAGATCAGCTTGTGAAAATTACAAAGGCACTGAATTTCCCTAATTATCATGATGAACTTCTTAGTAAAGCTGCTTGGGACTGGAATGGGTTGTGTTGTGGGGAAGGAAGGATGTTTCATCATCACAGGTAGCCTATAAGCAGCTGTTTAGCATTCTGAGATACCTCTCTTTGGGAGGGAGACTGGAATACATGTCCTCTAAGACCCCTTTTGATAACTCTAAGGAGCATCACTTGGATCAGGACTGTCCAGAAAGGCAGACAGATTTGTCAGTGGCAGCAGCCCACTTAAGACCTCTCATCACTTGCCCTTACCTAGAGGACAGCTGGAAGTGGGTAAAAAGAGCAAACACCTCCACACTCCCTTAACAGGGCATCAGACATCACCGGGCCAGCTCTGGGAAAGGAAGCACTGTGATTCATCAGTGTGGGGTTCCAGCAGTGTGGCTGCCTCAGGAATGTAGGGAGAAGATTTCCCAATCCCTCTTCATTTGTTGCCAAATATCTCTGGAAGCTGCTGGGCCCAGTGAAATTAAAAAAAGTCATTGGGTGTTTTACTGGCTTTCCCTGGAGTGTAAAGCCCTTAGAGAAGAAGCCAGCTGCCCCTAGAAAAAGAGACCAGAATGAGAAGGAGGCCATTTACGGTTTGCAATTCAGAAGAAGGACATCACGAAGAGACGATTATGGGCAGGATTCTGAAATGAAACCACGACACACACTTGTAAGGTGAAACTGCGGTCACTTTTCAAATCCAGATGAACTACAAACACCCAGCAGAACTGTACACATCACAGGCAACCTCTCCTGAAAGAAGTTGAGAAGGCCCCACCCACATGAGCAAGCACAAACAGAAACACGTTTTCTTCTCAGAAAAGGGAAAAGATCAAAATACCCCAAGTAGCCAGGGCCCAAACCATACACAGTTTTCCAGCTGAATATCCTTGACTTCTCTCGCTTATTCAAGATCCATCAGCGAGAGACTAAATAAACCGTGCCATGGAAAAATGTCCCAGTCACCAGACCTGGGCTCAAGTCCGTCCTGGACTCATTTCTGACTGTGTGACCTCAAGCCTCAGCTTTCTGATCAGGTGAATGGGGACACGAGTAATTATTTTGTCGGGTTGCTGGGGGAACTACAGGGAATTTATAAGACAATGATCAATAAATGGCAGCTTATATTAATAAAATTAACAACAGAAATGGAGAAAAAGATAAGTGGAAGCAAAACCAGAAAATATTACCCCCAAACAGTTCCTCCAAAACTTACTTTGAGGAATTGAGGTGAATTTTTAAATTACAAACATTTTAAGCAAAGAAGAAAATATGGAGAGTGTACCCATTCCCTAGCTCTTGATTTCTAGTATTTTGCTTAAGTCACGTTTTTAAAGAAATGAAACACTGAAGATACAGTTGTGTAACCCTTGTTTATTCTTTTCTCCACACGCCTACCCTCTGAACCCTGTCGGATTTCTTTTTCTATGTTCTGTTTCTTGGGGCTTTCTTCCTCCAGCCTGAACTAATAATCACCACAGCCAACTTCACTCTCTACGTTATTGGTATTCTAGCTGAAGAGTTACCTGCTTCTCCTAGGAATGCAAACTCCCCCTGAAAAAAAAAGGGAAACTCTGACTGACCCTCCAGCACTGCCCACTGTCTGAAAAGGTGCTCCTTAAAAGAGGCTGAAGCCGATGGTGGTCAGGCCAGAAGAAGAGTGAGGACTCCTCCCTGCATAGCACTGGGCATCAGGCTTTTCAGATGTGGGCTCACAGTTGTGTCCTACAAAATAAATTATTTAATCATTCTTCCTGAAACCAGAACTTCCTAAAAATATTTGTACAACTAAAGGAAAGAATGAAAAGTAAAAGAGAACCTGAGAAACCTGAGATGAATCTGTAACCTTTTTCAATGCCTTGTTAATTCCATCTTTGTTAACTTCTGTATACATTTGCGGTCAGGAGACCTGGATTCTAGGCCTGGCCTCACCTTTTATAAGCATGTGACCATGGGCCAATCCCTCGCCTCCCCTCCCAAGGCCTCTATTTCCACATCTGTAAAATAGGGATAATAATATCTTCCCTGCCTAACCCCCCAGAGGTGTTGTAGGGATCCCAGAAGGTAATGGGAGCAAATATACTAAAGCACTATTTGTATATAGACACTCTCCATATTGTGTCCTGGAGGTCAGGAGAGGATGGGGGCTTTCGGGCAGCTCTCCTGCCTAGCACCCAGCTCCCCTGGACTTGATCTTCAGCAATCCCCATAATCACTGGCCTTGTGAAGAACCCTTTAATGATCTTAAAGCATCTTCAGATTCCTGAGACGGCTGATAATAATAGCTAAGATTATTCTTCTTAGCACATGCCAAACACTATGTTGAGTAACTTATATGTTTATCTGGAATCATTAAAATAATTCTCGATGGTAAGTGCTGTTTATTTTTAATTACTAAAACAGTTTTATTTTTATGTTTTGTTTTTATATATCATACCCTTTAATATAAAAGTCACATGCTAGTATCGGTCTTATACCAAGGGGAATCAGATAATCACCAAGAGTTTATCAAAAGAAGAGCTGAAGTGTGAAGTTCACTGGGGGAAAAACATGTTCTTAATTACAAGGTGGGAAATCACCTTTTTCACAGGCATTGTTGCAATGTAGGCTCTATTACCCCCCATTTTACAGTTAAGGAAACTCAAGGGCAGAGTGCTGAAACCGCTTGCTCAAAAACACATAGCAGTGAGTGGTGTGAAGCCAGAACTGGAACCTAAGTTTCGCTGGATCCAAAGTCCATTTTCTTTCAACTACATTATACACTGCTTACAGAATCTTTGAATGCTTTTGGCATCCTCAGATCATATCCCTCATCCCTACAGGCACAAGGCTGACAAAAGTTAAGGACCATGCAGAAGTGACAGTAAGGGCATCATTACCCAGTCTTCCTTGAAATTGGGTATTTGGAGGGTGGGTTAGGGTTGGGACAGAGATTCATGGTTGGGGCAGGTGGTGAGACTTAGACAAGGAGAGAAATATTGAAATGGTCCATGTGACAACTCCTAGGAGAATATATTGATACTGAAACATTCTAGGCACAACTCAGTGTTAATCCAATAAACATTACTTAGTGCCTAATACATGCTGGTGCTGGGGCTGCATACAGTGCTTAGATGTGCTTCCTATCCCTCATAAACACTCGACAAACCTGAAATGCTTTTGTTAAATATTTTTAAATTAAAATTAAAAAAATATAGGCCGAGCGTGGTGGCTCACGCCTGTAATCTCAGCACTTTGGGAGGCCAAGGTGGGCGGATCATCTGAGTTCAGGAGTTTGAGTCCCGCCTGGTCAATATGGTGAAACCCCATCTCTACTAAAAATACAAAAATTAGCTGGGCATGGTGGCGAGTGCCTGTAATTTCAGCTACTTGGGAGGCTGAAGCAGAAGAATTGTTTGAACCCAGGAGGCGGAGGGGGCAGTGAGCCGAGATCGCGCCACTGCACTCCAGCCTGGGCAGCAAGAGTGAAACTCCGTCTCAAAAAGAAAGATAAACAAAGAGATAAGGCTAATACATTCTATTTTGCAGGACTTGGCAGAAAAGGGACGAAGAGAAAAGGGAGAATCATAGCTGAGACTGTGTTTACGTAGTAAACTCATTGTGGTGTTTGCGTGCTGTTGGGGGGAGCCTGGCAGAACCACAGAATTTAAGCAAATGGAGTGGGGGGGAATTAGGAGGGCATCTTTGGCTTACTCTAACTTCCCCAGAAGATATTTAGTCTGGGCCGCTTCTATTTCTGTCCTCTCAGTACCTAATATAATTGGAAGAAACAAAGGCTTGGAGGCCTCAGAGCACTAGCCCCAGTGATGCACACCCATGTGGGGCTGTCCTAGCTTGGTAGTCAATGACACCATCACACAAATTCCTCAGCCCTGAGAACCCTCTCTCATCAGCTCTCCTCTTGCCAGCCTGGGACCTGGTAGAATGACAAATACAGAACTCTGCTAGTTATAGAGGATTGTGGCTACCTAGTTAATATCTGCAAAAGTGAGAAGAGGGTATATATATTTTAGAAATAAAAGTGAAATCTAACATTTTTACAGTCTTAGCATTTACAAAGCTTTGGCATCTACTATCTCACTTCTTTGTATTTGGTTCTCAGCATAATCTATGAAATAGACTCTATTTTGCCCATTTCACAGGTGGGAGGACAAAAACCCAGAAAAGTTAATGTTGAGGTTTCAGTATGTCTAAGATTAGGAAAGAATAGAGGAGAGGTACATCCCTGAGTGTAACAGGGAGGACCTTATCAGGGAAGGCTTCTTGGAGGTGACTCAGGAGATGAGTAGAAAAACACAATTATGCACTAAATAAAGAAAGGGAGACTCCAGGTAGGTGACTTTGCAAAGACTTGAAAACATATGGAGTGCTGGAGAGGTTGGCAGGAGCACGGTGACGATGATGACGATGATAATGACGACAAATGACTGCAGCTAACATCTATCCGTTGCTTCTATGTGCAGATACTGTTAGAACAGATACTCTTCAAAGCAGTTTACCTACGTTAATTACCACACCTACCTTGTAAGGTAGGTACTTTTATTATCCCCAATTTACAGATGACAAAACTAAGGCACAGAGACGTAGCTTGCCTATAACATCATATAGGAATGATCTTATGAGCTAATATAACAAATATGAATTTTATCTGGAGAGCTGAGAGCATCCCCCTCACTCCGAACTTAGCAGAGAGGAGGTGGGCACAGACTTGTGATTTAGAAAAGCTTCTTGGACGCAGGGTGGACCGAGGTCCGAGAGGGGGAAGAAAAAACTTGAACCTGACTCAGATATTTGTCCAAGGAAGACCTGAACAGAGAGAGTGGGGATGGACAGTAGAGGACTATTCCACAATTCCCAGTGTTTGTGGATAAGAAATTGTCCCTCACACATTTCTGCTTCCTCTGTCAAGGCAGAATACTATATTTCAATCTTCCTGCCTCAGGAATTGCATGAAAATTAATGGGACAGAGGCCCAGCTGGCTTTCATCTGCTAAACAACACCCTTGCACTACTGGTGGTGCACATTAAATGCTGAACATATAAAATGTGCTTTGATGGCAGACCTGGGAATAATTATAGCTTGCTAATTATTGTTAATTTTACCACAGCTTTGAAACTCTGGACTTTCTCAATGACTCAAAAGAGATTGCAACCCCTCTGTGCCATGAAAGTAGTCACACAGTGGCAGACAAGCAATTTCTCACAGGCTCCATTCTGTCATTATTTACACGGTTCAGCTACTCACGTGGGATACAGAAAAAGAAACGCAATGATTTGCTGTGTTAGAATCAAATTGTACAAAAAACTCTTTATAGTCTTGCTGGCTCTTTAAGAATTTGTTCCTGTTTGCCTCTTTATAGCCAGTGCACACAAATATGTGGGTGCATGCCTGCGTATGTGTGTGTGTGCGCGCCCCAGAAAATTAGTGCTTAACAGAACTTTTAACCCTTTGGACGCCAGGATACCTGTGTTTTACCCTTGATATGGTGAGTAACAGAATTGCTTCCCTAACTTCCCTTCAGATTCTGCACCACTTCCTGTCCACAAACATTTTATTTTAAGGTCTCATCACTGCCAGGCAGGGTGCCAAAGACCCCTCTCAGGAATATGAGGAAGTTGATAGCTGTGTGACTTCAGGTCTTGAAGCCTCAGTAGCATCACCTATAAAATGGGTCTGATAGTCCCTGCCTGTCAGGACTGGTGTGAGGATGAGATAATGTTTGTGAACTGTAAACTATATAAATGTGTGCTATTGTGAGAACCGGACAAGGAAGACAGGGAGCGAGAGAACTTAAGGGAGGGCTAGGGGCTGGGAAAGAACGAAAAGGAAGGAGTCGGGGTAGGGGAGATCACGACAGTCGCGAGCCACACTTGGCAATGGAACTCTTTAGACATTCTCCCGGGAGAGCGGCCCAGACGCGCCAGGTTTGGAGCGGGAGGCCGCGCCAGGTTTGGAGCAGGAGGCCGCGCCAGGTTTGGAGCAGGAGGCCGAGCCAGGTTTGGAGCAGGAGGCCGCGCCGAGGGCGGGTCCCCCAGCAGCCTGCAGGTGAGTATCGGTTTTCCCCTCCCCGGCTTTCGGTCCGGAGGAGGCGGGAGCAGCTCCCCACTGCTCTGATCCTATCGCGGGCGGCGCAGGGCCGGCTGGGCCTTCCGTGGGACGGGGAGGGGGGGCGGGATGTGTCACCCAAATACCAGCGGGGACGTCGGTGGCGGAACCAGCCGGGCAGGTCAGGCAGAGTATAAGAGCCAGAAGGAGCGGCCGGGCGCCAGACGCCCGCACACTGTCCCGGACTCCGGAGCCCGAGCCCCGCCGAGCCCCCGCGCCTCATCCGCCCGTGTCCGGTCCGCGCTCCTCCGCCCCAGCATGGCTCGGGGGCCCGGGCTCGCGCCGTCACTGCTACGGCTGCTGCTGCTGGTCCTGGCGGTGGTGACCGGCCACACGGCCGCGCAGGACAACTGCACATGTCCCACCAACAAGATGACCGTGTGCAGCCCCGACGGCCCGGGCGGCCGCTGCCAGTGCCGCGCGCTGGGCTCTGGCGTGGCGGTCGACTGCTCCACGCTGACCTCCAAGTGTCTGCTGCTTAAGGCGCGCATGAGCGCCCCCAAGAGCGCGCGCACGCTGGTGCGGCCGAGCGAACACGCGCTCGTGGACAACGACGGCCTCTACGACCCCGACTGCGACCCCGAGGGCCGCTTCAAGGCGCGCCAGTGCAACCAGACGTCGGTGTGCTGGTGCGTGAACTCGGTGGGCGTGCGCCGCACCGACAAGGGCGACCTGAGCCTGCGCTGCGAGGAGCTGGTGCGCACCCACCACATCCTCATCGACCTGCGCCACCGCCCCACCGCCGGCGCCTTCAACCACTCTGACCTGGACGCCGAGCTGCGGCGGCTCTTCCGCGAGCGCTATCGGCTCCACCCCAAGTTCGTGGCTGCTGTGCATTATAAGCAGCCCACCATCCAGATCGAGCTGCAGCAGAACACGTCGCAGAAAATCGCCGGCGACGTGGACATCGGCGATGCCGCCTACTACTTCGAGAGGGACATCAAGGGCGAGTCTCTGTTCCAGGGCCGCGGCGGCCTGGACTTGCGCGTGCGCGGCGAGCCCCTGCAGGTGGAGCGCACGCTCATCTACTACCTGGACGAGAAGCCCCCGAAGTTTTCCATGAAGCGCCTCACCGCCGGCCTCATCGCGGTCATCGTGGTGGTCGCGGTGGCCCTAGTCGCCGGCGTGGTCGTCCTGGTGATCACCAACCGGAGAAAGTCGGGGAAGTACAAGAAGGTGGAGATCAAGGAACTGGGGGGAGTTGAGAAAGGAACCGAGCTTGTAGGTACCCGGCAGGGCAGGGGATGGGGTGGGGTGCCGGATTTCTGTATCGTCTCAGACCCAAGTGAGTCACATTTCCTGATTCTCAGTGGGTACAAAAGAGACGTTTATCCTTTCAGATTCTTGCCTTCCTCCTCCCCCTTTGCGCACACACCAAGTTTAATAGATCCTGGCCTCAGGGTCGCCTTTCTTTCTCACTTCTGTCTTGAAGGAAGCATTTCTGAAATGTCTCCCCTTTCGATCCAACAACAAGAAACCTGACTGGGACAGTGAAGGAAGGGATGGCGCAGCGTTATGTGTAAAAAGCAAGTGTCTATGTGACCAGCCGGCAACTATTGCAAGTGGCGGAATCCATTGTGGCATTGTGAAGGCTTAAATGAGTTTAGATGGGAAACAGCGTTGTTGCCATCTTGGGTTTAGTTATTTGATGAGTTCCACTTGTGTCATGGCCTACCCGACCAGAAGAGGAGATTATTAATTAGGCCTGTGTAGTAGCCTCGTTTACCATCGTTTTTGTGTTACCGACCACATATGCTTGTCATCGGGAAAGAAGCCTGTTTCAGCTGCCTGAACGCAGTTTAGATGTCTTTGAGAACAGACACTGCGCAGAAACTCAGTCTATTAGTTCTTCAGCTTGCCCTTGCTACCACTGACACTGGTAATGTTCTCTTTTGTAAAATGTTTGTACATATGTTGTCTTTGATAATGTTGCCGTGATTTTTTTTAAAAAAAACATGAATTTAATAAAATATGGGAAAGGCACAAACCAAACGTTGGCATTTCTGAAAAGTCCCTCCAGGTTTCTATAACTTCGGTCTCCTCTAATTTCCCAAGACTTGTATTTTTTAAATTTCAAATTATAACACTTTTTTTTCCCCAAAAAATGAGCGTTTGCCACTCCTGTGTGTCCTGAGATATCCTAACTGGCCAGTGTAAATGCTATTCTTTCTAAATAAGATTATTTGGAAACTTCCTTCAGACTGCAGGAGGGTGAGCATGAGGGAGGAAGCTAAAACTAGCTGCTTTAATGAAAACCAGTGCCAGCCTTTGGTAATCTCTAAACAAGGCTGTGGAGACAGAAAACTCTAGTTTGTTTCAAGAGCTGTATCTCCTTTGAATTCCAGCCCTACTTTGAAATAGGTGGTGCTATTTCCATTTAGGCTTTGAGCAAATTACTTAATCTCAAAGCACTGTGGCTGTAAGATTAAATGATTTTCCCACATAATTACAGCCAGTCTGCAGGGGGCCCTATGCCCTTGCTGGATGTGCATAGGTTGTTTTCCTAAGATTTTTACTTTTTTTTTTTTTTTTTTTTTTGAGACAGAGTCTTGCTCTGTCACCCTGGCTGGAGTGCAGTGGAGTGATCTCGGCTCACTGCAACCTCCGCCTCCTGGGTTCAAGTGATTCTCCTGCCTCAGCCTCCTAAGTAGCTGGGATTATAGGTGCCCACCATCACACTTGACTGATTTTTGTATTTTTAGTAAAGACAGGGTTTCACCATGTTGGCCAGGCTGGTCTCGAACTCCTGACCTGGTGATCCACCCACTTCGGTCTCCCAAAGTGCTGGGATTACAGGTGTGAGCCACCAGGCCCGGCAATTTTTACTATTAATGTACTTTAAAGACATGTTTTACCTATTAGCTGTAAAAACTAGCCACTTGTCTGTGTTACACTTATCTCTTCCTTTTTACTCATTCACATTCATTTATGTGTATGGCTGTGGGGTACCCCCCAAGTAAACAAGTTACTGCAGTAACTGAGAAATTGATGCAACACTGGGTGTGTACAAAGAGGGAGTGGTTGGTATATCAAGTATTCAGCAACAGCTAAGCTAGATCTAGGACTTCAGTTTCTTCCCCTGGAATCCATCTCATGCCCCTCCTCTCATCCTATCTACAGTCTACGATGGCCTCTCAAGACGGAAACACCAGTAAGAATTGGGGGAGAGGTAGCTCTCAGCCACTGGCTTCTCAACCTGGGGCTGTGGCTGGTATGCGCTGGTGGAGTGGATACTGTAGGATTGCCAGAGATCTCAGTCTGCAGCCACTCATCAAGGGAGAAACTTCTTCCGGGCTCCAAACTTCCCTCCAGGATCAAATGGGACTTACCAAGGGGAGAGGGTGGATGTGAGCAGGCTCTCCCACAGTGGGAAGGATGGCCAAAGTACCTGACTCCCCACTCTAGGTCTCTCTGGGTGTCTTTCACTTCTGAGTCACTGAAGTGCTTTGACGGAAGTGACCTTGATGATCACCTGTGACCTAACACCTCATTTCATGCATGAAAAGAGCAAGTGAGTTCCCAAGAGTGATGTTTCTGTAGCACAGTTGGACTTAGAAAGCCTCATTGTTTCAAGAGTCACTTTTAAAAACACACTTGTCTGCCTGGAAAATAAAGGATCCAGTGGGCACCTGAACAAAGGAGGCTCCCTGAAAAAGCCCCTTCCTCCATCAGAATGTTGCTTCTGGACGATATTTAGGTTTGTGCATTAATTCAGGACTGTAACTTCTTACACTTTATACCATTTATAATTTGCATGGCATTTTCACACATACAATCTTTTTTGAGCCATCGACTTATTGGAAGTAACCCAAATGTCGACAAACCTGAGCTCAAATCTTGCTCCTTTGGGCCAGGAAGTCACTTACCTCCCCTGTTTCTTCATTAGTTAAATGAAACTGTAAATCCCTCTCTCACTATTGTGAAGATTAAATGAGGTTATTGATATGAGCATGTGAAACAATATGGCACTTAGTGAAAGTTTTGTGTATTTTAAATTTTCTCTTGTTTAGATTACATCTATGTCACATGTCAGCAAACTGAGATTTGAACGACATTGAGTAAACTCATGAACACACACCCTGCATATACCTATTAGCTGTAAAAACCACACGAATCCATTACACTTATTGTTTCCTTTTCCTGCTGGGTACCCAGCAGGTTAAGATGCCTTTTTTACTCA
Organism: Ateles fusciceps; assembly: GCA_036589455.1. NCBI lineage: Eukaryota > Metazoa > Chordata > Mammalia > Primates > Atelidae > Ateles > Ateles fusciceps. Next base: position 15,424,760 of record JAZHEH010002507.1, on the reverse strand, counting down.
CTTCTTCCAAGGAAGAGCGCCCCTCATGCTTCAGTTTTGAAACTCAGCTTGCCTCTGCCGGGGTCAGGACTTCAGAACCAGCTATCTTCAGGGATTGAGCAGCTACCTCCAAGATTCCACCCACCTCCCCCGCCACCACAAACAAACAAACAAATATCTTATGGTTCACTGGTTCATTGCCGTGAGCTCAGACCTGGAGCTGCCCTTGGAAGGAATGTGAGAAGCAGGTGTGGCTTGCCCAGCAAGTTACAGCCTGCCTTCTGAGCCTCCTGAGGAGGCTCAACTGATTTCCTTGTGTATGTCACCAGGGCTATATCCAGTCCTGCTGTTTCTGGCATTGAAGCAATTTTTTTAAGATCACCCATTTCTCCCTCTGCTTACATATTTTTTTGCTTTATCATTTTCCAAGTGGAATCACAGAATGTAATGTCAGAACTGGGAAAAAGCTTAGAGGGTCATTTATTTCAATATTCTGATTCTATGGATGAAGACACTGAATCTCACAGAGGAGAATGGATTTACCCAAGTCAGACAGAGAGGCGCAGAGCCACCCGAGAGCTCTAACATCCTGACTCTATCCTGTCTAATGTTGCACGTGCCTCCTCGGTTAGTCTGCTGATGATGTATTTAGCAAATAGTCACTCTTGTTAGAACTAGAGCAAGGTCCCCTGAGAACATGGGGGGGAAAATACTAGTAATAGGTGGATTCTTTCTAACGTAATGTGAACATAACTCACACTCCACTTTCTGAAGGAGACATCTCTCCACAGACTTCTGCTATTAGCGGGGCTACAGCAACCTTGGAAGCCTCCTGTTTATATAAAGCAAAAAACCCTTTGAGAACTGAGTAGATTTCCTTTACAATTACTAGCACGTCCTGGTGGACATCTTCCAGTTCTAATTTCCCCTCCTGGAACCATTCCCTGCCATTACTAAATATCATTAGAGGTTTCATTATTGCCTTTTATAGTGAGCTCAAAGAAGGAATTGTTGGGAGGGGCGGTGATGGGTAGGGGTGGCGGGGCCCATTTGCTATTAGGGAATTATACTGTAAACAGGGGGATTGTGTCCCCTGGCACCACAGCAAGCCATATGTCTTCAATTACAGTAGAAATTCTCAGGTCCATGCTGTACAAGGAGGGAAAATCGATCTGAGTAAGAAGGGAAAGAGAAATGATCCAGAGTGATAGCCTGGACACGTTAGCCAGCAGTTTATCAGCAGGCAGTTCAGCTCACCAAGGCCTCTTGTCTCCTTGCAAGGAAAGGGATCTGGTTTAGATAAGCATTAACTCTTTGAAATCCTTGTACCCACCTTTCTCCCATACTGGATGTAGCTGAGTCTCTTCGGTGGCCTCAGCACTCAACTCCCTTGTTATCTGATACTGTTGGAGGAAATGTCCTGGCCACCCAAATATTTTGGTGTGAAGCACATTGTCATATGCGATTGAGACAACATGATACAGAAGGTGGGAAACTATGCCAGCAGATGAGGCTTCAAGTCCTTGTTCTTGCTTTCCAGCTGTATGACCTTAAATATGACAGTTCACCTCCCTTAATGTCATATTTGCATTATAAAATAGGTCTAATAATATCCACTCACCCTAGCTCATAAAGCTCCTGGCTCATCTGACCTCAATGGAACTGGGGTGAACTTGACTGAGCAGCCAGTTTGACCAGTGTTGGCTCTAGCTGGAGTGCAAAGGCCCTAGTGATTATGAGTGGTTACCCTGAAGTAAGCACAAGCAGGACAGTCTGTATCATCAAAGATGCCCAGTATTGGTCATTTATTTGTTCCCTTAAATATTTTTTGTCTTATTTGATGCCAGATATCATACTAGTTTGGGGAACGTCTGATGAACTGAACAGATATGGTTTCTCTGTTGCTTTTATTTTTTCTTACCATGTGGCATTTCCACAATATTTTCAATGGGGAAACATCCACATTGTGTGAAACTTGATGGGAGGCCTGCTGGTCCTGTTCCCTGGCAGGTGGAATATGGACATGTGACATAGCTCAGTCAATTGAACTCTCCTGCCTGGGACAGAAATCTAGAGGACATGAAGCCACAAATCAGGCCAGCTGAGAAATGTCCCCATGACAGTATTGGCTTTGTTAAGAGCACAGCTGCTCCTTGGGTGACAGAGTCCAGTGGCAGCAGCCTTGGTAGAAGATCACAATTGGATTCCCCAGAGCTTGACACTGGCCACATTCCCTGCTGCCTAGGCAACCTTAGGTCCTGGTCATTTTCTGTGTCTGATTCGCCAGCCTTCCCACTGATTCTGTGAACTTAATCCAAATCCTCCAATAAATTCCTTTTAAGTTTAGCCCAAATTCTTTGCTGTTGCTTACAACCAAGAATGCTGACTGGTACAGTCTCTGTCTTAAATGAATGTAAAGGCCACTGCGTAGACAGTCATTAACTACCCAATCATGTAAGTAAGGAAGCAATTTAAAAATGAGATACATGCTCTCAAGAAAAAAAAGCAAATATGAATGTTCTGCCCTAGTCTTGGGGGAAGTCATCTTCTTAAGGAATTGATGCTTGACTTGAGATATAAGGCATGAGTAGATGTTATTTATGCATAAAGAGAAGCATTCCAGTAAGGAAGAACAGCGTGTGCAAAGGTCCTGAAGCAGGAGTAAGTGTGGCTTATCTAAGGACCTGAGAGGAGACTAGCCTGGGTGGACTGTGGGTAGCAAGAAGACTGGTGCTGCATGTGACTGAGGAATTGGGGCAGGGACAGACTATGGAAGGCATTTCAAGCCTATTAAGTATTCTGACATTTGTGCAAATGACAAAAGGCCCACCCCTTGTGCAGACAAGTTAGAAAAAAAGGCTTCCAATCTAGTTGGACTTAACCCTGCAGTGCAGAATTTGGCAAATGGGCTGGTAGGTGCCTTTGTGTGAAGAAGTAAGGGTCCCCTACTTTCCTGTTGACATAGCTTCAGCCCCTTCCCTCTCAAGAGCATAGAGAAATCCTTGAAAAAATATTTGTTTTAAAGCAGGAGTGACATAATCAGATTCATGTTGTAAAAAGATCACTCTGGCTGGAGTATGAAGAATAGACTGAAAAGGAGTGAGAATAGAGACAAGGAAACCATAAAAGACCAGTAATGGGAGCATTTCAGGTGAGAGATAAAGGTAACTTGGATGAGGGGCAGGAATAGAAAATAGTGATGATGATGGGGAGAAGTCGATGTACTGGAGGAATATTTCAGATATAAAATTAATGGGACTTAGGGATGGATTTTATGTGGAGGTGGTGAGGACGAGGGAAGTGTTCAGAATGATTGTAGATTGTGGCTTTCATAACTGGTTGGTGGCACTATTTTCTGAGAAAGGGAACACAGGGATGGGAACATGTTTGGTGGGAGGAAAATGATGAGCATGGTTTTGGACAATTGAGTTCAGGCTTTTATTCAGAAGCTGACTAATGAAGTCTGGTGTTTTATGGACTGGAGATAGGAATTTGGGAGGCACTGGTTTATAGGTAGTACTTAAAAGCCAGGGTTAGAAATGCAATTGTCTAGAGAAAGGTGATAGACTAAAACGAGAAGAAAACCAGCACCATGCCTTAAAAGACTCTAGCATATCAGGACCAGAAAGATGAGAATGAGTTGGCAAAGGAAACCAAGAAGGGTCAAAACCAGGGGTGGAGACTAAAAGACAAGCCCAGACTGGAGCCAGGAGATAAAGGCCAAGCCAAAAGTCACGGGTGGCAAAGTAGTTTCTTTCCGGGGGTGGAAGCATTGGTGGAAGCAAAGCCCCAGACCAAGAGGAAGAAAGGGAAGGTTGGAGTAGACCGTTAAAGTGACAAATCTGTGAAAGTGACATGGGAAATGGAAGTGATGAAGACTTGCTGGGTACAACTTTACAAGTAACCAAGCTGTTTGCTGGTCTGTGATCCTGGATCAAGTTACTTAAACTCCGTGGGCATTCTCCTCACTTATAAAATGGAAACAATAATATACCTACCTCGTCATAGGGTTGCTGAGAGTAGTAAATACATTAGTGCAGGTAAAGCACTTCGACAAGTGCCTGGCACACAGTGAGCACTCCTAAATGTTAGCTATGGTTATGGCTATATGAAACTTGAGCATGTGGTGTCCACTGCAAGCTCCATAAAGGAAAGAATTCCGGTTTCTGTTATTCACCTCTGTATTCCCAATGTCTCACACAGTGCCTGGAGCACAGTGGGTGCTCAATAATTTGTGCTGGCTGAATGGACGGAGAGATGAGATGGGTGTAGATATCTTCCAGAAGGGCTATCTCTGGCCTAGGAATTTAAACAGGGTCAAGTATGTCCCTTTAACAGCTGGGATTAACTATTCAAGGATTAGATTTCATGTTTCTACCCATATTACATAACTTAAAATAATATTCAGAAGAAAAACAAAGCTACTTAAAGCTCCACAAAGGTTTCTTAAGAAAAGTAAAATGGAAGACGTTTAGATAACTTATAAGTCAAGCAAATACAAAGCCATAAGCAAGGAAAACACAGCTAGCACATTACAGTAGTTGACATTTAATAGTTTTACTCTATAAAGAACTTCTTTTGTAATTTTTGAAACCGTGTCTCACTCTGTCCCCAGGCTGGAATGCAGTGGCATGATCACGGCTCACTGCAACCTCTGCCTCCTGGGCTCAAGCCATCCTCTCACCTCAGCTTCCCGAGTAGCTGGGACTACAGGCATGCACCACCATGCCTGGTTAATTTTTGTATTTTTTTTGGAGAGACGGGGTTTCACCATGTTGCCCAGGCTGATTTTGAACTCCTCTGCTCAATTGATCTACCTGCCTCAGCCTCCCAAAGTGCTGGGATTATAGGTGTGAACCATCACACCCGGCCTATATAAATAATTTAAACTCAAATTAATTAGAAACACAATTCGTCTAGTTAAGATCTCACTTTGTACTTTTGTACAAATAAAAAGTGCATCCTACTTGCTCTGGGCAGACAATTAGAGAAAGACAGTCTATCTAGTTGGACTCAGCCTTGCAGTGCAGGGCTTGGCAAGTGCACCAGGTGGGGAGATACCTTTCAAAGAAAAAAAGTGATCCCCTCCTTAGTGGAGGGTACACAGGTAGGTGATCAGAGTCAGGCTTGATTTTGGCCCCCACTCCCTTGGCCTTTGTGCAGCACATACACAAAGCAAGCTTATGAGATGAACTTGACTTCAGTAGAAAAGGAACGTAGGTCATAAATAGACAATTCCAGGAGAGGAACTTGAAATACCAGTAAACCTCTTTTTTTTTTTTTTTTTTTTTTTGAGAGTTGGAGTCTCACTCTGTCACCAGGCTAGAGTATAGTGGCACAATCTAGGCTCACTGCAACCTCTACCTCCCGGGTTCAAGCAATTCTCCTGTCTCAGCCTCCCGAGTAGCTGAAGCTACAGGCGGCCGCCACCACACCCAGCTAATTTTTGTATTTTTAGTAGAGATGGGGTTTCACCATGTTGGCCAGGATGTTTCTGATCTCTTGACCTTGTGATCCACCTGCCTTGGTATCCCAAAGTGCTGGAATTACAAGCGTGAGACACCACACCCGGCCTAAACCTCTTTTTAAAAATATATCTAACATCACTGGTAACTAAATTCATTAGAAGCACAATGGTATCACAATTTTCCTTTGTGAAATTAATAAAACTGGTGTTTCTCAGTGCTGGTGAGGGGTGTGTTCATTAGTATAACCTTTCTGGAAAACAAGTAGATAGTATCTACCAAGAACATGTTTCTTTCTTTCTGACTTTCTTTTTTTTTTTTTTTTAACAAATTTGTTTTTTTTTTTTAATTTTTTTAAAATTAATTAATTAATTTATTTATTTATTTTAAAGATGGGGTTTCACCATGTTGGTCAGGCTGGTCTTGAACTCCTGACCTCAGGTGATCTGCCCGCCTTGGCCTCCAAAGTGCTTGGATTACAGGCGTGAGCCACCACACCCGGCCTCCTTTCTGACTTTCTATTTCCATATCAAGGAATTTATCTTAAGGACATGAATAGTGATGCCAACAAGATTTCCATGTATAACATGTTGCATGCGGCATTTTTTATAATAGTAAAAAGGTGAAAATAAATAAATAACTACAGGAGGGTGATTATATAGCTTCACAACTCCTTGAGACCCAGTGTGTTTCAGAATTCAGAAATGTTCCGATTTTAGAAGAATGATTTGGTGCATGTTTTTTAATCCCTTCAGCAGGGTCTGTGACAGCATCTCTAATCAACACCTTTAGATTTCTGTCACAAAACATTAACCATCACACCGAGTGGCATACATAGACCGTAAATAGGCTTAGGTCACTTCAGGTCAGTTTTGCTGCCAAACTTTTAAAACAGCTCTTGGATTTTCAGTTTTTTGGATTTGTGGTGTTGGGGCTCAGAAATCAATATCCCAAAATTTAGTGCTTTGTGCATGCTAAACTGAAAAAGGAGCCTCAAGGTCTTTCTGACTTCTCTCTCCATCTCTGCCCCCAACCTCCATCTCTACCAAAGCACACGATAAAATTTTTCTCCAAAGCTTCTTTATCTGCCTGAAGTCCAGATTTACCAAAGAAGAAAACAATTACCTTCAGTCCCTTCCTTAAGGTTTCATTAACTGAACCCATATCACAGGAAGGAAGACTAAAGTCTGTCAACAAACCTGGACAGATTTTGTCACAGATCATCCTTCACTCTGGGCCCAACAGATCATTGTATGCTCTTCAAGTCCATTGACTTCCCCCTCCCATACCTGTTTTGCCAGGATCCCAGCCCCCTCATTCTTTCTGTAACCTCAAGATGGTACACAAACTTCTGCACCCCACTTGGAGTTTGGGTCCTCATTCTGAAGACTCTCATGCATATATGTTAAATACATTTGTATGCCTTTTGTCCAATTAATCAGCCTTTGTAAGCTGATTTTTCAGGGAACATTCAGTGGGTGAAAAGGAGCTTACCTTGTCCCCCAACAGTGGATAAGGGATTGTGTATCTGCATACGTTATGGTATAATACTTGAGGACTTTCTAATATGGGGGAAATGCTCACAATACACTGTTAAGTGAAGGGGGAAAAGTCACAAAATTACATGACTCCACTTCATTTTTTAAAAATGGGAACAAACTTGTTATTTTAAATGCAAAACTTGTTGTTTTAAATCCAAATTGATTGTAACTGCTTTCATTTTCTCTTTTATTTTTTGCCTTTCTTTTTTAAACTTCAAGGGAATGATATAATTTTAATCAGTGGACAAATCAATTGTTCTACTACACTCAGTCTTACTGCACTCTCTCCCTTTGAAGAGCCTGCTAGAGTGGAGGAAAGCAAAACCTGCTCTCTCTAGGCACTTCCTGTTCGGTGAGGCGGAGTCTGAGCCTTCCTTCATGCAAAGGGAGGCCCTTTGCTTGGGTGAGGAGCTAAAGATCCTTAACTGCTTTGCATAGACTTGGAATTGGTGGCTGGAGCCCAGTTCTTGGAGAGGCTGAGGCAGGAGACTTGTTTGAGTCCAGGAGTTCTGGGCTGCTGTGCACTGTGTTAATTGGATGACCACACCAAGTTTGGCATCAATATGGGGACCTCCTGGGAGTGGGGAACTACTAGGTTGCCTAAAAGGAGGGATGAACCGGCCCAGGTCAGAAATGGTGCAAACTGAAACTATTGTGCTGATCAGTAGAGGGATCACGCCTTTGAATAGACACTACATTCCAGCCTAGGCAACATGGCAAAACCCAGTGCTTTTAAAAGGAAACAACAAAAAAGACACGGAAGGAAATGTTTTGGAATTGGATGGAGGCTGGGTGGTGGGGGGAAAGGAAGGATCACTTGGCAGAAGATTGGACCATGAATTAATATCCTGGGGCTTCCATAGCAAACTACCACAAACTCAGTGGCTTAAAATAACAGAAATTAATTTCTTCCAGTCCTGGAGGCTAGAAGTTTGAAATCAAGGCTCTAGGGAAGAAACCTTCCTTGTATCCTCTAGCTTCTGGGGATTTTGGGCAGTCTCTGGCCTGTGGCAGCATAACTCCAATCTCTGTTTTCTTCACATGGCTGTCTTGCCTCTGTGAGCATCTCTGTGTCCAAATCTTCAGCTTCTCATAAGGACACTAGTCGCCAAATGAGGGCCCACCCTAATCCAGTATGAACTGATCCTAACTTGATTACATCTGCAAAGACCCTATTCCAATAAGATCACATACACAAGTTCTAGGTGAACATGAATTAGGGGAGGATACTATTCAACTGAGATCATGAAGTGGCTACATTATCTGGGGTATACACCCCTGGGGTTCCTTGTTGCATGCCAGGAAAATTTAGAACATGGACACACAAGAGGCATTTAGGAGCAAAAGTTTAATAGGTAGAAAAGAAGAGAAAGAGAAACAGCTTCCTCTATGGAGGAAGGGATCTCGAAGAGGAAAGGACTAGTTGATGGTGAATCCCCCAGGTTTTATAGTCCAGTTTGAGGAAGCGGTGTCTGATTTACCTAGGTCTCATAGATTGCTTCAATCAGGTATGACGGTTACATAGTGCACAGGGAAGGCTGGTGGTCCCACCCTAATCTTCTTATGCAAAGTAGCTTTCCAGTTGACCCGCACCATCTTGTCTGGTCCTTCACAGTACACGTGGCTGGCAGAGAAGGGAAGATGGAGCCGCAATCTTGAAAATGTCTAGTTCTTAGGTCCTGTCGGCATTCACTCATGCAAGTTCCCAGCTTGCAGGTTGCTCTTGGTTAGAAAATGATTTGGGGCTGCTTTTCTTTAAAAAGAAAAGCCATGCCCTTGCTGTCTAAGTGATTTCTTCTTAACTCCTGTATCTATCAGACCCCTAGTTCGTGACTTGACTAATAAAAAGGAATTCAAATGTTTCATTTATTTTAAAGGTTATGTCTGCTGAATGAATGAATGAATGAATGAATGATATATATGGAACTGTGATATAAACACCTTTTTGTTTTTTCCCCTAAATTTTCAGTTCAAGTTGGCTAAGCAAGTGTGCTATATGGGTAGTGTTGTTTATATGGAAATTAAAGAAAAGGAATCTCTTTAGACTTCAATCTAGATCTTCAGAAAATGCTCAAAGAACTAACAGACTGGGTTCTCTCTTTCTTTAGCCTAATCAGACTGCTAAATACTATTAAAGCAATAATCTTCATCTTCCATGTGTATAATTATCTTCTTCAAATAATTCCCTTTGACCAGCCTGGGGAGTTTTAAAAAAAAATTATTACAGTTTCATTTAGAACTCCCTAAGTAAAAGCAATTACTAGCTTTTATGCTAAAAATTAATCAGAACATATTACAATTGTCTAGTAGCCATACAAAAACACACTTGCTTATAATTTATTTTACTACAATTTTGAAAATCAAATGAAGATTTACATTTATGAATGAACAGACATTGGCAACTCACTTCTTTACATCACAATAGAAATGGGAATATAGCAATGAACAGAATTTTTTTTCTGCCCTCGAAGATCTTACAGCTCAGTGTGGTAGTGGTGGTGGAACAGGGGGAATAAATGGAACAGGTAATTACAATAGTGTGGGGTGAGTGTTATGAGGAAATACAGGGCCTTATGAGAACATCCAGCAAGGAGAACTGATATAAGCTGGAGTGGAAGTAGGGATCAATTTAGGGAAGATGTGCTCGAGGAAGTTCTGCTTAAGCTGAGACCTGAGGATAAACAGGAACTTGTCATGTGTAAGAAGAGGAAAGGAAAATGGATTGAGGAGGGAACTAGATGTGCAATAACTGACTGTATTAGCAAGCACTATTCAGCAATGAGTGCTAGCAATTCAACTCAAACAAGTTTAAGCCAAGAGAAAATACGTTGATTTGTCTAACTGGAAAGTGAAGGGGGAGGCATTAACTTTAGTCATGGCTGGATCCACGGGTTCGAATAATGTTGTCAGGACTCTCTTTCTTAATATCTTTATGTTTTTTAAACAGATGTATTAGTTAGGATTCTTCAGAAAAACAGAACCAATAGGATACTGAGTGACTAGTGAGTGAGTGAGTGAGAAATTTATTCTGAGGCATTGGCTCATGTGATTATGAAGGCTAAGAAGTCCTCCATCTGCCCTCTGTAAGTTGGAGGCTCAGGAAAGCCAATGGTGAGTTTTAGTTCAAGCCTTAAAGCCTGAGAACCAGAAGAGCCGGGGGTGTAAATCCTAGTCCAAGTCTGAAGGTCCAAGATCCAAGAGTCAATGACTGAGGGTAGGAGAAGATGGCTGTCATAGCTGAAACAGGGAGAATGAATTCCTCTTTCTTCCACTTTCTTGTTTTACTGGGTCCCTCAACAGACTGAATGAGGCCCACCCACATTGGTGAGGATTATTTCTTTACTGTCTACCAATTCAAATGTTAATCTCTTCCAGAAACATCCCAGAGGCACACCTAGAAATAATATTTTACCAGCTATCTGGGCATCCCTTAGCCCAGTCAAATTAACCATCATATTAACCATAAAATTAACTATCACAATAAACTATATTTTAGAGCAGTTTTAGGTTCACAGCAAAATTTAGCAAAAGGTACAGAGATTTCCCATATATCCCCTGCCCCTCCACACACAGCCTCACCCATTATCAACAGCCTTCACCAGAGTGGTAGATTTCTCACAATTGATAAACCTGAAATGAGACATTATTGTCATTTGGAGTACATAATTTACATTAGGGCTCAATCTTAGTGGTGTACATTTAATGGGTTTGGACAAAAGTATGACATGTATCTACCGTTGCAGTATCACATAGAGTGGTTTTCCAGTCCTAAAATAATTCCTCTGGGCTCTGCGTCTTCATCCCTCAGGTTCCTCTAACTGTGCCAACAATTGATCTTTTTGTTGTCTCTATAATTTTGCCTTTTCCGGAATGTCATATAGTTGGAATTATACAGTATGTCACCTTTTCAGATTGGCTTCTTGAATTTAGTAATACGCATTTACGTTTCTCCCGTGCCCTTTTCTTTTAAAACATTATTTATTTATTTATTTATTTTTTTTATTTAGTGATGAGATCTCATTATATCGCCCAGGCTGGACTTGAACACGTGGGCTCAAGCCATCCTTTCACCTCAGCCTCTCAAGCAGCTGGGACTACAGGCGTGTGCCACCACACCCAACCTCTCATGTCTTTCATGGCTTAATAGCTTAATTCTTTTTATTGCTGCATAACATTCCATTGTCTTGATGTACTGCAGCTTTTTTATCTACTCTCCTACTGAAGGACATCTTTATTGCTTCCAAGTTTTGGCAATTGTGAATAAAGCTGCAATAAACATCTGTGTGCAGGTTTTTGTGTGGGCATGTTTTCAACTTCTTTGGGTAACTATCAGGGAGTGAAATTGTTGGATCATTGATAAAAGTAGTATGTTTTCTTTGGTAAGAAGCTGTTCTTTCAAAGTGGCTGTACCATTTTTACATTCCTACCAGCAATGAATGAGAATTCCAGTTGCTTCACAGCCTCACTAGCATTTGATGTTATCAATGTGCTGCATTTTGACCATTCTAATAGGTGTGTAGTAGTATCTCATTGTTGTTTGGATTTGCATTTCCTGATGACATATGATGTAGGACATCTTTTTATGTGCTTGTTTATCATCTGTATTTCTTCTTTGGTAAGATATCTGTTAAGGCCTTTGACCCATTTTTAATCAGATTTTTTGTGTTTATATTGTTGAGTTTTAAGAGTTCTTTGTCTATTTTGGTAACATTTTAGAAACAGATGTATCTATTGCAAATACTTTCCCCAGTCTGTCACTTTTCTTTTAACTCTCCTGACCGTATCTTTTTCAGGGCAGAAAATTTTAACTTCAATAAAGTCCATCTTATAATCGTTTTTTACATGGATCATGCCTTTGGTGTTGCACTTAAAAAGTCATTGCCCAAATGCAAGGTCATCTAGATTTTCTCCTAGGCTGGAACAACACAGTGAGAAAATCTTTTTTTTTTTTTTTTTTTTGGTGGGGCGGCGGGATGGAGCCTCGCTCTGTCACCCAGGCTGGAGTGCAGTGGCATGATCTCAGCTTACCGCAACCTCCGCCTCCTAGGTTCAAGTGATTCTTCTGCCTCAGCTTCCTGAATAGCTGGGACTACAGGTACATGCCACCACACTAGGCTAATTTTTTTTCTATTTTTAGTAGAGACAGGGTTCACTGTGTTAGCCAGGACAGTCTCCATCTCCTGACCTTGTGATCCGCCCACCTCGGCCTCCCAAAGTGCTGGGATTACAGGCGTGAGCCACTGCACCTGGCCAAGAAAATCTATTTTTATACTTTGGCATTTTACAGTGGAGTTTTATAGTTTTGCATTTACATTTACATCTATAATCCATTTTTAGTTAATTTTTGTGAAGAGTGTAAGGTCTGTGTCTAGATTCTTTGTTTTTTGTGTTTTTTTGGTATGTGGATATCTAATTGTTCCAGCACCAGTTTTTGAAAAGACTTATCTTTTCTCCATTGTATTACCTTAGCTTCTTTGTCAAAGATCAGTTGACTATATTTTTATGGGTCTAATTCTGACTCTCCTTTCTGTTCCTTTGATCTATTTGTCTATTCTTTTGCCAATACACCACTGTCTTGATTACTGTAGTTTCATAGTAAGTCTGGAAGTCCAGTAGTGTCAGTTCTCTAATTTTGTTCACTTTTAATATTGTCTTGGGTACTCCAGCTCTTCTGCCTTTACAATCAGTTTGTGAATATCCACAAAATAACTCGGTGAGAGTTTCACTGAAATTACATTGAATCTATAGGTCAAGTTGGGAAGAACTGACGGGCAATATTAAGTTTTCCCATCCATGAATATGGAATATCTCTTATTTAGTTCTTCTTTGATTTCTTTCATTAAAATTGTGTACTTTTTCTCATATAGTTCTTGTACTTAAAAAGAAAAATTTGTACCTAAGTATTTCATTTTGAGTGGTGCTAATGTAAATGGCATTGTGCTTTTAATTTCAAATTTCACTTGTTTATTGCTGGCATGCAGGAAAGTAGTTGACTTGCATATTAATCTTGTACCCTGCAACCTTGCTTTAATTGACGTTTCAGGAGGTTTTTTTTTTTCCTTTTTTTAGTTAATTCTTTTGGATTCTGTCTTTAGATGAACATGTCATCCACAACCAAGACAATTTTATTTCTTCCTTCCCAATTTATATACCTTTTCATTTCTTGTTCTCATTGTATTGCATTAATTTTGATTTCTAGTACAATGTTGAAAAGCAGTGGTGAGAGGGGGACATCCTTGTCTTGTTCCTGATTTTAGAGGGAAAGTGTCTAGTATTTCACCATTAAGTATGATGTTAGCTGTAGGCTTTTGGTAGAGATTCTTTATCAAGTTTAGGAAGTTTCCCTCTGTTCCTAGTTTACTGAGAGGTTTTTTTTCGTTGTTATTTTTTGTTTTTTATAAATAGATACAGGATTTTGTCAAATGCCTGTTCTACATGTATTAATATGATCATGTGACTTTCCTCTTCTTTAGTTTGCTGATGTAATAAATTACATTAATTGATTTGTAATTAATTAATTTAATTAATTAATTAATTAAAGTGCTGACCTATGAATATCTAGAATAATTCCCACTTGGTTGTGCTATATGATCCCTTTTATAATTGTTGTATTCAATATGGTGGCATTTTACTGAGGAATTTTGCATTTATGTTCATGAAAAATATTTGCTGATAGTTTTATTTTCTTATAATGTCTTTGTCTGGTTTTGGTATTAGGGTAATGCTGGGCTTATAGAACGAGTTAGGAAGTATTCCCTTTGTTTTTATCTTCTGAAACAGATTGTAAAGAATTAGTATAATTTCTTCCTTAAATGTTTAGTAGAATTCACCATTAAATCCACCTGGGCCTGGGGTTTTCTGTTATGGAAGTTTATTAAGTATTGGTTCAGTTTCCTTCATAGATATAAGCTTATTCTGATTGTCTGTTTCTTAATATCTTCATCTGCTCTTGACTTCATTTTATTTTCTAGGCCAACATTTTCCTCATCATGGTCAAAATGCATATCAGTAGTCCTAGTCTCATATTCTCCTAATTTAAGAGCCACACAGCAGAATTTTTATCTCCTTCAATGATAAAATATATTAGTTTAATTGGTCTGGTTTGTCCATGTGGTGGTTTAGAGACTGTCCCAAAACTTACGTCTATCTGGAACTACAGAATAGTGATCTTATTTGTTGGGAGGCAGAGGCAGGAGAATTGCTTGAACCAGGGAGGTGGAGGCTACAGTGAGCCAAGATCGTGCCACTGCATTCCAACCTGAGTGACAGAGCGAGACTTCGTCTCAAAAAAAAAAAAAAAGATGATCTTATTTGGAAATAGAGTCTTTGCAGATGTTAATTAAGTTAATGATCTTGTGGGCCTACATCCAATGACTACTGTCCTTATAAGAGGAGAGACACTAAGACACCCAAAGAATAGGGCAATGTGAAGATGGAGGCAGAGATTAGAGTGATGCATCTACGAGCTAAGGGGCTCACTTACATTGGTTTAGTGGTTTCAGCTTGGGATGTGGAGTCAGGCCAACCTGGACTCAATGCAACCACTTACAATCTTTTAGTAGGAGTGACATAAGCACAAAGTGCCCCAGATATACAGAAGTAGGGTAGCTTCCCCAGACCTGGTGCAGATACATGCAAGACTTGCCAGAGTAGGTGATTTTGCTCTGTGTTTTGAAGAGTGAATTAGCCAGGTGTTGATAGAAAAAGGCATTTGTAGCAGATGCCACTGGTGTCTACTCACATTATCCTTTATATTGGTGTCTGGCCCGTATTTCTGCACATACTGGTTCAACTTGCAACTGCCAGAACCTGAAGCTCCTTGCTTGGGTCTTTCTCTGTCCTGTAGGAGGCCTCTCTACACGTTCATGCAGAAGGCTGGAAGTGTCATAGAATTAATTATTCCTTGGACACCCCTCAACCAATGGTACTGGCAGGAATGATGGTTAAATAGCCCAGCTTCCCCATCCTCACTTGGTAAAACTCTGTGGCCTGTTTTATACATTCTCCTTGCATTCCTCAGAGGGACAACTCTCCATTGGCCCCCTTTGGTAACTACTTTGTTAATGCATTCTCTATTAGCTCTCTTCCTTGCCTGTTTTACTTCTCTGCTCACCAGTGGGTGCTTCCTAGGATCCCCTCCCAAATAAATTACTTATATTTGAATCCTTGTGCTTGTCACATTCATATCCTTGCCTTGCACATGCTACTCTTTCTGTGTGAGTTGCTAATAGGGAGTTCTCCCTGGGAGACATACAGAAAGAATAGCATGTACAAGAACATGGAAATTTAAGCATGGACACCTCAAATTCCAGAGGTTATCCAGAGTATTTAGAAATCTGCTGCCTGGTCTGGTGATCTAATAGATGAAGAGTTACCCGTGCTTATAAATAAATAGATACCATGATGTGACGGCCCATGTTTTATTTTGGGAACTGTTTAGGTTGAGAAAAGGAGTAGGGGATTGCCTATTTTCCCAGGAGCACCAGGTTCTGTAGAGTATCTGGCACATAGTGTAGCCTCCATAGTATTATTGAACTCATGGATTTATTATATCAAAATTAGTGTGTTAAAATGCCCGTAATATAAACAATGGATCTGGGGTGATTACAGCATGTTAATTTTAACAAATGTACCACTCTTGGTGGTGGGGCGGCTGTGTCCATGTGGGGACAGGGAGTAGATGGAAACCCTCTCACTTTCTGCTCAATTTTGCTGTGATCCTAAAACTTCTCTAAAAAATAAATCTTTGTGATTAGAAACAAAAAGCCCGGTACTTATGCACAATAGATGTTTGCTGAATAGAACTGAGACTCCATGGAAAGGTAAAGGAATGCCTTTCTTTGAACAGGCTTTGTGCCACTTGGTAGTGATATATGAGGAGGGGGAACTGTGTCCCAGTGGTATGTGCTCTTTAGTTAGAGCTCAAGGTTGTGAACTGAGTTGTTAGTGACAGCAAAACGATAGGAATGGTTTAAATGTCCATCAACTGTATTAAAGTAAACGACATGAAATCTTTTCCAGAGGACATCATGCAGTGCTTAAAATGGATTAAATTGATCTATAAGTATTGATAAAGACATTTCTCCAAGGCATGTTGTGCAAGTGATAACCTGGAAGTTAGAAAATATTCATAGTGTGATACCATTATGTTAAAAAAACCCCAAAATATGCTGCATATCTTTGGTTAAGATGGGGACTCAACAGCAGATGGGGTGGGAGTTGTGAGGTGATTTTTAAGTCCTTTCCAGCTCTGAGATTCTGTAATCCTAAGAAGTAAAGTTTATAGTTCCTTTACAAAATATACTGCTTTGACCCATATAAGAAACTTGTATGTAGAGACATAAAAGAAGACCTGGATAAATGGAGATGCACATGTTTCCTTGATTGATAGTAAACCTTGCAGAGATATACATCTCACCCAAATTAATCCAAGATAAAAATAACAATAACAGAATCAAAATCCCAATGGTTTTTTTTTTGGAAGGGAGCTGAAAAAATTTTTTCAAAAGTTCATCTTGAAGGTCAAATGTATAAGAGCCAGGCAATATTGGAAAACAAAATGTGTATTACAAAGTTACAATAAATAGAAAGAATCATGCACTAGCTCCAGAACAGTCAGACCAGGAGAAAAAAGGGAAACTGCAGAAACGTGTAGATATTTACAGGAATTTAGCATATTGTAAACAGTGATGCTTTAAGTCAGTCAGGACAGGTTAAATTAATTGTTGAGACAGAGTTACTTTGGTAGTTCTAACCATGGGGAGGGCACATGCATATATCCTTTGTACAAACTCCACTGGCCTAATCATTCAGAAAATACTTTAGGTTATTTTTATTTTTTTATTTTTTGAGACAGAGTTTCACTCTTGTTGCCCAGGCTGGAGTGTAATGGTGCATTCTCAGCTTACTGCAACTTCTGCCTCCCAGGTTCAAGAGATTCTTCTACCTCAGCCTGGCTAATTTTTTGTATTTTTAGTAGAGACGGTTTCTCCATGTTGGTCAGGGTGGTCTTGAACTCCCAACCTCAGGTGATCTGCCTGCCTCGGCCTCCCAAAGTGCTGGGATTACAGGTGTGAGCCACCGTGCCTGGCCTAGGTTATTTTTTTCCTCCTATTTTGTGCTGAAATAAATTCCTGGTAGATTAAAGATTTTAAAAGATTTAAGAAAGAACAAAGTCATTAAAGTTCTAGAAGAAAATACTGATAAATATTTAATCTTAAGTTTGAGACAGACAGTAGATATGATCTCAGAGGCAGATGGATATTTTTGACTGTATCAAAATTTTAGCAATTAAGTGTATTTTTCACCTGAATCAACAAAGTTGAAAGACAAACTTCAAGTGGGGAAAATATTTGCTACATAAATGATAGACAATTCTTTTTTTTTAATTTTTTTTAATTTTTAAAGACGGAGTTTCACCATGTTGGTCAGGCTGGTCTTGAACTCCCAACCTCAAGTGATCCGCCCGCCTTGGCCTCCCAAAGTGCTTGGATTACAGGCGTGAACCACCACGCCCGGCCGACAGACAATTCTTAAATGTCTAAAAAATTTTTATAAGTCTATAAAATACAAATGAATATATTATAGAAAAATGGGTTAAGGGCATGAACAGGCAATTTACTAAAGAAGAAATCCAAACATTATATAAGCATGAAAAAGCATTTACCTTATTAGGTACTTATTAGGAATCAAAGGAATGTACATCGAAACAACAATGAGGAAGCTTTTATCTCATCAATGTTCTAAATATTTAAAGTAATTTAAATCTTGCTTTTCAAGTGGGTTACGTATTAAAATATTAACAGTGTTTATTTTGGGATAGTGAGGCTAAGGGTGATTTTTTTTTTCTTTTTTGTTTTGCTTTTCTATGGTATTAGTATTTCACTTGTGCAATAAGTTGAAATACTAATAGTTGGCACCGACACTTAGAAAAGTGCTCGCCTGGCATCTCTGAAGAACTGATCTCTGCGGGGTGAGCAAGGGTATGTCCAAGGTGAGACCTTTCCCCATGGCCTTCCATGGAGCTCGCTGAGCCATATTGAATTATCCCCACACCCAGTTTCCGGAGCTGGATCCTGGTGGCTGCTGTTTAGACAAGAGGAATAAGGCTGGAGACAGGGGAGACCAGTCAGGATACTAGTGTACTAATAATTTAGATGGCAATTTGTAAAATAACACACTAGAACTTAGTGTGATCATTCTCTTTAAGCAAAGAATTTACTTTAAAATGGCAGATTTATTCATGGTATGTTGGAAGAAGGGCTGGAATGACGCAAGAAATAAAAAGAAGTTAAATATGTGGTTGAAGAAAGCGCTGGGCTGGTTTTTGTTGGAGTAGAACATTTAAATGAAGATGCTGAAATTCTCTGTGTTGGAGTGATTTCAAATTGACAATCAGTCATTTCAACTCTTTTGAACAGTCATGCCTGGCACATATTCAAGAAAATGAAAGGCCACTTCAGTCAAGGTGCCACCCATACATTGCAGCCTTCCAATTATGTGACCCTCATCAAATCCTGTGGCTATTTCACCTGGTTCTCATCCTGAATCTACATTATCAGAGGTCTGATTGTTGTCTGTTGAACTTCTGTCTAAACCTGTTATAAGACAAGCTATGCCTCATAATTGTTCAGAGTTAACTATCTTCTTTAACTCAATATTCAGCATCCGGCACTTCCTATAGGAGGTGTGAATGAATGTCTTTCTGTGTCATAGCATTTAATACAGTTTTCCACTGAAGAAGACTGAATTGTTTTAGGCTGGGTTCCCTGGAAACAGATTCTGAGATAAATCTTTGCGTGCAGGGTTACAGGGGAGAGATCTCAGGAACAACATTTCTTTATTTATTCATTTATTTATTTATAAACAGAGTCTTGCTCTGTCACCCGGGCTGGAGTGCAGTGGTGCGATCTCAGCTCTCTACAACCTCCGCCTTTCAGGTTCAAGCGATTCTTCTGCTTTAGCCTCCTAAGTAGCTGGGACTATAGGCATGAGCCACCACACCTGGCTTTTTTTTTTTTTTTTTTTTTTGTATTTTTGGTAGAGACGGGGGTTTCACCATGTTGGCCAGGCTGATCTCGAACAGCTGACCTCAAGTGATCTGCCTGCCTCGGCCTCCCAAGTTGCTGGGATTACAGGTGTGAGCCACTGTGCCCGGCCAAGGAACAACACTTATAAGGGAGTAAGGGAAAGTAGACTGGGTAGAGGGAGAAGTGGAGTCCCGTGGAGGATGCTCCAGTTGGGATGGCCTTGCAGTGTTACCCTCAGCTGAAGCATAGGAGTCAGGACTGTTACCCCCAATCAATGTTTGTTGGGTAAATGCTGTCGCTGGGCAGAGGGCCTATCCTTGGATGAAGCAGGTGTCTCCAGCCAAGGGAACTCTCTAGGGAGGTAGGCAGCTGCCAGCATGAGAACCTCAGTGAATGGGGATCTGCTGGCGCAGCACAGCATCGACTTTAAGTGTTATAGCCAAAGTCCAGCTTCACGATGCTGTCACAGAAGTCTTCATGTAACCCTTTAAACAACCCTCCTACCATGAGTGCTCAGTAAAGAACACCTTCAAAAACTTCCCACACCTCATTAAGCTGTGCTTGAAATGAAGCCCTTTTCCCAAGGCATAGCCAAAGGAAATTATTAATGCCAATCCTCTGAATTCAGATGGGGTAAACAGCTTGGGAAATTTGACAAAAGCAAAACTTTTAAGAGTAGCCAGATATAGGTGATGGGGAGGAAGGCAGCAAATCACACTGCCACGTGTGTACCTATGCAACAATCTTGCATGTTCTTCATATGTACCCCAAAACCTAAAATGCAATAAAAAAAAGTAGCAAATCAATATAGGAAGGTTGGTTCTGTGAATGGAATCTGATCATGTGTCTCAGTCAGTTCAGGTTGCTTCAACAAAGTACGATAGACTGATTGGCTTCAGCAACAAACCTTTTTTCTTACAGTTTGGGAGGCTGGAAGTCTGAGATGAAGATGCCAGCATGATTGGATTTGGTGAGGACCCTCTTCCTGGTTTATGGACAGCTGTCTTGTTATATCCTCACATGGCAGAGACAGAGATCTCTCTCTTATCTCCTTATAGCCACTAATCTCATTTATGAGAGCGCCACCTCCATGACTTAATTACCTCCTAAAGGCCCCCATTTTCAAATACTGTAATATTGGGAATTTAGGGGTCAACATATGTATTTCAGAGGGATACAAACATTCAATCCATAGCACATTGCTTAAAGACTTGTTGAAAGGGCAGCACAAAGATATACGGCCAGAACAGAAGACTTATTCAAACTCTAAATCCTCTAGCAGCTGTGGCTGTGAAAATAGGCGGCTTACATCTGCTCTGGGGAGCATGGTTGACTGCCAGGCCCTGCCCCTGACCTTCTGGCTCTGCAATTGCATTTGTAACAAGTGCATGCTCCCCCCGAGGCCGCTCTTAGCCAATGAGTACGCATGGCGTGAACACTAGTGGATGTCCATCTCTGCAAAATATGGAACTCCTCCTGCAGGAATTTTGGCCCAAGGACTCCTCATTTTCAAAGCCTTCTTAGAACTGTGCTACAACCTGAGGTGCTTCTTATTCAGTCTTTCTTCTTTCCCTCTCTCCTTTAACCAAGGTCATGATCTGAGGGCCCTTCAGGTCTCTTCCTGCTCCCGTTTCATTATCCTTCCCAGGATTTTCCACCCAGTAAATATGTCTTGCACATCTGATTCCACCTTGGCATCTCCTTCTTAGGGGGAAGATGATAGAGGTGGACTATAGATATAGATTCCACTGATAGAGGTGGACTAGAAGGGGCTGAGAAGAAGATGGTAAGATCGGCTTTGAGAGTGGCTCACTAACTGCCCAGCTGGCTACAGGAACTCCATCTTGAGTGGCATGTGGGGTTGTAGATAGTGTTTGGCACAAGATAGTGGCCCACATGTGGATTTCAGTGATGGCAACCTGAAAAATGGCCCAGTGGAGGGCAGTGCCATTTAAGTGGGATAGGTAAGGCACTTGAAAGATGGAGAGAGCAATGTCTGAGAGAACACTGCAAGTGGGCTGGTTATTGCTGCATTGTGCGGATGCCCTGCATGGGATAATGAGAAAGTGAAGTCATTAGTAAACGGTTAAGGCTGAGTGGGAGTCAGAAGTCTCCTTGGTAAGTAACAGAGAGGCTCTTCTCTCCTGTAGTGGAGGAGTGTGGATAGCAGAGGGGCAAAAGAGATTTTCATGATCAGAGTTGCAGAGCCCCAGAGATGTTCAAATACTTAGCCTAGGCAGGTCTGGACCCTGGTTGGGAAAATTTGGAACCATGAAGCGTGAAATGGGACAACCTGATAGAATCCCTGAGGAGACCCTTTCCTAGTCAAAGCTAACACTTTCCTCATGTGGGACGGCAGTGTGGAAGCCTCTAGCATAAGGAATAAACAGGTGCCTACTCAGGAGCTGCCCCATCTCCTCTTAGATATCTGCCAGGGTGATAACTCAGGTCAAATCCCAGCATCACCCAGCTGGGGATGTGTTGGGCCTGTTAAGGGAGGGGAAAAGATTGCATAATGTAGCAGCTAAAAGAATTACCTAGCATGTACCAGCAGGAGCCAGGAGAGGACCCCTGGAATTGGATTTCTGAAGGTGCTTGATCAAAGTGACAGGAACAAGCCTGGCTAAATAAACATTCATCGTCTTGGGGGCACTTTCTCAGTACTTGGGACTCTAGAAGATGGGGTAAACTCACTGCTAGGTGACTATTAGAAGCTGAGAGAAAGCCACAGTCCTTGCAGAGTAAAGCAAGAATGTCTGAATTGCCCTTGCAAATGGTAGAGGAAGGACAAAGGAGCTGAGGGAAGTGGACTTGCCTGGATTTATTGTGTAGAGCCAGAAGGCCAGACAGAGAAGAATTCTCCACAGGAGGCCCAGAGGACGCCTCATATACTATGGCAATGTGGAACGCACTGGAGAGAGGGCGCTAGCATCACTAAGAAGTTCAGGGAAGGCTCTCCTCTGAAGGGAAGGGGTGACGGTGAGAGGCGATCACAGGGCTGGATTTGACAATATCTGTTGGTATAATAGGGTCCTGAAGTAGTAGAAGCCAGGTGGTGGCTTTAACCACGAGGAGCCAAGAGGATGTAATTTCTGTAACACCTGGCAAGGGCAGAGGAGCAGCCAAGGGGGCGTGATCCACCGACGTTGTGGAGGGCTTTAATGGCATAAGATCTCCCTAGGGGAAAAATAGATGGGCAGCAAACAAGGGTGTTGCTTAACATCTACAACTGGAAGAAAAGAAGCCATTTACCCCATGCAGGGAGTAATTGCTTAATAAAAAGCACTGCTCATTGCTCAAGTCTCAGAACCAAGCCTATTTTCACACTGAGACCACAGAATCTGTGACTTCAGAGGTTGTTGGGTCCCTAGAAAGAAGAATCCTGCAATACTGAAACAAACATTTACTGTAATGATTACTCTTTGGTCTGTGTCCCATGCCCATTTTCTCGACTGATTATATGTTGAGGAAAGAGGAATACCCAGATATTTCACAGGTGTTACCCAGACACCCAATGTGTGTAACACACATGGGTACTCTCTAAGTGTGGGAGCTTATGGGGAACAGGTAATAAGCAGAGGCCTAAATAATGTCCAGCTTACAGTGGGTCCAGGAATACATGGATCCACCCTGTAGTCATTTGCTTAGTTCCTGAGTGCATAATTGGAAGTACATATTGGGTGGCTGGAGCAATCTCCACATTGATAAGAAGCTCAAGATCCTTGGTCTTGAATTATCATGGCAGGGGAAAGCCACCAGGAAGCCTCTGAAGCTGTTCTTTCCAAGCCAAGATAATAAATCAAAATCAACATTTCATCTGAGGGGATAGGGATTGACGATAGACATTAATGCCATAATTAAAGACCTAAAGTATACAAGGGTGGTTGGTCATCCTTATCCTTTATTTAACTTGCCAGTCTGGCCCCTTTGGAAATCAGGCGGGCCCAGGAGAATGACATAACGGCTCTTTGCAGTCCAAAGGAGCTGGATCACCTGGAAATTCCAGAGAACATCACATCCACCTATTACACCAATTGAGGGAATGTGTTCTCTTTCCGGGTCCACAAAGGGGTGTAGTTTTAAGGGCGAGAACTTCCCAGTGCCATGCCCCACTCCCATCTCTCTCCATCCGGGAGATTTAACGATTGATGTTTTAATTTTCTCGGGCTTGGGAAAGGGTCAAAAGTCAATCACTCCAGTGGAAGTTCGAAGGAACTCCTTTCATTGGCCAGAGGTCTTAGAGAAGGTGGGGGTTCCTCCCAGGTTAAACGTCCCCTTCTTCCACACCCCTTCAGACTCCATATTTGGATCCCCTTCCACCCTGGTGGAAGCCGTCTTTCTCTCTCCTGAATTTCCCCTCTGGAGTACCCCTCCACACTCTCTCGTGAAAGTCTGTCTTCCCCCTCCTAAACTCCATCTCTCTCTCAATTCCCTTCCACTCAGCGTGGAAGCTGCTTTCCTCTCCTGGATTCCATCTTTCTGGATTCTCTCACTCAGTGTGAGGGGGAGCTTTCCTTCTCTGATTTTCCCTGTTCTGGGAACCCTTCTCACTCAGTATGAGAGCGACTTTTCTTTCTCTCACTCAGTGTGAGTTAGCTGTTTCTCTTTCTCTCTACCTAAATAAATCACTTCCTACAAACACTTTTGAGTCCAGTATTTACTTCTACGAGCGCACTGCTCCGTGGTCTCCCCCTCCCATTCTTGGGGAGTGACACACCAAGAACCTGGAGAAGTGTCCTCTCAGGGGAACTGAGGGCTCCCCTGAGCCCCTGAGCCCCAACATTACACATTGACATCAGGCTAATTAGGCAGGATGAGCAAGAGGTGGCTAGCATGCTGGAAACTTTGATAAGTCACGTGCACTCCAGAGGTTGGGAGATAAACCCTACGAAGATTGAAGGACCTCCTACTTCAGTTTTTTTAGGGTTCCAGTGGTCAGGGGTTTGCCAGGCTATCCCTTTCAAAATAAAAGGCAAATTATAAAATACATATAAAAGAAACAATAACTTACAGCTCTTCCCAAAGAGATACCTAGAATTGTTCAGTGTTTATGTCCTTTGAGACGTTTTCATTGTGCACAGAGTATAAACATAATAAACTAACATGGGACCTCACTGCTCACCCATCACAATCCAATCTTTTGCTTGTTTATCTGTACACTTTTTTATTGCCTGCCTTTCCTCACTGTGATAGAAATCTCACGAAAGTCAGGTCTGTCTTGTTCACTGCCACATCCCCGACACTTAAAATGTAGTTGATGCCCAATAAATATGTTTTGGTGAAATGAATCAAACATACTATACACATCATTTTGTAGCCAGCTACTTTCAACTACCAGACACTTAAGGTTACACTTCATCTTTTTAAAATGAGTCCCTCCAAAAATCACATGAAAGCACCGTTCCCACATTCCAAAGTATTTCTATGAATGCAGATTTAGAACCAGGAAGCCTTTTGTCTTTTGGCAGCCTTTGGAGTCTCTCCCCTTTGGCCAGTACTGCCGTAGAGTCTACAACGGACACAGCCTTGCATGGATCATTCTTTAGAGGACCCAACTCACCACGGACAGGGGTAAGTTGTTCCCATGCAAGCAGCCCAGCCCAGGGCCACGTTCCCTTCTTCAGCCACACGGGGACGCTAGAGCGCCACAGTCCGCGCGAGGACCAGGGCGGCTGGGAAAAGACTCTGGGCGGCTGTATTGACTGCCGGGTGTAGGCGGAGCGAAGGGCGCCCAGGCCGGTACGGAGGGCAGGAAGTGCGGGTGCGCGCCTGCGCATAGGTCGGGTCGGAGGTGTCACCGCTTTCGCGTCTGCTAGAGTCAGTCCTCACGGTGACGCCTTTCCCCAGCTTTTCCGAGTAGGACCGTGTGGAGGGGAGGAGGCAGAGTGCGGGAGTGGGGAGGGGGCGGAGCGTAGAGCGCCTGCGGGGGCGCCGGGGCGAGGAGCCGGGATGCGTGGGGAGGGGGTACAGGAGGGGGCGTGGGTGGGTGGCGAGGCTTCGTGGAGGGGCGGGACGCGGGGCCCCGGGGCGGGAGAGGGAGCGGATCTGTCCTGCGAGAGCCCGGTTCTCCCTTCGCCCGGCCAGGGGCACGCCGGGGACCGCGTGTGTCTGGCGCCGTGGAAGTACTTTCAGGGGCCGGGAACGCCGGGGACCGCGTGTGTCTGGCGCCGTGGAAGTACTTTCAGGGGCCTCCTACCGTCCCCCTCAGCCCGCCCCTCCTCAGCGGCTCCGCTCTTGGAGCGGCGTTTCTCACCCGCGAGGTTTCGGGCGCGGCACCGGGCACCCCAGCCGGAGGGGACCGCCTCCGGTCGTTTCGGGCATCCGTCTCTGCCCGCCCCCCCCCCCAACTCTTCGGGGAGAAATTGAACACGTTTCCTCCCTAAACTCGGCTATGCAAACCGGAACATTCCCCGTCTAAGCAGTTCCGGGGAGTTTTAACAATTTCCTAGTAAACTCGTTTACAGAACTCACTGTATACTCCTTAAATGTCGCCTGTGTGTGGAGCAACAGTTTTATTGTGCCCTGCAATACTCAACAAGAAATTGTAGTCCAGGGAGATGAAAATCCCTTATTTGGCATTCAGGCATTGATCAAGGTCATGCTACCCTCGCTAAAAGGATTTAGGTTCATCTCTGTCATTCTCAGCCAGGGTGAAGGGGTGTAGTCTGACATTTGGAAGCTTAAGAACCAAGTCTGCTGCCGTCCAATTCTTTTTTAAAGCCTTCCATCATGTGTGTACTTTGCTTGAATGATTATTTTAAAGTACATGTCCTATTTTTGCCAGTCTGACAGCTGTTTCCATAGAAACTGGAGAAGAAATAGTCATTTTCAGCAAGAGTTGTTAAAACTGTCTTCCAGGCTTCAGCTGTGAGTGTCAGTGAGTGCTACACTTGCTCATTCTGAGATGGTACTTAAAGAATTAAAGATCTGAAATGTTCTTAGAGGCTAACAATCCAAATTGTTTAATTTTCTCACATCATTAATTTTGTAATCCTAGAAGTCTGCCAGCTATGTTTGTTGACCTGCCACAGCTCTTTGAAGAGAATGTGTCAGCCCTGATTGTTTTTTTCTTGTGTGCTCTGTCGTCTAGTGATTGGCTTCGTGAAAATGCATGAAAAGATTTCTTCTTTCATTCTTTACCCTTTTTTAAGGAGAAACGGGATTACAAACTATCAGACACTGTTTCTAGTCAAAATGACAGTTGTCAGTGATAGAAATGATAATGATTTTAATTATATACGGGTGATGGTGGGGCTTCTGTTTATGCCTTCTGTGTCAGTGGGATTCTTTTTAAAAATTTTCACACAAGTCATGAGAATTGAGAAGGAGTTTGCTTGTCATGAGCAGAGCTAAGGAGTGTAAATAGGTGTGCATAGCCATAGGGATGAAAGCTTCCTTTTTCTGAGGGCTATAAGTAAATCGGGGTTTGGAATTTAGGAATGGGTGAAGGAGGGTTGGGGAAGGTGCTTGGAGTAGTAGTAGGAGGGCCTAGCTTACCATATGGAGGAGTTTATGGAAGCCGTGGAAAACCAATGGAAGTGCAGGCGTGGTGGCTCATGAGTGTAATCCCAGCACTTTGCAATGCAGTGCTATCAGTTGAGCCCAGGAGTTAAAAACCAGCCTGGGCAACATAGTGACACGCCGTGTCTACAGAAAAATTTTTAAAAGATCAGCTCGACTGGCCAGTTGCGGTGGCTCAGGCCTGTAATCCCAGCACTTTTGGAGACAGGCGAGCAGATCACTTGAGACCAGGAGTTCGAGACCAGCCTAGGCAACATGGTGAAACCCTGTCTCAACTGAAAATACAAAAATTAGCCAGGCGTGGTGGTGCACGCCTGTGATCACAGCTACTCAGGAGGGTGAGGCACAAGAATCGCTTGAACCCAAGAGGTGAGGTTGCATTTGCAGTGAGCCGAGAATGCACCACTGCACTCCAGCCTGAGCGACGACAGAGTGAGACGCTGTCTCGAAAAGGAAAAAAATAAAAGGAAATTACAGAAATAGTTGCAACCGGGTGTGGTGGCTCGCACCTGGAATCCCAGCACTTTGGGAGGCTGAGGTGGGCGGATCACCTGAGGTCGGGGGTTCAAGACCACCCTGACCAGCATGGAGAAGCCCTATCTCTACTAAAAATACAAAATTAGTTGGGCGTGGTGGTGCATTGCCTGAAATCCCAGCTACTCAGGAAGCTGAGGCAGTAGAATCGCTTGAACCTGGAGGCAGAGGTTGCTGTGAGCCGAGATAGTGCCATTGCACCCCAGCCAGGGCAACAAGAGTGAAACTCCATCTCAAAAAAAAAAAAAAAAAAAAAAAAAAAGAAAGAAAAAGTTGCCTGAGTGGAGGCTTAAAAAGTGATAATACATCCTGTGGAAGTTTGAACTGCACAGAAATATGTAAGGTGAAAATACCAAGAATCCCCTTTAACCACCACCCTCCCATTCAAAATAATTGTGAATAGTTTGGTGTATTTATTTTTGTATGTACTAGCATATTTTGTCATTACTATTTTTGCAAATTGTGGAGGGTGTTTAAAATCTATTTTATTCTCTGCAGTATCTCTAACATCCATAATGAGGCCTAGCATTTAGTGGGCACTCATTAAATATTTTTAGAATAAATGAATGATAATAGAGTTCAGATGTCAAAAACACAAAATCTGAATGTTTGGTCAAGGTTGTTAAAATTGTTTAAGTTCGTTGCCAACATTTAAAAATTGATAAAAATCTGAACTTCTGGTTTTACTTGAAAGTTTTGAATCGTTTGGTCGCTGCAAGTTCAAATTCCATCTTACCGTTTGTACCTCCTTTAGATGGGCATGAATCTGCATTCACATCCGTATTGCTTTATTGGTACTCACCTGCCTGGACCCTACAAACCTGTGCTGTGCAATACAGTAGACACTAGCCACATATGGCCATTTAACTTAGTTAAAAATTTTATTCCTCAGGTAGCTAGTCATTTCAAATGCTCAGTAGCTGCATGTAGGGGGCTACCTTATTGGACAGTGCAGATGTGAACATTTCCATCATTGCAGAAAGGTCTTCTTTAGACAGTGCTTCTTTAGACGTTTGAGTTTGCCACCTCTGCTATACGGAAGTTTTCAGGTAGCATTTATTATTATTTTTAAATTTGCATATCCCTTTGCCACAGATGCTATCTTTTAAATCTTCTAAAAATTTATAGATCATGATGTCATCTTTTTAAATTTTTTTATTTTAATTTTTTTAGTATTTTTTTTTGAAACGGAGTCTTGCTGTGCTGCCCAGGCTGGAGTACAGTGGCATGATCTCAGCTCACTGCATCCTCCACCTCCCGGGTTCAAGTGATTCTCCTGCCTCAGCCTGCAGAGTAGCTGGAATTACAGGCAAGTGCCACCGTGCCTGGTTAATTTTGTGTGTGTATTTTTAGTAGAGGCAGGGTTTCACCATGTGGACACACTGGTCTTGAACCCCTGACCTCGTGATCTGCCCGCTTTGGCCTTCTTAAGTGCTGGGATTACAGGCATGAGCCACCGTACCTGGCCCCATGTCATCTTTTAAATGGTTACATGGTACTTATCAGGGTAAGACTGTATGTAAATTGTGGGGGTAGGATTCTGTATGTAAATTGTGGGGGGTAGGTTTGCATTTTAGAAAGAGTGCTTTAGGTCTAGTTTGGGGTCAAACTGGAGTAAGAGGGGTTGGTGGTGAAATAAGGCAGGGAGATAAAGTGTGTAGTGCAAAAACATAAGACCACAAGCCCAGGGAGGGCTAAAATGAGATAAGGAGGTGGAATTGACATGACTGATTTAATGTGGGCTGAGATATTTTGGATGCTGAAGTTGCTGTAGAGATAATCCAGTATTTCTGGAACTGATTAAATGTTGAAAATTTGTAAATTTGGCGTTGCAAAGTGTAGAAGGATCCCTCAGCTAGTTCTAGAAAACAACATGTATAATATTAAAATGCTATCGATTTACAAAAACAAATGTGTAACTGTTTTATACCATGTAAATGTCTTAGAGATCATTTGCAGAATACAGAAACTCACTGAAGAAAGAGAATTATTTTTGGGATAAAGTAAAAGCTCATGAAGCTCAGTTAAATGTAGGAAGTACAATGGTTTCATGGGAGTCAGGGAAGTTTTATTCTCTCATGCTCTCTCTGGCTTTGTGGTCTCTCACTTATCTTCTGTCTATCCATACATTCCATTGTCTTTTCTGTGGATCCACTTTTTTTTAAAGCTTTTTGTTTGTAGTTCTTGCTTACATATTGCTTTGTTTGGGCATAGCACCTGCTGTAGACCCAGCTTGCACATGCCTTTATGTTCCTGTGCAGAATACTGTTTTATGTAAAATCTTTTTAGTGTCAAATACCAACTCCTAGCTCTGTAGCTTATGGTAGGGGTTGCTGGGGATGAATGTGGCCATCTAGGCCCATCCCCTAAACTGAGGCTGTAAGATGTACATTTGAAAAAGGAGTTGTGCTTGGTCAAGTGTCTGAAGCTTATCTACTACAGTAAATCAGATTTAGGGAAAGGAAAGAAAGTGGGCTTGTGTTGTTTTTGCAGTTTGACTTTTAGAGGATTTTACATTTGAACCTTAATACACTTTCCCGTTTAAAATAGTTCTTTCAATTTGTTTTTTGTCTTTCTGCATCTGCCAGTAAGTGGCATGAAAAATAATTGCTGCCTTCCTGAACTCTTCAGCTACTCATGGATATCTCTTTAAAAATGCATACAGTATGTAGTATTTAGTAACTGAATTTTATTATCTCCAATAGTTTTACTTAGGTTCGGTTTTGTCTCCTCAACTAGATTATAACCTCCATGAGGGCAGGACTGTATTCTGTGCTGCATAACTCTCATGTCATCCAGCCAATGAAAACCTTACTAACTACTCCAGTGTGAATTTTGAAATGATTTCTGGGCATAAATTATTTTACCACTTTTCATGTTGTTTCAAAAAAGTAAAAACAAAGTAGCTTGTTTATAATGTCAAACTAGTATATATCACCCTAAACTTTACTGATTTAAAATTGGTAGTATTTCAGAAAGGGTTAATTCAAAGTTAATGTTTAAGTTAGCATGCCCTTTATTCACATTATACATTAACATTGCAAGGGCTGAATGTATAAATTACATAAAAAATACATTTGAGTAATTTTTAAATAGTTTGATGTATAGGTAGTACTATTCATTGAAACTGGTAGTCCTGAAGCATCTTTCTAGATAATATCGTATTAGTTTAGGTTGAGTTTTACATATTTTTTCCATAACTTTTATATGAAGATTTTGAAACATGCAGAAAAAATTGAGGAAAAATTTAAGGAACATGTATATAACTATCACTTAGATACAATGATAGCTGATATTCTATTTATTGACTTTATGTCCTCGTCCTCTGTGTGTGTGTGTACATTTGCTGTACAATTTGAAAGAGTTTTATTTATCAAAAATCCTTCACCACTTATCCCAGCAATAAATATTCACCTACATAATCACAGTATTATTATCACCTAAGAAAATAAGTAATAATTACCTAAAACAACTTAAAAGTCAATTCATATTTAGATTCTGTCAATCTGTTTTTATTTATTTATTTTGAGACAAGTTCTCATTCTGTGGCCCAGCCCAGAGTGTAGTGGCACAGTTTTGGCTCACTGCAGTCTCCACCTCCTGGGTTCAAGCCCTTCTCCTCCCTCAGCCTCCTGAGTAGCTGGGATTACAGGCAAGCGCCACTCTTGGTAATCCCTTCCACTGCCCCTTTTTCCTACCACTCCTCAAGCAGTCACTGATCTCTTTGTCACTCTGGATTAGTTTGTATTTTTTGCAGTTTATATTACAGAGATGCAATCAGAGGGTATACTTTTTGTGTTTTTCTTTCTTTTCTTTTTTTTTTTTATGGAGACAGAGTCTTGCTCCGTTGCCCAGGGTGGAGTGCAGTGGCACGATCTCGGCTCACTGCAACCTCTGCCTCCCAGGTTCAAGTGATTCTCCTGCCACAGCCTCCCGAGTAGCTGGGATTATAGGTGAGCACCACCACACCAGGCTAATTTTTGTATTTTTAATAGAGATGGGGTTTCATCTTTTTGATCAGGCTGGTCTTGAACTCCCAGCCTCACATGATCCATCTGTCTCAGCCTCCCAAAGTGCTGGGATTACAGATGTGAGCCACTGTGACCAGCCTTTTTTGTGTTTTCCAATGAATTTATACAGTTCAACTAAGATGTCAAGTTTAAGATTTTATCGTTCATCGATTTTAAGAAATTGTGTGCCTTGCATTTTTTTTCTTTTGTGTAGAGTTTGTTAAACTTTGTGGGTTTGTAGTTTTCATCAAGTTTGGAAAATTTTTGGCCATTATTTCAAGTATTTTTTTTCTGTCAACACTCCCCCCCCACCCCGCCTTTTTGGGGACTTCAGTTAGATGAATATTAGGCCACTTGAAGTAATTACATACCTCACTGATGCTGTGCCTTTTTTTCCATTCTATTTTCTCTATGCATTTCATTTTAGATGGTTTCTATTGATATGTCTTCAAGGTCACACATCTTCATTTCTACAATGTTAATCTGTTATTAGTTTCATCCAGTATGTTTTCCATCTTAGATCATACAGTTTTCTTGTCTAAAAGTTTAGTGTAGGTGTTTTAAAGAAATATATTACCTATCACTACATAACATGCTCATATTTTCCTTTAGCTTCTTAAACATGTGGAGTATAGTTATAATAACTAATATTCTTGTTTACTAATGCTGTTATTTGTTTATTTAGGAGTTAGTTTCCACTGATTGATATTTCTTCTAATTATGGATCATATATCTTGCTTCTTGCATGCTTGGTGATGTTTAATTGTAAATTGTACCTTGTTAAGTGCTAAATAGTTTTGTGTCCTAATACCTGTTCCTGAATTTTGTTGTTGTTGTTGATTTTTTTTTTTTTTGGGGGGGGGATGCAGTTGTTGCTTGGAAGCATTTAACTTTTTGGGTGTTGCTTTTAATATTTGTTCGGTGGGGCCAGAGCAGCTTTTGGCCTAGGACTAACCTTTCTCTAATGTTGAGGCAAAACCCTTCTGAGTACTCTACCCATGAATGATAAGGTTTTCCACTTTGATGGGGGGAGGATAGGCACTATACTGTGCCCTGTGTGAGCCCTGTATATCGTTCCCTCCAGTCTTTTCACTTGGTCCTTTCCCCAGCTCCAGGGGATTTTCTTATGCATATGCCCAGATATAGGACTCAGCAGAATATGAGAGGGTAATTCTCTGCAGAACTCTGGAGTTCTTTCTCAATGCAGCTCGTCTTCTCTTGTCCTCTGTCCTGTGAGCTCTAGCAGCCTTGGTTTACTTGACCTCCCGGCTTTATCTTTCGATTTAGGGGAACCACTGGGCTCCACCTAGGTTTACCCTGTCTGCATTGTGACCTGGAAGCAGTCTCCAGGCAATGAGCTAGGGCAATTGGTTGTCATAGTCTTTGTTTCCCATCTCTCAGGGATCCCTGTTCTTCACCACCTAATGTCCAGTGCATTTTGTAAGTTAGATTTTACTATTCTGTTTCATGCTTCCCCCCCAGTTACTGCAAACTGATAAAGTTTTACTGTTGTTTTTATCGAATCCATTTCTTATTGCTCAAATAATTTGCCATTAAAATAAAAATGGCTCTTTCCTAACTAAAAATTAAAAATGAAATGAAAAAAATTCAAGCTTCTAAAGTATACATTGCATAGTAAATGTAATGTTATGTATACTCTGGTTTATCTTGCTGGAAGGTGTTGCTGTAGGGGTGATGAGTTGAAACCCAAGGTAATTTAGCCAGAGATATGTTAGAAGAACAACTGACACACCTATTTAATAAGTGTTATATTCCCAGTTTGGTAAGTAAATATTTTCTGCAGATATTAATAGTTAATTTTTTGTGTTTCAGGTAATCAAGTAAAAAGTATGAGCTTCATGTGTGGATTGCAGTCTGCTGCTAGAAACCATGTTTTCTTCCGGTTTCATTCACTTGCTAACTGGAGAAAATGTAACATGTTAGCATCAACCTCACAGGGCTGTCATCAAGTACAAGTTAACCATGTAGTAAAGAAGTCTCAGGGACTGGGAGTGAATCAGTGTGATAGGTGGACTTTTCTGCCTGGAAACTTTCATTTTTATAGGACTTTTAACAACAAAAAAACAGGATGCCTCTCAAGTACCAAAAGTAAGGAAATTTGGATGAATACCAGCAAATGTACTGTATGGAAGGACTCTTTATCAAGACAGCTATTAATAAAAAAAGTTACAGCAGTTCCTAGTCTGTTAGTATTGCATCCTCTAAGCCCTTCTCCTATAAGAGCTGTTAGGAATTTCCACACCTCTCCACGGTTTCAAGCTGCTCCGGTTCCCCTCTTGTTGATGATTCTTAAACCAGTGCAGAAGTTACTTGCAATCATTGTAGGCAGGTAAAATGCTTTTTTTTTTTTTTTTAGAAAAATAAACTTTTATATTAACTTTTGCATTAATATTTTGTGTTGTATTAACTTTTAGCAACTAAACTTTTTTATTTATAATACTGGACTTTTAAAGAAACCTCATTAGATCCCCTCTCTCCCCCATTTAGCTCAAAACAAAGTTTCTAAACAATAGGTCCTACTCAGTTTTGTTATGAATGATTTAATAATCTTGACAAGATTATTAAATCATTCATAACAAAACTGAGTAGGACCTATTGTTGCATATTAATTTGTGGTATAGAAATTTGATCGCTTTAAAAAGTTATTCTTATATATTGTATAGACATTTAGAAAATCATGTATTTATGATTACAGGATCTTAGGATATGTGGATCAGAAATGTTGGTTATAGCTCATATATAAGAAGAGTACTTACATTTTTTTTTAAATTTGTGCAATTTGAGGCAGTAAATCAGAAAACTGAGGAACTTTGCTTATATAAGGGTGGACTCACTCCTAGTTAACTCTTAAATCATTAATGCTTCTGTTTTTTTTCTGTTCCCAACACGTCTTTGTTTTTTCTTGGTGGTCCTTTATAATAGTGTTTTCACAGCTTGGTAGTACTTTAATCTTTTTTCTCTCATTTGTTTCATGAAGATTGAAGAAAGCGAGTCACTATTTCCTCAGAAAGCTTTCTTGTGTTTGATGACTGTGAAGTTCCTTCTAGCCTTCTTAACTTCCACATGAACCAAACCAGCTTGCTTTTGATCAAAAACTAAGAACTTCTATTTGTAATTTATTGTGTTCTTCATGATTTGGTGTTGGCATCTGGAAGAGATACAGCTGTATTGGCTCTTGGTTGAAGTGATACGCTCATCCCAGGTTCTTGGGATGATTTCTAATATGTTCTCATCCTTTTAAATTATTTATTTTTTAACTTTTTGTTTTTGTTACTATTGTTAATCACCTAAAATTTTTCATTTAGAATATGTCTTTCATACATTTTAAATAAATGATAATGTCATGTAAGCTTTTAAATAGGAAATAAGTATACTTGATGGTTTGGTTTATGTCCCTTTAGATTGAAACACTTTGTGTAAAGAGGCATTGGGGTGTGTCACTTCACAAAATAGAGATAACTTTAAGAAGTTATTTTGTAAAGTAAATTTCTGTCAAGAGAATGATGTATGTATGCTAAATTTTTGTTGTGATTTTATAGATCAACCCACAAGGAAAAATTTAGTCCCAGTACTGAAAACATTGCTTGTTGTCAAAATGTATCTGAACACTGCTAAGCAGTAGAGAGTATTATTGCCTGGTAGAAATTAGACCTTCTCAGATATTATCTATGAAATCTCCTACTTTCTTATATAATGAATACCTATGATCTTATTATTATCTCTCCTTTTTCATGTTCCAAAGAGGATAGTGGAGTTTCTGCTACTGAGCACTATTTATTTCCAAAATCAGTGCTGAGGTAGTTTCCCTTGTACCTTGAAGCACTGGCAGATTGTGTGGGAGGTCTGAGGAGAAGTGGGAAAAAATAGTGGTTACAGGTATAGGTTTATTGTAGTATATAACCTTTTACATATTTATTTAGGCAGTTATCCCTATTAAGTGGTTAAGGGGTCAGACTCTGGAATGTCATTGCCTTCATTGCTTGGTTTTCCTTCTATTACCTCTGTGGCCATGGACAAGTTACTTAACAATTTTCTCTTCTGTAACAGGGTTATTATGAAGATTAAATAAAATAGCATATATATACATGCAAATACATCTAATAAATGCAAAATATTCTACATATATACATATATAGAGAGTATATATATCTGTATATATACACACATATATGTATAGATATATATATGTACACAGACGTATGTATGTATATATATACACACACACATATATATGTATATCTATAATATAGATATAAGGAACCAGCTCACATATATATGTGTATATATATAGATACATATATTCACATATATAGGTGTAGATACATATATATGTAGAGTATTTTGCATGTATTAAATAGTAATAAATGTTAACCAGTGGTAGTTATAATAAACTAGCATCTCATTTAGTGTTTATCCTTAAAATAGCTGAAGAAGAAAATTTCAATAAGCCTTAATATTTTTAATTGTAACTTTACATAGTTAATTATTTTTCATCATTTAGCTAAGAACCTTATTAATTGGAAAAGCCATGTGTTCAGTGAAATATATCACACAAGTTCAGGTGTTGGAGGACATAAAATTCTAGTGTATGCATTTGAGCTTTAGTGATATGTGCTGGAACGATGATCAGAACTTTGAATTTTTCTTTTGCTTTAGGGGCATAAGGAAATGGTGGCAGGCACTTCCTCCTAACAAGAAGGAACTATTTAAAGAAAGTATAAGGAAGAATAAATGGAAGCTAGTCCTTGGTTTGAGTAGTTTTGCATTGCTCTTTGTGGTGTTTTATTTTACTCACCTGGAAGTAAGTCCAATCACAGGAAGAAGCAAACTGCTATTATTGGGGAAAGAGCAGTTCAGACTTTTATCAGAACTGGAATATGAAGCAGTAAGTAGTAAGAATTGTTTTTAATTAGACTGCTTAATATAACACTCAAAGTAGGAAAGTTTCTTAAATATGAAAGATACATTGCTTTTTAATTTTAGTCTTTGATATGAAATTAGCATTTTTTTTTTCCAAAAGGCCTCAGACCTTTCACACTTAGTATTAGTGCTGCCTACATTGCTTTTCCTAGCATTCACCCAGCTAACTCCTGCTTAACACGTCTCACCTTAAATGTCACTTTCTCAGGAAGGCCTTCCTTGATTATCCAGACTGGGTTAGGCAGGGTGACTGGATCAGGCCCCAGGAGGTATCCCTCATACCGACTGAAGTAAGAACCAGCTCATTTGTAGTTGTGCCCTTTGCTTGACTATACTGTGGTTAGGTATCCTAGGCTTTTTTCTCTGCATACTATACTTCTCCTTCAAAGCACTCATGAGAGTAACAATTATTTGCATAATTATATATTTGATAGTCTGTTTCCCTTATTAGATTAAGCCTCATGGGGGCAGGGATATTACCTGTTTTGTTTATGGTTTTATTTTAATACACAGTGTGTAAGTATAGTGTTTAGTATATATGTATTGAATAAATAGATTTATAGTCAGAATTTTTATACCTTGAAAATCAAGTAATATAAGACCGTTTTTTCCAAACATCAGTTTTAGCAATTTATTATATTTTTTGAATCTAAACTAAAGTTGGAATTTAGAAGACTTACCTCTTTGGAAAGTATAACTCAGGTAGTTAAACATTTTGCACCCTAGTGAGTTTCTTAGGGACAGAGGTCATCATTTTCTCTCCAGTTCATAGCACATACACATTATATTACCTGTCACTCAATTAATATTTGTTGAATTCCTGTCCAGTAGCCTCACTTGACAGCTTTGGCATGGTTAAATCTTTTTTTAAACCAGGCTGGACTGCAGTGGCAGGATCTTGGCTCACTGCAACCTCTGCCTCTCAGGTTCAAGTTATTCTCTGGTCTCAGCCTCCTGAGTAGCTGGGACTACAGACGCACACCACCACACCTGGTTAATTATTTTGTATTTTAGTAGAGACGGGGTTTCGCCATGTTGACTAGGCTGGTCTCGAACTCCTGACCTCAGGTAATCCACTTGTCTTGGCCTCCCAAAATGCTGAGATTACAGGTGTGAGCCACCACACTCGGCATGGTTAAGTCTTTTTATTCCAAATCAACTTCTGAGTTTGTCAATGGAAAGCTACTATGAAAAAAGAAATAATGTTTTCTTAGTATAAAAATTTCTCTTAATCAAGGTAAGACCAATCTCATAGTAGAGTATATATGGAGACAAGATGTTTCTTAGGATTTAGTCAGAGGCAGGTTTAAGGAAATTGTTCTGGAAAGATTGAGACAGGCCTAGTATTAGTGCATCTTTTGCCACCCACATTACTAAGACATTTTAAAAAATTCTGTATAGACATAGATGCATTTGTCTTTTTTCTTATTTTAGCTACAATTATACTACTTGTGTGATAGGAAAATTTAAATACATGTTCTTATAGGGATATTATAAAGTGCTATAATTACATATATTCGTGTTTTATCTACTTCAGAAGAGTTGATAATGGGGGTTTTGTTTTAGGTAGTTCACATTGGTGAATTATGCTTTTTAAAAGTCTTTAAGATAAAGACCACTTGTAAGTTCATGTTCTATAATATAAAATAATGTCTTTGTAATGCATCTCAAGGAGAAAAGTTACTAACTTGTTGATTCTTTTTTTTTTCTTTTTTTTCGAAACAGTCTCACTTTGTCCCCAGGCTGGAGTGCGGTGGTGCTGTCTTGGCTCGCTGCAGCCTCTGCCTCTCAGTTGAAGCGTTTATGCCTCAGTCTTCCAAGTAGCTGGGACTACAGGCATGCGCCACCATGCCTGGCTAATTTTTGTATTTTTAGTAGAGACAGGGTTTTACCATGTTGGCTGGGATGGTCTCGATCTCCTGAACTCGTGATCCGCCCACCTCAGCCTCCCAAAGTGCTGGGATTACAGGCGTAAGCCACTGTAATCCCAGCCACTTGTTGATTCTTAAGTGAAAGGAAGTATACATTTTATGAAAGTTAAAGTAATATTTCAGAACATTTGTAGTTTTCTCAGTATGCTTGAAAGAGCTATCATTAATATAACTTCAGAAAAAATATCTTCTATGGTGGCCAGTCTTAATCAGCATCATGTAGAGACAGTGATATGCTCATTAGTTCTGAGATTTCAGTAATTTCCTTTCAATTTGTGTGAATAAAACACCTTAAAATTGATGAAATATCTATTTTGGTAAACGTTTAACTTTCTTTTTAAGTATAAAGTGTTTTTCTGTTCAATACATTGTCAATGTAATTTTCTTGTGTATTTTACTTAGATGAAATCTTAAGTTCTCTAAGCAATTTTTTTTTTTTTTTTTAATGTGGGGTCTTACCCTGTCCCCCAGGTTAGTGTTGGAGTGCAGTGGCGAGATCTCAGCTTACTGCAACCTCTGCCTCCCAGGCTCAAGCGATCCTCCCACTTCAGCCTCGCACGCAACTGGGAACACAGGTGCATGACACCACGCCTGGCTAATTTTTTGTGTTTTTGGTAGAGACGGGATTTCACCATGTTGCCCAGGCTGGTCTTGAACTCCTAAGCTCAGGTGATCCTCCGCCTTGGCCTCCCCTAGTGCTGGGATTACAGGCGTGAGCCATCTTGCCTGGCCTAGGCAGTGTTTTCTAAAATGTTTAGGAAAGTAGAAATAATACTTAAGTATTCGTTTGAAGGTTAATTGAAAAGAGTGAAATTTTGATGTCAATGTATTCAATCCATAAAAAATCTTAGTATTAGAATTTATTCCTTTGTGAGAATCCACACTGCCTTTGCCTGAATAATTCAGATTTGAGAAATTTGAGTGCTTAATATGTGCAGACTTTTATATAATTGAAAGTTAAAATGTTCAACAATAAGTAGCCATATAACTTTCCGTGAAGCAGAGTAAACATTTTGTAGTGCTCTTTTGAAATAAGAAGTGATTTTTAATCTTTCAGTGGATGGAAGAATTTAAAAATCATATGCTGACTGAGAAAGATGCCCGATACCTGGCTGTTAAAGAAGTGCTTTGTCATCTAATTGAATCCAATAAAGATGTTCCAGGGATCTCTCAGATCAATTGGACTGTTCATGTGGTTGATTCCCCAGTTATTAATGCCTTTGTGCTTCCAGTAAGTAAATGTTCTCAAACTCATTTTAATTGTTAAATTTATTGTCCTTATTTTTTATTATGTTCTAATTGCTTATATTATTTTCTTTGTGGTGCAGAATGGACAAATGTTTGTTTTCACTGGATTTTTAAATAGTGTAACTGATATTCATCAACTTTCTTTCCTTCTGGGCCATGAAATAGCACATGCAGTACTTGGGCATGCTGTAAGTACCTAAAATGAATGTTCAGGTTTGGAAAAACTGCTTTAAAGTTAACAAGTTAAGTCTTTTAAATAGTTGATTTTTTTTTCATTTTTTTTTACATGGTGGAATTTTAGTTTTGAGGAATTGCCTTAATCTGCTAACTGAAAAAATGTGTTTGACTAATTTTGAGAATTTTTATGGTCTTTAGTATTTGATACTGAATAATTAAATTTCTCTTAAATACTATTTTTGTCACCTGTCTCTTTTGCTAAAAAGTAATTATTCTCAACCCCTAATTATTTCAAATTAAATTTTAAACTTTCTATAATTATTAATATACTTGTAATCTAGTCAGAAAATTAATTGTGGGGAAGTGATATTACTATTTAAATGGGTAAATCATCTTTTTTTATTCATTCTCAGAGGATAGCTTGAAGCATCGTTGAAATGTCTAGAATGATGTGTCACGTATAATTAATGCAGAGTAATAATGATACCTTGCCCTTTTACAGTTTACTGAGCTTTTTAGTATATGTAGCTTCTCATTCATAATTTTAATACCTAATGAGGTATGTATTTATTATTACTATTTTATGTAAGAGAAAACTCATGTTTAGAAAGACTCAGTAATATGACTAACCTGACAAAGTAACTGAATTGACACTTTAACCTGGGTCTTCTGTATGTTAGTCCAGGGTTTCTTCCTTTCACCATAGCTCCCTGGTTTTCAGCAGCACTTTTCTTATAGGTCATAGAATTCGAGTTGATGTATGCTCCTGTTGAATAGATGTCTGTTCATCTTGATATGAGTCGAAGAAAATAACACATCTGTTTCATACATTTTTAAATTGTTACTCATTTAAAAATGTGAATGGCTCTTTTGTCTACATTAGAGAGAAGTATTTTTTTTATTGTAAACACAAAGGTAAATAGTGAAATGACTGAAATGCTAAATCAGAAATACAAGTAACGTTAACTTCAAATGGAAATGATAATGATTCTAATCCTTGTAAAAGTCATCTCAAATTCTACCTATTCCTTAGAGTAGTAATAAGATGAGGTGTTTTTCTGAAGCATCAGGAGTAATTATCTCCTTTATTTCTTGTAAAACATTTTTTCTTGACTATGTGTAGTGCCTTACACCTGTATTCCCAGCAATTTTGGAGGCTGAGGCAGGAGGATTGCTTGAGCCCAGGAGTTTGAGACTGGCCTGGGCAACATAGACTCCATTTGTATAAAAAAAATTTAAAAATTACCTGAGCATGGTGGCTTATGCCTGTTGTTCCAGCTGCTCTGGAGCCCAAGGCAGGAGGATTGCTTGAGCCTGGGAGAGCAAGGCTACAGTGAGCCATAATTGCACCACTGCACTCCAGCCCGGGTGACAGAGTGAGACACTGTCTCAAAGAAAAAAAAAAGAAAAAAAATCTTATTTTCTTAAACAAATATACACTAAGCAGTAGAAATAGTGTTATTATATGCACTCTAATATCTTTCAAGTAATGGCTTCATAACTGCAAAATCAATCAGTTTGGCCATTTGAGCATTGAAAAGGTGTTAACATTCAGTCCATTTGATTTTCAGGCATCTAGTTCAGTGCCTCATATTCAGTGTATTGTCATCTCTATTAGTGCCAGAACAATAGATGAGATGTAAAAAGCAAACAGCAGCCTTAAAATGGAAAATAGTTATTAATATGTTTTTGCAGAGATCTTAAATGTCAGCACTAGATTTTCTCTTTTGGGAGTCTCAATTTTTATTTTATCTAGGCTTTTAGGTTTTCTTCATTCTACAAATACAGTTTTTTTTGTGTGTGTATTTCTAGTTTTCTAAGACTGTATAATAGCAATTATATTCTTTAATAACAGGAGCTTTCTCTTCTATAATGACTTCCTTGAGTTTCACTTTCTCATGTTAAAATAATTTCATAATTGTTTTCAAAACACGCAGTTGTGTTTTGAGGCAAAGTAATGAGACACATATAATGAAGTAAAGTATGTTTTGTGAGGGCACAATATTTGTTAAGGGACAATATTCTAAGTCATTATTTTTAGTTTTCAGGCATTTTTCATACATTCAAGTAAGGACTGCTATTTTATCAGTTTTAGCTGATAATCATTAACATTTACAACATTAACATTTACTCATCAACTTTAATGGCAAATCATGAACAATCCAGTTAATTAAACTTATATTTAGATATTACTACTCAAAACAACTATTTTATGAAAAATCTTTTTTTGGTAACTGATATAAGTACATATAAAAATTCATAGAACCCAATTCTCTCGTGAGAAATACTAGACTTAAAAATTACAAACTTGTATAAATGAATAATGTTTCATATATTAGGTCTTGAAGACCAGAATACCTTTATTTAAAATAAACTTCGAGTCTTTTTCTGAGTTTTTTCTTGTTGTAAGTGTTTCATATGTTAGGTAGTGTTTAATCTTTATCCAAAAATATTAGTAAAATAAAACATGTATTTGATTTTTTTAAATGATGCAACTAAATTAAAAACTAAAACTGACTGGGTTTGATTTCTGGTTCTTCAGTAATAGTTGTGTGAATTTGGGCAACTCTTTTAACCTCTGTCTCAGTTTCATTATTATAAATATAGGGATAATTGTACCTATTTAGGGTTATTATGCTTGTTAATATAAGAAACTTCAGGGTAATATCTGACTAATAGTAAGTGGCTCAGTAGATACTAGTTAAGTGAATGAATAGGTATATAAGTAAACAAAGGAAGTGAAAAACAGACCAGGAAAGAATAAGCAAAAGAAGAAAAGAGAACTCTCATGTCTTAGGTGGAGAAGGTCAGGTAATTATAACACATAATGAACTAGGAAATGTAAGCATATACTATCTTGATGTATGAAATGTAATTTTTATTATTTCTATTATTCTCAGGCAGAAAAGGCTGGCATGGTTCATTTATTGGATTTCCTAGGTATGATTTTCCTCACAATGATTTGGGCCATTTGTCCTCGAGATAGTTTGGCCCTTTTGGGCCAGTGGATACAGTCTAAATTGCAAGAGGTAAGTCTGAGACAATAACTTGAGTTTATCATAGCCTGTGGTCAGGATATTTTAATACTACTGTAAAACAGCAAATCTAGAGATGTTTTTACATTTTACTTTGAAATACGGGTACTAATTTTTAGTGTCTTATGTTTTCTCATTTTTAGGGGATATTCTTATGTATGAATATTTAAATTAAGGAATACTACATCTCTCAAATGATGGGCATGGATAAGTTAGAAGGGCTTGGACACTTGTGGCTAATATAATTTTTAAAAATATATTTATTGGTTTTGCAGAGAGAAAACCCAGTCACTGAACCTTCCTTTCGTAGTAATTGAGTGACTCCCCTGACCCCCAAATTCAGCCATCCCTTGGTATACAGTAC
Source organism: Ateles fusciceps (assembly GCA_036589455.1). Lineage (NCBI taxonomy): Eukaryota > Metazoa > Chordata > Mammalia > Primates > Atelidae > Ateles > Ateles fusciceps. The sequence continues at coordinate 15,381,985 of JAZHEH010002507.1, read as the reverse complement.
TTCTCGTGGGTACTAAAATCTGAGTATGCTCAAGTCCTTGATAAAAAATGGCATGGAATGTGCATGTAACTATGCACATCCTCTCATATACTTTAAGTTATCCCTAGATTACTTGTAATTCAATGTGAATGTTACGTAAATAGTTATTTTACTATATATATTTTTAAGTTTGTTGTAGTTTTTTATTTTTTTTGTAAATATTTTCTATCCAAATTGGTTGAATCCACCAGATGCATAATCCACAGATACAGAGAGCCAACTATATTTGCATTTTGATGGGGCACTATTAAAACCTTTGAACTTTAATGGGCACAGAATTGGCTAAAGCTGCTTTACCACCCTTCCTTCTTTTTTACTCTGTTAAACTATCATTGCTTTGTAAATATTGAAAGGAAAGTCTTACTAGGTGTTTGTTAACTTTTGTTTTTAGTGCTTATGTATAATAATCATCTCAAAAATTTATTAAGTGCCTCATTTTGTTCAAAACACTGTACTACTGAAAGATTTGCCATCTTTATAACTACTTTGTTAACCGTGATTATTTTATTTTACATCTTTCTTTGAATATTTCCTCTTGTCCCGGGAGGTTTGGTTGTTTAGGAATAATCTGTTATTTGTTTATTTAATGATTTGTGGAGCACCCATCAGAGTGCCATCTGCGTGCTGTTTAAATCTAATGTGCAAAATTCAGTGAGACAAACTGTTTTTGAGATTGAATAACTGTCTGTTACTCACTATTACCGTATCATTTGTTTCATTTATATTGAAGTAAAGGTTCTTAACACGAAAACAAAAGAATGGCCATTGCATAGGTTATAGGACCTCATATTTTGAATTCTGTTTCTGTCACTGACCTGCTGGGAAATTAAAAAGAATTAATGTAGTTATTTTCCCCATCTATCTATAGATTGCTTTTTCTGTAATGGAATCAGCAGAGTTGGTCATAAGAAAGATAACATGTAGCTATTTCTTTCTTGAAATACTTGATAAATTCTGCCACTTAATTGTAATTCTTCAATGAAAATAAAGTAGGAATGATTCTATTTGAATTTTTTTCCCCTAAATCAAGTCCCCCAATAATTTTGGTGACAAGGAGAGGTTATTCTCTAGAAATTTGCTCACTGTGATTGGAGAGCAGAGAGGAATGTTGATAGTGAAGTCATTCAGGAGTGGGAATTGCTGACACTCATCTGTTGTGAGGACTGAATGATACATTTAAAGCAGGATTTCTCCATCTCAGCACTACTGACACTTTGGCCTGGATAATTCTTTGTTGCAGGGGAGTTGTCCTGTGCACTCTAGGATGTTTAGTAGCATTTCTGACTCCCATCCCCGAGATGCCAATAGCTCTCCTTCCTCTCAGTTATGACAGTTGTAAATATTTCCAAACACTTATAAATGTCCCTGGAGGACAAAGTCACACTAGGTTTAGAATCATTTATTTAAAGCACTTAGCACAGTACCTGGCACAAAGTAAGGACTCAATAAATATGAGCTGTTATGTTTGCTTGGCACTGTTACTAGTTCCGTGTTACATAAGATACTACCGGACTTAGTGGGGTTAAACAATTAGCTCAGGGTTAACAATAAGTTAGCAGTATTTGGACTTGAACTTAAGTTTTACTCTTTTGAAGTCAAAGTTTTAAATCCGTATGCTATCAATAGACTTGATGGGGGCACCTGCAGCCTGTCATGGAGAGTGAAAGCAGTATATGATATACTTTATTGACCTGAAACAGACATGATTGAAAAGGAAGAAAGTCTTTCTAACGGTCACACACTGTATATCAGATTTATTATATTATTTCAGGCCATCACAGACATGTGGCTACCTTTGAAAGATTGGTTCCCCAATTAATAGCTCTTTTCTCAAAAGTCCTGCCTATTGATTTATCTCCTACAAAGTTTTACTACTTACTGAAAATTAGACTTTAACTGGAAAGCATTCACATAAATACAAGTAATTAGGAAAATTAAAGTTACTGTATCTATGTGTGTTTTTTATTGAAGTCAGAAGAAAATTTCATTTTCCCAGCCAATCAATACTTAGAAAAGAAAAAGGAAATTAAGTTACTTTATCAAAGAAAGAGCATTCTGCTATATGGTTAATTTTCATACTGAAATAAATTGTCTAGTAGTGTCATTGGCTATTATATACCTACATTTTCTTGATTTCCTTTTAAAACTGCAAGGTCAGAATGTTCCTTGACCATATTAAAAGCCTTCATCAGTAAACTTTCTTTGTGAATCCTGTACTCAGTAGGTGGAGACTATAATTGGAAAAATGGAAGTAAATTACTTATACTACAGACTGTCTAGAAATTTATAGGCATGACTTCTATTCTTATCATGTTTTTAAAGTATTAATTTCTAAACAAGAAAATAAAGGCCGTGTTTATATTTTATATAATGGAGTTATTTTAATGTTAGTAGACAGAGTATAGGAGTTTTATCCTAGATACTCCATGAAACTTTTTAAAAAAACCTCTCCTTGTTACTCCTTTTGTCGTCAAATAAATTGTCTTAATGGAGCTTTTCTGTCCTATTTCTTCTTAGTATATGTTTAATAGACCATACAGCAGAAAATTGGAGGCTGAAGCTGACAAAATTGGACTATTGCTTGCTGCAAAGGTAAAAGTGTTTAGTAGTTGAGAATACACAGTGCCCTTCACAAGCTAAAAGATAAATGTGTGTTATTTTAATGATGCTTGGCATGAGCAGAGAATAAGAGTTGGACTGTATTAGCCCTTTATGTAATTTCTGTTAATCTAGAAATTTGAAAGATATGGACCTTGAAAGAATCTATAACAGAAGGTACTCAATTCCCTTCTATATGTGAAGCTGTATTATGCCTTAGAATCCATAAGATTATAGTAATTTTTAGGTTCTATTAAAAGAAAGTCAGTTTTTTTATTGGAAATAATTTTTTGCATGTATACATCTTTTGATAATAGACATGAAGCATATAAATTGAAATTTTAAAACATTTGGTTATGTAATGTGTTATCCCCCCTGGCCTTTTCACATTTGTGCCCTCTGTAAAGCTAATGCTACTTTATTTTACTCGAGTACTGCAGTATTTTACTTCTTGCTTCTCTGATCTAAGGAGGCTTTTTTTTTTTTTTGAGACAACGTTTCACTCTGTTGCCCAGGCTGGAGTGCAGTGGCGCAGTGGCGCGATCTTGGCTCACTGCAACCTATGCCCTTAGGAGGCTTTTTGAGTAAACAAGATGATAGGTAGTTTTCCCCCACTTGAAGATAGGTTAATCCTATTGTAGCTCTGATCTTGGCTAAGCAAACTGAGTTTCTACCATTTAAATAAACAGTAGAAGAACCAGACATTTAGGTTATTTTTGTTGTGGCAGATGGCTTTTTTTTGCTAGCCATAGAGAGCAGCTCTGGGCTTTTACTTTTATTTAAGTTGATTTTGTTCCCATCTACTGAACCAGGGCACCTGGCAGCTATTTTTAATCACCTGTGATAACTGAGTGTAGCATTTAAGATACACTGCATTTTAAAAAAGCAAAACTGCATTTTAAAAAATGAAAACAATGCCACTTCACATATTAAATTCAAATTTTATTTGATCCTTTGTTATGTTTCTGGTAGTTATTAAAACTATTAATCATTTTATTTGAATCTTTCGTAAGTTTTATGGATTTAATTTCATAAATCAAAGTATTACTCCTTCACAAAAGCAAAAGCAGTTCTTTAAATGTTAAATAAATGTGGTTAAGGGAATTATCAGACTGCATACACTGAGAAGCTCCCAAATAAGAGGGCCACAGATTGTCTGTATCAAGAATTTCCTAATTTTTTTTTTTTTTTTTTGAGATGGAGTCTTGCTCTGTCACCCAGGCTGGAGTTCAATGGCACAATCTCAGATCACTGCAACCTCCGCCTCCTGGGTTCAAGCGATTCTCTTGCCTCAGCCTCCCAAGTAGCTGGGACTATAGGCGTGTGACATCACACCCAGCTAATTTTTGTATTTTTAGTAGAGACGGGTTTCACCATGTTGGCCAGGATGGTCTCAATCTCCTGACCTTGTGATCCACCTGCCTCAGCCTCCCAAAGTGCTGGGGTTACAGGTGTGAGCCACTGCGCCCGGCCGAATTTCCTAATTTTAAGGTACTGCAGTCTGTCAGATTTTCCCTGTATGTTAAGTGTGTTCTGTGTTCTGGTTAGGAAATCTTTATCTCAGTAAGTTATTTCTGCTTTATTTCTAAGAAACTTTACTATTATTTTTTAAAGATATAATATGAAGAAGAGGGCAACATCTTTTTTTCCCCATATGGATAGCTAATAGACGCAGCACTGTTTATTGAAAAAAGTCATCTTTTTTACATCAGACTTCAGTGTCTCTTTGTCATAAAGGTAGAAGTGTATATGGGGTGTTTTTCTAGATGCACTATTCTGTTCCATTGCCTATTGTTTATGTTTCAGCCGAAACCATATTATCACTATAACCTGAAGCTTCTGTCCTCGAGTGTTGTTCTGCAGAATTGATTTGACTATGTACCTTTGCATTTCTATATACATTTTAGGAACAGCTTATTAAATTATACATACATAGAAAAACATGATTTTTTGATTGGAATTACGTTGCATTTCTACATTAATTTGGGGGACACTTGACTAGTGTCTATAGTATTGATTCTTCCCATCCACGAATATGATATATCTTCCCATTTGTTTAGATGTTTAATTTTTCTCGATGTTTTGAAATTTTTTTGTATATAGGAATTACAGATCTTTTGTTAGGTTTATTGCTAAGTGTTTGATGTCATGATAAATAGTGTCCTTTTTAAAGTAAACTGCTTTTTAAAAAATAGTTGATTTTTATAACTGACCTTGTACCCAACAACCTTTATTTCTTATTTCTTCCTTTCCAATCTGTATACAGTTGACTCTTGAACAGCATGTTTTTGAGCTGTGTAGATCCACTTATACACAGGATTTTTTTCAATAAATATATTGGAAAATTTTTTGGAAATTTGCAACAATTTGAAAAAATAGATGAACCACATAGCCTAGAAATATTGAAAAAGTTAAGAAAAAGGTATGTCATGAATGCATAAAATATATGTATATATTCATCTGTTTTTATAATTTGCTACCATAAAATACAAATCTTTTATGAAAATTTATCAAAACATGTGCATACACGGACCATACATAGTGCCATTTGCAGTTGGGAGAAATGTAAACTTGTGTAAAGATGCAGTATTAAATCCTAACTGCATAGAATTAACTGTATTACTTACTGCACTGCTCTTACAATTTTGTATTTACTTCCTGTTGCTATTGCAGTGATCTCAAGTGTTGTGAATATCTGCTTAAAACACCGTAAGATGCTAATCATCTCCATATGAGCAGCTTTCTTTCCAATAAATTGAGTATCTCAGTAAATGGTATCTTGCAGCTCTTGCATGTTTTTCATTGTGTTTAGTGCAATGCTGTAAACACCTTGAATAACCCATATGAGTTGCTGCTAGTGATATTGGAAATGCTTCCAAGAAGTAAACTCATGACATTACAAGAAAACGTTGAGTTGCTTGATATATACTATAGGTTGAGGTCTGCAGCTGTGGTTGCCTGCCATTTCAAAATAAATGAATCCAGAGTAAGGACCACTGAAAAAAAGAAAGAAAATTTGTGAAGCCATAGCTGCAGCTATGCCAGCAAGCATGAAAACCTTGCACTTTTTGCGAAAGTCTTTATCTTGTGTAGAAAATGTATCTTTTATGTGGGTGCAGAATTGCTATAAGAAAGGCATGTATATAGACTCTAATATGATTCAAGAAAAGGCAAAGTCAGTATATTACGACTTAAAACAAAGGGAACATGAAAGATCTAAAGCTGGAGAATTTAATGCCAGCGAAGGATCGTTTGATAGTTTTAGAGATTTGACTTAAAAATGTCAAGATAACAGGAGAAGCAGCTTCTGCTGACCAAGAGGCAACAGATAAGTTTCCAGATGCTTTAAGAAAATCATTGAGAATAAAGAATATCTGCCTGAACAGGTTTTTAATGCAGACAAAAGTGTCCTTTTCTGGAAAAAAGATAATGCCACAAAGGACATTTATTAGTAAGGAAGAGAAGTGAGCATCAAGATTTAAGGCGGGAAGGGATATGCCAACTCTGTGGAAATGGAGTTGGATTTCTAAGTACTTTTCTAATCTGTAAAGCTGGTACCCCTGAGCCTCTAAGGAAAAAGATAATACCAGCTGTCAGTCTTTTGGTTGTATAACAAAAAGCCCTGCTACACAATGAGAATGCTTTTTCTGGATCGGTTCCATCCATGCTTTGTTCTGAAGTCAAGAAGTATCTTGCCAGTAAGGACTGCCATTTCTTCTTACATTCTCAATGCCTCTGGCCACCTAGAACCCCATGAGTTCAACACTGAAAGCATCTAAGTGGTCTGCTTGCCCTCAAACATAGCATTCCTAATTGAGTCTCTGATCAGAGGACCATAAGGACCTTTAAGGGTCATTACAACAGGGTACTTTATGAAAGAGATTGTCAGTGCTGTGGAAGGGAACCCCGATAGAACATCGTGAAAGTCTGTAAGGATTACACCGTTTAAGATTCCATCATTGTTATAGAAAAAGCCATGAAAGCCATCAAACCTAAAATAATAAATTGTTGATGAAGCAAACTGTCCAGATGTTATGTGTGACCACACAGAGCCAATCAAGGAAATGATGAAAAGATTATGGATATGGCATAAAAGGTGGGGAGGGAAGGGTTTCAAGATACAGATCTTGGAGAAATTCAAGAACTAACAGACACCATATCAAAGGAATTAACAGCGGTTGACTTGATGGAGATGAGTGCTTCCAAAATGGTGCCAGGTAAAAAAGACATAGTAGTGCCAGAAAACAAATTGACGTTAGGTAATCTAGCAGAAGGATTCCGATTATTCAAGACTACTTTTGACTTATTTTATGACAGAAATTACAAAGTATTTCCATTAAGTTACACTAAGTGTGCCTGCCTCTCCTATCTCCCATTCTACCTCTGCCACCCCTGAGACCACAAGACCAACTCTCCTCTTCCTTCTCAGCCTACTCAATGTGAAGGCAAGAATGGAGACATGATGGTCCACTTCTGCTTAATGAATAGTAAATATATTTTCTCTTTCTTTTGGCTTTCTTAATAACATTTTCTTTTCTCTAGCTTTATTGTAAGAATATAGTATATAACACATATACAAAACATGTTAATTTACTGTGTTACTGGCAAGGTCAACAGTAGGCTATTAGTAGTTAGGTTTTTGTTATATGTAGATTTTTGACTGCACAGAGGGGTCAGTGCCTATAACCTCTGTGTTGTTCAAGGGTCAACTGTACTTTCTTTTTTTTTTTTTTTTGCCTTATTGCAGTAGTGAGAAACTTGAGTACAAAGTCGGTGGTGGGCAACTTTGTTTCTTCCTGATCTTACGGGAAAGAAAGCATTCAGTATTTCACCATTATGATGTTTGTTGTAAGCTTTTTATAGATACTTTTTATCAAAAGAGTTTCTCTTCCATTTCTAATATCCTAAGATTTTTAAAAATTATGTACGTATATTAAATTTTATCAAATGCATTTTCTACATTTTTTTCTTCAACTTTTAAGTTCCAGGGTGCATGTGCAGATGTGCAGGATGTGCAGGTCTGTTATATAGATAAACATGTGCCATGGTAGTTTGCTGCACAGATCAACCCATCACCTAGGTATTAAACCCTGCATCCATTAGCTGTTCTTCCTGATGTTCTCCCTCCCTCTGCATTTTCTGCATTTATTGAAATAATTATATGATTTTTCTTCTTAATCTGTTAATATGGCAAATTACGTTAATTTTTTTTTAAAGTTAAGTTGCATTTTTGGGAAAATAAACTCAATTTTGTCAATTATCCTTTAATATATTGCTAGGATTGGTTTAATGCTTAGTTTAGAATGTTACCTTTATGTTCACAGGAGATGGTGGCCTAGAATTTTCTTTTCTTGTAATGTCCTGTCAGGTTTTGGAATCAAAGTTACGCTGGCCTCATAAAATTGATTAGGGAGTGTTCTTCATTTTCTCTACTCCAGAAGAGTTTTTGTAAGATTATCTGTATTTACTTTTTAAACGTTTGGAGAATTCCTGGGTAAAGCCATATGGGCCTAAATATTTCTCTGTGAGTTTGTTTTTAATTATGGCCTTGGTCTCTTTCATAGATAAAGAACTATTCAAATTTTTCTATTTCTTGTGTCAGTGTTTGTAGTTTTTCTAGGAATTTTTGTTTAAATTTTCAAAATTATTGACATAAAGTTGTTTTAATATATTATTATATTTTAATGTCTGAAGGATACCTGCGTTTTACATATATCTTTTAAATGTCCCTTTTGTTAATATTGGTGATCTGTGTCTTGTCTTTTTTTGCTGGAGTTTATCACTTTCATTAATCTTTTCAAAACCATCTTTTGAGTTTTATTTTCTCTGTTGTATAATTGTTTTCTGTTATGTCAGTTACCATGGTTTTTTTTTTTTTTTTTTTTTTTGCTTCATTATTTTCTTCTGCATTCATTTTTTGGGTTTCATATGTTGTTCTTTCCCTAACTTAAAATGAATACTACTACCATCATTTGTTTTAAACTCTTGTTTTTTTTCTAGTACATACATTTAAGGCCATATGTTTTCCTCTGAGAGCATCTTTACTTGTCATGTTGCAAGTGGTGATGTTATTTTTTCTTCAGTTTAAAACGTATTCTTATTTTCACTGTGGTTTCTTCCTTGACCCGTGGGTTATTTAGAAGTATATGGCTTAGTTTTTGAACATTTGATGATTTTAAAGTTAACTTTTGTTTTTGATTTCTAGCTTAATTACACTCTGATTGGATAGTACACTGAATGATTGGAATCCTTTGAAAATTGTTGGATCTTGCTTTGTGGCTCAATATGTGATCAATTTTGTTGAAATGATGTGCACTTGAAAGTGAATCCTGCCATTGTGGGTGCAGTGGCCTGTAGATGTCAGGTTTTTCAAGTTTGTTGATTTTGTTGCTTCAGATCTTCTGTGTTCTCGCTGAATTTTTTTCCCTTTTTTTTTGTAGTTATCAAGAGAGGTTTGTTAGTATTTTGCTATGGTTGTAGATTTTTCTTATTTTCCTTTTAGTGCTACTAATTTTTGCCTTGTACATCTTAAAAGTATCTTTAGTTGGGAGGCCGAGGCGGGCGGATCACGAGGTCAAGACATCGAGACCATCCTGGTCAACATGGTGAAACCCTGTCTCTACTAAAAATACAAAAATATTAGCTGGGCGTGGTGGTGTGCGCCTGTAGTCCCAGCTACTCAGGAGGCTGAGGCAGGAGAATTGCTTGAACCCAGGAGGCAGAGGTTGCAGTGAGCCGAGGTCGCGCCACCGCACTCCAGCCTGGCGCCTGGTGACGAAGTGAGACTCTGTCTCAAAAAAAAAAAAAAAAAAAAAATTATCTTTAGCATATACACTTAGGATTGTTAGGTTTTCCTAGTGGATTGATCCTTTTCTCAATATAAAATCACTGTCTCTAGTAATACTTATTGTCTAATGTCCACTTTTTTCTTTTAGTATTGTTATTTCAGCTTTTTTTCAGTTAGTGCTTGCATGGTAAATCTTTAATATTCTCTGATTTTTAAACTTTCTGTGTTCTTACATGTGTATCTCTTGTAAGCAGAACATTGTTGTTTTTATCTTTACCTTTTTGGGGGAAAAGTTAGTCTATTTAATTTTTCTTATTTATAATTATATAATATTGTGGAACATTTTTATGTGTCTATTGGCTCTTCATTTATATTCCTTTGTGAATTATCTTCTCAGATATTTTTCGCATTTTCAAATTGGGCAAAGATGTTTGTGTTCTTATTCTTGAGTTGTAAGAGTTTTTCACGTATGTGCTAGGTACAAGTTCTTTGTCAGATATGTGTCTTGCAAATATTTTATTTGATTCTGTGACTTGCTATTTTACTTTCTATTTTTTTCAACTTTTATTTTAGGTTTCAGGGTACATGTGCAGGTCTATTACATGGGTAAATTGCTTGTTGCTGAGGTTTGGTATACAAATGATCCTGTCCCCCAGGTAGTGAGCATAGTACCCAACAGGTGGTTTTTCAACCCTTGCTGCCCTCTTGCCCTCCTCCCTCTAGTAGTCTCCAGTGTCTGTTCTCATCTTTGTGTCCATGTGGAGTCAATGTTTAGCTCCCACTTATGAGTGAGAACATGCAGTAGGCTAATCACTTAACCTCTTACTGCCCATGTATCAGCATGTATGTTTTCCACTACCTGTCTTGAAGTTCTTGAATCTTATTTTTAGCTGTATTTGTTCTACATTAAATTCATATTTGAGTTTTAAATTTTAGTTACTTTGTCTTTTCATTCTAGAATATCCCTTTGATTCTCTTTTATAAATTTCAATTCTCTGGGGAAATTCTCCATTTTTGTCATATGTTTCTTTGTTTATATTTTTGAATATGTTAATCATATTTTTAAAAAAAATCATATTAACTCTATTATCTGTATTATCTCTGGGTCTGTTTCTCTTGTCTGTTTTTGCCTTTGGTCTTGTTTCTTGGCTTGGTTGCTTATTTTTGATTGAATGCTGGATATTTCATATAGATAGTTCTGTTGTCTCTGAATGATACATATATATTTTTTCCATCAGAAGGATTCTCCCTGTAGTCCAGTGGTCACTTAGAGCATAGCAGATCTCTTCACTCATTCAGAGCCTGAGCTGAGTTTGCATAGGCTGGGATGATGAGCTCTCCTGTGAGATTATAGGACAGTGATCTAGCTCTTTCTTTGGGGAACCTTCCCATAGAATATATATTGGCCTTTTCTCTGTGGTCATTTAAATGTCTGCAGATGAATTCTGTAAAAACTGGCTGTTGGATATCCCATTTACCCTGATGTGATTACTATACATTTCATGCCTATATCAGAATAGCTCATGTAATACATAAATGTGTAAACTGCTAAGTGCCCACAAAAATGAAAAATAAAAAGCAAAAAACACTGGTTTGTCAGTGTTTGAAGATTGGCAGTGGAAAGGGAGTAGGGTTTCCCGTTCATTGTGGAGACTTTTAAAAATTCTCTGTTAACGAACCTTATACCTCCACCCTTCTTTCTTGGATGTCAAATACTAAACCTTTCTGGGGTCTCTGTAGTGTGGGGTGATCAATTGCCAAAGAAGCAAGCAATAAGTGTAGAGATAATGCATGAACTCTGGAACTGTACTGCCTAAGTTTGAGAATCTGCTCTAAGAGAGTACTAGCTCTGTGATTATTATCAAGTTATTTGTTCTTTTTGTGCTTCAACTTTCCTCATCTGTAGGATAGGAACAGTACTTGGACCTATCTCATACACTTAATATAATTAAAATTCACAGAGCTCCTGTCTTTTAATCATTTATCTTCAGGTGACTGCTATCTCCTCTTTATTTCACAAGTACAGTATCTCAAACCCAGTATGTTCAGGATTAAATTCTTAATTTCTTCTCACGTGTTTTTCTTCTGGTCTTCCTTTTCCCAATAAATACACTACCCTCTCTTCAGTTGCTTTGGGAAAAAACCTGGAGTCCTCCTTAGTTCTTCCTTCTTCTTTATCATTTACATTTAACTTTTTCATCAAGTCCTGACAATTCTATCTATAAAATATATCTCAGTATGTTCCCATCTCCCAGTACTAGCATCTTTTACTAAACTTCTGTACCAGGCTCATGATAGCTTTCATTGACTCCAGTCCTACTCCCCTCCATTCCATTCTCCACCCTGCTACAAGTAAGAAACAGATCCAGTAAGCTGTGATACTCACTTTGTTAAGACTTTAAGAAGACATTGACCAGAATTTTCCTCCAGACTTTTCCCTTTCTCAACTCACCAACCCCCCACTTCAGATTGACACTTAACGGTAATACAATCAGAAGACAGTTTGATCTTACAGACCTAGGTGCTAGCTCTCTCTCATCCATTATGATGCTTTTCATTTATTAATTGAATGTAATTAATTTCCAGATCGCAGGGACACATAGTATCTTCATGGACATTAGAATATGAGACAGAAATTTAATAAATAATGTTAAAGTTTGAAGTATTACGTATTGGAGATATAGGAAACATTCCATGGGAGAATATAGCAGATATGAAACTTTAGAGATTAGGAAAACTTAGTCTAGAGATTAGACTGAGAAAGAAATAGTTAAAATGGAGATCTGATAGATAAATAGTAATAATCCTGATGAAGATGTTGATAGGTGTAGTGTTAGGCATGGTGTGTTCAAAGGCAAGAGAAACAATGGCTTATTCCAGGAATTGAAAATTTTCTATGGCTAAAATGTCAACGGAGTTCAAAAGCACCAATGGCAACAGATAAAACTGAAAGGTTGGCAGAAACTTCTTTATTAGCAATTTTAAGGACTTTGCACTTTGTCTAGCATAGGGGACAGAACTTTGAGTTCAATAATCCAGATGTGTATTTGAGCTCTTGTCTCCTCCACTTACCTGTAGTAAATCACTTAACCTCTTCAAATCTATTTTATAGTCTGAATAATGATAGTACTTCCCTCAAAGGGTTTTTTTTTGGGTATCCTGGACTTGATTCTTATCTGTGGCTTGTGTCATTTTTTTGGACCCGGATGTATCAGATTTTCTTGACTTCTTATAATATTCAAATCATGTCAACACAATCCTCCTTTTCCTCATTCTCTCCTTCCTAGGCAACTTTCTGATTATAGCCTGGCTTCCTCTGTAGCATGCCTAAAAGGGAGAGAAAATGCTGACCCAAGGACATAGATGGTTGTGCTCTTGCTGGTTTGGGCAGCTCTAGTTACCTCTGCAAAGTAAGAAGCTGGCATTCTGATTTTATTAGAGCTTGTGGGTTTGGCTAATGGGAACTATTTCTGAGAGTTGGTTCTATTGGACATGTGCAGTCCCATTGGATTTATGAGGTTTCAATATGGAAAATTCACAAAAATGATGTTACTCATGAAGCCTCTTTCAAAGTAGACAGCCCACTTCCTAGGGTTCTCTGCTGCTCTGCTATTGGCTATAAGTGATTTTATTTTGCATATTTACATTTTTATAGAAGTACTTTTCATTTTTCATTTGGAAAGTATTTAATTTATCATTATATAAATTATCAGAATGAATAATATAGAGTGATTTATAACTAGTAGGGCCGACATATAAATTAAGCATAGAATAACGAGCTGTTCATTTATCAGCCGACAAAAGATGTCCTGTTAAGCATTTGATTTTGGGGGGTATGAATATTTATTTGTCACTGTAAAGAGCTTTTGATACTTTACAGTCATTATAGAAATTACTTTTAAAAAATTTCACAAGCAACTAAGCTATCAATTTTAGTTTTTTCATGACAATTTCTTGAGTTTGGAAAAGAAAACTGATTTTCTTTTAGTGGTTCTGAACTGAGGTCGCCTTCTAGGATGACATTGTGTATGATTTTGATTGTCACAGTGATTGGGGTGGTGTGGGGAATTATGGGTGTTTAATGGGAGAAGAACAGGGGTAATAAATATTCTACAGTGGCTTGGAAAGCACTCACTGGGAGTAATCCCCAAAGCCTGTTAAGTAGTCCTTTTGGGAAACACGACCTGCTAGTTTCTTCAAGTAGCCTAAGATAACTGTGCCAATAGCACCATCTAGTGAGGGCATTAGGTAATAAGCAAAATCTGCTTTCATCACAGAAATGAGAAAATTTCAAATTCTAAACTTTATTTAAAATAGTAAATTGTAGAATTATAGTCTTTCAGACAGGAAGGAAAATTGGAGCCAATTTAATCTACCTTCTCATTTTACAGATAAGAAAACCAGAGTCCAAAGATGTGAAGTGATTTATCTAATAACCTATACCTAGTTAGTAGGAAGAGCCTTAGTTCTTGTTTTTCAGGTTGGTATTCTGAGCTTTCATCAGAGCAAACTATCTTTGTGTTTTATTTGGGTTACTGTTTTAGGTTCTTTGCTTAATGATTCTTTTAAGAAAGAAAAGAACCAGTAAGTAAGGAGACCATCTTATTTAATAGGTATGTTGTAAAGTAACTTCCATAATACGTACATCATTTTGAACTTAATTTTATCACCCGGAGAAATGAGACAGGCTTTTGTGTATTCATGTGATTTTTCATTGCTATGATTTGAGCTGTTCAGTCTTATGATAAAACTTTACCTAAGATAGAGGGGAAAAAGTAACATAAAAACTTAATTTATTATATTGATTGGTGAACTGGCATGCTGGCAATCAAAAGATGCAAAACATTTAAAATTAATTGAACAACAAATGTCTTTCATTTCTATGTTGGAGCACATGAAATATTTTTGAGAAGTTTTCTCTTAGTGTGAGGGATTGGCAAATACTGAGAATGGCTTAGCTGACATTATCTCAAGATTATGTTGCATTTAGTTGGAAAAGAGCAGTTTTAAATTATTGACTAGAAAAATATTGTTTAGAGAATTAGGTGGGTTACAAAATAAAATGAGCTTTAAGAAATGATGCCATCAGCAATATTGGAAAATGACAAACCTATGGAAATATGTGAGACTGAAATGAGCTAGTTTCTGGTAGATGATGACAATAATGATGGTCGTGTATAATGATAACATTTTTAATGTGCGAGCACTGTCCTGTGTATATTACATGTGTTCATTATTTGATCTTCATAACAACCTTGTGAGGTATAGGTAAAACTGAGGGATGGAAAAGTTACGTAACTTGGCAAAGCTCTCACAGACAGTAAGATTTTCCCCTCCCATGGTGGAGGAACATTCATTTCCGAAAGGGAACATTCTTATTTTTGCCTGCTGGAAATAATTTTGGTTTTCTGCGGTATTGCCTCTAAAATAATGATCATTTTTATATCTGTTTTGGTACCTTCAAATCTTGTAACAGCCTCAGTGTATTTTTCTAGCTATAGGAGCCCAACTCCACCTGCCATAATCCTCTGTAGTGTTGCTTCAGATGATTATTTTACCTATCACATGTCTATGTGGAATACAGGAGAGGATGCCACACTGACTGGGACGAGTGTAGGGTGTCAGTGGTTTCTTAAAAAAAGATTCAGATTCATTCAGTGTCAGGATTTACCTCTTGAAGGGGGTGATGGCTAACAGGAGCTTTGTTGGAGTATCTAATGAATAGAGACAGCACAATTCAGAGATACTTTTCATCTTTGCATTTCTAATGAAAATGTTGGCTACAGGTAACAGTACAGTTAGGCTTTTACTTGGTCTAGATCTATACATATTTCTCTACTGTTGTTTTGTCATTGGGAAATGTTGAAATTATAAGAATAATTTTTATACTGCTGTACTCTTTAAGAATATTATATCCCACTGAGTTTCTAATTTAATAGTAGCAAATTCTCAATTAACATGTTCCTTAATGCATATTCATATACATTTATATTCTACTCTGGATTGTACTAGAACCTTCTTGTAAATTCATGACATCATCACTTAGGGCCAAACACAGCATCTTGCCATTACCATAGGCCTCCAATCGCTCACCAGGGGAAAGGAAGGGTAGAAATAGTGTCAACTATGTTCTGAGTCCTGGACTGGCTGGCTGCTTTGCAAGAATTACCACATTTTAACTTGATAATTCACTGCTTTAATTTAGTTTTACAGATGAATCTGAGACTCCTAGAGACTAAATTATTGACCCAGGGGCACAAACTCTGTTACCAAACTACTTAGGTTCAAATTATGGCTCTGTCACTTACTAGCTGTGTGAGCTTTGTCAAGTTATGTAGTCATCATGGATCTTGGTTGCCTCATCTAATCTGTAAAGTGAGAGTCATAACAGTACTTACCTCATGAGGTTATTGGGCGGATTAAATGAGTTACTACAATGTGTTAATGTTTATAATACACTTACAACAGTGCCAGGCATGTGGTGTCTTATAAATGACTGTTAATAAATAAAATAATTGGTATTTTGAACTCAGATATTTCTGGTTCTAAAACCTGTAGTCTTTCCATTATCTTAGTTTGCTGTCTCAAGAAATATTCTAGGGCCAAAGTATTTCACTGACACATATTTTCTTATGTTTCTCTGGCCAGTGGTAGCCATTATTTATTCTGTTTTAAGAAGGAAAAGTTATCTAGAGTCTAATTTCTTTATTCATGTACTTAGAGTTGCTTAATAAGTTATTTAGTTCACTTAAGTAATTTTATTGAAGCGATGAGTTACTCTCAATTTGTTGCTGTGTTAGTCCATTTTCACACTGCTATAAAGAAATACCCAAGACTGGATAATTTATAAAGGAAAGAGGTTTAATTGACTCACAATTCTGCATGTTTGGGGAGGCCTCAGGAAACTTACAGTCGTGGTGGAAGGCAAAGCAGGTATGTTTTACACGACAGCAGGAGAGACAGTATGTAAGAGTAGGGAAAACTGCCTTATTAAACCATCAGTTCCCATGAGAACTCACCCATTATCACAAGAACAGCATGGGGGAACTGCCCTCATGATCCAGTCACCTCCTACCAGGTGCCTCCCTCGATACAGGGGAATTACAATTTGGATTATAATTGTTAGGATTTGGGTGGGGACACAGCCAAACCATATCAGTTGCTTAATAAGTTCTTAGTTTTCTTCAGTGATTTTCTTGAAGCAAATGAGTTAGACTTTTGATACATTGAATATTTATTTTAAAAATTATCTTTATTTTGGTCTAGCATTGTTACTTTTTTTTCTCTTTTTTAGTAAGAACATTTAACATGAGATCTACCCTCTTAAATTTTTGATTGTACAATGTATACTTAACTATAGGCACATGTTATATATCAGATCTCTAGATCTTACTCATTTTGCATAACAGAGACTTGATATCCATTGAATAGCAACTCCTCATTTCCTCCTACTTCCAGTCTTTGACAAACACTATTCTGTTCTCTGTTTCTACAAGCTTGCTACTTTAGATACATACCACTTGTAAGTGGAATCAGGTAGCATTTGTCCATTTGTGACTGGCTTATTTTACTTAGCTTAATGTCCTCAAGGTTTACGCATATTGTTGCATATGACAGGATTTCCATCTTTTTTAAGGCCAAACAATATTTCAATGTGTGTTTATACCACATTTTCTTAATCCAGTAATATTGATGAACATCGAGGTTGTTTCCACATCTGGGCTATTGTGAATAATGCTGCAATGAATGTGGCTGCAAATCCCTCTGAGACCCTGATTTCAACTCTTGGATAAATATCCAGAAGTGGGATTGCTGAATCATAATGATAATTCTTTTCAAAAAATTTTTGAGTAATATTCATACTGTTTTTCATAAAGGCCACACCATTTTATATTCTCACTGACAGAGTACAAGAGTTCCAGTTTCTTCACATCCTTGCCAACACTTATCTCTCTTTTATTTTTTTAAATAATAGACATCCTAACAGGTGTGAGGTGATATTTCATTGTGACTTCAGTTTGCATTTCCCTGATGACTAGTGATATTGAACATTTTTTCTAATACCTGTTACCTATTTTTGAATGTCTTTTTTGAAGAAATGTCTATTCAGGTCCTTTGCCCATTTTTTTAAAAAATATATAAATTTTATTGCACTTCAGGTTCTGGGGTACATGTGAAGAACATGCAGGATTGTTGCATAGGTACATACATGGCAATGTGGTTTGCTGCCTTCATCCCCATCGCCTGTATGTGGCATTTTCCCCCATGTTATCCCCTCCCCAACTCCCTACCCCCCACTGTCCCTCCCCTAGTCCCCCCCCCCAACAGACCTCAGTGTGTGACGCTCCCCTCCCTGTGTCCATGCGTTATCATTGTTCAGCACTCACCCATGAGTGAGAACAGGCGGTGTTTGATTTTCTGTTCTTGTGTCAGTTTGCTGAGAATGGTGGTTTCCAGGTTCGTCCATGTCCCTACAAAGGACACGAACTCATCATTTTTTATGGCTGCGTAGTATTCCATGGTGTATATGTGCCACATATTCCCTGTCCAGTCTATCATCGATGGGCATTTGGGTTGGTTCCAAGTCTTTGCTATTGTAAACAGTGCCACAATGAACATACGTGTGCATGTGGCTTTATAATAGAACAATTTATAATCATCTGGATGTATACCCAGTAATGGGATTGCTGGATTAAATGGAATTTCCATTTCTGAGTCCTTGAGGAATCGCCACACTATCTTCCACAATGGTTGAACTAATTTACACTCCCACTGACAGTGTAAAAGTGTTCCTATTTCTCCACATCCTCTCCAGCATCTGTTGTCTCCAGATTTTTTAATGATCGCTATTGTAACTGGCATGAGATGGTATCTCAATGTAGTTTTGATTTGCATTTCTCTAATGACCAGTGATGATGAACATTTTTTCATATGTTTGTTGGCCTTATATATGTCTTCCTTTGAAAAGTGTCTGTTCATGTCCTTTGCCCACATTTGAATGGGCTTGTTTGTTTGTTTCTTGTAAATCTGTTTTAGTTCTTTGTAGATTCTGGATATAAGTCCTTTGTCAGATGGGTAGATTGCAAAAATTTTTTCCCATTCTGTTGGTTGCCGGTTCACTCTAATGATGTTTCTTTTGCTGTGCAGAAGCTCTGGAGTTTGATTAGATCCCATTTGTCTATTTTGGCTTTTGTTGCCAATGCTTTTGGTATTTTAGTCATGAAGTCCTTGCCTATGCCTATGTCCTGAATGGTTTTGCCTACGTTTTCTTCTAGGGTTTTTATGGTGTTAGGTCTTACGTTTAAGTCTTTAATCCATCTGGAGTTAATTTTAGTGTAAGGTGTCAGGAAGGGGTCCGGTTTCTGCTTTCTGCACATGGCTAGCCAGTTTTCCCAACACCATGTAACAGGGAATCCTTTCCCTATTGCTTGTTTTTGTGAGATTTGTTAAAGATCAGATGGTTGTAGATGTGTGGTGTTGCCTCTGAGGCCTCTGTTCTGTTCCATTGGTCTATATCTCTGTTTTGATACCAGTACCATGCTGTTTTGATTACTGTAACCTTGTAGTATAGTTTGAAGTCAGGTAGCGTGATGCCTCCAGCTTTGTTCTTTTTGCTTAGAATTGACTTGGCTATGCATTCTCTCTTTTGGTTCCATATGAAGTTTAAGGTGGTTTTTTTCCAGTTCTGTGAAGAGGGTCATAGGTAGCTTGATTGGATAGCATTGAATCTGTAAGTTACTTTGGGCAGTATGGCCATTTTCACAATATTAATTCTTCCTAACCATGAGCATGGAATGTTTCTACATCTGTTTGTGTCCTCTCTTACTTCGTTGAGCAGTGGTTTGTAGTTCTCCTTGAAGAGGTCTTTTACATCCTTTGTTAGTTGTATTCCTAGGTATTTTATTCTCTTAGTGGCAGTTGTGAATGGCAGTTCATTCTTGATTTGGCTCTCTTTAAGTCAGTTATTGGTGTATAGGAATGCCTGTGATTTCTGCACATTGATTTTTGTATCCTGAGACTTCGCTGAAGTTGCTTATCACTTTCAGGAGATTTGGGGCTGAGACAATGGGCAAAGAGCAGTTCCCTTCCTTTAGTTGTGAAGATCAGAAGGAAGTCTGTGCCGTGTCACAGGACAGTAGTTCAAGTGCCGCTCCAGGCAAGAGCTCAGGAGATCTTACTACCTCGAGAACGCCTTGTTTCTCATCTCCAAATGTGATCTCCTTTGGTCCAGAGCAGGCAGGTCATGCCCTGGCTGGTCAGGGCAATGTTACAGGCCAAGGGAAGAAGCTTTTTGGCTCTGGGAATGTGGCTGCAACTCTTCAGCACCCCAGGCCTGCAGACCCGATACCTCTGCCTGCTGAGATCCTTCTAGTTTTTCCCAGTGGGAAGTCGGGACCAAGCACAAACTCCATGTCTGGTGGGGTACAGACTTCCAGGGGAAGACTGGGCTCCAAAGCCACAGTCTACCTCTGTTGGCAGCATCAAGAATGAGAAGACTTTTGTCGGGGGTCCTCTTAAGGTAAATGCTGAGAACCGAAAAGTTATTGGGCATAGTCCTCTGGAACTGGTTGGTCACTTGCAAGGGATGCCCTTTGTCATGGACTTGCCCTTCTGGAAATTACCCCGAGAGCCAGGGAAAGGGCTCAGTGGGCCTCTGGAGCCGCCTTCTATCCCCTCCCAACTCAGCGTCAAGCAGGCATTTTATGGGAAGCTTTCTAAACTCCAACTGAGTTCCACCAGCTTTAATTATGTCTCTAGCTCTCCCACCTTTCCCAAAGGCCTTGCTGGAAGTGTGGTGCAGCTGAGCCACAAAGTAAACTTCGGTGTGGGCCACAGTGCATCACTTTCCTTGCAAATGTTCACTGACAGCAGCATGGTGGAAAGCATCTCGCTCCAGTGTGCATGCAGCCTGAAAGCCATGATCATGTGCCAAGGCTGTGGTGCGTTCTGTCATGATGACTGTATTGGACCCTCAAAGCTCTGTGTATTGTGCCTTGTGGTGAGATAATAAGTTATGGCCATGGGAAACATTGTATATTTAGTGTGTGTATTTTGATAATGATTGATCTTAAATCTGTATACGGAATATCGTTGATACAATACTCTTTTTAGGCAGGAGCACTCTTGCCTTCCCACAGAATTTATAGTGCTAAAGCCCTCTGTCACTTGTCGACCCTTTGGTCTTGCTGGAGGGATTTTCTGTGTATAACCCACTGGGCTACCCAAAGCCAGCCAGCCTGAGCTCTCCTGCAGACAGAGCCTGATGTGGCATTCAGCAGGGTCGGTGTTGGGGCAGGGGGTGGGGAGTGCTGCCTGACTCCCAGAGGGACTTGAAACTGAAGCAAGAAGGTTGCATTCTCTACCAAGGGAATTAAAGTACCTGAACTAAGTAGAAATGCCAGTCTTCCACTGTCCCCTCCCTGCCATCTTTTCTTCTGCCACTTTGTTTGGGGGAGTTGATGGTCTGGAAAGAAGCCAGCACAGGGTTCGAGTAACTCCCATCATTGCCCACCAGGGGGCTGGAGCACCTGCTGACCTTAGGGTCACAGTTGAGTCATTTGCCAGTTGATGGAACAAGTTTGACCTTAGTTCTGTTGCTGAAGCAAATCTGGAACTTTTCTGTCTTGGTGTGATCCACTAGCCCACAGGATCATTTGGAACCTTGAATAGCTCTACTTGGACAATGAGGTCGGGGAATAGGGTTGTCTTTCCTATGAAAATGCCGTCTGTAGACCTGGTGAGTCAGCTGTCCAGACAGTTGCAGGTGAATTCCTCTGCTTGACATCTTCCCTGTCACTTTGGACCCTATGGGAGTGGGCATCTCCACGCCCTTGTGTATGTGAAAGTCATTTTACATTTCAAAGCACAGTGTGTGTTTCTTATTTTTATATTTTTAACTCTTTATTCTTGGATGTATGAAGTGAACTTTTTGGCTTTTGTAAGTGTGCTCTATGCACCTCTAATGTTTTATCATGTATTTGTATGTTGTACCCAGTACTGGCCGATTCTGTAAATGGATGTATTGCACAGAGAACATGAATGTCTCTTCCTAATTTTACATCTTCAGCATCATTGCATTAAAGTGGTGTAATTTAAAAAATAAAATAAATAAATAAATTAAATATACAATCATGTTGTCTGCAAATAGAGACAATTTGACTTCCTCCTTTTCTAATTGAATACGCTTTATTTCTTTTTCTTGCCTGATTGCTCTGGCTAGAATTGCCAATACTATTTTGAATAGGAGTGGTGAGAGAGCACCATCTTGTCTAGTGCCAGATTTCAAAGGGAATGCTTCTAGTTTTTACCCATTCAGTATGATATTGGCTGTGGGTTTGTCATAAATAGCTTTTATTATTTTGAGATATGTTCCGTCAGTACCTAGTTTATTGAGAGTTTTTAGCATAAAGGGCTGTTGAATTTTGCCGAAGGCCTTCTCTGCATCTATTGAGATAATCACGTGGTTTTTGTCTTTGGTTCGGTTTATGTGGTGAATTATGTTTATAGACTTGCGTATGTTGAACCAGCCTTGCATCCCTGGGATGAATCCTGCTTGATCATGATGGATAAGCTTTTTGATGCGCTGTTGCAATCAGTTTGCCAGTATTTTATTGAAGATTTTTGCATCTATGTTCATCATGGATATTGGCCTGAAGTTTTCTTTTTTTTTTTTTTTTTTTTTATCCAGCTAGGTTTTCCTTGCCATGAAGTTTTCTTTTCTTGTTGAGTCTCTGCCGGGTTTTGATATCAGGATGATGTGGGTCTCATAAAATGATTTGGGAAGAATTCCCTCTTTTGGATTGTTTGGACTAGTTTCAGAAGGAGTGGTACCAGCTCCCCTTTGTATGTCTGGTAGAATTCGGCCATTAACCTATCCGGACCTGGGCTTTTTTTGGTTGGTAGGCTATTAATTGCTGCCTCAACTTCAGCCCTTACTGGTCTATTTAGGTTTTCAACTTCTTCCTGGTTTAGCCTTGGGAGGGTGCAAGTGTCCAGGAATTTATCCATTTCTTCCAGGTTTACTGGTTTATGTGCATAGAGTTGTTTGTAGTAATATCTGATGGTGGTTTGTATTTCTGTGGAATCTGTGGTGATATCCCCTTTATCGTTTTTTATTGTAACTATTTGATTATTCTCTTTTCTTTTTTATCTGGCTAGAGGTCTGTCTATTTTGTTGATCTTTTCAAAAAAGCACCTTCTGGATTTATTGATTTTTTGAAGAGTTTTTTGTGTCTCTGTCTCCTTCAGTTCTGCTCTGATCTTAGTTATTTCTTGTCTTCTGCTAGGTTTTGAGTTTTGTTGATCTTGTTCCTCTAGCTCTTTCAATTTTGATGATAGGGTGTCGATTTTAGATCTTTCCTTGCTTCTCATGTGGGCATTTATTGCTATAAATTTCCCTCTAGACACTGCTTTAAATGTGTCCCAGAGATTGTGGTACGTTGTATCTTTGTTCTCGTTAGTTTCTAAGAATATCTATTTCTGCCTTCATTTCATTGTTTGTCCAGTCAACATTCAAGAGCCAGTTGTTCAGTTTCCATGAAGTTATGCGGTTCTGAGTGAGTTTCTTAATCCTGAGTTCTAATTTGATTGCACTGTGGTCTGAGAGACTGTGTATGATTTCTGTTCTTTTGCATTTGCTGAGGAGTGATTTCCTTCCCATTGTGTGGTCAATTTTAGAGTAGGTGTGATGTGGTGCTAGAAGAATGTATATTCTGTGGATTTGGGGTGGAGAGTTCTGTAAATGTCTATTAGGTTTGCTTGGTCCAGATCTGAGTTCAAGTTCTGGATATCTTTGTTAATTTTCTGTCTTGTTGATCAGTCTAATATTGACAGTGGAGTGTTAAAGTCTCCCACTATTATTGTGGTAGTCTAAGTCTCTTTGTAGATTGTTAAGAACTTGCTTTATCTATCTGGGTGCTCCTCTGTTGGGTGCGTATATATTTAGGATTGTTAGCTCTTCTTGTTGCATTGATCCTTTTACCATTATGTAATGCCCTTCTTTGTCTCTTTTGATCTTTGTTAGTTTAAAGTCTATTTCATCAGAGACTAGGATTGGAACTCCTGCTTTTTTTACTCTCCATTTGCTTGGTAAATCTTCTTCTGTCCCTTTATTTTGAGCCTATGTGTATCCTTGCATGTGAGATGGGTTTCCTGGATATAGCACACTGATGGGTTTTGACTTTTTATCCAGTTTGCCAGTCTGTGTCTTTTCATTGGGACATTTAGCCCATTTACATTTAAGGTTAATATTGCTATGTGTGAATTTGATCCTGCCATTTTGATACTAGCTGATTGTTTTGCCCATTAGTTAATGCAGTTTCTTCATTGTGTCGATGCTCTTTACCATTTGGTATGTTTTTGGAGTGGCTGTTACTGGTTGTTCCTTTCTGTGTTTAGTGCTTCTTTCAGGAGCTCTTACAAGACAGGCCTGGTGGTGATGAAATCTCTGAACAATTGCTTATTTGTAAAGGATTTTATTTCTCCTTTGCTTATGAAGCTTAGTTTAGCTGGATATGAAATTCTAGGTTGAAAGTTCTTTTCTTTAAGGATGTTGAATATTGGCCCCCACTCTCTTCTGGCTTATAGGGTTTCTGCAGAGAGATCCGCTGTGAGTCTGATGGGTTTCCCTTTGTGGGTAACCTGACCTTTCTCTCTGTCTGCCCTTAGCATTTTTTCCTTCATTTCAACCCTGTTGAATCTGACGATTATGTGCCTTGGGGGTTGCTCTTCTTGAGGAATATCTTTGTGGTGTTCTCTATGTTTCCTGGACTTGAATATTGGCCTGCCTTGCTAGGTTGGGGAAGTTCTCCTGGATGATATCCTGAAGAGTGTTTTCCAGCTTGGATTCATTCTCTCTGTCACATTCAGGTACACCCATCAAATGTAGATTAGGTCTTTTCACATAATCCCATCTTTCTTGGAGGCTCTGTTTATTTCTTTTTACTCTTTTTTCTCTAATCTTGCCTGCTCATTTTCTTTCATTGAGTTGATCTTCAGTCTCTGATATCCTTTCTTTTGCTTGGTTGATTTGGCTATTGCAACTTGTGTGTGCTTCGCAAAGTTCTCATGTTGTGTTTTTCATCTCCATCAATTCATTTATATTCCTCTCTAGGCTGTTTATTCTTATTAGCATTTCATCAAACCTTTTTTCAAGGTTCTTAGTTTCTTTGCAGTGGGTTAGAACATGTTCTTTTAGCCCAGTGAAGTTTGTTATTACCCACCTTCTGAAGCCTTTTTCTGTCAGTTCATCAGACTCATTATTCATCCAGCCTTGTTCCCTTGCTGGTGAGGAGTTGTGATCCCTTGGAGGAGAGGCATTCTGGTTTTTGGTGTTTTCATCCTTTTTGCGCTGGTTTCTTCCCTTCTGTGTGGATTTATCTACCTGTGGTCTTTGTAGTTGGTGACTTTCGGATGGGTACTCTGAGTGGACATCCTTTTTGTTGATGTTGAAGTTATTTCTTTCTGTTTTTTAGTTTTCCGTCTAACAGTCAGGCCCCTCTGCTGTAGGACTGCTATAAGTCCACTCCAGACCCTACTTGCCTGGGGATCACTTGCAGTGGCTGAAGAACAGTAAGGGTTGCTACCAGTTTCTTCTGTTATCTTTGTCCCAGAAGGATACCCTTCAGATGTCAGCCTGAGCTCTCCTTTATGAGGTGTCTCTTTGGATATATGGGGGTTGGGGGAGCTGCTTGAGGAGACAGTCTGTCCCCTGTAGGAGCTCAAGTGCTGAGCTGTGAGCTCTGTTTCCGTTTAGAACTGCTGGGCAGGTATGTTTAAGTCTGCTACAGCGGAACTCATAAATGTCTTTTTTCCCAGGTCCTCTGTCCCTGGAAGTTGGGGCTTTATTTATAAGTTCCTGATGAACTGCTGCCTTTTTTTAGGGATGCCCTGCCCAGTGAGGAGGTAGCCTAGTCACAGTCTGCCAGCAGAGGTGTTGCTGAGCTGCCGTTGGCTCTGCCCAGCTGCTGTGTGAACTTCCTTGCAGTATTGTTTATAGAGGGATATTAGAACAGCCTCGGTAATGGCGGGGCTGCCTCAGTAATGGCAGGTTGCCTTGGTAATGGTGGACTGCGTCGGTACTGGAGGACTGCCTCGGTAATGGTGGACTGCCTCTGTAATGGCGGACTGCCTTGGTATTGGTGGACTGCCTTGGTGATGTGGATGCCCTTCCCCCCCAGAGAGCTGGACCATCCTGGGTCCAGCTGTGCTTGCTGTGAAACTCTCAGTCCAGAGCATTTCAGATTGCTGGTCTTTGTGGGAGTGGGACCGGCTGAGCTAGATCACCTGGCTCCCTGTTGCAGCCACCTTTTTCTCAGTCCAACGGGCGACTCTGTCTCCCAGGCATTCCAGGCGCCATTTGAAACGGTGCCCAGATCTGTGTGAGTTTTTGTGTGGAGACCCTCTGTGCTGGCTGAAACAGCCATCCTGGAGACTCGTGGCACTTTTCTGCCCAGGAATCTCCTGGTCTGTGGGCAGTAAAAATTTGTTTGGAAATACAGTGATTACTCACCCTCTGTGTTGTCACTGGGAACTGCACTCCAGAGCTGTTCCTATTCCACCATTTTGGATCTTTTCCCCCTTTGCCCATTTTTAAATTGGGTTTTTAGTTTTTTTGCTATTGAGTTGTAGAAATTCCTTATATATTTTAGAAATTAACTCTTTATTAGATATTTGGTATACTGGTGTTTTTCCCATCCCGTAGATTGCCTTTTCACTCTGTTTCCTTTACTGTGCAAAGCTTTTTGGTTTGATGTAGTTCCACTCGTCTATTTTTGACTTTCGTTTTCTCTGCTTTGGTGTCATATTCACAAAACCATTGCCAATACCAAAGTCATGAAACTTTTCCCTTATATTTTCTTATAGGAGTTTTATAGTTTTAGATCTTACATTTACATCTTTAATCCATTTTTAGTAGGTTTTTGTATTTGGTGTAAGATAAGGGTCCAGTTCATTCTTTTGCATGTGGATATTTAGTTTTTCTTGCACCATTTGTTGAAGATTCTTCATTGTGACTAGGGTGTGTGTGTGTGGGGGGGGGGGGTGGTATGAGTTTTTGAGTAGGGTTTTGCTCTGGAGTACAGGGCATGATCATGGCTTAATGCAGCCTCGACTTCCCAGTCTCAGGAGATCCTCCCACCTCAGCCTCCTGGTTCACAGGCATGTACCACCACACCTGGCTAATTTTTTTGTAGAGATGGTTTTACCATGTTGCCCAGGTTGGTCTTGGACTCCTGGTCTCAAACAATCCATGTTCCTCAGCCTCCTAAAGTGCTGAGATCACAGATATGAGCCACCATGCCTGGCTTCCCATTGTGTATTTTTGGTACCTTCGTCAAAGATCTATATTTGTTTGGGCTTAACTGCAAGTTCTTTGTTCTGTTCCATTCACTGAATGATTGTCTTTATGCAAATACTATACTTTTTCAATTACTGTAGCTTTGGAATGTGTTTTGAAATCAGGAAGCATAATCCCTCTAGTCTTACTCATCTTTAAGATTGCTTTGGCTGTTTTGGGTCAGTTGTGGTTCCATATGAGTTTTAGGATTGTGTTTTCTGTTTCTATAAGAAAAATGCCAGTGGGATTTTCATAGAGATCTCATTCAATCTGTAGATCACCTTGGGTAGTATAGATATTTTAACAATAGTAAGTCTTACAATCCATGAACATGGGATGCCTTTCCATTTATTTCAGTTGTCTTTAATTTCTTTCATCAGTTTTTAAAAATAGTTTTTAGTGTATAAGGCTTTCATCTCCTTAGTTTGATTTAATAAGTATTTTATTCTTTTTAATGTTTTTGTAAGTGGAATGTTTTCTTAATTTCCTGTTTGGATAGTTTGTTGTTAGTGTGTAGAACATAACTGATTTTTGTATGCTGATTTTTGTATCCTAACTTTACTGACTTTATTAGTTCTAGCAGGGTTTTTGTGTGTGTGGAGTCTTTAGTTTTCTACTTATAAGATTATGTCATCTGCAAAGATAAATCATTTTACTTCTTTCTTTCTGATTTCAGTGCCTTTTATTTCTTTCTCTTGTCCGATTGCCCTGGCTAGGACTTCCAGTGCTATGTTGAATAGAAGTGGCAAGATTGGACATCCTTGCCTTGTTCCTGCACTTAGAGGAAAAAATGTGTGTTTTTCACTATGACGTGTGATGCTAGCTGTGGACTTTTCATATATACCCATAATTATATTGAGATAATTTTTTTCTATTTCTAGTATTTGAGAGTTTTTATCATGAAAGGGTGTTTAATTTTGTCAAGTGCTTTTTCTGCATCTATAGAGATGATCATGTAATTTTTTAATTCTGTTAATGTGGTGTATCACATTAATACATTAATTGATTTTTGTGTATTGAACCATTCTTGATTACCAGGAAAAAAATCCTCATTGGTCATGAGGTGTGATCCTTTTAATGTGCTCTTGAATTTGGTTTGCTAGTATTTTGTTAAGAATTTTTGCAGTTATGTTCATCAGGGATATTGGCCTGTAATTTTTGTTTTGTAATGTCTTTGGCATAGGTATTGAGTTAATGCTGGCCTCATAGAATGAGTTTGGAAGTGTTCCCTCCTCAATTTTTTAGAAGAGTTTGAGAGTGATTGACATTAATTCTTTAAATGTTTTTGGTAGCATTCACCAGTGAAGTCATCTGGTCCTGGGCTTTTCTTTGTTGGGGAGGTTTTTTTTAATTATTGATTCAATCCCATTAGTTATAGATCTGTTCATATTTTCTATTTTTTTATTATTCAGTCTTGGTGAGTTATATATTTCCTGAGAGTTATCCAGTTTGTGGGATTGTAACTGTTCAGAGTAGTCTCTTAATGATCCTTTGTATGGTATCAGTTATAATGGTATGTTGTAATGTGTCCTCTTTCATTTCTGATTTTGTTCACTTAAGTCTTCTTTTTCTTACTCTGAAGATTTGTCAGTTTTGTAAATTTTTTTCCAAAAAAGCTCTTAGTTTCCTTTTCTATTTTTTTTTATTCTCTATTTCCTTTATTTCTGCTTCAATCTTTATTATTTTCTTCCTTCTGTTAACTTTGGGCTTCCTTTTTTTTCTTTTTTTTTTTTAGATCCTGCAGGTATAACATTAGGTTGTTTATTTGTTTTCTTTCTTCTTCTTTTTTAAATGTAGGTGTTTATCACTATAAACTATCCTCTTAGAACCGCTTTTGCTGTAGCCCATCGGTTTTGTTATATTGTGTTTTCATTTTCTTTTGTCTTAAGATGATTTTCCTTTCTTTTTTTTCCTTTGACCCATAGGCTGTTCAGGAGCGTGTTGTTTGAGAGTGTGCTTCAGAATTTCTGTTTGGTACTTCTTTGTTTTCTGAGTCTTTGTTGAAATTCTGACTTTGTTCATGCGTTGTTCCGATCTCATTGAGTGTCTTTATGATGGTTATTTTGAATTCTCTTGTCAGATAAGTAATATATTTCCCTTTCATTAGAGTCAGTTTCTGAAGATTTATCTTGTTCTTTTGGTATATAATTTCTCTTTATTTTTTGACTCTTATTGTTAATATCTACACATTAGGAAAAAACAGCAACCTCTCTTAGTCTTTACAGACTCTTTGTACAGGAGAAGATCTTCACTAGTCAGCACAGCAGAGATTCTGAGAATCTCTCAAACTTTCATGCTAGTACAAACTGCTGTCTTTGTTCTTAGCAGTCCCTAGGCATCTAGGGTCCTATCTGATCCGTCTGGTCCATATGCTGTGTCCTATCAGTGCTCCAAGACAAATGAGACAGAAGCCAGTCCCTTGGGCAGTCCTCAGAAATGTTAGAATGTTGGACATGTGATTTACCGCTTCTCCCCCAGCCCTGCCCTGGGAGAAGCTGGGCTCTGAAGTTTTTCTCCAACTCATTTCATGCTGAACCTCAGGGAGTGAGTATGACAACTGCTTGTGTGCTTGTTCAAACTGCTGTTGCTGTTATCACTGGCCCCCCTGTCATCTAGAGTGTTCTAGATTCCATCAGTGCTACAAGGGTGGCAAGACAGAAGCCAGTTCCTAGGGCAGCTCTTAGAATAATTGGAATGTTAGATACATAAGCCAACTTTTTACTTCCTTAAGGAGTGGGGAGCTGCAGGTGTTCTTATAATCATATGGTGCTGTATTGGGGGTACATAATTGCTCTTGGAGATTATGGTGAGAGCGTATCTCCAATTTTTTACCAGGTTTGATGTGGCTCGTTTCATACTTGTGCAGGTGCAGAGCGTTGCACCTAGTTTCAGGATTTCTCACAAATTTTGTATATTATTGTTGAATCAGTGTGTTCATATGGGGAAGGAGGGTTCAGGGCTTCCTATTTTTCCATCTTGCTGATGTCCACCCTGTTACTTATTTTTCCTAAGTTGGAAAAATGTAAATCAGATAATCATTTTGGAAACACAATTATCTGACTTTAATGGGTCTTTGAACTGGATTTGAGAAATATAGACAAACTCAACACTCTTATCTTAATATTAAAGTAGACATCTCAAGTCCCTTTTTAATATTTTTCGTTTGGAATACTTTCTAGTCTGTTGGGATAATTAATTTCTTTTTCTATTTCTGCATATCAAATATTGCTTTAAAGATTCCCTTCAACTGTGTTACGTAGAGATTGAATAGGGAAATATTTTGTCTTTTGATTAACAGTTTTAGGCTTAAAAAAATTAGATAAGTATGCCTTTTGCTTGTACAGCAGACGGACTTCATATTAGATAATTCATGAATTTGTAGTCCATTGAAATGTTTATCTTCCAGTTTTCAGAGGGTTTTTTTGTTTGTGTTAGAATTCTTTCAAATCATTTTATATTTTAATGGATTATTTTAAAAGAATACTTGTTACTCTCAGCTTGTATTTTTATTGTGAATGTGGTTACCTATTATTGAGGGACATATTCCCGTGTGTATTTCTAATTCAGCATCAAATAATTATTTCTGTGTAGGTATATATGTTACACACATATTTTATACATAAGCACACATACATCTTGCATATATAGATGTGTACTTATATGTGTACAAACGTGAATGAATCATATTTATGTTTGTGATATACATTTATCTTGTATATTCCTGTTTATATACATGTAAATGTGTATATCCATGTCTTTGCAGTAGTGTATAAAGTACCTTGAATTCTTTTCAACTTAAAATACTCAGAGATCTTAAAGAATTATATTTCTTTAAATATTTAATAAGATTTACTTGAATTTAAAATTTTTTCATTTATTTTGCTAACATTTGGAAATGTTTTAATGGTATTTGTTAAATTGTGTAGGATGGATGTTGACTAGCATGCAGTGTTCTATTAATGTATTTGCCTTTGTGGCTTCATCATTACATTATTATAAGCCTTTTTGAGAGTACATTTTAGTTAATATAGTACATATATATTTTTCTTAGTTTTAATCAAAAGTAAAATGGTTGGGAAATATAATCACTTGTTTTCCAGTTACGTCTTATAGAAAAAGAATACGTTAAGAAATGTGAATAAATTGAACAAATTAATAAAGTATTAACAATCCACCTTATGGAGGATTTTAAAATAATTTTAATTATAAAATAATGTATTTTAATATAGTTCAGAAATAAAAGTCCTGCTCCATCTCTACTATCAAATACCTCAGGTACATTCTTAGTGTAGCTACTGTTAACAATTTCTTAAATAGCTTTCCAGATATGTTCTGTGCATATACAAGTATATATGTATGGGTATGTATATGAGCGTATGATGGAATTGTGCATACACATACACAAGATCTACATATAGTCTTTTAAAAAGTACTAGTGTACTTTTATAAGGTGTTGTATTTTATAAGGTATAATATGAATTAAGTATATTCTCCACATACATTGAGAAAAGTGGGTAAATTGATGTGCACAATACAAATGTCTTCTTTTATGTTTATTTGAAGTTTTTTTTCTGATCTAGTGGCACAGAAGTAAAGTTTCTTTAATGTAGTTTAATAACAGGTTATATTTTTAAAACCTTATTTTTATGAAAACAGAAATTTTTAATTTGTGTATAATATTTTACCCTTAATACATGTTTTTTATATCCATCATACTGAAAATAGTGGGTTATCTTTGGGGAGCAGGATTATTGTGAATGTTGTATGTGGGGAGGGCAGGCATTCTCTTATTTCTGTATTGTGATACCATATTGTTTGAGATGGGTCTTTTTCTAAGCGATGAGTATGTTCTACTTTTATTAAAATGATGATAGAAAATGATTTTAAAGCATGTGGTGACATAAAGTCCTGTTTTTAAAAAAATATTCTCAAAACTGAGCTCATTGTGTGGCTTTTCTAATTTTGGTTTTAGGCTTGTGTGGACATAAGAGCCAGTTCAGTGTTTTGGCAGCAAATGGAGTTTGTCGATAGACTGCATGGCCAACCCAAGATGCCAGAATGGTTATCTACACACCCATCTCATGGCAATCGAGTTGAGCACTTGGATAGACTTATACCTCAGGTGAGCTGACACCATAGAAGGAAGGATATTATTTTTACTGTATCATTTATTTGTAATGCTGTCACTTCTTTTGCATGGTAAAAAGAGTTCTAGTCTATTAACTGTTTTGATTAGTATGATTATGGATGATCAGTTTTCAAAAAGTTTGACTGAAAAGCAAAATTCTGCTTGTCCACAAGTCTTAGAGAGTAAGTTACTGTGTATGGTTGACTTTTCTTACTAGTGAAGGTTTAACCCGTTTAATATGAGACTTTAATTTTCACTAACTTGATGAAAGTTTAAAACTCAAGGCATATTACACTTTTTAAACATTGGTGGTAATTTAATCTTTCCTTGGTGATTTAAGCTTTTTGTTAAAAGTACCAGTTAATGAGTTGTGTAAAAGTTTTGGGTCAAGTGGATATTAATTGTAGTAGTGATGCTGGAATTTGTTTATTTAGGAAAAATCTCTTCATGTTAGTTTGTTTCTAGTTGTTTATTTCTTTATAAAGATAAGAGTGAACCATTTGGTCTCTGGCTTTTCTTTTTGTAGAATTCATTAGTAGGTCAAGCTGAGGCAGCTTTCTTCCAAGTAGTTTACAGTATCCTCTGAAAATCTTTTGATTTGTTGATATCATTCCAGATGTGTTTCATGGTTTTCATATCTGTACAAAATGAATATTAGACATCTCTGAGCCAGCTTACACGCCCCTTCTATCTCACGTGTATTAAATTTTGGTGGCTTGTTATGAAAGCAGAACATTTTTTTAGGAATTTGAGAATTGGTACTGGGCCATGTGCTAAAGGATAGCACAATAGATCCAGGTATATTATAGAAATATCCTTCTCATGCCTATAGTCCCAGCACTTTGGGAGGCTGAGGTGGGTGAATCACCTGAGGTCAGGAGTTTGAGACCAGCCTGGCCAACTGGCGAAACCCGGTCTCTACTATAAATACAAAAATTAGCCGGACCTGGTGGTGTGCACCTGTAATCTCAGCCACTCAGGAGGCTGAGGCAGGAGAATGACTTGAACTCTGGAGGGAGAGGTTGCAGTGAGCTGAGATCGTGCCATTGCACTCCAGTCTGGGTGACAGAGTGAGACTCTGTCTCAAAAAAAAAAAAAAGTCTCTTTCAGTATGACTTTAAATTCAGCCCAACAAATGAACAAATACTGAGTACCTCTTAAAAGAAAGAAATGATGCTAGATGTGGGGTATACAAAGAGGAATAAGACATGGTTATTGATATTTGCAGGATGCTAAGATACATACAAAATGATTATTAATACAAGGATATGATTTATTCTAAGAAAAATAAAAATTTAGTGGTATGCAGTTTGAAGGAAGATGAATCTGCATCTAGTTTGGGATAAGAAACTAGTGCATTCATTCATTTTATCAAAATTTATTGATACTTATTGATAATCTACTATTCTATATTATCTTGCTGGGGAATGAACAAAGAACACAACAGTCTGTTCTCTTGGAGTTAACATTCTAGTTAAGTAATGCAAATAAGAAACAAACATATAGTATGCCAAGCAATAATAAGCACTTTGGGAAAAAATAAAGCAGGTGAAAGGTATTAGAGAAGGGCAGGCAGCAGAGAAGGGGTACTAGTCTATGTTCTGTTGTCAAGGAAGGCCTCACTGATCAGAGTCTGGAAGGAAGCACGGGAACAAGTCCTGTAGCTGTCTGGAGGGCGAGGAAGCCTTTCAGGCTGAGGAAGCTGCTGATGCAGAGGACCTGAAGTGAGAGTATGTTTGATGTGTTCAAGTAATAACAAGGAAGACATTGGGGCTGAAGGGAGTAAAGAAGAGGAAGAACAGTTCAAGATGAGGTGAAGGGGGACCAGACCACGAAGGTTCTTCTAAGCCATTGTAAGAACTTGACTTTCACTTCAAGTGATGGGGAAGCTAGTCGAGGATATTGATCAGAAGAGTGACTTGATTTGACTCATGTTTTATTGTGATCACTGGCATTGCTGTGTGGAGATTAGACTGTAGTGGGGCAATGATGGAGTCAGGGAGATTATTTAGGAGACTTATAATCCTGGTAACAGATGACGGTGGCTTGGACCAAGATATCTGGTAGCAGAAAAGGGGGAGAGAATTGGTCAGATTCTGGATATATTTTGAGAGGAGTGATGACAGGATCTGTTGGTAGTTGAGGCATACTTTGTGCCTTTTGTGAGCATTGAGGACAGTCGAGCATGGCTTCTTAACACCTATTTTAGTTTGTTCAGGTTGCTATAACAAAGTAACATAGACTGGGTGGCTTATAAACAACAGAAACTTAGTTCTCACAGTTGGGGAGGCTCTGACGTTTTAGATCCAGTTTCCAACAGATTTGTTGTCTGGTGAGGGCCCGCTCCCCCGCTCATAAACTACCATCTTCTCCTTGTAACCTCACATGCTAAAAGGGGCAAGAGAGTTCTCAATAGCCTCTTTATAAGGGCACTAACCCATTTATGAGGGCTCCACCCTTATGACCTAATCGCCTCCCAAAGGCCCTCACCCCCTGATACCATCATATTGGGAGTTGGAATTTCAACATATGAATTTTGGGGGGGACACAGACATTCAGTCTGTATCAGCACCTATCTTAACTAGTTTTAATTTGTATTCTTAATTTGAAGAAAAAATATTTGAGAAATAGCAGTGAAATTTACCTGATATAATATGTAGTAATTATTCCTCTTAAAAGGGTAGTACAGGCATGGGACATCATGTATTTCATCAGTAACTGATTTGTACTGAGGATCACTGACTATAAGAGGTTCCTTCATGCTATCCAAGGCCCTAGGGACTTTATTATACACTGGGAGGCCTGGGCCTGTCTCTAAAGGCATAATAACAGTATGATTTTCTCCTGGATGTTTTTTCTTTTTATTTTTGCTCAATGAAATTCTAAAAACATGTGGTTTGTTTAAATTGGGTAATGAATTCTGTTAGCCAACTTTTAATGTGAAGACTTCTAAATTCTGAATTGTCATTTCATCATCAAATTACGGAGCATTTTTGGAGAGGTAAAACCTGTGCTTTAGAGCAGTCTTTAATAATGAATTGATGAGTGAGTAGGAAGAAAAATGACTAAAGAAACAAATGTTATTTGGGAGCCAATGATGAAGACAAAGACATGAGACATTTTTCTTCAAAAAATAAACTATCCTAGTTCAGAAACTTAATTCGAAAACCTCATGTAATTTCTTATATTCCTCACCCCAAGTGATTAAATTCAATTTGAAGGTAATAAAACTTTATTGCAATATTGGGAATAACTCAGTGGTTGAAGTGAAACTCGATAGTACACGGGTATATTGTTAATTAGAATACACAGTCATAACTCAAAGATTGGAATTCCCTATTATCATAGTCTAATTTCTATAATGAAAGAAGGCAGTTTCTCAGGCAGTATATAGAATTACGTGAGTCTTTCTACTACTACCACATTTTAAAATTATATTTTATGTAGCATTTTTTTCCTACTCAAGTGAGTACATCATGTTCTGCGTAAGGATTCTGCCCTTCGACATCTCTAGCAGTTTGGTGAAGTGATGTTCCCCTCAAAGACAGTTGTGAATACAGCACTAGAGAGCATAGACAAGTCCAGGCCAGAGATGAATATTTCAGAGTTTCAGAGTCATTAAAAAAAAGCGATAGTTGAAGCAATGAGAATGGATGAGTTCACATAGGAAGTGATTAGAGAAAAAGTTCAAAGTAACAGTATTACGTATTTTCCACATTTATGGGTGAGAGGAAGACAGAGCCTGTGTTGGATCAGATTCATAGGAGGAGAACCAAGAAAGCAGGATTCTATGATTGGAACACAAATTTTGATCATTTTGATTTTTAAACTTATCTTATTGAAGATTGTATATTTTTATTTCTTGTTGGATCCCTTGAATAGCATCACAAAAATATATTGTTTCTTACTATAGCTTATCAACTTTTAAGATGTTTTAAATTTACACTTTATGCATTCAACAAGTATTTATTGATCTTCTGTTATATGCCAGGTTGTAGGTGATATGAATAGATAAAAATCCCTGTCCTCATGAAGCTTATTCTGCAATAAAGGGAGACAGTTAGTAAATTCAGTACTGGGGGCAGGAGTAGGGGGCAAAGGAGAGGGAGAGACAGCTCTCTCATGTCTCTTCTTATAAAGCTACAAATCCTATTGGATCAGGGCCCCACCCTAAGACCTCATTAAACCTTAGTAACTTCCTTTAAGGCCTTATTTCCAAATATAGTTACACTGGAGGTTGGGACTTCAAAATATGAATTTTATAGGAACACATGAGTCCTTAGTAGACAGTTATGTGTGAGCACAGATGGGAGGGGTGCTGGAATATCAGTGTGAAATGAGGTCAATCAGCAATCAGAGAAGGTTTCACTGAGAAGCTGATACTTGAACACAGACTTGAAATAAGTGAAGGAGCCAGGCTTGTGGCTGTCTTGGGAAAGAGTTCAAGGCCATGGGGCAGGAGCAACAAGAAAACCAGTGTGGGTTTAATGGGGTGAGCAAGGGAATGGGGAGGGCATGGGCCTTATTGCCCCTGTAAGGACTTTGGCTTTTGTTCACAGAGATGGGACACTAGTGGAGGGATTTGAGCAGAGGACTGGAGGAGTGACAGGGTCGCTTATGTCTGAAAAGGATGTGATCTACAGCTCCTGCAAAGCAGTACAATAATATAGTTTTGGATCATTTTAGCATAGTATATTGTTCAGAAAATAGATTAGTTCCTTTTCTTGCTTTGTTCTTAAGTCAAGATAACACCTCGCATTAGAAAAAAAAGCAAACCTTTTTTCACATTTGCTTTTTTTTAAATGTGAATTTCAAGATAAAATGTGTAGATTGCCTGGTTAAATATAATCTTGTGAGGTACTGGCATTTAAAAAGGATAAATACAGGTTTGTAGTAATATTATTTGTAGTTAATAAGCTGATATGTTATAATTTTATGTACTTGAAATGATCAGTTAAACACATATTCCATGTATTTTGATTATCATAACAACTTGGGTGAAAAAATGAAGAGTAGATGTTGTATCAATTTGTTGATGTTTAATAGTATGACAGCTTTAAAATTATAGTTACACTGTTCAGACTTTATATATGTTATAATTTGCCCTTGAAAGAGATACCTTATTTAACTTTTTTCTGTAAGGATTGTTATAAAATATGAATAGATATAAATAAGAGAAATCTGCTTCAAAGATTTATTTTAAAATTGAAAGCATTTAGAACTGGATTTCTTGTTCTCCACTTATCAATGCTGTTTCTACCATCCCCTCTTCATTGGATGAAGGGTATGGAGAATGATAGAACATATAGGAAAAATATTTAATTTGAACTTATTGTTTAGGGTTATGTTTATAATCATAATTTGAATAGGATATATTTTAAAAATGTTTTAGAGCTTTCAATGCCAGCTTTATTCAGAAACTAAAAAATCTTTATCAAATTCACTTCATTCAATTTTTAGATACCAGAATAACTTGATGGCTACATTCATATTAATCTCATTTTATTTTGTATCCTTTACGCTTTCAGGAAGCTAGGGGTTTGAACTCGTGTAAATCATTCTTATGCATTTATAATTGGACAAAGTAAATGAATAAATCATTAATATTATACATCTCATGACCAGAAAATATGAGAGTGTTTAACATTGAAGTGAAATGTCATTGTTGGCCAGTGTACACAAACATACACTGTTCACCTTACAGAATTTCATTTTGTCTGACATAGAGAGTGTTGAGGAAGGCAAATATCATAGCAGCTACTGTAATTGAATTGGCCTCTGAATCATATAAAGCCAGGAAGCCTGACAATAACATTGTCTAAACCCTTAAAAAAAAACATTATGGTGCATGTGATGTGTATCTACTTGAGGCTGAAATGAATGGGCTATTAGAAAAAAATTCTTTTGAGGGGGAGAGGGGAAAGTAATGATATTTTTAGAAAAACATGCTAAAAAAATAGAGGTGATTTTTTTTTTCCCCTTGAAATGTCTTGCTTTCTGTTTTCAAAGAAAGCTTTTAATCCAGTCATGAAAACTCTCTGACATTAATTTTTTCCATTTTTTTCTTTTTTTTAAAAAAACTTACTTTTATTTTTTGTGAAAAAGTAGTTGCTGTTTTACTTGATATGTAGTGCCTGCCAGAGTACTCATGTGTATTAGCAGTTGTTTCGTAAATAGTTTAGTTGTTACTGGGAATAAATATAGCTAGTTATTTTTTTACTGCAAGTGTTTATTTTTTATTTTAATTTCTTAAGTTTTATATATTTATGGAGTCCAGTGTGATGTTTCAGTATAGGTACACATTGTGTAATGGTTAAATCGAGCCAATTAACTTATTCAACACCTCAATACTTATTTTTTGTGGCAAGAATGTTTAAAATCTATTCTCTGAGCAATTTTCAAGTATACAGTACATTTTTATTAACTATAGTAACAGTGCTGTACAGTAAATCTCCAGCAGTTATTTCTCCTGAAATGTAATACTTTTTAATATTTATTTATCTATTTATCTGTCTGTCTCTCTGTCTGTCCATCCATCTCTAGCTTGGTCCTCCAGGCTGGAGTGCAGTGGTGTAATCATAGCTCACTGTAGCTTTGAACTCCTGGGCTAAAGGGATTCTCCCACCTCAGCCTCTGGAGTAGCTAGGGCTGTAGGAATATGCCACAATGTCTGTTTTTTTTTTCTTTCTTTCTTTCTCTCTCTTTTTTTTTTTTTTTTTTTTTTTGCTTTTTGTAGAGATGTGATCTTGCCATGTTGCCCAGGCTGGTGAAACTTTGTACTTTTTGACCTACACCTCCCCATTCCTATTCCCCCATCCCCAGCCTGTGGTAATCATTATTCTACTCACAATTTCTCTGAGTTGGACTTTTTTAGATTCCACATATAAGTGAGACCATATAGTATTTTTCTTTCTGTACCTGGCTCATTTCATTTAGCATAATGTCCTCCAGATATATCCATATTGTTGCAAATGATAGGATTTTTATCATGTTCCTATGTTAGGAGTGTTTGATTATAAAATGTTTTCATAGGTTTGCTTGAAAACCTTTCCTAATTATTTTATCATCCCAGAGGATAATTGCCCTATGTCAAGGTGGCCTTAATTTTTAATTCTTTATATTTATTTACTTTAAATTATTTATTTCAGTTATTTATATTTATTTACTTTAGAACACTTCAAAAACTAGTCAGACTCCAATTTCCATTGCAGTGTTTGTGAAAGGAAAGAAAATTAATTAAAGGATAATTTTTTAAAAGGTGAAATCATGAATCATTCAAATATAAAATGAGCACATCTCTGAGATTTTATTTAACTCATTAATGAGTGACCCATAATATGTTACAACTAGTTCAAAAGAGAATTCAAGAAACACAGATATACATAGGCAATAAGGAATGCTGAAATGACTTAGAGATTTCCTGTATAGAGTTTTTGTTCTGTTGATAAGTAGCCATGTAAGCATTATCCTTGTATTTCTTTTGTGTCTTTTAAAGTAGTTACCCACTATTCTCACTAATTTCTGTTAAATCTATTGCATAGTGAGTCTTTGGATTAGGGTCATTGACACCTAACTTCCTAGGACTTCTGAAAAGTATATGCTTGCTTTTAGAAATTAAGGAAGAGAGTTGGAAGTAGAGGTGGTGGTAAAGGGACTAGTTTCATTTTCCAGGAGAAACATATAAACCTCTCATGAGCCATTTAGATCTAAAAACATAGTTGTAAAATCAAGGATGAAGTTATAGGAATGCAAAAATGTTAGAGGAGAATGGAAGACAGTGGAAAAAGTTTTTTTTTTAACTTTTAGTTTACCATTATTATAAATGTTTAAAACACATGTCAAGATAGAGAATACTTTGAATAGCTTAATGAGCCCCTGTTTTTCACTCACTGATATTCAACAGTATAATCCTTTTGTACACTTGCTTCATCTATCCCATCTCTGTTTTTCTCAGAAGTATTTTGATATAAAGCCCAGGTATCAGGGCATTTCACCCCTAATTGCTTTATAGGGAGGAAAAAATAATTTTCTCTCTGTGCTTCATAGTTCTTAGTTGAGATGAACCCCCGTATTAAAAGACAGATTGACAAGAGAGAAACGGAAGTTTATTAACATGTATACTTCCTGTATAACTGGGAGATACAGAATCAATAATTCTCCAAGAGGTGGCTTTGAGTTCAGCATAAATACCATCTTTAACTGAAACAAAAAGGGATGTAGGGAAAGCCAGGTTGTAAATAGGTGGTCACGAAAAGCACAATGAGCAAGGGTAAGGTTGTTATGTAGATTGTGCCTTTTCTGTTGATAAGAGTTTCCAGTGATTTAGTTATTCTTCTCTTCTTCCTGGTACAGAGAGGGAGACACCCTTGCAAATTAGAGATTTCCTTTATAGATATGTATTTCTCTGAGAAAAGGGTAACTTCTTCCTATTTACAGAGCTTCCCCTATATCTGCTATTTCCCAAAATAATCAGTAGACAATAACTTATGATAAAGAAGCATATTTGGGGTGACATAGTCTAGTCTCCTGGAGTCATATTTTGGAATGATATGTCCTGAACTCCATCAACTTTAGTATGCATTTCAGAAAGTAGTATCATTTTTTTCCCATAATCATAACATTATGCCTAAGGATACTCAGTAATTCCTTAAAATTAAATATTCTGTCTATATTCAGATTTCCCTATCTCAGCAGTTTTACAGTTGGCCTGTTTAAATTAGGATACTTCATGATCCACACATTACATTTGGTCCTTACATCCCTGAAGTCCTTTTGACTTTAGAACAGTGCCTCCCTCTCTTTTGTTTTGTTTGTTTTAAAACTTGTCATTGACTTGTTGAGTACATATAATCCACATTGTAGATTCTGGATTTACTTGATTGCTACTTCATAATATTTCTAACTTGTTTCTATATATCTGTAAATAGAAGTTAAATTTTGGGAAGGATATTTTATAGGTGATGCAACTATGCTTCATAGTGCTTTGCATTGGAACATTTGGTGATGCTGAAGGCCATCAGGGGGTTGGATGGTGATTGCCTGGTCCTTTGCTTGTAAAGGTGATTTTCTTCCTTGTGACCAACAAGTGATTGTGTGGTGATAATTTAGCACCACCCTACAAATAATCAGTTTTCAAACAACTTGAGAAGCGTATCTTCTCGAGAAATGTATGTAGAATCTATTTAAAACTCAGACCAGCCAAATTAACCGTACTAGAATAAAAGATATTGCTGACACTTTTATTCAAGAATAGATTTTAGAGGTAGGTAAGAGAGACTTAAAAAATCAGAATAATAAGTTTACAAGACTTGGAAAAACAGAGTTGAAAGGGAAAGTGAGGGTAATCTTATTTAAAAGATTATTGAATACCTAAGTACCCTTAACTAATAACACCACAAGAACCCTCATGTAAACTAAATTCAGCAATAGCAACCCAAAACAAAGCCTCTGAAGTACTCATTGTTCCCAAGTGAGACAAGCTTTAAAGAGCAGAAATATGAAAAACAAAACCAAATCTCAGCTCAAATTTAAATATTTTACTTTATTGGAGAGGACAGCCAAGGTGGCAAGATCATAGAAGCAATGCCACCTGAAGCTGGCATGATAAGGTTGATTTAACTGCACTGAAAGTGACAGAAGCTGAAAGAACAACTTCACAAATGTAAGATACATCCATTTCAGAAAATTATTAAACTTGTGAATTCAACAGAGAACCTGTAAAATTTTCAGTGGAGGCTGTAAAGAGCAGAACTGATGCCCCAGAGCAAAGACTTATTGATGCGGAAGATAGAGGAACATAGCACAACCAAATTAAAATGCCGAAAGCAAAAAAAAAAAAAACTCTCTCTCATGACCAGTGATGATGAGCATTTTTTCATATGTTTGTTGGCCTCATGTACGTCTTCTTTTGTAAAGTGTCTGTTCATGTCCTTTGCCCACGTTTGAATGGGCTTGTTTGTTTTTTTCTTGTAAATCTGTTTTAGTTCTTTGTAGATTCTGGATATCAGCCCTTTGTCTGATGGGTAGATTGCAAAAATTTTTTCCCATTCTGTTGGTTGCCAATTTACTCTAATGACTGTTTGTTTTGCTGTGCAGAAGCTGTGGAGTTTGATTAGGTCCCATTTGTCTATTTTGGCTTTTGTTACCAATGCTTTTGGTGTTTTTATGGTGTTAGGTCTTATGTTTAAGTCTTTAATCCATCTGGAGTTAATTTTAGTGTAAGGTGTCAGGAAGGGATCCAACCTTCTCCCCGACCCCATTCACTTAGAGGACGCCTATCTGGCTTGCCTCTAACTACAAGTCCCCCTCTCCTGTGGGACTCAAGAACCAGTGCCCCTACCACACCCAACTCAAGGTATCTGGGATGATGGAATTCCTTGCCCAAACATGTTTCAGCCTGCTTTCAGGGCCCATGTGGACCTCTTCCTTGAACGCATGCACACAAGGCCCTTTACAGTGCCAGAGAAGCTGGGGCTGGGAAAGGGGGCAGATGGCAGGCTAGTGGCAAGAGCTACAGTAAGCTCCCTGCAATCTCATGTGTTCTAAAATTCAAGAATTCTGATTTTGCACCTGGGCTTCCAGGTAACTTTGAATGTGTGTTCCTCAAAGTAGGAGAATAGAACAGATTT
This sequence comes from Ateles fusciceps, assembly GCA_036589455.1. NCBI lineage: Eukaryota > Metazoa > Chordata > Mammalia > Primates > Atelidae > Ateles > Ateles fusciceps. Next base: position 15,339,470 of record JAZHEH010002507.1, on the reverse strand, counting down.
TATGTAGTAGTGTATTAGCTTGACTTATCACTTTTAGGTGTTTAGATACTTGGTATCTGGGCCTCCATTTTTATTCTTGCCATGGACTCCCACAAATATTAGAGGCAGGTTGTTTAGAGTAAAACTGAAAATCCTTAGCATGATCTGTGCGATCCTACATAATCCGCTTCTGCCCTCTACCCTGTTCCACTCAGCTGTACCTGCTTCTTCACTGTTGTGAAACACCTAGGCACACTGCCTTCTCCCTTGTACTCACAGCTACCTCTTGGAATGTTTTTTTTTGCTAGGTCACTGCATGGTCTCTTTCCTCATGTTCTTCAGGTCTGTCCCCCTCTTGACTCCCAGAGTCACTATCTTATCAGTGAGGCCTTGCCTGGATAGTCTTTCTAAAATTTTACCAGTCCCCAAACACTGTTCCCTCTACTGCCTTATTTACTTCCCTTTTTAAGGCACATCAATATCAAAAAGCCACAAGTAGTAAAAAACTAAATTAGTCTTTCCCCCTAAATGTCTTTCTTTTAAAACTCCTTAAATATGAAGACCATTTTTCCTTAAAAATTATTTTGGTCATTATGTCTTAAAATTACCCACATACCCACTTTAAAGAGTTAAATAGTTCTAAGATTAGTTACTGCCGTCAGTTTCGGGAGTAACTATTTCCAATTCTATTGGATGATTCTTTTGGTATTTCTCACTGTGTCTAAATAACATGCTTATGTTGCTATGACCTAACTTCAATTTTGGGTCTTACTCATTTTCCACTGTGCAGGATGAGACATAAGCCCTCTCTTCCCAGTGTCATACCCTGTGCATGCACACACACATGCAGCTCTCCCCTTCTCAGTATGATTAAATTGTACTTTTGGTTTCATCAAGATTTGATATTTTAAACTGTAAGCCCTAGTCATGGCTGAGCCCCATAGTACACTGTGATTACTTTCCCTTCCTTTGTGATGTTTTTTCTAAAGTTAAAAATAGTTGTGATTTTGATTTGTTTACTTTTCTAGGTATATTAGTCCATTCTTATGCTGCTAATAAAGACAGAAGACAGGTATACCTGAGACTGGGTAATTTATAAAGGAAAGAGGTTTAATTGACTCACAGTTCCACATGGCTGGGGATGGGCCTCACAATCATGGTGGAAGGTGAATGAGGTGCAAAGTCAAGTCTTACATGGGGCAGGCAAAGGAGTGTGTTCAGGAGAACTGCCCTTTATAAAATCATCAGATGACATGAGACTTAATCACTATCATGAGAACAGCATGGGAAGAATCTACCCTCATGATTCAGTTACGTCCCATCAGGTCCCTCCCATGACATGTAGGACATATGGGGATTACAATTCAAGATGAGATTTGGGTGGGGACATAGCCAAACCATATCACTAGGTTATTAGCATCAATTCTACCCAAGGCTATATCAGTTATGTGTATCTTTTTTCAGTATATTCAGTCATCTATATTCTGCAGTTTTCCTTTTCTTGAAAAAGTCTGTCATGGAGTCTTTTTAAATCTGAATGATTGTTTTCAGGTCTCCTAGAGTTTAACTGAAACCATAGAGGTATCTCTAAGATTTGTTTACTCTCAAAAGAACATTTGGGCAGTTGTTACAGATATTAATACTATTGTTGTTGTCATTGTTGTTTTTTAAATACTATTTGACCAAATCATGAAAACAACTGTTCACTGTGAATTTATTAGTGGTTCCCTTTTATGTGTTATAATCAAGATACATTTTATTCAAAAAATACAGAATGCATTCTTTGTTTTATATGAAACATATTAGGGATTACTGAAACAATCTGAATACATTGATTATGTATAGTATTTTTAAATTTTATTCTTTATAGGCTCTCAAAATTAGAGAGATGTGTAATTGCCCACCACTGTCTAAACCAGACCCTCGATTACTATTCAAACTCAGCATGAAGCATTTTCTTGAAGAATCAGAGAAAGAAGACCTAAATATCATGAAGAAACAGAAAATGGATACTCTTCCTGTTCAAAAACAGGAGCAAATACCCTTAGCATACCTAGTTGAGAAAAGAACTGGCAGTTGAATTAAAATTTATGAGACACAAGATACATGAAGAATGTTGCAGTCCTTATCATTTTATGTTACTTTTAAAAAAATGTTTGAAATGAACAAAAAAGGATATTCAGGGTCAAATCATGTACATTACAGATATTATCTAAATTCTTCTAGAATTTATTTTTCATGAAATATTGATGTATTTTAATCTATGTTAAAATATCTTCAATGAGGAAAATGTCACAGAATAAATTTATATTACACATTTTACTCTGTCTTTTACTTACTTTTGATTTAGAAGGCAGACCCCTAGTGGATGAGAAATGAGAATACACAAGTAGTTTTTATTTTAGAGAAGGTTTCAACTGAGACTAAACTGGATTTCCAAGTCTGGGTGGTTATGATGAAGTGGGAAATAGGCTGAAGGTATCTGTTTGCAGGAAATTGTTAGCATTGGGGTGGGATTATGTGGAAAAGGGGACCTCAGGTTAATTTCCTTGTCTTCACCTGTGAATGACTGGAGAAAATGCTACAGGCAGAAGCTATTTTCCTAGAGAGACACAAGAAGTAGAGTTTCTGGTTCAGATGGCAAAGCAAGAAACAGAACTGGGGGAGAGGGCATTTCCACAGAGACACTGTGTTCCTGGTGCACTGAAGTCTTAACATAAAGTTGTATCATTTGATTGTTTCATGAGATTACCATTTGGGAATCTCTGGGGTTCCCAGAGAAGACAACCACTCTGTTTCTATGATGGTACCATCAAAAGAGCCAGAGGCAAGGCACTGCCCCCAAGTTGACCTTCTTGAGCCACAGATATCAACAAGGGGACAGGAGGAAAATGACAAAAGAAGAAGCACAAGATACACCCCCAGTGGTGCCCAGAAATTGCTGCATTATATAAATGTGGGAAATATGACTTATTTAATATGTGTATTTCCAAACCAGTGAAGTCTAGTGATGCTTAGGTTATATTTCTAAGAAGGACATTTTTCTTGAAACATATTATATTAAATAAATATTTTCTTAGAGAATTACAGAGGAAAGGGACTACTTTGTATTGTGTGTCTACTATGAGCTGGGCCCTGTATTTATCTTTTTTCCATAACCCTACTAGGTTTTATTATTCTTATTTTACAATGACAAATAGGCTGGGAGAAGTTAAATAATACACCCAATGTCTCTCACCTAGATAGAACAAAGCTAGATCTATCTGACTACAAATCTGTCCATTTTTTTACAATGCTCAGATATCTAAGAGTAAGCTATCAAAACAAGGAACAAACTATTCTCAGCTGTTCATTATCTTCCCCACATATGGCTTCAATACAAGTAAAAATCTCATAATTATGAAATCAGGGACCACTTGTGTTTCCTGCAGGTTGATTTTATAGTTTCTCTCAGACCCTTCTATCAAAATTGACATGAAAAGCATAAGATGAGGCAGTGTTGGAGAGTAGAACCTCTCCCACTGCCTGTGAAAGCCTGTGAAATCTCATTTGGGATGTGCCCTGTCACTATACAAAATATCTTATACAAAATATCTAGTTGTTAAGAAGACAAGTTCAGAGGCTGTTTTTGTTTTTCAGGGGTTATTATACATTACTCATAAGGAATTTCCTGATCTGCACACAAGACAACATTGGTCATGAAAAAGTTCACATTAACTATTCTCAATATAATCATTTTTTACACTCCTTGTGATTGGAGTATTGTAAAAGGCACTCCAGACACTTGGAGAATGTCACCTAAAGGTAAACAGTAAAACACAGCATTAGATTTTCCTGCAGATTTCCTAAGAAAATAGTGTAGCAAAGTCCTCTATTTTTTCTTCTATACCATCGTGACTTCTAATTGTGTTGTTCAAACTTGCCAGAAACATATACAAGTTGACACCATGTCAGAAGGAGCAGAGATAATATCTTTATAGTATATGAAAAAGACTTTTTTCAACCAGTGGAGTCAAATGCAAAAGAAATGTTACAGTTCAGCTCAATGTTTTAGAAGAAATTAAATAGCAGTTGAAATACAAGATATGTGTATGTTTGTGTATATATATATATATATATTTAATTGTATATGGAAGTAATCTCTATGTTCTGCACTTAGTTGCAGAACTACTTTGTTCCTGTCAATGCTTTTCATGTGCCTATAGGATTTAGATGATAGGCTGGTTAACTCAGTTGTTAGGAGCATGATACTAATAAATCCAAGACACAAACTCAACCTGATTTTTTAATAATTCTGATAGTGTGAGACTATCCCCTAAAACTAAGGGACAGCACGTATATTTACTGCTATATGCTTATAATTCTTGTCACATAGGCATTAATATTTTATTGACACTGTACAACAATCTGGTCAGAGGACTGAAAAAAAGGAGAAACAATCATACTCTAAAATCTCTGCTTCTGTAGTTGTGGAACCCTGGACAAGTCACATAAACTCTCTAATCTTCATTCCTTAATTGTAAAATGGGGGCAAAAAAAATTCTCCTAGGTTGACTTGGTTGACCAAGTGAAATGATATAGCATTTAACACAAAATCTAGAGCTGCAAACGTAATGAAAATTGTTGCCATATACTGAATGCATACTTTGTACCATTAGCCATTTTCATACTGCTATAAAGACATACTCGAGACTGGGTAATTTATAAAGAAAATGGGTTTAATTGACTCACAGTTCCACATGGCTGAGGAGGCCTCGGGAATCTCACAATCGTGGTGGAAGGGGAAGAGGCACATCTCAATTGGTGGCACGTGAGCGAGATCAAGCAAGAGCAGGGAAAACCGGCCCCCAAAACCATCAGATCTGGTGAGAACTCACTATCATAAGAACAACATGGAGGAAACTGTCCCCATGATCTAATCACCTTTCTCGGCACGTGGGGGATTACAATTTGAGATGAGATTTGGGTGGGGACACAGAGCCAAACCTATTAACTATGCATGGTGCTAAGCATTTTGCAAGCACTGTTGAACCCCACAGCGACCCTATTTATGGTAGGTATTCTATTCAACTATTCCCTATTGCCGATCAGGAAGCTGAAGGTTAGACGGGTAACGGAAGTTGCTCAAGGTTACATGCTAGAGTTCTTAAGATTTTTTTTTAACTTGCAAGAACAGAGAAACCAACACAAACCCAACCAAGAAAATTTGTTCCCCTCAAACTAACAAAAGCCCAGAAATATTCTGCTTCAGGCACAGTTTAATCTAGGGGCTCATGATGTCATCAGAGCAAGGGCTCTTTTTCTTTACAGTCTTTCTCAGATGTTCCCTGGTGATGTCAAGATGGCTGCCAGCACTCCCAGGATTTCTGCTTTCACATCCAGCTGGATGAATGAATGACTCACACCCCAACTATTGAAACAAAGCCTTTAACACTAACTGCACCCCTGAAGCAATGGCCATGGCAGGGGATGGCATTATTTTGATTGGCTTGGACCTATCCGGATCCAACACTGGAGCTGAGAATGGGTACGACTCAACACCTCCCAAACAGAACGGCTACTGCGCGGTGGGAGAGATGCAACCACAGGGCTTATGAAGTAAGTGACAGAACTGGAATTAAAACCTTATGTTTATCCTTTAAGCAGGCAAAGAAACATGATGATTCCTTGACAAATTTTATCTGAAATGCTATTTAACCTGAGAAAAAATGTAGTACAAATTTTATATTGATATGATAGCAAATTTTCATTAGCCTATTTGCTTTACCATTTATAAGTTTTTTTGTTCGTTTTGTCTTGTTTTGTACTGAATTATATCCTCAAAACCAATGTATGGGATTGGAAGGACAAATGACATTATTTACTCATAGGGGAGAAAACTAAATCTTGGAGGAATTAGGCAAGTGATCCAAGTATGCATTCAGGTAAATGGCTGAACTGGGATTGGAACTGAAGAATCCACTGATTTGTAATCCAGTGTTCTTTCTGCAATACTGCATTCTTTGGAGAGGGAGCTACTTCCCTTTACCTGGAAACTGAAGCTCAAAAATATTAGTCAATGTGTGCCCAGCACTACTCGCCTCTCAATGGCAGAACTGGTTCAAATCCTCTCATTTTCTGACTCCAAAGTCCATCCTCTTCCTCCATGTACTGCCACTTCCATGAACAAATCTCATATAGAAAGTGAGGATGAAAAATGTGCATTCCCTTCACCCTTCACTTGTGAACAGCAGGGCCAACACCTCTTTTCCCTTATTTAAAAGCACTCATTTTAATAGTCTATGACAGATGGTAAAAATATCCATTTTAAGCATATGTATACATGTGAATGATAAAATTCTTGTTAATCACCTCATAACACGTTTTGATGAGAGCCTAGAGAATTCTTTAATCTGTAGTGAGATGAGATAAATCTCCCACTTCATTATGGGGAAGAAAACTCTACCAGTGTTCTACCCATCCACACTTTGCCCCCTAACTTCCATCAGAAAACTTAGGCTAGTGGCTCCCAGCTTCTGAATCATCCAGGCCTCCTTTTACATCACCTGGCTCTGCCTGCAAGGGGTTTTACACCTCTAAGTTCTGTCTTGAAGAGTTGGTGTGTCTAGACTCATGCCCAGGTACTCATGCCCAGGTGTTCTCACTGCACTGGCTGTTTAGGAGACTGTGGGGTGTGGGGCATAAGTCACAGTGCAGTTCTGTTTCCAGGTCTTAGAATGTCTCTGATATCATCAAAGACCAAGCAGAGCCCCTGATCATCCTGTGATCTCTGTTGTTACCAAAGTTCCAGCCAAAAGAAGAAAAAAATTATTGTTTTAATTAGTTTGAGCGCCTTAATTATGTGAGAGAAAATATAAAATTTTTAGTTAAGCTCTTTGAAATATTAAGCATAGCTGGCAGGTTCCCAATACCATCTTAGTAGACCACAAGGGGCCTGGGACCTCATCCTGGGCAGCATTGGTCTAAAATAAGATTTGTTTTTTTTTTCTTCCTTCAGAATATTAAAGTTAACATGTATTAATTTTGACCAATATATTAAAGTATAATCATACTTTTGTAGGTTAGAAATGGTGGATGGTTTGCTTAAGAATTCTGTTCTTCTATATTTAAGGTTGTATTTCCTTAAGTAACTACTGCTTTTGCACAGAAATGTTGAGTTTAGTTTTTTCCAAATTATTCCTTTCTGATGTTATTGGAGCCTTGAAAGAATCAAGGGCAACATCACTAGTCTGATTTTTTTGTTTGGGAAAATGGGATAGTAATATTTGCCCTACCCAATTCCCAGAATTATTATGGGTTTAAATATAGTAATGTGTAGATGCTCTGCTGAACATCCCAAATGCTACACTGTGCTGATTCTTATTAACATATTCTAACATGTCTTCATCTGGGCTATAAGATTATTAGTTAAAAGAGGTCATTTCCAAAAGGTTGGTTCTCACCTGTTACAACTCAGAATTGGTGATGATCGCTTCCTACTTGAGTGTAAGAAGAAAGGAAACTTTCATTTGTGGCATGTTTTGTCTTAGTCTGGGGTGTGTGTGTGTGTGTGTGTGTGTGTGTGTGTGTGTATGTGTGTGTGTTTAACCTAATTCGGCCGGGTGCAGTGGCTCATGTCTGTAATCCCAGCACTTTGAGAGGCCGAGGTGGGCAGATCACTTGAGGTCAGGAGTTCAAGACCAGTCTGGGCAACATAGTGAAACCCTGTCTCTACTAAAAATACAAAATTTTATTACAGGATGTGGTGGCAGGCACCTGTCATCCCAGTTACTGGGGAGGCTGAGGCAGGAGAATTGCTTGAACCTGGGAGGCAGAGGTTACAGTGAGATGAGATCATGTCACTGCACTCCAGCCTGGGCAACAGAGCGTAATAATAATTAACATAATTCTATTAATCCATTATGGCCCTTGTCTGGAGGGTGTTCCTGATTTCCATCAATTCCTACATTCTGATGTTTAAATCTGGAGAAATAAGGCCAGCCTTTTCCTGGAATCACCAATCCATTTGCCAGATGATGGGCTGGGAAAATGGGAATTAGTGTTTGAGCCCTACTAAGGCAAGATTCTACAACCTTTCTCTCTTAATCTTCACAGCAACCCTGTGAGGCATGTTTTATTCTCCTAATTTACAGATAAGAAAATGGGGGTTCACAGGACTGTGTAACTTTACAGAGGTCACACAGGAATTTAGTAGGTCTATGAGACTCAAAGGCTTTCACTGTCTTTAATACACCTCTCCTCACACAAAAGAAATGAGAGCAATTGGCAGGACAATGTGGGAAACATTTATTTGGGACCCTTGCTTTGTTCAAGTGCCTAGAGCATTTCTCCTGCTCCATAGTCCCTGAAACTTTCCACGATCTCATCTCTCAACACCAGCTCCCTTTGCAATGAGCCAATCAGCTAACTAAAAGGTATTCATGAAAAAGGCCCAACAGCCTCAGGAGCGTACAGTTAACCCTTGACAATGCAGGGGTTAGGGCACTTTTTGGACCCAATAGCTACCCAAAGTCACATGGGCCACCAGCTTTGACTTGAGTGCATCACAAAGAACTAACTCCTCCTCTCAGGAGAACCATTAGGTTGGTGCAAAAGTAATTGCATTTTTTGCCATTACTTTTAAATGGCAAAAAAAAAAAAAAAAAAAAAAGGCAATTACTTTTGCACCAACCTATAGTTTAGGAAACCACTGAGGATTCAAGGTCAGAAGATCTGAGTTCACATCCTGCCCTCCTTACCAGCTGTGGGATCCAGCAAGTCACTACATCTCTTGAAAACTCAGTTTATCCTTACCCGTATGTTGTGGCAACGGAAAGAGCTCTGTTACTGCACCTATCCCGTCATGCTGCAAGCTGGCTATTGGCCCGGGAGCTCCTGAAGAACAGGAGCTCTGGCATCCTCATCTTTTTCATCCACAGTCCACAGGAATCCTTGATGCTTTATCGGTGATTCCTAGTCTCTGTATCTGGAATGACCCTAATAGCCTCCGTGAAGTAGAAGTTTGACTCGGAAATAACAATCCAGGCATAAAGTGATATTTACATGTATGTGACAGCTCGTTTGGGAGCAGACGTTTATTGAACAGCCAGAACAGATTGCAGAGTTAACACTCAACAGCTTCATCCAGAACACAGAAATCTGTCGGAGTTGAAATGTGAAGGAAACGCAGACTGGGAAGACACACCAGTCTTGGGAGGCATGCTTGGCGGTGCTCAGACTTTCTCGCAGAGTGCCCTCGGGTCAGACTGTTCTGGAGATGGAGTCATTAGGGCTTGGTAAGATCAAGTCTGTAACAATAAGAGCAGTAACAAGAGCAATAATAATGGCCACCACTCATTATTGAGACCTCTTAACAAACCAAGCTCTGAAAGCACTTGACATGCAGTAGCTCGCTTGACTCCTGCAACAATTCTGTGAGGCAGATAAAATTGTCCCACTTTATTTATGAATGAGGAAATAGAGCTCAGAGAGTGTGAGTGACTTGACTCAGGCCTCCCAGGTAAGACTTACCTTGACCTTGCAAGCTCTTGGGTCTCAGATGAAATGCCATTTGGAGGCATTAAGTGTTGGGAGCTTGGCTCTGGCTGGTTGGATGGTTTGTAAAGCATGACAATACAGTGCGGTGTGGGGAAATGTCATTTGATTTATTTTGTTCTCCTGGGACTACTTCCTCTCTTAACATGACTAGCAAGGTAGGGCATAATTGAAGGTGAACAGAAGTCCTAGATGGGAGAAGAGACAATCAGAGGGACCCTGGTTACTTTTTATGAATGTTTATGATAATAGTAGGCAGTAGTAATAGTTAGCATTTATGAAGCAGAAGGTGTTGGGGACGCTACTAAACACTTTGCATATATTACCCAATTTTGCACCAGCTATAATGCTGTTGTTGCCCAGCCGCATTAGTCTGTTCTTGCATTGCTATAAAGAAATGCCTGAGACTAATTTCTAAAGAAAATAGATTTAATTGGCTCACAGTTCTACAGGCTGTATAGGAAGCATGGTGGCATCAGCTTCTGGGAAGGCCTCAGGGAACTTACAATTATGACAGAATTGCAAAGAGGAGCAAGGTGTCTCACGTGGCAGGAGCAGGAAGGGTGGGGAGGTGCTACACACTTTTAAAAGAACCAGATCTCGTGATAACTCACTCACTATCACAAGAACAGCACTGAGAGGAATGTGCTAAACCACTCATCAGAACCCACCACATGATCCAATCACCTCCCACTGGCCCCACCTCCAAAAAAAGGATTGAGGATTCCATACAATTCAACATGAGATTTGGATGGGGACACAGATCCAAACCATATCACCAGCCAACAGCCACTTCCTCTTGTTTTTCATTTTGTTTAGGTGACAGTATGCCCTGCCTGCGACATCATGAATATCTAAGTCAATTATCTAACGCTATTCACCTAAGCCAGGGCCAGGTCTAAGAACAGGTGTGTAGCTAGATATGATGAATAAGAAAGAAAGCAAAGTCAAGTACTTTCCAAGGATAGCTAATATTTTCCTCCCTGAGAAGAAAGAGGCCACAGAAGATTCTGTTTTGTTTGCTTATTTGTTTTTACCTATGTCTTTTATCCTTGCTTTGCAACTGCTGTGTCAAGATATGATGACCTAGGGAATCCTGGGGATACCAACCCAGAACCCCTGAATCCCAGTGTCACTGGGTTGCTGGGGCAATGCTGGCACTGCCTGCCTCAAAACTTTTCATGAAGTCAGATAGTAAATGTCTTTATTATTTATGCCACTATTAATTGGGTGTTTTCTTACCTGTTCCTAAAAGTATTCCTACTGATAAAATAGTATCGGTTCCATTTTATAATTGAGAAAACTAGGGCATAAAAAAATTAAATCATTTCCCCTCTGTCACCCAGCTCATAAGTGGGAAGGCCTAATAAGCTTTTGCTACTACGATTCTGCCTGGATCCGAGTCTACATTCCAGGGTTGATAGGTTTGCTCAATCAAGTAAGAAGAGCTCTTGACACTGGGCAACTGAGTAGGGAGCTCTCAGTCATAGGAGATGCTGAAGCAAAGAAATGACAGCTGTCCACGAAGGTCACTGTAAGGAGAGCCAGACTCTAAGTAGAGTCAGAAAGATGGACCACGTGCAAGACGCTGATGTGTTATAAACGTGTTCTGTAATAGAACCACATGGGCCCAAAGAATAGGCAAAAAAAGTAACTGCAGTCTTGGCTAACCAGGTTTCCAGTTGGGTGATGAGACAGTGCTTCAGATATCTGTGGTCCAGGAATGGGTTTGACAGTGCTGCTCCTGGACCATTGAGGGTGATGGCAAGGTGAAAGGCAAGGGTCAGGCCTGGATCTGCATGAAAGTCCCAGCTCTGGCCAGGCACAGTGGCTCATGCCTGTAATTTCAGCACTTTGGGAGGCTGAGGTGTGAGAATCACTTGAGGTCAGGAGTTCAAGACCAGCCTGGGCAGCATGGCAAAACCCCATCTCTACTAAAAATGAAAAAATTAGCTGGGTATGGTGCTACACACCTGTATTCCCACCTACTTGGGAGGCTGAGGCACAAGAATTGCTTGAACTGGGGAGGCAGAGGTTGCAGTGAGCCGAGATTACGGCACTGCACTCCAACCTGGGTGACAGAGTGAGACTCCGTCTCAAAAATAAATAAAATAAAAATAAAAATTAATAAATAATAAATAAATAAAAAGAAAGTCCCAGCTTTGCTATTTCTTAGCTGCCAACCTCAAATTCTCTTTGTCAAATGGGAAGAATGGCTTCAGTGTACTTCCCAGGGCTACTGTGAAGATTAAATGAGATGATTGTACACATCTACAAATGTTTATTGAAGACCTACTATATGCCTAGCCCATTCTTTCAAGTCCTGATGTCTGTGTAAGCTGAAAAAGTTTCACAAATTTAAAATATTAAGTATTATTATTTATTTTTAAAAATTATCCAAGTCCTCTCTTCCTCCTACCCTACCAAGGAACCCCATTCATCTATTTTGAAATAAATTGAGCTTTTACCCAGGAAAATAGAAGAAACGGCTCCGACAGACAGAGTTTCCAGCAAGACAAATCCCCAATGGCTTCTCCCTGCCACCGCTCAATAATGGTGTTTGCTATAAATCAGAGAGCTTCTTTATCAAGTGCCTTGGAAACGCTTGGGACTGATTTAGCCCTAGAGTGAGATTAATCACAAATTGCTGCTTTAGAAAGAGTGGTGGGTGTGAATTAGAAGGTTCGTGGAGATCATTCTGATTCACCCCGATTGCTATAGATAGCTGGAATTTACAGAAATAAGGTCCTAAGTTTTTAAACATTTCTCAGTTTGAGAAAAATTACTACATCTAAGAGTACATTTCTTTTTCCCTAATAATGTCACAGTGGGATGGGAAAGGAACTAATGTTTTTTTTTTTTTTAAAGCACCTAACTGTGTGTGCCAGACTTTATGTTTATATCATGTTTTTTAATCCCTATAACAACTCCATGAGATAGGTCTGGCTATCCTCATTTATCAGATAACAAAAGTGAGACCCCCATTGGTGAAAAACCTTATACAATGTTATGCAGTGCCAAAGTAGCTGAGATGAATAAAATGCAGGTCTGTGTGATTCCAAAGCCTTACCAAGGAGCCTCTTGGATCATTGATGGCAGATCCGTGGAAGCAGAGCTCAACATAGATACAAAAAAATAAATGAATCACGCAATGCTTGCTGTGACTGCTGGCCAGCAATTATGCCTGAGACAGTCCCTTAGGACCCAGTGTTAATGACACTGTCCTGTGATGACCGTCTCTAATATCTCACCTTTTTTTTTTCATAAGATAGAGGATGCATGAATGAAAGAAGGTCCACCAGGAAGAATGTGTCTGCTTCCTCTCTGCTCATATACAGTGCAGCGGCCACGGAGGGGCATCACTCAGATCACTCTTCAAGAGAGCGCTCTGTGGCGTGCATGACTCACAAATGCTCCAGCTGCCACACCTTCAGATCCACAGTAACTGGGTATGTCAGGGGCACTAAAGTTGTGCCATTCCTGCTGCACATGAGATGGTGTCATGGATGACTGTTGCACGAGGGCTCCCTGTTGCCTGGCCAAAACATTCTTAGAACTGCACTGTAGTCACAGCTCTTCCTACTTCCTTCTCCTTCCTTCCCACTCTCCTTTCTCATGTGTCAGACCCACATCATGATCTGAAGCCTCTTCCTGCCTCATCCTGATCCCCTCCTTTGTCATGTACAAGAACTTCTCTAATACATTTCATGCACAGCCGATCCCATCTTGGTGTCTACTTCCTGAAGAACGCTAATGGAAAGACACAGTTATTCTGTTTCTCCAACTCACATGTCTGTCACCTGGGAAACAGATCAATTCTATGATATCATCATGCAACAGAATACTACAGAGCAGTGAAAATGAATGAATCAGAGATAAAGGCATCAACATGGATACACCTGAAAAACATAATGTTGAACAAAAACAAAGATGTTAGAGTGATACATACATACAGTATGTAACATTTATATAAAGTTTTAAAACTTGTCAAACAATGTCATATATAATTTGTATATGAGTACATAAAGCATAAAAACACACTAAGGGCCAGGGGCAGTGGCTCAGTCCTGTAATCCCAGCACTTTGGGAGGCCAAGGTGGGCAGATCATGAGGTCAAGAGATCAAGATCATCCTGGCGAACATGGTGAAACCCCATTTCTACTAAAAATACAAAAATTAGCTGGGCGTGGTGGCTCATGCCTCTAGTACTAGCTACTCGGGAGGCTGAGGCAGGAGGATTGCTTGAACCCGGGAGGTGGAGGTTGCAGTGAGCCAAGCTCATGCCACTGCACTCCAAAACCAAACCAAACACACACACACACACACACACACACACACACACACACACACACACTAAGGAAAGCTAAACCCAAATTCAGGAGAGAGGTTACCACAGGGGAGAAAAAGAATGCAAACGGGTTTTGTATTTTAAGCTGCGTGCTTGGTACACAGTTGTTCATTATGCCTATGCTTTTTTTTTTCACCCCTGTGGCTTCTTATACTTATGCTTTTTATATGTCTGAAGTATTTCATAATAAAAAATTAAAACATATTAAGTCATACCCAACAAATTGTCTCTAGTGAAAAATAATAAAATAATTTGAAATTGGCTATGTTTTGGGAAATTTTGGATATATGTTGTTGCATGCCATCAGTTGAGTCTTAGTCTACTGTGGCTTTTACTACACCAAGTAGCAATTATTTATTTTTATGTTTGTTTCTATTCTCTTTCTCTCCCCAACCTTCACTGGACCATGAGCTCTAAGAAGAAGACTCTCATCTCCTTATTTCTGAATCCCCCAGTGGCTATGACAGTAGCAAGGGAGCAATATGTGTTTATTATGTTTTTAATAATCAGGAGAAGAGAAACCAGGGACTGGGGGAGAGAGATGCAGGTAGTACAGACGGCAAAATCTAAGTCACTGTTTTTTCAATATAATAAAAAAAGCAGAGCTTCCACTTTTGTTTGAGTGCTGCTACATATGGGCAATAGGGCTGCAATGGGGGCAGCTAGGTGCCAGGCAAGAGGGCCTGGGGTATGTAAGGTCCTGTTACAGTGGCAGCCACTTTGTTATATGTTTCAGGCAAAGAGTTGGGTATTATCCTCACAACTTGGAGAGTTCGGCATTATCACTGCTTTTCACAGATAAGGAAAGTAAGGGTCAGCAAATATTCCATCTGCGTCACACAAGGCAAGCTGAGGATCTGCTGTGAGGCCACTCACTCATGTATTCATGTATTCATTCACTCAACAACACCTGCATTCCAGGCACTACTACGCCAGGCTCTAGGATACAGTGATGAATTGGTCAGACTGAGACTCACCCCAAGGAGCCCCCCAACTAGTGAGGGCTCAGATGCAGAAGTATGGCTACCCTTGCAGTCACAGACCGGTTTTGGGACAGGTGCTGGTCAACGGGGCTGTGGTGGCACAAGGAAGAAAAACATCACCAGTGCTGAATGTCAAGGCTTCCTGGAAGAATGGCCTCTAGATGAGACCCAGGTGAGGGTAAGTGGAGGGAAGACAGGAGGGTGTTTGGCAGGGGAGGAGGATTATCCCTTTCATGAAAGAGCATCCTCTCTGAGGCCTGAAGCTGAAAGAGCAGAGTGTCAGGGCTTCCCGTGACAGTCAATAGTGCATTCTCTCAGAGTATCCCATTCATCTGCCTTCCAGGCTCCGAGTCCTTGGCTTCAGGGACCTTCCCTGGGCCCCCACATTGCTTCCACACAGACCTACCTGCCCCATCTATGTTAGTCCACGTCCTCTGGGAAAGCAGAAACCAAGACAGGATTAAACATGCAAGAAATCTGTTAGAGGAAATGCCTGTGGGGGAAAAATGAAGAGGCCAGGGGAAGCTGGAAAACCACAAGTCCACAATGCAGGCCTGACTCCCAGTGAAGGAGCAAAGCAGGGGAGGGAGCGACGAGGGAAGCATTTTAGACAATCCTAAGGAAACTTTGACAAGTCTGGGAGTCCTGGAGCCATGGTTGCCCAAAGAGGAGTCCCAAGTCTCCAGGAAGGGCCCTTCCTCCATTGGCTGGGGGTGGCCAGGGGCAGTCAGGATGCAGAGTTTGTGCTGGATTTCAGAAAGCAGTTATGGGGACCACTGGGCAGTCATGCTCCCTGAAGCTGGGTATCTGAGAGGAATATTCTCCATAGCCAACATACTGCCCTAGGTTTGATATACCCCAAAATCTGGCTTCTGCTTCAGCCCCTCTTCCTGGGTTCTGCCAAGAGAAACAGTCCTGAGCAAAGGTGGCATCAGGCAGTGATGAAGGGCACAGCTTCACAGCAGCCCCCATTTCTGCCACTGACCGTGGGTGCTGCAGGCAAGGCATTGATCCCCCCAGTTTCCTCGTGGGAAAGTGTGGATAATAACAGTTCCTGTCTCCTAAGGTTGTTACAGAAGTACTTGAATTAAAATGCATGGTAAGTGCCCAATAAATGGTATCTATTATTATTTTAATGGACCCATTTTTGATTTAGGGGCCATTTCAGTGCATTGGTTTGATGGGGCTGCATCAAAATGTAAAAGCCCTGCACTCCCACCACTGCTGTGTGCCAAATATACCTGCATCTCACTCTGTCCTGAATGCTTCACCGTCTTCCCATGAAGCGCTCCTGACCCTGAGGTTTGGTTTTGGGTCCCCCTCTGAACCTGTAGCCTCCTTTTCCCACGGAACTTTTTACAATGATTAGTTGCATGTTTTGTTGTTGTTGTCATTTCTTGAAATAAACTGAGAGTTCCTGTGGGGGTGAGGACGATGTCCTGCTTCCTGCCACGTCATCAGTGCCTACATGTTGGCTGACCCCTGCCCTAGCCAGGCTCAAACCCAGAGCCACTCTCTAGGGTCATGCAGGGCGCCTGCCTGAGAGGAGAGGAGGGCTGCAGTCCACCTTGTGGCTGGGGGCCCAGTGGTTTGCTCAGGGTCTGTGCCTGCCTGAAGAAGGCACAGTGTTCTAGTTTCCATTCATATAAGGTTGCTTAAAGCTTGTCATATGAGCCTCTGATGGACTGCATCTGTCCAGAGGAAGGTCATTTTCTTATTTGAGAAAGATACTGTATTGGTTCACAACAGCTCTGCCAATAAGTCAGGCTGAGAATGTGTGCAAAAGCACCGGCACGGTGCCTCACACTGTCAGCTACTCCTGCAAACTTCTGGAAAGTCTTTGATGAGCATTTCTGAGTGTTTCTGCCTTAGCAATATGATGGGTTAGAATGATGTTTCTTTTCTTTTCTTTTCTTTTTTTTTTTTTTGAGATAGAGTCTCACACTGGCAGCCAGGCTGGAGAGCAGTGGTGTGATCTCGGCTCACTGTAACCTCCACCTCCCGGGTTCAAGTGATTCTCCTGCCTCAGCCTCCCAAGTAGCTGGGATTACAGGCACCCACCACAATGCCCGGATAATTTTTGTATTTTTAGTAGAGATGGGGTTTCACCATATTGGTCAGGCTTGTCTCGAACTCCTGACCTTGTGATCTGCCCACCTTGGCCTCCCAAAGTGCTGGGATTACAGGCATGAGCCACCACGCCCGACCTTAGATTCATGTTTCTAAGGTCCTCTCCTGCCCCTATATTCAGTGATTAGAGGAAGCCTGGTGTTCGGATACTGCTGAGATGTGAGGACAAGGGCTGCCCGCAATGGTGCGGGCACTCAGAATGGTCACATCCTCTCCTGGGCTATAGTTAGCCTTGCCCATCACCCAGGTCAGTTCCTGCCTCCTCCTCCAAGGAGCCTGCCTGAGCAAGCCCACATCCATCATATTTCCTTTGTACTTTATATTTTATTAGGTGACTTTGATATGTTACTTCCTTTAATTCTCACAGTAACCTAGTGCTAGATCTTGGTGTTATATTGGTGTTATATCTGATAGATGAGGGAAAAGGAACTCAGAGAAGTTAAATAACATTCACAAGGCCACACAGCTAGTATAAGGCCAAGTTCAAGCTTGAACACAAATCTAGGCAGAAGAATTCCTACCCATCTTATTTATGCTGCTTATAATTTTTCTCTGCATTGCATATTTCTCTGTTTCTGGCCCCATTTAGAATATAAAAACCTCAAGGACAAGGGACATGATTCCACTTCACTCCATTCTCTCCTGAATGCATCATGTACATGGTAAGCGCTGTCTAAATGCTGTCTGAGTCACAGTGGAAATCCTTGAGATGCAATCGCATCATATGTCCAGCCCTGGTAAGGACCTGTACCAATACAGACCTCTGTGTCTGCATGACAAGACACACATTGATGTCTTCCATGCATACACATGGTGCAGCTGGTATGACACCTTTAAGGAAACATCTCTAATTAAACAACAAAAATGCTATTCTGCCTGTGCCTGCTTAACAACTGTGGATTGGTGGCCAGAGCATTTGCTTCCACATTTCTGCAGTGTGCTCTTCCCTGCTCTTCAACTCTCCTCCTCACAGCCCAGGCTCTGCACCTCCTGTCATTTAGTATCTGGTTTTCCTTGACCCCTCTGGCTGGATGCAGGATCCATTTGTTTGGAGCTGTGAGCTCAGCTTCCCTCATGCAAACCTTCCCATCTCTTCCTAGCTTTGGGTCATTCGCCCACAGTCTTGGAGACCCAGCTCCACAGATGGTCCCAGTGGACAGCCCCACAGCCTGTCTCAGATTCTCAGGCTCTACTGAAACACATGGCAAGGATGTATACAGATTCATAGACCTGTGAAGCCAGGGACTTACACACGTGGGTCCACGTGGCCATCCAGATATGTACATATCCACCAGACCAAGTGCAGAGACACAGATGAACATTTTTGCCCATGGAGGCAGAACCAGCATCCACATGCAAACCCATTTATGCATGCAGGAATGTGCCCAGGTCATAGTTACATGTACACACAGACTCAAGTATGCATACAACCTTATGCATATAAGACTCAGTATGTGGGTATACATACCCCTTAGAATGTGGATACCAGTGTATGCAAACACCATATGCCTCAAACATGAAGATTTACACACAGCCATGCAAGGACCAAAAAGCAGCCTTAGCCTCCTTCTCCCCCAGGGTGCCACATTCAAACAGATTTCATCACAGATCACGGCCTTTCAAAGACACAGGTTCACACCTTCTCCTTGGAGCCAGTTCTTCCTTTGTCAAGTTGTCTGGCCCTAGGAAGGTGATGGAGCTTATGTCTGGGAGTCCCCAGGCACTCATATGACGACCTGTCACCTCTCCACTCAGCTACTCCTCTCACCAGGAACTCTCTGCTCTCAGTGGGGGAAGGCACTAAGGCTCAAGGTAATTAAATCTCTCTTTTCGCTTTGGCAACATTGATCTGTTCAGGGCCACACTCTGACTCCCAAGGAACAAAGCTTTTAATTTCTTGGCTGGAATACACTGTTCTTAGACTTGTTTCATATGTGAGACATAGGAGTGAAAATTAGAGCATACATTCTCATCTTCAGGGCATGATGTTGCTTATGAAGCACTTTTTCACCATTTCATTTGAGTCTTACAATCATTCTATGGGCTAGATAGTACATAAACTACCCCCATTTTACAGACAAGGAAACTGAGGTTACAACAAGGGCAACAGTTTTCCCTAACTTCCTGCTATGTGTCAGGCACTGTTTTAAGTGCTGTACATGTTTCAGTTTTTTCAGTCCTTACGATAACACTCAGAGGTACATCTGTCTTCACCCCTATTTTACAGAGGAGGAAACTGAAGCACATAAGGTCATATTAACAGCCTGAGGTTTTCTACGTAGGAAGCTCTGGCTAAGTTGTATGCTATTGAAGTTAAAGGGATTTAATGTGGGATATTTGTCTTCTGGGTGAAAATCTAAAGCAGTGGCTCCCCATATTCTGACTACCGATGACCACACATCTGATTTTCTTATGTCATTAACTCCACCCTTGAAAGATTTCATCCAATACAAACACTGTATTCATTAAGAAATAACCTGTATTGTGCCACTTTAATGAGACTTTTGAAGTTTTGAGAACAGCTTGGGGGTACCCTGAACCTCTAAAAATTGCTACTGGTTGAGATGCCTTGGGATTGAGGAATCCAGAAAAGAATTTAGTTAAGGTACCTTCTCAGATCGACCTGGATACCAGTCCTGGCTCTACCAATTATCCCCCTGGGTCCTTGGGTAAGTAACATCACCCCTCTCAGCCTCAGTTTGTTTGCCTGCAGTGTCAGATGGAAATAATAGCACCCAGACTGTAGCGTTCAAGGGATAGCGGCATGATTGTGGATGCCCCACAATTCCTTGGAGAGAGGAGAGAAATATTTGTAATTGTCAGAAACGTGATACAGCTGGCAGAAGTATATGAAATCAGTTACATAAATTGTGAACTACATGTCAAAGTTCTATTTGTCCTGAGACAGGGTGAAAATCAGTGCATTTCTCATCAGGATAGAAAATATAAACAGAAAAAAAATTGGAGCCTCTGGGAATAATTCAGCCCCAGAGTTCAGTGCCTTCATCGGTACTCTTTGGGGTGCTCACAGAACTACCATTTTTCATCTCCACACTTGCCGGCTCTGCATCCTTTGAGGTGTACCTTTCTGACCCTTTTTTAGCTGCTTAGTAGGTTAGTTGGGGTTGACTGTGGTTTTGTCCTTGGCTACTGTGATTATGTGAAAAGAGTTTCAGACAGATTTTTCTCTTGCTTTCTCCTGGGCCATTCCTGAGTTGCGCTGGCCCTCCAAAGCCTTCATCCCTTCTGTGTCTCCATCTTTGCTTTCTCCCTTCTAACTACTCCTGTTTTTTCCTTCCTTTTAATTGCTTCAAAAGAATGAGAGCAGGTTTCAATCACATTAAAAGAAAGAACTAGACTCTAAGGCAGTGGACTTCATTCTTTTTTGATCATATTCCTCTACTGGCTGTAAAAAGTTTGAGCTTCTAGTACCAATGTATATATATGTCGTTATTAACACAGTACATAGTTAACTTCTATACTAATATTTTATTTCTAAAACATACATAAGTGGACATTTTTAAGATGGAGATTTTTTAAAGCATGAGATAAAAATAAATAGTAATTTAAAATAATTTATTAATGAAAGAAAAATGCTTGCTCATACTAAAATATTATGTTTTTTGAAAACCTGTATTCAACACTTTCTGAAACAATTATTTAAAGATCTACTCCAGAGTTCAATGCATACCAGAGGCTGAGTTTAGCTATTGTCTTAGCTGTAAGAGACTAGTTTATTCACAGAAAACAATGAGTTTCATCACAGAAAGTGTGAGGAAACTGTGAACCGATGTCAATTTGAAGGACAATTACCTTTCTTATGTTTATGCTGAGATGACTCTTTTAAGTACCCAGTCTGCTGGGATAACCAGTGAACCTCTGTCTGGTACAGAAGGTTTTCATAATTTTTTTCTCAGTTCTAGTATTTTAAATAATATAATCTGTAAGTCTACTTAACTGGGCACAAGTCAATCCTAATCAACCATAAAATGTTGAAAGCCAAACATGGAGTGAGATTGTCTTGGATGACTCCTCTGCGCTATGGGGCACTTACACTTTCTCCAGGATCTCTCACTAACAGTAGGTGACAAATACTGAGCATTAATTTTCATCTGTAAATTGCATCTTACTAAATCTTCATAGTCTTTAAATTTAAATATCTAAATTGGAAGGCCGATATGTTTTCCCCCGTAGCTCCCATGAATCATTATACCCACTGTCTGGATAGGTCAACAGCGTTTGGAGTTAGAGAACAATGGGATTCAGGACTATGGACAGCTACACACATGCGTGGAAGGGGACCCTCTGTCTAATAATCTGCCTGTGACACCTATCTGATAAGATAGTCATGAGAAATAAATAAAACGGCACAGTAAGTGTTCAATAACTATTCCTTTCTTCCTCTCCTTCTCACTATTCAACCTGATGCCAAGTGAAGGAAGGGAGATAGGAATTCAGGATGAGATATTCTGGCCAGAAATAAAAAAAGAATGCAATTTTGGAAATGTTCCTCAGTAGCTGTGTTTCTGGTGCCCACCTCTCCAAACACAACACCCCGATTAGAAGAAAGGTTGTATGGGTACTGAGCATCATATCCTATTAGAATACTGATTATGCACCCTCCTTCCCTGCCCAGTCCCAGGTATATGCATCTTTACCACAGATATGTCCTACTGGTGCCAATTTCCTCATCTGATAGGGTCGGGCATCTTAATACCCTCTGGGTCTGACCTAGAGCTCCTGGATAGTAAAGTGGTATATATATATATGCCTAGACTTTGTGCTTCACGTCTGGTGGATTCATCCATGCTCTCTGTTCAAAGGGAGCTCTGGGTACTCATCCCAGTTCATGTTTGTGGTAGTTTTAACATATGTTCACAAATTCTTTGATATACTTTCTTTCAAGATGTGGAGTGTAAATCCTCTCTTAGTCCAGGTTGAACTGGACTTTGTGACTTGGTTCTTTTTCTGTTTTTGAGACACAGTCACACTCTGCCACCCAGGTCGTAGTGCAGTGGCATGATCTCAGCTCACTGCTACCTCTGACTCCTGCATTCAAGTGATCCTCAGGCCTCAGCCTCCTGAGTGGCTGGGATTATAGGCATGCCCCAACACGCCTATCTAATTTTTGCATTTTTAGTAGAGATGGGGTTTTGCCATGTTGGCCAGGCTGATCTTGGACTCTTGGCCTCAAGTGATCCACTCACCTTGGCCTCCCAAAGTGCTGGGATTACAGGTGTGAGCTACCACACTTGGCCCTGTGACTTGCTTCTAATACATAGAATACAGCATTAATGATGCTATGTTGTTTGTGAAATTACATTATAAAAAGACTGGATTCTTCTCTCTCTGCACTCTTATTTTTGTTCCCTCTCATTTTCTTTCTTTCTCCTTTGGACCTCTTGCCCTGGAATAGGACAGCTGCCATTCTTAAAAGTACTTGGGGAGCCTTGTGTAGAGGCCCATGTGGTGAAGATCCAGGATGATCACCAACAGCCCAAGAGAAACCAAGGCCTCCTGCCAACAGCCTGCTCACTAAGTCCTCTTGCAAGTTGATTTTCCTGCCCCAGTCAACAGATATTTTGCAAGAGATCCTGAGCCAGGGCTACCGAGCTAAGCTGCTCCCCCAGTTCCTGAACCTCAGAAACAGTGAGATAATTAATGTTTCTTGTTTTAAGATCCTAGGTTTTGGTAATTTTGTAACATTGTGGTAGATAATACAATGCTCAAAATCCTCAGCCCACTCTCCATGTTCATCGGAGCTCACTCTCCATGTTCACTCTCCATGTTCATCGGTGGTTTTAATTTTTGTCTTCTTAAGTTTTCCAAAGCAATGGTTTCTCGGCTAATCTTGTTCTGGTCCTAAACTGCTATTAATTCTCTTATCTTGAGCTCTGCTTTCTCATCCAAAACAACAGCTACCATACATCGAGGACTTTCTCCTTTCCAGGTATCATGCACACATATATTATCTTACCTCTCATCTCTATTATAAAATGAAGTGACCATATGATTATTCTTATATGATGAGGAAACTGAGGCTCAGAGAGGCTAAAAAAACCTGATCCACATTAATATTTAGACTTTGATAAATAGACTGCAAACAATTTTTTAATTTTTTTTGAGACAGAGTCTTGGTCTGTCGCCCAGGCTGGAGTGTAGTGGCATGATCTCAGCTCACTGCCACCTCCACCTCCTGGGTTCAAGCGATTCTCCTGCCTTAGCCTCTTGAATAGCTGGGATTACAGGCATATACCACCATGCCCAGCTTATTTTTGTAGTTTTAGTAGAGAGGGGTCTCGCCTTGTTGACCAGACTAGTCTCGAACTCCTGAGCTCAAGTGATCCACCCGCCTTGGCCTCCCAAAGTGCTGGGATTAGAGGCGTGAGCCACTCTACCCAGCCTGCAAACCATATTCTTTTAACCACTTTGCTCTCTGTAGCTTTGATCCTGGTACTGTTCAGTTGCTTACAGATTTTGGAGTAGAACAAACCTGGGCTCAAATCCTGGCTCTAAATTGACCAGCTGATCACTGTTTACTTCTCTCTAAAATGGGGAAAACAACACCCATCTCAAAAGGATCTGTGAGGGGTAGAGGCAAGAATATACAGAAAGTGTCTGCCTGTCCCATTAGACCAGTGCTGTCTGATAGAACTTTCTGTGACAATTGAACTGTTTCCTGTCTATCCGATATGGCAGCCACTAGCCACATGTGGCTAATTGAGCACTTGAAATGTGGCTACTACAAATGAGAAACTGAATTTTTAATTATATGTAATTTAGATCAATTTGCATTTAAGAAGCCACCTGAATCTTGTGACCACTGTATTGGGTAGCACTAGACTCTATGCTTTAGGAAGACAGGAGCCATGCCTGTTTGGATGAAATGGCATATCCAGCACTTAGTGCAGTGCCTGACACAAAGGAGTTACTTGTAATCAATTGTTGAATGAATTAATGTATGAATGAGTGAGTGGTCCATCATGGGCTTTCAATGGATAGCATCTATCAGCCAGGCAGAGCACTGATGTGCAGCGGACCCTTCTTGCCTTTTCTCCCAACCTTTCCCCCTCAACAACAGCCAATTATGCTCTCCTGCAGAAGTGTCATGTGAGCGCCAGGAATTGGACAGAGACTAAATTTCAGGTGACTAGGGGGACAGATGGAAATAAAAGAAGACCCCTACATCTTTAATGGGCCACAGAGGACAGGATGACCCCACCCCCACTCCAAGACTGACTCAGAAGTTTGTCTGTAACAGAGACGGTTGAATTAATGATGAGACTCCATGACAGCAAGGCCAGAGCAGCCCTAAATGTCACCTTCATTATTTTTCAAGCCAACACGACGAACTGCCTTCCCTGTTGGCTTCCATGTTGTTATTGCTCTGCCTCGGGGTTGAGGGATTTTTTTTCCCCTAATCTCTACAACACGAGCTGTGTAAGTTCAGCAAGGGCAGGAGGTGAGATGGCACAGGCCGCTTAATAAGAGGTTTGGCTGTCACTGAGATGCAGCTATTGTGCAGACATGAGGAGGTGGCCAGCTGGGACTCCTCTGCTCACTACTTCCCTGAAATATGGTGCCTGTCTTTCCAGCCTTGGGAGTGACAGAGCACTGTCTGACTCTCAGGCGGTTTTCCTCACTACTTCTTGGATCAATATTCTAGTCTAAAACAGAATGTGACCTGGCTGGGAAGAATGAATTCTGGGCCAAGGGCCAGGCGAGGCAAGTTGGAGTCTGGACTCTGACATTACTGGTATGGGTGACCTGCGACAGTTCACTTCCATCCTAGGACCTCGATTTTCTACTGTACAAAATGGGAGGAGATGGAACAGGGCAACCTTTAAGACCCCTTTAAGCTCTAAGCTTGCAGTGGCAGAAAGGATGGATTTTGCTGTCACACAGACTAATGTTGAAACCCTGGCTCTTCTCCTTCTGAGCTGATTCTTAGCTTCTCTGAGATAATAATAACAGAAACTTAAGGGGATTCTGTAAGAATTAAATGAGATATTGAATTCCAGGTGTCTCAACCCTGTATGCATATTAAAATCACCTGGAATGTTTTTCAAAAATACCCATGCCCATAGCTTCACCTCCAGAGATACTGATTTAATTGTCTAAAGTAACGTCTGAGTGCTAGCATTTTAACAGCGAGCTCCTCAGCTATTTCTAAGCCATACTTAAGGCCTAATTCGAGGCGGTGTAGATTATATGTAGCTGGAGTTTCAAAAGTATTTGGTGACTCAATGGATATTCTAAAAATCATTTGTGTCATCAATTTTTTGCAAATCTTGCACTCTGGCCCTAAGTTATATATGCCAAAACCCAGCCACAGGCTTGCCAAATACAAATCTCCACTGATCTTTTCTTCCTTCTCCCCTGCTCCCTCAGCCTTCCCCAGTCCTCACACTCCTCCATCGCCACATCCCTCCTGTTCATGCCTCCATTCCACTCCCACCCTGGCCTGCTCTGCTTTGGACCATAGTTATTGCACTTCTGAGTTATTTCCTTAGAAAGAACCTATTTCATCACCTTCCCACTTCTAATATTCAACTTGCACAACCCCTTCTCAGACAAATCAGTAAAACATAGTGATGATGAGGGTAGATTCTGTAGCCAGACAATCCGGGTTCTCATCCCACACTGAGCCGTGTGACCTGGGATGATTTTCATGACCTCTCTGTGCTTCCTTTCCCTCTGATGTGTATGGGAATCCCCCAACATCCCAGTCTTTGAAATCGGTTGTTCTCTCCCACTTGACCCTCCCCTACAGTGTTACCTTGAATTCAGGGGAAGAAAAAAAATTCAGATTCCAAGTATTGAGTATAGTACTGAATGCTTTCCATAGCTTATGTAACCTCATCTCCACGAAACTAAGCGAGGTAGATGTCTGTTTTATAGATGACGCAAGTGAGGCACAGACAAGTGAGGTAGTCTGCCCACTCTCAGGCGGTGAGTGGAGGTAGAGCCAGAGTCCTGCCCTGGGCTGACTCGGAGCCCTGCTGCGTGTGTGCCCTCGACTGATGAAGACCGTTGGGGACATTTTTCTGCTCTGATTAACCTCACAGCTCTGGGAGTGATGCTTATAGAGGGGGAGGAAGGAGAGAAGGAGACACCCACCCACTTGCTCAACTACAGAATCAGAATCAACCATCCAATGGGTGACAGATATCCAATTACAGGATATATTTGTGCCTTTTTGTTTTTTTTTGTTCTTGTTTTTTTTTTTTTTTTAGAAAAAGAGAAAAGAGAAAGAAGGAAGAAAAAAAGAATGAAATAAAGAGAAAAAAAGAAGAAAAAAAAAAGGGAGAGAGAACGGGAATCTTGCTCTATTGCCCAGGCTAGAATGCAGTCTACAAATGGATATTAAAAGCTTTTTTTATACTAATAATTGTGTCATACAATGGAGACAGGAAGGAATAAGGGAGGAAAATAACAAACAAACAGCCAACCAATATTTCATTTAAACCTATGAAATGCTATGCAATTGCTAGGGAGTGATTTACTCCCAACCATGTGGTCACTTTTAGAATAAATGTGATGTGTTACTGAAAAAAAAAATGTGTATTTTGTGGGTTTGGAGTAGAGAGTTCTGTAAATGTTTATTAAGTTTACTTGTTTGAGGTTTAAGTTCAAGTCCCGGGTATCCTTCTTAACCTTCTGTCTCATTAATTTGTCCAATATTGACAATGTAATCTTAAAGTCTCCCCACTATTATTGTGTGGGAGTCCAAGTCTCTTTGTAAGTCACCAAGAAGTTGCCCTATGTATCTGGGTGCTCCTATATTGGGTGCGCATAGACTTAGGGTCTTTAGCTCTTCCCGTTACATTGATCCCTCTACCATTATACAATGTCCTTCTTATCTCTTTCGGTTTCTATTACTTTAAAGTCTATTTTATCAGAGATGAGAATTGCAACTACTGCCTTTTTTTTTTTTTTTGCTCTCCATTTGGTTGGCTAATCTTCCTCCATCCCTTTGTTTTGAGTCTCTGTATATCCTTGCATGTAAGATGGATCTGGATGCAGCTTACTGATGGGTCCTTTGAAGTGGCTGATACTGGTTGTTCCCCTCTAAACATAGTGCCTCCTTCAGAAGCTCTTGTAAAGCAGGCGTGGTGGTAATGAAATCTCTGAGTACTTGCTTGTTTGCAAAAAATTTTATTTTTCCTTCACTTATGAAACTTAGTTTGGCTGGATATGAAATTCTGGGTTGAAAGTTCTTTTCTTTAAGGATGTTGAATATTGGCCCCCACTCTCTTCTGACTTGTACGGTTTCTGCTGAGAGATCAGCGTGAGTCTGATAGGCTTCCCCTTGTGGGTAACCTGACCTTTCTCTCTGGCCGCCCGTAGTATTTTCTCCTTCGTTTCAACCCTGATGAATCTAATGATTATGTGCCTTGGGGTTGCTCTTTTGAGGACTATCTTTGTGGTGTTCTCTGTATTACCTGGAGTTGGGTATTGTCTTGCCTTGCTAGGTTAGGAAAGTTTTCCTGGATAATATCCTGAAAAATATTTTCCAGCTTGGATTCATTCTCTTCGTCACATTCAGGTACACCTATCAAACGTAGATTAGGTCTTTTCACCTAGTCCCATATTTCTTGGAGACTTTGCTCATTCCTTTTTACCCTTTGTTCTCTAATCTTGTCTTCTCGTTTTATCTCGTTAAGTTGGTCTTCGACCTCTGAAATCCTTTCTTCTGCTTGATCAATTCGACTGTTAAAACTTGTGAATACTTCTGGAAGTTCTCGTATTGTGTTTTACAGCTCCATTAATTCACTTATATTCCTCTTTAAATTGTCCATTCTCATGAACATTTCATGAAACCTTTTTTCAAGGTTCTTAGTTTCCTTGCATTGGGCTAAAACATGTTCTTTTAGCTCACAGAAGTTTCTCATTATCCACCTTCTGAAGCCTGATTCTGTTGATTCCTCACATTCATTTTCTATCAGGCCTTGTTCAATTGGTGATGAGGCACTGCAATCCTCTGTAGGAGGAGAGGCATTCTGATTTCGGGGTGTTTTCAGCCTTTCTGCGCTGGTTTCTTCCCATCTTCATGGATTTATCCACCTGTCGTCTGTGTAATTGCTGACCTTCAGACTAGGTCTCTGAGTGGACGTCCAGCTTGTTGGTTAAGTTTCCTCTATTTCTTAATTTTCCTTGGGTGGATACCCCCTCCCCCCACAGAGCTGGACCTTCCCGGGTTCAGCTGCACTTGCCGTGAAACTCTCAATCTTCAGCAGTTCCAACCGCTGTTTTTATTTTTTATTTTTTGTGGAGGGGGGTACCAGCCTTCCCCCTGCGGCGACCCACTACACCGGCTGAAACAGTGGCGTTAAGATTCGTGGTGTTTTTCTGCCCAGGAATCTCCCGGTCTGGTTCCCCACTTCAGTCCGCTTTTTAATCAGCTGAATGGGAGACTCTGCTTTCCCAGAGCTCCAAACACCAACCAAAGGGCACTCAGTCCCTTCCCGTATACTCTGGACTGAGAACGGCCGCGCTCTCCAAAAGGGTCGCGCTGGCGACCCGTGGGGCTCCTCTGCCAAGAATCTCTTGGTCCGTGGGCTATGAAAATTCGTCTGAAAATGTGGCGTCCACTCACTCTCTGCACTTTCAGTGGGAGCTACAATCCTGAGCTGCTGCTAATCGGCCATCTTGGATCTCTCTCCGCCTTTTTGTTTTTAAAGGAAAGGCAGTGGGAGGGAATAGTACACTGAAGTAACCAGCCTAAGATTCTCCAACAAATTTGTGAAGAATTAAATGGAGTAACATTCATTCTTTTGTGTATCCTTTTGCAGTGATAGAAAAGAAAAACAGTCAATTCCCAATGAACTCTGAAGTTCATTGAGCATAATTCAGTAGGTGTTTACTAAACCTCACCTCCCCACCCCTCTTCCTGCCTCCTGACCACTTCATTTCCAGTTGTGCCAAGTTCCACTG
Source organism: Ateles fusciceps (assembly GCA_036589455.1). Classification (NCBI taxonomy): domain Eukaryota; kingdom Metazoa; phylum Chordata; class Mammalia; order Primates; family Atelidae; genus Ateles; species Ateles fusciceps. The sequence continues at coordinate 15,310,559 of JAZHEH010002507.1, read as the reverse complement.
GCCAGTAGTGCCTGAATGTCTCTGCTGAGGACCATCTCTGCTGCAGCATGCTGTGCCTGTCCCAGTGGTGGGCCTGCGATCCTAGGGTATTAAGGCCACCTAGAAGCACCTTTCCCGGATGGCTGACAGGTGTTGGTGAGTAAACACACCAGCTCCCTCGCCCTGTAGAGGGGCAGCTCTGCAGTGTGTATCCTGCACTCCCAGGGCCTTCCCAGTGGGGTTAAGCTCCAGTTGCCCATAAGTCATAGCTGGGTTTTAAATGCATCAGCCCTTGGCTGCCTTTCCTTCCCCCTCCCATGCTCCTGTTCCCCTGTGGGTGTTTCCTGGGTTCCTCTCCCAGTTGAACTACTTGCCCTCACTCAGAGTGGCTTTTGGAAGAACTCAAATGTAAACACTTCCTCAGAACTGTGCAAGGTGGTAGGGAAACAGATGGAAAAACCATTCTCTTTAAAGAGCTCATAAGCTGGAGAGAAAATGCACAAATGCAGTTTTAGATGGTACAAGTCACCCCTAAGTGACCTGGAGGTGGCACAAGGGCAGGTCAGGCTAAATCTGCTCTTCAGGTGGTAGAAGAAGGCAGGGATTTCAGTTTTACAGAAAAAATAAATATTCAAAGTAGGGAGAGTGTGCGACCACATATCTTCTTTCCTGAGAAAGGAGAAAAGCACTTTGTTTTGTCTGGGAGCAGGCGGAACTGATGAAATCTCAGAAAGGCCTAGAGCAGAGGGGACAAGGCAGCCGCCTCTCAAGCCCTGAGTGAGGAGGGAGGGTCCCCAGGTGGTGGGGGAGCAGGGGGGAGGCCGACGCTACTTAGAAGGCAAGGAGGTGTGACCCTCGGATGGGGGTTCCTTTCCTTGCCTCCTTGAGTGCCCTTCACAGACACGCCCCTGCACCCGCCCCTAGCCTGCCCCCGACATCTGTCTGCAAAACTGTTCTGTGTTGCTGTGACTGTCTCTTGCTCAAGGTGAACTCTTGAGTTTGAGTCAATGACTCCTGCAAGCCTCTGGCTCTAGCAGGCCTCCTGACCACACCCACCCAGGGCCTTCTCTTGCTCTGGCCCATCTGAATGGGTCTGAAGCTGAGGCTTCTTTGGCTGCTCCCAAACTGCAGTTTCCCCTACAGCTGGATACATGGTCTTGCCTTTGTACCCCAGGGAGAGCTGTGTGTTTATAGCCTGCCATTTCTGTGAGTTAATTCCAGAGGCAATTACTGTATTGCCTGCCCTTGCCACAGCCCCTCAATGGAGCAGCTCATAGGCCATTTGATCCTGTTCTTTATCCAATTGCTGATTGGGCCAGAGGTGAATGCCTAATCCCAGCCCAGAAGTGTGTGTCATATTTAAAAAGTTGGGCTGAGCTGATTGATTTTTCTCTCCAAGCTTTGGAATTGGAAACTGAAAGAGACTGCTGCTAGTGTGTAGCACGAAGTTTATGTAGACCTGGAGTTGGAGGACTTGGGGGTCTTGTACAAGCTGATGTGCAAGCAGGAGAAAGCAGGTGTGAGAGAGAGCTGGGACGTGGAGCAGACCCATGGGGGAAAAGGAGAGGTCAGGCAGGCCTGGGAGCCAGAGGCCAGTTCTCCAACTCCTGAGGCCTGGCTCTCCTCAGTTTTCTGTCACAGGTTCTGTGAGATCTCTGTGAAGCCCTACAATAAATGCCTTCTATTGAAGCTAGCTCAAGGTGGGGGGAGGTTCTTCTCCATACAGCCAAGAATCTTGGTGGAAACAGAACCCGAGGTAGCTGCAGCCCTTGGAGAGCACCCGAGCACAGTGAGCAGTGTGTCTGCAGAGGCAAGGATGGCATTGCCAGCATACCAGGGAGGCTGACTCCAGAAGGGCTTATTTCACAAAGCTTTTGCGGCACCTCTCAGGTCACAGGCCACCAGGGACAGCAAGATTCAAAAGGAGAGGGATGTCAAGAGGCAGGATTCCAGTAATTAGTTGAGATTGCTGTAGATACAGATCGGCTGATAGGAGTGAGGGAGATCCTTTCAGGTTGGAACACTATGAGCAAAGATTCACAAGTAGGAATACAGTCATTCACCATTGTTTTCCTTGTGTGTGTGCTTTTTTAAAATTTATTTATTTTTTTATTGCATTTTACGTTTTGGGGTACATGTGAAGAACATGCAAGATTGTTGCGTAGATACACACATGGCAGTGTGATTTGCTGCTTTCCTCCCCATCACCTATATCTGGCATTTCTCCCCATGCTATCTCTCCCCAACTCCCCAACCCCCCGTCCCTCCCCTATTTCCCCCGGCAGACCCCAGTGTGTGATGCTCCCCTCCGTGTCCATGTGTTGTCGTTGTTCAACACCCGCCTATGAGTGAGAACATGCAGTGTTTGATTTTCTGTTCTTGTGTAAGTTTACTGAGAATGGTGGTTTCCAGGTTCATCCATGTCCCTACAAAGGACACGAACTCATTGTTTTTTATGGCTGCATAGTATTCCATGGTGTATATGTGCCATATTTTCCCTGTCCAGTCTATCATCGATGGGCATTTGGGTTGGTTCCAGGTCTTTGCTATTGTAAACAGCGCTGCAGTGAACATTCGTGTGCATGTGTCCTTATAGTAGAATGATTTATAATCCTTTGGATATATACCCAGTAATGGGATTGCTGGGTCAAATGGAATTTCTGTTTCTAGGTCTTTGAGGAATCGCCACACTGTCTTCCACAATGGTTGAACTAATTTACTCTCCCACCAACAGTGTAAAAGTGTTCCTATTTCTCCACATCGTCTCCAGCATCTGTTGTCTCCAGATTTTTTAATGATTGCCATTCTAACTGGCGTGAGATGGTATCTCAATGTAGAGAAATTTGCATTTTCTAATGACCAGCGATGATGAACATCTTTTCATATGTTTGTTGGTCTGATGTATGTCTTCTGTAAAGTGTCTGTTCATATCCTTTGCCCACTTTTGAATGGGCTTATTTGTTTTTTTCTTGTAAATCTGTTTTAGTTCTTTGTAGATTCTGGATATTAGCCCTTTGTCAGATGGGTAGATCGCAAAATTTTTTTCCCATTCTGTTGTTTGCCAATTCACTCTAATGACTGTTCCTTTTGCTGTGCAGAGGCTGCGGAGTTTGATTAGGTCCCATTTGTCTATTTTGGCTTTTGTTGCCAATGCTTTTGGTGTTTTGGTCATGAAGACCTTGCCTATGCCTATGTCCTGAATGGTTTTGCCTAAGTTTTCTTCTAGGGTTTTTATGGTGTTAGGTCTTATGTTTAAGTCTTTAATCCATCTGGAGTTAATTTTAGTGTAAGGTGTCAGGAAGGGTACCAGTTTCTGCTTTCTGCACATGGCTAGCCAGTTTTCCCAACACCATTTATTAAAGAGGGACTCCTTCCCCCATTGCTTGTTTTTGTCAGGTTTGTCAAAGATCAGATGGTTGTAGATGTGTGGTGTTGCCTCTGAGGCCTCTGTTCTGTTCCATTGGTCTGTATTTCTGTTTTGGTACCAGTACCATGCTGTTTTGATTACTGTAGCCTTGTAGTATAGTTTGAAGTCTGGTAGTGTGATGCCTCCCGCTTTGTTCTTTTTGCTTAGAATTGACTTGGCTATGCAGTCTCTCTTTGGCTCCATATGAAGTTTAAGGTGATATTTTCCAGTTCTATGAAGAAGGTCATTGGTAGCTTGATGGGGATAGCATTGAATCTGTAAATTACTTTGGGCAGTATGGCCATTTTCACGATATTGATTCTTCCTAACCAAGAACATGGAATGTTTCTTCATCTGTTTGTGTCCTCTCTTATTTCGTTGAGCAGTGATTTGTAGTTAACCTTGAAAAGGTGCTTTATGTTCCTTGTTAGTTGTATTCCTAGGTATTTTATTCTCTTTGTAGCAATTGTGAATGGCAGTTCGTTCTTGATTTGGCTCTCTTTAAGTCTGTTACTGGTGTATAGGAATGCTTGTGATTTTTGCACATTAATTTTGTATCCTGAGACTTTGCTGAAGTTGCTTATCAGTTTCAGGAGATTTTGGGCTGAGATGATGCAGTCTTCTAGATATACAATCATGTCGTCTGCAAATAGAGACAATTTGACTTCCTCCTTTCCTAACTGAATACTCTTTATTTCTTTTTCTTGCCTGATTGCTCTGGCTAGAACTTCCAATACTATATTGAATAGGAGTGGTGAGAGAGCGCATCCTTGTCTAGTGCCAGATTTCAAAGGGAATGATTCCAGTTTTTGCCCATTCAGTATCATATTGGCTGTGGGTTTGTCATAAATAGCTTTTATTATTTTGAGATATGTTCATTCAATACTTAGTTTATTGAGAGTTTTTAGCATAAAGGGCTGTTGAATTTTGTCAAAGGCCTTCTGTGCATCAATTGAGATAATCACGTGGTTTTTGTCTTTGGTTCTGTTTATTTAGTGAATTATGTTTATAGACTTGCGTATGTTGAACCAGACTTGCAGCCCCGAGATGAAGCCTGCTTGATCATGGTGGATAAGCTTTTTGATGTGCTGTTGCAATCAGTTTGCCAGTATTTTATTGAAGATTTTTGCACGTATGCTCACCATGGATATTGGCCTGATGTTTTCTTTTCTTGCTGAGTCTCTGCCAGGTTTTGATATCAGGATGATGATGGTCTCATAAAATGATTTGGGAAGAATTCCCCTCTTTTGGATTGTTCGGAATAATTTCAGAAGGAATGGTACCAGCTCCTCTTTGTCTGTCTGATAGAATTCGGCTGTGAACCCATCTGGACCTGGGCTTTTTTGGGTGGTAGGCCCTTAATTCCTGCCTCAACTTCAGCCCTCGTTATTGGTCTATTCAGGGTTTTGACATCTTACTGGTTTAAACTTGGGAGGATGCAAGTGTACAGGAATTTATCCATTTCTTCCAGGTTTACTAGTTTATGTGCATAGAGTTGTTTGTAATAATCTCTGATGATGGTTTGTATTTCTGTGGAATCTGTGGTAATATCCCCTTTATCGTTTTTTATTGCATCTATTTGATTATTCTCTCTTTTCTTTTTTATTAATCTGGCTAGTGGTCTGCCTATTTTATTGATGTTTTTGAAAAAGCAGCTCCTGGATTTATTGATTTTTTTGAAGGGTTTTTTGAGTCTCTATCTCCTTCAGTTCTGCTCTAATCTTAGTTATTTCTTGTCTTCTAGGTTTTGAGTTTTGTTGATCTTGTTCCTCTAGCTCTTTCAATTTTGACGATAGGGTGTCGATTTTAGATCTCTCCTTGCTTCTCATGTGGGCATTTATTGCTATAAATTTTCCTCTAGACACTGCTTTAAATATGTCCCAGAGATTCTGGTATATTGTGTCTTTGTTCTCGTTGGTTTTGAAGAACATCTTTATTTCTGCCTTCATTTCATTGTTTATCCAGTCAACATTCAAGAGCCAGTGTTCAGTTTCCATGAAGCTGTGCGGTTCTGAGTTAGTTTCTGAATTCTGAGTTCTAATTTGATTGCACTGTGGTCTGAGAGACTGTTTGTTATGATTTTTGTTCTTTTACATTTGCTGAGGAGTGATTTACTTCCAATTATGTGGTCAATTTTAGAGTAGGTGTGATGTGGTGCTGAGAAGAATGTATATTCTGTGGATTTGGGGTAGAGAGTTCTGTAAATGTCGATTAGGTTTGCTTGGTCCAAGTCTGAGTTCAAGTTCTGGATATGCTTGTTAATTTTCTGTCTCGTTGATCTGTCTAATATTGACAATGGGGTGTGAAAGTCTCACATTATTATTGTGTGGGAGTCTAAGTCTCTTTGTAAGTCATTAAGAACTTGCCTTATGTATCTGGGTGCTCCTGTATTGGGTGCATATATATTTAGGATCATTAGCTCTTCTTATTGCATTGATCCTTTTACCATTATGTAATGTCTTTCTTTGTCTCTTTTGATCTTTGTTAGTTTAAAGTCTATTTTATCAGAGACGAGAATTGCAACTCCTGCTTTTTTTTTTGCTCTCCATTTGCTTGGTAAATCTTCCTCCATCCCTTTATTTTGAGCCTTTGTGTATCCTTGCATGTGAGATGGGTTTCCTGGATACAGCATACTGATGGGTTTTGGCTTTTTATCCAATTTGCCAGTCTGTGTCTTTTGATTGGGGTATTTAGCCCATTTACATTTAGGGTTAATATTGTTATGTGTGAATTTGATCCTGCCATTTTGATGCTAGCTGGTTGTTTTGCCCATTAGTTGATGCAGTTTCTTCATTGTGTCGATGCTCTTTACCATTTGGTATGTTTTTGGAGTGGCTGGTACTGTTTGTTCCTTTCTATGTTTAGTGCCTCTTTCAGAAACTCTTATAAAGCAGGCCTGGTGGTGATGAGATCTCTGAGTACTTGCTTGTTAGTAAAGGATTTTATTTTTCCTTCACTTATGAAGCTTAGTTTAGGTGGATATGGAATTCTGGATTGAAAGTTCTTTTCTTTAAGGATGTTGAATATTGGTCTCCACTGTCTTATGGCTTGTAGGATTTCTGCTGAGAGATCTGCTGTGAGTCTGATGGGCTTCCCTTTGTGGGTAACCCAACCTTTCTCTCTGGCTGCCCTTAGCATTTTTTCCTTCATTTCAACCCTAGTGAATCTGACAATTATGTGCCTTGGGGTTGCTCTTCTTGAGGAATATCTTTGTGGTGTTCTCTGTATTTCCTGGACTTGAATATTGGCCTGCCTTGCTAGGTTGGGGAAGTTTTCCTGGATAATATCCTGAAGAGTGTTTTCCAGCTTGGATTCATTCTCTCCGTCACATTCAGGTACACCTATCAAACATAGATTAGGTCTTTTCACTTAGTCCCATATTTCTTGGAGACTTTGTTCATTCCTTTTTACTCTTTTTTCTTTAATCTTGCCTTCTCATTTTATTTCATTGAGTTGATCTTGGACCTCTGATATCCTTTCTTCTGCTTGGTCAATTCGGCTGTTGAAACTTGGGTATGCTTCGCGAATTTCTCGTGTTGTGTTTTTCAGCTCCATCAATTCACTTACATTCCTCTCTAAGTTGTTTATTCTCATTAGCATTTCGTCAACTCTTTTTTCAAGGTTCTTAATTTCTTTGCATTGGGTTAGAACATGTTCTTTTAGCTCAGAGAAGTTTCTTATTACCCACCTTCTGAAGCCTGATTCTGTCAATTCATCACACTCATTCTCCATCCAGCCTTGTTCCCTTGCTGATGAGGAGTTGTGATCCCTTGTAGGAGGAGAGGTGTTCTGGTTTCCAGTGTTTTCATCCTTTTTGTGCTGGTTTCTTCCCATCTTTGTGGATTTATCCACCTGTCGTCTTTGTAGTTGTTGACTTTCAGATTGGGTCTCTGAGTGGACATCCAGTTTGTTGATGATGAAGTTATTTCTTTTTGTTTCTTAGTTTTCCTTCTAACATTCAGGCCCCTCTGCTGTAGGGCTGCTCAGGTCTACTCCAGGCCCTGCTTGCCTGGGGATCACCTGCAGTGGCTGCAGAACAGTAAGGGTTGCTGCCAGTTTCTTCTTCTGCTCTCTTTGTCCCAGAAAGATACCTGCCAGATGTCAGTCTGAGCTCTCCTTTATGAGGTGACTCTTTAGCTATATGGGGGTCAGGGAGCTGCTTGAGGAGACAGTCTGTCCTTTGTAGGAGCTCAAGTGCTGAGCTATGAGCTCTGTTGTTCATTCAGAGCTGCTGGGCAGGTACATTTAAGTCTGCTGCAGCAGAACTCATAACCCCCCCCTCTTTTTTTTCCCCCAGGTGGCCTGTTCCAGGGAGTTAGGGCTTTATTTATGAGTTTCTATTGTGTTGCTTCCTTTTTTCAGGGCTGCCCCGCCCAGCGAGGAGGAGCCTAGTCACTGTCTGCCTGCAGAGGCTTTGCTGAGCTGCTGTGGGCTCTGCCCAGCTACCGTGTGAACTTCCCTGCAGTCCTGTTTATACAGGTATAGTTAGAATTGCCTCGGCAATGGTGGCCCACCTCTATAATGGCGGACTCTCTCTGTAATGTCAGGCTGCCTCAGCAATGGCAAACTACCTCTGTAGTGGTCGACTGCCTCGGTAATGGCGGACACCCCCTCCCCCACAGAGCTGGACTGTCCTGGGTTCAGCTGTGCTTACTGTGAAACTCTCAATCCAGAGCTTTTTAGATTGCTGTTTTTTTGTGGGGGGTGGGACCAGCCGAGCCTGATCACCTGGCTCCCTGCCTCAGAGTTCTTTTTTTTTTTTAGCTGGATGGGCAACTGTGTCTCCCAGGTGTTCCAGTCGCCTGTTGAAAAGGGCGCCAGGATCTGTGTGATTTCCAGTGCGGTGACCCACTGCACCGGGACAGCCGTGCTGAGATTCGTGGTGCTTTTTTGCCCAGGAATCTCCTGGCCTGGCTCCCCTGTTTCAGTCCCCTTTTTATCAGTTGAATGGGCAACTCTGTCTCCCAGGAGCTCCAATTGCCAGCTAAAATGGCACCTGGACCCGTGTGTTTTGTGCAGAGACCCACGGCACCGGGGTGCCGGCCAAACAGCTGCGCTGGTCAAAACAGCTGTGCCGGCCAATACAGCTGCACTGGCGACCCGTGGGGCTCCTCCGCCTGGGAATCTCCTGGTCTGTGGGCAGTAAAAATCCATCTCGAAATGGGGCATCCACTCACCGTCTGTGCTTTCGCTGGGAGCTGCCATCCTGAGCTGCTCCTAATCGGCCATCTTGGATCCGTCCATTCACCATTGTTATTGCTGTTCTCAATTATAATTATTATATGAGCTTACATGTAGTCAAGTCGACTTCCTTTCCCTGGGAAAACATGTATAGATTAGTGACACTACCATCACCTGCAGGGCACAGAGGAGGCTGTCACCCCCAAAACTCCCTGTGCCCCTTTGCTTTGTAATACCACTCCCCGACCTCTGGTCCCCTGGTGATCACTGACTGTCCTCTGTTACTGTGTTTCACCTTTTCCAGAAGGTCACATAAATGGAATCATGCACTGTGTCATCTTTTGAGATGGTCTTTTCACTCAGCGTGATGCTCTTTGAGATTCATCCATGTTGTTTGTTGTTGTTTTTAATTGCTAAGTAGTATCCCTTTGTATGGATAAACTACAATCTGTTTATCCACTCAACATTGTTTCCAGTGTTTGGTAATTAGGAAAAGAGAAGGTATACTTTTTTATTTTTTTTATTTAAAGGCGTGGCGAGTCCCTGAGGGGGAACACACCCTCCAGGCCCCGGGGGAGGGGGCCGGCCGAGAAGTTATACCTTTTATGTACGGGATTTTGCGTGAACATAGTTTTTCATTTTTTCACATTAAATACCTAGGCATGGGACTGCTGAGTTATACGGCAAGTGTAGGTTTAGCTTTGTATGAAACTGCAGACTTTTTGCCAAGTGGCTATATGATTTTGCATTTCCACCAGCCCTGAATGAAAGTTCCAGCTGACCCACATCATCAGGAACACTTGACTTTGTCTTCTTTTTCTTAGCCATTTTAACAGGGTTATAGTGGAATCTCTATCTCATTGTGGTTTTAATTTGCATTTTCCTAGGGGCTGATAATGTCATCTTTTTATGTGCATATTTGCCATATGAATAATTTCTTTGGCATTGTGTCTCATTTTTTTTGCCCTTTAAGAAAAATGGATGCTTTGTTTCTTACTGTTGAGATTTGAGACTTCTTTATATTTTTCTGAATATAAGTCTCGTGTTGAGTATGTGACTTGCAAATATTTTCTTCCAGTCTTAACTTGTCTTTTGTTTTCTATGGCTCCATATATTGTTCACTGTCTCACCCTCTGTGTATCTTTGGTAATTTTTTCTATCCTAATGTTTATTAAAGCCTCTTTAGCTTTCTTATGATCAGTATTTGTATAGTATGTCTCTTCTTATTCTTTATCTTTTAAAATATACTTTTTATTTTGGAATAATTTTATGTATTCGGAGAGCTCTCCTATATCCTTCACCCATTTCCCCCCTGATGTTAACATCCCACATTATCATGATATGTTTGTCAAAACTAAGAAATTAACACTGGCACAATGCTATGAACCAAATACAGACTTTAATTTGGATACACCCATTTCTTCACTAAAGACTTTTTTTGTCCTCTAGGATCCAATTCAGGATTTCTTATTACATTTAATTATCATGCATCAGGGATGGGCTCAGTGGCCCACACCTATAACCCCAGCACACTGGGGGACTAACGTGGGAGGATCACTTGAGCCCAGGAGGTCGAGATCAGCCTAGAGACACTGACTCTACAAAAAAATAAACATAAAAAAATTTAGCTGGGTGTATAGCACGTGCCTGCAGTCCCCGTTACTTGGGAGGGTAAGGTGGGAGGATTGCTTGAGTCTAGGAGACTGAGGCTGCAGTGAGTCATGATTGTGCCATGGCATTCTACCCTGAGTGACAGCAAAATCACATCCCTAAAAAAATAAACAAATGAAAATTTTAAAAATTAAAAAGGTATTGTCTCCTCTGATTTGTAACACTTTCTCTGGCTTTCCTTGTTTTTCCTGACTTCGGCAATTTTGAAGAGGGCTAGTCAGGTATTCTGTAAAATCTCCCTCAATTTGGGTTGCCTGACACTTTCTTATGATAGACTAGGGTTGCACAGGTGAAGTGCCCTCCTCATTGTATCATCTCAGGGGATACTGGATACCAACATAACTGCTGACATGAACCTTGATCACTTGGTTGCAGACTTGTCTGTCACATTTCTCTTCTGTCAAATTACCGTTTTATTTTTCCTTTCTGTATTCTGTGTTTTGGAAGTGAGTCACTAAATCCAGCCCACACTTGGGGGGTGGGGGGAGGAAATTCAGCTCCACCTCCCGGAGTGGGGAAGCCACTCCTCCTACCAGGATTAGAAGACTTTTCCTAGGGCTTCTATTCTCACCCAGTGCATGGTTCTAGATTTCAGGCCACCTTTGAGTCAAGGGCACAATGGGGGAATCCTGGAGGAAAAATCAACAGGAAACTCACCAACAGGTCGCTGTCACTTGAAGTTGTTTCCTTTGCAGATTCACCTACTGTCATTTGCTTTTTAGCTGCTTTGTGATTTCTCTGCAGGGTTTTCAGTTGCTTTTAGTAGGAGCAATATAGAGTGGAGGGTGCATATACCATCTTGACTGGAACCAGAAACCCCTCATTTACTTTTTATTCTCCGAGTATATCACTTACTCCCATTTGTTCATTCACATAGTCCTCATCCTTGTATGCACTATTATATACTTGCTCATAAAATCATATGTATGTCCATCAATACCCCTAATTTGACCACTTAATCAGGTGTTATGCTAGTCACTGCAGATACAGACATGAAATATAGTTCCTATCTCAAAAAATTCTTGGACTAGAAGGAAAACAGATTACTTATTAGATGTAAATACAGTGGAATGACTGCTACGCTATATGGAAGCACCACCTACCTTAAATGAGGGGGATCTGTAAGAAGACAGTCTGGCTTCAGAAGTTGTCTCTTTTGGGGACAAGTCTACTTGGGGTAGGCAAGCATTTCACTTTGGGAGGACAGCATGCACTGAAGCACTGGATTAGGAAATCAAGGAGGGGCATGTTTGAAGAAGTGGTGTCTTACCACCAACCTAGGCATTCCTGAGATTTCAGGACAGGGGTGTGACTGAAAACAATCCTAGAGTGGAGCATGAGGACTCCTCCAAGGCCATCCCTGAGTTTAGAAAATTTACATTTGGTGATTGGTCTCTCCTATCCTATTCTCACCCGTCCTGGGAGGTTCCATCTACTTGGTTTTCTATTATTTGCAATAGTGTAGGCTTTGTTTCTAAGACCCTGGCCAGTTTGTCAGAGGACATGCACAGCATCTATAAAGGGCAGAAAGGCAGCAGAGTCTGACTTTGCAAGTACATCTGAAAAAGGGTGGGGGGTAACCTGGCTACCACCCATGTTCAAGTCCAAGAGGACCCAGGTCCTGAGATGGACCAGCTATCCCCAAGAGCCTTCCATCTGTCTCTTTTCTACTCGATTCCAACCCCTGGGGGCTAAGATTCATTCCCACGATATGTGCAGGTCCTGCAGTCTCTCTGGTCCTTCCTGTATGCTTGGCCAATTCATTCATTCATGCACTCATGGATGTATCTAAGTGTATTCCACTCATCTTCTATGCCAGACCTTGGTTTGATCATCCCTTTCGTATGAAAATTTTGCAAAGGATTCTATTTCTTTCTCTACTCTATAAATGTGGATGGATCACCTTTGAACTGTTCTCATCATCTGCCCTAGTCCCACGTTCTTTACCCCTGCTGTCCTCACAGCTGAGGCAGCTGTGCAGTCCAGTGCTGAGATAGGAAAGGAATGCAGGAGTGTTACTCAGTCACTTAGCCTGCCTGCCTGATCCTCTATTCTAGTAGCTGGGATTTTCCCCTTATTTCTGAGACATCAGTGGGACCCGTAGTTATAGTCATCTCTTGTGCTTGTGCCCCCTGTCCCCAAATTTCTCCCTTGAAAACGTGTTGGGCCCTTGCTGCTTCTAGCCTTTTGTTTCCTCCTATAATTGGAGCTCTTTCATTTGCAAACTCGACACCAGGGCCAGCCCCCACCTCTTGGAGCACAAAATCAGTTCCCTCTGGATCTGGTTCAGTCCTCATTGCATGCTTCAGTGTAGAGAAAAGCATGAACTTGGGGTCAGATTCATCTGTGTTTCAATCCAAAATTGTGTGAGGCAAATTGTGCAACTCTTTGATCTCAGTTTTCTAATTGTAAAATTCATCACGGGCAAAATTTCTGTCATCTACCTTGTTAACAAAACCTTATTTTTATATAGATATCAAGTAATCACAAACTTTTTGGGAAGAGGTTGAAGCCCCCAGTGGGTTGATCTTGATCTAAGCCAATTATGGTAATTCCTTTCCTTTGCCAACAAATGCTTTAGGAATGCGCATGTGTTGAAATTCTGGCCAATGAGGCATGAGGGGTATGTTTGCTGGGAGACATAGGGAAAGTATTTCTGCAAAAGAAAAAGGAGGCTCAGGGGAAGAAACCATACTTTTCTGCTCCAGAATGTTGTTATCTTATGTGACACCGGGAGCTGTGGTAGCCATTGTATGAGGCTGCATGTGACAGACCAAAAGGACGTGCCATACACCCAGGGGAGTGGCAGGGGAAGAGTAACGAGAAAACCTAGTTCTGGATAACATTGTTAAGCCACTTACCCCTGAAACTCTGCCTCCTCCAGTCTTCTTATTGCACAGACCTTTTTTGTTTGTTTGTTTTTGTTTAAGTCATTTTCAGTTGAGTTAATGCTACTCACAGACAAAACTATTCTGATACATGGTATTAGAATACCTATCTTGCAATGTTCAAATAAGAGACTTTCTGCTCATCTTTTAGATTTCAGTCCAAATGTCATCTCCTCAAGAAAGTCTTCCCCTGATTGTTCATCCAAGGTCATATTTTTCTGTCATACATTTGCCATCAACACTATGTATCTTTCCTTCTTTTCTTTCATAGCACTTATGAGCATTTGTTTATTTGGTTATTCACACTCTCTCTCACTAATCTCCATGCTCTGGGGAGGCTGGCAGTGTTTTATTTTTTATTTTATTTATTTATTTATTGCTGACCACTGTGTCTCTTGTGGCTATTGCGCCCAACATATAATGGATTCATAATATTTGTTAAATAAAAGAATGAAAATTAATACATTAATATCAGTAGAAAAAAACCTGGTACATAGCAGGAAAGTTTGTCTTTGTGTCCTTTCTGAGACTGAAAGTTGATCAGCTCTCTACTTTTTTTCATCTTGACAAATGACTTTGTACCCAATCATTGGCTGATGTATTTCAAAACAACTTTAAATTTACTTTGAAATGCACCATTATTTCATCCCCCTCAGGAACCGGTGCTATTCCCCCCACCCCTTGCTACTATTCTTTTAGCATTCATGACAGCCAAGCAAACCCCTTCTTTGATTTTTCTTCCTCTGCAGGCTCTAGGTGACTGATTAGTCATTACTTGTGAGTAATGGCCAGGGGAGGTTGCTGGGCCATGGAGGAATCTGGCCACCTCACCACTGAGCGCTCAGCTCTCAGCTAGTGAGATAACAGCAATTTTGCCACCAACACCATCCTAATAGGATGTCCAAAGAATTTCCTTCCACTGTTCAGCAGGGATCATGGGGATCATGAATGGAAGGTGATATGAGGGTTTAGGGAATAATAAACTGGAACAGCTTGTCATCCCTCAGGAATATTTTGAAAACAAGCCAGCACACCATGGTAATTTATTTTTATGATGCATTAGTTTGCCTTGGAGGGAGAAATTATGGGAGTTTGGAGAGTTAGAGCTTACAGGGAGAGAGGCAGAGCTTATCTTTAGTTCTCTCTTATCCATTGACAAGGAACAACAAGGATGGTATTAGTAACAATAATAATTTTTACAGGCTCAAAGGAAATGGAGTTGGCAGAGAGTACACGTGGTTAGTTATCTAGTCCAACATTTCTCAGAAGATGTTTAAGAGAGCACAAGTCTCTCAAATGCCCTTTACTAAAAGGGTTCATGGTTAAATTACTGTTCTTGGAGAACAGCGTGTACTTACAGGTCCACCACCCCACCACCAGCCCTTTTGACTGTACTTTTCTCAGTAAATAAGAATGTCCCTGCATTATAAATAAATCAATTGACTTTGTCTAACCCAGTGTTCTGGTGTTCATTTCACCAAGGAACCCCTTATTTTAAAAATTAATATTAAAAGCTTCTGGAAGGAAGATATTTTAGGAAATGCTGATATGAGCAAGGGTGGTTACTAGGTATTCTTATCTAATATTTACTGAGAAATTCATTCATTCATTCATTCATTAGAGAAAGATATATTGAGAGACTACTTTGTATGATGTCATGGGCTGGGAGCAAAGGATACAGGTTTGGCCAATGCCTGCATGAAGGTGATAGTCTAGTGGACAAGACAAAATCAATTTCTCAATTAATTTCTTTATTATTACCATGGTGAGTCTACAATGAGGAGCATAAGATATATATAAATTGAAATAATGATATAAAAGAGATGGTTATGGGTAACCAGAGAAGCCATCCTGGTTTGTTGAGGACTGGGGATGTCCTGTGATGGGTGACTTTCAGTTCTAAAATCGAGACAGTCCTGGGCAAATCAGAATGTTTGCTTATCCTATTAGATCATGACTTCTGGGGTGCCATCTGAAAACCTTATTATGACACAGAGAACTCTGCCATGCTGGAGACCTGTTTTCTGGGATTGCTTCACCTCCCTGAGCCTGACTTTCTATCTCTGGGCAATGGAGGTGATGATGTCTCCTTTCTCTTCTTTTTTTTTTCTTTTCTTGAGATGGAGTCTTGTTCTGTCACCCAGGCTGGAGTGCAGTGATGCAATCTTGGCTCACTGCAACCCTCTGCCTCCCAAGTTCAAGCGATTCTCCTGCCTCAGCCTCTCGAGTAGCTGGAACTACAGGCGTGTGCCACCACGCCCAGCTAATTTTTTTGTATTTTTAGTAGAGATGGGGTTTCACCATGTTAGCCAAGACAGTCTTGATCTCTTGACCTCATGATCCGGCCACGTCGGCCTCCCAAAGTGCTGGGATTACAAGCGTGAGCCACCGTGCCTGGCCTCTTTTCTTATGGTTTGTTGGGAATAACAAGTGGAGTGATTCCTATGGAAAGCCTTTGCCAGATATAATGCACTTTCTAAGTACAAGGGATGGGTATTCCTTTAGGGAAACTGTAGTGTGTCACTCCCTGAAGGAAAGTCCCTATTTCTTCAGGAGAGGTTTTTCAGAGAGCATCTCTAGCCACACATCCAAGTTTCTAAATCCTCCAGCAAGAAGCATTTTTCACAGATTCAAGAACAGGAGTGCCTGCACAAGTTCACCATGGGAGGTGTAAATCACGGAGGGGAGCCAGTGGGGTGCTGCAGGACAGCACTTCCTCTAGGCCAGAGAAGGCCTCAGCCCAAGAGCAGCTTCCTGCTGGTGAGGGTGGGACCAGAGGGCAGTGCCTGGCTTCTGCAAAACCAAAGAGCAGGCTTGCAGTGAGCTTGTGTACTCAGGCATGTCTCATGACCTGCTGGAGTTTCAACGTCTTCGTCTGTAAGGTGGGAATATTGATATTTGTTTCCTCCAATTATTGGGAACTTAATACTACTACTAGTAATATAGTCAGAATTTAATGAATTTACCATGCACAAGGAATTATGCCGTGTGTTTACATTTATATTTCATGACTACAAAAAGTAGATCTGATTATCTTCCATCTCACAAGTGTAAAAAATGGGGCTTAGAGAGGTTAAGAGGCTTGCCAAGGTAGGGCAACGAACTGTCATAGTTTGCCCAGAACCAAAAGTCCCACATCGTGGGCAATCCCTTAGCCCCAGGGAAGTTGGGATGGTTCATCAAGCTAGAAATTCATACAATTAGCAAGTAGTGGAGCTGATACATATTTGTGGTAGAAGATTATTTGTTAAAATTGCTAAAACACAACCAACAACAATTATTATTGCCATTTTATTAATATGTATTTATCATCTACCTATATATAACACATACATAAGATGCATCATATTATTAATATAGGAACATTCATTATTTGATACACTGGCATTTCAATATAAACAAAGTGCTTCTAGCCTTGTAAGAAAACCCCTTTCTATTAATAATGCTCATGTGACGTTAGTGCTACTCATCAGTATTTATGCTTTTCTTCTTTCTGTGCCCAGATCCTTTGATGTCAGGCATGACCAGGTGATTTGTTTTGACCAATGAAATGTGAGTGCAAGAGATGTGCATCACTTCAGGGGCAGAAACCTGCAAGAACCAGGGTGCAGTTCTTCATCTTCCTTGCAGTAAATGCTGATGGTGCCTCTCCCATATCATTTTTTGCTGGCTGAGAGAGGCTCCTCGGCTGCTGTGAGAGTCAAGGTGCTAGCAGATCATAGCTGTCTTTGCTCAGCGGGGTTTAGAGCACCAAATCCAGGGTCAGACCATCTAGTTCAAGTCCAGCTCTGACATGAAAAGCTGTGTGCCCCTGGGCAAGTTGCTTGACATCTCTGAGCCTTAATTTTCATATCTCTGTAAGGGAGAATTCCTACCTCATGCTGTTGATGGGAGGATTATGTGAGTAATGCTTATAAGACTCCTGTAACAGTTTAGCACATAGTAAGCTCTGAGGTTGGCTATTCTTATTTCTCCTGCTTTACTTGTTCTCTAGCGTCGTATGACAGTGCATGCCCAGGTTCCTCATGTGTTGCTCAAAAGACAATTTTGATTAACATGTGAAGAACCAAATTCTGGAGATGCTGAGCAATTTCTTCAGCATCACACGAGGCTTAATACTGGAGTTTGAATAAGAACCAAGACAGGACAATGATAATAATAACAACAAGTCAGCAACTACTATTCACTAGGCACTGAGCTGGACATTATTATTATCTTCATTTTATAGATGTGGAAATGAGGCAAAAAAAGGTGAAATAAAGTTTTACAGTTAGTAGCTAATGGCAGAATTAGAAAAAATAGAAATTTGATATTTTAGGATGAACTATTATTTAGCAACAAAAATGGGAACTGTAATTACTATGTTTAAGCAATGTGCTGATTATTAGTTTCTTTTTAGAAGAGTAACGTGATTGCTAATTTATATACACATGTATTACATACAACGTACACTATTTCATACTTTGCTGTTTATAATGTGACCTTTTAATTTTAAGAATACTTAGATTTACAGAAAGTTTGCAGAGATAGTACAGGAGTTCCCACCTACCCTTTGCCTGACTTTCCCCAAGGTTAATGTCTTATATTACAATGGTACACTTGTCAAAACCATGAAATTAACATTGTTACATTACCATTAACTAAAATCCAGACTTTATTTGGATTTCACCAGTTTTTCTACTAATGCTCTTTGCCTGTTCCAGGGTCTCGTCCAAAGACTACCAAATACTAAGTGAACAAAAAGCCTTGGTGATGATGTAAATGTTTGTTTGCTAATAGAATAAAGATCTGATATTAGGGCAGTATAACTATAGGTGATATTTTTTCCTATGTTTAAAGCTTTAACACTCCTGTTACATTAACTATTTAGGAGATGTTATTACTGGAAGCCTCCTATACTGTGAGAGGCTGGTGTTGTCCAACTCAAACCAAGTTGTGGACTAGAAGGGTCCTTAAATTATCTACTGGACACATGGCAGAGAAAAGCATGCGTGAGTATGTGTTGAGTGGACCAGGTGATGAGGGAGCTGATCCACCATTTGTCACTAAGGAGGAGCAGGAAGAGGCAGCGGCTGGATGTACCTAAATTCTGCCCTGTCAGCCTGTAATCCAGTAATTGGTAAATCTGGAAGTGACTTCAAAGATTTCTTCAAAATTGACTTCTACGGTTCTTAGAACAAACATTAATTAAGCATCTACAGTTTGACAGGTTCTTTGTTGGCTGCCTTACATATACTGTCTCCTAGAATCCTCAGACTAAGATATCTATATTCCTTTTTTATTTTATTTTATTTTATTTTTGAGACAGGGTCTCAACTTCTTGCCCAGGCTGGAGTGCAGTGGCGTGAACACAGCTTACTGCAGCCTCAACCTCCTGGGCTAAAGTGATCCTCCTGCCTCAGCCTCCCAAAGTGTTGGGATTACAGGAGTGAGCCACAATTCCTGGCCCATATTCCCATTTTAAAGATCAGAGAGAGGTCAGAGAGGATAGGTAACTTGCCCAAAGACACACAGCTTGTCAGTGACAGAGCAAGTTTTTCTGAGCTTATTATTATTTTTTATATTCCAAATTATACTCCTTTGACATCTCCTCAAAAAAAGTCTTTTTGAAATTTGACATCAAAGGGAAGTCCTAACATTCTACTGGGCATTTGGCTGAGATGCCTGAAGGGATACCTAGAGAAAGAATAAGAAGGTTTCAGGAGGCACAGCGGAGTTTTGCAGGTGGATGTTTGTTTGCAGAGTTGATGTAGATTTGAATCTCTCGCATTCTCTCCCTCAGCTGAGCAATAATAAGAAATCTTGTGTCAGCCCTTGGTTAAAACTAGCATTCTGGAGGCTTTGGAGGGGGGGCCAGCATGTGCATGAATGAGCAAGCAGGGCCCAGTCAGCTTTCAGGTCCATCCAGGGGGATCCCTTGGGACTGGCCAAGTTGAGTTTCCTGGGTCAGATTCTTGGGAAACCTCCAACATGGGTTTGAGGGTTCACACATGCATACATGCGCACACATGTGCACATGCATGCACATTCACACACATCCATGCACACGCATGCACAATAAATAAAGTAGAAGAAAAAAGCTGGAGGCACCCCAGTGTGCCCTATTTACAAACCGCTTAGTTCCTTCCGGGTGTTATTTGATTTTCTCCTTCACTGAGAAATGGGGAGACATCAGAATGAGTGATGTGCCAGAGAGAGGCCTCCCGACCATCCCTCAGCCTCCCTCACCCCCTCGGTCTCTTTCATGTGACAGGATGCCCTCAATTACTCTCTCTGGGGGGATCCCAGTCAGAAAGAAGATGGAGCCAACCATCTGTTACCGACTCCAGTGAGCAATTTAATTTCCTCTTGTTCCCAATGAGGAAGATTTTGAAAGTACATAAATTACCGTCAGTCCTGCTTAATCAGGAACTGGCCGTCTAAAGGGGTGGAGACGGTCAAGCCAGAGACACCCACTGACTGGCACCTACCAGGAGGACATCTTGCACGTTGGTAGAAAAACCATATGAGAGAAATACCAGACGCAGAATCTTCCTTAGAGATCATCCAATCTGATACCTCTTTATAACTGAGGAAATCACAGCCAGAAAGGAAAAACGATTTGTCTAGCTAGGCAGGGCAGAATTAGGACTTCAACTAAAGAGCCCCAATTCCCAAATTCACTCTTCCCAACACAACACAGGGGCAGAATGAATGACTTGATTACTTGCCCTTGGGTTTAATCTCTAGAGGTAGAATAAGAAAACGATAGTCATGATATCAATGACAACCGCAAGAGCTACACTGTATGTGGCCCGCACTGAGAGAGACAGAACACTGTGGATGTAAAAGAGTGGGCTCTGCAGCCAGGCTGCCTGGGTTTAAATCCCAGTTCTACTATTTAATAGCTGCGTAGCTAGAGGGCAAGTTCCTTGAGCTTTGGGATTCAGAGCAGACATTGTGAGTTCTTGGCACCTATCCCTTCAGATCCCTTCTAGTATTTGCATCTGCTCCAACCCCACTTTCTATGGCCAGCACCTGCATCTTTGTTGGAGGGCGGTGCTTGGGCCTCTGGAACCCCGTTTGTCAATGTGCAATGCAAGCCCAGTCTTCTGGGGCAGCTTTTAACCAACAGCTGACAGATAATGAGGGTATAAATGCCCCAACTCCCTTGCCTCTTGACTGCAGTAGTTTCAAGGCACGTGTTTTGCACCATTTTCCACAGATCCCCCGCAAGATTAAACACTAGTTACCCACTGTCATAGGCGGCTTAATCACGCAGTTATTGGCTGGCTTCCCTTTTCCTGATGTGGCCCATGCTCTTTGCACCTCTCCAGGAATTATTCACACTTGAGTTCTTGTCTCAGGATCTGCCTCTGGTTGGTTAGTTCAAGATCAGACAGTGACTCACCTCTCTCATCTATAAACTGGTGATAATAAGAGTTTTTATATCACAGAGTTGTTAGGATTAAATGGCCTAAACTGCAAAGAACAATGTCTGCCACTTAGTGAGAATTCAACAAATATTAGCTATGTGTCTGTAAAACACTTATTTCATTAACTATCTAATTAAGTCCATACTGTACGTACCGTTACTACCATAAGATCATCCACGCTCAGAGAGGTTAAATACTTCTCCCGAAGACATGCAGTTGTAAGGAACATATTAAGACCCAAACACAAATTCACTTTCAAAGTTTCTTCCATTTTTGCCTCGGCCAGGAGGTTCTCTCAATACTCCCAGTCTGGGTCAAGGGTTCTTCCTCTTGTACTCCAACAACCTCAGCCACAGAATTTGCTTCAGGGTATTCATATGGGCTTCCTGTTTGTTGAACTGTGCTTTTAAGCTATGAGCTAGGCATCTCTGTAAGCTCAGCATCCAGCCCAGTGCCCAGCACATAGTAGGTTCTGGTGAGTGCTGAATAAATGAGAACACAAACCCAAGCAGTGCATACGCTGTGGAGGCGGGCAGAGGCTGAAGCCCAGCGTGAAAGTCTGTCTCATGGTCTTTAGATTTCAACTGGAAACATCTTGGAAATCTTCCCCAGGAAATTCTCTTCTCCCACTCCTGCTGCAGACAGGATTTGTAAATATGGTTTATGGGTCTCTTTGGGGGGTTCCACAATTTCATCAAGGTGTCTAGTCATCCCTAAAATCTTGTCAGGAAGACAAGGGTCTCCCAGGGTGACCATGTAGAGATAAGCGGGGAACCTCATCACAGTAACTGCTCCATTGTGAAGTCATGCTGGACTGGCAGAAGCTTCCAAGGACTGTTACAAAAAATGAGAAAACGCAGGCAGGAGACGAAAAGTGGGTTAATGAAGCTGAAAATACAGATCTTCTAATGATAGCGATCTTCGTAATCACCTCCAGCTCTTTGGAGGGCTTGTGCTGTATACAGACTGGCCTCAACATATTGTTTAAGAATCCACAGTCTAGAGTCAACATTGCCTCAGTTTGAATGTTGCTCTGTCACTTACAGGCTGTGTGATCCTGGACAAATTATTCAGTTTCTCTGTGCCTCACTTGTCGTACTTGTAAAATAGGCATGATACCTACTTTCCTCACAGGATTGCGTAAATAAATAGCATATAACATGTTTGGGACAGTGGTCTCCCACAGAGTAAGCAAGCAGGCAATTGCTAGTTTTTACCAGGCATTAAATCCTTACTTAAAGGAGTAGAGTGGATTAAGACTCTCTGTTCTCAAGAGGCTCAGAATCTAGGGTTAAGATTGCTAAACTTTTTTGATTATGTGCCCCATCTATAATAAAAATCTTGAGCATGTTTCCCCAATAAATGATTCTTTATTGAAGGGCGATGAATGATCAAACTAAGGGGAAGATACTGGGGAGCATGGAGAAGCAGTATCTAGCCCAGCCCTGGGGGTAGTGACCAGTGGAAGTCAAGAAAGGCTTCCTGGAGGAGGTGATACTTGAAGTGAGTTATGTGGGATACATCAGTTAACTGAGTAGAGAGAAGGTGGGAAGAGCTTTCCAGACAAAGGAAATATTTTGGGCCTAAGATGATAACTGGGTAGTGAAAGGACAGTTTGAGAAATGTTGAAAAGCATGATGAGGTTATGATGTTGGGTGGGTGGGGAATGGTAACTCTGCTGCTTGGGATGTAGACCTGAATCCCATACAGAACCCATTAGCTCCCAGACCCTGGCCTCTGCCCCTCTCAGTCTCACCTCATGCCACCCTCCCTATGTCATGCTGCCTCGCCCACACTGGCTATCTTAGGTCCAGTTCTTCCAAAGTGGACTCTAAGCCACAGATTCAAATGCAAATGGTTTCTTCTCCAACTATTCTCAGGAGAAAGCGACAGAAGCAGGAGAAAGAACAGGAAGAAGCCAAGTCAGAGAGTGATTTAGGTGAAGTTTCAGACTCAACTTAATCTAGCAGAAAGCTCTGGTGTAGAACTAACATCCAAGAATTTGTCCTGTGTTCTTCCACGCTAGCCAGTTACTGGAGCTGGACACCTGAGGAGCATGTGAACGTTCAGGCACTGCTGGCCTGTACACGTGTGGTGTCCCCAGTGCCCCGGACAAGCCTCTGAAGGTTGCAGGAGTAGGTGAGCTGCTAGCAGCAAACACAGAAGCAGGAGGGATCCCAGAGCATGAGGTCAGGAGTGGAGGTAAGGAAACCAATAGTGCCTAGCACCCTGGCCTTCTTTTAATTCACTGAATGCTCCCAGCTGTCTCCTTCCCCACCTGAGGGCCTTCACACCTACTGCACCACTGCCCAGAACCCTCTCTAGCCTATTTCATTTGGCTAACTGCGCGCATCCTTTCCATCACAGCTAAATCCCATTTCCCCAGAGAAGCAGTCTGACCCTCAAGACTGGATTAGGCCCATCTATTATTTGTTCTCAATGCAGCCTACATTTTCCTGCCTGCGACTTCATAGCAAATTGTAATTAATTATGTCTGTAATTAGTCCCCATGTATTAGGCAGAATTCTGTCATATGCAAATGACAGAAAACTCAAACTAGCTGAAGCAAAAAGGGTGGAATGGCTTGGGTAGCTGGAAAGGGTGTGAGTGTGACTTGGAATGGAAGGACAGACGGACTGCAGCCACCAGGACCTCAGAGAGAGGATGGGACCTCCACACAGTCAGATTCTTTCTCTCTCCTCATCTCCTGAGGTTCACTTGGCCTCCTCTGCTAATACTGCACATATGGAGGGAACATGCTCACTGGCATCTCCAGGTCCACAACTCACAGCTGTTGTGAAAATGTGACTGCCCTGAGTGAGTCAAATACCCACCCACAGAACTGTCTCCACCCAGGATATGGAGATGGGCTACTGTGAATGGCTGGGCCTTGGTCATGTGCCCACCCTGCTCAGCACTGCCACTGAGTGGGCCCTCAGAGTCATGTGACCTGAAAGGGCAGTGCTTTTCCTCAAAGGATGTGTTGGGGTGGGACTGGGTACACAACAATTGTACCTTTTTTTTTCTTTGAGATGGAGTTTTACTCTTGTTGCTCAGGCTGGAGTGCAATGGCATGATCTCGGCTCATCACAACCTCTGCCTCCCGGGTGCAAGTGATTTTCCTGCCTCCGCCTCCCAAGTAACTGGCATTACAGGCTTCCACCACCACGCCTGGCTAATTTTTGTTTTTTTTAGGAGAGACAGGGGTTTCTCCATGTTGGTTAGGCTGGTCTTGAACTCCCAACCTCAGGTGATCAGCCTGCCTTGGCATCCCAAAGTGCTGGGATTACAGGCGTGAGCCCTATTCCCCACAAATACCTACAGATATTTCCTACTAGGTGTCAGCCACTGTTCTAGGTAATTGAGGATATGAAAGCAAAATGTAAGTTCTTGCTTGCATTAGAACTTATACCGGAATGGGAGAAGACAGAAAGCAAGCACGTTAATAATCACGAATGTCTCCAGTGGTGATGTGTGCTCTGAAGAAGAACAAAACCAGGTACGGAGGGTGAGGGGTGCTGAGGGGACACTATTCTACAGGGTAGTTAGAGATGGCAACTTGGAAGGTGGTATAGGCAGGTGCCAGATGGTGAGGCTCTTCTGTGCTGTTTTGATGGATTTGAACTGAGTCCTCCTGCCTGGCCTTCTCCCCTCCTTTTCTTCTCTCCCTTCCTCCATTCATTCTTTTGCAGTTTTTCTTAAAATGTAGTCTTTAGATTGTATGTATCAGAATGCCCAGTAAGGGCAGGGTATTGGTCAAAAATGCAGGTCCCCAGGCCTCTCCCGAGACCCATAGATTCAAACTCTCTGGGGTGAGGCCTGAAAATCTGAATCATTAACCAGCTCTCCAGGTGATTCTTAGGCATATTCACGTTTAACAACTATTCTCCGAGGTGGTAATGAGATAAGAGAGGCTCTGAACAGGGAAGAAAATTGATCTCATGTGTGTTTTAGAAAGCTAGGACTGAAAGCTACACAGAGGGTGGCTGCAGGCCCAGAGACTGTGCTGTTGTTGACGTCCCAGAGACTGAGAGAAAACATGTGGCCCGAGGTGGTGGGCAGAGAGAATGTTCAGGTGACAAATGGAAAGGAACTGGTGACTGCTTGAGTGTGGGGATGAAGGAGAGGGAGTGGTTCAAAGGCTTCCTGTGGTCTGACTAGGGTATATGAGGGTAGCAATACCCCTCACCCAAACAGGAACTGTGCACATCACTGACATTGCACTTCTTTATTTAAATACATCCAAGAAGTAATTTTAGAGTCACATATTACAGCAGTAGCATCTAACTGCATTCAGCAGATGGATAAAAAAAATCTTATTTTCTTTCTTATCTTCCTAGTATTTCTTCTTTTTAAAGCTTCTGAACCTTTACCCGAAGAGGTTGGTGTTAACCACTTGTTTTTGTAATCTCTGACTTTAGTGTGACTCATTTGCCAAGGGGGAGACCGTTAAGAAGAAGCCAACTTCCTCTCCATGGCATGGAGTAAGAGATGGGGAATGACACTGAAGAGGTAAGAGACTCAATGGACTAAGAATATGGTGACCAGAACTTCTGGTTGTTCCGACTGGGAATCTTGGGTAAAGTTGGCTATTCTGTTGGAGAAAGCTCCCCATTCCCACATACCTGTATAGAATCCTATAGGATAAGGGATATTTCCTTATCTCTCATCACTCACCTCCAAAATGCCAATGGATGTATTCTACGTACAACTAGCTAATAATGGGGTGTGAGAATTAGATAATGCTTATAAAATTCTTGGCACTCAGTATAATCCATGCATTTCCTCGATGAAGGAGGCTGGGTAGATATTATTAACCTCCTTCTCCGCATTCAGAAAAGTGAAGTACCTTGGCTGAGATCACACAGGTAAGATAAAGATCTGGCTTCAAATCTTGGCCAGTTGTATTTTAAAGTTTCTGTGTTTTTCACCACGGAGTAGGTGAGGCTGGGGCAAATTGTGAGGACCTCAGTTAAACAGGCTGGAGCTGGGGATGGCTTCTCTGCCAGGAAGGAAGATCATGACTAGTTTGAGAAGCTGAAGCAGCAGCAGTCTGATCCTCTATCCCATGGTGGCCCTTTCCAGACCACAGACTGCAGGTTCTCTGTTCGTCAGCAACCAAATCTAAATTCTCTCCGATATTTGTTCAATAACTTCAGACATGCTAAGGTTGGCTGTCTCATAAATTATGGAACAGTTTAACTGAGTTAGGCCTGAGGCGTAAATAACAGAGACTCTCCACCCAGTGACAGGGCACAAGGCTGCAGGCAGCAAAAACACAGTAATAGTGACAGAAAAAAGGACTATCTTCCTCTTTTGGGAGAAGGCTGACAGGGATGAGGAAAGTAGATGAGAAGGGGGCTAGGCAGGAGGGAATTCCAGGAAAAGGGGATGACAGAGCAAAGGAAACAGGCTCTGGGGAAGAGGAGGAGCTTTGTGGAGGCAGAAGTTCGGTTTGCTGGTGGACATGAAATCATCTTGGGGGGTGTTTGTGGGATGTCCAGTGGAGGTGTCTGATGAGTGCCTGAACACGTGGGTTACCGCTTCACTGGTAAGATGTGGGAAAGAGCTGGAATGCATAAGATATGAGTGATAGCTATGATCATGGGGGGGGAACAAGGTCATAGAGAGCATATACAGTGAGAAAACGAGAGAAAATGGGTGAGAATGGACCATCAGCAGTTGAGTATACAAGAGAAGGATAAGTCAGTCATAGAGACTGAGACAGAAAGGCTGGAATCAGAACAGGAAAAATGTTCTCCCCAGAGTTCAGAATCCTGAGGGTGAAGGATGTTGCTAGATATGGGGGAAATAGACCAAAGCAGAGAAAAAAAATATCCTGACTTCTTCTTCCTGCCCACCAATCTCCCATTGGATGAACCCAATCTGAAGTCAATCAGTAAGGGGACTCAAGTAATGCAATCCACAAGGCCTAACGCTCAAAGATGTATCTGCTGTTTCCTACATTCTGGAAATGAGAGTTTTGAGAACATAGGAGTGCTCAGGGGACAATGTCAAATGATACTAAGGCTCCTTCACTGGAAGTCTTTGATGACTTTGGAGGAAGAAGTTTTGGTAAAATGGGTGGAGCTGAAGCTTGGTTGCTGGGTGGGGAGACTGTGAAATTAGATTATTTTTCAGGAAGTTTGAGAAGAAAGTGAGTGAGCTGGTACATGCAGAGAATGTACTTTGTTTAATTTTCTAAATGTGACTCATACCTTTGGGTTGTCAAAGCAACCTCTTAGTGTTGCAGTGTACCAGGCTGGACTTCGGATCTTTTCTCCACCTATATCGTTACAAACGCTATATTGGTGACATATCCATTCTAATGGCATTCCATGCCATCCGTATGGTGATAAATCCCAAATTTATATCCCCCCACTCAGATCTCTTTCTTAAACCCAAGACGCATAGATATCCCCCCCAATTCAACAAGTCAAACAGAATCCTTGATTTTCCTTCCTCCTAAATCTGCTCCATCTGCAGCCTCCTCCATCTCAGTGGAAGCAATTTCATCCTTTCTGCTTCTCACTGTTCTGACATGAAATCATCCTTGGTATTTTTTCTTTCTCTCGTATCCCACATCCAAGCCCTCAGGAAATCCTTTTGGCGCTACTGTTTATATCCAGAAAGCTAGTACTTCTCACCATCTCTACTTCCATTACTGTAGTCCCAGGCATCATCCTTGCCATTCTTGCTTGGATTATTTCAATAGCTTCTTACACGGATTCTGCCTTTCCTTGCCCCTTAAAGTCTGTTCTCAACACAGTAGCAAGAGTGATCCTTTAGAAATGCGAGACAGATAATGTCACTTTTCTGATCAAAACCCAACCATGGACCCCATTTCACTCAGTCAAAGCCAAAGTTCTTCAGTAGCCTACATGGTCTGTGCCCTTATATTTCTCTTCCTGATATCAGCTCTTGTATATTTGCCCATGTTCTACTCTGACCTCATTGGCCTCCTTGCTCTTTTATTTTTGAGGTGGAGTTTTGCTCTTGTTGCCCAGGCTGGAGTACAGTGGCTGTTTCTGGGCTCACGGCAACCTCCACCTCCCAGGTTCAAGTGATTCTCCTGCCTCAGCTCCTGAGCAGCTGGGATTACAGGCATGTGCCACCACGCTCTGCTAATTTTTATACTTTTGGTAGAGATGGGGTCTCTCCATGTTGGTCAGGTTTGTCTCGAACTCCTGACCTCAGGTGATCTGCCTGCCTTGGCCTCCCAAAGTACTGGAATTACAAGTGTGAGCCACCGTGCCTGGCCTCCTCCTTGCTGTTTTCCAAGAACTCCAGGAAGCTCCCCGCCTGGGAGCTTTTGCATTGCCCCTCCCTTCTGCCTAGAATGTTCTTCTACCAGATATTCATATGGTTAACTCCCTGCAGTGGTTTGAATGTGTCCCCCAAGTTTATGTATTAAAAAAAATTATCCTTAATCAACAGTGTGGAGAGGTTGGACCTTTAAGAGGTCATGAGCACTCTGCCCTCATAAATGAATTAATATTGTTCTTTCAGGAGTGGGTTATTGTGTGAATGGGTTCCTGATTTAAAAAATCAGTTCAGCCTTCTTCTCTCTCTGTCTCTTTCTCTCTCTTCACATACACACACACACACTCTCTCCCTCCCTCTTTGTCTCTCTCTCTCTCTCTTTCTCACACACATACATACACACACACACACACTCTCTCTCTCTCTCCCTCTCTGTCTCTCTCTCTCTCTCTCACACACACACACACACACTCTCTCTCTCTCCTCTCTCTCTCTCTCTCTCTCTCTCACACACACACACACACACACACACACACACACACTCTCTCTCTCTCTCTCTCTCTGTCTGTCTCTCTCTTGCCCTTCAGCCTTCTACCACGTGATGATGCAGCACAAAGGCTCTTGCAGAAGCTGGTGTCATCTTCTCGGACTTCCCTACTCCAGAACCATAAGCCAAATAAATTTCCGTTCATTATGAATTTCCCAGTCTGTGGTATTCTGTTATAGCAGCCCAAAATGAACAAGACACCCCCTAACTTATTGAAATCTCTTCTCAAATGTCATCCTCTCAGTGAGACTTATCCTGACCACCTTATTTAGAGTCACAACCTATCCACCTTCCTCTTTCTTACACTTCTGACCCTCTTACCCTCCCTACTATTTACTCATAGGGCTTTTTGTTAAGAGTGATGGTTAAGACTGCCGTGCGAAGTACCCACCAAATGTGCAATCTTGCCACCTTCATGAGAGAAGCCCTACAGTCTGGCTGGTGCCCTGGGTGAGAATGAAATAGGCGGGGTGTGGGAGGCCCCTCTTGGCTGCTCAAGCTCTGCTTTCTCACACAGCCTACAACCTCATTATCCACACACAGGAGCACAGGCACCCGCCTCCGGGTACTGTGCAAGTCAGCTTGCAAAGAGGAATGCCTGGGAGGCAGACAGGATGCTGAGGCAAAGCTGGCAGCCAGCAGGAGGGGCCGGCCCTCCTCCCCGATGTCATCACAGGAAGGGAGCTGGGGGGGAGGGGCTGCAGAGCAGGAACTCCAGCCCAGGGAGCCCCGACAGAAGCCCAGTTCATGCAGGCTCCTCTCTTCATGAGTGGGGAGGGATGATTTAGAGCTCAGAAAGTGCCCAGCCTCCTCCTACCTCCAGGAAAACACTACTGTTATTGGGGCAAAGTGTCAGGTTGGGATGCATTTGTGTCAGACTCTGAATGGGGGAGACTGAGGTCATCCTGGTCTTTAGGGAGCTCTTGGTTGGGGCAGAGGGAGGAGTGAGAGCAGGCAAGTAAATACTTCCCGTTTTGTGTTACTAATAAGTGCTGTGGCCAGATAAGCACAGGCACTATATGGAAACACACAGCAAAGAGACCCTGCTCCAGACTTGGAGGGAAGGCCTGGTGGAAGAGGTCACCTTTAATTTGTGTATTGACTCATTTATTCATTCATTCAACCAGTATTTGTGAGCAATGAGCCATGCGTCAGGAGACATTGTGTCAGGTGCTGGGGATACAATCATGAATCACATTTTTTTTTTCTCTGATTTTGAGGAACTTAGAGTCCAGGAGAGAAGACAGATGTAACAAGAACACCAAAAAATGTAAAATTAAAATGTGTTTTTGTTAAAGGCCATTAAGAAAAACAGTAGGAACTTTAGGTGGAGTGTCTAGGGGGAGGTTCCTCCCATCCCTATGAAAGAGAGATTCACAGCAAAAGCTAGCTGTAGGGTGCCAAGAAAGCAGCCAGGCAAAGGATGGGCATGGAGAGCATTCCAGACAGAGATCCTGAGACAGGAGGATTCTGGGAAACCGAGGATAAGTAGTGACAGCCTGGAGGTGACGTTCTTGGCATGACATGGAAATGAGTGGGGAGTCCAGGCCCTTCCACATTTATTCCAAACCCATCCCTCCAGCGCTTCTGAGAAATCTATGCTCAAGCCCTGCTCAGTTTCACACCAACTCTCAGGCCATTGGCCCATAGTCCCACATGTCAAATCCTTCTGAAATGGTCACACTTTCCTCTGAGTTCTCAGCCTGGGGTTGTAGCTCATCAGTTCACATCTGCCTCCCCAGCAAGGGGGTCAGGCCTCTGTATGCAAAGACCATGACTTACACCAGGTAGTTCATCAACAAATGTGTCCAAACAAGGGAGGAAGGAAGAAAGGAAAGAAAAGAAAGAAGGGAAGAAGGAGCGAACTGTTAAACAACAGCATAGATACTTAATACTTGCAAAAGATATGTTCAGAAACCCTCGTAAATCTAGGTATTTGTAAATATCTATCTAAAATATGTTATTTTTGCCACAAAAGTTTTTCTGTTTAAGTGCCATTGCTTTCCTGGTTTTCATTGCCTTTTCTTCCCTTCCGTCACCAGCATTAGCTCTTAGATTTCTTTTTTTAGGTCCATGATTCACAGAGAAACCATTTTTGGTACATTTTTAGGAATCACATCATGAGCATTACCTTGTAAACTTCAAAAGCCATGCTGAGATCTGGATGCTGGAGTTCCCAAATCCACTCACTAGCAAGGCAAATGGTTTTCAAAGACCAAATTAATGATGCTACAAAATGACAAATTACTACGTGTCATAGAACTCAGGGATCCCTAGAGAGTACTGAACACGGAGAATGTGAAAGCTGGGAATGCTAATGGCATCTGCGTTCACCTGTGAGGTGTGAGGGGGCCTCTGGGAGAGACTTGGCAACTAGTTCTTCTCTCCAGATGCAGCTTGCTCTCACTCGCACTAAGCCGCAGGTTTAGGTAAGTACTTGGTTACTAAGGAAACCGGAGTTGTCAGTCCTGAGCCAAATGGGAATAATAGTGATTTATTTAGGAAAAGCAAGGTTTGTCACTTTAAGCTTACTGCTACAAAATTGCTTTTTGATTACCTCCCTCCTTATTGCATTGTCTTGTCACAATAAACTACAGAAACAAGTGGCAAGGCTAATAATTATGGGCTCCGTTCTTGTCACTCTCAGGGCCCAGCAAGGTCACAGCTGCAGCCTGAGTGTAGCTGGCAGGCTTCTTCAAACTCCTCAGGAAGAGGGTTTCACAGAGTCTCCCGACTTTATACTGCCCCAGGGCACTTCTGGTGCCAGAGAGTTCCTAAAATTCAGCCTTTCCAGTTCTTCTTGTTCTTCTTTTTTCACCTGATATAATCTCTTACTTTATTTATTTCAGTTTTTCCCTCTAATCCTCCCAGTTCTGAATGCCACCCATCTTCTAGACCCAATCAAATGCCATTTCCTCTCTGCCTGAAATTCTCTACCAGGCCCGCAGTTTGCACCCTGTGTCAAGACAGCTTATTGAGTAACTACCAGGTGCCCTGCACCATGCTAGACTTTTCACATAAGTTACCTCATTTTGCCTTCACAACCAACTACAAGTTGGACATTGCTGGGTGTGCACTGGCTTTGTGTCCCACCCAAATTCATATGTTGAATCTGCACTGGCTTTGTGCCCCCTGCAAATTCTAACCCCCAAAGGGATAGTATTAGGAGATGGGATCTTTAGGAGGTGATTAGATTAGGGAGGTAGAGCCCTTTTGAATGAGATTAGTGCCCTTATGGAAGAGGCCACAGAGAGACCCTCAATCTTTTCTGTCATGCGATGTGACATTGACGAGACCTTGAGGATGCCCTATGGGACCTGCTTACCAGATACCAAATTTGCTAGCACCTTGGACTTTCCAGCCTCCAGAACTGTGCAAAATACATTTCTGCTGCTTATAATCTACACAATTTATAATCTATACTCTTTTGTTATAGCAGCATGAATGGACAAGGACAGACATCATTACTATATTTGCTTTACACTCAAAGCAAGCAACGCTCAGGGAGTAGGGTTCCTTGCCCCTCACCATAGTTTCATAAGTGGAGACATCAGATTGGACCATCCAGCATGGCCAGGTCCTTCATACTGTTCCATGCAGTCTCTCTGCTTTCTCTCTCTCTCTCTCTCTCTCTCTCTCTAAACTGCCTCCACATTAAGCCCTTTCTTGGCTGCCTCCCTTACTGTACTGAGAGCTCCAGAAAGGGTGTACTCAAGAGCATTTCTCAGTCTTCATCTGGCAGCCGACCATCAGCTTCTGACACAGTGAAAGCCCTTCCTCAGTTGCCTTCCAGGACATCTCACTGTCAGTGTCTTCCCACTGCACTGGCTATCCTTCTCTGTCTCCTTTGCTAGTTTTTCCCTCAGCTCCTAGACTCCTGCAGGTTGACGTGCTCCCAAACATAACACTTGATCCTCTTTCCTGTCCCCACTTGCTCTCTTGATCTCATCCAGTCTTATAACTTCTGTTGCCCTTTACATCCTGGTAACTCTCCCAACTCCACCCCCCCCACCATTGACAATCACAGACAATTTTTTTTTTTTTTAGTGACAGAGTCTCGTTATGTTTGTCTTGAACTCTTGTCCTCAAGTGATCCTTTTTCCCTGACCTCCCAAAGTGCTGGAATTCTAAGTGTGAGCCTGGCCTCCCCTCTGCCCTTGCATATAGTAATTTGTACTATATAATTTTACATATAGTCTATTTTCACATATAGTAAACTGTGTAACTATTATAATTTTATGGCTCTTATGCTACATGATTACAAAACATATGTCACAGTCACCCAGATCAAGATTGAACATTTCCATTATTCTGGAAAGTTCCCTTGTGCCCCTTTGTAGTCAGCAGCACCCCTCCCATAGGGGATGCCTTTACAATGAGTTTTGCCTGTTCTTGAATTTCTAGTGTATATTCTTTTTGTGTTATTTATTATGCTAATAACTATTTAACTAGACCTTAAAAATTATGGATAATTTCAGAGACATACAGAAGTATAAGTATAAAGGGCGGTATTATAAATATACATGCTCTATCACTCTACTAGCAACAACCTTCTCCTCTTTCCAATAGAGTATTTAGAAGCAAACCCTAAACATAACACCGTTTGGACTGTAAATATTTTAATATTTTTTTAAAGATTAGGTTTTTTTTAATTAAACGTAATCACGTACCATTATCACACCTAATAAAATGGCAAGAGCTTCTCAGTGTTATCAAATATTTAGTCAGTGGTATGGTTTGAATTGGGATTCAAATAATGTTTATATATAATATTCAGTTGACCTATAGCTCTTTGGTCTCTAAGCGTATGGATACTCTTGTTTTATTTTGTTGCAATTTGTTTGTTGAAAAAACTGGGTTGTTTGTGCTAGGAGCTTCTCACATCCTGGATTTTGCTGACCGTATCCACTTAGTGTCTTTAAACATGTTCCTCTGTCTCCTGTATTTCCTGTAAATTAGTGAGCGGATCTGGTGGCTTGATTGGAACCAGTTTTTATATTTTGGCAAGAATATTTAATGGCTCATGTCTGGTAGGAAACATGCCATGTCCAGTTGGTAGCTTTGTGATGCTATTGATTTATCTTCTAACTCTCTTATTCCTTCTTAATTTGTCAGAATACTTCTATAAAGAGAACTTTCCCTCATCAACTATTTGATTACCGGGGAAGTACAATTCAAAAAGGAAAGGCAATTTAAATGCTTAATTATTTTCTCTTACTTATCAGTTTTTGAATAATGGGCTTACTCTTTAGCATCCTCAAAGGGACCAATGATTTTTTTTTTAGTTTCATTATGAAGGCATAGATTTGCAAACATAATTATGTGTATGTCAACCCATTGTAGTTAATAACGAATGAATTCTCCCATCTTTGGCTGGTGTAAACCTTTTCACGCTGTCTGAGTTGATGACCCTTACATTTTTATCTTTATTTTAGGCCTCTTTCCTGAACTCTAGATTTACATGACCCACTCCTTATCTGACATTTTAAGATAAGGCACCTCAAACTTAATATTTACCAAGTCAAACACTGGATCCCCAAATTCCTGGCCCTGAAGACCTCCCAATCTTATTCAGTAGCAACTGTATCTTCCTAGTTGCTTGGACCAGAATCTTGGAGCTATCTTTGGCTATCCTTTTCCTCGCACACCCAAAATCCAACACACACTGCTGGCTCTGTTTTCAAAATATATCAACAGTTGAACCGCTTTTAACCAGCTCCACTGCTGCAACCCTGAACTAAGCTTTC
This sequence comes from Ateles fusciceps, assembly GCA_036589455.1. Lineage (NCBI taxonomy): Eukaryota > Metazoa > Chordata > Mammalia > Primates > Atelidae > Ateles > Ateles fusciceps. Next base: position 15,276,462 of record JAZHEH010002507.1, on the reverse strand, counting down.
ATCACCTCTCACCTGAATTAAGTCCATAATGTCTTAACTGTTCCCCTTGACTCCACGCTTTCTCTCTACAGTCTTCTCAGTAAACAGCTTTGGTGGTGCTGTTCACATAAAGTCATATCATAAAACTCTTTATTTTTATCTTTATTTTATTTTATTTTTTTGAGACAGAGTCTCGCTCTGTCACCAGGCACCAGGCTGGAGTGCAGTGGCGTGATCTCGGCTCACTGCAAACTCTGCCTCCCGGATTCAAGCAATTCTCCTGCCTCAGCCTCCCAAGTAGCTGGGACTACAGGCACACGCCACCACGCCCAACTAATTTTTGTATTTTAAGTAGAGATGGGGTTTCACCATGTTGGCCAGGATGGTCTCAATCTTTTGACCTCATGATCCACCCACCAAGGCCTCCCAGAGTGGTGGGATTACAGGCATGAGCCACTGCGCCTGGCCAAAACTCTTAAGATCAACACCGTCAAGGGCTTTCCATCTCATTTGGAGAAAAAGTAAAAGTCCTTAGTATGTCTAGAGGGCCTTAAGGTTCTATCCAACTCTTAGAGACTGCACTACCTTGGTCTTAGGTATCTGCCTTTCCCCCTCCTCACTCTACTACACCCCTTCTCATCTCAGATCTTCTCCATCCCACCTGCGTGACCCTACCCATACCCCTGCCTGCTTCCAATTTGCAGTACGCTGGTTACTGCACCCCACTTCACCCTACCCCATCACACTCCATGTACACTGGTCTCCCTCTAGCTCCTTAACCGTTCCTGGCACGTACTCACTTCAAAGTCTTTGCACTTGTTGCTCCTCTTCCCCAAAATATTGTAAAGGTGCACACTCTCACCTCTTTCAATGTCTTGCTCAAAGATTTGCTTTGCAACAAGGCCTTTCTAGCCACCCTTTTAAAAATTGCACTCTTCCCCACTCCAGCAGTCCTGACTCCTCCCTTACTTAATTTTTTTTTCCATAGCGCTTATCACCATATAATAGAATGTAGATTTTATTCATTTATTTTTTAATTTTATATTTATTTCAAATTATGTTCAGAGTCAGATCTTTAGGCCCTAAATAGAGTCTGGCAGATAGTATGCATTCAATACAAGTGTGCTCACTGCAGGAATACAAGAAGGTGTCTTGTTTCTCTGTCTCTCCCTGGTAGAATGTAATCTCCATAAGGGCAGGGGTTCATCTCTTTGGTTTCCTACCTTTTTTCCCGCCTTTCAACTTGAACTGAAACAATAGCACTTTCTGGGGTGTTGAGCAAACTGGCCATCAGCCTGGAACCAAGCCATTGGCTCCCCTGGATCTCCAGCTTATTGACTGCAGATCCTGGAATTTGTCAGGCTCCAAAATTTCATGAGGCAATTCCTGATTCCCACACCTGGCATGTAGTAGGTACTTAATAAATATCTGCTGAATGATTCTCAGTCTTCAGCATAATGTCAAATGCATGGCAGGTATCGTCAATATGGGTTAACTCTCTTTTTTCCTTCTTCCTGAAGTCCCCTGTCTAAATCCAGGGTGGAGGCCAACCTTGCCCTGAGCAGTAAAAAGCATGTGGTGTGGGAGACAGAGCACTGGGCATAAAAAACCTTTCTGAGTCCAAGGCCCACTGTTTTATATCATGAGACCCCAGGAATGTCACTCAACTTTTGTAGGTCTCAGTTTTGTCACTGCAAAATGGAATAATAATTATCTCCCCCAGGAGCAACCTCCCAAGGGTATTAAGGAAAGAGCAAAGATCAGCCAAAGTGCCTTGCAAACTTTCAGTTCCACTCCTGGGCTTCGGACCCTTTCCACTCCCGGTGAAGGCCCTCCACTTCTTCCATTCCATCAGCACACAGACAAACTCCAGACCTCCTCATTATTTTAAAGATCTGTCCTAACCCCACATTGCACTGCCCAGACTACTCTTCTGTACCTCTCACTTTCTGTCTCTTATTCTTCACCTCCCACTCATCCTCAGAGTTGGGGCCAAAAGGCTTCTCCCCTGCCAATCTGCTTGATTAAATCTAATGGATTATTTTCAATGTCGAACTCTGCCATGTTTGACTATGTTGACCAGCCCTTTGATAAAGCTTTCTTTCCTTTATTTCAATGATCATACTCGTTGATTCTTTTTTTCATTTTTTTTTTTAACTCTTTCTCACTCTCCATACTAGGTTTCTTTCCTGCTTATCCTTAAAATACTAAGGATTACTCTGATTCTGCCCCCGGCTCCTTCTCTTTTCATCCTATACTTGTCCTGTATTTCATCCTATATTTGTCCTTGGCAAGTTCTTTGCCCTTAAGGCTCTAGTTACTGTTTCTCTCCTGATGTCTCTCAGAGCTGCCTCTAACACTGATGCTCTTCTGAGCTTCAGATCCCATAAAACTCCACGGCAGAATGCCAACATGGGCTAGCTTAGGCAAATACTAAGAGAAAGCACTGGCACACAAAGCCAGCTTAGGAAAGGGCAAGGACACAGCCGGACCCCGTGACAGCTAGAATTAAGGATGTGAGCACTGGCAGGACGTTGATTGGCTTTAATGTTGGCTCCATTCTCTCAGTCTGGCTTCAGGACTTTCTGGCAGCCCAGAAAATCTTTGGGCTTACAACTTTTATAAACAGGAAAGAAAGAGAGTCTCTTGACCTGGTTAGAAAATCCTGGTGAAGAATGCAGCGGGGCTTGTCTTGGTTAAAGGGCCCATCTCTTCATAAATTAATCTAGGCAGAACCTCAGACAAAGATATCAGCTTTCATTTAGATCACTTATTTAGAACAATATCTGAAAACAGAGGGGCTGCAGGAAGGGATTCTGGGATACAAAATGACAAATGTCCATTATGGAGCCATATGCTTAACATTTAACTATTTACTAGTATCCTATGGAAAACACCTCCCAAACTGTATTCACTGCCCACCCACACCACCTCACCGAAAGACATCATCCTTTCAGTGCTCTTCAAACCAGAGGTTTTGAACTCATTATAGACGCCTCCTTCTCCCTCATGCTTAATGTTTGATTGGTCCCCAAGCCCTATTGTTTTATTTTTTAAATGCTTTTTGATCCCTTCCCACTCTCTGTCCTTCATTCTCACAACTGTTATCTTAGTTTCGAGCCCCAAAACAATTGTCACAGCTCTTAACTGGTCTCCTTGTCTCTGGTCTTGCTCCCTGTATCACTCAGCTTCACTGAAACAGGTCCCATAGAGACAAAACTACTCTAGGTTTTCCTCGAAGGATATTTAAGCAGAGAGAGTATCATTCAGGGTATATAATTCAGAGAGTATAATTCAGGGTAAGGATAGTGTTTGCACCATGTTTTTCTCGAGGATTACACTATGTGGGAGGCATCTAGAAAGATGCAGATAGGCTAGGCATCTAGGTACAGCGAAACAGAATTCCCACAATAGGTGGTGCAAAATGATTTATTTTATGGGTCAACTTGACTGGGTCATGGGATGCCCAGATAACTGGTTGGACATTATTCTGGATGTGTTTATGAGGGTCTTTTTGGACGAGATTAACATTTGAAATTGGTAGACTGAGAAGGCAGATTGCCTCCTTAGTGTGGGTGGGCCTCATCCAATCAGTTGAAGGCCCAAATAGAACAAAAGGCTGAATCAGAGGAAACTCTTCCTGCCTGAATGCCTTTCAACTGGAACATTGCCTTTTTTCTGCCTTTGGACTTGGATGAAAACAGTAGCTCTTCCTCGATCTTCAGTAAACTGGCCATCAGCTTAGAATTACACTGTAGGCTTTTCTGGGTGTCCAGCTTGTTGACTGCAGATCCTGGAATTTGTCAAGCTCCATAACTTCACAAGTTAATTTCTCATAATAAATCCACTTAAACACCGCCCCCCCGCCCGCCACCCTATTAGTTTTGTTTTTCTGGAGAACCCTGACTAATACAGATGGCTATTCCACTTTGACTGCTCAGCCTACTTTTAACTTCTTCCCATGGGACCTGGCTTCATGGTGTTGGTCTGTGATGGTTTAGCAGCAGTGCTCACTAATGCTTCCAGGGATTTGTTCAATAATGATACACAAGGAGTTTGTCACTGGGCTGCTGTGCATAGATCTTGCATGGTATCAATTAAGGAGAATCCATTTCTCCCAAAAGGGAAATTTAAAGGCTCCTTCCACGGAGACTGACAATACTGATGATGTGGGAAGGATGCAGAATTAGGAAGAAATGAAAACTGAGGGCCTGAAGCCATAGAGGCAAAGAGTCGCCGCCTTCTGAAGCCAGTTGGCAGCAGCTAAGCCTCAAAGAACTCAGTGGTACTAGATCTCATGTCTTAAGACTATACTTGGAGTAAGTTTATAAGCAAAACCTAGTCACAACGAGGGATACAGAAAGAAAAATGGGTTAAGCAGTCTTCATGTGCTTTACAGTGGTTCTCTTGCTTGATCTGTACCTCAACTTGTGAGGAAGGTATCTTAAAATCCACTTGCATTTTTTTAAGACGGGAAAACCGAGATTCCAGGTAGTTACATAAGTCGTCCAGGGTCTGTGGCCGCCAATTGGCAGCATGAGGTTCAAAGGCCACACTTGATCATTTCCTTTTGGAGGAGGGTGTTGAGACCCATGATGGTGTCCACTGTGTCTCCTTATATACACAGGCATGCAATTCTCATTGCAGAATGGCGTTATTTTTCTCTTAACTCACCCTTCTGTCATCTTTTGAAAGTTCTGAATTAAATAACCCTCTAGGAATTGCTCTATAATCAATTCCTGGATTTAGTAGACCCTAGCTGTCTATTAAAGACACAACTGTGCCTAGACAGTGCAGACCTAATAAGTACCCTCTACTTTTCCAGAGTGTGGCTTTAAAATGTTTTTTTCTATCTTATTATTCAATATGTTTAAAGTCATCACAATTTATTGAGCACCTACTGTGTGCCAACACTGTTCCAAACACTTTGAACACATTTACTTATTTAATTCTCACAATACTCTGATGAGGTAGATATTACTATTTATCACTGTTATTTTCAGATGGAGAAACCGAGGTACAGAGCACTTGAGTGACTTGCCCAACATGACAGATGAAAGCCAGATTCGGACTAAGGGGATTTACTTATAGAGTTCAGTCACCCTGCCTTCTGCCTCTCATGCCATTCTGCCTTGTTTGATTTCTGTATTGGGAGCTGAGAGAGGAATAAGAGGGGACAGGGAGCTGTCATTCACTGGGCATTACTGTGTGCCAGCACTCTGCAAGGATGTCACATATGTTATTTCACTTTATTCTCCTAACCACTTGTTGCCTGCACCCCCCAACTTCCAAGGGAAGCTAAGGCCTCTCCCCCTGCCCCTTCACTTCTCAGCTGAGACAGAAGACCTTTCTGGTCCAAGAACATGGCAGAACTCCTTTAGGAGACACTAGAGAGTTCAGTGGGAGGACTAAATGGAATAAATAAAACAAGCCTTGAGAAAAGGAGAAATGCTCTCTCTTAGATCCTTTCCTTGGGGCTGGTATTTGTTAGAAGCCTTGCAGGAAATAGTGTTTAACTAAAGAGATTATTTAATAATTGAATTGAATAGAGCTGTGGACAAGGTTAAATAAACCAAAAAGTCAAGCTGATGCACTCAGGGGTTTAGCCACAGTTGAAAGCCATTATTTCCCCTGTGCCTTGCAGCAAAAGAGAAGTTGGTGGTGTTTGTTACTGGAGCCCAGGAAGAAGGTTACCTGGCAGGAGCTATAGCCATTAGAGGGACACAGACACTGCCAGAAATTCAGTGCTGAAATCTGGAGGAAGTGGGGCAGAAATACCCGCTTCTTCTTCTCTTGCCTTGGATCTTCTGCCAGTGACATTGATCCAGCTAGGAGCTGAAGGATAGGGAGTCCTGGTGCTGCTCTACTTGGAGGTTGGCCTTGTGGCAGAAATGGCAGATGGTGCAGTTGGCAAGTGGAGGATAACCAGCACAGAACTGGGCTGGGAGAAAAGCCTAAGCTACCTCTGGTTGAAACATCCATCCCCCACTTCCCCTCTCTTGGAGCACAGACAGAATTGCAGAAGGAGGAAATGGCATCCAGCTTAGGTGATCAGCTCTATGCCGGAGGGAGAAGCACTCTCTTTTTTGGTATTGGACTTCATAAGGCCCTTCTTGCTGTGGAAATGATGAGATAAAGAGGTCTAAGATTAGGATGTAGTCAAGGGAATGGCCCAAGGAGCAGTTTAATGCCCAAATTCCTGTCTGGCTTTTAAGCTAAAGGAGCAAAAGAGGTTTCTCAGGCTTTATATGGACAACCAGATAGGGCTCTGGGGCTGGAGACCTGACTAGTAATAGACATCACATTTTCCTAGAAGGTTATTCGCCTTGGAACAGGGCAGAGGTGGCATGATGGAGAAGGGGGAATTGGAACTCAATGGCCATTCTACCTTCCTTCTAGAGGGCTTTTCTGTACTGTAGCATCTCAAAAGATAAAACTTACCTATCTCAGATTCTCTTGCAATTGGAGTTCTAGCTGTCTTTGGAGTTGGCCAATCAGATCTGCTTCTGTTAGATTTAGGAGAAGCGAGAGAAGCTTTGTTTCTGCTACTTCTACTGGAAACCATAGTTGCAGAGGCTTGATTTTCTTTTCAGTAGCGTTAGCAGAGGCTCCACTGTCCACCCAACCAACCTTAAGGGCGTTGAGATGCTGGATGTCAAGCAGCAAGCCAGCTGGTGTGGGTTGTGATAGGCACAATGTGGCCGAGCATCTGGCAGTGATAATAGTTGCCTCCTGATAGTGGAAGCTTCCTGATCATGTAGCTTCCTGACTGTGACCATGAAGATGGATTACAGCTGGTGGCTTCTGGGTGGTAAAGAGACAACAGCTTTCTTGGGGCCTGTGATGTGGCTTTGGGAGTTTATTCCTGAACAACCAAACCTTGAACTTGTCCTCAGCACTCAAAACCCTCATGGCCATTTAATCAGTGTAATACACTCAATTTTTGTCTCAACTAGCTAGGGAGTACATTTTCCTCTGCAGCTAGATGTTAACTATAAGAAGTGTCCACAGCAATACTAATACTAGATAACATTGAGTGCTTACTATGTGCCAAGTACGCCAAGCACGTTCCATGAATTATTTCTTCATTAAATTCTTGTGACAACCCTGTAAATTAAGTGTGATATTATATTAACTCTCAGGTTGTAAGTGAAGAATTTGAGGTCCACAGAGATTCAATAACTTGGCCAACATCACCAGATTTAAAATGGTGGAAATAGGTATGAAATGTGGTCTGGTTCTAGGGCTTAGGTTGTTTAACCCTTGTTCCATGAGGCAGGGAGCCTGAGGATTCTGGAATCCCAGAACTCAGACATCATATTCTTTTTTTTTTTTTTTTTTTTGAGATCAAATTAAAAACACCCAAAGAGAAAAACAGGGGCCTAGAGACATTGTGCATCTCATACAAGGTCGTGTGCATAGTAAGTGACTGAGCTGGAATTCAAACACGTCTCCTTGACTTCAACCTGCTGTTGCCCACTTCACAGTCTGTTGCTGCGGCCTCATGGCAGCCCTTCAAATCTTGAGAAGACAGCTCTCTTATCTCTGCGACTTCTCTTCTGCAAGTTAAGCATGCTGAGTACTCTCAAGCTGCACCTCTGAGTCCTCTCTCTGCCAGGTCGCCCTCCCCCAGTTTGTGAATGTCCCTCTTCAAGTATTTCATCCAGGACAGATCACAGAACCCTCTGTGTGGTCTGACAAGCCCAGCAAAACCCCCGACATGAAAGCTCTTGCTCTCCATCAGACTCTTCAAGTTGAGAGGAACAAATCTCTCTCCTCCTGCTACCTTCCCCCCAAATGTCTTTCCCATGGGACCCCTTCACTTTTCCTCTAAGGAAGACGTGACATATATATTTCTACACAAATTAAGAGCTTTTTTTTTTTTGCCAGGCCATTCCAAGGAGGAGGGTGTGTTCAGTTTTCCTTCTGCTCCAGAGCTGGAGTGGACTTTTAAGGAGTTATTTATGGACAGAATGCTAATTACTTAACTACAAATATGTAAATACTTTGAGAATAAATTCATCACAATATATTAGGCATCACATTGTAATTAAGCCCAATTAGGTATTATTAGCAGTATTAATGTCATGTTGCTCGTGCCTGTTCCTAATGAATATATTAACCCAGCCTTGCTGCCACCATCCATGTGGGTGCATTACAATGATGGTGATAATAGACACATAATTAGAGCATTATTGCTTTGCTTGCAAATTCTGGTGAGAAATAAGTCAATGTCTTTGGAATCTGAATGACTGCTGTGGATATGTTAGAGGTGGCCTGGGGGTTGTGTGATCTGTAAATAAGAGTTAACATCTTGGCATTTCAGTTTGCAGCCCTTGAAAGATAAAGGTTTCTGGTTTTCTTTCATGGATTAGGGCAAACACAATGGAGATGAGGCCTGGTGCAGGGAGCCTCTAGGAAAGCGCGTGGTATACCAGGGTGCTGAGTTTATTGTTCCAAATCACCGCAGAGGAGAGGAGTTAGATTTGGACCATGGAAACAGAGGGGAGTGGAAGCTGAGGTGAGATACAAGCTTGCAGAAGGTCAAGGTCCAAGGTAGAGGGAAGACAATGACCATCTGCTCTCTCTGTCCCAACTACAACCCTACCAGGTCGGTTCCAGAGCCTGGATCATGCAAACTAGGAAACATGTCACAAATGTTAACTAAAAGTACCCAAGGTCACAAAGAGTCAGGATTTGGACTCAGTTTGCCTTACAATAGGTTATAAAAGAGTGCAAGGCAGGGAGCTAGAAAATGTAGAGCCAAGCAGATGTGTGATGTGGCAAGTATTTATTCACTAAGCTTGTAATGGGCATTTTCTGGGAACCCTTGCTCTGGGTTAGGTGTTTCTATGTATACACCCATCCAAAATACATGCAAAATATTTACCTCCAGAAGAATGATACAGTTAAATCTTTCACCCACGACTTGGGGCTGGGATGGGAGATCTTTGGTTTATATAGCCGTGTTTTGAGTATTGATGATGAGGTGGGTTGTGAATTCTGATTTGGAGAAAATTACTGGAGCCAGCAAGATGGCTGTGGCTAAGAGGGAAAGAACCTAGCAAGAAAGGTAGACGGGACAGCTACAAAATTATTTTCTGAGAAATTCTTTTAACAACAACAACAAAATTGTTGACTATAAAAAGCGGAAGATATCTTAGATATCATCCACTTACTCCTTTGACTAGTGAAATAACTCTCAGAGTGTCAATCAGGGTCCTGAGAGTAAATCCACTCCAGGAATGATTCTATACAGGAAATGGTTACATAGGAAGTGGAAAAACTGAGAAGACAAATGGGCTGGAGTGCCAACAGGAAGAGGTATTATTATCACTGGCTAGAAGCCAGGCCCATCTAACAGGAGCTAGAACCTTAAGACCCTGGAAACTTCAGAACTCTGAGAACTCAGCAAAATCTGGAGATATGGTGCGTATATAGTGGCTACGAATACAGCAGCACCTGAGACACAGTGGCTACAAGACACAGTACCCGAAGGAGAGCAAGAGAAGAAAAACACCCTGGCTTCTCCCCTTCTCCCACTATCCAGTCTTCTAGTTGGGCGTCGAATGGCTACACCTACTGGGGAACCAGTAGGCAAAGGAGCCTGGGAAATATAGTTCCTGACATAAGAGAAAGGAGCAGAGAGGGATATGAAAGGAGCCTGATAGTATAAGGGCATAGTTGGGAATAGAGTTCAGGTTTCTTGACTTCCAGTATAGTACACTTCACATTGAAATGAGAGTGGCTTATTCATTAGGAGGGATTCTCATTAAGAGGTAATAGGGAAACAATGGTGATGGATGATGGTCGTCGCTTATTTGCATATTTCCTTACAGTTTACCAGGAACTTTCCCATAAAATATTTAATTCTTTCAAATCTTGTGAGAGAGACACCATTAGTCCTGTTGTATAGACAAGGAAATGGAAGCTAAGAGAGGCTTAGAGAGTCTTATGGTTTCATATTTCTTAAGTAGCAGGGCTGGGATTTGATTCTAGATGTATCTTACTCCAAGTATAAGGAACTCATGGTGAAGTCTGAGGAGATGCTAAGACCCAGGTGCCCCTAGTTTTCATGAACATAGGGCTGGAAGCTGAGCCGGTAAAGATAAATGCACATTGCCCTTCTGCCAAAGGAAACTTTCTGTAAGGCTGACCTGATAGGCTCCTCTCGTATACATGGGGCCAGCACAGGGTGCCAGGGGCCCTGGAGCCGATGTGCTGGCTCTTAAGAATTCACCCTAACACCTATCTCCATAATATACTGCAATTTTCAAAGAATGATCACAAAGAGTCAGGATTTGGACTCAGTTTGTCTTACAATAGGTTATAAAAGAGTGCAAGGCAGGGCGCTAGAAAATGTAGAGCTGAAATTACATTACAGTTTTTCTACCATCCCTACAGGCAAAAAGACTGGGGACAATTGTCCCTTTTGATAGATGGTAGAACAAGCTCAGAAAGATGAAATGACTTATCTTGGCCTCCTTCATTAATATCCCTCTTGCAACTTGTGTTCAGCTAAACTTATTTCTACTCTCCAAACAAATAGCAACCTTCATGACTTTGTGTTTGCTGTTTCCTCTGCCTAGAATGAACTTCTCCCCAAAGATCTTGCCCAGGTTGAGTTTGTTGATTCCTCCTCCAACCCCCATAACAATTTTTTCTTGTCTTTAATTTTTTCCTGTATTGCTAGGTGGTCATTTGCTCACTTGTCAATCTCCTGTAGCAGACTGGGAACTCTCTAATGACAAAGACTAGGTCTTAATCATCTCTGTCTCCCTACATTGTGCTGAATGCTGAATATATGAATGAATGAATGCATACACACATATATGTATAACTGTGACTCAAAGCCAGTTCTCCTGGGTCCTTCTTGCCACTGGTCTATGTACTGAGGAGGCACTTTTGCAAGCAGAGGAAAACACCATTGAGTGTGATTGTGGCTGACATAATGAACTTTATAGAGTTCTAAGGTTTTTCTCCTATTTTAACAAGAGAGATCATGCAGAGAATTAAGTTCTCTTGCTTAAGAGAAAAAAATACTTCGTTTTGCTGAATTAGCATTTCCTGATCAATTAGACTAAAGGGCTTTCTTTGAACATGGCAACTCCTGGACTTTTTATTTTGCATCAAAGCTATGAGAGAGAGAGATGAGAGAGGGTCTCAGGCACCAGAGAGAGTTGCAGAATTGCACAGTGCCTTGGTGGGGCAGGATGTTGGGCTGGAATGGTCACTGCAGCTGAGCTCAGTCAGCCAGAACTGAGTCTTCCCTTCCAATAGAGTGCAGGGGCTCAGCTAGTGTTTCTAGGTGGCGTCCAGCCCTGAGAAGTGGAAGCAAGAGGGATTGTGATAGTTTCACTGTGTGAGAGAACTCAGAACTTTCACTCTTTTCTCATTTTCTAGTTAAGGAAATGGGGGCTTAAAGTGGCAGGACAATTCCCACTGACTCACCACCTCAAGGGTGTGGTGAGTCAGTGTGAGCAGGACTCCCCGTTGCTTGCTACTTTCCTCATTTCACATCTAAGCATTTACCTGTGCCTAGGCCACTGCACTAAGTCACATTTGCAGCTCTTGCCTTCCCAGGACCTATTTGTCCCTTCAGCAGCACCTCAATTGATTCATGGTTACATAGGAAGTGGAAAAGCCGAGAAGCCAAATGGGATGGAGAGGCAACCTACAGACTGGCAAAAGTAGGTAGCTGCTACTTTCCTTAGGGCTGGAGGCCCAACAAGAGGAGGAAGAGTTAGTTTCTTCTGCACAGATATTGCCTCTTGCTGGGTCTGTCAATGAAAGTGTCCTCCCATCCCCCAACCACTCCCAGCCAGGGGGCCAGCTGGTGAGCCAAGCTAGGCAACCAGATTCTCTTCCCTTGGAATTTGGGGTGTTGTGACATGGTGATGGAAAAGCATTACAGTCTAGGCATCCAAGAGACAGGGGCCACCTTTTCATCCTCCTCCTGAGATCCCGCCCCTGGCTTTTTCCCTGGCCTGATTCATCAGCCCTTCCTTAGAGCCTGTGAGTATTCACATGTCCTTCTTTACTTGGTTAAAATAACCACAGCTGATTTTTACTGGTTGTGACCAAAGACTCTTAAGTGGTCCACTCTCCCAAACAGTATCCTTAAGAACAGCCAGAAGGCAAGAAGAGAAGGGAGGATGACCTCCCATGTGTACAGCTCTTTATTCAGTGCTTTCCAATAGATTAGTCAAGTCTATAGGAATTTTAAAATTTGCTAGTAGCCACATTAAAAAAGTGAAAAAGAAAGAGTGACATTCTTTTCAAAACTACATTTTACTTAACTCAATATCTTCAAATGATTCTAATTTCAACATGTAACCAGGATAAAAATGATTAGTAAGATACCCTACATTCTTTGTTTTAATACTAAGTCTTTGAGATCCTGTATTTTATACTTTGATATTTTAATTTGGATGCTACGTTTTCCTCAGAAACGTTTGAAATCATGAAGGTAGAGCCTTCATAAGAGGATTAGTGGCCTTATAAGCGGAGGAAAAATCTGTCCCTCTCCATCTCTCTCTGAATGCATGCACCATGTGAGAACATAGCAAGAAGGTGGCCACCTGTATTAAGAGTTTATAAAATAGAGATAGAAAAAAAAGTAGATTCACACACCCAAACTGTGAATACTTGGAAGTTTTCCAATAACTGACTTGAGTATTAGTTTTAAAACTTACATTTAACTTGACTAAAATGAAATAAAATTAAGATTCAGTTCTTTGGTTGCCCTAGCCACATTCCAAGTGCTCATAACTGCCTGTAGTTAGTGGCTACTGTATTGAACTGCATGGTCTTTTACAATTACTACAACTTTTATCGCTTCCCGTATCTCATGGAAGCCTTCCAACTATAAGAGAAGAAATGTAACTATTATTAATAATACTCTTGCTATCACCACCATCAGTAGCATTATCATACCCAGTCTCCAGATGGAAAAACACAAGTTCAAAGGAATTAAATGATTTTCTTTGGGGTCACGCAACTGGGAAGGGATAGGTTCAGAGCTTGAACCCTGGTCTGTGTGACTAGCGGTGCCAGGCAAGGGGCTCTCAGGTGATCCACATAGAGATGGCCTTGGATCAGAGTACAACTAAGGCTCGAACCTGAGTATGCTCTGTGACCTGGAACACACTGTCTTCACTAAGATGCATTTCCTTATCTGTAAAACAAGAGGGTGGGATGGCATCCTCTTTGTTGCTTTAGCATTCTGCCTTTCTCTGAGGGGATATGGGCAAAAACCAGAAGGTACTAGAAGGTATTGCTTATTGACACTTACCACGTGCCACAGATGGCTCTAAGCACATCACTAATGTTGCCCCAGATGGTCCTCACAGTAACATTATGAAGAGAGGTCTAGTTATAACTCTAATGGATTAAGAAACTGAAGCAGAGCGACTTACTCAAATGCAACATTCAGTTGGTGGCAGAGCTGAAATTAGAACCCAGACAGTCTGGCTGCTAAGGCAGGTGCTTTTCCAGCAGGTAGCAGGGCCTCTGAAATGGAGACTCACTGAGGGCAAAGATTCTGCTATGTTCACTGCTATGATCCTAGTGCCCGACACACAGTTGACGCTCTATAATAATTGATTGAATAAACAAATGAGTGGGTAGGGAGGAGAGAGAGTTCCACATTATATAAATACCGTTCTCAAAGCTTTTGGTCTCTAAGTTCAAGTAGGTATTTGATATTCAAAATAAATAAACTTCTGAATGCATGCATATTTTTGGATGAAGTGAGATGTGATTTCTGTGTCCCCTTTATCCATTTTTGTCTCCTTTCTAGTATATGCATGTATCCCCAAGGGCAGCCAGGGACTTTGAAAGAGCCCAGTAGAACCTACACCTAAGTGGAAATGGAATTCTTTCCTTTTATTAAAACCTTTAGTAAATCATAAAAGTTGTGATGCCAAGTGTCTTAGTCTGAACAAGCTGCTATAACCAAATACCGTAGTCTGGGTGGCTTAAAGCCAAAGTTATTTCTCATAGTTCTGGAGGCTACAAGTGTGAGATCAGAGTGACAGCATAGTCTGGTTCTGGTGAGGACTGTCTTCCTGGCTTGCAGGTGGCCACCTTCTTGCTATGTTCTCACATGGTGCATGCATTCAGGTAGAGAGAGAGAGAGAGAGAGATCTTCCTCTTTCTATAAGGCAACTAATCCTATTATGAAGACCCTACCTTCATGACCTCAGCTAATCTTAATTACCTCCCAAAGGCCACAACACCAAATACTGTCACATTCAACAGTTACATTTGGGGGAAGACACTATTCAGTCTATAATATCAAGTGTTACAACCCACACAACCTTGTGACAAATTTGTTGTTACCCAAGTATTTTCCATTATTAATATTTTTATTTATTTTTTCAGACACTTCATGTCTTTAACCTAGATCTTTGGCTGTAAATAGCTAAAGGTTTTACTATATCATGGAATAGCAACTAAGCTTAGAATTAAAAGACCTTTTCTGTCTTTTTTTTTGCTTTATACTTACTGTGTGACTTTGTGCAAGTTTCTTCACTTCTCTTGTCCCCTTTCTCATTTTTAAAATTAAAGGAAGGTCTAAAAGGCTTCTCAATATGTCCTTCTATAATTCTGTGTTTTACCTCACACCTAGTGATAGAAATAAAACATTATTGCTTACATATGGTGCTTTGACTATGTTTCCATTCATTCATTCATTCATTCATTCAAGGAACATAGAACACTTATTGTATGCCTAGCGTTATTCTAGACATTGGGAATAGAGAAATAAAAACGAAACAAAACACATTCTTTGCATTGAGTTGCTTCAGTTTACACGGAGGCACTCAGAAACAGACAATTACAACAGTGGGGTGAGTCCTATGCTAGAAGATGCTGAAAGAGCACATTTCAGTGGTAACTAACACCAGTTTGTGAGTCACAGAAGTCTTTTAGAGGATGATGGCACATGAGCTGCTTCTGAAGGATGAGTTAGGTGAAGACGTGAGAGGAAAGTATTGCAGTCTCTAGTTTGAACTGGGCCATTGAGTGAATGTTGACACTTTTCACCAAGATGGGGAATGTAATAACAGTCATACATCATGTAAGAATGTTTCTGTCAATGACAGAATGCATATACGACAGTGTCTCTATAAGACTATGATATATTTTTACTGTACTTTTCCTATATTTACATATGTTTAGATACTCAAATACTTACCATTGTATTACAGTTACCTACAGCATTCAGTACTATGCTGACTAGGTTTGTAGCCTAGAAGCAATATGCTATACCATATAGCCTAGATGCGTAGTCAGCTATACCATCTAGGGTTGTGTTAAGTATGCCCTATGATGTTCACTGAATGACAAAATTGCCTAATGATGCATTTCTCAGAAGGTATCTCTGTCATTGAGCGACACATGAATTTATAGAGGTCCTGCGATTCTGTATAGTCGAGGGAACAGGTTCTTAGCAGCTCTGACTCTGTTCTGTGTAGGGGGTGTTTCCATTCCATTTAGCTTCAGAATATGTTCTATATGAAATGCCATCAGTGTAATTACAGAATATGATACACTGTAATTATGCTCTATAATTACATTTTCTTCCATTAGCAGCATAGCATTCCCACTCAACGCAGACCCCCAGCACCCTGGACTGTTAGCAGGGTTGGGACAGCACAGCCCACCAGGAGCAGACACAGACCTCCCTTTCCCGGCTGTTGTCAAATGATATAGTGGGAATCACAGGGAGGCAGCGAAGTTTGATGGATAAGAGCATGGGCTTTTGGAGAAGATCACCTCAGTTTGAATGATGACATTACCACTCTTTACCTGTGGGGTTTAGGCAAGTTACTTAACATTTCTGTGCCTCAGTTTCTCTGCGGTCAGAAAGAGGATAATAGAGCATACCTCATAGAGCTGTTTTTAAGAATAAGTGAGATAATTAATGTAATTACCTAGCATGGTGACGGCTGAATTTAAGCCCTCAGTAAAAGATTATACTGATGAGAAGGCATGACAAAAGGGGGGACCCTGCTCATCTTCAGACCCCTGGACTAACATCTTGCCTCCACTGACATAAGGGAGATACTAATATGCCAAGTGCTAAGCTTAGGAATGACATTGTCACAGAATCACAGACTGTCCCTAAAACTCACCTAATGCTCTCCTCCTTGTCCTCATTTATAGATGAGTAGACTGAAGTCCAGGGACGAGCACTAGCTTGCCATATAGATTGTTACTCTCAGAGATGCCTTGAACCCAGAAATCCAGGACTCCTTACCCCTTGATCAGTGCTAGGGACTAAAGCTTTAACTTCTTTAAATAGGTCTCTCTTTATTTTACAAAGCATGTAACATTCATTCTCTTATTCTAGCCTAAAATGACTTTAATAAATATTATCCGTGTTTTATAGATGAAGTTAAGAAGTATAAAAACTGAGTCTAAGGGAGATAAATGACTTTTTTAAGAATACCCACCTAAGAAATATTAGAACTGGGATTTGAATCCTCCTGTCCAATGCTCTTTCTTCACATTCCTTTTCTTTTTTCTATAAACATTTGTTGGGCATCTGCTCTGTAGTGGACACTGTAATACTCACCATGGAGGATACAGTGCTTCTTACAAAGAGTTTCCCTTTCAGATGCTAGACCAGACTTATGTACCAAATTCTAACATGGAAGGTAGAATGTGATAAATGCCATTTGGCTACTGCAATCTTGAGTGTCCATGATTAAAAACAACGTGGTGGGTGGGTGGGGCCTTTGCTTCTGGCTACAGTCATCATGGAGGAGTTGGTAACTGCTAAGTTATAACTGGTGATGAAGGGGCCAGAGGTGAATTAGAATCCTTTCTGAAGTGACAAAAACCTAGCTCAAAGCAGCTTAAGAAACAAACAGAAGAGAGGAGAACTTACTGGCTTACATAACTGAGAAATCCAGGAATATAGCTGTTCTTGGCAGGTCTCCATCCAGGAGCTCAGGTGACACTATGTTGGCTCTGTCTCTCTTGCCATCTTATAGCTCTGCTTTTCCCTACTTAGCACTATTCCTCAGAACGACTCCTTTGTGGGGCAGGAAAGACGGTCTGGCAGTCCCAACTCATATCTTCCCAGCTGAACAACACCAAGGGAATGCTAGTTCCAGTGGAAAAAAATAAGAGAAGATTCTGGGTGGCTCAGTGTGGGTTATGTGCCCACCCCCTGAACCCATCACGATGGCCAGAGAATGGGTTATTCTTTGTGTGACATAGCCTGAAAGGGGGTTCAGATCATGGTGAGCTCACCTGAATCACATGGAATGGGTGTCCTATAGAAAAGAGCGATCT
Organism: Ateles fusciceps; assembly: GCA_036589455.1. Lineage (NCBI taxonomy): Eukaryota > Metazoa > Chordata > Mammalia > Primates > Atelidae > Ateles > Ateles fusciceps. The sequence goes on along the minus strand of JAZHEH010002507.1, from coordinate 15,259,176 downwards.
TACCCCCCCAAAATAGTATGAGAAATTACAAGCCCTAAGGGCCCACTACAGGGAGCATTCCTTGGTGGGGAAACAGCAAAAGCAAAGTGTCCAAAATAGATAAATTCGCAAAAGTAACTTAGGGCCAAATTGCAGAAGTCTGTAACTACCAAGCTGGGAGTTCAGACAGAGAGGATTTTCCACAATGAAGCTCTCTGAAAAGGAACTGGCTGGGTGATATCCCTTCCTTTCCCTCTCTACTCTAGCTATGCTGAACTCTTATGATTCTTTAAACATTCCATGCTTTCTCTTTGTTTCAGGATAGTGTCTGTAGTTTCGTTTTGTTTATTCTTACTAAAGTAGTACTTTTTCTCTTTGCTTGAACAACTCCTAGTTGGCTATAATGTCTCACTTAGAGATCACTGCCTCTAGGAAGCCTTCCCTGATCACTACCCCAAATAGATCACATACTCCCACAGCATTCTGTACAGTTACTTCATTGTATTGTAGATGCCTGTTTACATCATTGGCTCCCATGTATTGAATGCTTATAATATGCCAGCTTGAAAGTATTATTATTTCTGTTTTCCACGTGAGGAAATTGAGCCACAGAGAGGGTATGTGCTTGCCCAGGGTGATGCAGCGGCTAGGTGATGGAGCTGGAATTTGAACTTAGGCAGTCTGATTTTAGAACTTTCTCTTAGCTACTACCGTTTATATATGCGATATTCAGGATTTTGTTTCTAGGCTTAACATCATGCCTGTCCAGTAAATATCTGTTGTTCAGATAAAAGAAATTAAGTGAATAAAGGAATGAATGGAATAAAAAAGAGTAATGAGATCCCCATCACTGGAGTTATTCATGCAGAGGCCTGAGGGATATCACTGTGGTAGCACATTATTGCATGGCACAGAGAATTAAATTAGATGGTCTCCAAGTTTCCTACCAACTCTGTAATTTTTCCCTTTAAGCAAAAGGGAGACTGAAGCCTTTTGAGCAATAAAGAGACTCAGTCACACTTCCGCTTTGTGGAAATAACTGGCAGTGTCATGTACGGTGGATTAAAGCAGACTGCAGATGTTTGGCTAACAGGTTTACCACTGCAGTCTATTGGTGGCCAGGGGATTGGGAAGGAGGACAGCAGTTCTCCCCCCATCATTACTAAGACAATCACCTTTAATTCTTGGGCCATACTTTGAGAACTTCAACCCTCCAAGCCTGGGTTACTTCCGAGCTCAGGAATAGAAATGAGGCCATACAATTAGAGGAGTATCACAGTGTGTTGGAAAGAAACTTGGAATCAGAAGAAGTAGCTTGGATCTTGCTTCTATTAGGGGCCTTAGTTTTCTCATCTGGAAAATGGGACTAGTAAGACCCGCTTAGCCTATTTCCAGCTATTCATCCTGATGAAATGAAGTGATGGCTGTTGAAGTGTTTTGAAGATACAAAGCACGGGGTGTATGCATTCGGTGGTAGAAGTCATCAGTTCAGCTCCCTCCCCTCCACTCCTCTCCACTCCCTTTCCTAGATCCTTCAAGAAAGGGGTGGGTGGGGATGCTTGAAAGACCGAAGAAAGGGCCACATTAGGATGAAGGAGCCATTCCCTAGAATAATAAATTCTGTCTTAGGACCTTAACAGACTATAAAATTGTTATGTGAAGGCTGGAGGTGATTTATGGAAAAATAAAAAAAAACCCTCCACTGCAGAATGTGTCCTTAAATATATATGATTTCATAAAGTGGCATGGCATCTTCTCAATTCCTTCATGGGGCTGGGTGGGCTCAGAGCCCAGTATGCTGCTGAAGCAGAGGGGCAGCTGAGGCCGAGAAGGAGAAAAATCCAATTACTCTTGCTCTAGGACAAAGGAATTCTGGGAATTCCAAATAGCTGGAGCATAATTGGAATTCTAATAGAATGAGAGGTTTGTGGAGAGGATTGTGGGGGATGGAGGTGGTGTGTGGGGAAGTATAGGTTCCCAAGCCAGCTATGGGAATTGGTTCCAAAACGCTTTGTCATCAAACCAGTGCTTTGCTGCCTGTAATTTTCCACAGTATGGGATTATTTGTGGACAGTTGAAGACAAAATTGGGAAGGAAATAAAGTTCCAGAGTTCTCACGTCACTTGGCTAAACAGGACCCTCACTGAGAGAAATCCTAGCCAGTGTTCAGTGTCCCTGGCCTCCATGTCTGCCCTTTAAAACCGGGAACCTTTTGATGCAAGGCCTACAAGTCACCTTAATGATCATATAACTCCATGGAATAAAAATGAGGTCTAGAGAGGAGAAGGATGGTCCTAAGGCCATGTAACTGGGAATAGGATCATGAAATGTTACATCCAGAAACTTAGAAGTCATCAGTTTAATATCCCTATTCGCAGAAAGCACTACCTCATCTCAGACAGATGATTTTCTGGCCTCTGTTTGGATGCATATAACAACAGAGAGCTCAGTGCTTCCTGGGAAAGCCCACTGTGTTGTCAGACAGCCATGCTGCTTGGCTAGTGCTTCCTTACATAAAGCTGAAAATGGCCTCTGCAGAACGGCCGGGGGAAGGGTGGCATAGCGGAAAGAACCAGAGTCCTCAATTCTTTTTTGTTGTTGTTGTTTATTCTTTTTCAGCAGAAGTGCTCTATTACCTTGTGCAAATCACTTCACCTCTATGAGGTTCAATTTTCTCATCTGTGTAAAGGGGATTATGATAGTAAATACCTTCTTGAAACAGTGTAAGAATTCAATGAGAGTTCTTAGAAGGCCTCTAGCTTTAAACAGACCAAATGCTCAACAAACGTTATCATTTTACTATCACTTGAAAAATGGGGATACTTAACAGAGTTTCTGAGATTATCCCATGACGTACTTTATGGAAAGTACCAAGGAGATGCTTTATAGAGGACCTACCTGATAAATACGTTTTTTTTTTTTCTTGGCGTTGACTACCTTTTCACATGATTATCTCTGTGCGAGTCTTACCTTCGACTTAAACCTTAAGTTTCCTGAAGACGGGATTCATATCTAATTCATCTCTGTGTTCCTCCCAGAACTTGTGTGTGTGTGTGTGTGTGTGTGTGTGTGTGTATGTGTGTGACTTGTATGTGTGTTGAATGAATGCAGGACGTTCTTGTGTAAATCTTGAGTCCCAGGGATGCATATCACATCTGCATAAAGTCACCTTCTACCCAGCACAGTTCAGCAGCCCTGTGGGAACTGAGTCTCCACTTGGGTGTTTTGCAACATCAACAAGAACACGTCTCAGAACACCCTTTCCTGCTTCTCAAACGTCCACTCCTTCCATCTCCAAGAGTCAAAATTCTTAAATATCACAGCGTGAGTATTTTTTCTTTTTCCCATTCCCACTTCTTAAAATAATGTAAACTGAAACCGTCTTTGGTTTTAGTTTCTCCTTTGCTTTCCCACCAACAAGATCTTCTACTTCTTCGATCACTTAATACATATTTTGACAGACGCTGGCCTGGACACTACGGATAAAGCGATGAACACTGGAGAATCCTTGCTCTCCAATGGAGCTTGTGTTGTAGCAGAGTGGGGGAGAAAATACATGCAAACAAATGACTTACAATATAATGAAATAACACTTGTTACAAAGGAATGTGATATTAACTTAGGTCAGAGGATAGCTAGATAGAATGTTCAGGGAAGGCCCATGTAAGGGAGTATCAACTGAGTTGAGACTTGAATAAGGATTTCATCACACAAAGATCTGGTTGAACAATAATCCAGAGAGAAGAGCAGGTACAAGGGTCCTGAGGTAGAGATGAGCCTTTCTGTCAGATCACCGGGTCTCAGGCATGCGTCAGAATCACCTGGAGGGCCTCTTAAACAAGAGTGCTGGCCCTTCCTTTGGAGTTTCTATTCAGTGGGTCTGGAATGGAGCTGGAGAAATGCATGTCTAACTGACTTCAGGCGATGCTGAGGCTGCTGGTCCAGGGAGCACACACATTGAGAACCACCACATTAGAGAAACAGAGAGTCAGTGTAGTTGGAGCTGAGTGAGTGAGGAGGCCAGTGGTAGGAACCGAGACCAAGGAGCCAGTGCAAGCCAGATCACACAGGGCTTTGTAAGATACAGTAAGGAGTTAGGCTTTTCTTTGAGGGACAATGAAAAGCCGTAGGTTTTTGGAAGGGTTTTTAGTAAGAAAGTGACTTGATTTTTAAAACCTTACTTTGGCTGTTCCATGTAGAGTAAATTTCAGGGGACAAGAGGAGGGGCAAGGAGGTCTGACAGGAAGATATTGCAGGGTAACAAGTGAGAAATGACAGTGTCTTGGCCCAGGAGGGTTGCAGGACAAAGCTACCTGGACGTGAGTGTAGCAGTTTCTCAGTCTCAGCACTATTGACACCTGGGGCTGGATAATTCTTTCTTGTTGGTGGCTGTCCTTGTGCATTGTGGGATACTCAGCAGCATTCTTGGCTTCTACCTACTAGAGGCCAGTAACACTCCCCCTCCAGGTGTGACACCCAAAAGTATTTTCAGCATTGCCTGGGGAAAGGGGACAAATCATTCCTGATATCATCCCTTGGTACTGAAGATTCATTATTCAGCAATTATCCATCCATGCTAACAAATACCTACATGCTGAGACTGTAGTAGATGCCAGGTTAGGGCTATAAACAAAACGGACCAAGTCCCCGTCATCATGGAGTTTGCAGTTCTAGTAGAGACAGAAAGGGGTGAGGGGGGGACCAAAGGCCTCAGGGATGCCATGGTGTCTGAGCTCTAACCATCCCTTCTCCTGGCTCTGCAGCACAGAAACCTGACAAAGAGGAAGTCTTCCTGAAGGGTGGGGCCAGGGAGAAGACAGAGACACAATCCTCTCTAGCAGGTAGGGGATAAGAAGGAGGTGGGGTGAGAGGAGGGAAGGCTGAAACACATGTTAATCATTTATCATACAGGCATGAATGGATTTTTGAATACCAGAAATATATAATAACAGTTCAAAATGTCACATATCTATTTCTCTGGTACTGGCAACGATAACATTAACACACCCACCCTGTGTCAGCCACTGTCACCAACATTCTAGATGGCCTGTTGGGTAGGTACTATTTGATATTTTTCCTCCAGCTGATAAGGTCCAGAGAGGTTAAGTAACTTGCTTAAGGTCACACAGCATGTAGGGAGCTAGGTCAATCTTCCCACTCCCAAACCCATGGTATTTTCGTTAAACTCAGCCACTAAGAAACATTCTTTACTGCAGCTTCATCAGGGTGGGAGGCAGAGGTTGGTGAGATGGTGGCGGTGGGGGGAGGGATGATATTATCGTTCTTTTCTAATTATCTTGGAGCAGAGTCAGAGGGAATCAGAACAGGAACCAGAGGAGCTGACCTTGAAGGCTACATCTCCTGAAGAGCTCCGGGCCAATGGGCCATTGTTGTCTGTGGCATATATTTCTAGTGCAATTATCTCATCCTCCTCTTACAACTCTCTCAGAAGTTCCTCCCGTAATCATTAAAACTGGCTCTGGGCTGTGGCTTTGAAAGTGGCCGGAAACGCCCAGGGCTGGATCATGTCCTCGTTAAGCAGGGACTGCCTTCCAGGGACTTCAACTGGATTTCTGCCCTGTTACAAATCGTGGGAGATGCGGCTGGTCTGTGCCAATTACAGGTGGGCGACTCTTAAAAGAGGTTGTTCTCTTTTTGCTTTCAGAGATTTTAAGATTTCCGGCTCCATTTAAACTCAAAGATGATTCTGTGTCTCCTATGGTCTGTTGCAGGCCTGAGGGTCACAGAGAGGGAGCAGAGAGAGAAGCAAGGAGAAAGTAGGCATTCAGGTGGGGAGGCAGCGTCATCCAGTGGTTCACCCACCTGGGAGTCTGGTGGTCTCAGATTTGCGGGCCTGTTCTGCCACAATTTTGCACAAGGCACTAGAATTCTTTGTGCCTCCATTTCCTTTTCTGAGACAAATAGGTTACCACAAAGGATTAAGTGAGATTGTGTATGTCAAACATGCAGCACAGTGCCTCACACTTAGTAGCATTCAAAAACGCTGTATTCCTGAGGCTCTGGTTCAGGGATACCTCCTGAGACATGGCCTATTCTTTTCCTGGGTCATAGTCAGTTCTGAGCCTCCTAGAGCAAAGCAAAGACACATGGGGAAGGTTTGCCGAGAGGCCCGTGATCGCTGTGAGAAATGAGGCAAGTCTCCTCTAAGTCTCTGTTTCTTCTTTCATAAAATGTGAGGATAATGTTCATTTGTCCACTCACGCACTCATTCATTCATCATGCATGTGTGCTAGCTTCTGGGATTTAACAATGAGCAGGAGACATGAGGATACTTACCTCTTGGAGCTTACACTCCGAAAGGGTGGCCTTACAATAAACAATTAAACATCCTAGCACTTTGGGAGGCTCAGGCAGGAGGATCGCTTGAGGCCAGGAGTTCAAGACCAGCCTGGGCCATGTGGCGAAACCCCATCTCAAATATAAAAATTAGCTGGGCAGGATGGTGCATGCCTGTAGTCCCAGCTGCTCCGGAGGCTGAGATGGGGGGGGTCACTTGAGCTTAGGAGGTTGAGGCTGCAGTGAGCCAAGATCACATCATTGAACTACAGCCTGGGTGACACAAGACCAAAAAAAAATTAAACAAACAGAGTAGATTTATAGGTTATGATCATCAGTGCTCTGAAAGAAGTAAAACAGGATGATGTGACAAAGAATAACTGGGAGGCATCTGCTTCCAATAGGGTGGTCAGGGAAGGCCTCTTTGCAGATGACATCTGAGAAAGCCCCCATGATGAGGAGCCAGCTATGAGAAGAATGGAGTTAAAGGGAGTATTCCAGGCAGAGGGGAACAGCACGTGCAAGGCCCAAGGTGATGAAGGCTTGATATGTCTGAGGAATCGAAGGTGCTGGGTGTTTCCGGGAGTGGAGAGTGAGGTAGAGGGGCAGTGGCAGGAAATGATCCTAGAGTGTTAAATGTGATGGCATGTGTGAATGGTGCTTCATTGACCACAGGGAATTAGGATGCTCAGTATGGCTGGAAAACCTAATAGGACACAGCTGGGACCATCAGCCCAATTAGAAGATTACTGTAAGCTGAAGGGTCTTGGAAACTGGAGGAAGAAGGAAAAACAAGCAGAGACAGGGAAGAAGGAGGGAGAATGGGTGAACTCCTCCTCCCTGGACATGACTATTCCCTAAGCACTGTGCTAATAGTGTTTCTTCTCTTCATCTTCCCAGCCACGCTATGTGTTACAGATGAGGAACTTAACAGTGGAATGGGTTAGTGATTTGCTCCAGTCATAGACACCATTTGATCCTAGATACTTAGGGTCCCTGAGAGTGGGCTTCCAACTTTTGTAACACACTGCTCCCCCACTTTGAATCCCTGGCTCTTTGTCAAAGGGGGGGTTGGCTTTTCCTGACAGTCGGCTCTGGGCCAGGCACTCTCCTGGGAAAGCTCTGAAGGACACAAACTTAATCCAGGTAAGCCCTGAAGGCTGACAAGGGATGGTGCCCTACTGGTGCCCAGCTGCCCTGTGGGGCTATGTGATGATCACATGATCGGTCCTGATGATTAGAAAGATGAGACCTGAAGAATCCAGGACTCACATCAAAGATGAGAAAGGACGCAGCCTAGTCTACTTCATTGTGTGATATTCCACTAAGACCATGACTTTTCGACAGGGACTCATCTGCTTGTGAAAGCTGATCCCTGAGGCACAGTGTCTTGGTGGCAATCTCAAGTACATCTTGTGTCCTAAGAGGCTCTTAGACTCACAGGGCTTTGAGGAACTAAGGTCCCATGCCTGCATTCTTTTGACATGCCCTCTGAGTAGGTCCCTGAGTCGGCCTGCTCAGTGCCAGTGACATGTCTCACCACCCCTCTAGATGGCTGCACCGTTGGCCCTGAAAAAGTTCTTTATGCTAAACAGAAACCCAGTAACTTGTTGGCCCTAGTTCTACCTCTGAGAACTCAACTGTGTAAATCTGTTGTCTATTCTCTGGCATAAACCTACAAATGTTCCTTGGAACCTTCTCCAGATCAAGTAAGTCCAAGTTTTTCCAAAATGTAAATTTGAATCTTTTTACTATTCTATTCACAGCTGTGAGTAGCAAAAAGAGTGAAGATTCTAGGGTTAGAAGATCAAGGTTCAAAATCTTGTTTAGTGACTTATGCCTGTTCAGGTCACGTGTGTATGTGTGAATTCGTGCACATGCATGCACATTCGCAAACATATATAGGGTGTGGGAAGATAGTGGCAGGGGACCCTGAGCACTTGTGAAGCTGTCAAGGGCCAAGTTCATCTTCAGAGCTTCACATCCAAGATCTATTTCATCCTCAAAACCCCATGAAAGTGGGATAACTGCCCTTCCTTGCATTTTTACATATAAGGAAACTGAAGCTCAGAGAGGTTAAATTACTTGCTCAAATTACACAGCTAGTGACAATAATTGGATTCGAAATGGGGTCTTTCTGATATCAAAGCTCTGAAGTAATAGATAACATTGTTGAGGGTTAGACTTTGCATCTGTAGATGGGAGTAAATAATGGTGCCTTTGTCATAGTTCTTAATGATGCTGGGACATTAAAAGGAAGTAATGCAGGGAAAAGTCTTAGGAAATTCTAAAGCACTCTATAAATTTTACTTCTCTCCTTTTTTCTTTTACTTTTTTCTTTCTTCCTTTTTTTTTTTCTTTTTGAGACGTAGTCTTGCTCTGTTGCCCAGGCTGGAGTGCAATGGCACAATCTTGGCTCACTGAAACTTCCACCTCCTGGGTTCAAGTGATTCTCCTGCCTCAGCCTCCTGAGTAGCTGGGACTACAGGCGTCCACCACCATGCCCAGCTAATTTTTGTATTTTTAGTAGAGACGGGGTTCTGCCATGTTGGTCAGGCTGGTCTCCGACTCCTGACCTCGTGATCCACCCGCCTCAGCCTCCCAACGTGCTGGGATTACAGGCATGAGCAATAACGCCTGGCTTTATTTTATTTTTGATTGTCTTCAATATCTAGGGACTTGAGGAAATGTTTTTGTTTTAGTAAATTTTTGCAAAAAATAGATACCAATTTTGGTTAGCTTAAGAAAAAAGGGAATTTTTTTCTGGGGTCCTGAGGATACATACAGAATCCACCAGAATCAAGTGACCAAACCTCAGTATGGGCAAGGGCCAGAGACAGTCTTTGGACATCAGCAGCAGGAATTCTAAAAGTGTGTTCTAACTTTTAACACAACTCAACTGCAATGAATCATAGTCTGTCTCTGGGGTCAGAATTCCATGTTTTTGTTAAGGAGATCGACAGGTTCAGCAGAGTCATATGGTATCGACATTGCCAGTGGAGACCCAACCCTGAGAACTGGAAGCACGGTTCAGGGCTGGGGCGTTATTGTGAGCCAGGCAGCTTGTAGCTTGTCCAAGAGAGGTCAACAAAGTGCATGGTCCCACAGCCTTCAAAGGCATTCCTCATGGGGGTATTTGACTCATGGCAACCATAATTATTTTTTGTTTACTTCCTTTACTAGAATATAAGCCCCCCTAGGGCAGGAAGTCTGTCTGTCTGTTCATTATTATAGTATCAGCTTCTAGTATAGTGCCTAGTATGTGACAGTAACTCCATAAATAAGTGCGGAAAAAGTTCTGGTTCTGACACAAATGAAATTATTCTGTCTCCCTCTCTCCCCTCTCCTCATCCTTTTTCTCCTCTTCCCCTTCAATGATTCATTCAACAAATATTTATTGAATGCCTACGACATGTCAGTAGCAACTGTTCCAAGTATTGAGCTACAACAGGTTTTGCTTTTGTTCACATTCTTCTCTCCCCCACTCCATCTCTTGTCTCTTTTTCTGTCTGTGTGTTTCTGTCTTCCTCTTCCATTGCAGAGAGGCCTCCTGCATCAGGAAAGACGCCTATTTGTGGTCACTAATAACAAATCCTTCCATCTTCATTACTTAAAAAACAGTAAGAACTTTACCCTGCTAGTTAAACATTTTTGGGGGGGGAGGGGGAGTGTTGAGGGAGGGGGAGAAGTTGTTAATTAGGCCACCTTAGGACTAATTGCTGGGCCCGAAGAAAGAGACCTTGGCCTGGATTCCACAGCAGAGGGCAGGAAACACGGCTGGTCCTGTAGCTAGCAGCTCTGCTGGAATGATATGGCTAGAGTGGAGTTGCAGCTCTTTTAAGGGAGCTGAATGAACAAAACAACAGATGTCCACTCCAGGAGCATATGAATGCAGGGCCTCTCTCATGCCTGATGCCAGAGTATACTCATCTCCACTCTTTCTCAGCTCGTGGGTTTCTTAGTATACTCAAGACTCTATCAAGAATTGCTCATGACAAGCATTGGCAGCTGTGAGCAGAACATTTATTTTATTTCTTTTCCTAGGACTTGGATAAATAAGAGAATTCAGCAAATATGGAACACCTTATATGTCCACGCAACATGTAAAAAGGCAAGGATAGAAATAAAGAGAGAAAAAAATTCTGACATGGAGATAGCCAGAATATGAAATATGTAATGTATTTTAAAAAGACATCTGTTACAACTAACATCTAACACAGACCTTAGGAAAAGTAATTGTTTCGGAAGATGTGGAAGGAAGCAGGTGATACTGAGTACCCATTATATGCTGAGGTTTTTGTTCTTGTTATTCATTCATTCAATCAATCTTCATTCGATTAAATTGAAATTCAATCAATCAATCAATCAATTACCTTATATGTGCCAGGCATTGTTTTAGTTGCTGAGATATAGTAGTGGACTCAACAGAAATAAAAGTCCACACCTTCTCAAAGACTACATTCTGGTGGGGAAAAAAAACAGACCATGAATGACCCTAAATGAAATAAATAAGTATGTAGTCATGTAAAGGTGATATGCAAATAGAGAAAAGCAGGAGAGGGAGACAGGATGTGCTGGGGAGAAAGATTACAGTTTTTTGAGCAAAGAATTGAGGAAGGTGATGGGTGAGTCTTAAAGATGTCAAGGGGAAGAGCTCCTAGGCAGAAGGAAGAGCAGGCATCTTCCCCTCCCATCCCCCACCATATTGGAGCCTGCCTGCAACATTTGAGAGGCAGCAAGGAAGCCAATATGACTGGAGGGGACTCAACGAGGGACTGAAGAGAGTGGGAGCGGAAGACGAGGTCAGTTATGTAAAGGCACAGGGTGGAGGCGATGGGAAGATCACATGTGGGCCTTACATGACGCAGGAAGGACTTTGGCCTTTCTTTGGAGGCTTCTGGGCAGAGAAATGGCATGAATTGATTCACATAAGGTATGCCAGTCACTACTTTCAAGGGATCTGAGAGTCTGGAATTATTGGCACCAGCTGGTGATGTGGAATTAGGATCAGTGAGGGCATATCACTTCCATAGCACTACACCACTATTCAGTTTTAGAGCTGGGTTTCAAATGCAGCTCCTTCTGATGGCAATGCTCTTTCCGTTACACCACACTGCTTCCCCCAGTCCTTGTTCCTTTATTCTGTCATACTAAATACTAAAAGACCTACCTCGTCTGTCTTCATTTTAAATTTTCTATATTTATTTTTAATATCAAAATGCACAATTATTTAAAAAACACCTAAATAATAATTTTGAATTGTGAATTTCAGAGAATTGTACTTACATTTTTCATACTCTATAATTATAATAAAATTTACTTTATAGCCTTCGTTATGCCCACACTATCATTTAAAACTTTATTGCTTCTAAGGTTCTGATCACTTTTTTGTGTAACAGTTAAGAGTTCTCCTCCTTGATTTTCCTGGCAAAATTGACAGTTTCCCCTCTGAGCTGTCTCAGCACCGTAAATAATTTCTTTTAGGACCCTAGCAAGACCCTAGCAGGAAACCAGAGTTTCTCTAAACTCCACCTCTTTAGGGGCAAGGATCCCATCAATAGTAAATACTCTTGGGGTGCCTGTCCAGCCTAAGACCTAATCATTCCTCTCCCTTAGAGGGCTGCTCCGCTCCACAGCCACCTTTGAATCATGCATCCCCATCCTAAGGGCCACTGTTGCTTGGACCAGGGATGGGTGCCTGATCTGAGCTGGGCCATTCAGATGATCTTCTGGAACTGAGAGGTGGACCTAGAGGTTCTGGCTCTGTCTAGACTGGACTCTCGACAGAGGGAGGTGTAAACTCCGAAGTGTTTGTATGGCCATCTTCTGCTCACCATGTAGACTGACTGGGAAGTGTGGAAAGCTGGTTTGTGTACAGAGAAGCAAGATGTGGAGAAAGGCAGAGACTAGGGACAAGAGAAAGCCCTGAGATGCTGACAGAGCTCTATTTCCTTTGTTTAGCCTTTTAAAGGGCTGGCTGCACTCACCTTTAAGATTCACAAAATATACTATATTCTTATGATAAATTCTATTAATTAATTTATTTTTGCTTATGCTAGCTTGAGTCAGTTTTTGTTACTTACAACCAAAGACTACTAAATAATCCAATGTCTGGTTCATTTGCATAACCCCAGACCTAATTCTATAACACAGTGTCTCACTTAAAGACAAATCTTGGGTTGGCATTTTCTAGACCTGAGTTTACATGCCAGCTCCACAGATTATCTTGGCATATTGCTTCACCACTTTGAGCCTCCATTTTTCCTTCTGTAAAATAGGGATAATAAAGGTGTTGTTGTAGGATTAAAGGGTTGAGCAGGTATTCATTGTTGCTCAGTATTTGACAGTTGCTATTATTAATGCAAGTTATGGAATGTATGAAAGGAGAGAAAATTGTTCTTGACCACTTTGCTTCTGAGTAGACATTGATGGAAGATGAGTGGTCACAGCTTGAGCTTTGGAGTCTGACTTCAGGAGTTTGGTTCTCAGATTCACCATTTACCAGCTGTATGAGCCTGGGCAAATTATTTGAATTGTAAAAAAACACTTCGTTTCACTATCTAAAAATCCCAGTCTTTGGCACTGCAAGCACATAGACTTTGGCCCAATCTGACCCTCTGATAGCCAATTTGGCCAAGAGGTGGGCGGCTTGGATCCCAGCCCTGCTTCTGTCACTGGTCGTATAACCTTGAGCAAGTCCTCATATCTCAATGGACCTGAGTTAGGGAAGTGCTCATCTGCAAAGCAAGCCTAATCTGTGTTCTGCCTGTTTCACAGGATCATCAGGGAAAGGCCACAGAGGATCAAAAAGAAACAACACATTATTTTGTACACTTCAAAGCACTCTACAAATGTAAATTAAGTGCTCTGAATTATTCACATGCATGCCTGTCTCCCATGCTGATTTTACTTACCTGTAAAATGGGACTGTGAAATGCCAACACTGCATGGTTGTAATGAGGCTGAGGTGAGATAATATATGAAAGTGCAGTTCCAACTTCTGGCACTTCCTAGTAGCCCAATGCATGGTGGTCTTCCTTTCTCCTTTAGATTTTACTAAGCAGTTCACTGCCTGTTTTATTATTTTAAAATTTGTTCCTCCATCTGGTCTTGGACTTACGGCAGTGTGACCTTATCCCCATTTCGTAGATGAGTAACTTGAGGCTCCAAGACATTAAGGAACTCAGCAAAGTGATAGAGCAGTGGCAGAGATAGAACTGGGAACCTATTCTCCATTCACCCCTGCACAGCATGTAAAGAACTGCAATGTGGTGCCAGCCTGCCTGTGCCTCCTATCCCAGCTCCCCACTTACTAGCCTGGGAACTTGGGCAAGTTACTCAACTGCTCCAGGCTATTGTTTCCTCATCTGCAAACTGGGCAGTGTAATTACTCCTGCAAAATTGCAGCTATCACACAGCTACAATTTGTGTGGTTGGAAGGATTAAACAAGGCAATGCTATACTGCTTAGCAGGTGCCTAAAATGTGGTAATTGCTCTAAGTGTAGGTTATTATACTCTATGATCTGCTGGGGATGCAACACAGTGGGTAAAGATATGAAAACATAGGGCCCTGGGATTAAGTCCAGACTTGACCTCTTACAACTGTGTGGCTTGGATGGGCATGGAGCCTCCCTTCCGTCTGGATCATGGAGCACTGTATGTCAGCAGAGAAACTTGAGTCTGTTTAGGCTCATTGAATGCTTTTATGCGGGGAAGCAGGGAACAGAGTTGCCCTGGTGAGAGATCATTCTGGCAGCTGTGAAGACAGATCAGAATCCATGTGCCCAGTGCAGGAGATCTGTTAGAAAGTGTTATGAGTGAGAGATACAGTGACCTGAAAGAAAGCCAAGGGTGTGGGATGAAGAGAGAGAATGGCTTCTATAACTACTAACTACTGGTTGAGGGTCTGCTATGGACTTCGAACCCACCATTCCAAGTGCTTTGCAAATAGCAACCCATTTAATTATTTTAACAATGCAATGGGGTAGGTAGTATTCTCCCTATGTTACAGATTCAAAGATGAGGCCTGGAGAAACTAAGAAATGTTAAGGAGATCAAATCCACACGACCTGGTGAATACTTTTATGTGGGGCAGTGGGGAGTAGAGAAGGGGTAGCTAACCAGCTTTCTGGCTGGGATGACTGGCTGGAAACTCAAGACACCCAGGAGAAGGAGCAGGTTGAGGAAGGAGGCAGGAATGCTATGAGTCAAGCTGTGTCTATGTTGAAGACACCAGGGGCTTCTTTGAGAGGATCCCTGCATTGGATAGGTATGTGGAGCTCAAGGGTATGCCAGATGTGGAGGTTTGGCCTTCAGCCTGATTTTAGGAGTCATGAAGTGGAGGGAGAGATGGAACCCTCTCAGGGAGATCTGAGGATTGGTGAGAGAGGTAAGGTCTGAGCCCTAGAGTATATGACCTTCACAGATGTTTCTGTCTCCTGGGTCCAAAGCCTATTCTGGTCCGAGGGCCTGGACTGAAGTGCAGGCTGCATGCCTCTCAGGAGCTCTCACTCCCACTTGTGGGAAAATTAATGTTTCTGCCTGAAATGTCAAAACAACCAATCCCAATACATTTTAGGGTCAGAAATGTGCCTGGGCCGGGATGGGCTGAACGCAGCATCTTCTATGAATCTTCTCAGCTCTTGGACTTTGAGGGGCACGGGGGTTGTGGGAGTGTTCCCGCCTTCCTCCTAGCCCCTCTCTCCCTCTCTCTCTCCCTTTACCTGGTTCTCTTTTGCTCTCTGTTTCTTTATGTCCCTGCGCTTTGCTGCTTTGTTTCTGCCTGTTTCTGTCCTTCTGTCATTCTGTCCCTCCCTCTTGCCCTGTCTGACTCCTTTTTGTCTCTTTGCTTCCCTCTTCCTCTCTGTCCCTGTGAGTCTCTCTCTGCTTCTCTGTGTCTCTGCATGCTGGTTTCCCTCCCTGCATATCTCCGTGTCTCTCCCTTTGTCTCACTCCATCTCTTGTCTTTGTGCGTATGCACTGCCCCCCCCGCACCCACACCTCTATGTTTTCTTTCTCTCCTTTCCCCTCCTCCCTCCTGTCTCCTGCTTCTGGGAAGAGGGCAGAGATCACTGGCAGGATTGGATGTCATTAAATGGAAAAAAGGAGAAAGGACTCCTTTTCTCCTGCTTGCCCCTAGGGAATGCCTAACAACGAGAGACACTTTGGTGGGTAATCGATAGGAACAAGATGCAACTAGACATCTTTGTTGAGCAGTGCAGCCGGCAGTTCCCTCTGACCAGAGCCCCTGGGAATGGCTGGCCTCTTGACCATCCTCAAACAGAGTGTATCACAGTGCAGTGGACTTGAAGTGTGAGCCTAGCACATCCTGACCTGAGGGCACCTCATTTCCATCCCCTCCTCCCCCTCCTTCCTCTGCCCTCCTCCCACTTGGTAATACTTCACGAATATCACGAATAGAAAGAGACGTGGTAACAGACAGGACATAGATTGTAGCCAGCATAAGTTGTGGGGCTGGCTAACAATCAGGGTTTCCGTAGCGGGAGCACTACTGTTAATCTTTCTAAAGCCCAATTTTCTTGTGTGTAAACCAGGGAGACTAACAACTATAATCCATTCTAGGCAAGACAGCTGGTTTTCTTTTTGAATAACAAATTTGATCAGCACCTCCCCCACTTAGACCCCCACAGCATGGATCACATCTGTCTTTTTCAATGCTGAATTCCAGCACCAAGCTCACAGGAGATGCTTAGTAAGTGTGTGTGGCAACAAACACAGGAGGTACTTCATATGTGTTTGTCAAATGAATAGACCTACCTGCTTCTAGATCTGTACTGCCTGGCTGTCTCCTTTCTGCCTCTGACTTTCCAAGACAAGAGCTCCAGGCTGGACTCTAGATCTTTGCCCTTGCTTGCCAGCTTGTCTTCCCTTCTCTGCCCTTTTCCTTCCTGCATGCGGCCCTCTGAGGTTATGAGGATGAAAGGAAAAGGAAGTGAGTTACACAGGCAGGAATTCCGAACACTGGCCTCTTGGATATAGCCAAACCAGCAGAAGAGTGCACATACGGTATCATGGAAAGTTAAAGAAGAAAGAAAACTTAGAGATCATCAAGTCTGCTCATTCTTCTTCCATTTTTCAGATAAGCAAACCGTGCCCAGAGAAAGGGAGTGACTTGCACAAAGTACTATAACATGCCTCTGTGGCAGAGAGAGGGGACAGAAGAAGCTAGAGTTCTGCAATCTCTCAAAGTGCTTCAAACATTACCCTTTGTCTTTAATTCTACACACCCTTATGCACTGGTAAGGGCAAGCCCCACTGAACCCCATTCTCCATTTTAGTCTTAGGAATGGCATTCACAAAACCTTCCCCATTCTTCTAAATGCAATCCAACCATAAGATCCAATGCCAACAGAGGCAAATAAGGCCTCTCATTTAGAAGAACCAGCCACAAGAAACTGCTTTTTGACAGGCTTGTGTCCACATATTCTGAATCAGCTAGACTGTCCAAAGCCTTCCATGACTCCTCCATTTTGACTAAGATTTGCCTTTTTTTTTGCTTCGTCTATACCTTGTATATATCTTTTCTTTGGGCATCCCACATTGCCTTTTTAAAATCAGCTTTATAATATACAATTTATGTACAATAACATTTACCAATTTTATATACAACTCAATGAGTTTTGACAAATATGTACAGCAATGTGACCACCACCACAGGACACTTTCATTGGCCCCCAAAGTATAATAACATCCATACTTTCTTGAAGTCAATTTCCTACCATGGCCAGCCCTGGGCAATCATTGATCCAATTTTAGCTGTGATAGTTTTGCCTTTTCCAGAAGTTCATATAATTAGAATCATTTTGTATCTGGTTGCTTTCACTTAGCATAATATTTTTGTGACTCATCAATGTTGTTACAAGTATCAGCAATTCCTTTTTATTGCATTGCAATGCTTATCCAGTTGTTCCAGCACTATTTAATTAAAAGACCATTCCTTCCCAGTGTGTGGATGCACTGCAATTTATTTAACCATTCACCAGGTGATGGGATTTAGATTGTTTTTACTTTTTGGCTGTTGAGAATAAGGCTGCCATGAGCACTCATGTACAGATTTTGCTTTATTTTGATATGCTTTCATTTTACTCTGAGTAAATATTCAGGACTAGGATTTCTATGTTATTTGGTAAATGTGTCTTTAACTTTATCACAAACTGACAAACACTTTCCAAAGTTCTGTAGCATTCTCCATTAGCACTGGCAATGCATGGAAATTTCACGTTCCACATCTCTGCCAACACTTGGTATTATCAATCTTTTTATTTTTAACAATGCTATGGTGCAATCGTATCTCATTGAGGTTTTAATTTGCATTTTTCTATGACTAATGATATTGATCATCTTTTCTTTGGTAAAGTATATTCAAATTTTTTGTCCATTTTTATCAGGTTGTTTGCATTATTACTGAGTTACAAGTAATATTTTCAGTTTTATTAATTTTCATTTTTGATTGACAATAATTATATATATTTATGGGGCATGACACGATGTTTTGAAATACATTCACATAATGGAATTATTAAATCCAGCTGATTGAGAAATCCCTCGGCTCACATACTTTTTTGTGTGGTGAAAACATTTAAAATCTCCTGTAGCAATTTTGAAATATATAATGCATGATTATTTATTATAGTCACCACTCTGTGTGATAGATCACTAAAGCTTATTTCTTCTGTGTAACTGAAATTTTGTACCCTTTGATTAACATGTCCCCTTTCCCCGTTTACCCTCTGGCCCCAGCCTCTGGTATTTACCAACTATTCTTTACTTCTGTGAGTTTACTTTTTTAGATTTCACATATGAGTGTGATTATGCATATTCTCATATTTTCAACATAAGTCCTTTATGATGAATGTATTTTCTCCTAGTCTAAGGCACTTGCAAGTCCAGTACTATTTATTTCATCATGGCCAGACCTGAGTTTTGTTAATTATCTCTCTGAGCCTCAGTTTTTTTTAATATGTAAAATGGTGCTATAAATGTAGACTTCTTAGAGTTTGTGAGGATTAAAAGGAATAGTGCATGTAAAACTCTTAGTCTAAAGCCTATAATTTAAATAAGAGCTTCAAAATCATCACCTAACTATTATTATTTGATTTGTATTCATTCTCTCTCTGCTCAATCAATAATAGTACCCTCTGGGCATGATCTCATATTATCTGCAACTGGTAGCTGGAAATAACTGGAGCTGAGGAAAGCAGTCTGGACTAGAACTAGAAATCTGGTTGCAAGGCCAAGGCAAGTGGATCACTTACATGCTCCAGAGTTTGAGACCAGCCTGGGCAACATGGTGAAAATCTGTCTCTACAAAAAAAAAAAAAAAAAAAAATTGGAAATAAATAGCATGTAGCTATCATTTGAAGTCCGGAGCCTGAGTGAACTCAGAGTGAGAGTGTGTACAGTGACGTGAGATGGCCACAGCTGGAACTTCGAGCAATCCCAACATTTGAGGGATAAGCAAAAGAAGAAAGGATCACTGAAGATAATGAGATTGCGTAGCCTGAGAGGTGGAGGAAAGCCAGGAGAGAACAGAGTCACTGAAGCCAAAGAAAGAGTAAGATCTACGATGAAAGGGAACACTAACAAAGTCAAATGATATAGAGAAGGTGAGCCCTGAAGAAAAGACCTGTGCAATAGCCAAGAGCCAGTGCTTTCAGTGGAGAGGTGGACAGGAAGTCCAACGATGGGCTTAAGAAGCAAGCAGGTGGTGAGGTTTGGGAATCATCAAGCATATAGCTCATGTTTCTCCCAAATTTTGGTTGAAATGATGAGAGGAGAAAGGAGATGGTAACTTTCTTTAGAGGGTAGCGGTTGTGGAGGGCAGTCTTGTATAGCATGGGAGAGACTAAAACATGTTCCTGGACAGTTAGAATAGAACCAATGGACAGTGAATGGTTGAAAGGACAGAAAAGAAAGTGGATAATAGTGAGGGTGAGACCCCTGAGATGGCAGAAAGGAATGATGTCTAGAGTGTAGAATCAGCTTGGGGCAGGGGAGTGTGGTGGCTTTATACTATGTCAACCGGCTGAGATGGAACAATATTTCACTTTATAGTTGAGGGTTAGGATTGCCCAAAAGAGAAATTTGCATTTTATCTGGAAGAGTGACACAGCCGTCACTTTTCTTTTTTTTTTTTTTTTTTTTTTGAGATGGAGTGTCACTCTGTCGCCCAGGCTGGAGTTCAGTGGCATGATCTCAGCTCACTCAGCACATCTCACCTGCCTCCCGGGTTCAAGCAATTCTCCTGCCTCAGCCTCCCAGGTGGCTGAGATTAAGGTGCCTGTCACTGCACCTGGCTAATTTCTTTCTTTCTTTCTTTCTTTTTCTTTCTTTCTTTCTCTCTTTCTCTTTCTCTTTCTTTCTTTCTTTTTTTTTTGTAGTTTTAGTAGAGATAGATAGTATTTAACCATCTTGGCCAGGCTGGTCTTGAACTCCTGACCCAATGATCCACCCACCTCAGCCTCCCAAAGTGCTGGGATTACCGGTGTGAGCCACCACACCCGACGAGTCATTACTGTGTGAAGGCCACTGTGGTTAATCATGGTGAGAGGTACACGCAGAGGTGCTGGCTGACTTTAGCTTGTCTTTGGTCTTTTGTAGTAAAAGTGAGATGGCAGAAAATTCAAGCTTATCTTTCTCGCCCTCAACTCTGTGCTCAGCTCTTCTTTCCTGCCTGCCTTGCTAACTAATGTCAATCCCAGAACCATAATCTGATGTAGCAACAACTCTGGCAAAGACTTTTCCATCAGGTTTCTTTTGCAGACCCCCTCCAGCAGATGCGTGCACCTGGCTGGCATATTCCTTCATGAACGCCTACATGCCCACTCATTCCAGTATTTCAAGAGGGCTGCTTACTGACTTATTTGATTTCCCATCTCCCTGTTTGGGTGCTTACTTATCCACTTTCTACCACGGCTATAAAATGTGTTAATCCTACAACAAATTCGTATTTTAGAATATTCATAGAGTTTCAGCTTTCCTGATTAAGTCCTAACCAATATGGGATTGGGGGGACATTCTTACACACATTGCAAGAAGACACTAAGAGTGGGTGCAGAAAACAGAAAGCGGGGGAATGTCAAAGGAATTTGGGTCCCATGGTCCTGATGTCATATGAAGACACAGGAACCAGGTCAAATAAGAAAGAGATTAGGATTAGGGTAGAGTTTGAGGCTTGAAAAGCTTGGAAAAGCTCTAGAAAATGGCATAGTAAGTGGAATAAAGAGTTGAGAGACTCTTTTATTGAAAAGACCAGGGGTTGGAATGAATACTGGAGGAATGTAAAAGGAAGGAGGCCTGAATTCAAGTCTTGGCTCTACCCCTTCTTCACTCCATGGCCTTGGATAAGTCACATACTTTCCTCTCTGTGGTTGCTTTTGCCTGTTTGTTCTCCCCTCCTCCTCTACTCTGCCCTGTATTTTAGGAAACTACATTCCCAAGCTCTCATGCCAGCTGGCTTTTAAATAGGCCTGCTCAGTGCATGGTACTAGTGGAAGCCTGGAGGAGGAAGAAAGGACACAACCTGGCTATTGCAGCCTCACTGCTCTGCTCCCCAGCTTTGACTCTGATTAGCCCTTTCCTCCAGAGCCCTGCTGCTGGCTAGACAGCCGCTCTCTCCACGACTCTTGCCCCAGCCAGCAGGCCTGGAAATGGTAGCAATTTCCTGCTGTACTACTCTGGGTTGCCACTTCTGCTTTTCCATTACCTGTGTAATGAGGCCCCTGAATAGTTTTCCTCTGCTTGAAATACTCGAGTGGATTTTGTTTTCCTGGCTGACATATTCATCTATATGATGGGACCGCTATTGCCTACCTCCCAGAATAATTTTGAGATGATGAATGCATTATTATGGCATATGGGGAGAAGGAAGCGGGGGTAAGAGCTGCTCTATTAATTTAGGCACACTCCCCTGGGAGAACTACCACTGAGTGACTCCCACTGCATAGCAGAAACTTTCCATTTGTTATGCTTTAGACTCACTACCTGTGTGACCTGGAGTGACTTACTTCACCTCTGTGTGCCTTAGTTTTCTCATCTATAAAGTAGGAACAACAGAAAGCCTACCTCATCTGATTATTGGGAGGATGGGCAGAGATATGGTGCATAAAAGGCCTAGAACAGGGCCTGGCATATATGAAGTACTCAGTGTTACCTATAATTATTACAGATTTGAGCATTTATTATTGCTTTTTCATTTTTGTGCCACAGAAAGCTAGAGGACACTAAGGAGCAGTGAGGTTATATGACTCAATCATCCGAGAGACAGTAAGTTATAAAGACTTGGTCCCAGGTCCCTCTGACTCTACAATTGCGTTCTTCCCAGTGCTCCCTTCTTGCCAATGTCAGTTACACTGAATTGTGCAGGCATAGGTTCACAGCAGCCATGACTGCTGCACTGAACAGGTCTGCACTTCTTTGCTTCACCTTCCCCTCCCTTCTAAAGCCTCTATAATTAAACCTGAGTGAAACCAATGCAGGGCCCTAAGAACAGGATGGACTTGATCCTGGTAACAAATCCCCTGGGAGGCCTTGGCTAGCAAAGGGGCAGCTAGAGGTTCACAGAGGAGGGCAGCTGATGGCTGAGGGTAGAGGTGGGTTTGGGTATGTGTGTGTGTTCTTCCATCTGGCAGATTCCCTCCACATCTGCCCCAGTAGGATCTGGGTATATCCTGGAAGCTTTTTATTACCAATAGATAGCTCTCAGTTCAGCTCTCCCTTCCCCCAGCCTCTCCTCAGCCTAAAAATATATCGAGCTGTGTTAGAGGCAAAGTATATTTTCAGCCCAGCCAGGGCCCTCAGGGAAATGGCTACCATGGAGAGCAGCCAGGGAGCTACACAGGACTTTGAACCCCCTTCTCATGCCTGCCCCCATCCTCCCAAGTGCTGCTGCCCAGAAGGCAGCTACCACCTCGCGAGCTTAGTGATCAGGTCTGCTTCAAGGCTGGTTTTGACCTAAACAACCTCTTCCTTGGCTTTTTGCAGATCAGTGATTCTGTATCTTTGGAATTCAATTTATACCTGTAACCAACTTCTCTCTCCCATGCCCTCTCCTGCCTCCCCTGCCAGCACTGAGCTTACTATTCTAGCAGGTGGAGTGGAGAATACAAATAGCAACAATAATGAGTCTGTGCAGGTCGAATGTACTTGTATCTGTTATCTCATTTGAACCTCTTGACAACCTCTGTGAGGGAAGTGGACCCATGAGGAGGAAATTAAGCCTCAGAGTGATGAAGTAATCTACCCTAGGTCATGTAAGTGTAAGTAGAAAGTGACACAGCTGGGATTCAAACCAAGAACTCTTAATCCTATGCCATGCTGCCTCCAAAGTGGTTGATACTAATTTGAATGCTAAAGTCCTGGCCTGTTGGTGTTATAAACAGTTCTTTTTTGAGATACGTTCTCACTCTGCTGCCCAGGCTAGAGTGCAGTGGTGTGATCACAGCTTACTGCAGCTTGATCTCCTGGGTTCAAGCGATCCTCCTGACTCCTGTCCTGAGTACTTGGGGCTATAGGCATACACCACCATGCCCTGAAAATTAAAAACACATTTTTAGAAATAGAGTCTTTCTATGTTGCCCTGGCTGGTCTCAAACAACTAGGCTTGGGCAATCCTCCCCACTTGGCCTCTTGAAGTACTGGGATTAGAGGCGTGAGCCACTCGGGGACAGTTCTTACTGTTCTCTAGTACTCTAACAGAATAGGGTTTGGCCAAACAACTAGAAAGCATCTGTTTTTATGAAGGATTGATGACCCTCCAGGTCAGAACCTTGGACAGCTATTAGGCTCTCATCTGCTCCCACTGGAAGCACTATCAACGTTTGCTGAGTGCTTAATATGCACCATGTCCTTTTCATCCAGAACTCCTTGCAGCATGGATATTGCTATCATCATTTTGCAGTTCAGATCCTGTTTAAGATTACACAGCTAGTAAAGAGTAGTTATAGAATCTACACTTGGGCTTCTCCAGGTCTATAGTTTACTTCAAAAGTACCTGTCTCTTCCTATTGTGCTATACTATATCACATTCTTTAATGACTCTGAGGGTAAAAAATTGCAGTTAAGAGCTTGAGAATGCACTGTAACATTTCTCTTGTTGCCATGATTAGCACCTATTGTCAACTAGGATTGTATTTGGTTTATGATGATAGAATCCTGACCACAGTGGCTTAACTAAATGGAAGCTTTTTGCTTTGTTTTGTTTAGTGAACAAAAAGAAGATCTTGAGCTAGTGCAACTGCTCAAGCAAATAGTCAATGCTCCAGGCCCCTTCTAGCTTCCTGCTCTGACATTCTAAGCATATGGCTTTTGTCTTCATGGTTGTAGGCTGGCTGTCTTATTTCTAAGCATCGAGGCAGGAAGAAGGGTAAAGGATAGGAGCTACATGACCATAGAGTCTGTCTCTTTCTATCAGAGAAACAGTAGCTTTTCTGGAATCTTTACTCAATAGCATTTTACTTACATCTATTGGGTAAAAATGGTCACATAACTATCCCTGGCTATAAAGGAATCTGGGATGTTAGTATTTCTAGGTAGGTACATGGTCTCCTAAAACAGAGAGTTCTGTTAGTATAATAAAGAGAGTGGTGTTGGAGCTCAGAAAATGATATCCCAGAATATAGTGAACTAGAGAAGTACCCTAAGGACTCCCTGATCTTCCTTTCCCCTCCCTGTCTTTCTGATCCTCTTACCTTCCTGAAGCACCAGGAGAGACTCTCCCTGGAATTTTCTTATCTGACTGAGAAAGCTTCTTTTTAAAAGAAATGAAATTGTCTTAAGACCACCTTCCTAGAAATCTCATTAAATAACCAGGAAAGATTAACCACCAGAGAAGAGAAAACACTGGGAGTCTTCACCATGTCCAGACAGACTTTTCATCTATTTTTTCTTAGGGCAGCTCTGAAAGATTATCTGGGGGAACTTTATCTACATAATAAGACACCTTTGTTCACAGTAAAGTTTTGCCCTTCACTTTCTCACCACCTTCCCAGGAGCTCAGAGGAACTTTGTCTTAGGCCATTGTTCTTTGGGCTCATTTATTTTCTCTAAAAATCACTCACTCCTATGCCCCTCATTCCCCTTCCCCTATGAAAAAGAGCATATAAGATTCTGTACTCCATTGGGTTATTGGCTAATCATCCTCCTGTGATTTCCTTGTGATATACACATTAAATTCATTTTGTATGCCTTTTTCTCCTATTAATCTGTCTATTGTCAGTTTCTTTTCAGTGAACCTTCAGGGAGTGGAGGGGAAGATTTCCCTTGGCCTCTGCAGTGGATGTAGAGCAGGAGCCAGCAGGGTTTGCCACCAATTTGCACTGGGCTATACAGTAAATGAATTTCATAATCTCTTACTTTGACATGAGTTTTACATTTCCAGAACACTTTTATGTATGTTATTCCTTTTAATCTGCATGACAACCTTCTAAAAGAGGTAGGGTATGAATCACTCAGGAGTTGTCCAGATCTGGCATTGTATTTCTCATTTTACAAAAGAGGAAACTGAGGCTCAAAGAGTTAAGTGACTTGCTGAAAGTCACAGGACTAGAAAGTAGTAAGACCTGAAGTGGAGTTGAGTATCTGGAGACTCACTGTGACTTTGGATAAGTCACTCACCATCTCTGCTTCTTCTTTTACTTGCCAGATAGAAATAACAATTTTACCAACCACATAAGGTTGTCATGAGAACTCTATAACCCCTAGTGCTTGCATATCTTAAGTGCTGATTAAATATGAGAATGAACATTTAATATACTCCAATACATTTTCCTCATCATCTCCAAAGCAAGTTAGAACCTTTTCTCCAACTTACCATTTCTCATTAACCTTTAGTATAGAACTTATCAAACTATTTACACATTTTCCTCATGCACAAGCAATACTTAATTTCCATTAAACTGAGAGGTCCCTGAGGGAATGTTTTGGGGGAACTCATTTCTCAGGGCTCATGTTTTACTAAGAGTCTTCCACTCTATTTCTTAGAAGGAAAGGATATTTGAACAACACCTTTAACCTAACTCTTTGCCCTTCTCTTACTGCACCTAAGGAAGAACTCCTTTCTTTCCTTCTTCTTTTCTTTTTTAATTATATGAAAATGCTCCTTGATGAATAGAGTTAACTTGCTGTAAAACATGCTTTTCAGGTGTGAAGGAAGTATTTTTCCCAAGTAGTTGGCTGAGTATCTATTCCGTAGAATCTTTCCTCAGTCAGACCTTAAGGGCTATCCTTGGTAGGAGGGGCAGGCGGTGGCGTAGGAGGAAGCCTTGCTCTGACATTTGATTCACACAGTGTTCACCGACCAGATCTACAGGCAATAATGTTGGTACCTTGATCTCCATTTGGCTCCCTTGTCAGTTTTCAATTGGTTCAGTACTGAGAAGCAGAAGGATCTGATTATCATCTCAAAGCAACGCTCAACAGCAGAGACAGTAGCTCTCCTTCTCCTTTGCATCCTGGGTCCATTGAGACAATATCTGGTTTTAAAAATGCCTGATTATAATGGATAATGTAAGTGAAAGCACCTTATAAACTGTAAGTTTCTATTGGATAGAATTTATTAGTGTTACTACATGTTTAATAAAATTCTCCTGGGACTGAAAGAAATAGGCTCGATTATGGATAGAACATAATCTCTTCAGGAGGTCTTGGCGGTGTGGTGGGTGTGAGGGATTGGCAGAAGGAAAAGGAAGAAAAAGTGATCTCAACATGTTTAAGCAATGCATAGGAAATGCTTTTGGAAGGTGAATGAAACCTGGTCAGCAGGGGTCTAGTGAGGAAGTATACACACGCAAGAGAAACTCTAGGATAAGACATTAAGCAAATACCATGAAACACAGCTAGGAAAGCACATACAAGGATAGGATTAATTTCTCTTTAGCTTTATTGAGACATAATGGGTATACAAACCTGCACACAATAAATACATATAATTTGCTGAGTTTGGACACACCTATACATCCCTGTTACCATCACCACAATCAGGATAATAAAGCTATACATCACCACTAAAAGTTGTCTTATGTCTTTTTGTTTTTTGTTGTTGTTTGTGTGCTTGTTTTTATAGTAAGAACACTTATGAGATTTACCCTCTGTGATGGTTGATACTGAGGGTCAACTCAATTGGACTGAGGATACTAAGTATTGTTCCTGGGTATGTCTGTAAGGGTTTTGCCAAAGGAGATTAACATTTGAGTCAGCGGACTGAGAGGCAGACCTACCCTCAATCTGGGTGGGCACCATCTAATCAGCTGTCAGCACAGCCAGAATAAAGCAACCAGAAGAAATGGGAGAGAGACTTGGTGAGTCTTCAGGCCTTCATCTTTCTCCCGTGCTAGATGCTTCGTGCTCTCAAACATTGGACTCTAAGTTCTTCAACTTTTGGACTCTTGGACTTAACACCAGTGATTTGCCAGGGGCTCTCAGGCCTTCAGCCGTAGACTGAAGGCTGAATTGTGTGCTTTCCTACATTTGAGGTTTGGGGACTTGGACTGGCTTTCTTGCTCCTTAGCTTGCAGACAGATGGTCAATTGTGGGACTTCGTCTTGTGATTCTGTGAGTCCATACTCCTTAATAAACTCCTTTCATATATACATCTACCCTACTAGTCCTGTCCCTCTAGAGAACCCTGACTAATACACCCTTTTAACAAATTTGTAAGGGTACAATATTGTACAGTAGATTTCTGGAACTAACTTATTTTGAGTAACTATAACTTCATACCCATTGAACATCAACTCCCCATCTCCTCTTAACCAGCATTCTATTGTCTACTTCTATATGACTAGTTAGACATCTCTCATAAGAGAAATTTGCAGTGTTTGTCTTTCTGTGACTCACTTATTTTACTTAGCATGATTTTTTTCCAAGTCCATGCATGTTGCAGCAAATGGTAGGATTTTCTTATTTTTAAAGGCTGAGTTATGTTCCATTGTATGTATATGGCCAACAGGTTGTTCAATACAGGTTGTTGTACAAAGTTGTTCAATATCAATAATCATTAGAGAAAGGCAAATCAAAACCACAATGAGATATCATTTCACATCAGCTTCGATGGCTATTATAAACAACAAGATAAAAAGTATTGGTGAGGTTAGGGAGAAGTTGAAACTCTTGTCCACTGTTGGTTAGAAACTAAAAATAGCACAACTGCTATGGAAAACAGTATGGAAGTTCCTCAAAAATTAAAAATAGAGCTACCATGTGATCCAGCAATCTCACTTCTGGGTGTATATCCAAAAGAATTGATGTCAGGATCCCAAGAGATACCTGCACACCCACATTCATTGCAGCATTATCTACAATAGCCAAGCTATGGAAACAACTCATGTGTCCATTGACAGATGAAAGGAAAGATTAATTTTAACCCAGAGGTAGATATGAGCATGGGGTCAGGAAGGCTTAGAAAAGGCAGAAATGTTTGAGCTGAGGTTAAAACATAAATGGTCATTTTAATCGGTAGTATTTGTTAGTAATAATAGCAACAACTGTATTATTGAGTGTCATATGTCAGATGCTATACTAAAAAATGTATGTATGAAAGCAGATAATGCTTATGGCGACTGTATGTGGTAGCTACTATTTTCATTGCCATTTTTTCATGTGACAAAAATGGTATTGGCAGAGAACATTTATCAAAGGCATGCAAGCCAGAAAGGGGTGTAATTCTTGTATGACTTTTACCCGGCCTAAGATACATTAGAAATCAACTTTGTGTTCACTGTTTTGGGGCCACTAGAAGTCCATTGTGAGTGCTGGGAAGGATTTGGGGACACATAGAACTTTTTCCGGCCATCTATCCTGAGCATATACCCTCTAGAATCAGAAGACCTGAGTCTGAATCTTGACTTTGTCATGCATTTACCATATTTGATCTTTTTAAATAATTTAACCTATCTGTACCCAAGTTTGTTTATCTATATAAAAAGGGCATAGTACTCTGCTCACTAACAGAGCTAATATGGGATTAAATGAGAAGAGGTTCATGAATACTTCTTTGCGTATAGTGAAAATACTGCTGGCTCATTCCTGTTCTTATGCTCTTGTAACTGTGCTACATGCCTATTGTGCTCTAGGTGCCGGATAAGTCCTCATTACACATTAGCACAAAGTCTTACAACAGATGCACCAAAAAGGAGTTATCTCTAACTTCATTTTAT
Organism: Ateles fusciceps; assembly: GCA_036589455.1. Classification (NCBI taxonomy): domain Eukaryota; kingdom Metazoa; phylum Chordata; class Mammalia; order Primates; family Atelidae; genus Ateles; species Ateles fusciceps. Next base: position 15,230,727 of record JAZHEH010002507.1, on the reverse strand, counting down.
AGATAAAGAATTGAGTGCTGGGAGAGGAGTGTGATCATGCAGGTGACATGTGACAGAGCTGGGTAAGACTCAGGTCTGTGTGGTTCTCATCTCTGTCATTTCTACCACACCAGTCCCCTACCAAGATAAGATGGTAAGTCCAACTGATATACAATACACAGATCAAGGTCATTTTGCAGAAGGCAATTTGCCAAACATCCTGTCTTCCAAATGAGCAATAACCAAATGTACATGCCCCTTTTAAAAAGCTTTAAAGTCTGTAGCAGTTTACAATGGATTTTAAAAGCTTTCAAGATTTCCTATTTTTAGTTGACCAATATCTATTTTGTCATCCCAACAGTATTTTGAAGAATATTTCAATATTCCAGTAGTTTCTGTCATTGCTCAGTAAGTGGAACATGGGCTAGATGTCAGTCCCCACCTGCTCCCTCAGCTAGGAGCCCTTTCAGGGATATGGATCATTCAGCCATATGTGATAGCTACTGGGAACATCCAGGTTGGCTTTGAGTAGTTTCACTTTTGCAAATTAGTCCATGTCACAGTGAGGGCTTCTGAGTGTCAGGTGGAGTTTGGACCAACTGTGGCTTAGGCTGTGACTATTTCCCCAGCTGTATAATTGAGTAAACATACTTAGGAATGGGCAGAATCCCAGCCTTGGCTCTCTAATTATGGTAGGAAAAGACCAAGCAGAAGCTCCAGGAACTTCCCTTCCACACCAAGATATTAATCAAAAGCAGTACCTAGACCTGGGAAAATGAAATAGATAGTGCCATCTTGAGAGGTCTGAAAGATGCATTGCCTCCCCCATTTAACTTGCCTGCAACATTGCCTTCTCTTCCTCCATCCACACTCTCTTAGTTGGGTTTCTTAGAAGCACACCTAAAGTCAAAAGTTCAAATGCAAATAGTTATTAAACCTTTCTTTATAATCTATCTGCTGTTTCTTCTTTGATAGTTTTGTTCAGTCTCACTTCTTTGATGGTGCCATTTATCCTTTTTCACTATCGATATGCTGATGACTCCTAAATTTATATTCCCAGGCTTGACCTCTCTTCAGAGCTTCAGACTTGTACCATTCAACTGCCCACTTAGCATCTCCATTCACAGTCTAACTGTTAGCACCCACTTAACATGCCCAGAAAAGAACTATGAGCCTCAATACTCCACCTCTCAATCTACTCTTCTCCATTTCAGTTATCCTCCAGTTTATTTAAAAACCTTGGAAGCATTCTTAATTCCTGTGGTTTGGTCTTCAAAATGTATCCTGAATCTGATCACATCTCACTATTTCTATATCTGCCACTGTACTTAAGGCCACAGTAGTTTTTCCCCTGAACTATTTACAGTAGGTCCTAACTAGTTCTTGACTTTCATTCTTGCTATTCTATCATTTATTCTCCATACAGCAGCCAAATGAGCCTTTAAAAATGTGTATTAACTATCATTATTCCCCTGTTCAAAACTCTCTAAGACCTTTCCATAATAGACTAAAATCTGAACTCTCACCATAGTCTTAAAAGCCTACTTGGCTGACCCTGGACTACTTCTCCTACCTTTTTTTTTTTTTTCAACTTTTATTTTAAGTTAAAAGATACATGTGCAGCATGTGCAGGTTTGTTACATAGGTAAACATGTACCATGGTGGTAGGCTACACAGATCATCCCATCACCTAGTTATTAAGCCAAACATTCATTAGTTATTCTCTCTCCCTACTATTTCCCCCAAGACAAGCCCCAGTGTGTATTGTTCCCCTCCATTTATTCATGTGTTCTCATCATTTAGCTCCCAATTATATTATAAGTGAGAACTTGTGGTGTTTGGTTTTCTGTTCCTGCGTTAGTTTGGTGATGATAATGGCTTCCAGCTCCATCCATGTCCCTGCAAAGGACATGATATCATTCTTTTTATGAATGCATAGTATTCCGTGGTGTATATGTGCCACATTTCCTACATCCAGTCTATCATTGATGGGAATTTGGGTTGATTTCATGTCTTTGCTATTGTGACTAGTACAGCAATGAACATATGTGTCCCACCTTGTTTTCTAGTAAGTTGCTTCTTTAACTCATTCCATGCCCATCATGGTGGTCTTTTTAATGTTTCTCAAATCTGCTGAGCTTATTCTGGCTTCAGAACCTTGTACTTCTCCCCCTTCTGCCTGAGACGTCTTCCTCTTAGACCTTTGAATGACACTCTCCTTCACTCTAATTAGCTGTCTACTCCAATGCCTATCTTCTAAGAAAGGCTGATATCAACCTAAGAAATACTCATCTCTGCTGTCTCGGTTAGGGGATAGAATAACCTACTACATCAAATAGATGCAAATACATGCTTCCAGCATAATAGATGTTAATTTCTTCCTCATTTAACAATCCAGGGCTGTATTATCCATTTTCACCCTCCTATAAAGAACTGACTGAGACTGGGTAATTCACAAAGCAAAGAAGTTTAATTGACTCACAATTCTGTATGGCCGAGGAGGCCTCAAAAACTTACAATCATAGTGGAAGGTGAATGGGAAGCAAGGTATGTCTTACATGGAGGTAGGTGAGAGAGAGAGAGAGAGCACTGGGGAAACTACCACTGATAAAACCATCAGATCTCGTGAGAACTCACTCACTATCATGAGAACAGCATGGGAGCAAATGCCCCCATGATCCAATTATCTTCCACCAGGTCTTTCTCTCAGCATGTGGAGATTATAATTCCAGATGAGGTTTGGGTGGGAACAGAGAGTCAAATCATATCAAGGGCCCATCGGGTATCTCTGACATCCTTCCCAGGTGGGATCCAAGGATACTGTAGTTGTTGCCACTTCTTAGCCAGCTGAGGAAGAGAAAGTCCAAGGCAAGTAGTTTTGTCGCTAGAGGCTGGCATGAAATTTACTATTGGTTGTCTTTCATTAGCCCAAACATAGGTACGTATCCACATCTAGCTGCAAGAGAAGCTGAGAAATATTATCTCTAGCTGGGTAGTCTTGAGCTTAGTTAATAAAACTGAGAGATTCTATATAAAGAAGATGAGGAGAATGACTACTAGGGGACAATTTGTGACTGCTGCCTCACCTGCATACCTTAACTTCCATCTACTTTCTCTTATTCTGCAGTACTCATCACAACTTGACTTTATATATGTTTATTTGCTTCTTTGTTAATCTCCTATTGTTCCAACTCTATAGACTATCAGCTCAGTGGGGAAGAAATGTGTTTTCACCACTGTATCTCTAGAGCCTGGGATAGATGCACCAAGAGGTATTTGAATATATTTGTTAAGTGAGTGAACAACAAAGAATTTGTCTGCTTTTCATCTAATTTGTCATAATAGGTATTTATTAGAAGTAATGTTAACTTTGAATTTTTCTTCAACCTGTTATCCTGAAACAAAAGGTTAGCTAATTACAGTTTCCAGTGGTAGATATTAACACATTTCACTGGGTTGTAATCCATGGCTAGAGGGTATAGCAAATGAGTGCTTATGCCAAATAAATTTTATATTTCATAGCACCATTAGTAGTAGTATGTGGTATTGCTACATTTACTAAATAAATTAAAAATTATTGATTTAAATAACCTAAGAGTTTATTACATTCTATGTATAAGATACTCACTGCTACTTCCAAGATAGTCATAGCCATGGAAGAAAATAGTAAGCTGGATACTTTGGTTAGAAAATTATTAGTAAACTTTATTAATTTTTATTATTTTGAGAAACTTAGAAATAATGAGAATTATAAAAATTAATAACAAATACTCCTGTTCCTTCCACAAATAATTAAGAATTGTTAACACTTTAAAATATTTGCTTTCAGATTTTTTCTTGTGTGCATGTGTGTGTGTGTGTATTAGTCCATTTTCACACTACTACAGAGATAGTACCCAAGACTAGGTAATTTATAAAGAAAAGAGGTTTAATTGACTCACAGATCTACATGGCTGGGGAGGCCTCAGGAAAAGTGCCATCATGATGGAAGGTGAATGGGAAGCAAGGCATGCCTTACATGGTGGCAGGCGAGAAAGAGAAGACAAGGGAAACCTCAAAACACTTTTACAGCATCAGATCTCCTGAAAACTCACTCACTATCATGAGAACAGCATGGGGAAAACCATCTGCATGATCCAATCACCTTCCACCAGGTTTTTCCATCAACATGTGGGGATTACAATTTGGATTATAATTCAAGATGAGATTTGGGTGAAGAGATAGAGCCAAACCGTATTATTTTTTTCTTGACTTCTCCCAAATCTCATGTCCTTTTCATATTTCACAACTAATCAAGACTTCCTAACAGTCCCCAAATTCTTAACTCATTCCAGCAGTAACTCAAAAATCCAATTCCAAAGTCTCATCTGGGAGAAGGCAAGTCCCTTCCACCTCTGAGCCTGTAAAATCAAAAGCAAAAGCAAGTTAGTTACCCCCAAGATACAATGTGGGTACAGACATTGGATAAATGCTCCCATACTAAATGGAAGAAATTGGTCAAATCAAAGGGGCCACATGCCCTATACAAGTCCAAAACCTGGCCGAGCAGTCATTAAATCTTAAAGCTCCCAAATCTTCTTTTGACTCCATGAGTCACATCCAGGAAATGCTGATGCAAGGGGTGGGATCTCTAGACCTTAGGCAATGCTGTCTCTGCAGGATATAGCCCTTGAACCTGCCTTCATCTGCTGTCATCGGGTGCCTGTGGCTTTTCAAAGTGCATGGTGCAAGCTGTCAGTGGAGCTACCATTTTGGGGTCAGGAGGACAGTGGTCCTCTTCTCACAGCTCCACTAGGCAGTACCCCAGTGTGGACTCTGTGTGGGGACTCCAACCCCACATTTCCCCCTCTGCATTGCCCTAGTAGAGGTTCTCTATGAGGGCTCTGTCCCTGCAGTAGACTTCTGCCTGGACATTTGGGCATTTTCATACATCCTCTGAAATGTAGGTGGAGGTCCCAAAAGCTCAACTCTTGTCTTTTGCCCACGTGCAGGCCCAACAACATGTGGATGCTGGCAGTGCTTGGAGCTTGCACCCTTTGAAGCAATGACTGGAGCTGTACCTTGGCCCCTTTTACCCACAGTTAGAGGTGGAGCAGCTGGGATGCAGGGCACCAAGTCCTGAAGCTGCACAGAGCAGGGGGGTCCTGGGCCCAGCCCATGAAACCATTTTTCCTTCCTATGCCTCTAGGCCTGTGATAGGAGGGGCTGCCATGAAAATCTCTGAAATGCCCTGGAGACATTTTCTCCATTGTCTTAGTGCTTAACATTCAGCTCCTCATTACTTATGCAAATTTCTGCAGCAGGCTTGAATTTCTCTCCAGAAAATGGGTTTTCCCTTTCTACCACATGGTCAGGCTGCATATTTGCCAAACTTTTCTGCTCTGCTTATTTTTTAAACATAAGTTCCAATTTCAAACCATCTCTTTGTGAATGCGTATTGCTGTACGCTGTTAAGAGCACCCAGGACACATCTTGAATGCTTTGCTGCTTAGAAATTCATTCTACCAGATACTTTAAATCATCTCTCTCAAGTTCAAAGTTCCACAGATCTCTAGGGCAGGGGCAAACTGCTGCCAGTCTCTTAGCAAGAGTAACCTTTGCTCCAATTCCCAGCAAATTCCTCATCTCCATCTATGACCACCTCAGTCTGGACTTAATTGTCCATATCACTATCAGCATTTTGGTGAAAAATATTCAATAAGTCTCTAGAAAGTTCCAAACTTTCCCTCATCTTCCTATCTTCTTCTGAGCCTTCCAAACTATTCCAACTTCTGCCAGTTACCCAGTTCTAAAGTTGCTTCCACTTTCTCAGGTATGTTATAGCAATGACCCACTACCTTGGTAACTATTCTCTGTATTAATCTGCTTTGACACTGCTATAAAGAAATACCTGAGATTAGGTAATTTATGAAGGAAAGAGGTTTAATTGAGTCACAGTTCCGCATGGCTGGGGAGGCCTCAGGAAACTTACAATCATGATGGAAGGTGATGGCAAAGCAAGGCATGCCTTACATGGTGGCAGATAAGAGTAAAGGGGAAACTGCCACTTATAAAACCATCAGATCTCATGATAATTCATTCACTATCACTAGAACAGCATGGGGTAAACTGCCCCGTGATCCAATCACCTCACACTAGATCCTTCCCTCGACACATGGTGATTAAAATGTGGATTACAATTTCAGATGAGATCTGGGTGGGGACACAGAGCCAAACCATGTCTGTGTGTTTATACAAATAATATCTGAGGCTGGGTGTGGTGGCTCATGCCTATAATCCCAGCACTTTGGGAGGCTGAGGCAGGCAGATCACCAGGTCAAGAGATTGAGACCAGCCTGGCCAACATGGTGAAACCCTGTCTCTACTAAAAATGCAAAAATTAGTTGGGTGTGGTGGCACACACCTGTAAGTCCCAGTTACTTGAGAGGCTGAGGCAGGAGAATCACTTGAACCTGGGAGGTGCCTGGGCGACACAGTGAGACTCCATCTCAAAAAAGGAAAAAATCTGTATGGATTCTCCTAAAAACTAAGCGAAACCTCAACAGACAAGGTGATTAACTCCTTTGAATTTTCCTCCCAGCCCAATTATCTTTCACCCCTCTTCAGAGGCAGCCATGATCATGAGATTGATTTAGATTCTGGAATTTCATTTTAGAAAATGCTTTAGCATACACACACACACACATACACACACACACAATTCATAAGTAACATACAATATCTTTTTATATTGCAAACTTTTATTTAAATACTGCGTTGCTCTCCTCATCATGCTGTATCTTTCTTTTTTCACTCATTATATGTTGAGGATCTATCAAGATTCATCTGTGTGAATTTGTTCTATTCACGTTTAGTACACTATTCTTTTACAAGAATACACCAAATTTTAAAAATCCATTCCCCTATTGATGGCTGTTTGAGTGTTACTAGTTTTTTGCTTTTATAGACAATGCCACACTGGCAATCTTCATTGAATACATATGACAATATTTGCCTGGGGAATATCTCTAAATATGGCATCACTGGGTCCTAGAATATACACATTAATAAATATTTTTTTTACCAGATGCTTCCAAGTGCTTTCCAAAGGTGCTGTAACAATTTATACTTTTGCCAGCAGTATGTGATAGTACTTGTTTTCCCATATTTTTTACAATACTTGACATGATCATATTTTAACACTATTGTCCATTTATTACAATGTTCTTAATTCTGATTAACTGAAGGAAAGGTAAACCAAGAGAATTCTTTAATTTCCATCACCAATGCATTTCAAATACAAATTGTTTTGATAAATAGTTTAAGGCATTGTAGTACAGTGAAAGAACTTTGAAATCAAATCTTTAGGTTAGTAACTTAATTCATTTAACTTCAATTTTTAGTCTGTAAAATAGAAATGCTAATATTCCAACAGGTCCCATTTTGAAGACTAAAATAAATGTGACAGCTCCTTGCCCATGCTAGGCATGTGGCAGGATAAATGAGCATTTGTTATCTTCATATAAATTATCTGAATAACATTGGAAGTTTCTCCAGCCAATAGTACCATATGTAATTTACTAACTCTAAGATGTCATGGATTATAAGAGGTACCATTATTTTTGTACCTTTAAGAAAGAAAAAAGTGCTGTCTATTAAACTATGAAATAGCATCAGTAGTAAAGTTCATCAAAATCTAAGAAATGTTAAAATATGATTTGAAAATGTGTCTTATAACCAATTAACATGTACCATTAAAACAAAGGTATTATCTTAGTTTTGTTTCCCCCAAAAGGAAACCGTAAGACAAAGATTCAGAAGCTAATATTTTATTTTGGAGAGAATGCAGGACACACTGGTAAAGGAGAGGGGATATGAAACAGGGAGGGGAAAAAAAAGCCAATAAACTGCCTCTACAATATAAATTACTTTTTTGGGAAAATGAAGCATACTTTCACTGAGAAAATTTTAGGATCCAGTACTGAACATGTACCTCAGAGTTATTTTACCCAAGGTGCAAGGGAGCTAGAATATTTATGCACCAATTCCTGTTAGTACTTGGTTAAAGGCTTTATTTATTTATTTATTTATTTATTTATTTATTTATTTATTGAGATGAGGTTCCACTCTGTCATCCAGCCTGGAGTGCAGTGGCTTGATCACAGTTCACTGCATCCTTAACCTCCTGGGCTTAAGCTCCTCAAGTAACTGGACCACAGGCAAGTGCCACCATGCCTGGCTAATTGTCATGTCTTTTGTAGAGATGGGATTTCCCATGTTGTCCAGGCTACTGCTAATTCCCTGATATTTCTACTTGCCCCATGTGTGGACAGAGAAGTTTCCAATGGCCCCAGAGAACCATGAAGCAGAATTGCAGCTACTAGCAGTTGGATAGGGGGCTTGTATATGTGGAGATGGTCAGGCAGAGGATGCTGACACTGTACACTACAGTCCACTCCTCAGAATGCCCAGACCCATTGCTGCCTGGGTTTACTGCATCTTCTCACTGATTTTTCAAGAATGTGACCTGTCAAAATTCTAAAAACAATGTAATGAACAAGAACAAACAAACAATTAAAAATGCTATAACAGAGCCGGGGGCAAGATGGTCAAATAGGAACAGCTCTGGTGCACAGCTCCTAGCAATATCGATGCAGAAGGTGGATGATTTCCACATTTTCAACTAAGGTACCTGGTTAACCTCATTGGAACTGGTTGGACAGTGGGTGCAGCCCAAGAAGGGCAAACTGAAACAGTGTGGGGCGTCACCTCACTCAAGAAGTGCAACAGGCTAGGGAACTCCCTCTCCTAGCCAAGGGAAGCCATTAGGGACTGTTCCCTGCATTCTGGCCCAGATACTGTGTTTTTCCCACAGTCTTCACAACCTGCACCCCAGGAGATTCCCTCCAGTACCTACACAATGACCAGAGCCCTGGGTTTCCAGAACAAAACTGGGCAGCCATTTGGGCAGAAACTGAGTTAGCCACAGCAGTTTTTTTTTCATACCCCAGTGGTGCCTGGAACATCAGCAAGAGAGAACCATTCACTCCCCCTGGAAAGGGGGCTGAAGCCAGGGAGCCAAGTGGTTTGGCTTGGTGGGTCCCACCCGCATGGAGACCAGCAAGCTAAGACCCACTGGCTTGAAATTTTTGCAGCCAGCACAGCAGTCTGGGCTTGACCTGAGACAGTCTAGCTTGGTGGGGGAGGGGCGTCCTCCATTGCTGAGGCTCAAGTAGGTAGTTTCAAGCTCACAGTGTAAACAGAGCTGCTTGGAAGTTCAAACTGGGTGGAGCCCAACACAGCTCAGCAGCTGTAGGCAAACTGTCTCACTAGATGCCCTTGTTGGGCAGGGCATCTCTGAAAAAAGGCAGCAGTCTGCCAGGGACTTATAAATAAAGACCCCACCTTCCTGGGAAAAGGGGAAGCTGTGGGTACAGCTTCAGCAGACCTAAATGTGCCTGCCTGACAGCTCTGAAGAGAGCAGTGGATCTCCCAGCATAGCGTTTGAGGTCTGATAAGGGACAGACTGCCTCCTCAAGTAACTCCCTGACCCCTGTGTATCCTGACTGGGAGACATCTCCCAGTAGAGGCTGACAGACACCTCATACAGGAGAGCTCTGGCTGGCATCTGGTGGGTACCCCTCTGGGATGAAGCTAACAGAGGAAAGAACAGGCAGCAATCTTTGCTGTTCTGCAGCCTCCACTAGTGATTCCCAGGCAAGCGGGTCTGGAGTGAACCTCCAGCAAACTCTGGAAGAACTGCAGCAGAGGGGCCTGTTAGAGGGAAAGCTAACAAACAGAAAGAACTGGTTTCAACATCAACAGAAAGGATGTTCACTCAGAGACCCCATCTAAAGGTCACCAACTTCAAAGAGCAAAGGTAGATAAATTCATGAAGATAGGGAGAAACTAGTGCAAAAAGGCTGAAAATTCCAAAAACCAGAACACTGCTTCTCCAAGGGATCACAGCTCCTTGCCAGCAAGGGAACAAAACTGGACAGAGAATGAGTTTGATGAATTGACAGAAGAAAGCTTCAGAAGGTGAGTAATAACAAACTGCTCCAAGCTAAAGGAGCATGTTCTAACCCAATGTTAGGAAGCTAAGAACCTTGAAAAAAGGTTAGAGGAATTGCTAACTGGAATAACCAGCTTAGAGAAGAACATAAATGACCTGATGGAGCTGAAAAACAGAGCACAAGAACTTTGTGAAGCATACACAAGTTTCAGTAGCCAAGTCCATCAAGCAGAAGAAAGGATATCAGAGATTGAAGATCAACTCAATAAAATAAAGGGAAAAGACAAGATCGGAGAAAAAAGAGTGAAAATAAATGAACAAAGTCTCCAAGAAATATGGGATTACATAGAAAGACCAAATCTCCATTTTATCAGTGTACCTGAAAGTGAAGGGGAGAATGAAACCAAGTTGGAAAACACTCTTCAGGATATTATCCAGGAGAATTTACCCAACCTAGAAAGGTAGGCCAACATTCAAATTCAGGAAATACAGAGAATACTACAAAGATAATCCTTGAGAAGAGCAGCCCCAAGATACATAATTGTCAGGTTCACCAAGGTTGAAATGAAGGAAAAAATGCTAAGGGCAGCCAGAGAGGAAGTTCGGTTACCCACAAAGGGAAGCCCATCAGTCTCACAGTGGCTCTCTTGGCAGAAACCCTACAAGCCAGAAAATAGTGGGGCCAATATTCAACATTCTTAAAGAAAAGATTTTTCAGCCCAGAATTCCATATCCAGTCAAACTAAGCTTCATAAGTGAAGGAGAAATAAAATACTTTATAGACAAGCAACTGCTGAGACATTTTGTCACCACAAGGCCTGCCTTACAAGAGCTCTTGAAGGAAGCACTAAACATGGAAAGGAACAACCTGTACAGCCACTGCAAAAACGTACCAAATTGTAAAGACCATCAACATTGTGAAGAAACTGCGTCAACTAATGGGAAAAATAACTAGCTAGCATCATAATGGCAGGATCAAATTCACACATAACAATATTAATCTTAAATGTAAATGGGCTAAATGCCTCAATGAAAAGACTGGCAAATTGGATAAAGAGACAAGATCCATTGGTGTGCTGTATTCAGGAGACCCATCTCTTGTGCAAAGACACACATAGGCTCAAAATGAACAGATAGAGGAATATTCACCAAGCAAATGGAAAGCAAAAAAAAAAAGCAGGGGTTGCAATCTCAGTCTCTGATAAAACAGACTTTAAGCCAACAAAGATCAAAAGAGACAAAGAAGGGCATTACATAATGGTAAAGGGATCAATGCAACAAAAAGAGCTAACTATCATATATGCACCCAGTGCAGGAGCTCCCAGATTCATAAAGCAAGTTCTTATAGATCTACAAAGAGACTTAGATTCCCACACAACAATAATGGAAGACTTTGACACCCCACCATCAATATTAGACAGATAAACAAGACAGAAAATTAACAAGGATATCTAGAACTTAAACTGAGCACTGGATCAAGTGGGTGTAATTGATATCTACAGAACTTTCCACCCCAAATCAACAGAATATACATTCTTCTCAGCACCACATCACACTTATTCTAAAATTGCCCACATAATTGGAAGTAAAACACCCCTCAGAAAATGCAAAAGAATAGAAATCATAACAGTCTCTCAGACCACAGTACAATCAAATTAGAACTCAGGATTAAGAAGCTCACTGAAAACCTCACAACTACATGTAAACTAAACAACCTGCTCCTGAATGACTACTGGATAAATAACAAAATGAAAGGCAGAAATAAAGATGCTCCTTAAACCAATGTGAATGAAGATACAACATACCATAATCTCTGGGACACATTTAAAACAGTGTGTAGAGGGAAATTTATAGCACTAAATACTCAAAATACAAAGCAGGAAAGATATAAAATTGACATTCTAATGTCACAATTAAAAGAACTAGAGAAGCAAGAACAAATTCAAAAGCCAGAAGAAGACAAGAAATAACTACAATCAGAGCAGAACTGAAGGAGAGACACAAAAAACACTTTAAAAAATTAATGAATTCAGGAGCTGTTTTTTTCTGAAAAGATCAACAAAATAGATAGATTGCTAGCCAGACTAATAAAGAAGAAAAGAGAGAAGAATCAAATAGATGCAATAAAAAATGATAAAGGCAATACCACAGCTGATCCTATAGAAGTATAAAGTACAATCAGATAATACTATAAACACCTTTACACAAATAAACCAGAAAATCTAGAAGAAATGGATACATTTCTGGACACTTACACTCTACCAAGATTGAACCAGGAAGAAGTTGAATCCCTGAATACACCAATAATAAGGTTTGAAATTGAGGCAGCAATTAATAGCCTATCAACCAAAAAAAGTCCAGGTCCAGACGGTTTCACAGCCGAATTCTACCAGAGGTACAAAGAGGAGCTGGTACCATTCCTTCTGAAACTATTCAAAACAATAGAAAAAGAGGGAATCCTTCCTAACTAATTTTATGAGGCCAACATCATCTTGATACCAAAACCTGGCAGAGACACAACTGAAAAAGAAAATTTCAGGCCAATATCCCTGATGAACATCAATGTGAAAATCCTCAATAAAATACTGGCAAAGTGAATTCAACAGCATATCAGAAAGCTTATCCATCACTATCAAGTCGGCTTCATCTCTGGGATGCAAACCTGGTTCAACATATGCAAATCGATAAAGGTAATCCATCACATAAAACCAAAGACAAAAGCCACATGATTATCTCAATAGATGCAGAGAAGGCCTTCAACAACATTCAACAGTCCCTCATGCTAAAAACTCTCAATAAACTAGGTATTGATGTAACATATCTCAAAATAATAGAGCTATTTATGACAAACCCACAGCCAATATCATACTAAATGGGCAAAAACTGGAAGCATTCCCTTTGAAAACTGCCACAAGACAAGGATATCCTCTCTCACCACTTCTATTCAACATAGTATTGTAAGTTCTTGCCAGGGCAATCAGGCAAGAAAGGGAAATAAAGGGTATTCAATTAGGAAAGGAGGAAGTCAAATTGTCTCTATTTGCAGATGACATGATTGTATATTTAGAAGACCCCATCATCTCAGCCCAAAATCCCCTTAAGCTGATAAGCAACTTTAGCAAAGCCTCAGGCTACAAAATCAATATGCAAAAATCACAAGCATTCCTATACACCAATAACAGACAAACAGAGAACCAAATCATGTGTGAACTCCTATTCACAATTGCTGCAAAGAGAATACAATACCTAGGAACACAACTAACAAGGGATGTGAAGGACCTCTTCAAGGAGAACTACAAACCACTGCTCAAAGAAATAAGAGAGATCACAAATGATGGAAAAGCATTCCATGCTCATGGTTAGGAAGAATCGATATAAAAATGGCCATACTGAGCAAAGTAATTTATAGATTCAATGCTATCCCCATCAAACTACTATTGACTTTCTTCACAGAATTGGAAAAAACCACCTTAAACTTCATATGGAATCAAAAAAGAGCCCCTATGGCTAAGACAAGCCTAAGCAAAAACAAAAAACAAACAAAGCTGGAGGCATCACACTACCTGATTTCAAATTATGCTACAATGCTACAGTAATGGAAACAGCATACTGCTGGTACTGAAACAGAGATATAGAGCAATAGAACAGAACAGAGGCCTCAGGAATAATGCCACACACCTACAACTATCTGATCTTTGACAAACCTGAGAAAAACAAGCAATGGGGAAAGGATTCTCTGTTTAATAAACGTTGTTGGGAAAACTGGCTAGCCATATGTAGAAAGCTGAAACTAGATCCCTTCCTTATACCTATTAAAAACACTAACTCCAGTTGGAGTTAGTTTAATCCCAGTTGGGATTAAAGATTTAAACATAAGACCTAACACTATAAAAACCCTAGAAGAAAACCTAGGCAATATCATTCAGGCCATAGGCATGGGCAAGGACTTCATGACTAAAACACCAAAAGCAATAGCAACAAAAGCCAAAATAGAAAAATGGGATCTAATTAAACTAAAGAACTTCTGCACAGCAAAAGAAACTGAGTGAACCAGCAACCAACAGAATGGTAAAAAATTTTTGCAATTCACCCATCTGACAAAGGGCTAGTATCCAGAATCTACAAAGAACTTAAACAAATTTACAACAACAGAAAACTCCGTAAAAATGTGGGCAAAGGACATGAACCGATATTTTTCAAAAGAAGACATTTATGTAGCCAACAAACATATGAAAAAAAGCTCATCATTACTGGTCATTAGAGAAATGCAAATCAAAACCACATTGAAATATCATCTCATGCCAATTAGAATGTTGATCATTAAAAATTCAGGAGACAACAGATGATGGAGAGGATGTGGAGAAATAGGAATGCTTTTACACTGTTGGCGGGAGTGTAAATTGGTTCAACCATTGTGGACAGTGTGGCGATTCCTCAAGGGTCTAGATCTAGAAATACCATTTGACCCAGCAATCCCATTACCAGGTATATACCCAAAGAATTATAAATCATTCTATTATAAAGACACATGTACACACATGTTTATTGTGGCACTGTTCACAATAGCAAAGACTAGAACCAACCCAAATGATCATCAAAGATAGACTGGACAGGGAAAATGTGGCACACATATATCATGGAATACTATGCAGCCATCAAAAAGGATGAGTTCATATCCTTTGTAGGGACATGGATGAAGCTGGAAACCATCATTCTCAGCAAACTGACACAAGAACAGAAAACCAAACACCACATGTTCTCACTCATAAGTGAGTGTTGAACAATAAGGACACAAGGAGGAGAACATCACACACTGGGGCCTGTAGGGGGGTGGAGGGCTAGGGGAGGGATAGCAGGGGGGTGGGGGGATTGGGGAGGAATGGCATTAGGAGAAATACCTAATGTAGATGATGGGGTGATGACAGCAAACCATCATCGCATGTGTATACCTATGTAACCTGCATGTTCTGCACATGTACCCCAGAACTTAAAGTATAATAATAATTTTAAAAACCATCTTAATAAACTAAGAGGTTTTTGACATCAGATCTTTGACAAACCTGACAAAAATGTATCTGAAAATAATAAGAGCTATTTATGACAAACCCACAGCCAATATCATACTGAATGGGCAAAAACTGGAAGTATTCCCTTTGAAAACTGGCACAAGACAAGGATGCCCTCTCTCACCACTCCTATTCTACATAGTATTAGAAGTTCTGTCTAGGGCAATCAGGCAAGAGAAAGAAATAAGCGTATTCAAATAAGTAAAGAGGAAGACAAATTGTCTGTATTTGCAGATGACATGACTGTGTACTTAGAAGACTCCATAGTCTCAGCCTGAAATCTTCTTAAGCTGATTAGCAACTTCAGTGAAGTCTCAGGATACAAAATCAATGTGCAAAAATTACAAGCATTCCTATACACCAATAACAGACAGAGAGCCAAATCATGAATGAACTCCCATTTACAATTGCTACAAAGAGAATTAAATACCTAGGAATATAATTTACAAGGGATGTGAAGAATCTCTTCAAAGGAGAACTAGAAACCACTGCTCAAGGAAATAAGAGAGAACACAAACAAATGGAAAAAGCATTCCATGCTTACAATTAGGAAGAAACAATATCATGAAAATGACCATACTGCCCAAAGTAATGTATAGATTCAGTGTTATCCCCCATCAAGCTACCATTGACTTTCTTCACAGAATTGGAAAAAAAACACCTTAAATTTCATATGGAACAAAAAAAGAACCCACATAGCCAAGACAATTCTTTAAAAAAAAAAAAAACAAAGAAGAAACAACAACAACAACAACAAAAGCAAAGCTAGTGGCATCAGGCTACCTGACTTTAAACTATACTACAAGGCTACAGTAATCAAAATAGCATGGTACTGGTACCAAAATAGATATATAGACCAATGGAACAGAACAGAGGCGTCAGAAATAATGCCAACATTTACAACCATCGGATCTTTGACAAACCTGGCAAAAAAAAAAGATTCCCTATTTAATGAATGTTGTTGGAAAACAGGCTAGCCATATGCAGAAAGCTGAAACTAGATCCCTTCCTTACACCTTATAAAAAAATTAACTCAAGATGGAGTAAAGATTTAAATGTAAGACCTAACACCATAAAGACCCTAAAAGAAAACTTAGGCAATACCATCCAGGACATAGGCATGGGCAAAAACTTTATGACAAAATACCAAAAGCAATGGCAACAAAAGCCAAAATAGACAAATGGGATCTATTTAAACTAAGGAGCTTATGCACAGCAAAAGAAACTGTCATCAAAGTGAACAGCCAACTACAGAATAGGAGAACATTTTTGCAATCTACCTATCTGACAAAGGGCTAATATCTGGAATATACAAATAACTTAAACAAATTTACAGGAAAAAAAAAAACATCAAAAAGTGGACAAAGGATATGAATAGACACTTCTCAAAAGGAGACATTTATGCAGCCAACAAACATATGAAAAAAGCTCATCATCACTGGTCATTAGAGAAATGCAAATCAAAACCACAGTGAGATACCATCTCATGCCAGTTAAAATGGCGATCATTAAAAAGTCAGGAGACAAGAGATGCTAGAGGGGGATGTGGAGAAATAGAAACGTTTTTACACTGTTGGTGGGAGTGTAAATTAGTTCAACCATTGTGGAAGACAGTATAGCGATTCCTCAAGAATCTAGATCTGGAAATACCATTTGACTCAGCAATCCCATTACCAGGTATATACCCAAAGAATTATAAATCATTCTATTATAAAGACACATGCACACGTTATGTTTATTGCGGCACTGTTCACAATAGCAAAGACTTGGAACCAACCCAAATTCCCATCAATGATAGACTGGATAAAGAAAATGTGGCACATATACATCATGGAATACTCTGCAGCCATAACAAAGGATTAGTTCATGTCCTTTGTATGGACATGGATGAAGCTGGAAACCATCATTCTCAGCAAACTGACACAAGAACAGAAAACCAAACACCACATGTTCTCACTCATAAGTGGGAGTTGAACAATGAGAGCACATGGACACAGGGGAAGGGAACATCACACAGCAGGGCCTGTCAGGGGTTGGGGGGGTAGGGGGAGGGATAGCATTAGGAGAAATACTTAATGTAGATGATGGGATGATGGATGCAGCCAACCACTATGACATGTGTATACCTATGTAACAAACCTGCATGTTCTGCACATGTACCCCAGAACTTAAAGTATATATAAAAAGTACTATAACAGATGGGCTAAAGGGAAAACTAGAGTATCTGCTATTGTAGTGGTCACTAAGTCCATACTGAGAATCACATCACCCTCCTCTCTACTTATTCTAAATTTCATTTACCCTTGCCCAGCGGTTCTGCCAGTCTAAGTTGCTTGCTCAGTAGAGTAACCAAGATTTTAACCGTGAGATGTGAAAACTCTTAGTTACCATGCTTTCCTCAGGCTGGGTCACTACAATTGTTAATTCATTGTTATTACTGGGCATGAAAGTACTAAGAATTGTCCCAGTAAATCCTATGAATTCTAGGCATCCTCCTCTAGCCCCTAATATGTAGCACCAACCTCATTGGCTTATAATAATCATAGCCAATCACCCTTGCCAGCATAGTAAATACATTTTAAAATCTGCTTATCTACTGGAATGAGTAGTTAAAAATATCCAGAGAGCAAACATTTTGTACAAGTTCCCCAAGTGTGTCACTGGTAGTGATAGTGACACAGACCATTCCTTCTATCCTTTTGTTTCTGAATCTATGTATTCTACCTATTAGGCAAAGAGTGCCATTTAATGTCATTGGTTCAAAGTCTATAGTGCATCCAGAAAGACAGCACCCCAACACTGAAAGGAGTCATTCCCAACCTGGTGCCTTAGCTGTGCCTTAAAGAGCCATTTCAACATTATATCAGGCCAGCAGCTTTGGATGGTAGTATTAGAATATTGTTATATTAGTGAACCCATGGTCATGTAATATGACCATTATCTTACTTCAATTGACATAAAATGGACACCTAGTTCCAAGTTCACATTATGGAGGATGTCATGGATCCCATGGGTCCCTTTGATAGTAGTACTGGCTGAGATGCTATAGGAAAGAAAGGCAAACCCATACCTGGAATTCCAGCTGACAAGTAACTTCCCTTTCTAGGTTAGAATAGCACTGATGATAATTAACTTGCCACCAAGTAGCTGGCTAGTCTACTCAAGAGATGGTACCAAACTGAATGCTCGAATTTGGTCTCTCTGTTTATAGATTGGACATTCAGCAGCAGCTAGGTTGGTCCTGGTGAGAGGGACTCTTGCTGTGGGGCATGGCCTGCACTCTTCTGTCACATAGATACCTGATTTATGAGTTTATTGGCAAGCACAGGGTTGGCTGAGGACAGAAGCTGGCTGCTCTCCTGGGATGAAGTATTCTGTCCAAGTAGTTGGTTAGAGCATTTCTATGGTGGATATTTTCTTGTGAGCATTGATATGAGACATCCAAGTAAGTAGTGCTATTGTGCAAAAGAAATACATTTTCTGCTTTTACCAGTACATGAAGTTGACCCACTCTTGAACAGGCCTGGGCTTTTGAAGGGAATGTGACAACTCCTTGTCAATGCTAGCCATGAGACAGGATATATAAGTGTTTGTTCCCTTCATATTAATTGTCTGAATAATATTGGAAGTTTTTCCAACAGATAGTACCATATATAATTCACTAACTCTAAGATGTCATGGATTATAAGATGCATCATTATTTTTGTACCTTTAAGAAGAAAAAAATGCTGTTTATTAAACTATGGAATAACATCAGTTGTCAAGTTCATCAAGATTTCAGAAATGTTAAAATGATTTGAAAATCTGTGTCTTATGACCAATTATTATGTACTGTTAAAACAATGATATTATCTTAGTTTTGGGTCCTCAGAAGTTAACCCTGAGACAAAGATTCAGAAGCTAATACTTTACTTGGGAGGTAATATAGGACATACTGGTAAAGGGGAGGAGGTGTGAAACAGGGATATTTCTGCCTGCCTACCCCTTATTCCTCCATTGGTAATAGGGAATTACCACAAAAGCCAGCATGTGAGCTGAGGAAGAAGCATTGGTATAACAGAAGTAGGTGACATAATTACTACACAAATATGAAAATTTTATGTTGGAAAAGATAGGAAAAAGATAAGCTGCAGCTTGTGAATTATTGTGAAGTGGTAGAGGAGGATTATCTGAAATTGGACATGAATTTTTCACCAGACAGAAATGAGTGTGACCTATAACACATGCAATGAAATGTGGTAGCTGACACATATTTGAGCTGTACCCATGTATGCATTTTGTTTATTCCTATGTGCTTTGGTTAAACTAGTGTTCTAGTTCATTTAGTATTTTTTTGCAGGACAAAATCATGCATAAGTAAACATAAAATTGCTGCTATGCTCAAATTGTCCCTGGATAGATCAATTGCATTGGAACAAATTTATTTCTTCAAAAGGAGCATTATAATAAAGCTGACTATATCTCTCAAAACTTCAATGATATGACATTCTTGAAACCTTTGTATGGTTTAATCTCTCAATCTCTGATGTGCATGTATTATATGAGGGCATCCAGGTTACTTGCCATTTTCTGTTCCATGGTTCTGATAATCAAGAGGTGATCAACATAGCAGGCCAGTATGATATTCTGTGGAATGTCCAGAAGATTAACTTTTCTTCAGACCATATTATGTCAAAGAGAAGAAGGGTTAATACAACCTTGATGCAACTACAAATGTGCAGTGTTCCCTTTTTCAAGTGAATTACCCTTACTAAGACAGTGACTCCACATCTTGCCTGCTGGCCCCCCTGGACACAAGAAGTGCAAAGCACCCAAGAAACAGCAATTGTTTATACTTTTGTATTTTTGCTGTATCTCCCAGCAAAAATGTTGCTCCTTTATGAATCAGCAGCTCCAACTCCCAAAGCCTAGAGCTGAGGAAATGGGAATCACAAAATCCTTCAATAAAGTGTAGTGGGAGGAATGAGAAATACATCCACTCCTATTTCACTCTTGGGTTCCTGGGCCCATGTGTTTTTCCTTTAAGAGACACAGAGCCATATCAAAGTCTTTGACTGATGTCTATATTATGTTCTGGAGGATGCACCCGTATGCACAGAGCACTGCCTCTGAGCTGGTGTTTTAGCTGTGTTGTTTGTAGGCCATTCCAATGCATCATAAAGCCAGAAGATTCTGGTATGTGCTATGACTAGCAGATCCCTTAGTCGCCAGCCCTGTCCTGTATCTGCTTTATTCTAAAGTGGGTCCTCTGACCCGGCATGATGATAGATGGGATCCCATGCTGGTGAATCAAACATTCAGCCAGCCCATAGATGAGCTGGCTGAGAACCTGCAAGAGGGGAAAGGCAAAACCATATTCAGAATGAAGTATCAATCACTGTGAGGATGAAACCCTAGCTCTTCCAGGATGGAAGGTGCCCAGCTAGTCAACTTGCCATCCACCAAGTGTCTGGTTGGTCTTCTTAAGGAACAGGACTATATTGGCAGCTCCGTGTTGATCTCTGTCACTGGCAGGTTAAACATTTGTTGGCAGCAGTCACTGGTAGCTTTTGCCAGGGCATGTCTCTTGTATCTGCCACTAGTGATGGGGTCCTCATTGCCCGCCAGACAATGAGTGATCTAGCTTCAAAAATCCAACTTGTCTCCTACTTTCTTGGACCACTCTTCATACCAACTGTCACAAGTTGCAGGGCCAGGACTAGGGTGAGGCAAGTGAGGGGTCTAGGACACAAAATTTAAGGAGGTACTTGATCTCAGTTTTGTGCAAGTATAGAGTTAGCACTAGAGAGTGAATGCCTTCTTAAATTTTGTGCCAGTAGTGCTTATCTTGCCTCATCCTAGTCCTAGTTTTAGAAAGTTGGATTTTCTATAAGTTGATGTTGAGATGGTGTTTGGGTTACAAGATCAACACCTGTGAAAGGAAGGAGGTTGAGACAAGATTGGTCAGAGAGATAATTCAAACAAAAGTTCAGACTCTATAAAGTATTGAACAAACAGGAAAGGAAGTGAAATAAATATTACTCATCAGAGCTGTTCTGCATTTGGCAGAAATGGACAGATCTGTAGAGACCTGCCTCATGCAGTCACCAGACACATGAAGCCCCATGAAGGGTGTAATTTTGGTAAAGTGGCTCTTTGCATTTGAAGTGAAGCATAAAGCTGACAGCTCCAGACTCTCTGTAGACTACACCCCTCACAACTGGGCAGTAAGCATTCCTTGAGGAGTTGGTCTAGGTAACATAGCTGCCTGTCTACTATGACTCTCTTGTGGAGTCTTTGCTTTTTATCTTGGAAACTTTGTGTTGTGTTGACTTGGAAGTCTTTATTCCCGCTAAAGAAATGCTTCCTCCAGAGAACAAAACACTAATCTCATTGATTTGGTAGCTGAGACTACCACTTGGTTGTTTTAGTCTTCTCATGCCACTGAACCAAGAAAGGAAGGAGGTTAATGTACTGATTGGAGTAACTGAGCCTAATTTCCAAGGAGAAATTGGGTAACTTCCATGCAATGAGGGCAGGGAGAACTGTGAAGTCAGGGACTAGAAGTTAGGGAATTCTCTGAAACATCTCTTGGTAAGTGCATATCTAATAGTAAAAGTTAATGGAAAATGATAGCAACCAGAGTAGGACAGGACAAATGATTTGGACTCCTCAAGAATGAAGATTTAGGTCACATAATTGGGTGAAGAGTCCAGCTAGGTGATGTCCTGGCTGAGGACAAAGGTAACAAGAAATAATAGAGAAGAAAGAAATTATAAATACTATGGCCTTTGACAAGCCACAGAAACCAAGAAGGTGGAAGTTAGGATTTTCCCCTTGTTTGTTACAAGTACATATATACACATTTATATAAATACAGATACATTTTCCCTTTCCTCTCTTCCCTTTATTATTTTATATATGGAAGGATATAAGTGACTAACATTAAAATGTGGTATGTAACTTACAGAATATTCGGGAGTAACTGTGACTAAGTTCAAATATGCAAAAAAGAGTGGCTGTGGAGGCTGAGTAGCCAGGGGGATGGACTGTGCCAGGACTGTGGGTCTCCAGCTCCAAACCAAACATCCTCTCTCTGTTTTCCATGCTGGGACTAGGACTATGAAAACACATTTCTCTTTTGTTAGCTGGCTTTCTGCTAGCTTTGGAACACTGGAGAGGGAGAAGGACTTTCTGCTCCCAATTTGTTTGCTATTCTAGTTTCTGTTACCCCAGGAATAGCTCATTACCTTGAAGTGGTAGTTGGTTCCAGCAGCAGTTGGTTTCTGTTTCCAACCTCTCTTCATACTCCTGAGCCAACCTCTTCACACCTCCTCAGAAGTATCTGCTTCAGATGGGACACACTTCCCCTCCTAGAGGTTCACATCCCAGTTCCAGCATGACACAGCAGTGTATTAAACATGTGTCTGAGGTTGGGGAGGCAGTAGCTTAATGACCTGCACCATTTAGTTCTGTAAACATTCTCCAAGTGTTGGTCCTTCAGACATCACTCCTTCCTCTTGGGTCATAAGGTGAGCCTGCTGACTCCAGAAAGAGAGCAAATTTCTACCTCTAGGCATAGAGCTGCCTACCTCTGCTCTTATTTGAGGCAGAAAATATTTTGCACCAACCTAATACCCAATCCATACACAGTTCTTTTTTTTTTAATTTATTTATTTTACTTTAGGTGCATACCATATCTGGCAATTCTCCCCATGTTATCCCTTCCCACCCTCTCCTCCCTCCCCCACCCCCCATTGTCTCTCCCCCTACCCCCGCCAACTGTCCCCTGTGTGTGATGCTCCTCTCCCTGAGTCCACGTGTTCTCATTGTTCAACATCCACCTATGAGTGAGAACATACGGTGCTTGGCTTTCTGTTCTTGGGTCAGTTTGCTGAGAATGATGGTTTCCAGATTCATCCAAGTTCCTACAAAAAACACAAACTCATCATTTTTTATGGCTGCGTATTATTCCATGGTGTATATGTACCACATTTTCTTTGTCCAGTCTATCATTGATGGGCATTTGGGTTGGTTCCAGGTCTTTGCTATTGTACACAGGGCTGCAATGAATGTACATGTGCGTGAGTCTTTATAGTAGAAAGATTTATAGTTCTTCGGGTATATACCCAATAGTGGGATTGCTGGGTCAAATGGAATTTCAATTTCTAGATCCTTGAGAAATCGCCACACTGTCTTCCACAATGGTTGAACTAATTTACACTCCCACCAACTGTGTAAGAGTGTTTCTATTTCTCCACATCCTCTCCAGCATCTGTTGTCTCCAGATTTTTTAATGATTGCCATTCTAACTGGTGTGAGATGATATCTCAGTGTGGTTTTGATTTGCATTATTTCTCTAATGACCAGTGATGATGAGCATTTTTTCATATGTTTGTTGGCCTCATATATGTCTTCTTTTGAAAAGTGTCTGTTCATATCCTTCACCCACTTTTGAATGAGGTTGTTTGTTTTTTTCTTGTAAATCTGTTTTAGTTCTTTGTAGATTCTGGATATTAGCCCTTTGTCAGAAAGGTCAGGTCACCCACAGAGGGAAGCCAATCACACTCACAGCAGATCTCTCAGCAGAACTCTACAAGCCAGAAGACAGTGGGGGGCCAATATTCAACATCCTTAAAGAAAAGAACTTTCAACCCGGAATCTCATATACAGCCAAACTAAGCTTTATAAGTGAAGGAGAAATAAAATCCTTTATGGACAAGAAATTATTGAGAGATTTTGTCACCACCAGACCTGCCCTACAAGAGCTCTTGAAAGAAACACTAAGCATGGAAAGGAACAAGTACCAGTCACTGCAAAAGCAAACCAGTTGGCAAAGACCAAAAATGCAATGAAGAAAATGAGTCAACTAAGAGAAAGAAAACCAGCCAGTAACAAAATGGCAGGATCAAATTCACACATAACAATATTAACATGGAATGTAAATGGCCTAAATGCCCCAATCAAAAGACACAGACTGGCAAACTGGATAAAAAGTCAGAACCCATCGTTGTGCTGTATTAAAGAAACCCATCTCACATACAAAGACACACATAGACTCAAAATAAAGGGATGGAAGAAGATTTACCAAGCAAATGGAGAACAAAAAAAAGCAGGGGTTGCAATCCTAGTCTCTGATAAAATGGATTTCAAACCAACAAAGATCAAAAGAGACAAAGAAGGACATTACATAATGGTAAAAGGATCAATCCAACAGGAAGAGCTAACTATCCTAAATATATGCACCTCCAACACAGGAGCACCCAGAGACACAAAGCAAGTTCTTAATGACCTAAAATGAGATTTAGACTCCCACACAATAATAGTGGGAGACTTCAATACTCCACTGTCAATATTAGACAGATCAATGAGACAGAAAATTGACAAGGATATCCAGGACTTGAATGCAGAGATGAACCAAGCGGATCTAATAGACATATACAGAACACTCCACCCCAAATCCACAGAATATACATTTTTCTCAGCACTGCATTGCACTTACTCTAAAATTGACCACATCATTGGAAGCAAATCACTCCTTAGCAAATGCAAAAGAACAGAAATCATAACAAACAGTCTATCAGACCACAGTGCAATCAGACTAGAACTCAGGATCAAGAAACACACTCAAACCCGCACAGCCACTTGGAAACTGAACAACTTGCTTCTGGATGTTGACTGGATAAACAATGAAATGAAGGCAGAAATAAAGATGTTCTTTGAAACCAACCAGAATGAAGACACAACTTACCAGAATCTCTGGGACACCTTTAAAGCAGTATTGAGAGGGAAATTTATAGCAATAAATGCCCACCAGAGAAGAGAGGAAAGATCTAAAATCGACACCCTATCATCAAAATTGAAAGAACTAGAAGAGCAAGATCAAAAAAAAAAAACTCAAAATCTAGCAGAAGACGAGAGATAACTAAGATCAGAGCAGAACTGAAGGAGATAGAGACACAAAAAACCCTTCAAAAACTCAATAAATCCAGGAGCTGGTTTTTTTAAAAGATCAACAAAATAGACAGACCGGTAGCCAGATTAATAAAAAAGAAAAGGAAGAAGAATCAAATAGATGCAATAAAAAACGATAAAGGGGATATTACCACTGATCCCACAGAAATACAAACTACCATCAGAGATTACTACAAACAGCTCTACTCACATAAACCAGTAAACCAGGAAGAAATGCATAAATTCCTAGACACTTGTACTCTACCAAAACTAAACCAGGAGGAAGCTGAAACCCTGAATAGACCAATAACAAGGGCTGAAGTAGAGGCAGCAATCAATAGCCTACCAACCCAAAAAAGTCCAGGTCCAGATGGGTGCACAGCCGAATTCTACCAGACGTACAAAGAGGGAGCTGGTTCCATTCCTTCTGAAACTGTATCAAACAATACAAAAGGAGGGAATCCTCCCTAACTCATTTTATGAGACCAACATCATCCTGATACCAAAACCAGGCAGAGACTCAACTAAAAAAGAAAACTTCAGGCCAATATCCATGATGAACATCGATGCAAAAATCTTCAATAAAATACTGGCAAACAGATTGCAACAGCACATCAAGAAGCTTATCCATCACAACCAAGTAGGCTTCATCCCGGGGATGCAAGGCTGGTTCAACATATGCAAATCCATAAATGTAATCCATCACATAAACGGAACCAAAGACAAAAACCACATGATTATCTCAATAGATGCAGAGAATGCCTTTGATAAAATTCAACAGCCCTTCATGCTAAAAACTCTCAATAAACTAGGTATTAATGGAATGTATCATAAAATGATAAAAGCTATATATGACAAACCTACAGCCACTATCATACTGAATGGGCAAAAGCTGGAAGAGTTCCCTTTGAAATCAGGCACTTGACAAGGATGCCCTCTCTCACCACTCCTATTCAACATAGTATTGGAAGTTCCAGCCAGAGCAATCAGGCAAGAAAAAGAAATAAAGAGTATTCGATTAGGAAAGGAAGAAGTCAAACTATCTCTATTTGCAGATGACATGATTGTATATCTAGACGACCTCATCGTCTCAGCCCAAAATCTTCTCAAACTGATAAGCAACTTCAGCAAAGTCTCAGCATACAAAATCAATGTGCAAAAATCACAAGCATTCCTATATACCAATAACAGACAAACAGAGAGCCAAATCAAGAGTGAACTCCCATTCACAATTGCTACAAAGAGAATAAAATACCTAGGAATACAACTAACAAAGGATGTAAAGGACCTCTTCAAGGAGAACTACAAACCACTGCTCAATGAAATAAGAGAGGACACAAACAGATGGAGAAACATTCCATGCTCATGGTTACAAAGAATCAATATTGTGAAAATGGCCATACTGCCCAAGGTAATCTATAGATTCAATGCTATCCCCATCAAGCTACCAATGACCTTCTTCACAGAACGGGAAAAAACCACTTCAAACTTCATATGGAATCACAAAAGACTCCACATAGCCAAGACAGTCCTAAGCAAAAAGAACAAAGTTGGAGGCATCACACTGCCAGACTTCAAACTATACTACAAGGCTACAGTAATCAAAACAGCATGGTACTGGTACCAAAACAGAGACATAGATGAATGGAACAGAACAGAGACCCCAGAAGAAACACCACACATCTACAACCATCTGATCTTTGACAAACCCAGCAAAAACAAGCAATGGGGGAAAGGACTCCATGTTTAATAAATGGTGTTGGGAAAACTGGCTAGCAATGTGCAGAAACCAATCCATACACAGTTCTATGGAAAGCTCCAGGGTCTCTCAAGGGCTAGAAGGGAGGTAATTGCTCCCCCTGAGGCTCCCCAGTGAAGCCAACAGAAGAGAATAAAAGGGTAGGAGGAAGCTGGATGTGATTATGCTCAACTTACAGTGTGAGAGAGGAACGTAAGGCAGTGATCCATGCTGACCTTCTTTTCCAGCTGTCTGGCAGCCTTTCCCCTGAAAATGAAACTTTCCACAGTATCTGTCTTAATTATGCATGGGCACAGTTGATTTGCCTATCCAAATACTAAGGGCTGTGGAGTGGACAAATAATTGCTGATTGGCTGCAGAAAGCTGGAAAAAAAAAAAAAGGGCAAAGCTTGCAAAGTCCCCTAACTTATACACTAACTTGCACTGATCAACTTCCTTCTAACAAAACTGTGAGTCTGCAGAATCTGCTAGATTCAGTTGTCTTTACTTATTTACTGTTATTCTCTCCCCATTAACAGACCACGCCAGTTGCCTTGCTGCAGCTTCACATACTTCTTGCTGCCCCTAGATTTTCTTAGCCTATCAGAGGATAATCTGACAGGTAAAATCTGCCAGTAGGTCATTATAGGTCCTTGAAAAATTTCTATATCTGCTTGGTCTTTTATTTTTCCTTTATTGGCAAATGAGGAATTTGGATTAGATGATCTTTAAAGACATTTCCAGTCCTACAAATTCTAAAGCTGTATGTTATGGATTGAATTGTGCCCCCAACCCAAACCCGAATTCATATGTTGAAGCCTAACCCCTACAATGTGATACCATTTGGAGTTGGGGCCTTTGGCAGGTAATCAGGGACAGATGAAGTTATGAGGATGGGCCCTAATCTGTTGGTTTAGTTCTGTTGTAAGAAGAGCCACCAGAGAGCTTGCTTTCTCTCTTTATCTGCTGTGTGAGGACACAGAAGGCAGCTATCTACAAGCCAGAAATTGAACCCTGCTGGGCCTTTATCTTGGACTTCCTCCCCTCAGAAATTTGAGTAAATAAATTTCTGTTGTTTAATCACCCAGTCAATGGTATTTTTTTTATGGAAGCCCAAACTGACTAAGACATTGTAGTTCTGCCTTTTCTCACAGAATGATTTGGGCAAACTCTATCCCCCTCCTTGGACTGCATTTTTTTCACTGGCAAATGAGGAGTTTGGATTAGATTAGGGCTAAGGTACTTTCCTCATTTGAAGTTCTCTGAAGTTTGAAGTTCTACTTATTCTAAGATGTGACTGATGGAATGCATTGCCCCTTCTGGGAATACTGAATTGAGGTAATAATCTCTCACTCTCCACCTCCACCTCCCTATTCAGCTACAAGTGATAGAAAGCAAAATTGAACATAAGCAAAAAGAAAATATATTGGCCCTGGGAATCCAAGAAATGGTCTAAATACCAACATTCAGGAAGGACAGGAAGGCAACTTGGTCTTGGCAACTCCTAGATCATGGGTTCAAAAGCTGGGCTAGTCCACCTCTCACTTGACCTTCTTTTCATGCATTAATTACTTGCTCTCAATATAGGTCAGTATTTTTCCCTCAAAGGATGGGATACATATTAGGAAATTTGAAGTTTTCATCTTCGAGCATGTGCCACTAGAAGGGACCAACCTTGGCGGTCTGGGTTTCAATTTTTTAAATCCAAGAGAAAAGAGTCTTAACCCAGCTGGGCTCAGATGCCACATCTGGATCAATCAGGTATGGCCAGGGCCAGCGAATTTAAATACCACATCTCAC
The DNA here is from genome assembly GCA_036589455.1 of Ateles fusciceps. Lineage (NCBI taxonomy): Eukaryota > Metazoa > Chordata > Mammalia > Primates > Atelidae > Ateles > Ateles fusciceps. The sequence goes on along the minus strand of JAZHEH010002507.1, from coordinate 15,202,217 downwards.
TTAATATCCATGGAGACTGGGATGGGGCAGTTTCTGGGAGAAGGGAGCGTGTATGTGCTGATTTAACATTCCGTTATCCTAAAGGTCAGGAGTTTGCGACCAGCCTGGCCTACATAGCGAAACCCCATCTCTACTAAAAACACAGAAATTAGCCGGGTGTGGTGGCATGCACCTGTAATCCCAGAAATTAGCCGGGTGTGGTGGCATGCACCTGTAATCCCAGCTACTTGGGACGCTGAAGTGGCAGAATCGCTGGAACCCGGGAGGCAGAGGTTGCAGTGAGCTGAGATTGAGCCACTGCACTCTAGCCTGGGTGACAGAGTGAGATTCCATCTCAAAAAAAAAAGGTGGCTCACACCTATAATCCCAGCACTTTGGGAGGCTGAGGTAGGCTGATCACCTGAGGTCGGGAGTTTGAGACCAGCCTGACCAACATGTGGAAACCCTGTTTCTACTAAAAATACAAAGAATTAGCCAGGCGTGGTGGCACATGCCTGTTATCCCAGTTACTTGGGAGGCTGAGGCAGGTGAATTGCTTGAACCTGGGAGGTGGAGGTTGCGGTGAGCTGAGATCACACCATTGAATTCCAGCCTGGGCAACAAGAGCAAAACTCCGTCTCAAAAAAAAAAAAAAAAAAAAAAGGAGTGGATCTTTGATGGTGGGATGTTAGGCTACAATGAAGGGGCCATGAGAGTGAGGGCTGTGGGCCTCAAATGTTAAGAATAACAGAGAAGGCAGGTAGGACTAGGATTCTCCTGTTTTATTAGTGAAGCAACTGAGGCCCAGAGAGTTAAATAATAAGTAAATGGTAAAGCTGAGACTGAAAGCCAGAGTCCGATCTTATACCTCATATTGTTAGCCCCTGCTCAGAAAAAAGGGCAAGTCCGCAACGTCCCCGAACCTGTACACTAACTTGCTCCTGATCAGCTTCGCCCTAACAAAACTGTGAATTTGCAGAATTGGCTAGATTCAGCTTTAAAAAAATATAACTCCTTACCAGGCACTGTGATAGGTGCTAAGATGAACAGGAAAGACAAGGTCCCTACCCTGAAAAAAAGTACAAAAGAGATATAGGCAAGCATGTGGGTGACTGCATGACAGTGGGGGTTTGTGGACACAATGGAAGCCTGTCCTTAATGGTCCAAGCCGCAGGAGAGTAGAAAGCACCTAGTGGGGTCACCCCCCAGACATCATCTGTTGGGGTGAGTCATGAAATTATTTTCTCCCTAACCACACACTTTGAATGTGCTAGCATGGAGCCCTCCCAGTATTAAAGAAGCAGGCAGGCCCCAGGAGGCCAGACCCAGGGGCAAGGCTGTGGTCTGCTGGAGGGTCCCATGGTCTCTCTCTTCACAGTTCAGCAGCCACAGCAATCATGGCACACACCAGGGCTTCAGTGTCTGCAGTGTTTTACTTCTTAGGCTGGGGGTTGGGTTCTCTGGCATTCATTATGTTACTTTCTAAATCATCTTTTATATTTACAACATTTCAAAATGTAAAATATCATGTTGCAAAGGAATTTCATGACATGGGGAAAATGTTCACAAAAATAGTTTGAATTTTAATAAAGCTGGTTACAAAGCAATTTATTTAGAATAATTCTAATTTTGTGAGAAACAAAAAATAAAAAATTTCAAAGTCATTTAAGTGATGAGCTTTTGAGTATTCTTTTAATTTTGCTGAAATTCCAAATACTCTATAAGGAATACATATTATTTTTGTATCAAAAAATAAGTTATTACAGGTGCTAATGTGATTGCTCCTGAGCCTGACACCCTCTCATTAGTGCAGCATTTGACTTTCTGCAAATGTTCTGAACTGCTTCTGTTGCAACATCAGCCCACCCTTTTGCTGTGTGTCTCTGAGTGACTCCTCTACATCCTTTCACAAAATCTTATGTTTTCTGCCTTCTTTGTTGGAAGGAGTCCAGCTCCATGGTTGTGGAAGAAAGGCTGTCATTTTCCAGAAAGTGCAGTGGCAATCAGTCTAAAGGCAGATATAAAGATGAAAAGGCTGCAAGACCAGACTTAGTCTCAGTGCCTCATGCTGGCCATGGACCCATATCAATGTAACGTGCCCCAAGTGTGCAGAGATGCTGCTTTATGGCTTTCAGAATGGCTTCACATCCACAACCGTGTTTTATAGTCACAAAACAGCTTGCTGTTCCCACAATAAGCCACTGTTTCAAACTTCTGTGCATTTGGATTCACTGTTCTCCCCCTCTACCTATAAAATTTCTACATGGCTCACCTTAAATGCCTCCTCCTTGCAGGCTTCCCTTGACCCAGGTGGAATTTATCACACCTTCCTCTGTGCTCCCAGAACTTATACATACTGCCATTTTCATAGGTAGCTTACAGTAGGTATTGGAATGTAGCCCTGTCTTCCCCCACTAGAACACAACCTTCTCAAGGGCAGGGATGGAATCTTATTCATCTTAATAAACTGAACATTTAGTACCATGTTTGGTGAATAGTAGGTGATCCATTTGATTGACATGAGGCAAACGACGCAGTAAAGGCAAGCAAGGTAGTTGATATTGCCTCCATCTGAGAGAGGAACAAGCCGAAGCTTGAGGAAGGATGAAGCACCTTGCCTGAAATCCCTCAAAGAGTAAGTGATGAAGCTGGGATTTGAACTTAGGTCAGTTTAACTTCCAAACTTGTGCCCTTTCAGTGTCATGATGGATAGTCCTTTCCATCATCATCTTTATTATCGTGATTGCCTTCCAGTGGCAACACTGAGCCAGAAACATAGGAAATACTAATGGAATAAATAACTATACTACTGCCATCATTGTCAGTTATCGCTCTCACCCCTTGCTATCACCATTACCTGTCATAACTCCGCTCTCATACCTCTCTCCATGAGTCAACATGTGTTGACTGCTGACATCCAGGGCCAGGTGATAGGTGCGCCTTAGGTTTCCCTGTGTCCCCTGGGGTAGCTAGAACAGCTCTGGCACTGACATTGAGCAATAGACTCACTAACTTGACTTGCTGGCCTTCATATTCTAGAATGAGGGAATGCCTCATAGCTGAGAACTCACCACATTTAGGGGAAATGGATGCACAAGGTTGGCCATACCTTGAGGACAAAGGTTTCACTCTTCACATTTTAAAACTTTAAAGTTAGTATGGTTTAGTGAAGAGAACACTGCTTGTGAGTGCTAAAGCCCTTGGTTTATGTCCCGGCTCTTTCATTGATTTACAAAGTAATTTTAGACAAATCCCGTTATATTTTCAAGTCTCTTAGTTTCTTCATATATGAAAAAGAGGGGCAGCATTTCTGGCTTCTTTCATAGGTGTGGTAAGAAGTCTGACCTAGGATCATGAGTGTGAAATTGCTTTTCACTTTGGAAAGTCTTCCACATCAGCCAGACATCCATGTTATTAAAAGTGCTGGGAATGGAATCATCAGCTAATGAAATGATGTATCCTCTTCTCTTTCTACCCCACCAAAGTGTTTTGCTAAATCATAGATCTCAAGCTCACTTTCTCTCTTCAGACCTAACCTAGATCCCAGCATCCTTTGACTCTCTCTCTTTGTGTGTGTGTGTGTGTGTGTGTGTGTGTGTAACAGACAGAAAGGAATAGGAAGGGAAGAGAAAGGCAGAAGGTGGGGGCGGGAGAGAGAGAGAGAGACAGAAATAAAGAGACAGAAAGGGGGAGAGGGAGAAGGAAACAGAGACAGACAGAGAAGAAAGAAAAGGAGACATAGAAAAGGAGATAGCACATTATTCTGGCATTCTGGAAATCATGTCTAAAGGGGATCTTAGGATTTGACTGGTATATATGCAGCTCTTATTTGATGGTGCTATTTTAAACAGTTCTCAGTTGGGAGGCTGGCAGCTCTGATTGCTTTTCAAAGCCCTGTCTTTTATCACCATCGTTTTCTTCATACATAAATCCAGGCTGCGTCCCCACCTTCTGTTTCTTTTCTGTCTTTGAGCTGAGGAGTAAGCAAGATGCAATTTAGTAGCTGGGCTAGAGGGGGGACAGGATTGCTTCAGAGACATCACTGGTTTAATTGACTTGTTTGCTTTCAGATGAGTCATGTTCAGTCTGAGTTGTTTTCCCTTAACTAGATGTTCGTGGCAGTGCTTTTTCCCCCTTCTCTTTCTTTCTTCCTTCCTTTCTTTTCCCTTGTCAAGAACAATAAGTATTCGTTCTGATGGAGGATAGTCCTGGCTTTGAAGCACACAATCTTTCTCCTCTTTCCTGAAATTAGAAGGGCCTACTCCACACTTGGCTGCGTTTGGATAATGAGTGAACTTCTAACTCCCCAGCTGTTCTCATCCCCAAGGTCAAGCGTAGCCAAAGCATCCTATCCCCACATTTTCCTGCTCCCCCTCTACCATATGCATAAAGGTAGTTAAGGCTCCTAAGGGGGATCCTATCAAACAGGTGTTTACATTCTTAAATTTCTAATCTGAATATTTCTGGAAACAAGTAAACAGAGCCTTTGAGTTCAGCAGAAAGGTCTTAGCAGCAGGGAGTGGGAAATTTACTTGCAGAATAAAAGACTGAATTAAGGTCTGGCAATCTTCGGTCAATAGAGGAACATAAGAAACTGTTGAACACCACTGGTGACACCTAATTGGTCTCATACATGTTTATGAGTGGAAGGAAGGCAGGGAGGATGGAAAGAATTGAGGGAGGGGAGGAGGGACATCTCCTTTACAAGCTCCTCCTTTACCCACTATAGATGTTGGATTTCACAGGTCTCTGTCCTGGGCCAACTTCTCTATCTACCTATTCTCTCTAGACTCCTGCTAGGCAAAATGAGGTTTCTACACAGCACCTGCATCACCTATGAGCTTGTCAGATATGCAAATTATCAGGCCCTATTCCAGACCCACTGCATCAGAATCTGCATTTTAACAAGATCCCCAGGTGATTCAAATGCCCATTAAAATGCTGTTTCAGAAAGTCTTCTCATCTTAAAGCTTCAAGTGTCATCTAAACTCTGATGAGTCCTCAGTATGCCTCTTTAACCCTGATGTCTTCAGGAACTTTAGATCCATGCATGTAAATGCCCAGTACCTACCGGACTTTCTCGTTTGGAGGTCAATAGGTCATATCAAATCTTATGTAACTAACAGGAAACTCTTGACCCTCTAGGCTAATTCTTTATTTTTCCTCTTGTGCAGAAACAGCACCACCACCTACCATGTTTTTCAAGCCAAAAATGGGCATGCTATTTTTGATTTCTCTCTCTTCCTCACCCCCAGCACTCAATTTATCAGCCAGGTTGGTACATTATCCTTCTATCAGTTCTCCCCCTTCCCTCTGTTCTCACTGCTAGAAACCTAGCCCAAGCCACTCATCATTTCTTGTTTGATTTACTATTCACTTCCATTTTTGTCTCATACAATCCATTTGTCCAAAAGCTGCTGGAGAAATCTTTTTAAAACATGTGTCATGTCCATTCCCTGCTTAAAATCTTCCCATGGCTTCACATTTCATCTAGAATATAATAAAAAAATCTTTACCTTTTTTTTTTGAGACAGGGTCTTGTTCTGTTGTCCAGGCTGGAGCGCAGTGGTGCAATCACAGCTCACTGCAGCCTCAAACCCCTGGGTACAAAGCAATCCTCCCACCTCAGCCTCCTGAATAGCTGGGACTGCAGTCATCCACCACCATGCCTGGCTAATTTTTAAAGTTTTTTGTAGAGACCAGTTCTCCCTATGCTGTCCAGACTGGTCTCGAACTCCTGGGCTCAAGCAATCCTTCCACCTTGGCATCCCAAAGTGTTGGGATTACAGGCATGAGCTGCCACACTCAGCTAAAAATCTGTAGGGGGAAGAAATCCTATGCGATCCATAGCCTACCTACTCTCTGACACAAACTTTCAGCTATTGTCTCCTTTTCTACTCAGCTCCACCCACAGGGCCTTCACCCCAGAGCCTTTGTATGAGCTATTCTTCGCCATCTGGAATGGGGTCCTTCTAATCTTACATGCTGGTTCTTTGCTTGTCATTCAAATCACAGTCCAAATGTCACTTCCTTAGAATAGCCTTTCTTAATGATATAATCTAAATTAGCTCCAGTTACTTCTTACAATAATAATCTGCATAGTACACAACACTGATTTTGTATTGTTATTATGTATGCATGTATATATTTTTGTCTCACTCTAAAATATAAATGTCTTGTGAGCAGATCTTGCCTGCTTGTACCAGCTATAGTGTTCTAGTGAACAGACAGGCAAGGTTCCTGCTGAGTTTAGATAATATACAGGTCAGATACTACCATTTTACATACAGGTTGTTGAATAGATGTTTTCTGGTTGCCCAGGATTGGCAGCTAGAACCCAAAGCTGAGGACAAAGGGAAACCAAGCACCAAACGGATGAGGCAAAAACTAGTTTGAGGACTCTGGAGCCCTCAACCATCATCCTGGTTCTCTTCCATCTCCACCTCTTTGTACAAAGCTTGTCTAGGGTTTAGAGGAGAATGGGCACAGCAGAAGTTGTTTTCTAGGCAGGACTACTGTGGCTTTTCCTTCCTCTCCCTAATGGAGAGGTCCTCCAGCTAAGTGAAGCATTTTCAAGAGAATTACTCACAGAGATTAGAGGGACTGGTAGCTCCTTTCAGGTGTGCCGTCTATTAATGCAGCTGATCAGAACCATGCCTATCTAAGCAGGGTGCCCTTAAGACTTTGCTTGTTTCTGTGATTAGAGGAATTATTTGGTTTCTTACAACACAGCAGGTATGAATGGCAGCTAAAGTTAGTCAAGAAAAGAGGGGAAATAGACTGAGATAAGAAATGTTTATCCCATACCATTTCTACCTGTACTCCACTATCCCAGGGAATAAGGGGAAGAGGAAGTCTCCAGGGGGCTGACACGCCTTCTCTCACCTACAAGTCTCTCATATCTAAGCCTATCAGGGAAAGAGTGGGAGGAAAAAGTGAGCATCAAATTGGGTAAGACTGAAGTTTTAAACGAATCTAATCTGGACATTTTTATTTGTGAAAGTGACAAGAAAGCTGAGAGATCTGCCAGGCTTGTTATTAAGGAATAGATTCATCAGAGCTTGAAGAAAACAGTGATGAGAAAAAAATTAAACTCTTTCATGGCTGCATCCCATCTGCTCAATAAACCCTCTAGAAATTTCCACTGATAGTCCACAAAAGGTACACTCTATCTAGAGATAATTAAGGATTTAACAATATAGCAAATTCACATTTGCCATTGCATGCAAACTCTGAAACAGGACTGTGCCACTTTACAGAAGGAGACTGGCTGGTGAGTGTGGAATAACACTTACGGTCGGTTGTATTCAGGAGAGTTGCGTTGTGCGTTTGCTTCCCCTCAGTTGCATTTTTAAGTTTTTGAAGTCTGTAGACACCTCCCTGACAACGTGTGAACTCTTTAGATCAGAAATCACTCTTTAGTTTTTTTTTTTTAGTTTCTTATAACACCTAGAACAGCACACAGGAGATGTTCAATAAATATCCATTGAGTTATTCAGGAAATAAATGTATAGATTCCGTTTAGTAATTATAGCCAGACCTCCACCAGGTAAATTTTAGCTGAAAAATCAATTGACTTAGATGGGGAAGAGTAGAGCCCAGAGTCTAATGATACTATTTGTCAGCTGTGTAATTTTGAGCAAGTCACACATTTTTCTGTGCCTTGGTATTCTCATTCATAAAATAACAGCAGTCATACCTGTGTCACAGGTGTGGATAAAATGAGACAGCACATGTGAATGCACTGAACACAGGACAGTTACCCAAAGCACGTTTCTGAAGCTGTGGACTCTAGCACAATCTTCCTGGATTCTTATCCTCTGTGATTGTTTGAAGACTTCCCCTCCTCCCTCTTCCTTCTTCCTCCTCTGTGTCTTCCTAGATTATAAATGCAGGCTGAATCCACCCTCTCAGACACATAAGAGACAAGTGTGAGTAGGCCGAAAGACCTTTAAGAAAAGACCAATATTTGCATATCTATTATAACTACTCACTGTTCAACTTGTTTCATTACAATTTCTATTTGGATAATATGTAAGGTCAATACTGTCACTGTTCTGGAAAATTCATTTTTTATTAAAGCAAAATGCACTGTATTTATAGAGATAACACCTTAAATGCTACGAGAGAAGGTGCACCAATTATACTGGTTCCCTTGATGGGGCAAGTTCCCTTGATGTGTGCTACATGTTTTATAATATGTTACAAAGAATGGGACCTTAGCCCATGTTGGTGTGTCTCAAGTGTCATTCCTCGGCCGAACTTGAATAGGTCTGAACATCCTTTCTTATAGAGTTGGGAGCACTGAGATAACCATATTGAGAATAACAACACAATGAAGAAAGCTCTCTTTCTGCACCCCTCCATCAGTTTATTCCTACCGTCATTACATCCCTATCAGAGTCTCACTGAGCTACCAGGTATCAGGTAAAGCATTTGGGATAGACTAGAGCCTCAATAAATATTTGTTCAATTACTGAAAATTAAAGCCTGTCACAAAGCAAGAGCTTGGAAATGGTTCTTTGAATGTTTTCTTTGTAGGAGGTAGAATGGCATAATGTACCAAAAAATGCACCTACACGTTCAACCAGGAAATCTTGAATTCAGATCCTGGCTTTATCACTTATTAGATATGTGACAATTTACTTAACTAAATGAAACTTCAGTTTTCTTTTTTTATTAAACAAGAAAAGTTATTGTGACAATTATCCTTTTATAGTTCCTGGCACATGGTAGATAAACCACATTGTAATTCCATTTTTCTTCACTTCTTCCTTTTTGATTAATAAAGAAGAATGCAGAATTGTTGGTATATTCCTGCTTTTCATTCTAATCTGCTCAAGTTAACACACCCAACTGAAACATGGAAAATTGTGAGTATGTGCTTTGTGGTATTTTCTACAAAGGCTTTGACTTCTGTTTCTTTTACTCTTCCACTAATTTTAAACTCAGTAAACAACTAACTAGCCTTGCCATTTTGGTATGGGGAAATCTGTGGTTCCTAAAGTAAAATCTTGTAGACTAATAAAATCTGTAAAGCACTAATGTCATGGTAGCAGTCGGTTTCTTTTTGTTATTCTTAATATATCAGAAGGCCTAAGGGAAAAGAAACACCTGTTTTAAGGTTTCACTGGCTAACTCAAATGTCAAATCTATGTGTGCTTGACTGGAATGAAATCAACTCAAAATAGTAACCATGGTTATCTCCTGGTGATCAAAATGTCAATGGCTGTTTTAATGTATTTTGATTTATTAAAATGATGGAAAATAATTTACTTGTACTTTAAAAATTCAGTCTATTTGATCAAAAAAAATTTCAAAACATGGCGTTTATGATAGAGGACACAAAAAAAGAAGGGGACCCTTGGAAAAAGTGGCATTAGGGTTCCTTGGTGGAGGTCCGATTCGGCAGCATGGCGTAACTCCAGACAGTGGCATTTATATAGGTATCTGAGTCCCTTTGGGCTAAGCAAAAATACCATAAACAGGGTGGCTTATAAACAACAAAATTTACCTCACAGTTCTGGGCGGTGGGGTGGGGTTGAGAAGTTTAAGATCAAAGCACCAGCAGATTCAGTGTCTGGTGAAGGCCAACTTCCTGGTTTATACATAGTTCTCTTTTTGCTGTATCCTTACATGGCAGAAGGATAGGAAATCTCTAGGGTCTCTTTCTATAAAAGGCTTCACTCTCATGATCTCATCACGTCTCAAAGGCCCCACCAGCCAATACCATCACTTTAGGGGTTAGGATTTCAACATATGAATTTGGGGAGTGCACAAACATTCAGTCCGTAGTAGCAGACTACAATGTGAATAGCACCCCCTGGAGTTGTGTAATGTGTTGATTATGTTTAGACCCACTTTTCTGATAGTTTCTTGTTACTGTGCTGTGCTGAGGTGGAAAGAGTAGGTTTGGAGAATTAGACCTAGAACCTATTAGCTGTTGCCCTTGATCAAATGTCTAAATTTGATTTATCCCTAAATGGTTGTTCCTTTCTCTATGTTAGATGCATGCTGGATGGCTATGTACTCAGAGTCTGACCATATTGCAGGTGACTAATTCTACTTCCTCATCAGCACTTTAAAGTATTCAATATACATTTATTATTATTACTAATAGGAATATTGAGTTGCAGACATGATTTCAGGCATAGTATTTTGAAGACAACTCTGGAATATACACTGGATTACCATTTCCCTATATTATGTCCCCAGCACAGATGAATTTAGAGGAGGCAGGGGAGAGGCATCTAGGAATAAGAGAAAAATGGGGGATGTCTGGTGAGAAAATCAGTGCTTCCTATGCGTGTCCACTGGAGGAAATGCCTTGCATATACAAGTCAGGCTGGACTGAGACGTGTCTAAGATAAGAGGATGCCCTGGGCAGGCCTTCAAGCTGAAGGATTTAAAGGAAAGGCTAGGGCTACATGGAGAAGGAGTAAAGAAGAGGACCCAGTGACACTAGTGGCCAGTGGCTCCTGAACTGTCCTATGCAATTCAGTCATTTCACTCTGGCCCTTAACTTACACGCTTATCCTACTCCAACCTCCAAAAAAATATCAGCTCTGAGGTTACCTAGACTCACCGTCCATAGAAAAGCATTCATCTAGTATGGTTCTAGCAGGCTTCTTAGGGGTCTCAACGGCTGCCTCCTCTCCACGCCCCTCTCCCCCCCATCTCCCTGCAATGATTAACATTCATCTTCTAACCTTACAGGAATCCTGGTAAATCTGAAATTCTCCTTTTCGTTACATTCCCAGTGATGTTACTGCCCCGGGTGATCATCTGTCACATTTTCTAAATTGGCATGGGTGTCTGCTTGGCTCTGCATGCATGAAGAGTACATTGTCCTCTCACCTTACCAATGGGGAAACTGAGACTCAGAGAGGTTGGAGAATTTACTCTAGGTCAACCCTTAGCTATCTACCCAGCCAAGGTTCAAACACAATTCAATGTGTTTGAAGTCTGTTCTTCTTCCATCTCCCTCCACCTCCTTTACTCCCACTGATTAGGCTATAGAATGGAGAGAAATGGATCATTAGGCTATAAAATGGAGAGTAAAATGGAGGTCAAAATCTAGCAAGTCCCCTTCTTGCAGATGGCAGTGAGAAGGACATGAGCTATTTGAGCCTATAAATCCCTTTTGATCTTTCTGGGCTGTTTCACATATTTGACTCTTTGAAGGTAGTGGTTGTAACTATGCATGGGTTTATGACAAAAGCCCCACTTGAGCCTAAAATATGAGTCCGTTTCTTTAAATGGACGTCTGTTCCCTTAAAGGAGCTGGGTCCAAATGTTGAACTAGAGAACTTCTCTTTTGGACAGGGCTCAAATAGCTACCAGCAATAATGGCTGCTCACAGGCTTTTCCCCCACTACAAACTGGTTCAGGTCCAGTGGCTTGCATCCTGGGATGTGGGGGAGATGATTCAGATACAGGTACTTCAGGATCTCAGGCACTGAGGAAACCAGACTGTTTACAATTTCATGAAACTAAGGGAATAGCAGGGGCTTAGGCTCTGGAGAAACCCAGGAGCTCAGATACTCCAACCAATCCCATGCCAAGAAGAAGGTCCAAGTGATCAGCATCCTGATGTCATGTGCCAGTAAGCTCCTAGGCTTACAGTTTTCTCTGAATAGGGTCAGAGTAAGTTTCCAAAGACTTAAGTGGGGCTGGGACTTAGGTGGAGGCACGGAGCCAGATACTCTTCTCTCTCAAAACTGTATTCTGAGCTCACCTTTTTCATGAAACTTTTCCAGATGGACTGCAGCCAGCCCCAAGCAGTCCAATCTTCCTAATGACATCTTGACAATCTAAATCAGGGTCAGACACCTCTTTGAAGTATCCTGCCAAATCTTCCTTTGTTCATTCTAATCCAGGATCTAAAAACCTTTCAGGAGTGGCATGCCAAAGACTTCATTTATTTACTCTAATTTAGCATTTCATGTGCCAAGAAAACTTTCCAACATGTGTAAAATCTCATTGTAGGGTGAAGTAAAAGTCAGTATAAAATCACACAATTAGAATCACAGGATCAGAATGTTGAATTATTGAGTCCTAAAGCTTCATTTTAAAGATGCATGAATCAGGGCCACAGGAGGATAAGGTGTTACCTGGAATCTAATAGCCAAGTTAGGGGCAGACCCAAACTAGAGTCTACTGAATCTTAAATTTTCTTTTTACACTATCACTGTTTTTTACAAGCAAATTTGAGTCTTAAACATAGAGCATCTGCTAGCAACATCAAGAAAACTGAAATCTCAAACAAAATCATCACTTTTTTTGTAACTATAGCCATGAATTTCTCCAGCATTTAGACTTCTAGCCTCATGTTGTTTTACCGGTCTCTTTACTGGCTCGCAGTCTGTTGGAAAAAGCACTGATTGACTCAGGAGGCTGAGTTTGGATTCAGTTCAGCCATTCATTTTTTTGAATCTTCAGTACATTATTTAACTTCTTTGAAACTGTTCTCATTCAAAGGTAAAGAGGGAAAAATAACAACCTCCTAAAGTCATTAGGAGCGGTATTTGTCAGGGCTTTGGAGAAAACAGATCCTGTGTTGATTGGTTCAATAATTGGTCACAAAATGGCAAAAGGACCAACAGCAATGAGAGAAGGTGAGGTCATCCTAGGATTAGCAAGTATAAGAAGCCACTACCTCTTCCAGAGCTGCAGGTACAAAGAGAGGAGGCAATACTAAGACCCCTGGCATCAGAGCCTGGTGGGAGCTTAGAGGATGGTCATTCCCAGAGGAGTCAGACAGGGCCTGGAGTTAGTGGTAAGGCTGTCTGGCAGGAGCTCAGATCATGGTTTGAGGGGCTGACTGTTGGGAGCTAGAACCAGGAGGAGAAGCAGCCACTGCTCAAAGCCAAGGGGGAAGGTGAGAAATAGTTGGCTTCTCTTTCCCTCCCTTCTTTCAGTCTTTCTATTGCCTACTATCAGCCAAACTGAACAGAGGTGAGGCCTTTTTGCAAGGGAACCTTATTTTCAGGGGTCGGCTTCCCTGTGATAGAGAGTAAATCAGGGAAGTGCAAGAATTGATCTAAGTGCAGAGCAGTTGAATGATCTCCTGCATATCAAGCTCCTAGCACTGTGCACAAAGGTGGTTCTCCCCTGCCTTGTGACACATTACTGGGCTCCACAGAACAGAAATAAATCTCCGAGGATTGTCATTCCCAGCTGGCTCAGGCATTTTTTGGTCTTGATGTGGCAATTGCTAACCTCCCACCAGGGTCAATGTGGCGGAGCTGGCTTCCTATCTGCACTCTATTCATTAAAAACATCATCATTTCTTATGCTTTATAAAGTACCTTTTTTAAAATTATGTATTTAAGCTTGAAAACAACCGAATGAGTCATATGATGAAATGGGCCATACAATTGAGGTACAGAGAGGTTAGGTAAGTAGCCCAAAGTCAAACAGCTAATGGGTAGCAGAGTCAAACTAGAATTAAAATCTGATCTTAGTCTTTTCATTAAGGACTGTTTTGCCAGTGTGTCCACAGAATTCATGAGTTTTAAACATTTCACACATGATACTTCATCATTTCCTTCTAGCAGGCAGTTGCTATTATTTTCTCTTATTTCTAGATGAAGACCCTGAGGTGCATTGAGGTTACATGACTTGTCCTTTGTTAGGGGAATGATATTATTTGTAATGTAATGAGCTTCTCATCATTAGAGCTAATTAAGCTAGTGATCACATGTCTGGCTATGGCAGCACAGATGCTTATAGATACTTCATGATTAAAATGAATCATTGCATTTCAGAGGGCTTTTTCTGGAACCCCACATTTCTGAAGAAGATTATCCAGCGAAACTCCATTTTTGTCCATTTCCTGTATTGAGCTACCATGTAGGATGTTATTTGCAAAAAATGGTTCTGCTGCTATAAAACAAAAACAAATTGAACTCAACTGACTTAATGACCCTCCAAGTCTCTTTTACAGCTCTGATTCTACAGTATCAGGAAATAACAAGCACCAACACACATCACCATTGCAGCTACAATATGGGGACCCCAGGCAGAGGACAGGATCCTCTCATAGAAGCTGAATAAATAGCTATTGTGAGGAGTTCAGTGGGTGATAGCACAGGGACCTTCATTTCCGCTTCTAGCCAAGGAAAATTTTGATCAGGCTGCAGGCCGCCTGCCCCATTCATCTGCAGCAGGAAATGGATTTAGCTTCTGTATGGGCTGGACTCCCGTATCTATCATCCAGTTAAGCCTAATCAAAATGTTTTCCGTTTCACCTGGTAAGTGCAAAGGGCTTGGAGGAGGGTCTGAGTGATGGTGATGGGGTCTCACTGCTTTCTCATCACTGAACTGCAGTTGTTAAAAGGCCCATTTCTCTTCAGTGTCTCACTCTGAGCTGAGGCAGGCAATCTCTCCTGTCCCTGGAAGCTGCTCCTGGCAACAGAAAAAAAAATCTATGGAATTGACCCAGGAGGGAGAGGGAGGAAGGGCAGATTATAACCCCAAGGAAGGCTAAGGTCAGAGGTGAAACTCAGCACTGATAGATGAAATGAACCTCCTAGCAGGAGCCTTCTTATATAATGAGGGGCTGCAACCTCCTGGGATGGGGGCTGGTGAGGAAGCGGAGGTCAGAGGTCCTGTTAGGCAGGAGGGAAGCTCAGGGGAGGGGATTGGAGTATTTCTGGTTTCTTAAGTACAAAGAAGGTGGGGGACGGGGCTGCTGATTAGAATGAAAATGTGACAGTCATGCAAAGCTTCTAGTTGGGTTTATGCATCCTTTGCCAGGATTTCAGGAGGAGGATACCTGACAGCCCCCATTAGAGCAGGAGAAATGAAGGAAAATACACATTGTTCTGTTAAGGGAACCCCCAAGACCAGGGAATGGAGGCCTCCCCTGCTGAATTTGTTACTGAGGGAATATTGATTTCAGGAGAAAAAAAAATAATGCAGAAATGTTTCCACTTTGATGCAGCACAGTCTGATTTAGACTGCACTGTGGTGAAACTTCTTTGTGTGACTCTCAGTATTCCAAAGCAGACATAATTCTTTTCCTTTGAAGGATGTTATTGGTGGCACGGGGGTGGTAGAAAAAATGGGCTCGCAGCTGATTTTGATTTAGCTGGGAAATGGGTTGTTCCAAGGAGTGGTGAGATAAAGACTACTGAGGTAGGCTAAGGTCTGGAAGGGCCTTAAATTCTAGGCTAAGACATGTGGTCAGTGTTTCAGAATAATGAAAAACTATCACAGTCTTTTGAGCAGAGGACTGATAAGATTAGAACTGCGCTTTTGAGAATAATTCTGGCAGCCCAGTGGAGGGTGGGCTGAAGGGGTGGAAGGGGTCCTTTTTCTCTTTTACTTCATTGATGAGCAAATGCATCTATGGGTGCTAGGCTGGGATGCCAGTCAGAAGCCTGTCACAATGGCCATATAACAGAAAGGCTGAGAGACCTAGCTGAATTTGGGAAGGGTAGTGAGTAAAAGACAGAGAATAATAATATTTTGTGTATTTAATAAAAGCCTATCTTGTGCCCAACACTAGATGCGTATCACCTCATTTAACCCCTGCAGCAATCCTGCAAGCTAGGTATTAATATTCCCCTGTTACAAATGAGAAAACAGGCTCTCAGTGTTGTTAATTAACCTCTCAATGGGGTTTAAACCAACACACAGTTTTATCTGCCTAAAGAACAGAAAAGTCTCTAGTTCAAGTCCACTCATCTCAGCCCACCATTATGTTTCCTCTTGACACACAGAGTTTTATATCCAGAAGGGGCTTTTCAGATTATCTAGTTCCCCTCCCCATTTTGTGGAAGAGAAGATGGAGGCAGGGGATGGAGGGAGAGACAGCTCAGGCCTTGTTCTTTTTATTCTTCCTAATGCCTTCTCATTCTCAGTTGTCAATATGAGCTCTCATTTCATCTGAAGCTCATACCACACTCCCAACAGATAGGAAATTGAGTTATACCAATTACGTTCCTGGCATAGTTCAAGATGAAGTGATAGTCAGCAAGACCATCACAATTTTCTTTACTGGACCACTAATTTCCTCTCTCACCCCTTTGATTGCTGATGCTTGATGATCTTCCTTATTCTTTAACACAAGGTTCACTTTAAATCACCTACTATGTGTTCAGGAGCTCCCTTGCTATAACATTAATTAATGCAATCCTTAGAACAACCTTCTGAGCTGAGCAGCACTGCTGTCTTGCCAGTTGAGAACACCAAGACTCAGAGGGATTAAGTAACTTGCCTGAGGTCACATAGCTAGGAAGTGGCATAGCAGGATTCAAATCGAGGTTGATCTCATTCCAAAGACTCTTCATGAAAATGTCTCCAGCAATGCATTCTGTGCTCTCACTGAGTACCAAAGAAGGACAGAGGTTAAACAGCAATGTTTCTCCTCACCTGTTTCTTAACAATGGTCAGAATCCATGTATTTACAGCACTTGACAACTCACAAAGCATTTCATATCGTTATCTTATTATACTCAAAAAACCACCCTAGAAAGCACATAATTTCAGACCCTCTCTCCCTGTCTTTCAATATAGAAGACCAGGTGAGAAATAGAGTAAATGACTCAAATAGGTTAGAGAGGTTAAGAAGTTAAACAGGTTGTGTGTTAGCCTATGCCACTGGCAATGTGGTTTAACTTTTTGCTCACTGCTCTTCACGCAGCACAACATGAATTCTGGGTCTTTCTCTCTCTTTCCCTCCCAACTTTTTGTCAGCCAAACTTGACTGTTCTGTTTATTTGTGTTGAAGCTTTCTCTGTAGTGTCCCTTGCAGCTATAAGCTGATACCTTGTGTTACCTCACTCTAACCCAGGGCTGTCTATATTCACAGTCTTCAGATCTGTGATTCCTCCTGTGGCTTTCTTTTCTCTTTCAGATGTGGTGGGTCCTGAATGCTCCCCCAAAACCATTCTATTTCAAAAGCATAAGTCTAAGGAACTAACCTAGAGTGCACACATTTCTCCCTGGTTTTCCTTTTCTCCATCCATCCATCCATCCAGCCAGCCAGCCAGCCATCCAATCACCCATCCATCCATCCATCCATCCATCCAATCACATTCCTTCCATCCATCCATCCATCCATCCATCCACCCATCCAACTATGTATTCCAGCATCCTGGTTGTAGAAAACTCTAGCAGCTAATGCTAGATTAGTCAGAACCATGGACAGCCACCCCCAGCATTATAGACCTGCAGGCCTGTAGAAAAGGGAGTTGGGGCTGGATGGAACACTTGAGACAAATACAGACTATTGATGGATGAAGCTAGGGAGATAGGCAGGGTCCAAATTGTGAATGGCAATATAAGAAGTTTGGGCATAAGCCTATAAGCAAAGGAGGCATGAATAGGCTTTACGTAGGGAGGGACCTGACCAGATTTTAATCTTAGAAGGAACACTTTCGGTATAGTCTGGAGACACCAAATTTGAACAACCAATGTTAGACTCCAAAAGATTATTTAAGAAAGTTAAAACAATTTAAACAGTTATGAGGGCGCAAGATGGGTGTATGTGATGGCTATAGAGAAAAGAAGGAAGTTGGAGAGATTAAAAAGGAGATGAAATCAATATGTTTTGATGGAAAGGGATTGAGAAAGGTCTAGGATGCCTCCAGGATTTTTGTTTTGGTTATAAGCTTTGATGTAGGGTACAGTGGAGAAACAATGAAATTTAGAGCTAAAAGATGTTGAATTCATCTCTGGTATATTGAGTGAGCTTGAGGTGTCAGGGTTACATCCATGTGGAAATGTCCAGTGATCAGCTGAGTATATGAATTTGGAGTTCAGAAGAAAGGATGATATATAATGAAGGCTGAATGAATAGTAGTTATGTTACCGTATTTTGCTAATTTAGCTCAGATCCTAATTATTGATTTATCCATATTCTCATTAGGATGTTGCTGATCACTGCAGCCCACAAGCATTGCCTATTGATGGTAAATCCACACAGTCTGAGGTTGTAAATCCATGCTGACCAATTCATTGGGACACCTTTTAGTTTTATAGGCCCTTCCAAGGTCATCTATCTCCAAAGTTCCCCAGATTCCACCTGAGTTCTGACTTCCCCTGCTTACAAATATTTTATCATCATGACTTTAGTTTGCTAGAAACTCAAGTACTACTGTCTTTAAGTAGGTTCATGTATCTAGACATTCCAAAACAGTGGAACTTACACTATCTCTCTTGGCATCTCAAAATCAAATGTTCAGATAATCTCAGAGCTGGGAAGTCATCTTGCAGATCATGCATGGCTTTTTAATTTTATGAATGGAAGTTGTGAGGCCAAGGCAGAGGAAGTGACTTACCAAGGCTCCTTTCCATTCAATAAAATGTGTATTTATTGAGTGTTTACCATTTTTCAAAGTATCTATCTTAAATGCTGGAAATACTATGGTGAAACCGAAATATGTAGACCCTATTCTATTCTTTACAGCCTACCAGGACAGAGGTAAACAGTGTTAACCAGACTAGAGAAAGTGGTAATAAAGTAATTATTAACTATCCCCCTGCACCACCTTAGTTTCTTGTGAGGAGCTAGTGTATAGCAGAAAGTAAGGGTCATGCTAGTAGGTCTGTCTAACTCTAATTCTAAGTCCTTTCCAATATATCATGTTGCCGCCTTCATTGGTAGGTAATAGAAGCTGCTAAAATCATAGTTGAGGGGTGGTTAAAGGTATGAGATTTAGAGTCAGATGACCTGGGTTCAAATCTCAATTGCCATTTTTTGTGACCTTGGGTAAGTTACTCAGCCCATCTGGGTATTCCATTTATCTGTAAAATGCAGATAAAATCTACTTCATAAGGATGATGTGTTTAATAAATGGTTCTGATTTTTGTGTTTAATTTAAAATCCAAGATTCTTTGCAATTTAAAATATAGTCTCTGCTTCCCACTATCAGAAGTGGTAGAGTAGACTGAATGAGCATGAAACCAGGAATTAAGATTATTGGGTTTCAGTTCAAGATTTGCTTCTAAGTAGCAGTCAATTTTGGAGAATCATGTGACTTTTCTGGGCCACAGTTTTTCCATCCTCCTGTTGCGGTTTCAGAGCAGATAACCTCTGAAGTGCTTTCTTTTTAACTGATAGACTGTTGTTATAAGCGAGATGAGCCTAATTTTGGAAATTATAAGAAAATAATTATAAAAATTAAATTTGACTGTCATATGACATGTTTCTCCTCTTTCTTAATCCTTAAATTTTTTTTGCTTCAAATTACTGCACATTGTTTTTAATCCAATAAATGAAACTTTTGTGAGTAATGCACTAGCATTAGCTAGGTCCACAGGGAGCCCAGAATATCTGGATAGAAATTGAGAAAAACATACTGGTAGCAATCCAGCAGTTCTGCCAGCATGGCCCTCAAGCACACAACTCTGAATCTGCAGACTGGAAAAAGATAGAGATTTCAACAAACATTCTTGATATTTATCCTTTTCCAGCACCTCCTACATACCAAGTTTTTATACTCATGGAAGTCAATGCTGAGAAGTATGTATTCCATTTCAGACACGAGAACACCTTATCTAAGCCTTGGGATAAACTGACTTGACTATGAGTACATTAAGAAATAAGGACAGATATGAATTCCAACTCAACTTTTAATGTCCAGTCTTAGGCCCTTCCTGTCCTACAGTCTATGTCCGTGTTTCCATCTAGGGTAGGCCCAGCCACAGCAAGCCAGCCACTTGCCACGCAATATTGTGATTTCAGAAGTTGAGAAGCCTCACATTTGTCCAGGACCTGGCATCCATTTTAGATGAGAGAGAGAATTTGATGATTAGAAGGTATGGCTCCATCTTAACCCAGTGGCGGGCCCCCATGAGTTTATATTATTGTTCTAATGACCTTATCATATGCATTCTCTCTCAGAATACTGAGTGCGGGAGGAGTGAGCAGAGGAGGCAGAATCCAGTGAAAGTTGGAAACTAGAGACTTTGTAGCTGAAGGCTTCTTGGTTTAAGGGGCCCAGCTCATGAGGGTGAGAAGCTTTCTCTCTTAATACTCATTCCTGCTGCTCTATTGTTGTTCTAGGAAGACTGGGGCATAGATGTCTTTAGCACCTAATAAAGAACAATAGAAAGACTTCATGAGTGGGTTGGGGGAAGGACAGGAAGAAAACCGCTATAGCAGGGTTTGGGAAATCCTTTCTGTTAATATTCTCTGATCAATGTGTAAAATAAAAAGTTTATATAGAAAAGCATCAGAATGTATCCGATTTGAGATGTCTTTTTTTTTTTTTTTTTTTTTCCAATTAGCTCTCTCCTTATTTTTTACAGCTTTTACTGCAGGGTTAGTAAAATCATTGTTAGTTTATTTTATGGGGTGGGAATCTTCTTGAAAAACTAGCTGTGATTAGAATTTCTAAAAGCAAATCCTATTCTCTCCTCTTAACTCAAATTATAAAATTGAAGAAATATTCGGTGGAAAACATATTGGCCTAATCATTCCTAAAATTGCGGGATGTCATAGAATCTTGTATTTAAAATTTTAAATATTAATTTTAGATGAAGTATTAATAAGCTGAATAGTATCACAAAATCTGCAGTGAGAAGCCACTAAAATATTTCTGTTTGGAAAATTATCTTAAAGTCTTACAGAATGGGGACATGCTAAGGATAACACTGAAGTTTTAGCTCAATAGATTAAAATTAACTGAGATAAGGAATAAAAAAGAGAAAGATTAAGGCGGCTCCAGAAGGGGAGCAATCATATTGTCCATATATGAGAAGAATTAAATTTTACAAGGTTTAGTGAGAATGTCAGGCTTTCTTTCCCCTGGGCCTTTGAACATTTTCCCCTTTGTCTGGATAATTTCTGTATATTCTACTAACCTCTGGAACTCCCCTTACTAAGCCTTACTCTATTATATTTTTTCAAAACACTTATCTTGTAACAATATGAAAAATGTTTATATTATATTTTTGTTTGCTTCTTCTATTTCCTCCTGCCAAATATAAGCATCTTAAGAATAAGAACTTATGATTTTAACATTGTGTTCATTGCTGTATTTCCAGGATCTAGAACAAGGCTTGATATGTAGAGAAACTTTGATAAATATTTGTTGAATGAGTGAAGATCTCACCTTCTAGAACATCTCCTTCATGAATCTTATCCATTTTAGATGAGAGAGAGAATCTGAGAAACTACAATTTCATCTTGTAGTTACATCATAGCACTTTTTACACCACACATTAAAAATAATTACATAAAATTTATATAGCATAAAATTCATCATTTAAAAGTGTAAGATTCCGCAACATTCACAATGTTGTGCAGATACTACTTCTCTCTGGTTTCAATGCATTTTTATCACCCTAAAAGAAAATTCTGCAGCCATTAAGCAAGCAATCACTTCCCATTCCTCCTTAACCTTCGAACCTGGCAGTCATCATCCACTGTCTGTATCTATTGATTTACCTATTCTGAATATTTCATACAAATGGAATTGTACAGTATAGTGACCTTTTGTGTCTGGCTTCTTTCAGTTAGTATAATGTTTTCAAGGCTCATCTATGTTATAGTATGAATCAGAACTTTATTGCTTTTTATGGTTCAGTAATTTTCCATCGTATGGATATTACCACATTTTGTTTATGAAGTTATCCCTTGATGGACATTGGGGTTGTTCCACCTTTTGGTTGTTGTGAATAGTCCTGCATGAACATTTCCTGTGCAAGTATTTGTTCACACTAGACTTTGGTTGCCTCCTTTTTCCTCTGTTACTCCTATAAAACCATGAAGTCTATAAGAGCAATGACTGAGTCTGTCTTATTATGGATATATTCCAAGACTGAGTTGTGGCCTAGAAATATTTGTTCAATGACTGGTTGAATACAAAAATTTCAAGTCTCTTAAATTTTTTAGTAAAATCAACAATTGAAATTTCTTAAATAATAGGGAACCAAAACCTTTAAAGATTCAATAATGCCACAAACATTAAAGAATATCTATGCCTTAATTCCATATGAAGGCTAGTTGCAAAGGAGAAGGGAATGAGGATGGGCGAGAGGAATGAAGGACTCCAGCAGGGCCAGAGAATAGGAAGAGTGAGGTGGAAGAGGGAAGGGAAGGAGGGGTGAGGAAGAACAGGAGGAAGGAGGGAGGGGACTCAGAGATGAAGGAGCTGGAGCGGCTCCCAGGTTGCTGTGTGCCTCTCATGCAGCTGAGAAAAGTCCTCTCTGCCCCCAGGAAACAGCTATTTGACTTTTATTTTCAAACATCAAAGTTTATTTCTGAAATAAAGGTTTGCTTTGTATGGAATCCTGAAGATGTTCCCCAGATGTTCAAGAGTGACATTGGCTTTTAGGAATAAACTTTTGAAATGAAGAGTTGTCTTCAAATGCTAGTCACTATTTTTTTTTTTTCTTGGCAAGCTTTTCTTTTTATATATATATTGTGAAAAAAAACATAAGTTTATTCTCTTACCAACTTGGAAGTGTACATTATAGTACTGTCAACTATATGCACATTGTTGTATAAGACATCTCTATAACTCTTTCATCTTGCATGATTGAAACTCTATACTCATTCAACATTTATTGAACACCTACCATTTGACTGCAATGATGACAAACCATTGTGTCTCTGGGTTAATTTGCCCTTTTCTCCATTTATATACAGATATTGTGTCCATTTTCATATACGAATAACACGTGTATTTTTATGATGATTTCCAGTTTATAAGGTGTTTTCTTTATATTTCCTTATAAGGTACTACCTGTTTATTCCATTATTTGATTCTCCCTCATGCTGTTATTCTCACTTTACAAATGAGGAAGCCAAGGTCAAGAAAACATAAGTGGCTGACCCAAGGTCACAGAACTAGTATTAGCAGAGCTAAGATTTAAAATAGGTTTTTGAACACAAATTCCTCCCCACTGTATTATGCTATCAATGATTTATTCCAAATAACATTAAAGAATGACTTTAGCAGTGCCTCTTGGATTTCTGGAAAAGAGAAAAATGCTTATAAGATAAACTTTATTATTCTGGTTCAAATTATTTACTATATAAGCTGCTTTTTCTTTTAACCACCACATTACTCCAACTTTTTTTTTTTTCTAACTTTGATTTTTTTTTTTCTTTGAGATGGAGTCTTGCTCTGTTGACCAGGCTGGCGTACAGTGGTGCGATCTCGGTTCACTGCAACCTCTGCCTCCCGGGTTCAAGCAATTCTACTTCCTCAGCCTCCTAAGTAGTTGGGATTACAATGCATGCCACCACGCTTGGCTAATTTTTGTATATTTAGTAGAGACAGGGTTTTGCCATGTTGGCCAGGCTGGTCTTGAACTCCTGACCTCAGGTGATCAGCCCGCCTCGGCTTCCCACAGTGCTGGGATTACAGGCATGAGCCACCATGCCCGGCCTTTGCTTTTTTTCATTATTATTTTGCAAGTATTAGGCACTGCATTCAATAAGTCCTAAAGTGTTGGAGCCAGATCTGGGCTTAAATCCTGCTAGTAAATTAGTTGTATGACCTTGGAGAAGTCATTTAGCCTCCAACTTTCAAAGGCCCCATCTGTAAAATGGGGCAAATGAGCTAATGCATAACAATTGCTTAAGATAGTTCCCTAGCTAATAGCAAAGATGTAATAAATGGCAGATATTATTATTATCCTAAATATAAAAAATGGATACTTGATCCAGTTGAACCATTTTTGGTAAAGGATTGAAGTCTTGCAGCTAGAAGATATGAAAAGAGCCTAGAATTTGAAGTCAAATAGAGTAAAGTGCCAATCTCATTTCTCTCACTTATTAGTAAGGACTTGGTTTTCTCATTGCAAAATGGGAATTATAATGCCTATCTCGTTTCTTGGGATGATATTTAGAAAACTCTTGAAACACAAGTGTTCAATAAACGTAAGCTACTATTGTTACTGTTGTAAAGATTATTGTTTTAAATAAAACATCTCATACTCACAGATCAAGCCATCTAGGTACTCAGAGAGGACATTTGAGGCAAATGCCAGCAGGGCATAGAATTCTTTCTTTTGAGATCAGAACCCAGAAAACCTTCAAACGCCAAACCAGTATATGACCATGATAATTAACAAGATGCAAGCCTATACCCCAGAATGCTGAAGGAATTTGTACGTCCTGGATGTTTGCATTCGCATCTTATTCTTCCTTCTGGTCTAAAGATTTTACATCCAATTTAACAATTGTTTATTGAACATTGACTACATGCCTGATCCTGTGCACATCACAGTGGAAAACACAAAGGCAATTGGGGTGAACCTTGGATCTCTTTCAGTCCACATTCCTCTCGAGGGGTAGTTCATTCAGTTCCATGGCTTTACATACATCTAAGTGCTATGACCAAATTTATTTCTTCAATTCGAGTTTCAGACTCATTTCCATCCGCCTATTTTCCATGTTCATGCAGATGTGAAGCACCTTGTAGGCAATGCAGCCAAAATAGAACCCTTGACATTCTCTCCTCCCACCCTCCATAAACCCGTTCTTCTCCCACTGGACCATATTCAGTAAATCGCACCGTAATTTATTCAGTTACTCAGGCCAGAATAGGAGTAATCCATGATCTCTGTCTTTCTTTCACACCCTATAACCAGTGAATCAACAAGAATTCACGGCTTTACCTTTAGAGTATAATCCCTATCCAACCAGTTCTCACCAGTCCCCTTTCCCACTTCCACCCTGCCCTCAAACACCAATCCCTTGCATGGCTAGCTTCCTAATGTGCTAGCTGCCTGGTCTATCCCCCAGCTTCCACCCTGGCCTCCAGGCTAATGCCTACAATCACATTCATTGTGCACGGCATTACCCCAGAGACACCATTCACAGAGACTGCAATGTGTAGAGCGCCCCCTTGAGTTGTGCAATGCAGTGACTCCCCCACTTGCCTTGCTCTCGTCTACACTCCATGGAGCCTACTTACCAAAGTTAAGGCAAAGCCTGCTTTTGCTCTGCTCAGAATTCTCCAGGGCTTACTTTTCTATTTAGAGTAAAACCTGAAGACTTGTAAGTTGCCTGAGGTTTTGGCTCCAGACCACTCCTCTGTCCTCATTTAATTCTCTTTCCCTCTTTCACTGTTGCCACAAAATCTCCTTGCCTTTCCTCAACCACTCCAAGTATATTCATGTCTCAGGGCCTTGGACTTTGCTAGTCCCTCTACCTGGGATGCTCTTCCTCCTGGTTTTTGCACAACATGTACCCTCATTTTGGTCAAATCTTTGCTCAAATGTTCCTTTCAAGAGGGCTTTCCTGATCATATATGATTTGATTTGATATTTTCTTATTTACCCTGCTTTAGTTTTCTTTATAGCACTTACTCTACCTTACATGATATATTTACTTGTTTATTTTGCTGTTCTCTGCCTTACCCAAAAGCATTTACTCTTCATGAGGATAGACATTTTAACCATTTTCTTCATCACTCTATTCCCCAGAAGTGCTAGTGTATAGTAAGTGTTCAATAAATATTCGTAGATTGAATGAATAGAATATGAAATTCATTCATTGGTTCATGTATTCCTTCCTTCCTTCCTTCATTACACAATCATTCACTAATAAACTACTCTGTGCTGGCATCCCACACATATTGTTTCCCTTCATCTTCACAATGATGTGAACCTCATTTTTATGAGTTCATAGAGTTTTGTGATAATAAATCCAAGGCACAGGAGGTTATCAAAGTCTATGTAATATAATATAATATAGCTCAAAGACTCTATTGCCTGTGAGCTTTCCACACTAGAAAATCATCACCTACTTAACCCAAGTTGGCCAGTAGCTCTGTGTGGCAGCTGATGAAGTAAGAAATGGGAAAACAAGTTATGACAATATGTATGGTTTATTTTATGAGTGTATTAGTCAGGTTTTGTTGCAATAATAAACAATCCCAATATCTCAGAGGCACAGGACACATATATTTATTTCTTGCTTATGTTACATGAGGGCTATGGATCAGCTGGGCTGTTTTAAGCTCACATATATATATATATATATATATATATATATATAAAATTTATATATTATATATATAAATAAATATATGTTATGAATATATACATTATATATAATATATATATTATTTATTTATATATAAATAAATATACACACACACGTGTGTGTGTGTGTGTGTGTGTGTGTGTGTATATATCTTGCAACCCAAACAAAAGGAGTGGCCAATGTTGAGGACATGCTGTTGTCATGGTGGACGTGGGAGTGAGAAAGATTATGTCAACCCATACAAGCACAGTTAAAACCTCTGATCGGATATGGCAAGTGTCAAATATTTGTGATATTCCATTGGTCAAGATATGTCATGTGGCCAAGCTCAAAATCAATAAGGCAGGAATGTATATTCCTTCCTCAGTTTTACAGGCATCTCACATGGCAATAGGTTGAGAAGATATGATCTTATTACAGAGACAGAGAGAGTAGTTCAGAAAAATTATCCCCAGTCTATCACAGAAAGAGAAAATATTTTTTAAAATGGGGTGCACAAGGCACAAATAGCAAAAGCCCCCCTCTAGATATCCTCATGGGGAGATATCACCATCGTTTAGAGGTTGTCTTTACTTGTGCAAATTTGGATTGACAATATTATTTCCACTAGCAGTGAATGACTTCAGAAGGACTTCACTTATGCATTCTTTTATGCATTCTTTCATTAAGGACTTTGAGAGCTTACTCTGTGTTAAACACTGGGGAAACTTAGATCAACTCATAAGAGATTTATGTGAAAACCAGCTGTTATTTGCTGTACCTCTTTTAGCATACAAAATACTTGGTCCACTGTTCAGAAGATCTTTTTCTCTTGAATCCTGCAAAGCCAAATTAGCCCTGGTGAGCAAGAAATTAGAACAAAAGAAGTTAAAGGTGTGCATGTGCACATATACACTCAGTTTCGCAGATGTTCTTACATATGCACACTCTTTGCATCTTTTTTTTCCAGACTTCATGTATAACTCTTCTGTTAACATCCTCTATCAAGATTTTAGTGGACACCTGCAATTTTGTTTAACAATTCCCCTCTCATTTTTCTGGGAATAGAGCAATTATTTTTTCTTTTCTGGGAAGTGTTTCTTTCCCTTTTCCCTACTACCCCTATACGGTCTACAGGAGCCACCAACTTCTCACATGATTCCTCCTCTACCACTGTCAATTGGTTCATGGGTGGGCACATGCTCTAAGCTTGACCAATAGGAGCCCTTGCCTTATGTTTTTAGAACTGGGACTGGGAGACAGCATCAATTCCCCTCTCCACAGGGAAAAATAAAAAGATCTGGAGTTCAAGACCAGCCTGGCCAACATGGTGAAACCTCATCTCTACTAAAATTACAAAAATTAGCTGAGTGTTGTGGTGCACACCTGTAATCCCAGCTATTTGGGAAGTTGAGGCAGGAGAATTGCTTGAACCCAGGAGGCAGAGGTTGCAGAGGGCCAAGATTGTGCCTTTGCACTCCAGCCTGAGTGACAAGAGTGAAACTTCGTCTCAAAAATAAATAAATAAAATTTTAAAAGGGTGACATGAGCCTAAACAGATTTAGGTTTGAGAATGAAAGTATAATAGAAAATAAAGCTGACAGTCAGAAAGAGTGAGAGAGAACACAGCCATGTTGCATTATAAGTCCTTTACAAGTCCCATGTCCACTTATTCTTCATGTTCAGCCATATTTTTGTCCTGATTGTATTTGATTATCATTCCTTTCTTGGATCCCGTGGATAATTAGTTCTTCTCCTTTTTTTGGCCAAATGTTGTTCAAGTTGTATTTCTACTTGTCGCTGACAGGTCATTCTTTGAAGAATGATGGCATTCTTCACAGTTTTTAACAAGAATTATTTTTAATTTAAGTATGTACATTTTCTTAGAGACAATGCTATTGCACACTTAACAGACTACAGTATAGTGTAAACATAACTTTTATATGTACTGGAAAACCCAAAAATTGTGTGACTTGCTTTATTGCAGTGGTCTGAAACCAAACTGCAACATCTCCAAGGTATTCCTGTATAGAGAAAAGCTTTGGAGAAAAGCTGCCTGAAGAAGGAACCCTAGGGGAATATGGAAAAATATATATCAGTAATGGGCAGAGGAAGGAGGTCTGTGCAGAGAAGCAAGATGGGAACCAGGAGCAGGAAGAGGTGAGGTCATGGATAATTTAGGAAAGAGAGTTTCAAAAGAGAAGGTGGAATCTATAGTAGTAACAAACACTTCTGGGAGAATCAGGCAAGATGTAGATCAAAAAAATATTGGAGTTAGCCACATGGAGATCACTGACAATCTTAGTGTAAACCATATACAATACAGAGGAAGGGTGATGCAGGAGCCATTCAATATAGATTAGGGAGTAAAAGGAAGCTCAAGAAGTTCAGACTGTGAATACAGATAGTGTTATATTTGACGGTAAAGGCAAGAGATGAGGTTAGCATCAAAAGGTACATTTTTCTGGTTCTACATCCTAGAGGAATCACCACACTATCTTCCCAATGGTTGAGCAATCCCATTACTAGGTATATACCCAAAGGATTATAAATCATTTTACTATAAAGACACATGCACATGCATATTTATCGCAGCACTGTTCACAATAGCAAAGACTTGGAACCAACCCAAATGCCCATCAATGATAGACTGGATAAAGAAAATGCAGCTCATATACACCATGGAATACTATGTAGCCATAAAAAAGGATGAGTTCATGTCCTTTGCAGAGACATGGATGAAGCTGGAAACCATCATTCTCAGCAAACTAACACAGGAACAGAAAACACAACACTGCATGTTCTCACTCATAAGTGGAAGTTGAACAGTAAGAACACATGGACACAGGGGAGGGGAACATTGCACACCAGGGCCTGTCGGGGTGTCAGGGGCTAGAGGAGGGATAGCATTAGGAGAAATACCTAATGTAGATGACTGGTTGATGGGTGCAGCAAACCACCATGGCACATGTATACTCATGTAACAAACCTGCACATGATGCACATGTATCCCAGAACTTAAAGTATAATTAAAAAGGTTCATTTTTGAGGAATGTTTTAATTCTCTCCATTTAAGACGGAAGAGATGCAACCCATAGACATTTATTGAGTACATACAGAAATACCTTGGAGATGTTGCAGTTTGGTTTCAGACCACTGCAATAAAGCAAGTCACACAATTTTTGGGTTTTCCAGTGCATATAAAAGTTACGTTTACACTATACTGTAGTCTGTTAAGTGTGCAATAACATTGTCTCTAAAAATGTACATAGCTAAATTAAAAACACTTGTGTTAAAAACTGTTAATGACCATCTCAGCCTTCAGCAAGTCCTAATCTTCTTACTAGTGGAGGGTCTTGCTTCGATGTTGATGGCTGCTGACTGATCAGGGTAGTGGTTACTAAAGGCTGGGGTAGCTGTGGCAATTTCTTAAAACAAGACAACAATGAAGTTTGCTGCATCAATGGACCCTTCCTTTCATGAAATATCTCTCTGTAGGATGCAATGCTGTTTGATATCATTTTACCCACAGTATAACTCCTCTCAAAATTGGACAGATCTTCTCAACTCCTGTTCTTGCTTTATCTACTAAGTTTGTGTACTACTCTAAATGCTTTGTTGTTATTTCCACAATGTTCATAGCATCTTCACCAGGAGTACATTTCATCTCAAGAAACCACAAGAAGCAATTCCTCATTTGTTAAAGTTTTATTATGAGATTGCAACAGTCCAGTCTCATCTTTAGGGTTCACTTCTAATTCCAGTTTTCTGGCAATTTCCATCACATCTGCAGCTTTTTCCTTCATTGAATTCTTGAATTTTCAAAGTCATCCATAAGGGTTGTAATCAGCTTCTTCCAACAACCTGTTAATGTTGATAGTTTGACCTTCCTCCCATGAATTATGAATGTTAATGGCATCTAGAACAGTGAATCCTTTCCAGAAGATTTACAATTTACTTTGTCCAGATCCATCAGAGGAATCACTATCTATGGCAACCATAGCCTTATGAAATTTCTTTCTTAAATAATAAGACTCGAAAGTCAAAATTATTCCTTGATTAATGGCCTGCGGAATGAATGTTGTGTTAGGAGGCATGAAAATGATATTTGTCTCTTTGTATATCTCCATCAGAGCCAATCTTGGGTGACCAGGTGCATTATCAATAATACACTATTTTGAAAGGAATCTTTTATCTGAGCAGTTGATCTCAACAGTGGGCCTAAATTATTCAGTAAACTATGTTGTAAAAATGTGCTCTCATCCAGGCTTTGTTGTTCCATTGTTAGAGCACAGGCAAAGTAGATTTAACATAATTCTTAAAGGCCATAGGACTTTGGGGATGGTAAATGAGCATTGATTTTAAATTAAAGTCCCCAGCTGCATTAGCCCCTAACAAGATAATTAGCCTATCATTTGAAGGTTTGGAACCAGGCAATGACTTTTCTTCTCTTGCTCTGAAAGTCCTAGATAGCATCTTCTTTCTCCCAATAGAGAGCTATTTCATCTAAATTGAAAATATGTTGTTTAGTACTTTCATCAATCATCTTAGCTAGATCTTCTGGAGAACTTGGCTGCAGCTTTTACATCAGCACTTGCTGCTCCACCTTGCACATTTATGTTATGGAGACGACTTTTCTTAAACAGTATGAACCCAGCTCTATTAACATCCAACTTTTCTTCTGCAGCTTCCTTACCTCTTTTAACCTTCATAGAATTGAGGAAGAGTTGGGCTTTTCTGTGGATTAGGCTTTGACTTAAGTGAATATTGTGGCTTGTTTGATCTTTTAGCCAGACCACTAAAACTTTTTCTGTATCAGGACTGAGGCTGTCTCACTTTTTCATCATTCATGTATTCACTGGAGTGGCATTTCTAATATCCTTGAAGAACTTTTCCTTTGCATTCACAAGTTGGATAACCATTTGGTGCAAGAGGCCTTGCTTTCTGGCTATTTCAGCTTTCAACGTGCCTTTCTAACTAATCTTAATCATTTATAGCGTTTGATTTAAAGTGAGAGATATGTGACTTCCTTTCACTTGAATATTTATAGCCATTGTAAGGTTATTAATTGGCTTAATTTCAATATTAGCATGTCTCAGGAAGTAGGGAGGCCTTAGAAAAGGGAGAGAGACGGGAAACAGCCAGTGGTAGGCAGTCAGAACACGCACAACGTTTATGGATTAAGTTCATCATCAAAAATGGGCACTATTCATGGTGTCCCAAAGCAGTTGCAATAGTAACATCAAAAGACACCAATTACATATCATCATAACAGAATAATAATGACAAAAAAGTTTGAAATACTGTGAGAATTATCAAAAATGTGACATGAAGACACTTAACAAAGATCACCATAACATATATAAAAATGGCAAAAAAAAAGTTTGAAATATTGTGAGAATTATCAAAATGTGACACAGAGACACCGAGTGAGCTCATGCTGTTGGAAAAATAATGCTGATAGATTTGCTTGATACAGGGTTGTCACAGACCTTCAATTTGTAGTAAAGAGGATCACAATAAAACAAGGTATGCCTGCATTATATTTCAGATATTAGGTTAGGTATTGGATAAAAATACGACTATAACACAAGCAAGATCACATAAGTTATGGTACATCTATAAAATTAAAAACTATCTGTTCTAAAAATGCTATTGTAAAGAAACTATTTAAACAATGAAATCTGAACTATCTGCCCTAAAAATGATGTTGTAAATGAACTACTTAAATAATAAAATCTGTTGGAATTTTAATTAATTTTAAGAAATCAGGTTAAAAATCAGAATGCACAAATCAAGACAGATGTGCATGCATAGAAAAAGCTTGGAAGGATACACAGAAAAATGCAAGTAGTTGTTATTAGTAGTGCTGAGATATATAGGCAACTTTCATTTCATTCCTTTGCTCATCTACAATTTCTGAATTCTCTGCATTTATCTTTTATTAATTTTGTGGTAAGAAAAATACACAAAGAAAATATTTCTAAAAATAGATGTATGTAGAGGCTGGAGTTGGTCATTGATTAATAGAAGAAACGATAGCATCAACAACCAAGCACACACAACACTACTTGTTAAACTCAATGAAAATAGCTTACACGAAGAAGGAGTGATTTCTGCCTGGCTGGGAAGGCTTCTCAGAGGAAGCAATATTTGAGTGAGGCCTTGATAAATGAGCAAGAGTTGGCCTGGTTAAAAGAAGGCCAGATTGGGAGGCCAAG
Source organism: Ateles fusciceps (assembly GCA_036589455.1). Taxonomy (NCBI): domain Eukaryota; kingdom Metazoa; phylum Chordata; class Mammalia; order Primates; family Atelidae; genus Ateles; species Ateles fusciceps. The sequence goes on along the minus strand of JAZHEH010002507.1, from coordinate 15,170,081 downwards.
GCAGGTGGATCATGAGGTCAGGGGTTTGAGACCAGCCTGGCCAACATGGTGAAACCCTGTCTCTACTAAATAAACAAAAATTAGCCAGGCACGGGTGCCTGGAATCCCAGCTACTCGGGAGGCTGAGACTGGAGAATTGCTTGAACCTGGGAGGTGGAGGTTGCAGTGAGCCGAGATCATGCCACTGCACTCCAGCCTGGGTGACATGACAAAGCAAGACTCGATCTCAAAAAAAAAAAAAAAAAAAAAAAAAGAAGGCTAGAAAATGGGCACAAAGCAAGGAAGCACATGAAGTCTCTGAGGGATCCTCAGCAGCCTGGGGGCAGAAGGGAAGGAGCAGAGGGAGTGTGGCTGCTGGGGCAAAGGGCCTCAGATGCCCCCTTAAGAAGTGGACATCGTCCTGCAGTGCAGCCCTGCAGATCAAGCAGAAAGCAGAGTCAAGCCGGCACTGCTGGAGGGGATTCATGGGAAAGGAAGGGGACAGTGCAGAGGCTTAGAGTCCAGGTGTAAAATGGTGAGGACCTGAACTAGGAAAATGGGAGTAAGGCTGGAGAAGCAGGGCTGCTTTGAGAGCTACTTGGAAAGTGAAATTGTCAGACTTTCATAACAATAGGAGTCGTGGTGGCAGATTAGGTCCTCCAAAAGCAAATTGTGTTCGGATGAATTGCAGGGTGCAAGATGTTTCTTAGGGACCCACACATGTGAAGGGAAGGGAGAGAAAGCAGAGTTGGGCAGAGGGAGAAGTCGGGCTGCAATGCAGACCTGACAAATCCTTGGCCAAAATAGCAGGTGCTCGGGAGCAAGCATTGCCTATCAGGGGTGAATTGCATTCGGCTCAAATACATGAATCTTTATACCCCTGCCTCACTCAGCCAGGGAACAGGGCTACCCCAGGAAGGCTGTGACCTCAGGAGGAGGGACCCTGAAGGAACTGACAGCTGGAGGTGGCAATCTTTCCTTGAAGGGGGATCTGGGTGGTTTATCTCTATGTCTACGAGAGCTAACAACTGTGGACTCCTTACTAACATAATAGTGCCCATGCCTTCTTCACCCCACCCTGTGGAGCAGTACTATTAGTGTCCCCATAGCTAATTACAAATAGGGAGAGAAGCAAGAAGCAAAAAGAAATCAAGAAGTTTTCCCAAGGTCATTGAGCTAGCAAGCAGTGGAGTCAGGGTTTAAATCTCCAGAATTTGGCTTTGGCGTCCTTGTCCTAACCATTGCCCACACTGCCTGTCACTGACACTGCTGGAAAAGAGGAGGAATGGGATCATGCATCAGGAGTGGGTTTGGGCTGGACTTGACAGTTCTGTAACCTTACAGCCTGAGAACTTTGGTGTTGCTTGCCTACTTGTCTTCCTTCGCCTCTTCCTTCCTTCCTTCCTTCCTCCTACCCTTTCTTCTTTTTCCTCCATACTCTTTTAGTATCACGGGAAGAAAAGTCAAATTCAATAAAGTACACAATGATTTATAAAACAAAGTTCAACATGGAAATTAACAGGATAAATACAGACTTCAGTGAAATTATGCCCTAGCATTTATTGTTAAGGCTGTGTTCAAAATGGTTATCCACAGGAATTATGGAAAATTTTTATCAAATGGCAAAAATATGCACTAGTTAGTAATGGGAAATTTTTATGTTCTTAAATTCTCAATACTTAAGTTTTTCAGATAATTTCTTTTTTTTTAGGAACACTTTTACACTGTAGGTGGGAGTGTAAATTAGTTCAACCATTGTGGAAAACAGTGTGGTGATTCCTCAAGGATCTAGAAGTAGAAATACCATCTGACCCAGCAATCCCAGTACTGGTATATATGCAAAGAATTACAAATCATTCTATTATAAACTTACACATGCACCTGTAAGTTTATTGCAGCACTGTTCATAATAGTGAAGACCTGGAACCAACCCAAATGCCCACAAACGATAGACTGCGTAAAGAATATGTGGCACATATACACCATGAAATACTACACAGCCATAAAAAACGATGAGTTTATGTCCTTTGCAGGGACATGGATGAAGCTGGCAACCATCATTCAGCAAACTGACACAAGAACAGAAAAACAAACACCGCATGTTCTCACTCATATGTGGGAGTTGAACAAAGAACACATGACACAGGGAGGGGAACATCACACACTGGGGCCTGTTGGGGGTCGGGGGCTGGGGAGGGATAGCAGGAGGGGGGGGTTAGGGGAGGGATAGCATTAGGAGAAATACCTAATGTAGATGACGGGGTGATGGATGCAGCAAATCACCATGGCACGTGTATACCTATGTAACAAACCTGCATGTTCTGCACATGTACTCCAGAACATAAAGTATAGTTTAAAAAAAATAAAAGTTATATGGTCCCTTTAAAGCATGGTTCACCTTGGGAAAATTTTAAAGCACATACATACATAATTTAGTACTTTAAATTAATTTAGTACTTTAAACATCAAAGCCATGAGGGATTTTTGTAATTGTCTTACTTGCCAGGGATCTGGCAGAGTGTCTGGGATGGGGAAAGGGGCTGAGGGGCTTGGAAGGTGGGCTGCAGGAAAGTGGGGACACAGAAGGCAATAAGTGACCAAGGAGAAGGCATGAAATCACCTTTCAGGGTACTTGGTTAGGGGACCTGGATATAAACTTCAGCTTCTCTCCCTCACTTGCTGTGAACAGTGACATTACCTCAAGTTTCTGGGCCTTGGTTTCCACAACTAACAATGCTGTGTTATCATTGGGTTTCTGTCAGAATTAAAGGAGATGATGCCTGTGAAAGAGCCTGGCTCTCAGAAAGGACTAAGAAGCATCTACTGAATGTGATTTAATAACACAGTTCCTCCATCTTCAGGTAGAATCTGAAGATTCAGGTGGAACGTGATTGCAATTCCGGGCCATCTTCTTCCACTCCTTTCTTCATCTGTTGCCTCCTCAAGTCCTCCTGCACGAAGGGGATTTCTGCATTCAGGGGGTCCCCGGCTTTGAGCTCTGGCCGAGAGGATAATTCCTCTCTGGCACTCAATCAACCTGGCATTCACCTGCAGCCAGGGAGAGCAGCCGGTCTGATTTCTTGACATAAACACACTGAACAAGCAAGACAGGCCCCACTGAGTTATTTAAAAACTGCAATCTGAAAGAGAGCATCTTGAATCTGAAGTTCTTGCCTAAATATAAATGGCAAAGCTTATTCAACATCAAATCAAATCAATGATAATTTGAGGACTAATTAGCATGTGGGACTTTTTTCAGCAGTGTGGTGATGTGGTGTATAATGCCATGTGATTGGGGGAGAAGCTCGTAATTACGAAGCTGAATACATTGTCCCCTGGAGACACGTGAAGGAGTAGATTTCCTTAGCCGAAGAGGCCTGCCACCTCTAGAGGGAGGGGTGGGGTGGCTGAGTGGCAGAGTCCATATCTGAAGTCTGTTGCAACTGTGGGAGCCTCAGAGGCTGGTACCATCTCTTCTCTGACAGCCAGGTTTTTACTTCCACTTAGATCAATAAAGCTTCACCTCTCACTTTAATCCTAAAAGGTAAAAGGTGAGATAAGATTATTTTTAAAAGGGCTTTAAAAAAGGAAACTAAATTTTGGTACATGCTTGCTATAAGCCAGGTCTCGAAGAAGTAATCACAGCAACAAATATTTATGGAGTATTTTTCATGTGTTTATGTTAAGTCCTTTACGTACAGCACTGATTTAATCATTAGAATGGTCCCATGCAGTTGGTAATATTGTTATTATTATTATTTCTTAATGAGAAAACTGAGGACCTAAGAAGTTAAGAAATTTCCTCAAGTCTTATAAATAGAAATGGGCAGATCAAAACTTAATATACTTAATATGTTTCTGGCTCCAAAGTTTATGCTGCTAATTTCTGTACTATACCAATTTGCATAAATTATATTGTTTTATAATCTCAATAAGCCTTTGGAAAATTGTATATTCTTAAAGATGAGGAAGCCCTGGTTTAGAGCGGTAAGGAGATTCATTCAAGATCGCCCAGTAGTAACTGGTTAGGTCTAAAGTCTAAGAGAAAGGTAAAATCAGAGCAGAAAAAATAATCACAATAAAATTCTAGCTCTGATTTTTAAAAAGTGATAAAAGCCAAAAAACACACAGCCCCAGTGGGGTAAACCATTCTCCTTAAATAGGAGACTTAGTTGAAGTGCAGTGTCTACAATCTGCTCCTCTGTGTCCTGTGAATCAGCTCCTTTAGGCTTGGGGTTTATCACCTGGGGCCCCAGGATTCAGGTGCCCAATCAAGGACTCTTGCCTGAGAGCTACAAACAGGGAGATGACGATACCTGACTGTCTCTCGTATGCCAGATCTGACCTATTGGTGACTGCTGCCTGGTATACTGCATTGAGAAAGATTCTAAGCCACATTAGGGCTCAGTAGAAAAGAAGAACAAGTTGGTTAGTCATGGTCGTGGTGGCCACAGCACAGTGGCATGGTGGCATCTGTGCCAGGTATTGGCTATGCCTGCCTTACCTTCTAATTATTCCAGCTGCTTCTGTAGTTTCTTTTTGCACAGTGAATATATATAGGGGAATATATTCTGATGAGATTCAGGTCGAAACAGCTGAATTCTGTAGGAGGCCCCAGCGTGCACTGGCAACACACTCAGTAGTTAACCACATCCCTTTTTTTCAAGGGACTCTAAGTTGCTTCATTTTAACATCTAGACATGATCAGCCAAGAGGCAGGTGTCTTGGAACAGAAAGCCGCAGTAAGAAAAATAAAACACTTTGGGTTGAATTTTTTTCCCCCAGATCGAATGTTAAGAGGCCAGAGAATGACTGCTTTTCCAAGCATGATGAGGGTGATTTAAATTATACTTACTCAACTGGGGATGGCCTGATGGGGGTCCAATTGCTGAGTGCCATGTTGGACATAAAAAGTGAGATGATTAGTCTTTCTCAAGAGCAATTGGGATGTCTTAATTGGTGACAGGAAACAGGGTCTGCTTTTTCAAAAATAATATAATGAGAAAAACTCAAAGAACTGAGACCGGAGGATATTTATACAAGCAATTGTTATGAATAGATAAGCAATTGCATTAGGTTATGGTTTGGATTACTGTCTGATTTGGACAATGACTCAATCAATTTTTTACTGAGCAACTACTGTATCTCCAGGCATTTGAGGTGGTCTACCCCTAAAGATGCATATGCAACAAGGCTGTTATAATATAATTAGATAAAATTTGTGGAGGAAGGCAGAGGCAAAATCTACTAACCCTGTAGGCTAATATGGTTACTATGATTGACAGTTAAGATTACCTCTGAGCTCCCCTGGAAGACAAGGCAAAATGAGGAGCATGATGGGTACATGACTGCATTACCAGTTAGACATAAGAAAATTTGGAAATGTACCTCTTTTTCCTTGTTATTAATTTAAAAAATTGATGGTCACCTTTCTAAGACTAGTGACTAAATCTTATTTATCTTAAGGTCTCAAACACCTGGTAGAGTGCATGGCTTGTACTCAATGAACAGTAAACAAGAATGTGTTGAATGTATCCCACTGATACACTGATTGATCGAGATATGGAGAATAAGAAAGGCTATTCAAAATAGAGTGGTGTTATGATGTCTCTTAGGGAAGCCTTTTTGTGCGTGTCTAAGTTAATTTAAAACTTACAACTATACAGGTTCTTGGTAATCTGCCTAGATACAAAGATAAGATTCAGAATACTAAAAGGAGAACAGACTTAAAGGCAGACTGTTGAGTATTTTGGCAGCAGCAAATTATAATTCTTCAAGAAAACCTCGGGGGAAATGATAAACTCACCCTGATACCAAATGGTGAGAAGGGCAAAGAGAATGATGAATATTAAGAGAACTCTTTCTAGACACTGCTGCAGCATGAAGAAGAAGGAGGTTATGTCAGTCAGTGTCTAAACTGGAAAACAGAATTTACATGTATTCTAGGTATATAAATTGGAGGACATTGAATATAGGGAATTGACTTCATAGTTAATGGGTGCTCTGAGAAGGCAAAAGGGGATGATGAGGTGACTCAGAGATCGGTAACACCAGGAAACCACTCCAACTTCTAAACTAGGGAGAGGAGGTGGTCTTACTAGAGCCAAGGGCTGGATCACCTGGGTGGAGCTGGAGCTATGGCATGCTTGCCAGGTGGGAGTTAGAGCTATTAAGGAGATTCAACCACTGCCAAAGATGCTGCTCTAGGAGTGAGGGAGGAGGAGAATGAGCTGGCTTTTTTTTCTTTCTTCCTCCTCTCATCTCTTCCCTCCCATTGGCTGAACCCATCTGGAATCAGCTGATGTGGGATTTGGAAGGAAACACAGTCTCAGGTCCCAGATCCTCTGAGATACAGCAACAAGCAAAGAAAAGGTAAAGATTGATATAAGAGTAAATGTCCAGGACTGGCACAGGCATGACTAGCAATCTAGTATTCCCATGTTCAACCTGGCCAGGCCTTGAATCATTAACATTGTAAGGGTCCTAGAGAAGTTGAAGTCTGGTTCCTTTTTCTCAGTCTCATTCATTGAAAATATAATAGGCCACTGGCAACCTAGAAGGTGCTTTGAGAATGTGATTTGGTTGCAGACATGTCTGGATTTAAACCCCAGCACTGCCACTTAAGCCATGCTGTGACCTTGGGCAAGTTACTTCACTTCTCAGAGTCTTATTTACTCCATCTCTAAAATGGCAATGATAGTGCCTGCCTCAAAGAGTAGTTGTGAAGATTAAATGAGAAAAGGAATGTATACACATAACAGTGCCAGGCACATCAGAAGAGCTCAGCCCTTGGCAATTGTGAGATTATTATCTGTAGTTAGTCACTGTTTCTCACTCATACTGCTGCTGCTTTCAGCAGAACTTACTTGGCTTTCAGGATTCAATTTGTGTCACCATCCCCATGAAGCCCTTCCATGTGTCCTTCCTGTGTGTTCCCAAGCATTCTGAGTGTATCTCTATCAGAGCACATTTTATGCCATGTTAGAAAGATCTCTTCACACTCTGTGTTCTTCACTAAGAGCTTCTTGCAGGCAGGAGAGTATGGATTTCTCTCTCCGTAGCATACCTGGCATAGTGCTTGGCAAAGAGTATGAGCTCAGCAAATGCTTGTTGAATGAATGAATACATGATTGCTATGATGAACAATTTCCCCAGCCATGGCAACCTGTCTTCTGTGACCCCCCCTCTCTATTATACACATCTTCACCTAGTTTCTAAGCAAATCCTGAACAAGGCACTGCAGCTATCATAATCTAGTCAGCAGCAGATGGAAGAAAAATGAAATATTAGAATCAGTTACAACAAGTTGGGAGGAAGATATTGGACATTTATTGGACAACCTCTGTTGTTCAGCCCTTCTTTACTAGAATGACTGTGGCAGCCACCTATACTTTTACAAAGAGACCTTGACCACTGTGCTCAGTTGATTTTCCTAATGAAGGATGTGAGACCCAAGTAGGGCCAATCAGTTTTGATTCTTTGGAATTGTAGAACAGAAACCTGTAAAGGGAAGCCAATCACTTACCAACAACTGAAAATGTAAGCTATAATACACACAAGCAGTTGGCAGCCATACTTTTTCTTCTGGTAATATAAAGAAAAGTCATTCTGCAGACAGAGAAAAGAATAAAGGAATTGTTCAGAAAGGAGTGGAGAGGAGTGAAGGAAGAGTACTGAGAATGTCTGGAGTACCCAATTTAAATTGTCGCTGTCACTTTTCTATTAATTACATGAGTCACAACAACCATTTTATTATATTTTAAAAAAAACCTCTCTTTTTAAAGCTGCTTTTTTATTTGTAGGTGAAAACATCCAAACCCAAAAGGGATGTGAAAATGAAATAGGAAGCAGAAAAGTAATTTGAGACTAAAATATCAATAGCCATGAATACAAGATATAACCTATGGATTTTATTCTGTAGGCAATGTGGAGTCTTTGCAAGTTTTTGAGAAGGGAAGTCAGACAAGCCAGCCTATGTTAAAAGGGCCTTAGCTGACACCTAAGCAAAGTGTGCCATCTCTTTCCCCTGCCCCCAGCCCCTTCTTCCTCCCCCCACACCACTCCCCCTTCATACTTCAAAGGTAATAATCAGTCGGTAATTCTAGAAATGTGCTCTTCTCAATTCCCCTCACAAATACCTATGGCTCATATGAACACCCAACACATTTCCCTGACTCCAAAACACCCTTTTCTTGCAAATTGGTCATCTCACAGTGATCTGCTCTCTGGCTGTGAGAGAGTGGTCCTCCTAGAACCAATGTTATCACCATGGAAAGATGCCAAATGTCTGTTAGTTGCAGAGGGGGGTTACACTCAGTCCCTTGGAAAGGGGACAAAGATTTACAATGCATGCTTGGATTAGCTAAAAAAATTCATTCTTCCTGCCTTCCAGCTTTTAAATTTTGAGTTGAGTAAAGATCTGGATTCCCTGGGGAGGAATACAAGCCTGAAGCCAGTAGTCAAATAGATGATAGGAGGCAGTGAGGAGGTAGAAAGAGTACTGGCTTAGGGAATCAGAAACCATGGGCTATAGACCCTGCTCTTTTACTAATCTGCTCTTTAGATAGAGGCAGCTTAATTCCCCTTTTGGATCCTAGGACAGTTTCCTAATCTGTAAAATGTGTGTTAGTCTATACAAGTCTCACATTTGGTGACTCTATGTGTCTGAATATGCCCTGGAGGGCAGGAACACTGCCTTGGATCTGAGTCACAATCCTTGAGGATGACCTTCTTAGAGTCAGCCCACCCTCACTTCCCGGGCAATGCTGTAGACCAGGCCTGTCCATGAGCTTAAAGGAGGCTCTCCTGGGCTTCATCATTGTCATCGGACACTAAACATCTACGGAGTGTCCACTCAGGATGCAGCCTCAGCAAAGACATACAAGTGATGCCTCAAAGGACCATATGGACTCCAAAAGTATCCGTCTCCCCCCAGTACCAGCTCAGATCCGAATAGCATGTAGGAATGAGGTGTGTTTAGCATGTGAGAAGTGAAGAGGTGCTTAATTGGACACAACTCCTCATCTCTTAAATCTCTGGTAGTTACAGTCTGAGTCACACAGTCTAGCATTAGCCCATATGGTCTCTTGAATTGTTCTCTCC